>OZ034976.1:18077631-19565131 GCA_964030785.1 Siderastrea siderea | reverse complement strand
CAGTGAATAAAGTGTCAAATCCGCGTCAAATGCTCACTTCCTGTCTGCAGTAAGATCTTCCGGCACTTCCTCCACGCGAATTTTTTCATGTTTATATTATTAATAAGTAATCGTACGGTTTTTCTCGTTCAATTTGGAATTAATTTGCACTTGTGAGTTTTTCAAAAAGCCGAAATTGCACTCGCCGAAGCGGCTCGTACAATTTCAGCTTTTTGAAAAACTCACTCGTGCAAATTAATTCCAAATTGAACTCGAAACCGTATGATTACCTATACTAATAATCCTGACTGCATTGGTGTCTTTTAGGTTTTACTGTATCGACTTTGATTTACCAAATCTTGTGATATCCATAAAGGAACCAGTACCACTTAAACGAGCAACAAAAAAATGGGGACATCGAAGGATAGCAGTTGAAGGTGAGTTGGTTAGAGGACGGTGCCTGCTTTTGTTACTGTGCATGCGTTCTGCGCATCTCGGTTTTGGTCTGACATTTGCGGGTAAAAAAAATGTAAAATTGTTTTGAGTGGAAGTGCGCTTAGCTAATACGGCTAGTTCACAGGCACTCCACTGAAATAATCATAAACAAATAACTGATCAAAATACATAACAGAACTAAAAACCCCAACTGGTGGGAGGCAAACCAGTTGGCTATATACAAGTGTGGGCAGGACTCGAACTGAGGACCTCCGGGTTGCGAGTCCAACGCGCTAACCACTCAGCCATGCTGCTGGGTTTCTTAAGGAGTTTGCCTACTAATACAACGGTATTTTTCCACGGTTTTATGGCTATGTTGAAAACGCAGATCTTAGCAAGGGGTATCAGAATCCAAAAAGAAAACTGGGGGTAACCACGCATTTTTCAGAGATAATTGAACTTGAATTTGGAAAGAAAATGCCATACATTCTTTGTATTTTAAAGTTTTTTTTTTTTAGAATCATAGTCGTTTAATTATCTCTGAAAAATGCGTGGTAGACTGTCTTTGGTAGTAAGAATATTTTTTTGGGTATCATCCAATGACTGAATGTCATTTGCAGCGCTAGCTCTGCAACACCGTTCAGCAATTGTATCCATTTTACAACAACTTGTCTATATAAAGCTAAGCAATTCATGTCGCTTGAGGTTGTTCATCTTTATTTCCACAGATCCTTTTGCTTTGAAACGAAATGTTGCTTCTTCAATGAGCAGTGACAGTGGTATGTTTCAGTCATTGTCTTGAAAGTCTCGATAACTTACCAGGTCCTGTTTTTAATCAGTTGGTGGTAATAATAACTGCAAACTTACCAATGTGTTTGATAAAGATAGGAAGATTTTGAAAAGGATTTTAAAATTTTGGCTTTTTAAATCGATAAAAATTGAGTCTCTGTTGAAGAGCGTTGTATCTGTAAAATGGTTTTTTGGGCCCAGTACATTATTGCAAGTTGCAAGAAACACGCTCCAGGGCCCTTGAAAAGTACCTCTGCGAACTGACGTCTCTCCAGTGTGGACACCTCACCAAGGCAGAAACTATGACATTAGGACATTAAGTTATGGTCCCAGTCATGCGCCAGCACTCCCTTCCTAGCGTTCCGCCTATAACTGCGGAAGCAGACACCTTTTGTAAGCAGACGCTTGAGGTCCCAAGCTTGTATAACTGTGGGATATCTGGTTGCACTTGGAACTGTGGAACAAATCTCTTCAAGTCCTTGAAAATTCAAACCTTTGTTTTAAAATGCAAATGACTTCTTTGAAGAACAGTTTTCAGTGCTAGAAAGGTGGACAGGTGAATTTAGTATGAATGTGGTAAATATTGTGCGAATGTTATAATTGTCAGGTGCAGTAGCTTTGCATTATATGTGTAAATGGTATATTGGTAGAAATGAAGAATTGTTTTTTAAAAAGTAATACAATGTAAAGAAGAATGTGTATAGACATGCATCTGTGAGGATTTGCACCGTAAGTATTGTTTGAAGTTAAAGAAAGTTTTCGATGGAAACTAGCTATATTTGTAGTACTGTTCTTAGTCATTATTAATAATTGTTTTTCCTTTTGACTTTAGTGTTTGAATACTTCTTCACTTGTTGGAAAAACAGTTTCCTGTATTTCAGCTCCACACCTGGCAATGCCAAAAACAGTAAGTGAACAATGATGAACGTAATGTTTAGTATAATTACAGTTTGTCAACCCTTAGTACATGATACAAAAAAAACAAACAAACACATAAATACCTGTACAACAAAGAACGGAGAAAAACAAGTATTCAGAAGTTGAAAAAAGAAATGGAAGGCTCGATAACTGGGAAACTAAATTTCTATTTCAGAGCTGCTCTCGTTAAAACACGTGGAAATAAATAAACAAACAACGATCAAAAACTTAGACTTGTTTAAAGTTACAACTGGTTGCATACCAATCAGACGGGGCTCAGTGACATGACAAATTTCGCTATTCTGTAACATTTTCTTTCAGAGCCAATCGCACCTAACAACAATTCCAGTGACTGCACCAAGAAAACTCACGATAAAGCCCCGGAGAATATGAAACAGGAGGCCAAATTTGAAAGTCACGAGGAAGGTATTTTTGAAATGGATGACTTAGATCACGCAGCGCAACAGTTACAGTCTATAGAACTCTCTAGTGTCGATGGAGATCATTCGAAGAGTGAGTGTCGTCAGGCACAAACTGCAAAAGATTCATCGAGCGTGAAAGGCAACGATGAAAATGACACAGAAGAAGGGATTGAGATAACTTTGAGCGGATCTGAGAGTGAGTCTGCCAGTGAGCCAACAAGCCAAACTGTAGAAGCAAGAGAAACGTGTATTGATTCACCAGAGAAGGGCTGTCATAGCACTGAAGGAGTTAACAGCGCAAGTGCTACAGTTGAGCAGGATGTTGTGTACAGGTATGCCTTTCTATTACAAACTGTGAATTTTCAAACTAATGGTTACTGAGTTGTAAGTGATTTGTTTAAATTGGATTTATGACGGTATTGGAAGCAATTTGGCCGGAAATGTGCTTAAATACGGACTCTTTTCTTCAACAGATACGTTATGAACTCTCTATAAATAGAATGGTCAAACAAATGTTTTGTTTGTCGTGATTTGAAGATTTTTAACCAATTTAACTTTGAATTTTCTTTCTCTCAGAATATGATAATGAATATGAAGCGAAAAGGCGAAGACTGTACACATTGTACAGCAAAATATGTGGAAAAGTTTACTTAAGAGTGTTGTCAATTTGGCATTGTAATATATAGTCTGTTGGGACTGTTATGGAATGATTGAAACATTGCTTTGTTTTCATCCCACTAGTCCTGAGGGCAGAGTAATTGGAATAAGATTTACTCAAAATAGACAGAATTTTGTTCTTTCGGGGATGTGTTTGGTTCACTTGGAGGAACCGTTGCATTCTTTATAAACGTAATATTCTCTTTATTTTGTTATTCCTAAACTGAATTTACAGTATAGTAAAAACCTGCACATGAGAACCAGTGGTTTTTTTTTTAGATCTTTGGGCACTACTGAGAAATGAGGCTACTGTTTAGGTTCCTAAAAGCGTCTATTTGTAAGGGCAAAATGCTTTTTGCTGGTCAGAGAACTGATTCCATATGGGTGCCGTCCCATGCTCAACGTTCAGTGGTTTCTAATCTGCCTGTTATGACTACATTCTAAACAAACGCAAACCGTGCTTTTAGTCCTCTGACTTATTTAACCCCACAACAGGACTGTTTTTTAAAGAATAGAACCTGTTTCAATTCTCATGCTACAACAGGTTTTGAAATACGTTAGGGATTTAAATGAGAAATATTTGCCTTCAGCTCCTAATCTACTAGGTTCTTACATGCTAGTTTTTATTGTAACCGATATAGTCCCAACAGGAACTTGAAACTCATGACAATGGGCTAAAGCTAATCAAATAAAATATATGGCAATCTAGCTCGTTTTGTAGACACGTAATTAATTAGTACGAATATACAGGTTTGATGCGCAGGTTTTCAGAGGAAACAGCCGCGTAGTGAAGACCTGTTGTTATTGTAAAGAGGACGGTCACACCAAAGCACAATGCCCAGACCTGAGGAAACCAAAACTACAAACACTGCCACCGATGACTACACAGTTTGGCGTATTGCTAGATTATGTTTGCAAGACTTGCAGAGGTGTGTGCAAAGTACAATATATACTGTAATCTGTGTTTAATTCAACATGGTCCTACACTATACACGTAACAATTGATCAAAAAGGAAACAGTTTTGTTTTTGTTGAGAATGTTGAAAACCTAGAGAAGCCTTCTCGAGAGACCAATCATTAAGTGTTTGTTACACAGCAACAATTGTCTTTTACTAAACGCGCCACGCACACCTTACCTGATACAGGTGTTTGGTAAGTAATATATCAAACAAGGGAAAGAGTGTTTCATTAGGACACCCAATCACCGAGAAGTCGGTTGAAAAAACGAGGCGCAGCCGAGTTTTTTGACCGACTTTCGACCGACTTTGACCGACTCTTTCGAGTTTTTGATATGGCTTCTCAAAACCAGTAGCTACCAATCATAATTCTGGCAAAAATTCAAAGCAAAAGTTCGCATAAGTTTATGCTAGTTAAGATCCGATATCCAAACCACCACGGTAGTGATATCCTTTATTTTCTCTTTTTGAATTATTAATGAGTTTGAGAAGCTGTTTACAGTTTGTCACGAGAATGGGGTAAACAAAGAAAATGAGTCTCCATCGGGTGTCAAACCCATGACCTTCCACACACGTGTCGGATTAAACTGAAATACACACTCGGTCTTCTTCCGTGATGCAACCACTCCCTCGCTTCAAGTTTTTGGTGACCTAAGTCATTTACTAGGTTTATAGGTAACATATTGATAGGTCCTGCGTTTCGGGTTTGGTAGGATTAATAATGTTGAAAGCGCCTAGAATGGTGACTTCAAGAAAAAGGTGTTTGATATGGTCATGTAATATGGAAGCTGTTTTCAGTTTGTTATTGGCGTGGGACTATCAAAGGGGCTCTGTCGCCATTTTTAGTATCACTTTGTCTAGCTATGAGACAATGGAATCAAAGTACACCAGAAAATCATGGTGCACTTGTGTTTAACCCTTTCACTTCCAAGAGTGCCTAAAATCAAAATTCAAGACAATTCTAAAATTTAATTTTGTAAAATACTGTAGGATTCATCCACAGACTCAGAAGTTAGAATGTCTCCATAACTGACTCTGGGAGTGAAAGGCTTAAAATTACTGTACTTGTTTTCTGATACTATCAATAACTGTGTTTGGCCGTGGATGGCTAGGATGGAAAAAAGTGTGCCAATATTTTCAGCTTGTTTCCTCGTTTCTTGGAAAAATCGCTTAAAACAGATTATAGTTTGTTCTCCCTTTGAGGAAATCACCTGATATTTGTCTTGGCGTTCTTGGAGAATTTCATTTACACCAAAAGTACTTTGTTTTAGTTTCAGCGTAGTTTCGACCCAACAACGTTCAAATCCTCATGAAATCCAACGACAGTGACGGCAAAAGCTTTCTAACAATTTAGCTATAAAGGAGACAAAAAGATTCTGTAACAATACTATTGATTGAAGCTATTCAACGTCTCTTTCAAAAATTGTTACCCCCATATTGCATTCTGTCGTTATCTGTTGTACATCCCAGTTGTCGGTGGTAACTACGACAAGTGTAACTACGACACTGTGAACTGTTTTTTTGCAGCTGATTTTGAATTTGAGAAGTCGGAGGTCGCCTACAGAGAGGAAGTGTTGAAGAATTTAGAAGAGTACATCCATGAAATATTTCCAGGTACATGAAATCTCGTTTTCGTGTACAAGCGTTTGAGAACGCTTTCGTTTTAATACTTTTTGCTTACCGCCCGCTTACCGCCTAATGGAACACGTTACGTGTGTGATGGAACGTTCTATGCGTTTAACACATAAATGGACACAACAATTGGGTTAACTGAAGTTTAATCAACGTCCATAACTTGAACAATGTTTTACTTGCCATCTTTATTTCAGGTGCGAGGCTGTTCTTATTTGGTTCTTCAAAGAACGGTTTCGGTTTTCGAAACAGTGACATCGACATCTGCATGACCTTAGACGATCAGGTCAAGGAAGAAGTAAGTGTTTCTTTGTCTTAAATCATGTTGGTGTTGCTGTGAGCCCTTTAGAGTTGGCTTAAGGACGGTGCCTCCTTTTGTTACTGCGCATACGTTCTGCGCATCTCGGGATATTCAAGTTTCTTAAGGAATTTGCCCACTAATACAACAATGTTATTGCGCGGTTTATGACTATGTGGAAAAAGTAGATCTTAGCAGGGGCTATCAGAATCCAAAACAAAAATTGGGGGTAATCCGCATTTTCAGAGATAATTGAGCTTAAATTTGGAAAGAAATTGCCACACATTCTTTGTGTTTTAGCGTTTTTTTGGAAATATGGTTGCTTAATTGTCTCTAAAAAATGCGTGGTTACCCACATTTTTCTTTTTGGATTCCAATAACCCTTGCTAATAACTACTTACCCCCATAGTCATAGCCTTTGCAAAAATACATCTGTATTACGAGGCACCGTCCTTAACAAGGGTTTGAATTCCCAGCGATCCTATTGGAATTTTCTGCAAGTGGAGGCGCTTTGAACGTTTGATTATGTTGGTGGTTCAAGGCTTGTCCTCTGTGTCTTGACTTTGTTTACTTAGACAAGAACTTTACTCCACGTTGTCTTCCTCTCCCAGGGTATTAACCCTTTAAGAGTGACTTTCAGTAAAAATCAAGCAAAATTTCAATTTAGCGGCAGTTGTTGAAAAATCGATTTCTTTCGTATTTTGCATGTAATTAGGTATTAGTAAAGCTAGAAACCTGATGTGGTTCGTTTTCGCCAGAAGCACTTTATTTTCGAAAAGAAAAAACGAGAAAATCGATTCTCGGGTTCGAGAGGTCAAAATCACAGGAAATTAATCTTGAAAATCAGTACTATAAGCTTGCATCACGCTGGTAAGCGCTTCTGGGGAAAACGAACCACATCAGGTCTCAGTTGTTCAAAAGTTGGATAGCGCTATCCACTGGATAAATCACTATCCAGTGGATAAGTATTAGGAAAACCAATTGCGTTATCCACTGGATAGAGATTTATCCGGTGGATAGCGTTATCCAACTTTTGAACAACTGGGGCCAGGTTTCTAGTTTTACCAATACCCATTTATGTGCAAAATATGAAAGAAATCGATTTCTCAACTTCTGCCGTCGAATGCTCGATGTTTACTGAAAGTCGCCCTTAAAGGGGCATAGTCACGAGGATTTCGCAGATTTCTGGTCAAAATTGTGCTAAATTTATCGGTAGCTAACTTTATCCATGCCCAGTTGTGTTTGAACATTTAGAGGAACATATTAACTTAATTTCATTAAGACTGAAAACAAACCACGACCATTTAGTATCGATTTAATGTCAACATGCTGAAAGAGTCTGAAAAGTTTAGCCTAATTTTTTCAAATTGCAATCCATTTCAATCCGTGCCATCCGTAGCAACAGACGACAGAAAATAGTTTCAGTGAAGTAATATAGTCTTTGATAACAAAACTAGACCATTATTTGTGGGCGTTCATTGATATGAGAACATATTTTTGACTTTTAAAGTGAACTAAAACAGCGTGACTATGCCCCTTTAAGTCTCAGCGTAATTATAAATTCTTCCAAACTGGTCTCCATACATTTTGTTGCTTACTGGTTGGGAGAACTTGTTAAAACATCAAGACAATTCATCTTTGCTGATCATTTCCTTAATTCTCCTGACCTTTATGTTTTATAATGCACTGATATGATGAGGAGAAATTTGATGCTGATCACATTGGGGCTTAAAGGGTTAAGTCGATACCAGCGAGCTGTGAGAGAACCTAACGAAATGCTGGTGTGTAGCCCTGTGATGGAGTAGCGTCCCGCCCATGGGGGGGAATTGTAACGCCTTTCTCGCTTTATACTGCAGAAACCGGACTTAGGCCTAAACTTTGAGGAGCCACTTTGATGATTTAATCATCACGACCTTTGTAGATCTCTTTGGAATTGCATAAGGGTAGCCTTGATAACAATGCTTGAGAGCCCCTGTGTGAACCTTCGTTAATCCTGAATCTTTTTGTTAGGTGGATGCTGTTGATGTGATCACACAACTTGCCAAGCTCCTAAAGAAGCACAAAGATTGTGGCAATGTACTGGCTATCACCACTGCTAAGGTGCCGATCGTCAAGTTCTACCTCCGCAGTTGTAAACGTGAAGCTGACATCAGCCTTTACAACACACTTGCCTTGGAGAACACTGCCATGCTTGCTACATACGCTAAACTGGACGATCGAGTTGCCACTTTGGGGTATACTGTAAAAGTATTTGCAAAGGTTAGGCGATGTGAAGGTGATGAAGAATGTCAAATCCTGCACTTGCCACAATTATTCTTTAACCCTTTCACTCCCAAGAGTGCCTAAAATCAAAATTCAAGACGAATTCCAAATTTCATTTTGTAAAAAATTTAAATATAAATAGTACCATGTGAAAGTACAGCTGACGAGGTTTCATTTGAATGGTCACACCATAGGATTTCATCTACAGACTCGGAAGTAACTCACTCTGGGAGTGAAAGGGTCAATCGTCCTGCCTCTTTCATTAAAGAACTAACTTAAGTTTTTAACCAATCCAAAATGCTCTTTTTCCAAAATCACTTCGATCCCAATGACAAAAGGCTCAATTAGCAAAACAGTGGCTCTGCATGTTCCTTATACGTTTCCATACATTTCTTTGTCGTCCTATACAAAACAACAACGACAAATGGCTCACTTCCGGGTTTGTTCGAGAACATGAACACACAATGGTGAATTTTAGTTCTCTTTCTGAACTTCAAAGCTGTCAAGATTTCAATGTGCTGGATGGTTAGGCCACGTTATACAAGTTGCACGGTTTGGAAAAACAACAACGTAGATTAAAAATTGCGCGATTCTTTTAAATGATTTTTCCTTGGGGTTGCCTACGTGAATGCAAAAGATTCCTATTTAATAACGGTTAACCCCTTCTAAGATGAGCATTGAGTAAGAGTCAACCTTGTGTCAATCAAATCACAAGTCACTGGATTGAGATCAGCATTTTGTATGTTAAGGGATGCAAATATGGCGCTTTTGAAGATCAGTGATCGGATCGATAGAAAGTGAATTACAAATATGTCTTGTAACAATGAGGTTACTGAATGTGAAAAACAACAGACCGGCCTATTTGTAGTCTCCTATGCAGCCGTTATTTGGTCGTCACGCAACGATTTTCTTATCAACTGTAACGAAATTATTATGATAATATTGAAAGTGTAAAGATGTAACCTTGTCTGTCTATTTTGTGTCCAGGTGTGTGACATCGGAGATGCGTCCAAAGGTAGCTTGTCGTCGTATGCTTACATCCTGATGTTGCTGCACTATCTACAACAGTGCAAGCCTCCAGTTATTCCAGTACTGCAGACCCTCCATACAGACAAGAAGCAGCCGGAGAAGATTATAGATGGCTGGAACTGCTGGTTTTGTAATGACATCAAGAAAATTGTATGTCCACGTCTACATGGTCATAAAACATGTTCGAGTCCACTTTATCCTTATAAACTGTTTACTATCCAAAGATAAAATTGTAGCAGCTTATGACTGCATCCTTGCATAAAAACAAAAGGGTATTTTCTCTTTTTTTAATGAGGAAACCTTGGTCCTTTATTAGATCATAGCTGGTGATTTTTTTAATCCCAGTTTGCACACGACAGAGTTCATTGACACTCAAACCTCGTGATTCATTGAAGAAGTTGGTATAAGGAAAACATGTATAAAACAACCGCTTAGAAGCGCCAAGCGGTTTTGCACCATTTCAAGAATATTTTAGACTGCTTAAAATGGCACTTGTCACCACGCTTACCAGTAACATCTGAACTCGAACTAAAAAACTTAACCAACGATTTTGTTTTTAACTGTCGTCAACAAGATTTCAATAACATGGCTGTCTTCTGGCTACATTTAACCGACGTGGTAGCTTTCATTTAATGAGAAAATGCCTTCAAGTTGGAGGCCGAGTAGTGCTTATATTGGTGACTGCTTGATTGAATCGTGACCTTGAATCATAACTCGCGAACCGTGTTTGCAAACCCGGTTCTGTACGTAACAAAGATATCAGTTGTGAATGGGAAGCTGGCCGAAAACAGGTTACCATTGAATGACCCACTGATGCCTCGTCTTAAACGTTTTTTTCCGTAGAAAAGCCTGTGGAATCAGAAGGAAAGAAACCCGTTGAGTGCAGGGCTACTGTGGTATGGCTTCTTGAGGTACTACACTGAAGACTTCGACTTTGAACGTGACGTGGTTTCTTGCAGAAGAGTGAAAAGGCTGACGAAATTTGAAAAGATGTGGACAAAACATGTGTTTGCCATTGAGGGTACGTTTTTTGTCATAAAAGATGTCCTTATCCTTCTTTTTTATCGTTTGTCACATGATATAGTCTCCTTGTTGTGCTAGTTGGTTACATTTTGCAGTCCACCAAGGCAAGTTGCCGAGTGATAAAAGTTGAACATCACCGAAAATCCACACTAGACCCTTAATCAAAAGTGGTGTCTCGTAAATCAATTCTGAGGATTTTTTCTGGTTTTATTAAGCTCGCCACATGATTGCTGCCGTAGGTCTTGTGTACAGTAGTGCATTTGTTTTTAAAGTCTCCGTTTTCAGATGCTCAAAAAGATAGCAAAATATTCTCACATAAGCTTGTTCGTATCGTTCTCATTTGTCCACACTGTGTTTTTGTTTGAAAAAGCCCCCCGTCCACACTAAAGGATCGAAAATGCCAATGTCTTCGTTGGCACTCGTTCACACACTACAGTGTTTTCAAAATGATGCATGTTTACAACGCTCAAGGTAATTGCATCACAGTAAATTACACTGCAAGACAATTACAATACATTGCTAATCTTTTTCGGTAATGCTTTCAATCGTTTTATTGTGGATGGTAGGCGAAAATCCTTGCCAAATGTTGAGTCGCCTGGCCAAAGTTCGTTTGTATTTTTCTATAGCTTTACAAACTCCGATACATTCGTTCCCCAAATATATGCCAAAATGTAAAGATCACAAGCAGCCCCTAAACCACCCTGTAAGACACGTCACAAACCAATACCCTTTTTAACGTAGTGTAAATTATATTGGCTTGCGAATTGTCAGTAGTATGGAAGGGTTTGCTAACTTTATAACGTAGACTTTCCACATTGTAGAGCATCTAAATTAAACTCGACTTACAGCTAAAGAAAAAAAAATTCAAAATTTAAACTTTAAACTAGCCTGAGAAAACAGCTGGCGTCTCGCGAGGTCGCCACTTGAGCCCTCGCAAAACGACGTCTGAGTAACGAGCGCAGAAATTCCATACTGATGACGCATCACTACCCAGATCTAGGTAGTGCTTCTGACTGGTTGAAACGAAATGCCCTCGCATTTTAACCAATCAGAAGCACTTCCTAGATCTGGTTAGTGACCTGTCATCAGTATGGAATTTCTGCACTCGTTACTCAGACGTCGTTTTGCGAGGGTCCAAGTGGCGACCTCGCGAAACCTCGCCTGTTTTCTCAGGCTAGCTTTAAAGTAACATGCAAGGTCTTTCCCCAGTAGCTGAGAAAATCGGGATAAGTCTCATCTGAGATCGGTGAATTAACTGTTACCTAAGAGCCGAGAAATAGCCTAACTCTTACTAGGAAGCCTCTCCCCTTCAAATCCTTTTGTGAATCAACATTTGATGCTGTACCATTTCCACTTCAGCTCATTCATCGGTCTCTTGATAATTCATTCACACTCTTGCCAATTTGTGTTACAGATCCGTTCAACCTTGACCACAACTTGGGTGCTGGTGTGACAAGAAAGATGGCCAGCTACATTCAAACTGCTTTTATTAAAGGACGTGAACGCTTTGGATTTCCACGATATGACATACCAGCGGTATTCTGTCAGCGCTACTTTTTTGATGTGTACTACCTAACCGATGGCTACGAAGCACCAGCAGACCGCAACTGTCGTGTTTGTGGCAAAATAGGGCACATTGCCAAAGATTGTCCACATTCAAAATCAAACCGAAGAGCGGAACAGAAAAAGGAGGAGGAACAACGAATAGCAAACCAAGAAGACGAGAAGCCTGACTTGAGTAGGAAGCCTTTCAATGCAGGGTCTTCGCGTCCAAGGTCGACATCAGCCCCAAACAAACAGGCACAAAGCAAGGGTGTTGACAACAGAACGTCCACACCCGCAGCAAAACCTACGGAAATCCCATCGCGCCAAGTAGCCAATGTAGCAAGCTTATCCGGATCTCAACCAGAAGTACATTCCTCTCCAGTGAAAGAAGAGCAAAATAACACACGTAGGGAGGATAATCCAGTAAAAGTTTGTGGAATGTCTGGGGTATCCCATACGCTGCCTAATGGGACCCAGGAACACAGCACAATACCAGACGTGCCTTCTCCTAACATTATGAACGAGACTGGTGAATTATCCAGGTCTTCCAACAATGGGAATCAAAGCAACGTTGCTGCATCGACAACAGTGCAAACCACTTCCGATGTTCCTCTAGGACATGAAAAGAGAGCATCTTCCCTGCCCATTAATCCACAAAGTGTGAAACCGCCTCCTGGGTTTTATATCGCTGGTGGCACAAGTCACTTACCTCATGCTTCAACCCCGGGGTTACCTCACACGATGAGTGGAGGCATCTTAGCATCACCTCCTGGGAGCATATCACAAGCTGATATATTTGAAGGACAGAGCATTATTCTGAACACTCCGCCCCGACACCAGGCAGGTGTGTTCAGTCCACAAAGTGGTCATTTCGTTGGTTCTCCTACCCAACATGAAATGTGGCTAAGGCAACAAGGTATGACGATGCTTGGCCATCTCTCTCCGCCATTGAGGCCACTTGTTCCTTATCCTTTGACGCCGGAGCTTCAAGCACATTCACAGCTACATCAATGGAGAGTTGCTTCTGATAGTTTCCCAATGCAACAACATGTGGGTTCTCCATTTCGTGGACAGGAACCTCATGCAGAGCTAAGCCATCAGATCCTTGCTCAGAGCCCTCCAAACGTCTCCAGGAATGTTATGTGGCCAGTAGGACGAAACAGTCCTCCTTCAGCAGCCAGAGGACCACATTTTCAGGGTCATCAGCTTCAGTCTCCTCATGTTAGCTCCCCTGGTATGCCAGTGCCTACAATAGGGTCGCCCCAGAGTATGGCACATCCCCTCTTGTCTCAAGGCAGCTTCCCTAGTATACGAGCAGCTAATCTTGGATCACCTCAGCGCCTGTCACATGGCAATTCTCATGCTGCACCAGGGACACCCCAGCAGATGCTGCAACAGCGTCCGCTTGCTCATCCGTCTGGCATGTCACCCCTTGTCCTTGGATCACCACCCCAGCATACTTCTCAGCAACCAGCACCGCATCAGCAGGGACTTGTAGAACCTGCGTTTGGAACCCACATGGTCAGTTCACCATATTGGCCATACTGGTTTTACTACTAGTGAATGATTTTTTTGTTGTCTTGTACACAAATAGATCAGTTGTGCTGTAAGGATAGGTTTGTAGAACGTTGTGGAAACAGGCTATAGTTACATAAGTTATAGATTTGTGAGGGAAATAGATTCTAGTGCCTTTCATGGTTTCAATTTTAGTAGTTTTCACATCTTTCTCAATTGTTATTGACAATTTCACAAGAATGACTGATTGATGATGATTTTTGGCGAGCAAACGTGCATCTAAAACATTTACTTATCTTGAAAGTCTTATTGTGTCTGTTACAACCCTTGTGGCAAGACATAATTGTATGATCCAGTGTTTTGTGTAAGATTGCACTGTTTGCACGTTTGATTTAGCCGATTTGCAAACGGTTTTCATACCTGTTAAGAACTGTATGGCTAATGTGGCATGCTGGGTGTCTAGACAGGAGAGCAGTTTATCGACCTAATGAGGGTGGCTGAAGATGAATCAAGGAAATCAGAGAGCATTCTTCCCACGAATTTGCCCTCAAATGAGTTTGAGGTATGTCTTCACTGAAATTTGTGTACTCTGTTTTCTACATTGAGCTTGTGTTTGCCGTCAGGAAAAAACGAATCTGAATGATGTGGCCACTATTGCCTTACTCATACCAAAGTTTAAGCAATTTTTAACGCTGTTTGGTTTGCTTTCGTCGTTGCCAAATGGCATTTTCAACTTTAGAGTTAATATAGCGAATTTACAATTTACAAGTAAAACTTATTTGAACCCTTTGTAAAACAGCCTTTTTGATACAGATTCTCCTTATCTTTGTCAAACCTTCTTCAATTAATCACGTTTGTTAAGGGAGAATGGGGAATAAGTTACTAAATTTTCGCATTTGAATACAAATCGTGAAAAACGAGCGAATGGACTTTCCTTTTTGCCCAAATTTTGTTCTTGTTTGATGCCGTTGTTTCCTGGGACTTGTGTTGTTTATCGGTTTATGTTACCTGAAACAGTGAACTTTTTTTTCTGTCTACGTGTATTGCGTGTATTGTAGTCTACGAGGTTTGGAGTACACACCCCACAGAAAGCAAATTCTTATATTAGTTATGTCTAGGTCTTAGTGGTCTTTTTCCTGATGCCCCATGTTTGTCACTTTACTTTAGTCAAAGGAGCTAAAGCACATTGATGCAGAGGATCTAAAGGTTGCCGAGACCCCTGAGGAACACCAGTTATTGTCTCAACTAAGCAAGGTAAAGAGGCTCTGGGAAGGGAGTACCTCGCCTGAGCTGAAAAGCGATGATCGAAATGCAGTTTCCATGAACACTGGCCATATAACACGTCAGGAACAGGGTGATACGAAGTTCTCAGTAAAGAGAGAGGCTTGGGAACGTGTTACTGAGAAGGATAGCATGATAGATGAAGTCAAGACCGTGCATGTAGATCAGGATCAGAAAGAGGAAATTGCTCATGACAAATTGAAAAGTGTGTCCTTGTCAACACAAGATGACAGTGCAATGTCGTCCAAAGCTCTCAAAAGGAACGACGTACCCTCATCTGCAGGCTTTGGAGCTTTGGATGAGAAATTGGAGGAGCATTCAAGCAAAGGTGGGGAAAAGCAGCCTCAAACAAGCTCGTCAGCTGCTGGATCGGCCACACTGGAAGAACAGCCAAAACAAAAACCAACAAGGCGTGGTGGTCGAGGCAGGAAACGAAAGAGTTCCAGACAAAATGAGACTGCCAGTAATGCGTCGGAAAAGCCGAAGGAGAAAGCTTTGGGCGATCCCGCAAACAACGCGAAGGATGATAAATGTAGTCATCAGCAGCAAACGTATGATGACTTGAAAGGGGATGCTCTGAAGGCTTCACCAGCTGGGAAAAAGCCAAGAGAAGAGAAGTCGAGTGACAGGAGGCAAGGAGATCTACATAACCTTGGGCGTGATGCTCAGTCCAGACCACATCAAATGCCCAAACAAAAGGATTCTTCAACAAGTGCAAAGGATAAGGAAGGAACAAAGGAGAACAAACAGGGAGCTCGAAAGAGAGATCCAGATAACTCCCCTAGGGGTAAAGGAGGAGCTCCAAAGCAGGGAGCAAGAACGAGAGACCTCGATAGTTTCCGCGGGGGGGAAGAGGGGGCCCCGAACAGAGAACCAGAGGGGAACAAGGAACTAGCACGAACGAGAGATCCCGATAATTCCCCCGGGGAAAAAGAGGGTGTTCCAAACAGAGGACTGAAGGGAAACAAGCAGGGAGCTCAAATGAGAGATCCCGATAATTCCCCTGGGGGAAAAGGGGGAGCTTTAAACAGAGGAGCGGAGGGGAACAAGCAGGGAGCACGAACGGCAGCTCCAGATAATTACCCTATGGATAAAGTAGAAGCTCCAAACAGAGGACCGAACCGGAAGAAGCAGGGAGCACGAACAGAAGATCCAGATAATTCCCCTAAGGGTAAAGGAGGAGCTTCAAAGAGAGAACCAGAGGGGAACAAGCAGGGAGGACGAACGAAAGATCCCGGTAAATCCACGGGGGGTAAAGGAGGAGCTCAAAACAAAGGACAGAGACGACCTCATTCCCGTTCCCAGAGTGAGGAGCTGGGTGGCAAAAAGGACGACTCCAGAAACCGTAGCAGCAGCATCCCAGAGAAACGTCCGTCCAAGAACTCTTGAATAGTTGGCATGTTCGTGTGTGCTAAGAGAATAATGCAGAAACGCGGTGCGTCACTGACAGTGTGACACAAGTGTTAGTACAATATAACAGGTAACATGCAGCTGATCATTTCCTAAGAGTGCCAAAGGACACATTTACAAAAATTACCAAAATTTGCCGAGTGAACATTTTTAGAAGGAAGTGTCGTTCAGTCGCTAATATATAGTGAAAGCACTTGCAAATGACCGTATTTTGGAAAACGCATTTATGGTATTTTAAAGTTTTACTAATGCATAGAAAGCAAAGCTCAGCGATATAAAACGACGTTTTGGCGTCTTCATTTGATCATTACCTGTAACGTTAATTTACATACAACTTGATAGTGGTGTCGTGAAGACACGTCTTTACATCGTTAAAGTATTTTAGTATATTAAAATATTCGAGTTACATATGCTAGGGGAGTATTCTGAAGTGGTTCCAAAATACCCATGTCAAACATTTTCAGTGATCATTCTTTTTTCCACTCTTATTGCAGAATATGGTCATTTGAGTGCTCTTACTGTGTCTTCCAATAACATGCCAACTCTGAACCTGACAGACGGTAGCATTTTTTTATTGCCATGGAGCTTTACTTCACTGACAACCAACAGACCGTGAAAAACAAAATGGTCCAAAATAGACCAACTGCGAACGTGTCCTCTAGAACCCGCTGTAGCGAAAATTGCTTCCGTTGGTTTCTATAACTTCAGCGTTCGTGTGATATCGAAAGGCACAGTAATATACCATCCACATATTTTATCTTGAAAAGGTGGAACCTCACGACGAGACCACCTTAGGGTGGAAAGTCTTCAGTTAATAGATGATTAACGATTGTTTTGGTTACAAATTATTTTCTTCTTGTCTGTTTTGTTTGTTTAAAGAATTTGGACGTCTCTGTTTTTTTTTTGTTTTTTTTGTATTGACGATTGTTTGATAATTTGCGAAGACTGCGTTTACTTTCATCATCCAAACTCTCACGCACGTGGGCGCAAATTTTTTAGCCTGGCCATCCAACTTATCTCAACAAAAGGGAATGATTATATTGCTTTTATTTTTGTGGGCGGGTGCAAAGGCCCACTGAATTATTTTTCCATTTTACCAAACTTATCACCTTTAGGTCGCGTTATATCTAGCCTGAACAGGCTTTAACCCTTTTAGGCCCCAATATTTCCAAGCATTTAATTTCTTCTTACAGTATTACTACTTGATCAAACATAGAGTTCATGGGAATAGATTTTTCCGTAGAGTCAAGGTCTCGGTTGTTCAAAGAACGAGATAACTTATCCAGCTGGTAAATCGCTATCCAATCCGGTAAAATGTATCTAAGCGAATATTTTTTATTCGATGAATAGCGATTTATCACTGGACAAAATAATCCTCTATTTGAGCAACTGTGCCAAGAAAGTAGCACGTTTACATTACTCAGTGAGTTTATATCTGTTAGACTGATTTTCTCATTGTCACCGCAGATCCAATCGTAAGTCCTTTTAAAAATAGGCTATGATTTTACAATCCTGTATGAGTATAGTCCTAAATAAACTGTCGATTATTCTTGTTTTGTTCTACAAACGTGTTGTTGGAAAACGCTGTGGACCGTTAAATGCCGCTTGAAAGCCCACCCGGTTATAGGCGCACCCGTTTGGTTGATATTGCTTCAATACCACACAATTTTGTGCTTGCCAAGCAAACAGAACCCTGGGAAGTTGTATCCCCCCCGCCCCCCTTCCCCCAAGGAGTTGTATGAGCCTAGGTGCCCGTTTCTTGAAACTCCCGATAACCTTTCTGCCCCGAGAATTATTTCATGCGCACAGTATTCTTCAAGAGAGACTTAGTTTTTATTGATTATGGTACTTAATTTTAAAATCTTAAAACTCGTAGGGAACGTATTGGTTAGTTTCCAGTAACAATTTCTCCCAATCGACAAAATAGTATTTGAAAGAAATGCCTCTCAGGCCCGGTTAAGTTATGAGATGTTTCGAGATACGGGAGCTTAGGTTTACAGTATGCAACATGAATGGGGCATTTAAATGGCGGGGTTAATCTTCGGGGAATTTGACAGCCTCGTAGAGCTGCTGCTTCGTCTCGATAATGAGTTACATCAGAGAAGATGCAAACTTGCATCAGCTGTTAATGTATCGTTGCATGGTGGTATTTATCTCTGGTTATTGATTTGATTGGTCAATTAAGCCGTGATGGTTTTGACCGCAATAGACCAGACAGTGATTGGTAGGGTTTGGTCCATCTACTGTTAGTTTGATTAGTTTGGTCTATTTGTCGAATTTTCTGTTCAGGCTATTGTTTGTCTGTTCTGTTGAAGTCGTTGACAAGTCGTTTGTATTGCGCATGTAGCTGTTGGCATTGATTAAGCTACGTTTGCTCCAAGTAAATTAGCTTTCTAAAGTGAGTAGTTGGTAGGAGTCTGTACTATAGGTAACACATTCAGTAGAGTCCCAGTCAAACTTGAAATGAATTCCTCGGGCATAGGTTCAAGGAAAGTAGTTTAGCACGGAACTATTTTTGGCCTAATTTGCTTGACCTTGCCGGTGATGTTAGCCGTGACAAAGTTGGAATCTAAATACTACTTCGAGTCTTTATTTTGAACAGCTGGTAATTGTGTGGTCAGCACTTGCATCTAACATAAGTTGCAAGCTGTCGAGAAATCCTCCGAGAAAATGGAAATTATGGAAATGACCTTTAGAAAAAGGGCCCCTGTTAGTACATGTGCCTGTTGATATTTGGCTAAACAGTTTGATTGGATGCAAATAGCACGCGATCTCTTTCGAATCCCATGTCTTGAGTCCCACCCGTGTCTTGAGTTCTAAACATACTTTATTCACTTTTTCTAGCTTTCTCTTTACTGTACATCAAAGCGAAACTGCCTACATTTAAGGACGGTGCCTCCTTTTGTTACTGCGCATCCTGAGATATTCGGGTTTCTTAAGGAATATGCCCACCAATACAACTATTTTTGTGCGGTGTATGACTATGTGGAAAAAGCAGATCTTAGCAGGGGCTATCAGAATCCACAAAGAAAATTGGAGGTAACCGCGCATTTTTCAGAGATAATTGAGCTTAAATTTGGAAAGCAATCGCCATACATTCTTTGTATTTTAACGCTTTCTTTAGAATTATGGTTGCTTAATTGTCTCTGAAAAATGCCTGGTTACCCACATTTTTCATTTTGGGTTCCAATAACCCTTGCTAAGATCTGCTTTTTCCCCATAGTCGTAACCTTTGCAAAACTACATCTGTATTAGGAGGCACCGTCGATTTACCCTCTTTCCTATCTTACCCTCTTCACATGTCCAAGTCATTTGATAGCCATCTTCCCCTATTTGTTTTATCTTTCCGATCGGCTGACTAGCCACCGGGCACCTTGAATTTTTCATGGCACTTCTTAAAATCTTCTTCAAATGCATATCTCATGATGCAGTAGAGGGGAAATCGATTGTAATATCCTGGCTGATAGTTAACCGTAGTGCCCCGGATGTAGCCGTTCCAGTAGCTACCATCAGTTTGACTGATGAGCTGCTGGTTCAATTCATCCACTCTGTTGGCGTCGATAAGCTTGTTTTTCGATGGGTATTTCTTGCTAAAGGTGTAATCAAACTGCCACACTGGGTTGGAAAATTCTGCCAAAAGAGAAACAGAGAACATTAGATTACAGATCGCACCTGTATTGTTTCTACCTAATCGCTATTTGGTACGCTACGGCGGACATATTAGGGGAGTTTGGTCAGCCAAAGTTCTTATGTTGGCGAGACACATGCAGTAGAAGTATTATGGGCCTCAAAAGCCTTAAGATACTCTTCTGTGGCTCATGATTTCCAAGGTTGTGTGTGTGTTCTTCCAACATCTCTCGTGGGCTTATTACACTGGGAAATAGATCACTCTTACTGAAACTCGAAATCGTACTCAGTGGTTACTGATATGAGTTGCATTAATAGCAAACATGGACGAACATTAATTCCACATACAAGACTGGTTTACCTGTGGCTACAACCAAGTCCAGATAGTACTGGTCGTGATCAACAAGAGCTTGTAAGTCTGTCCGTAGAGAAAACACTTTGAATGCGGGGTTGTTAGAGTAGACGGGCGATACAGAGGGGGTTTGCAGAACAAAGGATTTCGTGGACGCTTTCTCCGCGTCAGCATCTGCGGCGTCCAAGATTTGAAGGTGGAAGTCATCCCTATGCGTGTGAGCATAAAACTGGCCTGGAACTGGAAGCGAATGAAACGGTATTAGGCCTAAAATCAGTTCAGTGAAACCTTGCAAAGTGGCTACAAATTTATACATAGAAAGATGGTAAATTTTAAGCTCGGATAGGACACCAGAAATATCCGATCTTAAAATTTACCATCTTTCTTTATTCATCATCCCACACGGTACTTTCGACATTGCTGATCCTAGCAGTATGCAGGACGCGTGTTACTACGAACCTCGTTAGTATGACCTATCGTGTGGCACTAAATTTTCGCAGGTTCTAATTTTTCCGATTTTTGCGGGTTCTTTCACGATCCGTAAAAAAAGTTCCAGCGAAAAAAACTCCAGCAAAAATTTTTTCCGCAAAAATTTACTCCACAGTCGAAATCATATACAAACATCGCCTTTTACATGTAAGGTAAAATCATGTTGGTGCCCATTTACTTAAACCGTCTCTTTCGTTCAGAAACAAAGCGAAATTAGAAATACTGAAACGATGAAATTGCCGTTGGTCAGGAGCTCCTGAGTTGGTACAAGTATTTGACAGTTAAAAGCTTTAAAGAAAAGGACCTTCTCAAGGTACTCCATTGATTAACTGCAGGTTGTTCACCTGTATTCGATTGTTTGTACTCAAAAAGCGACAACGTTATAAATTCCAAGTAGAAGGCGACTTCCTGAAAATCGCAAAAAATAATTCCCGGCAAGAAAAAACAGTTTCTCTCAATCGCAAAAATTAGTACCCGCAAAACACAAAAAATCGCTAATCCGCAAAATTAAACTCCCGCAAACTTTAGTGTTACACGGTAGCTCATCACAAGTCTCCCAGTAGCCCAGTGGTTAGAGCGTCCGGCCGGTGTACGGAAGGTCATGGGTTCGATTCCCGTCGGGGACTCAGAATATTTCTTTGTCCACGCACTCGACATTCTGAATATTCCCTCTTTTTTTTAAATTTAAACAAGGCCCTGAAAGGTTCACAGCGCGTGAAGTTCCAGGGACGGATCCAGGGGGTGGTGGACTGGGTGGCTAGCCAACCCCCCCCCCCCCTCTTTTTGGGGTCATTAAGCTTGAAATTATGAAAGAGAACAAAACTATCACTACGTAATTCGCAATTTTCGTAATTTCCGATATCGTTCTGTCATGTCAGCCACCCCCCCTCCCCCTTGAAAAATCCTGGATCCGCCACTGCGTTCGTACGAAAACGGTGCAGAAAATGTCCCGTTAAACCAGATTTCGCGCCGATAAATCTTGTGGATGGAAGTTACTTCATTTTGAACACAGTCAACACAAAAAGCGGAAGTTTTCAGAAACGCCGTTAAGTTTTGCGGTGAAAGTGAAACTTTTGAGAATTGTCTGTATTTCCCTTTGTAAAATTGTAATGGGAACCGCGCACGCGTCGTGCGTTTGACCGCTGTCAAGGTGCTGTTTTGTTGGGGGAGTGCCGCATTTCAATGTGAGATTAATTAAGTTCTTGACAGGTTAATTGGCCATCGTGAAGAGATTTAGAAGCCGACTTTTGGAGGTTGATGCTAGCGTGGTACTCAATGCTCTTTCGTACGAAAACGGTGCAGAAAATGTCCCGTTAAACCAGATTTCGCGCCGATAAATCTTGTGGATGGAAGTTACTTCATTTTGAACACAGTCAACACAAAAAGCGGAAGTTTTCAGAAACGCCGTTAAGTTTTGCGGTGAAAGTGAAACTTTTGAGAATTGTCTGTATTTCCCTTTGTAAAATTGTAATGGGAACCGCGCACGCGTCGTGCGTTTGACCGCTGTCAAGGTGCTGTTTTGTTGGGGGAGTGCCGCATTTCAATGTGAGATTAATTAAGTTCTTGACAGGTTAATTGGCCATCGTGAAGAGATTTAGAAGCCGACTTTTGGAGGTTGATGCTAGCGTGGTACTCAATGCTCTTTGGGGCAAGGAAACACCTTTACCTGCTATTATGTCGTTCTATTTTCCAGCTGCAAGGTCGACGTATCGTTTTAACTGTTTCGGTATCCAGAAATAGAAATAGCTGCATGGATCACCGCTGTCAAGAAGAAAAATCATGAATAAGATGCCGTGAGGCCTCCTGGGAAGTTTGAAAGATTCCTCACTATTACCTGGTACTGTTACAAGCTCCAATCCAACCAGAACCGTTTTATTCTAAAGCACAAGTTCCGAACTTTTCATAACAACCTTTGAGCACATGGTTCAGCTCGCAAGACATCCCAGCATACATTGCGGTATCAGAACTCGCAGTCACACACTTAACATAACATGTCACGCACTCTACACACTTCCCCACCAAAAATGAAAGAGTTCCCTTAAAATAGCACAGAACTGTTCACTCTCTGTCTTCTACAGTAACAACATCAGTGTCTCTAAACACTGTCTCATTGTTCACTTGCACTCCTTCACTATTCACTGGAATGTTCAAATTTCAGACAAGGTTCTCCTCATGCACTTCTAGTAGTAGGCAGGCTGTGAACATACTGGCCAAACACAGTAATAAACGGGCGCTCCAAAATGGACAGCTGCTGCAGCTGGTGTCATCCATGGAGCCTGGATAGAGTTAACAAATGAACTGCTCACTACTGGTTCAACACGCTGGTACTGTGGATTTCCCAAGGAGTTGTAAGTCAGGATCTGGGGCGGTCTTCTCTGGCGCTGCGGCCGAGTAGGCATATTCTGCTCAGCATTTTCCTCCCCCGCTGATTGTCCAGCTTCGTCATATTCAGCACTCACTTCTTCTGCAGGTTCCATTTCGTCTGACGGCTCAATGGCGTCCTCTGTAATCACATGATTCTCAACTAAATCTGGAGGCAGGTCCTGATCTGGAGTTAATGACACTGAAGCTCTTACATTACCAGGTGCATCTTCCACAAGGTGCATGCTAGCGAAATCATCCTCATCTTCTTCCCCCGAGCTCTGCAAATCATCTCCTGTCACGGGTAAGGGCGGTTTCTCTGTAGCTCTCTTCCTAGAACGCGTAACAGGTTCCTTGTTTGAAATATCCAGTTCTAGAGCATCACAAGGCAGTAGTAAATTCTGATGAAGCACTCTTGTACGGCCGCAGCACGCACTGTCGGGCTTAACTTTGTAAACTGGACTTTGGTCTCCCATTCGCTCAACTACAACATGAATAACGTCCTCCCAGTGCGGTCTTAGTTTTCCTGGTCCACCGCGTTCTGTTAAGTTCCTAACTAGCACTCGATCTCCTGGCTGAAGAACTCCATTTGAGACTCTTCTGTTGTAGTATTCTTTACTGCGCTCGGCGGCCTTCGTGGCATTCTGTTGAGCTATCTGGTATGCTTCCTTCATGTCATGCTGCCACTTCTGAACGCAAACGTTGTAATCTCCTTGTGCGCAATGTTGGTTCAAATTGAATATCAGATCAATTGGTAGGCGTGGAAGTCGTCCAAACAACAGATAATGCGGAGCGTATCGGGTCGCCTCCTGCTTGGTGCAGTTGTACGCATGGATCATTTTATTGAGCTATTCATCCCACTTCCGCTTCTTCAACTCTGGGAGCGTTCGTAACATGGACAATAGGGTGCGGTTCATCCGCTCTACTTGCCCATTACCCTGTGGATGGTAAGGGCTGGTGCGAGACTTGGAAATGCCAGTCAACTGCTGCAATTGACGGAAAAGATCGTTCTCAAATTCTCCTCCTTGATCACTGTGAATACGGGCTGGGAATCCAAATCGTGGGACAAAATCACTGTAGATCTTTTCCGCCACCGTCCGTGCTGTCTTGTTACGGGTTGGGTAGGCCTGTGCAAATCTTGTGAAATGATCTGCTATCAGCAGAATGTACTCAAATCCCCGCTGACTTTTCTCCAAGTGGAGGAAATCTATGGAAACCATCTCAAATGGGGCTGTTGTTGTGATGCTCTCCATTGGTGCTCAAGTGGGTATTTGAGGTTTCTTCTGTTGGATGCAGCGGCATTTGTTGGCAATGAAGTACTCAATCTGTCGTTGCATGTATGGCCAGTAGAACCTGGATCGAGCTAAATCCACCACTCGATCTGTACCCAGGTGGCCCATTTCAATGTGAAGCTCCTGGTAAACCAGCTGCTTAAACTTTGTGGGTAGTACTAGCTGCAGTCGACTTTTCGTTTGACGCCACAGGATCCCATCCGCTAAGATGTGGAGCTTATTCCATTCTCTCATGTAACAAGATGTGACACGGTTTTCATTCCTCCGTTGTCCTCCCGATGGGGGATATCCTTGTTTCTTGTATGCCAAGATCCGCGCAATATCGGTATCTTCCCTTTGCGCTCCTTGTATTTCGTCTGAGGTGAGCTGTCTAAAGACTAAATCTGTGACGGCTGGTTCTGAGTGAGCAACGCTGATGCTTGCTGATACTGCTGTCACCCAAGGTGTGGCTTCTCCCTGATGGATCACTTCTTGTATTGTTGCACAGATTGCATCTTTCTCCATTTCTGCAGTACAGTCTTTCATGTATTTGTCGAGGTCTATTGGTATGCGAGATAGTACATCTGCATCGATGTTGGTCTTCCCTGGCCGATATTTGATGTTAAAATTGAAATCTGCCAATTCTGCCACCCACCGATGCCCCACTGCAGACAACTTGGCTGACGATAGTATGTAACTAAGTGGGTTGTTGTCGGTGTAAACGGTAAAGGAGGGGGCGTAGTATAAATAGTCGCGGAATTTCTCAGTGATGGCCCATTTGTGAGCAAGAAACTCTTGTTTTCCTGCATACATGTGATAGTTTTTCTCTGCTGGAGTTAATGTTCTAGAGGCATAACCCAAAACTCTCAACTTTCCATCCTGCTCCTGATATAAGACAGCTCCAATCCCCTCTTGTGACGCGTCCGTGTGCAGCACAAATGGTTTGGTGAAGTCTGGGAATGCCATAACTGGAGGAGAAGTTAGTTGATGGATTAGCGAGTCAAGCCTCCCCTGATGTTCATCTGTCCAAGTTACCCTGTGGTTACTAACCAACGGATCAGGGCCAGCCATCAGATCACACAGGGGTTTGGCTATGCGTGAGAAATCCTGGATGTATTGTTTGTAGTAGCTCAGAAATCCTAGCACTTTACGGACATCACCTACTGTCTCTGGTTTCTGCTTAGCTAAATTGTGTACAGCTACCGTGTCTTCTGGATCCAGAGAGTAACCATCACCGGAAACAATCCTCCCTAAATATCTAACTCGGCGCTGAAAGAAAATTGCACTTTGATGGTTTCACCTTAATTCCATGTTCCTGTAGTCGACGCAGAACTTGCTGAACATCCCGAACATGTTCTTCAAAAGTTTTGCTATAAACCAGAATGTCATCCAGGTAGGGGATACATATTTTGTCACGTAAGCCGTCCAGACATTCAATCATACACCTTTGGAAAGCCGCAGGGGCATTCATTAACCCAAATGGTATTCTGTTCCATTGGCACAACCCCCAGGGAGTTACAAATGCAGTGAGGGGGCGACTCACTTCTGCCACAAAACCTTGGTGGTAGGCTTTTCCTTGATCGAGCACTGTAAACCATTGGTTGCCGCCTAGTCCATTTAAGATATCTTGTATCCGGGGAATCGGCTGGCGCTCTGGGTATGTTTTCTTGTTCAATTCACGATAGTCAATACATAATCGTAGACTCCCATCTTTTTTCCGAACACAGACCATGGGTGATGAATAAGCTGAACGGGACTTGCAGATCCAGTTACGATTTATCAGATCTTCTAAGTACTCCTTGACTTCCCCATAGAGTGGCTTGGGGATGGAGATATAGTTCTTCTGTACTGGCTGATCGTCCTTTAACCTGATGTCAAGCTCCAATTTTTCAACACAGACAACATCATCATCGTTTCTTGCAAAGGCACCAGCCTCTTGCCGTAACACTTCGCGGACAATCCTTTGTTATTTTTCTTCTAACTGACTCAAGTCAACTGGTGGCACCCATTCATCTTGTTTCTGACCTTCATGTGAGGTGGCTCCGGCTGTCTCCTCTTTCTGGATGTACGTTTGGTCGGCAGGGACTGGAATTGGTAAAAGTGACTTAACCATGTGTATTCGCCCCAGTTCTGTTCTGCGTTTTAGCAAAATGTTCCTGTCTGTATTATTGCGGACCAGAATGGTCACTTGGCTGGATGTTCCCGGAGAGATTTTAGTGAGTGCTTCACTCACTTCCAGTCCGTCTTTGATCTCGCTCTCTTCCTTGGGCTCAAATATCACTGGCATTCCCTCTGGAACAGGGCTGAGATGGATTCGACACTTAACTTTTGTTGCCTCTCCCTTTGGCAGCATAACATCTCTCTTTCCAACTTTGACAGCTGTAGTACCTGTGTCCTGTGGTCTTGTCTGGATGAGATTGACCAGAGCACCTACTTTAGTGTGGTGGACTGAAGGAAATGAGTGCTGAATGATGGTATTTGCAACTTGGAAATTTCCGCTGTGAGTTCTGAGAACTTATTCTATGACATTGAATCCAATGATAGGATACTCTTGGTCCTGTTGCCCCACCAAGAATGGCACTGTCAGTTCATCAGCAGTTGTGTTATCTCCAGCCAACTTAAACCTGACCTCAATCCAACCATCAAATAGAATGTCAGTTCCGTTCATTGCTTCCAAGTTTAACTCTTCTCCAACCCTTAACAACTCGTCAACATTCCTTAATACCTCTAGGGGAAGGTGAGTTTGTTACCATTTCCTTGACACTACACAAACCTGGGAGCCCGTATCCCACAATGCCTCTACTTCCTTCCCCAGAATTATGCATTTCACTATGCACCTCTGTCCCACAAGTTTTGTCAGGCCAGCCTGCTGTCTTGGAGTTAAGTGGCAGGGAAACATCGTGTTCAAGTGATCATTAGCATCTTCAGTCGCTTTCCGTTTCTCTAGTTCCTGTATAGCCATGCAAACTGTTTTGTGCACAATGCGGTGTTTTGCTTGACATTCCTTGGAGCAATACCTGCTAGTCTTACATGCTCCGCAGCGATTAAGCGGTGCACTGTTATTTCCTTGTTTTCCACATTGTACGCAATGGGACTGAGTTTCCTGCCCGGTCACACCCTGTCCCATGGACGTGACCTCTGTCCAGTGGGAGGGCGTCGGCTGAACTGTGCAGTGCACTCACGTGCGTAATGGCCACTAATCCCACACTCGAAGCAATGGTTGCAAAACCATCCATTCCTATTTTGGTGGCAGCTCCTACATTGTGGAGGTTGTCTCATAGGCTGTTGTGTAGGGGAAGGCTGGGCTTGGGATGGAGGTGGGGCCCGAACTTTCTCTTTAACCGCAGCAACTTCTGCCTTAAGCTCCCTAATTTCTTTAATAAGGGTTTGCTCCACCTTGCTATTCTTTTCTGTCTGTCTGTCCCCTGCCTCTTGAACGGCATTCACCTTGGGGGTCAGTTGTGAACCAAATTTCTGTGACCGTTCCATTTCATTACTGACACACACATTTAATTTCTCAAATAGTTCCTCATCGCTCACAGTTTTCTTTTCTAGGTGAGGCTTCATTTTCATCTTGATATTCTCATTTTGCAAACCAAGGGAAAAACTATGTACAAACATGCCATGTACCAACGTGGGATCATATTTCAGTTCGGAATCAGACTCTTGAGATGCAAACAAGACCTTCTGTTTCAAATCGAGGAGCCGGATCAAGAACTCTTGCGGCTTTTCTTTTGGCTGCTGAACAGTTGAGCTTAACTGGTGTTAGAGCTCCGTTGCTGTTTTCTCCTGGTAGTGAGAACGCATTATTCTCCTCAGTTTGGCCAGGGTTAAGTCAGCCTTCCCCTCCAAATAACTCCTCAAGCTTAAGGCCGGGTTTATGGCTTTTATCACCGCTTCTTTGATTTCATCCTCTGTGTAATCATTCTTTAAACCGTTCTCAATCTGGTGCACTAGCGAGGAGAAACTCAGACGATCCTTCTGCGACAAGTCACCAAGATCTTGAAGTCCCTTTTAAATTTGGAAATTGATACTGCAGGTTTTTGCTCTGCTTTGACGGCGACGTCATCCTTTTCAGGGGCCTTCAGCGGTTCTGTTTTCACCTTCGGTGCCATTACTTTCCCTCCATACTCAAGGACGACGATAGCTCTTTAAGCTTCCCGTAATCTAATTCTTCCGTTTCAAGATATTTGTTTAGAGCTTGAATAAAGACCAACCTTCCCTTGCTCTCAGGGGGCAAAGTAATGTTAAATTTGCTACAAACATCTTTAAGCTTTTCCTCGCTTAAATTACAAAACGCGGCCTGAATTTCGATCTGCAGATTTTCAACATCCGCCATACTTCAACAAATAAATCTTTCGCACTCACCACCAGTATAACTGACTGTCCACAATCCAAATATACCTTTCGTAGTGTTCGTTGCAAAGTCCACTATCGAACACAACCAACACGTACACTCGACAAATCAACCAAACGTTCCCGAAAACGTGCCAAAACCACTTGTCTTCCGCAACTCCTGACGGCTTTTCGTCGATGAAAGGCTCCGCTAATCCAGTCCTGGCAGGGTCGCCAATGTTACAAGCTCCAATCCAACCAGAACCGTTTTATGCTAACGCACAAGTTCCGAACTTTTCACAACAACCTTTGCGCACATGGTTCAGCTCGCAAGACATCCCAGCATACATTGCGGTATCAGAACTCGCAGTCACACACTTAACATGACATGTCACGCACTCTACAGTACCTCATTACATGAAATTTTCGCGACACTTTAATTTCGCAATTTAAAAAAAATCGCGAAATTAAAGTGTCGCAAACGTAAGATGACGCGAAAATTAAGCGACTGCCATCATGTCCATTATCAAAGAAAGGATAAATTTATCATAATGATGAATAAAGACTCAAGACCAAGTAGAACGTAACTAGCAGGTGCGTAGCTAGCCTAGCCATTAAGCTCGGGCTTAAAAGGAATTTCTGTGATTCGTTTTCAGTAGGCAAAAGTCCATTATTATTTGATAAACGATGACTTTCAAAACAATATGTGTTTTAAAAGTGCTAATAGATTGTGCTCCAAACCAAGAAAAGGCTTTGGTCTAAAACCTTGAAACAGCTTTGCTTGCGTAAGTCTGGGCATCCAACAGGCGTTTTTTTCCCTTGGTTTTGAAATTTGTAAGTTCGTAATTTTCCGAAAAAATAGATATGCCCAAAACGAAATAAAAGTAATTGTTTTTAAAAGTCAGTTAACAAAAGTACCAAATCATTTCCTTCATTTGGCAATAGAACAAAGTACACCTTTAGCAGAGAACGCGAAACTTCGTCAACGAGATCTTACGGTAGAAAGCGAGTTGGGCGCTTGGCGAGGGGAACAAGCCGAAGAACCTACAGGACACACTAAGCTGCTCCAGTGAAAACCTTTACCCGAGCATTGCCACTGTGCTCATCATTCTCCTAACCATACTGACCAATGCACACTGCAACAGGATAGATCTGATTTAGCAGCGTGAGAAAAGTGAAAAAATACATGCGATCTACTACGCTGACAGAGCAGCTCTTATGCAAGAGTACAGAAAGATGCCTGTTGACCCCGAGAGAGTCATCAGAGATTCCTGTGCAAAAAAAGCCAAGAAGGGCTGTATTACAGCGACAGATGGTCAGTAATAGTCGGCACATGACCCTGTTCCTGGGTGCTGATCAGGGCTGATCACGACATTCTTCATCAACGACGCCCGTTTAATGTTAATTTTTATTAATAATTTTCTATTAAAAATTTAAAACTCCGTCAAGGAAATCAGATCAGCTGTGCTTTTTTACAATACCAAGAATTAGATCATTGATCTTCGGCGGTAAAACTGGTATAGCCTGTTGCTAAGTTGAACAAAAAATGGCTGGCTACGTCTCTGACTAGTACATTAAACATGAACAGCACCTGAGAAATGTTTTGTTGTTACTGTTGACGTAATAAGATCGTTGTCTTTTTGTTAGTGTTGATGTTTTTGAATAAAAAAGACTTCGAATAAATTCAAGAAATGTTAAATTACATTGGCAAGGAAACAACCGAACTTTTACCGTCGGTAAAATCACGAAATTAAAGTGATTTTGGATACGACATTTTCGCAAAATCGCCAATTTAAAGTGTCGCGAAATTTACGTCCTGCGAAGTTGCGAAATAAACGTGTCGCGAAAATTCATGTAATAAGGTACGCCATTTTCATGATAGTTTTATTTTGCTACAGCACTGGAATTTATAGAATTTATTTCGTTTTGCCTTTCTTGTCTAACAACTAAAGAATTGTGGTAGATGTAGCTGGATGAGGCCATCGTGAAAATGAAATATTACTGCACAGCTTTGCTTCGATCTTCTTACTAATTGACTAGGATCACCAATTCCCCACCCCTCCCCCCCCCCCATTGCCCATATGACTGTATCACTCATGCTTCACCATGCACAATCACAAAACAAAACCCCGCGCCTCAATTGTGAGGGTGGGTTAAGTATTGCCTAACAAGATCGAAAGATAATGTTTTTCATAAGTTTTCCCTGGCAAAAGAGGTCTGGATGAAAGAAAGAGGCTCAACCAAGAAAGCATTGCCGATACATATAAAACCAAGCCTAGTCCCTAGGCGTTCTCTCTTTTCCCGTGGTCCGCGAGAAGTCTGGTCCAGGTTTGACCAAGCCGAGAACAGCTTGGGACTAGGCTGTGTAGAACCGATATGACACTACTAGCCTCCAGTTAAATGTGTCAAGCAGCTAAAGAGGCGTGAAAACGAAATTGACTGTGACCGCTAATTGTTTCGGCCGCCCTAAGTCAGTTAAAATAAACCTTTCATTTCAAGGGAGTGCAAAACTATAAATTTGGAAAACTATCGGAAAGACTAAAAATGGAAAAAATGTCGGCACAAAAGTAGGTTCTCTAGAAACCGGGTCACCCAACAACGCCTTCATACAATTACAAGATATTTGAGTTTCTTTTTTCACACACACACATAAAAAAATTGCACAATTGCAGGTTTATTTGTGCACCATCTGTCATTGCTGGTTTGGAAAAGTTTCCCCATCCCGCCCTTTTCCCCATGTCTTCATATCTCTGAGGGTGTTAAACAGATCAGAAACAAAGAACCTGACACACCCAGGTGGAATATGGCTCATTATAAGAACTTTTTTGCCGTCGTCTTTGGCGAGTTCTAACTGCTTTTCAAGCCACTCGAACTGATTTTCAGCTATCTGGTCCACAAGAGGAACGGTATATCCATTGTCATTCCAGTACATGGTGTTTAGCACCAGTAAAACCATATTTCCATCTGGAAATGAGATATGATGAAAATAAAGGTTAAAACATACTTAATGGGTGAAGGAAGGGTCGGGGAGGGAGGGCAGGGATGGGGAAGGGAGGGAGGGCAGGGGTGGGGAAGGGGAACTGGGAGAAAGTGGAGTTTGCGATTAAAAACACAGGACACCCTAAGATAAATAATAATTGGTCGGTCGTCACGAACTGAAACTAGCGATCAAGGTCTTCTGCGATCAGGGTCTTATGAATAGATGTTTCAGCTAATTAAGGTGGCCGGACACAGTTTTATAGTACCTATGTGCCATTTTGTCATTATTTGTAAGCGATTTTTTGGCGAAGAATATATACTATGTACCTATAGTTATTGTTGTTGTTTTGAAGTGTTGGTTGAACTACTGTCGTTACCAAGAAAGGAAAGGGCTCTGGATAAACCAGACTAAAATTAAGGTTCTGCTTCTTTGCAAAAACACGCACACGCAAGTCGTTAGATTTTTTCGGCGAAGAGGAAAACCATGCAAAAATCGTAAGGTTCTTTGTGAAATCATTACCTTTTGCTCTGTGATATTAAAAAAAACGGTTCATTAACGATACCCTCAATTGTCAAAAGTGGAAAACAAAAATTGCAACCCTTTTAAATCAAAACAAAATAAAGCGCTTGCTTCATTGGTGCCATTTATTATTTATTTATTTATTTACTTATTTATTTATTTATTTATTTATTTAATCTAATTCCAAATTACATTAAATTGCACAAAACAATCCAATAAATCTGAGGTCAGCCTAAAACAGAATGCGAGATTCCTGGGAATAAGCCGCCTAATTGTCATAGTCTCTAGATAACTAGTAGTTAATACGCAGAATGAAGTTGAATTACAATAAGAATAACTAAATATATACTGTATCCACAAAAAGAAATAATTGCAATAAACAATTTGCATTAAATTTATCATCATAGAAGGCAATCAAGTTCTTACGAAAGACTGACAAGGTGTTCGACTCCCTGATATTGAGAGGTAATTCATTCCAATGGCGGCAAACCCGAACAATAAAGGAATTCTTAAAAGCTTCAGTCCTACTGAAAGGGACATCGAGTGATCAGGGATCAACGTTTCTCAGCGGCTTGCAGCAAAAGCGAAACGATACATAAGGGATAATCTAAAATATTTAAATTACGTATATTCTTAAGGTACTTTTTTGCTCAACACTTGCTCGCACTGACATTGTGTCAGCACTGAACCAAGGCTCAGTTTCCAGAGACACTCACGGCTGGAGACTGAGCCTACACTGAACAGTGAAAGTGCAAATCGCGCGCAAGCTTGTTCAGCCACCTTAAACAATCCGGCGGGTAACCTTAAAATGAGTAAATAAGTGCAGCACAATGTTGCCAAATCAGGAGGGAAAAGAAGTGATAGCAGCTAATAAAATTCGAGGAAACAGAAATAAAGGGTACCGGAAGGAGCAAGTGTGGCACGACATGAGCTGGAGTAAATAAGATCGTAACCATCTAACCTGCAATGTCCGCGCTGTAATAACCACCATCCGAAAAGGTTTCTCTCAATTCCGTAATAGTTGTAGGTCGCTTGACACCTTCTGGGCATTTAGAGCACATGATCAGCGGAAGATAGGAAGAATATAGTGCCCTGGGAGATCATTGTTGCCAAATGCTGGAAATATGGGAATATCTTTGAACACTTCATGCGCCTTGCTGCTGACTGAAGACATAGCTTTCAAAACTTTGTGGGATCCTTGATCATCTGTCATACCATGTGCGGCTGAATCTCCTGTTTAAAATTTAAAAAAAAGCAATCTTTATGACATTTTATCCTATCGTTTATGAAAAGGGAGATATTAAAAGAATTGCACATTGCTGCCTCAAGATATGGCGTTTGTTTTTTATTGTTCAACCTGATATCGTAAAAATAGTAGCAAAAAGAAAAGATCGTTCGACGAAAAAAAGAAGACTTAGCTATATACGATATTGTCAAGTTCGAAGATTACCAAAAGTTTCGTGCGGAGGTCCCAGGATGTGTCTGCTATATTCCAGAAAAAAATCAGTTGATTAAGAATTTCGTTGGTGCAAGCATGTTCTCTGAAACCCTTTTCGTCAAATAACCCGTAAGGCCCGGCGGCCTCTTACACTCAAATTAAGAAAACCGTGAACACTGAAAATATTCCTGGAATGTGTGTTTTGACCAATCACATGCAAGACCTTGTAACCGCAGAAAACAAATGGGTTCTCAGTCACGGAATCGAGTTGTTTCGAAAGACGACAAGGTTTAATCTTCACCAGTTTATCTTACAGAAATTGGAAGTGCTATTCCTTTCTATCTGAGAGCCCCACGCACTACGCAAGCGAAAATAGGTTTGAGCGCTTTTGCCTTATAAAATTTTTCGACAAACCGACGCAACGATCAGTGTTTCCGACATTTCAAATAAAACCAACTCAAGCGGCAGTTTAATGTTTCACCTTGAAGTAAAAACTGCAATATTCTCTCTCCAAATTCGCCCATTGACAGCACAGCTGACTCGATTTATTTAGGCTGAATCATCCGTGCCTTCGAGCCGGGCTTGCATCATATTTTATAACGTGTAGTTGTACATTTTGAAAATGACATATTTTCTAATTTAGCAACGGTACACCAGGCTGTTGAAGAATAACGAACGCCGCTTTTGACAGTCCGCGGTCGTTGCTACAATGCAGCCGCAACAAGCCAAAGACCACTCACACATTTTTCGCTCCCGTAGCGCATGTGGCTCTCAGATAAAAAGAAATAACAATTTAAATTCTTGTAAGTTAAGATGAAGGTCTTTCAAAACAAATGGAGAACCAACCCGATTCCGTGACTGAGAAACCCACTCGTTTTCTGCGGTTACAAGGTCTCGCATGTGATTGGTCAAAACACAATAAACATTCCAGAAATATTTTCAGTGTTCACGGTTTTCTTCCTTTGAGTGTAAATTGCACAACTGGTTTGAAAATCCCCGTATGTGGGTTGTACGCATTGGCGTAAGCAGGGCCGGAAAAAACCTTACAGCACCGCGAGATGTAATTTTAAAACATTTTGTCACGCGTAACAAATCTATCGCCAGTTTTTCTTAATAGCACCATTTGAATCGACATCAAAAAGTTTTGAATTGGTCATATGTTACAATGCTTACTGACTGAGTTGGGACGGGAAAATATTTGGCTCTTGGTCACGGCTCACGGACCTCGCTGTGGTCGGTTCGTACGCTATGACCGAGGGCCAAATATTTTTCCATCTGGCCTTCCAACTCAGTCAATAAGTAGATATTAGTTGTAATAATTCGATTTCTTTACCTGTAAGTAATATAAACTTGGCCCCCCCTCCTTTCTCCTTCATGGCTGACAGAGTACTTTCCCAGAGCCATTCTGGGGAGTCGCACCCAATCCTCCCATAAGGCGCCTCATAATCCGCGGTAGCGTTTGATCCTTCTGTGCTGTGGCAATAGGTGTCTGTGTCCATTGACTGGTCATAGGATGGGTCAAAATGGATGTCGGACACGTGTATAAACTTTACAATTTTGCGCTTCTTAACACATCTAGGCCCACACCTTCGGCTATCGGCTGGCAGAGTGGAGGCAACAATCAGCAGCAAAAGTATTATAGGTGAGAAGCCAATCATCGTCAACTTTGCTAAATCAGGAGAAAAAATATGATCTGAGGTTGCTTGGTGAAAATATTCGTTCGGTAATGTTCTAAAAGAAGCAGTCATCTGAAAGCAGTGTTCCTCCGATGCAATTTCATGTTTGCTTCAAAAAATCTAAAAGCAGCTGTGACCACCACAATAGAAAACCTATCGAAACAAGAAAAACCCTAAGGGCATTAGACCCGGCCGTCATCCCCCAATCCGACCCCCACCCCCAGGGTAAGAAAGATACAAAGTCACTCAAGATACCAGCCCACGTGAGGAACGTGCATGTGTTTTATGTAAGAAAGATACAACGTCACTCAAGACACGAGCCCGCGTGAGGAAAGCGCATGCGTTTTATCTAAGAAAGATACAACGTCACTCAAGATACGAGCCTGCGTGAGGAACGCGCATGCGTTTTATGTAAGGCAGACACGGCTACCACAAAGTTAACAGCAGTTTAATTATCGATGACAAATAAATATGTTGTGACATGAACATTATAGTAACGCGGTAAGAAAAAAACATTACGACTTTACGTTACACAGAATTCCTGACGTCACAACTACATGACGTCATGACTGAAACCGGAAGTTTGCAAAGACTATTTGTTTGGCCAAGTGAGAACCGGAAATCCGGGGCGAGCTTCTTACGAAAAAAAATTGCGGGTTATGCTAGCTCCGGTCGTCACCTCCCGCCCAAACAAACAGCGATAATGGTTAGTATTTCATCTTGACAAAGCAACTACGATTATCCAGGATCGTTGCTCCAACCTGCACCCAAAGACATGGCGTTTGCACCCTGCTGGCTTGCCAGTTTTAAGAGCCCAAAGATCTTCGATTGCCTGGTGTATGACTAAAACTATAAAGAACAATTGCAAGAATTTTTAAACGTACCAATCATTTGTCTGAATGGAATTTCTATAGATTGAGTAGCTACGAACTAGCCTAAAATGAAATATTCCTGTGGCATGAGAGCTACAGAGCTCTTGCCCGTTTGAATGGTGCTGCATCGTACTGTACGTACCGTGGAAAGCTTTGGTTAACATTTGGTAAATCATTCTGAGCCGACACTACTCACTGGAATTGTTAGTTACCAGAGTTTTACCATAGATAGCCTCTAGGATGAGCTAGCTATTTTCTGGCCTCCGTCTACAGCACAGTGCTTTGTAAGTGATTGCTTGGGTCTGTTCACATGTTTCACTGTGATGACAATTACCGATAACGTAGATATCGTATACACCTAATTCAATAAAGGTTGCCTTGGGCATTGGGCAATTGCGCATTGGGAAGCTATTGTTTGGTGGTCACTCAAGCAAAGCGTTGCATTGTGTTCCGTATGCCCAAATGCCCAATGTTCGATTGCCAATGACCAATTGTCAAAGCAAACTTTATTGAATTAGGTATATGTATATTGTTTGTACGCAGTACCTTTATTTTGTGAAAGGACTAAAATACAAAAACAGCACGAAAGTTTGTAACGTTGAAATTTGTGGTTAACTGTGGTTAACTTCACGGAGTGTTTATTGGTTTTTTTTTTTTTTCATTTGTGATTGGAAGTTTGTTTTGACCAGCATTTTCTGCGTAACTATATATTACCTTGAGTTAATTCTTATTTCCAGCTAAAATTCCTTCTAGATAAAGTAACCTTTTGAACAAAAAATAATATAGATATATACTGTTTTTTTGTTTTGTTTTGTTTTGTGCTATATTTCGGTTTGTAGGTTCTGCTTTAATATCTATTAAAATCCTGAGCTTTGACGTGTTGCCTTACTCCAATGCTGTAAACAAACTAGGTGCAAAATATCTGCCATACTTAGAAGGAGGTAGCGACTTATAATGCCTGCATTTTGGTTAACTTTATCTGCCACGTGCAATTTTATTTGAAACTTCAGGACCATAACAAGAGTTTGACTAATATGACTCTGTATGGTGCAACCGGTTTTAACATCTTCACTTACTCCCACGTTTATGAAATTGATAAGGACTAATTTCATTCACATAGAGTTTCACTAATTTCTTGGTTACAAATGTAAGATGGCTTCCAATTTTATATGGAAACCTTGACTGGAGTGTAAAAAGTAGTATTGCGTGCCATGTCTTCATATGGCGAGTTCCAGTGCGTGGGATTGTTACCGGAGGGGATTTGCTTCGTGAAAACACAATTCTTTAACAAACACTCAACTAATAAATAATTTAGCGAAACTAGAAATGAGAGTGTTTCATTTTCAATTTTACAATACAATTTAGCTCATTTATCACCTGTTAGTTACACAATTACTTCACATTGTGTTCGAACAAATTACACGATAACAGTTGAAAAAAAACTCCGATTGTCAATATTTTCGCTATTTCTTAGCCAAAAACTAGACCTAAGCAGACTCACTTTAAGTGGGATAGAGGTTGGGAAAAAAATGTAAAATAAGATCCTCGATCATTCAAACGTCATGCAACTGCCTTGTCGAACTTAACTTAATCTGTGTGGTCACGGAAGTCGTTAGGGGACTGTCTCTGTTCCTGAAATCATAACCAGAACTCGTGAATCTCCGTTATAGCGGTAATCGACTTAACCTGACATGCTTTTATGTGGAATGCTTAATGCTTAATCTGTATTGTTTAATCAAAAATGCTTTTATATGAAACAAGCACAACTAAGAAGAGCATCTTACCTACCTTCTCTTTAAAGTGTATGATTACCGGTACTTTAATTCCGGATGAAGTAAAGTTCTCTGTGTATCTCTGGAATACAGAGACAATGAAATAACTGATGTATATTAAGTTTGGAAAGCAGACGTGGCATCGAATAATCTCACATGATTGGTTCGTGTTCGAGTTTAATATATTCTAAACAAAAAAAACATATCTAATCGAATAAATGTCTTTTGACACTGTTACCCAGTGCAGATTGCCATCCACTGCAAATTGGTCAAAAAATCATTTTGTCTCTCAAAGTACTTAACAATATTGTCCGAGTAATATAAGTTCGAACCAAACCAGCGCTTGGTAACAATCGTCACACTTCGTAATACTTATCGCTACCGGGGGGAGGGGGTACTAGGGTATGCCGCTGGGACTCTGACACCCCTAGCCCCATTCTAGACTGGACACCAAAAACCCCTACCTACTCCAGACTCGCTGAGTGTCAATGCTAATTTCCCAATAAATGGCACGCTATTCTAGACGAAAACTCTTTGCATTCTTAACCCTATTCCAGACTAAACTTGATGAAAACCATACCCTTCACAACTGCACGTACCCATATTGCGTGTACATGGGAGCACCCCTTCCCTCAGGGCTTTGATGTTATAATTCCGTCGCGCGCTCTGTAATAACACTTGCCGCACTTTGTAGCATATGCTTTTTAGCATAATATATTTGACTGTTTTAGCTTATGTTAATCTTAATCTTCATTTTTAAATTTGAGACAGCATTCATGGAAAACAGGTTTAGTTAGCGTTGTAATGTTTAAGATTAGTTGTAACGTTTAAGATTATGCTTTGCTATTATGTATTCCTGATGAATTTTACCGTGTTTAAATAAATTGAATTGGATTGAATTGAATTGATAGTAGATTGGTTTTAGCAATCTTTTACCGTCGTTAATTTAGGGGGCTCGCTACCTTCATTTCTAGGACGTTAAGCACGATCTATCCTTCTTAGTAAAATTGTCAAAAGCACGTGTACAATTTAAAAAGTATTTTCCTAAAGCTGAATTTCCAAATACAAACAACAACGCCTCCGCTTCTTGTAAAGCGGACACCTTGAAACTTTACTGTTCATCTCCTTATATAATCTCTTTTCATTTCCCCTCTGTAGAGTTTTCTTCGGATTCCAGCGATAAATGTAAACGATGCAATACCATCAGCAATAGCTGTATGGTCACGGAAGTTATTACAGTCAATCTACGTCACGCGTGAACAGCATTTGCGAATTTGAAACGATCATCCAAAATTCCTCTTTGTAAATTCCAAAATGGGAACGGAATGTTGAAAATTTTGCATCAGAAAGTCGTGAATTAACTGCAAAATACTGTCACCATTCAGATAAAAACCTGGTATTTCTTAGTACCTCATATTTTATAGAAAAATGATATTTCATAACTATTTATCTTTGATAAACCAACAAAGTTCCCACAAGAATTCTGAATCTCTTAACTAGTGTTTAAAATTGAAATGCAAATTCGGGAACTTAGTTCGAATTACAAAGATATGGTTCTCGCGTGAGGTAGATTAACTGTAAGTGATTCTTGCTATTCCTGACATCATAACCAGGACTCGTGAAACTCTGTTTTTGCGGCAGTCGATTTAAACTGACATGCTTTTGTACGAAACAAACACAACCAAGAAGGTCACCTCTTTCTCTTTGATCACTGACACTCATTTTCGGATGGAGTTAAGTTCTCTGTGTACCTTTGGAATGGAGAACCAGTTGAATAACTGTTGCATGTTAAGCTTGGAAAGTAGACGTGACCCCGATTGAATAATCTACGACTGGTTGGTGTTCGATCAAAAAAGACACAGCTAATCGAATAAACGTCTTTTGTCGCCTAATTGAAGTAACACCCTCTTTCCGAGAGTAAAAGAGCAAGGAAACCCTTCCGCAGTCAAAGAGAAAGTAAATCTCTTTAAATTAAGGACGTAAACATCACTGGTGCGCCTTGATTTAACATTCTAACTGTTTGCGTTTAAATAAATGCACGCTGAAAATTAATTATTTTATTTTTTCGATAACGCCTCGAGCAAGGTAAAATACCCTCACACTGTGACTAAGAAAACATAGAAAAACCAAACTAGTGCAGTTAGCGGAAAAGTGAAACAAGTTGGAAAACAAACCTGAAGGTGTAGTAGAGTTCCCACGCAGAACAAAAATGAATACTTTTAGCAAACTCATTATGTGGAAAGATGAATGTTTATTACAAGCTGGTTAAATAGACGCTGTGTCCCTTTCTAATTTAGATATGCTCTTAGAAACCTTTTCTCAGTTATCTCGTTTAAAAAAAACATTATTCATAAGTTACGTGGTAATAACAACAATAATCACTATATTTTCCGATGAGGGTGCTCGACAGTTAAAATCAAAAGAACTTGTGGCCCTCCAAAAACTGAGATGAAATTTTATTTACCATATCATTTATATAATTGTCAAAAATTTGCAAGCTAGGGCACTGATGATGACGTAAGAGTAAGAGTGTTTAGAAGTATAAAAGGTACGTATGGAAATAAAATTGTAAAAACTATAACACGTAAAGAGCTGACGGACCGTTCGTGTTTACTGAGCAGAAATCCCCCATCCCTCTTTCGGTTTCAAGTTCCGTGGTTTCCGCAGGCACTGTACTGCGCTGCGGCCTGTTAAAACTTAAGGCTTTCAGATCGTCATTCATATCGGTCCTAGCCAATATAATTAATTTCAAAATGGAATCATATGAGCTAAGTCTAGCAACTTGAACAGTTTGCGATGCGTGAATAGAAGAGGTTTCTTCGGATTCCAGTGATAAAGTTAAACTCTGCAACAACATCTGCATACTTGTTTTACAGGCTGAAGGTGGCCCGGGGAAATATGATATTGACGCGGAGGTTCCACTTTATAAATCGAATCTTTGGCAGGTAAGCATTAACCAATATCTCTACTTCTTAATATTCTAAACAAGGAATGTTCTACTTATGCAAAGGTTGAAGTTTCATGGTTAATGAATAACCAATTAAGAGATACAAACCTTAGTCTTTTAAGAAAAAGCGCATATTTCCATTTTTTCTTATTAAATACCTGTAGTAACTAGTTTGAGATTCTGTCGTTTCAACAAGTCTTGATAATTTGAACTTCTTTTTCCCAACACATTTTTAAAGTGACATAATGTCCGTATTACTGGTATAAAAGCTAGATTTTTCGGGTAAATGTAAGGTCGGCAGCAGACATTCCAAAACATAGGCACGCAATGCGCGCAGAGCCAATGACGTTTTTTTTTTCACAATATGGTGAAATTTATCCTGACAACCTATGAGACTTTACACCTCCGGTAAGTCCCACCCTAACCCCTCAGCCCCCCCCCCCCCCCCATGCCACCCCACCACCACCAAAAAGATCTTGTGGTTATCCACTATAAAACCTGGTAATGATTCAGCAGCGTGACTACGCAGAGTAAAAAAAACCGAAGAAAGCTCTTTGTTTCACGGTTCTTCAAAGAACACAGACAAAAACAAGTAAACTTAAACTTAAACTCACCGTCGAAAAATATTGCATACATAATTTAGGCAAAGATCAGTGGAAAGTTAACAATTTTACTTCAGAAATAAATGCAGGTTGCAGTTGAACCTTTTAATTTCTTACTTCTACCGGCGAATATCCAATACTTTTCAGTGCTCATAAACGGTCAACTTTCTAAAGGGTGCCGTTTTGACGCTCTGCGTGATTTGCGTGACACGCGACTCGCTTTACTTTGTTTAATTTGTAAGGTTTCAGACGTTTCAGTCAACCACTCACGTTCTTAGTACATTGTATTGTCAAAACAGGAGTCTGCCATCAAACGACGTTTCTTGTATCCACAATATATTCGTTCGAAATCGGTTTGAACTAGCGTTTATAAACACGACTGAAATAGTTTTGCAACTATATGTATTTCCCCTGTTAATTGCAGTTGCTTGCTTTGTAATCAAGTCGGCTATAATATTTTCTTCTTTTTGCTTCACAAATCGACCAAAGTATGTTTACATTTGTAACTTTCCCACGGTACGAAGTTATTTTTAGCTCACGTGTTTATTTTGAGTTTCAACCTACAGCCGAATAAATTTCGTTTGCTTTGCCTTCGAACAGTACGAAAATGTTCAAATTCAGCTCTCTTTCCAGTAGATCCAACAGGTCTCAATTAGAATGCTTTGTCACATATCTGTTGTTGTTAATCTTTCGGTACTGTTTCGGACGGTTCGAGATGTTTTAAGTGTTGCGTTACATTCCTTATAAGGCTGAAATTACAGCTGTCAACTATGCAAATTTGCTCAACATACGCTTTACACTTTGAGCTATGAATAGCCCCGAAATAACGTTTAGTATCTTGTTAAGATTTTACTACATCCATCCTCTAATTCCTTGATCACCACTGTGACTTGGATTTTAATACTAGTTTCATTCAAGTTTTTCAGTTTTAAGAATAGCTAGCAACAAGCCGCGCAATTTCCGATTTAGTTGTAAATGGGTTCATGTTTTATAACACGCACTCAAAAATGACACTGCAAATTTTAGATTCGCTGTTACCGAGAGATAATCCCGAAAAATTTTATGCTGTTTTACTCTAGTCTTTTCACTATCGTTATAAACTTGGGCTTTAAATATTGTTCCTTTCACTGTTAATTAGGGATCGATGTAACGTTAATTTCCACGTTCTGTTCATACGACATCTCAAATTGGCAAGTCCGTCTTGCATTTGCTGCTGTGGAAATTTGTACTTCAGCTAAGTAAACAAAGGACTACAACGCGAATAAAATCCTGCCAGACCTCACGTACACAAAAGCCCGGGGGTCTTACTCCCATAACATTAGCTGTATGGGTTTGTGCCGCTGATAAGGTAAGAGTTTCAGTGTCCCGGTGCACACCCCCACCCATCGTCTCACAGAATATTCCCCCAGCCTCACAAATCGTAAGACAGACACGACACTGTCGTCTATCGTTGATTTTTAGGCTCTGACAGTAGCCATATGACGTCACTAACGTGACGTCATTGGCTAAAAATTGACGGACGGGCGATTTTGAGGACTCCGAATGTCAACAACTTTTGCCTCAAAATTTCGGGTCTTCTGAAGATAACCAACAAATGAAAAGTATTTCAATAATCATATCTCGACAGCTTGTCTCGTGCAGGAAGTTTGAAGAAATCGAACTGAATTTGATTAAAATTAAGTGCTCGATAACTACACGTATACAGCCACTTAAACTCAATCAGTTCCAAGACTTCAAGGTTTCAGGGACACCTAACTAGAAAATTTAAGCAAACTACTTGAAATGTTGTGTCCTTTTTTCTCAGCATGTTAAATGGGTATTGAGTTGAGACAGGTTGATCTGTTTGAATTCTTTAGCTGAAAATTTAAGACCCCGATCATTTTCGGGAACCTTATCTCATTCTCCGAATTTTCAAGCTGCTGTTCGCTTTAAGAAAATGCTAGATGACCGTATTTCGCACTTAAAGCGACATATTTGTCAGCTCCGAAAACAAAAATTATGGATTTAATAGAACCATTTTCTGAAAGTTTAACTTGACATTTCCGCAAAAAAACTCGATTTTTTCATGACAATCAAAGCAAATTTTCGGGGTGATTGAAGGAGCTGTGTCACAAAATTTAGCTAAATTCAGCCATCAGGACCTGGCCACCAAATTGAGCGAAACATTGACCAAAGAGCAAATACAAAAGAAGGCACGGATGGGCGAAATTGAAGAAGATTAACACGGATTGCAATTGGAGTTCTTGAAACTGTTCAGTCTAACAGTTTTTCAAAGTTCATCTTCGTTGTTATTAAATCTAAGGGGCCGATTACATGGCGAATTTCAGCCTGGGCTGAAATTTCGGACCGCCCACCGGGCTGAAATTTTGTTGCGATTACATGCAGTGGTGGTTGGACACGGTCCGAAAGGCATGGTGGATCATTATATTAGCCAATCACGAGCAGTCTCTTAACCAGGACGAGAAATCAACATGGCGGCCTTTGACGGGAATGTGAGCTTCACTTCTTGTCATTTTAACGTGCTATCTGTCCCCAGTGCAACTTACATTTCACAAGAATAATTAGGATTGGTGTGTATCTAGATGTCTTTAAATTTTTGGATCTGGTCATCTTTTGTAAGTCAAGTTTGAGCACAATTTCGTTGTAGGTGGATCGAGCAACGTGCGCTTTCATGATATTTGAGTAGGCAGAGTAGGTCTTACATTTTGAGAATTTGTAGGCTAACCAAAAATCTAAAACCGTTTATTTTAGACCAAGATCAAGGTGGATAAATTTGCTTCTATAAAATCATATAGCGCCCAATAGCGTCCCTTCTATTTTGAGAATTATGCGTTGTTTAAGTTGTCGAATTTTCTCTCCAATATTACTCTCACGTTGCGAGATGTGAAAATTACCCGTGAGATATTAACGCGAGTGATCGTCCTATTTTAGTTATGACAAGTATCAACAGTATGGTGTGGCATCCCAATTGAGTGTTTTCCCCTCTTTGTTTTGTTGTCTTTAGGTTAAGAGGCAAAATGGTTTCTTCAGTCTGCTCTGTTACCCTGTATGCAACAAATTTTCAAGAATCACATTTAATTTGCTGAAATGACCAAAATTATTTGGGCTTTAGGGTCTTAATATATAGTCACATCATCTGTTGTGGACTGATTTCCTAAGATTCCCTAAGCAGCAGCCTTAAGGTTGTCAACTTACAACCTCTGTGCAGTGAACCATTGAGAAAGCTAAAAAATTCAGTATTGATCAGTAACTCAGATTGGAAGTTCACGGTGCTATCTTAGACATGAGTGGATATGAGTTTCTTTAATAGAATTCGACCCGATCCAGGTTTTGCGAGTCCGGTCCGATCCGACCCAGGTTTTGTGAGTCCGGTCCAATCCGATCCAGGTTTTGTCAGTCCGATCCGATCCGATCCGGTCCGGTCCGATCCTGGTTTTGTCAACGGCCCTGGTATGACTCGTAATGGTATGAAATCTTGTGCTGGTATCATGTAAACAAAGTTATACAGAGCCAAAAGAGGGAATGAAACTCAAACCTGTATTATGTAAACACCCCTTAAGTTTCTGTTACTCGACTTAACAGGCAGACTTGGTGCCCAGTGGTGAGTCCAGCCTTTCACGGAGGGTGGGGTCCAAGTTTAAGGGTGGGTGAGGGGAGACAACAAAATACAAAACTTTTGTGGAGTTATATCTTGGTATTATTCTGTACTATATTCTGACTATAAGTAAATCGACAAAAAAAATCAGACGCTTTCTGAGTGGAGTATGCTGTTGTACACAAGGTAATCTGTGCTCTGCTTCGTTGTAGTCTGGAGTAAATGTATAACTCCATAATTGTTTTGCTCATGTATATTGCTGTCTGTTAGTCTGTTTTATCCAACCTTATTTTCTTTTGAACAAAAAGGGGGGATACCCTCGGGCCCTCCTCTGGATCCACCATTGACTTTTCAGCAAGGTAGAGGTCTGAAGGAAACAAATGAATGACTGGGCCATTGTTTGCAAGGGGTAAATGATCAAAGGTCAAATTTAGTTAGAGTTTGCTCTGTAGTTGGGAGAGCATTCTAATAATTATAAAAATATCACTTTAATCATTGAAAGAATTGTCAGATTTGTAGAAATGACATTGGATGTATTGCTCTAATGTGCTTCACTAGTTTTAAAAGGATCCATGCTAAACAGGTTCTCTGTGACCTCAATAATTTTGTCGTGATGATCAGTGCAAAGCCCCCAACAACCGTGTATTAAGGGTTAAAAACTATTTTCTGCTTGAGGTCCTTGTATACAGTATTGCCACACATTCTACAGGCTGAACAGAGCTTTGTTAAATTTTCAAAAGACAGATTTTCATGTCTGCTGCAAAAGAAAGTGGAATTCTCGTTCAATCACAGACTAACTTTGTCAGCATCAGTTACTTTCAAACGCAAAACAAATTAATTAATTAATTCATATTGACAGCTAGCAATTTGAACAATAATATTTTATACAGCCTTGTTTAACTAAGCTGTGAAAGTATAATTTCAGACAAGCCTTTCAGGGTTACTACATCCTGCATCAACGGTTATTGAGAAACAGAAGCTTTTGGACACCCTGGAAGTTAAAGGACTGTTAATGCTATAAAATGAACATTCCTAAGGTTTTTGTGACACGTATTCGACGCTTATCCATCGGGCAAAACTAACGATTTCACACAACTGTAGCAATTACAAGACCTCAGAAAGCCAGGCATCTGTGTTTTCACTTTCGATGATTGGAAATAAGTCCTTCATGGCCCAAGAGGCTATTCATGGTAAGATGTTTGCACATATAAGTTACTAAAGAGGCTTATTCCTGATACACCCAGGATTGAAGTCTCCACGCGTACGCGTTCCGCGCAATCGATCAATGCATGAAACAAGCCGTTAAAATGTTACATCAAATATTCAGATGTAAACAAAGGATAATTAGACCGCAAGAATCGGAGAAACTTCCATCTTTGTTATTTCCAGCTCTTGTAGATGAATTTTTTTTTCTCTTCGAGATCCGCACAGTACGGAAGGTTCATTGCAACTGAGCTCGAATCGATCGATAGCCCCATCATGCTTTGCGAACCGTGTCCAACCGGGGCAATGTTTAAAATTGGGCGGGAAAAGGTCGCAACTTAAGCGGTGCGCATGCCGAAGGTCATATTTCAGCCCGGGCTGAAATTCGCCATGTAATCGGCCCCTAAATATAACGCTGGGGATACATATTTGTTTGTCACGAAGCTGTGATTTTGTCACTTACCATAGCGAGTAAGGGCGCGCGAGTAATTGGACTGGACTGCCGTAACACAGTCCCTTTAAGGTCTTCCAAACAGTTATTGAACCGGAACGACCTGGTGGGTGCCCTGAGGTTCACTGTGATCAAGCTTCTACAAAATCGGAAATTGCTATAAGGTTGGTTGTTGAGTTTTGCGCTTGTGTGTTTACCTCAGCTGTTGCCAAACCACCAACGTAATGCTATGATCGCGCCCATTTTTGATAGCTCGATACCACCTAAAACGCAGCCTAAAACTCAGAAAAGATGGAAAACTCCCAGTAAAACGTAATGAAAATAATGGACAGCATGTTTATGGTACGTAATTTTATAAATTTTATGGTACGCATGGATTTGTCATAAAATAGACGTTTCTTTAAAATACTAAGCAGGTTTCTGGGCTGAAGCTTTGGACACAGTTAAGGCATAAATAACTTCAACAGTTGCTAAGGTTTGGATAATGTACGAATCAAAAAACAGTGAAAACTTTTATTGGACTGTGATATGTCAACTTTCACAGCTACTCATACAATGCGAGCTCAAACCGCAGGATATGTGGACAAACGGACAGCTAACAGCCACTTAGTTATCTTTTCACAAATACCTGGGAATTTTAACTTCTTTATAGCTATTTTGAAATAGAAGTGCTCAGGTTTTTTTATTTCCCACAATCACACACATACTGCAGTACAAGTTGTTTTCAGGAAACAAAAACTGACAAGGTAGCTTTTGTCTAATCGGGCAGGCCGGTAAATTAATAAGAAACTTCATTGTTTATTAAGGGACTAGCGACAAAATGTCATACTGTGGATCTCTAAAACGTTTCTATATTTAGAGTAGAAACTCGCTTATGCCAACAACGGAATAACGATAAACTGTCATACCGGCTATCTAACCGTAAAGACTAAAAGTTATCATTGACATATAAAAATCACCAAACCACAACAACCGAGCGCGCTAACCCAATATCTCCTTTGCCCAGAGATATCCTTGGGCAGCATGACAACAGTTGAGCACAACGAGAACATATAACCTTCTTTGGTGGACAGGTAGCCCTGTTGCCAGGACGCACTTCAAACCACCCTAGGTGCTAAAGGGCCTAAACCCTGGGTTCGCATCCGCGGCTTTCACCACTGAAATGCCAAGTTCCCTAGGAAGTCAGCGCCAACTTGGTGCTCTTCTAAAAATGATAATATACAATTTTTTAAGCGTTTACCACTTACCTAAAGAACCTATCACAACAATGTCTTTAGTACAATTCCGAGCTTCTTGGGCTTCTCGCACAAGAAATCAAAGGTTCGTATTCGTCCACCGACCTCTGCGCACAAATATTTTACAATTATCCTGCGAAATCGCGCCGAATATCACCTGATACTTAGCCGACGAGGCCGTAGGCCGAGTAAGCTAAATCAGGGGATATTCCACAAGACTGAGCAGGATAATTGTTTTATTATTCAAATTCTCATCGTTTACCATTTTCACACCAAGAAAAACTTCAGTTGTATGACAAAAACGCCTAAAGCTCGCAACAAGTGAGACACACAAAAGCAAAATTTCAAGAAATCAAAGTTTACTACCGTTCACTTCAAGTAGACGCGTTTCCAAACTCATGTTTGGTAATGACAAGTTAAAAGTGAAAAAATATTGCTACCTTACCGAGAATAAGTCCTTTCCTTGTGAATTAAAATCTTTTTAACTTTACAACTTTCCGTGAGCAAGTGAGTTTGAAGATTCTGCTTCGCTAGCGATGAGCATTTTCTTGGTTGACTTCTCACTTTAAAAATTCCAAATCAACCACTGGATATCCTCGTAAGCTGAAGGAAACACTCGTCGACTTTCTCTGAGCATTAAATCTTGGAAAATTTCTTTCAGGGTGTTTTTAAATTTCTGGAAAACACGTACCGCTAAAACTCCCTCGCTTTTGAAAATGGCTGTCCTGACAAGCCCTGCATTGCACTTCCAAATATGGTCATCTACGTATATCGCTGGATGTCTGTCATGTACGGGTGACATATATTGAGGGCTTCCTGACCATATATGGGCATAGTGACAATTTGTTGAGTAATAAATCCAACAAATTGTCACTATGGCCATATATAGTAAGGAAGCCCTCAATATCTGTCATCCGTACGTGACAGATATCCTGCGATATCCGTAAATGACCATATTTGGAAGTGCACTGCAGATTTTCTTTCATTGCTTGTTTGGCGGCCATTTTGAAAAGCGAGGCAGTTTTAGCAGTGTTCTCCGGAAATTTTAACTCCCTGGAAGAAACTTTCCACGATTAAATGCTCTCAAAAAGTCAACAAGTATTTGCTTCAGGTCACAAAGATATCCAGAAGTTGACTTGGAATTTTCATAGTGAGAACTCAACCAAGAAAATGCTATTGCGAACGAAGCAGCACAGTTGCTCACGGAAAGTTGTAAAGACTAAAGTTGAAAAGATTTTAATTCACAGGAAGCGAACTTATTCTCGGTAAGGTAGCAATATTTTTTTACTTTGTCTTGTCATTTCCAAACATGAGTATGTAAATAAGTCTTTTTGAGTGAACTGTAGTAAACTTCGATTTCTTGAAGTTCTGTTTTGATTGTTATTATGTGTTGCTAGCTTTTAGCGTCTTCATCATAGAACCATAGTTTTTCTCGTTCTGAAAATGGTAGTCGATGAGAATTTGTTGAATAATAAAACAATTATCCTGCTCAATCTTGCGGAATATCCCCTGATTTAGCCAACTCGGCCTACGGCCTCGTCGGCTAAGTATCAGGTGATATTCCGCGCGATTTCGCAGGATAATTGTTAAATGTGCTAATCTCATCTTGCTGTTCTCTTCTCATTGCACAATTTGCACAATATCGCGGACATGACAAAGTCTACAGCGTCGGGGAGGTGCCCACAATAAGCAAGCGCAATTAGCCACGCTCCACGCATGAAATGTCGCATTAAGACACAGTAGCCTCTCACTGCTCCTGGCCATATTCACTGGCCATGGTTTAAAAGACAGAAAGAGCATCTTACACAAGAAAACCAAATGTCGGTCAGTTCGTCCGCCGCCTCTGCACACAAATATAACAAATATGCTAATTTCATCCCCCTGATCTCTTCTCATTGGAGAGTTCGCACAATAACGCGGGCATGACAAAATCTACTATGCGTGCAGGGTAAGCAAGCGCAATTAGCCACTCTTCACGTATGAAATGTCGCACTCCGACACAGTTGCCTCTCATTGCTCCTGGCCTTATTCGCTGGCCATGGTTTAAAAGACAAAAAGACGAAAGCAAACAAACATTGACAACGAAAGAAGTTAAAATTATATTTTAACCTGTATTTGGTAACCAGTTTCAAAGTCATTTCGCCTTCTTATCAATGCTAACTTCCTCTGCTGTTTTAACGTTGTTCCCCCTTCCTTTATCGCTTTATGTTAGCTACCACAATTTGTCAGTATCCTGTTAACACGACCAAAAATTCACCAGGAATGCTCAAAGACAGATTTTTTCAAAAGCTGTATTATTCCCTCTGGCGATGTTTACGCATCTGTATAGCCTCTTCCAGGAGTTTAAACTGTGCGGAGCAGCGAAAAGCGGCGCGCAGTGCGAGGGTCGGCGCGAGGGAAGACGCCCTAGCCTCCCCCCGTTTTTTTTCTCTCTTACGCTAAATTTTTCTTTCGCGCGCTGCTTTTTCGCTGCTCGTCTCAAACCTAAGGCTTGGAACAGGCTAACATCTGTAGAGACCCTAGGGATTAATACTTAACTGGCGTGTGGAAAAAGAGAGAGCTCCTCACTGTCAGCGAGCAAAGGGTTACAGATTTATTGCTGCCAGCAAGCTTTTATTTCATGAATCACGCTCTCAGCCGAAACTAGCTTTTGGAGTATTGTTTTACCAGCAGCTTTATAATTTTTTCGCCAGTTATCCAGTGCCAACCAGCAAAACTCATTTGATCGTCGTTTTCGCCACCATCTGAATTTAGTTTTCTTAATTAACCAACAGCCAGGATTTTTCAAAGCAGTTTTAAGTTGTACTGCTGTACTTTTCTACCATCTGCAGAAGTCTTCGATGGGAAAATTAAAAGCTCTTAATGCATATTTCTGCCGGTCAGAGCTACTTCACAGGCCATCAAATCGTGTAATATTTCCAATCAAACGTCTATTAATAAAATACCAAGAGCACTAAACCAAAGTGCCCTTGTTAGTTTTCCTTGAGGACACCAAAGAAGAGTACGAAATACTGTCGAGCCAAATCCGTCAATGGTGTTTTGCTAGACTGAGCATAATTCCTATGAGAGCTTACGTTCGTCTCGGCACATTATCCCTTCCAACCTGCGACCGTCACGAGGATTTCGCAGATTTTTTGGTCAAAACTGTGATAAAATTATCGGTAGCTAACTTTATCCATGCTCAACATTGTGTTTGAACATTTAAAGGAACATATTTACTTAATTTCATTAGAGAAAACAAACCATGACCATTTAATATCGATTTATTGTCAACACGCTCAAAGAATTTGAAAAGTTCAGCCTAATTTTTTCAAGTTGAATCCATTTCCAACGGTACCATCCGTAGCAACATACGACAGAAAATAGTTTCAGTAAAGTAATACTAGACCATTATTTGTGGGCGTTCATTGATGTGAGGACATATTTTTATTTTTAAAGTGAACTAAAATAGCGTGACTATGCCCCTTCAAGGGACTAACAAGCTCCTTTGACATATTATCCTGGCTACAGCTATACAGTCTACTCCATAGAAGCGAATTTTTTCTGCAAGTTTTTGTTCTCTCGTGAAGTTTTCCCTTGTTCAACACTTTTCAAAATTTCCTACAGTCATGCCAAAAGAAATTGTAAAGCGTTTTAAGAGCCGTTAAATTTGTCTCGAAAATAAAACAAGTGAACAGTAATGACAACGTAACCATCTCTTTCCCTTTTATAGAGCTTTATTTTTCATTTCATCAAACAACACCCTTCTGCCATTTCTGAAGCCTTGTTAGACTCACGTTAATTTATTTATTCCTTCTAAGACACCCCACTCTTAAGCATTTTATCCCTTGATGCTCAAACGGCACAGTCAATCTTTGCAGCAAATTTTTATTCTGCAAAACAAATTACATTACTCTGTTAATTAAGGAGACGCAGTTCATAATAGCAAATTCAGACCACAATAAATCAAAAAAACTCCCTGGGCTCACAGAATCCGAATTGGAATTCTGCCAATAGTCAAAAGCTACGAGACAAGTGAGGACTGGGTACGAAACGTCATGAAGTCACTGACTTGTTGTCCTGTGATATCACATCTTAACTTGCTTTTGACGTAAATTGGCAATTTGTTATATTTAGTGTTAAACGTTAAGAGAAAGAAAGAGCTTCCGAGACAAGTTTTCCTTGGTACTCGCAACAGAATCTCTTTGACAAAGCGAGTTTCCCTTGACAAGTTTATTACCATTTTTTGTCCATTTTTTGTTAAAGTGTTAGATGAAAGAGATTTCCTTGAGAAAGATTTCCTTGAGATTGAGCCCGGGGAGGGGGGGTACTCCCCTATACACGCTATATAGGTATGTGCCGCCCGATAGGGTAGGGTTTTCGAGGGGCTCAGCCCTTAAATAGGGTATTGTATTGGTATTGTGATCCCTAGATGTTCCTTAGATAGGGTCACTAAATTGCAGTATCCACCTCAACGCGCAAAACGAAAAAGATATGGTCTGTGAAAACGGTATTACACGCCCGAATACACGTTATAAAGTTTAACAAAGCGATTTTAAAGGGAAAAGAAAGCTATCAGTTACACAATTATGAGTTACCTTGTTTCCCTCAAATAGGGATGCATTTCTTGGTTTTGGGCCTTTAAAAAGGTATCAATTCTTGATTTTCTGCCCTTAAATAGGGTCAGGGTTTGAGAACCTTGGCGGCACACACCTATCCTAAATTGATGTTGATCACCCACCCCACAAGAAGTGGTGCATGGTGACCAGTTATTCCAGTTAGTGAAGCCTATAAAGGTGAAAAAAAGAATGGAAAACAATAGCAGGCTAACTCGGCGGCGTGTATGTGCAAAACGCTGAGTTTCGAAAATTGTTTGTCACGACCCAAGCTATTAAAAAAATGAAAACTAGCGTAAAAATGGAGAAAATAGCAAAAATAGGAGGGGAACCCGGCTGGTCTTTGGAAGTGCAAATGTAGAGCAAAAATCCCTTGAAAATCTATTGCCAGTACCCAAATTATTACAAGGATTCAAAAGTAATGTGTTGCTATAATTAACACTTCACCAGGGCATGGCTTTGGGTGACAGTATCGTGAATCACGCTTTCGCCCCTCGCTGCAGTCCAAGCCACTGTTAGTCGGAGACGGATTCGTGCATTTGCGAACTCGATATTGACTTCCAATCCCACAAGAGGCTGAGCACTGTGACCATGGTTCCCAGTCTGTGAGGCCTAAAAAGGTAGAGAGAAAGAAAGCTAGCATTGTTTTCACTTCAGAGCGACTGTCAGTAAAAATCAAGCAAAATCTCAATTTCGCGGCAGCAGTTGAAAATTCGATTTCTTTCGCATTTTGCATATGATTAGGTATTGGTAAAGCTAGAAACCTGATGTGGTTCGTTTTCGCCAGAAGCGCTTTATTTTCGGAAACAAACAAAAAAAAAACAGGAAATCGATTCTCCGGTTCGGGAGGTCAAAATCACAGGAAATTAATCTTGAAAATCAGTACTATAAAATTGCATCGCGCTGGTAAACTAAAGCGCGCGCAGAGAAAAAGGTAGGCACTTTCTATCGACAGAACAAGTCTTTTTGATTAACTAGACAGTTGTGGAACAACAGTAGCGAAATCTACTGAACACAAACAATTCCACATTAAAGGCGGGTTCTGATGATCACATAAAAACTGATTTGGAACCTAACTTCTGTGAAATAATTTAACATGTGCCATAATTCTAAATGGTCTCAATCCTCACTCAATAGACAGCACAAATATTGAAATAAACCATACCTTGAAACGGGCTTGGGTTATCCATGCTACTTTGTTTGGGACCACTTCGAACTCAGCAAAGTTTTAACAAATGAGACTTTACTTAGTGAAGTTCAATTTTGCCGTACACAAAGACACGGGAAATTTTGCTTCTTTAACCAAACAGACTCGCTCTACTTCATTCTTGTTAATTTCCAGCGTAAGCATTCTTTTGCGTTCCAAAAAGAGGAATAAAAAGCCCGAAATGGACGATTTTCACCTTCCCAAACTTCTGTTCCTTCTTGTGCAAATTTTCTTTGAACATTTGTTTGCATTGCGTTACCAAATACCGTGACTAAATTGTTCGACCAAATTTGGGTACATGATGTCACAGGTGTAGCATATTAGATGTCACGTTTTGTCGTGGTTTGCACAGAGAGCTTACAACGATAACACCAGTATCGTTCAATTTTTTCTTTTCTGTCTACCTTTTTTGAGACCAACCGAACATTTTAGTTTGAAGCCATCATCAAGCATCAAGCAACGACGAAGAAAAGAGAGACTGTCGCTTAAGGATGTTCGTGCGAAAAACTTCTACAACACATTTTTTTTTCATACCTTTGCGACAGTCAGGTAATGAGTTACCTTTGTCAGAGATGCAAAAAATTGGGGGGTGACGGACTTCATTTTCGAAATAAAGCGCGTGGAAAACTAACCCAATTTTGTCAAATCGGTCCTCGTAACTCGGCATGGCCTCAGTGCTTGTTAGATGAAAAATATTTAAAATGATTCACTGTAGAATCACTTTAATAGCGAAATTTATTTAAGTGGGTCTGTCAAGTAAATAATTTGAACCGGTGTCATCCTTTCAGTTATACTTGACCTTTAAGATGGGCTTTTGCGAACACCACACAGCTAAAATAATAGCGGAATTCGATGATGCGAGGGCATAAAAGTTAAAAAAAATCAAACTTCCAGAACACAGATTTTCCTCAAGTTTTCATAAGACGTAGATAATCGACAAAAAAAGTTATCTGTCAAAGGAAAATCTGGAGTCACTGAACATTAAAGAGAGTTATACACGTGCACGTTATGCGCGTGCCCACTAGCGCTACATATCTCTTCACTCTTCAACGGTGTGCGCGCCCAAAGACAGCAGCATGGAAAACCCAAGCCAGTTTCAAGGTATAGTTTAGTTCAATGATTCTTAAGTCTGTTGAACGAGGATTGGGACTATTTGGCGTTATTGCACATGATGATTTATTTAACAGAAGTTAGGTTCCAAATCAGTTTCTACGTGATCATCGGAACCTGCGTTTTAGTTTGGAATTGTTTGTGCTCATTAAATTTCGCTACTGCTGTTTTGTAACTGTGTAGTTAATGAAAAAAGACTTGTTCTCCGCGCTTTACCGGCGCGATGCAAGTTTCTAGCACTGATTTTGAAGATTAATTTCCTGTGATTATGACTTCCCGAAGCCAGGAATCGATTTAACAAAATAAACTACTTTAACTTTAACGCCAGCTCAACGAATTCATCTCTAAATAAAGTCACCAACATTTGGCACAATTAAACCATTTGAAATAATGACGAAGTCGATTAAAAGAGGTGAATTGATCATCTCCGACTGCATTTTCGTTGGCAATGTCGTCGTGCTTCCTTAAAGTCGCTAATTCTTGGCTGCTACATGTACCGAGTGAAGTCGCGTTTGGTTTTGATTTTGCTCTTGATTGGTTGAACATATGTTGGCTCTGACTGGCGTTAGTACATCGCAGGAGATTTTTTTTCACATATTTTCTGCTTAATGCTAAACCAAAGAAAACATATATGTTCTTTCCAAACTTCAACTTACCAGAACTCTTAACGCATACTTCATTTGTCCAAATACGTGAGAGGGTCTTCTTTCAGTCACGACCCAATATATAACAGGCATTCAACATTGTAAGGGCACTCAAATAACAAATTGCACTGGTGAAAATGTTATGTTTTAGTTACTGTGATGATTTCCCACGAGACAGGCTACACGAAAGTAAATTGCTAGTTATTACAAATTCCTCCGGTTAGCACATAAAGCCAGCTGCAGATCCGGTGAGTGCTCCTGACAATTTTGTGTTTGTCACTAACATGACCGTATTACCTTGGCATGGGTGTGCGTTGCAATACCGTTGCTCATACCGAGACCCCACGCAGTCTAACTTGGATGGAGGGGGGTTTGTGCATTCACGATATCGCCATTGATATCCAATGTCACAGGGGGGTCTGCACGGAGTCCAAGGACCCCAGTTAGTGAAGCCTCCATTAACTATAAACGGGAAAAAAAGTCCTTTAGTGTGTGTTTAAAACGCTGTACATTAATCTAATAACTTTTTTTTCTCAAAGAGAAAATGGGAGAAAGTGGACAATTGAGAGATTCAATTCACTTCAACAATTGGTCCCGCGAGAGAAACAGTTTTCCCGAAAATATGGGGAAGGGGGGGGGGGGGGATGAGTCGATGCCCTGCGTGATTTTTAAGTAAGATTTTCGATTTTCGGTTTACACATTTAGCACTCAGTACAGTACCCTACCTCATTACGCATATTGTAACAAACAAGAGAGCGATGACTTATTGGCTTTGACAGAGTGACAGTTAATGAACTGTAATTAATGTCCCACCGACGAAATCTCGTGGTTACTCCAAAGGCTCACGAGGCAGACCACTTTCGTGGAAAAATATATTAAGAATTGTTTGGAAGTTGATCGTTACTTTAGTCAAGAAACGAAAAGACAAGAAACGAAAGCCAATAAAGTTTGAGTACTAGATCTAATATGGTTCATATGTTGTTTCTTGACTGTCTCAAAGCCTTTCAACCGCATTTCGGCCAGTTTTTAAATTTTTCTCGACTAAAATAGCGTTCAAGTTCCAAAAACATGTTTTAGAATGTTATCTGCAACGAGAGTTGTATTTCACCAATGTCTTTTCTCTTCGTTAATCAGCAATGAGGTTCGAACTAATTCTGTAACTTGCTTTCTCTTTTCTTCTCTCTTAAGCTTCTCACTAATTATTCTCATATAAATCTGTTTTCAGTCTTGTTTTCATTAACTTGTATCCTTGTTGGTTTGTTGTTGCGCTGATTATTGAAAGCATGTTTTTCTTTACCATTCACTCTCAAATTTAAACCTGTTATTTTGGTCTACATTTTCAAGAAGCATGGAAGTTACGTAACGAATTTCGTTTATGTGGCCGAAGTAAATAACAATAGGGTCTTTTTGTGAAATAACAGGCTCTATAGTGTCAATGGAGCGTAGATTTCATTCGGTTCTACCATACGAATTGATAAACTTAAAGAATCTGAGACTGCTTGAATAATAACATTGTCAGCCCAGACCAGGTAAACGTACCTATAATAATCCTTTAATTATTTCTGTATCAAATCGCCCAATCAAAAGCTGAAATATAAGTAATATTGTTTTTAAATTTGTGCTTTCACTAGGCCATATTCTGGGCTAGTAAGTCTACGTTGAGCACTCTTAGGTGACTCTCTTGCGTGTACTTCACTTTTCCTGACAACAGGGACGCTGCGTTTAGCATCCCAAATTCCTTAAGGGTTACCATTCTGTGGATAATCTTCGATTGGCACACCTAACAAGTGTCTTCGTATTACATCAAAATAAAATACCAAAACGTCTCTTTTCGTCTCCTCTTAAAAGTACAAATTATTCCACAAGTGTTTCCTGTCTTCGCTTGCTTATACAATCCTTTCTATGTACCTACTGGATAACAATCTCCAATGCACAGAAGACGCAAAAGATGATTTTTAGTCATACACGTCAGCAAAGTCAAACATTGCTAGAATATTAAATAATAAAAAGAATATTAAATAATAGATAATAAGAATATTAAATAATAAAAATCGGAAATCAACTGTTCTCGTTGTACACTCAGTGGAAAGGAACTTATGGAACTGAATGATTTCCTTGGCCAAATATGCACGGACGATGACTATTTTCAACCAGAGCCTATACTCATTCCAGCTGATGTAGAAGTACCCTGTGTGAGTGAAATGCAGGTGCGGAAATCACTCTTGAGTATTAAGAAAACTGCCACATCTCCGGATCAGATTCCGTTTTGGGTATGAAAGGATCCTGCCGAAATCGTCACTCCGGTAGTAACTAAAATTTAGAACCTGGCCCTGGAAACGTACACGTGGCCGAGTTCGTGGAAGAGTGCTAATATAAACCCTTTCCCCAAGGTCGAGATTCCCAAAGAAAATGGCATCTTTAGACAGGAGCCCGTAATGGGCTCCTGCTTTAGAGGAATAAATATAACTCCTGTAATTGCAAGAGCTTTTGAAAAAGTCATTTATAGGTCCTGTGTTAAGAACATTGCCGGACTGCAGCTTAAGCCCCACGCAGTTTGCTAACAGGGAAGGCAGCAGCTGCACGGACGCCTTACTTACAAAGCAGCATCAGATTCTAAAGGTTCTGGATCATGGGGAATGTGGTGCTGTGAGGTTGTTTGCAATGGAGTTTAGTAAGGCCTTTGACACAGTTAAACACAGTCTACTGTTTTCTTATTTTATTTTATTTTATCAGCTTCGCCAAAGAAAACAAAACATACAACGTAAATAAACTAAAGAAGGGGTTGGCAGGGACACCGCAACAGCTGAGGCCAATTACAGCGGGCCCGGATAAAATAAAAAGAGTATGAAATGTTAAGAATGACAGTAATCCAAAAAAAGAAACTAACTACATACAACAAAGGATCGTACGACATAGCGGACGGACACTATTACATTTTAAACAAACAAACATATATTTTAAACTGGCACTGAAGCTTTCTTACTGATAGGACACAGCCGGGTTCGTCTGTAACGGCCTTACTTGTGACTGGATTAGTGTCATCGCTGTTTGTTATGATCTAATGTTATTTCTATTAAATCTTACAGAACATATTGAAAATTACTGAGCATGACGTCACTGATAAACGACACAAGTTATCATTCTACAGAGCAGGAACCCCAGACAGCCCTATTTATCCGATACATCAGCGCCTAAAAATAAGGAAAAGATCTCCGACATAGCCCGATAATACAGCGAAGTTCCTCTCGTGGGAATACTGAATCTACAAAAGAGCTCACGAAGATAACCAAAGGAATGTGCCCAGGATCGTGCTCAACTCCACCATAATATCTCGTTATTGCTATAGCAACCACAAGATAAAAAAGAAACACTGTTCAGGAAAAATTATGACCGTTTTCATGGTCAAATTTACCTTGTCCTTGGCAAGTTTCTGAAAAAGATTAAGAGTATTAGTCTGTTAGTTTATGGTCGCTTTACAGCGCAGACAATTTACGTCACGCAAGAGATAGAAAAAGGCGAAAAACGAAGGATTGATTTAAGTTCACTACAAAAAAAAAACGTTCTGCGCGTGAACCAAAGAGACCACTTAAGAAAAGATTGAAAAGAATTAAATATGTAATAAATAAACAAATGAATAAATTAATTACTATTTAACTTAATCAGTAGGTTAATATTGAAATTTTCGGAGAAAGCAAACCGGAATATTGGTTGTTTACCTTTTACATGGGCAAGCAATTTTCCGTTTAGGGAAATTGCATTAGGGACTGGCGCTAACCATTTGCAGAAATCCCTCCCATTTAAGAATAAGTTTGTATGACGGCTAACGAGAAGGTCACAAAACAAAAGCTTTAGTTTACAAAACAACGACTCTGCACGTGCGTTATTCTTGGTACATTTCTTTGCCGTTCTGTGCACAACTACAACGTGAAATGACAAAATTCAAAGTTTGATGTAGAACGCAAACACACGACGCTGAATTTTCGTTTTTTTTTGATAATAATAACAACATAATAATAATAATAACTTTCTTTACGGGTCAAGTGATCTAACACCCTGTAAAGACAGGGCGCTAACTGGGGACACAGCTATTTTCTAATGAATTTTCTATTGAAACGCCGTCCTTACAAATTCAGCTCCTGGATAATTCGACTACATAGACAAAGCGTGTCGGAGAAATCGCCAAGAAGTTTAAAAGATTGTGAAGTCATTTTAAAAGTGACATTTTCCTTCCCGTTGCCGTCGTGGTTGCTTAAAGCTCTCTAATTTTGGGACAGAAAATGGCTGCGAGACTGGCGAGAGCCTGCAACTGATTAAGATTAGGTTTGAACAAATGGAACACGAATTTCCGTTTGGAACATTCCGTCTGGAAAAACAGGACTACCTTTTCAGACGTTCCGTTGCTCCCGGAAATTTTCCACTGGAACGACCCGAAAAGTCGTGTACCATTTACTTTCCAACTGGAATTTCCAGAAAGTTTTTGTAAATGGTAAACAACCATTGTCTCCAGTCGGGAATCAGAAGCCAAGGTTAGCGTCTAGGAGCTATTCTTCCTTACCTAAAGACAGGCCGATAATAGTAGCCGTCAAAATCCACCAACGTCCCATAGAACTCATCGATGAATTCTTTAACACTAGAAAAATTTTGTTATATTTATATATTAATTTTGTTACTATTACCAGTGGGAAATCGAGTGGTGCTTTTGGACAACCGGCGTTTTTCTTGGCGGGAAGTCCCAGGACCACTACCCTGCGAGCAGAGGCCCTTCGATCTTCCTAGATAAGTCGGGAATCGAAGGACCTCTGCTCGCAGGGTACAGGACCACCGTCGCTTTTCAAAAAGAGGTTTTTTAAAAGCTTAGCTTGTTTGGCAGAACGATTCAGTTCGACAGAAGTGAAGTTTAGAACTTGTGAAAAAATATCAAGTATCTATAAATGGAAAGAAAAAGTTCAAAAGAATACTCAGTTGTCTTTTTGGTGGAAAGCAAAAAGTTCAAGTTAGGAAATTTTGTCGGTTCTGCTGCAAACTCGGTCGGCGCTCCCGAAGCCAAATATAGCAGAGCTAGTGCCTTATGATTTTTTCTGTTCGCAACCATGGCTTCTGCGGCAGTCCGAACGACAGCTTCAGAGCCCTGAAGTTTTTCCTGTCGAAACTAAACCCTGAGTGCGATTCTTTTTTCTAGTATCCAAGAAAGAAGTGGAATTATCAAGTTCAAGTTTGGTACGAGGACTGGCCGATTGGCGTAAACAAGCTGGCTGTCATGATGAAGAGCATCAGCGAAGCTGCAAAACTGTCAAAGATTTCTGCTAATCGCAGCGTAAGGGCAACAACAATCACTTTATGGTCCAAAGCTGGGGTCCCAAACCGCCATATAATGGCAATATCCGACCGTGGCACTGATCAGAGTTTGACCCACTACAACACGCGGCCTTCCACATCACAACTCGGCACCTGCAGCGTCGTACTATCATGAAGTTTCTCAGATGACAGCTCCAACACCGCTCCGACAGCCGCCACCGCCATCAACATAGATGCACAGGTTCAAGAAAACAACTTGGTGTTAGAAGCAGGGAAGAAAACCACCAGCAACTTTGTCGGTTCCCTCATCAACAACTGCCCCGTTGAAAGTGTACACATCACTCTGAGTTCAAATTCCAGCCTCTGAAGGACGGTCGAACTTTGACTTGATTTTCCAATGTTTGTTTACTATATTTTACTGTGAAACATTTTCAAAACATTTTCTTCATGATTGATGTACTGAAAAGGAATTAATTTTGTACCATTGAAACATTTAAACGGTTTTGACCTTCGATTTTTCTGTGCGCTGAACATTCCTACACAAACTAGCTGAATTAAAGTGCAGCGTGTTGTACATTGACCAATTAAAAAGCATGTTTCTCACTCATCTAGATAAGAGAATTTTGTATTCAATCAGAAATAAAAGTTGCTCCTGCCAAAACCCGTGTTTCTCTTCTTGTTTACAACGTTGAATTCCGATGAACTGGTCGAACTTGTGTCTTGAATTCAGTTTCGAAAAGCAGCTGAATTTTAACCAACTGAAGTAAATTGCGGTATTAAAATACCAGCGACGGTGACAGGTTTGAACCAACTGAGTAATTTACGATTCTTATTACAAATTTTCACTGGCTATGTTATAAAACAATTGGTTCATGCTTTTAGCTGTGCGCACATTGATTGAGTTATGGATGCACTGGGGAAGTTTGAAGAGCACTCAAGATGCTAGAGTTGCGGCTCTCGGCTGCCCCTCGAGCAAATCTTACGCTTCTCTCGTGCTCTCCAAACTTCCCAAGTGCATCCATAACTGAATGTACGCACGCTAAAGCATAAACCAATTGTTAATTGGCAGGCGCCCTTTCTGACATAATTCGAACTCTGCATTTTGCCACAAACAAGACAGACAATATTCAAATTCAGGCAGCGTAGGAAAATGCCTGCGGCTAATCGATTTTCCACAAAATGCAAAGTTGGCTGAAGAACGGAGCTTTGAGGGATTCGAGGGCTACTGTGAAATTTTGCGGACCATGTATGTCATTCTTCCGTATAGAAATGATCCTTAAATGCTACCAGCTTTGTAATGCTACCGGCTTTGTAAACCGGCGCTCATTTTCAGGTTCATCCGTATTTATCACCAGAAGGAACATTTCCACATAGAAACTAACCTCCCCTCCCCCTCCTAGCCTGAGAAAACAGCCGACCTTTCGCGAGGTCGCCACTAGTACTTGACACCTCGCAAAACGACGTCTGAGTAACGAGCGTAGAAATTCCATACTGATGACGCGTCACTACCCAGATCTGGGTAGTGCTTCTGATTGGCTGAAACGAAATTCCCTCGCGCTTCAACCAATCAGAAGCACTACCTAGATCTGGGTAGTGACGCGTCATCAGTATGGAATTTCTGCGCTCGTTACTCAGACGTCGTTTTGCGAGCGCTCAAGTGGCGACCTCGCGAAACGTCGGCTGTTTTCTCAGGCTATCCCCCTCCCCGCTCCTTCCATTTTTTAAGCTCATACCAATTTTCGCGCGGCTAAAAAACGAAAATGCCTCGAACAGGCGGAAAAGCCCGCGGAAACGCTGGCTACGCAGGCTAGAGGAAAAGGCAAGGACATAATGAGTTACTGTGCCCATTATACTACCATGACTTATTTTCATCAAAAACGGTAAAAGGACAACAATCACGTTTCCCATAGTTACAATTCTCTTAAATTTGCGTACGCCATAACTTTTCAGCCTTAGAAAAATAAAGTACTCAAAACGTTTACCGTGCCTTTCAATTTTTTAATGTAAAGCTTTCGACTTCTTCACAAGCCTGGCCAAGAAACAGATAATGATCAACACCGATAATGACTTGGTGGGCTAAGTCAGTTTTCCCATAACAATCACTTCAATTATTATGAGTCATAATTTCTTTTCGTCAGCAAATCGAATGTCAAAATCTTACACTAAGAGACGTATAGCTATATCAACGAAAGCAATGTAAGTATAAGCATTTAGTTCAGAGCAGAATCCTTCTTTAAAGCATCAATGAACAAACCTATTACTGTTTTTGATTGACACACCATTAAGTCGAACAATAAACGTTTTTGGTGAAATATGGTAACTTGACGACTCATCGAGGAACATTTTCAAAGGTAATTTCGCAACAATAATGCAAATAGCCCAAGGAATGAAACGAAAGCTAATTCGGTTAGAGGTTTAGTCTTTACTCTGTGTTGGAAAGTGACAAGATTTCGTGTTCCACGCACAGTGTCTGTAATATTCTGCACCTCACTTACTGTGGGTTGATTTCACAATACGAAAACTGAGCAGCATTACAAGCAAACCGCAGAAAGCAAAACACAATATCTTGTTCCCTCTGTCTTTAAATCTGCTTATTCAAGTTTACAAAACAAATTCTGATTTGAACAGAGGGAAGGGATTTTACCAAAAAATAATTCCTTTGATATTTTTGTGAAAGGTGATCGTCCTACCTCGCGCTAAATAAGGCTTTGCGTTATGTTTTGTTAATCTTTGTGTTATGGACCATAAGGTAAGTAAGCTCTCAAATGTTACAATTCAGCTAATCTATTTTTTACACCAAGGATTTAACCAGTGAAACGTTTCGACAGCCTTGAAATTTGCTAAGGAAGGAAGGGCAATTTATATAGGGTTAGAAGTTTGTTGTTTCTTAGGGGCACCCAACAGATCATATTGGTGGACCACCCTAGAAATTCGAGAAACTGGTATTTTCTTTGGTAAATTTTCAGTCGCCTCAAACTCTCAAACTCTCCTTATATTTTCGGAGAGAGGACCAAGTTGTATAAAGTATGAAATAAGGTCAGTTAGCATTTTTGAGATGCTAACTGCTGGCGCGATCTAGAAGAATCTAATAAGAATTAAGAAAGGATTATCTCTGATTCATATATTTTAGCCATCGAATACGAACAGTTCACCCTGTATTAGCTTACACAAATGTCCTTTTAAAAGGCCCCAACAAAATTACGTGAGGAGACCAAAGGTTGTTTAAAACGACCGTCTGTTTTGTGTGATTTTATTGTCTTAAAAAGATGCGGCTGTATTCCACGATTCCACACACAGTCTCGACATGATGTTCGTCTCTCGTGTGTCCTTTTTGTGGGTAAAATTCGTCGCAACAGAACAAGACCGTCCACCCAATGGCAAATAGCAAAGTATACGGCTTCATGGATAATTGTAAATTTTCTACTTTGCGTCAGCCGTCAGCAGATCCAACCCTGGGATTATTTTAGTTGATATACGACAGAAACGAATAGTAATGACGAGCAATGAAATGAAAGTTTTCGAAGACCTTTCTGTCATGATCACTTGAAACAAGTTGAAACAAAATAAAAACGTTTCTTAACCAGCCAAACTCACCTCCAAATACTCTCTACTTTGTTTGATATTAATATATTATACTCTAAAATAACGTTTTGGGATTTCATTCTCTCAGGAAAATTGCAACTATAATTCCACGTCCACGTTTTGAAATATTGAGTGGAAGGATGGAACGTGTCATGCTCATGCATAATGATCTCACGTCCAAAGCATTTTTTTTAGTTTCTACATAGGATTGGCGGGATGAGGTCCGTGTCAGGGGAATGCGGGACCTACCCATAGTTAACGTAGTACTTACAAAGGCGAGTTATTCTCTTCAGAAGCTTGCGAATTTCAACGTTTTTCCAAACCAAAGTGGAAAGGCCCATATAAATTAATTTGCATTCGTCAGTATCGATATTACATCCCTCAGTATGGGTTGATTAACATACTTCTTATGTCTGTTCAGTGTGCTAGAACAAATGGTAAAAATCATAACCCCTTTTTAAAAGACTGCTATTCTTGCAACAGCGACGATTGTTTTTTTCGGGAGGTTCTGGAACGTTAGGTGAAGGAAATTGAACAATAGATTCGGCTATGTCAGGCAATAACTTGTTGTTGCTTGGTATATTCATTGAAACGCGATCACTTTCACCTTGTTACCTTGAAACTTCACCTGGAAGGTTTACTACGGTACTGTAAAAAGAAGTCAACTTCTTCTCCTCCGGGCTCATCCTGTTAATAAAGTCAAACTAAGGCACCAAGAACTGCTAACTCTCAATACACCTCTAGGGGTCGTTCTTTCTGTGGATCTCCTTAATAAGCGGGCCAGGCACGCATTTCTCTTTCGGGTCGATTTTCACACTGTATCTCGTAAACAAAGAACTTTCTAAGCACGAAACTTCGCTGTAAGTTAAACATTTCTTATCTTAAAGACAGGCTACAGAATAACAGCTTTGTAGAACCAGTGGTTCTATTTCTACGAATGGCCATTTTTTGGGGGGGGAGGGGGTGGTGATTTTGGGGCTTTCTTAGAGCCCAGGGGCGTCTGGGGAGGGGGCGAAAAATGACTCGTGGCCGCCATTTTGTTTGGAAACAGGGAACGTTTCGAAGACGTAAGCAGTGAGCGCGGCAAGCGTCTTTAATCCTGCACATTTCCTAGTGATATGTTCAGTTTAGTGGAAGTGCTATCTACGTTGCGAAGAACTGAGGCATACAGAGCCCTGACTTAACTTCAACTTGGGGAAATGTCGATGGCGTGAGAACATCAGCTGATGCATGGCGTCGACTGAAACGTTCTTGTCTTTGGCAATATTTTCAGACATGTTCTTAAGGAAACCAGCTAAAGTGGCAGACAAGATTAGATATTGGTGGTGGCCAATCAACGAAACAAACAGGCAGGACAAAATGTGAGTATTAAAGTTAAAACTTGTCCTGATGTCGCTGTATTTTAGCTTATTATAGTTCAAACGTAACGAGAGGTACATGTAAGATAATTTCGCGCATCCCCCCTTCATAATTACGCATTCGACTAGTTTCTTTCTATTTCTCATAAAGAGCAATCTTGAATAGAGTTTAAGTCGGGATGTATGCACAGTTATTGTGTGGTCTGTGTGGTCTGTGCGCACTTACATGTAGGTTTACATACAATGTACCTACTTCATTGTTATGCAGGTCGAGACTGTTCCAATTGCAGCGAATACGTGTATACAGACTAGTAGACTGTTCTCATGGAAAAGTAAAGTGCTGCTGGTCTCGTATTCATATATTCAAACTACTGCTGCTCATTGGCGATACCAACTTGTTGAAGAAGTTGCTTGCTTGTGAAAAGTGAAACTCTTTTAATTATGTAAGTGGGATGCATTTCCAAATAATTTGTTCCAAATTGCGGCTTGGTTGTTAGATACTTTGAAATGAAGCGACAACCTCAGCTGCTTGTTCCGTTAGTTATGGCAACACATTCCCCTTAAATGCAAGAACATTGTAAGAGAAACTTTAGTGACAGAACTGTTTGAGAAACAACGTATAAACAAACCCATAGTTGCATACAGTGCATGCTTGAAAGCATGTGCTCAGTAACATGATAGTACCACACACTAAACCTTGAACACGTCATCCTTTTAATTGTTAGACAACCTTGTGGGATTGTTGTTGAGAAAGGAAACCTATCTTCTCCGTCCACCCAGTGACGCTTTCATCCTACAGTAGGTAGCGGCTGGATTTTGAGTTGTCTAATTCTTTTTGAGATGACTTTTGGGGTGAGTTTTTGCCACTCCCTTCACTAGTCAATGCAACGGTGAAACTTACCAGCACAGCAAGTTGTTCTTGGCACTTTTCTGTTCCTAGTAAATTTTAGTTTTCTTGCTGTACGTTGGCAACTCGAATCAAAACAACATTATCTTAAGATGTAAGTGTTTGCAGTAGGACATTTTCAGCTTTTGTTTACGTGTGAGATGTTTCCACTTTTGTTCAATTACCGAAAATTTGTGTGCTCATGTTAGATGTGCAAATGACTTTTATGCCATTATTTACAGTCTCACTTTCGGCTAGCTGCTTTATTAGTGAATTCAATTGTGATTGAAATAAACTTGAAAAAATTTTCTTCAGTTCAGGGTATTTTAGTGATATTTTCAGTTTGAAAACTTGAGTTGCAAAGTTTGGGATGTGTCTAATAGCCAAGTGCGCCTTACAGTAACCAAAAAAGGATGTATATATATATATGTGTGTGTGTGTGTGTGTGTGTGTGTGTGTGTCCGGGCAGAAACGAGGTGTGACCGAGTGAACAACGACAGGAACAAAGTCAATGCAAATTTTGTAAACAATATCTGTAAAAAGCCAGTGATATGTAAGAATGGGACCATATGTCGAGTTTGTATTAAATTCAAATTATATTTATAGCTACTATCATCCATCGCTAACACAAAATTGTTTAGAATTCTTGCTTGTGAGGAAAATGTGCAATAAATCATCAATATTTGCTCAGGTTAATACCTAACAATATAACACTTTCCTATGGTAATGACATTGTCGGATCCTTATTTCTCAGACTCGCTTTTTAGCTCCGGATATTAAAAGACGATAATCAACTGCTCTTAATCTTCTGATAAAAAGGAGTGAAAGATGAAGCTCATAAATGTACACTGCGCCCCAAGAGACATCACTGAACTAAAGGCTTCACTGCCTTTATTTGAAGATTGGCATGCATTTTCTCCTCACTGTTCTTATTATATTTCTTATGGTACTACTTAGGAGAATTTGCATACACATCAAAACATCTTATCTTTGGTGATCATTTCCTTTATTCTCCTGACCTGTATGTTTGATCAAGTAGTGATATTGTGAGGAGAATTTAGATGCTTGTCACTATTGGGGCTTAAAGGGTTAAGTGGTGAGCAATAAAAACAATAGAGCGTTTCTGTCTCGGGATGTATAGGCTGGTAGTTGTGCCTTGGAAATTTGACGTTCTTAAAACAAGCATTTAAGCCCCCAAAGCTTTGCTTCTTGGGCAAATAACATCAAGTTTCCATGACAACTGCAGTATATCAGTTGATAGTCCCCCAACAGAAACACACTATTGTTTAACAGGTACTCTATGAAAAGTTATCAATGTAATTGGTTTCAGCTGCACCTGTTACTCTGATTATTTCATCAACAGTTCGTGGAACAAATACTACTTTTGGACAATTCTTGGTTTTGGCCCAAAGGGGCCTGAAAAGCCTCCAATTTATAATAATTGTTTAATCAGAAAGTGGCATGAACATGTGACGAAATGTGAAACAGGGATGTTTCCAAGTTTTGGACATGGCATCCCAAAGTGCAAAGGAATCCATAGATTACACCTCAGAAATGTTCCGGAAAGATGGCTCCTGGAAATTCCAAAATTTTAAGATTATTTACTGTTGGTATTTAACAATAGTTTGTAAAGATTTACTAGCTAGCATTTGTCGGCAGAGGGGGCATACGACATGAAGCAGATAGATTTCCATAGGGTTATTTAAAGGGTCGGTCTCATGGCGATTTTCCTACCTTCTTTGTCACAGTTTTGATTAATTGATATTAAAGTACCTTGCTCAAACATGAATTGCTTTTAGACCACCAAGGGGACAATATTAAATTAATTTTCATTACAAAAACAAGCCAAAATTAATTTTTAGAGATTTTATTTGAGACACAAGGGCAGAAACTTGAAAAATTCTGCCAGAATTTTTCAAGTCGGATGCCATTTCCATCCTGGCTATCCCTATCCAGACAAACTTATACTTCTAGTATCCATGTACTGGAATACCCATTTCAATACTACTGGACCATTATTTTTAGGCTTCCATAGGTAAAAATGTGTCTTTTGGCTTTTCACAGTGATACTAAAAATTGATGAGACTGCCCCTTTAAGCTAACATTTTGCATCAAGTTCACTTCTTGATGCCAAATAAGTAGTTAGTAGTCTATGACCCTTAAAGAAAGGCCTTTGAAGTGAAACAAATTCTCTATTGTTATGAGCTCAGATGGAATTCATTTTTAAGCTGTCACAAGAGGTGCAGAAATTCACCCAAAACTGAACTTCTTATAGGGTTTCAGCTCGTAATGTTTACTTGTTTAAAAGAATCTAATGATTACTGAGGGCTGATTTGTTCAAACATTTGACTTTAAATTCAACAATTCTTAAGAGCTTGCGTTTCATTGTTGATAACACCTTATCAAGACTGAAATGGTAATAAAGTTGAAAATTGACAAGAATGTGGAAAGTAGTCTTTACACGTATGTGTCCAAACAATGGAGTATGGACAGATCTAGTGATAGCACAACAGCAAAAGCTGATGATGGCTGATGGTTCAATTTTGTTGACTGCGATCAGTGTTTCTTGAGTGGTTGTTTTGTTTCCCCATCCACCAACCTGGTCTTACAGTGTACCTTAGGCTTTCTTAAAGTCCTTCGGTTCACACCTTCAACATGTCTGCTGTTACCAGTATGGCCTCTTTAACAATATAGGTGTCTCCCAGCTTACTGAGCACCTAGTTTGTCCAGATAAATTTTTTATAAACAGTTGTTGCTTTCTTTCCTTTACGAAAATGAAATTCCGTAAATATTACTTATTGAATTTTTATGAATTAAAATGAAACAGCTACTTTTATTTTTTGCTAGTGAAGGGGAAACTGTGTAATGGCAACTAGAGTACTGTTTACGTATATTGATCAGCAGTGCTTTACAATAAATAGAAAACACAAACACTAATGGCAACTTACAGAAAGCTTTCCTAAGAAGTCTCAAGGTAGCATAATTTTAAAAATTCTAAGCGACTTTGTACTGTGTCTCCTAGCTTGGCAGGAAAACTTTTCCATAATTTGGGAGCTGCAGCAGAGAATGACCTGTCTCCAAGTGTGGGAAGGCAAGCATTCTTCCCTTAGGGGGATCCATGAAACTACCACTAAGGTAAATTTATTTTTCTAGATAGACAGATAGATGCCTTTATTTATAAAATACATATTTAACAATTATTTGCTGAAGGCGAAGTGAATATTGTGGAATAAGCCCCGAGACGAAGCTGAGGGGATTATTCCACAATATTCACTGAGCCTGAGGAGAATAATAATGTTTTAGTATAATTTCTCAGGTGATTATCAGAGCAAATGCATTTTCTTTTTTCTTTTCTTCCGAAACATCAAAAATCGCACAGTGGTCATTTTGAAAATTAGTGTTTCAGTATTATAATCACCTCGCATGGGGTGGTTATAGCAAGATATGAGGTAACCCTTGACCAATCAGTGCGTGCCCTTCTCTATAATCACCTGAGCAATTATATTAAAATATAATAAGCATAGGTATTACTCAGGGTAGTCCATTCAGGGAGTTTACAAAGCATCCCTGCTGTCAACAGGAGTCCTGAGTTGTCTAACTAAGCTATATAACTATAATCTATAAAAATAAGTACAACAGTAATAAAACATTAAAACTTCAAGAGATGGGGATAAAGATTGTGTACATTCACAATTCTTGAGAACCATGGTCCCATAGTATTTATTTTATTCCTGGTTCAAAGTAACCGGTCATGCAATGGAAGCAGCCAGTGGCCACACTTTCTGGGTTGGTTCAGCTCAACTATTTAATCCTTTGAAAAATAAAATGTTGTGATGCTTCCACTGACAGTTGAACCTTGGCTAACTGCAAAAGATTATTGCAATGCTGTGAGAGCAGAATCCCATACTCATTGTATTTAGGGCTTTGCTCTCAGAGCACCATAATTGATTTTGTTGGTCATGATGGTACAACTGTGTCAGTTTTTCACAACACTTCATGCAAAAGCATCTCAAAGTGTCCCCACCAATCATATTCAAATACATTACTATTCCCCCCCCCCACCCCATCTTGGACTGTCATCCTGCAAGGATGTAAGGTCATCTGGTCAGTCTTTGGTTGAGATTTCAAATATATAAGGTGTTCCTGTCAATTATGTGCAATGGGCACCTAAGTACCCCTCTTTTTTACAAACTAACAGGCAAGCAAGAAAAGATGGAATATTCAGCATGTCGTGAGCGTGGGACAAAGAAAAAATCTGAGTCCTTGACGGGAATCGAACCCATGACCTTCCGTACACCGGACGTATGCTCTAACCACTGAGCTACTGCGAGGCTCGTGGCGAGCATAGGTCATATTTACTGAGTTCGTGGTGACACGCATCCTGCATACTGCTAGGATCAGCAATGTCGAAGTGCTGTATAGGTGATAAATGAAGAAAGATGGTGAATTTTAAGCTCGGAGAAGAAATAAGAAAAGATGGAATATTCAGCATGTCGTGAGCGTGGGACAAAGAAAAAATCTGAGTCCCCGACGGGAATCAAACCCATGACCTTCCGTACACTGGTCGGATGCTCTAACCACTGAGCTACTGGGAGACTCGTGGTGAGCAGAGGTCATATTTACTGAGTTTGTGGTGACATGGGTCCTGCACACCGCTAGGATCAGCAATGTCGAAGTGCCCTATAGGTGATAAATAAAGAAAGATGGTGAATGAAGATGGCAAACGTTTTGCAAAGATTTCTGATATTCCCAATTTTCACCCTGACACCTACAGTAGGTGTTCTGCTGTTAGGCTTGCCCAGCTACATATATAATGCAAACTTGAATGTCTGTGGAAAAAGAGGACACATTAGAGAAAAGATAACATTATTCTTCCTCATTTAGCAGGGCTTTTACAGTAATTGTAACTTGTTTCTCACTTCGTAGGCACTTTAACCCTTTTAAAGCCCTGATATAAAAATCCTTATTCTTCTCACTGTTCTGCATACAGTTCTTATGGAACCAGTAAGGAGAATTTGTCTAAACATCAAGACAACTTATCCTTGGTCACTTCCTTTATTCTTTTCACTTAAATGTTTGAACAAGCAGTAATAAAGTAAAGAGAAATTCCATTTTGGTCATTGTTAGGGCTTAAAGGATATGAGATATGAGTTGTCAAGAGTTAGGACATGTCGATGAACATGTTCACAATTTTCTCCTACTAAAACTCAAATTACTCCAGTCAAGTTGATATTATAGTTTGCAATTATACTTACCTCAGAAACTTGCTTAATTGTGCTTGTTTCCTTAAATGTAATTGTTTGTGCTGCAAACCCTCTGGCCAAATAAAAAGGTCACCAAATCAAAGACCAAATGGGTCTGTCCCTGCAACATTTCCCCTTGTGTGTGTGTTGTGGTTCAGTTATGGTTTTGGTCCAATTTTTATTTCCCATTGTCTTTCGTTTGTTCAGATTATGATAACTTATGATAATAAACACAAGACAAAGTAAAAAAAGATTGAAGCAAAACCACATCTGAACCACAGCATATGCTCAAGAGCCTTGTCCCCAGGACACAAGTTTGCAACAAGCCCTTGCAAATGCACTGCAAGGAACTTGATGCAAGGACAATTCCTGGGGATTTGTCCATTCACGTGTGTCAACTTTAATTTAAATGTGTGTGTTTTTTTTTTATCAGACTTCACCATTTTTTCTCATGTATGATTGAAAACATTGCTCCATCATATGATGTTTTGCATAGTTTAATGGGGCTCTTTGTTTAAAACAACCTTGGTTGCAAGTTTTTGTTATCGGTGGACACTTGTAAATGGCTAATTCTTATCATCTTTCAGGAAGACATACTTTAGTGACCAATCCTGTTTCTGCAGCTTCAACTGCAAATGTGGTATGTAGTTCCTGGTAAGAAGGAATGATGTTGGATTTTTCCTCAGGGCACTTTTCTGCCTTTCCTCATACTGGCACCCTTTGTTTATTGCAAGATAAGAGTTGTAGTGAATGGTTTATTTTCCAATAGTGTTATAAAAATGGTGGTCTCATTAAGTTCTCCCAGAAAATAGAATGCATAATTTGCAGTTGCCTCCTTCACATTTCCAAAAAAAAAAACTTTTCCTACACTGTAAGTTACTGGTATCTGTAATTAGATGTACACAAATTACAGAGTGAAATGTTTTTCCAGGAAAAGAACTTTCAGTTGACTGTGAGTTGGAATTCATTCCTCCTACTGCCTATGGAAGCGGGTTCAATGAGGCTTGATGGCTGCAAACACAACCTAGAAAACAAATAATTATTAGGAATGAATATTTTACATGTTTTTTTTTCACTTCTGTAGATCTATCCTTTGGCACATTTTGATCAGGTCTGTTTATTTTTTCCTCAGAAGATTGATGCCTTATCATATGGAGCCAGCCAGATAGGAGACAGATTTCACAAACAGACCAAGCTTGGTACAGTGTATGTAGGTCTTTTCTTTTAATCATCATGATTTATGACACTGTTTGATCTATTACAGACTGACTTTTTCTAAAACTTTGGCTGAAAAAATTTGATAATGGTGAGAAAATTTTGAAAGGTTAAGTTCAAATGTATGTCACAGACATGGAAACAAATACAAATTTGTTTAGATGTAAAAGGTACCCTTCACCACTCGAAAGAGCGATTTACTTTGTATGAAGGTCATAGTGTTTCCAGGTATACATATCTTGCAGTGCTGCCTGAAAGGGATCTGCATGATCCACAGTCAGTAGAGTGGGCTTCATAATACAATGTAGAAAAACAAGTTTCTGAGGTAAGTATAATTTCAAAGCACAGTTCATGTTGTTCTGCAAATGCGTGACTGGAAAGCCTCCCATTGCAAGGCAAATGGGGCCTCGAAAATTATTGCACTGTTCACTCTCATATATGAATTTATAGACATATTTTATGATATGGGCAAGAAACTGAAGTACACTGTAGGAGGACAACCTGAAGAGCATATCCTCGTATTTCAAGAACATGTTTTCAACTGCGTCACTGTTGCAAAACCTTGTGTTGGAAAGTTTATCCATCACTTGCCTTGATTCTTCGCTCTGATTTTCAAGCTGCCAGTCCAAATAACTCTCTTTGTCACTTGACAAACCTTCAGGCTCCTCATCATCATTCTAAATAATGCCGGGAACGTCTCCTGGATCGATAAATTCTACTCATGATCTCTTCGGTGTGGACGCCATATTGCCATATTGAGCAGTCAGACTATGATTCTAAAAAAAAATTTGTCGTGTAGGACACATTTAAGTGTCTTAGACCAAAATCGCCAGGTGATTGGCTAAATCTATCAACTTCTTGTACTTCAAAGGGAAACGGAAGTAATGACAATTTCTGTGAATTTTTTTATTTTATGGGTCGGATTCCATCTGTAACATTGTTGCATGACAGAAATGTTAAAGAATGACTGCTAGGCCTTTTTGGTGGTGTTGTCTCAGAGATGTCTCCCTTTTGGGAGTCCAGAACTGCTCCATGTAGTGTTTGCACCAAACAAGAAGACTCCTCTTCGAGCCAAAATCAAGATCGTTTTCCTCTCGAACTGAGAGTGATCCTGTAGGATCATCCCACTTGTTCTGACTGTCAGCAGGCTCTGTATTTTGACCCTGTTTTTGGCGTGTTTGGCCAGATAAGCCACGTCTAATGGCAGGAAGATAATCCAAGATCAAGAACAGAACAGAACAGAACAGAACAGAACAAACTTCACAAAGCGAAATATGGCCCATGTGGTTTTGGGTTCCCTGTGGCCTTATGGGGTCGTGTTCCTTGTTTGGAATAGAAATTGTTTGTTTAATGTTACTATCTTGTCCAGACCAAAAGTGAATTTGGAGTGCAGCCTGTAATAGAACTTGTATTACATTGTACAACAGTGTAAGAGGAAAATAATAATAATAATAATAACAATAATAAAGAAACTAGTATTAGTTATTATTCTTACACAAAACTTAGTGTACAGTCCTAAATATGCACTCCTTGATATACACTCATAGACGGATATAGCTTACTGTGTAAGCTATATCAAACACTTTTCTACACATGTATGAGTGTTTTGTCAGCTATCCAGACACCTTGAAGTTGGTTACAACTCCTTGTTTGAAGATCCTGAAGAAATGCTCTTTAAAGTGCTTGATGTATCACTTTAGACACCAATAAACCACGTATCAAAATAGTGACTTTACACCTCATGTATAACACACTGAAACCATCCAAGTCCAAAAGGGTCCTTACCACAAGAGGGTACCACCATACACATATGTACTACTGCTGATAATAGAGGATTGATTCAATTCTTCTGCTTGTAAAAAAAAAATTATTGCTAAAATGATCAGGTCTTATTATTGACACACAGCACAGACTGCAAACTGTATCAGCTTGCCTCTCTGGAAATTAGCTGTTACATTATATTGATTTCAAATCAATTAGTGTGCCTGAACTGTTTCCCAGATGTATCACTGATTAAAGTTGGCCATTGAATGCTTATACAAATTTATACTCTATTTTTACTTTATTTCATACTCCAAGTATTTGTTTTCTTGTTCCAGGGAATCAAGTACTGTATTATCACAAACTGTGTGTTTCACAATGCATTGTTCTTGCATTAATTCCCAATATCTACTAGCATGTTTAAGTGTTTGTTATGATGGTATTTGGGAAACGTATAAACGTCAAAAGAATATATAATCCCTGTATTCTTATGACCTGATCATACATTGATATAACAACAAATTTGATTCTGATCATCATTGGGGCATAGCGAGTTAAACCATACTTTTTTGGCTGCAGCTGATAAAAAGCAGCGAAAGTAGATTGAATTTAATATAGCCAGCAATGAGCTCAGTGCTCTTGATCAAACGGAATATGTTCAATGCTGAGTCCTCTGGATGTACATGTATAAACTATAAAATCACACCATTTGGCCCCTGAGAGGGCCATTTGGCCTTGAACCTGGTCATAATACTCACGGTTTTGTTTTGGTCTTTTTAGAGCATTCACAGTCTCTAGGCAAAGCTTGGATCGCTGCAAGCATCCTCTGGTGTGACATTAAACTTTGAGCTTGGACATTTAACGTCAGCAAGGCCAAATTGATCTTCACTGGAAAGGTCCACAACTTTGCCATCAGGGGAGCACCCTAGGGAAAAAACAAACCGATTTCTCCACCTTTACAGGGTGACCAATTTTGTGCAATTACAGGGTCACCAATTTTGTGGGGATATTTGTTATATTTTTGTAGTGAACGATTGCTGACGAAGATAAACAATTTTTCTGTTTTGGGGAACTTTCGGTGAACTTGCCAAATGCAATATCTTTTACGTGAGTAACTTCTTGATAAATGGTAATCTTTACTTCATCCACGAAAGGTGTCACTTCAGTAGTATTAACACAATATAATTCTTCGGCCTTGTCTTCTGTCATGAAAACTTGAGTTAAGTTTCTGTCAATCAACTTTGGTGCGGTCATAACTGGGCAAATATTATCAAAACGAATTTCATCCTCAACGGAATTGTCTACAGCATTTCTTCTAAGGAGGTTCCATTCCTCTTTCAACTTATTTAATTTCGTTTTCGTACCCATCATATTTGGATGGGGGGCAGAATTTGGATCCTTTTTATGAGACATAGAAGCACATTTATCATGATCAGATGACATGTGAGCATCCGCTGGAGGAAACTGAAAATACTTGTTGAAAGAGCAATCAGCATTTGATATCATTCATCGACTAAAACTTTATGCTGAGCTAAACTGACTGCTTCGTAGAAAGATTTTGGACTGTTCATCAATACCTCACATTCAATATTAACGCGAAGGCCATTTGCAAAGACAAATAATTTAGTTTCGTCGTCGATTTCGAGTAATTGGGCTCTTTCTTCAATAAAATCAATATAATAATGTAAAGACTCTGAAATACCTTGTCGTTTGAACTCCAGTTCTACACGTAAACGAAATCTGTATTCATACGACAGAAATCAAGAAATAAAAGCTTTTTGAAGATCCAAAATATTATCACGTACGTCATCTGCTAAGGAATAATACCACGTTTGTGCAACACCACGAAGGAAAAAGGGAAAAATACGTGCGGCTTCACATCCATGTGCCTCAAAGCCAGTAAAAATCAGAAAGTGTTGAAATCGAATGAGCCAATTTTTGACATTGTCGTTCTCATAACCGTAAAAAGTCTATGTTTGTAGGATAATAAGGAAACATTCTTCTATTCCTAGCCCAATTAATACTATATAGTGGGTAAATTCTGGCATAACTGATAAACTAGAAATAACTTCTATAAGAGTAAGACCTTAAAGTGTTGAACATGACTTGAAAGAGTCTATTGTCTTGAGATCTAGGCTTCAGAGTTGTGCACCACTTTGTCTTCAGTTTTTATCATCATCAGCAGCAACTGGAAAGTCTTGTTACTGAGTGAAGATGATTTTGCCAAAGTCATTTCTCGCAGTCTGCTTACAAGTGAGCTCGTCTGGATGAAGAATACCAGTTTGGTGACTGCTTGAGTTGCCGGTCATAAATGGTCTGTTTGCCAAAGGAACGGTCCGTTCTCCACCAGTGTGAAAGAAGGATTTTTTTTGTCTTTACTTGATGATTTAAATGAGCGACTTGCTGCTGCAAGAGGACTGTTTGAATGGCTCAATCACACTAGACACTTTTAGTTTGAGTTTCTTTTTCTCCTTCTTCTCTAAAACTTGCAATTCTGCGTGAATGTGAGTGTGTGTCAGTGACTTACAATTCTGCTCTTTTTTTATAGTTTGTCTTGGTATTAATTAGATGTTAATGGTTTGACAACAATCTTGAAAGATAGAAACTAACTATCATATAATTGAAGTGAAAAGCTAAGTTTGCTTGAAAAGTTTTTTCCATATTAAAGAAGCAACATATTAGATAAATGAATAACAATATGCATACTACAACTTACAAAGTTCTTTTACCCGGTATAGTTTTAATGTAAGATTAAAAGTAATCTTTAAACTTACGCTAACTGCAAAACAAGGACAGCGCCCTATTCATATTTGTGGAAAGTTATCTAAACCTTAAAAAGCTAAGTCAAGTTTGTTCTAACTAATTAATGAGAGGTTGCAAAAACACTTTTAAAACTTTTAAAGGAAACTTATCTCTATTAAGGAAAGTCGTGTCAAAATTGTAGCCAGGGTGTCTTGACCATTAAAAGCATTAGAAAGATGTCATTTGGTATAGAATTGAGCACTGCCACTAAAAGGTTGTTACGTGATAAGTATGTCTTAAAATTAGCTATAAGCTTATCTTACTGTTATTGATTAGCAGAACTTTCTAGATCCCATAAAACTGTTTACTTTCTATTAAACCTAAAATAACTTGCAATTCGTCCTGTGACATCTTGTTCAGTAGCCGTTGTTTTAAAAGGTAGTTCTCTTGCCAGAAGAAAACCAAAAGAACAAACAAAGGCATAACTTGTTAGAAGGTAAGCAGAAGCTCTGCAAGGTTTCCTCATGTTCTGCTGTTTTAACAAAATGAACAATTTTTTAATTAAATATTAAGGGAGGAATACATAAGCAGAAATCTAGACCAAGATATTGTTGAACCAGATAGCAACGTGATTTATTCCAGGTGAAAACTTTATTGCCTCAAAGCTTCAGTGGGTGATCAGTCAAGCAAAGCTGGTATTCATTCAGCTATGCTTAGTGCTGCAAGCTCAAACACATTAGCAGTGATGCCTATGCCAAAGTTTCCTTTTGATGGCTGGGCTGTATCCATTGTAAAAAGAACTCCCCTTTTTACAAGGTTCGAGGAAAAATACATTGTATGGGTGCTGGAATGCATCATTCTCTTCCATCTGGGTTAGCCAAAGCTAGTACATACCTTGCTTCCACAATCCCAATAGAAACGAACATCCCCAGGAGTTAGATCATGTGTCATGTACATTGTATTGTCACTGTTGATGTTGTTCATGCAAGGTATGGCCCTTCTTGTGCTGCTGGTAAATCAGGGTTTGATACCAGAAGTCTGCAAAAACACTCTTTAAAACTGCAACAGTGTCACAGAAATTTAATATGAAGTGGATCAAAACTCTTCAACAGCTTGCACTTCATCCCTGCAGAGATGGCACAAGCCAAAGGTAGAAGGTATTTCACCTTGTCCTGTCTACAAGACCAGAAAAGTTTGGGTAATTGTCTGTCAACTATATGAAGCCACGAAAGTTGACAGGACATCTAAGTTACAAGGATATCTTTTATCTGTTCAAAATATTGATCCAGACTTGGAATTAATCCAGACTTGTAATGTCAGCAAAATTGCTGAGGGTCATGGGCATGTTGAAACCAGGTTTGGAGGAAGTACAGTGGGATCATTTGGGTGTTGTCAACATACTTTCCAAGAATCCAACTTTAAAGTAATGTGTAATATACCGGTAAATCCAGTCCAGTGACATGACACATCTTTCAATATCACACCAAATTATCCATCTCATCCCCTCGATGACCTTGATGATGATTCTGTGATGAATGTGCCCAATGATACTGATAACGTAGCTGAAAAAAAAAACGCATGATCTGAAAGTTGATTTTGTTAAAGCAAATCGAATAGAAGAACATACAAGGGCTTAACATACTTGTGAGAAATGAACTCAAAAGCGCAAATTTCAATTACTGCTTCAGTTTGGACGGATCCTAAGAAGACTGTGTGGATATCCTGAATGTAAATCCTGGTATATCATCCTCAGTTAACAAATGCAGACCATATGCAACATTTGCCATGGTTTTCTCTCAATGATATCTCCTTGCCTTCACTTCGCGAACAACCGGTGATATTTTTCTCTGGCCTTCTTGGCCTTTTGTGCTGCTTGTGCCAGTGTTTGCTGCGTGGCTGCTATTTTGGAGTAAGGTGTGTTTGTGATTTAAACTTTATATTAAATAGGTTTAATTGTATAATACCCAGCCACTTATTTTCATGTCATTGAATAACAATTAATCCTTTTGTTTTCGTATGCCTTGTGCGATAAGAGGCTCAGAGATAGGTAAATTATCAGCAGGACGGTCAAAAGTGACTCTCTGCACCCGTGAAGGGTCCTCAGTTAAAATAATAAAAAATGCAAATAAACTTAGATAAACCACGAGGCAAATGACTCCAAAACCTGGATGCAATGTAATGCATTCGGGGCTTACTTCCACCTCATTCAGAACAGCTGTACTTCTAAGAGATTCAACGCACTTTCCTATTTCCTCGCAGCAAAGGCATTCTCTGGGATTTTGAAGCCGATTTAGAGCACAATTGCCACATGAACACCTGTGAAATAAACAAGGAACACAGTATTTCCACTTTAAAAAATATGCCATTAATCGGCAACTTTTATCTCAATTACAATGGTCGGCAAATTTCTGATTGATAATTTAGAAGTGAGAAGTCGACGCTTGCGGGACACTCACTAAGTCTTGGTTCCAACGATCCTGTCGAAGTGGTTTTGCAGCTCCTGGTTTCTCCTTTCATTCTCTTCTATTTTTCTGTTATATTCAGCCAACCAGTCGTCGTCAGCAAGAGGTTCATCCATGTAGAGACCTTCTGCATCTGAGTAGTAAATGTCTGTCTCATCTTCGTCGAGTTCTGTCTCACAGATATGCGAGCGAGACTCGATGGATTCCACGTCTTAATGTTCCATATCGTTTCCAGAAATCAGGATCCTTGTTCACAGACGTTTATATTCAAGCTTTGCAAATTTCCTTTGACTTGTGCCGTTCTTTTTACTCTAAATAGGTCAAACAAACACAAAATATCCCGTGGCACTGCCACAATCATAAGAAAACAACTAAGAAACTTGCTTGCCGCAAAACAAGAGGTCCTGTTTTGACGTCACAATCTTTCCCAGTCTCTTGCGCGGTTTTGTACCCCACCGAAAGTGAAATTTCCCGTTTTTAGATGGTTAAAACTTGGGGAAGAAAAATCTATATTGAAAATTTTACTTGCTGTTCTTATCAGGACACTGTGTAGATTCTATAAAGCAACATCTGTCATGTACACTTAAAGTAACTATCAATACATAGTTAAGGAAGGAGATAAAGTTAGATTAACTTACCTGCTAAATACATGCTAAATAAGAACTGTGGATTAAGATTTGGCTTTGGAGAAGCCACACTTAAATTCCATACATCATTCCATACATCTGCCATTGAACTAAAAGTGAAACGAGTGGATAAAAAGGTTGTTAATAGACCCTAACGCCTAGTGGTTGGCAGGACTTGATGCACCTGGTGATTTCGCACAATATCAATGAACTCATACCAAATATTGTTAACAGGCCAAATTGCAGTTGCAAGAATGATGTGCTCGACCGAAAGTGCACTTTTATTTTGAATTCATAATAAGAACTTGACTAACTAATCAGGTTTGTAGAGAGTGGACAAGTGGACAAGTGTTTATTGTTCGTATTGTGTTGAAAACGATGCGGAAGACGTAACACGTAAAGGGGTTATCGTATTTGAATACAGGGATAGGTTTCAGTAATGAGGTGACGTCATTGACTATCCACTTGCAAAACGGAGTAAAATGTTGACCTTATACTACTCTTAATGAAGCTACTATCAGTTTGACCATGATCTTTTGACCAAGGACGAGTCAAAGAATGACACTTACTTTCTCGCTGAAGTGTTAGAAATACCAGTTATTTCAATGAAAGCAAATTATTTTGTCTTGGATTCTGTTCCCTTGTTTGTTGGCTCGTTCAGAAATTCTTTACTGGCTATAAATGTGCTCTGTTCACAAAATGAACAATAGCTCAACAATTTCAAGAATCGAATCTGTGTTCACAAGTATTGATAAGGTGATAAATTGAAATGCAAGTTCATAGGAAAAGAGACATTCGTGCTTGTTTTCATTTTTCACCACAACTTCATCGAGTTGATCTCCCTGTCATTAACATTGATATTCTCACAACTTAACTCGTGCTATAAGATTTTCTCGCAGGAGCAAGAAGTGATTTGGCATCAGCACCTCAAATGTGACCTGCATCGGTAGACAAATGGGTAATTGGTCGACTGTTCAGTACCCCTTCTACCTCAAACAGAGCTCCCCTTAGTGCCTCCTTGAGAGCAATCCTATTTGACATCACCGCTTTTATGGTCTACTTTGCTTACTGCACTAGTCTCGGCATTACACCTCCAAAATGTGCAGTACTTGGTGGCTGGAATTTCCACTCGATTTCCCTGTTGCTTAATGCATTTCTGCAGCTCATTATTAGCACCCATAAAGGATGTGCCATTATCGCTGTAGACAATCTGTGGCTGCCCTTGCTGTGTTATGAATTTCTTTAGTGCCATAATAAAATGCTCTGTTTGAAGTTGGAAATAGTACTGTTGTTTAGTCTGTGTGTCAGTTTGTAGCACTCATTTTCGACGAGTCTTTCACAGTTCATTCACAGATTGATGGTGTTAGACATGATGGCCACTCAATGATTCAATTTCTCAATCATTTCTCCTGCAGCTTGCTTGAACTCAGTGAATCTTACTCTTTCTCCTTGTAGTCACTCCTAGTCCGGCGTGGTGGATCAGATGTTGAAGAGATGATGCTCTGATCTTAATCTGCCCAACCTCTGTCTGGTACTAAAATAAGGACTGCATGTGATGAGGCAAAGATGATGTGTGTTCCTTTTGCCTTTGGTGGGTTTTTTACCTTCTCCTAGGGGAAATAGGGCATAGGGAAATTGGTTCCCCTAGTCATCAAATTAACAACCATTTAAAAAATCATGTTAATGGCTTTTGCAAAATTAAATAAAGTAAAATAAATAAACTTACTTGTGTTGAATTATAAAGAACAGCTAATCTCAAAGAGGGCATTTGGATCCACTGCCATCTACAGTGCTGCATCAGTCCTGTAGATACACTTTGTGAAAAACATCACTGCAGCATGCTGGAGACACTCCATCGCCCCTTACCTTCTTTAATCAAATCTTGCATGTGTCTTCTTTCACCACAGTTCTAAAATCAATATAACTTTGACGCAAATAGAGACGTTTTCTCAAGAGCATACAATTTTTTGTCACTGTTCATTTTAATATAAGTGAAAATGTAAAGTAAAAATGTTTCGTCAACTCTCTGGAATACTGTAATACTGTACAAGAAAGGGATAGGTTGATGGTTTGTTTAAAAAAGTTCTTCTCAGACTTTAAATGTAATCTGATGTCATGTCTTTTGCACATACCGTAAACACCCGTGTATAAGCCACCCCTGTAGATAAGCCGCACCAAAGCTCAAAATTGGAGAAAATATCAGACCAGGAAGGTTGAAGTTCCAGTGAGGTTCCGATAGACCCATACATTAGGAGCAGTCCAATTTATTGAGTTCATCTTAACCCGTGATGTGTGATGTATGGGTACTTCGTAGCTCAGTTGGTAGAGCACTGCAGCGTGAATGCAGAGGCCACGAGCTTGAATCCTGTTGAGGCCCCGAATAACTTGCTTAAACTGTGATTGCAACTACAATGGTCACATCTTCATTTCACCTAAAGGTTTTCTAGGTCATCCTCTGAAGAGATTTTGATGGGTTTCCCGTCTGGTGATGTCTTGACGAATACTTTTCTGTCTATTGTCCATATGCTTTGTAACAGGTTGTCATCCTTCTTAATGTTAGCCAGTCTGACCAAATTTCTCCTGTGGGTAGTGAGGTTCTCATTGAGAAAGATGTGTCTTGCTTGCACTCTTGCAGCAGTTGAAGCTTCTGGGAACAGCTGAGAAAGGCGAATGTTCTTTAATTTAGTCCATTGTTTGTACAGAGTTGATTTCACTTAATGACTGACAAAGTGCGATTATTGGTTTGGTGTTTTGCCTGGACTTGCATAAGGGCATTCAGCATCTTACTATTCAGACGGTTGCAAACCTTTGTTTTTGTAATGTTAATAACACTACTTCCTCTCTCTGGCCAGGAATTGCTGTAAACAACAGGTCTTCAAACTCAGAGGGGTGTAAAATGCCTTTGCTTTTCAGAATGAAGGACATGAAGAAGGTACTGCTTTTTTTTCCAGCCTGCATTTGCAGTTTCCTCCCAGAGAGAAAGAACTTGACTTGTGACCACTGGCAAAGCAACTTAGTCATCTTATCGTCATTGCCTGGAAAGAAATGATTGGCAATAATTTTCACTTCAACTTCACCATTTTCCTTGAAGCTGTCTTCATCCGTTGAAGGAAGTACAGGGGATGGAAGATGGCATAGGCTTAAATGACCTTTGGAGAATTTCCAAGGCGATCTTTGATGTTGGTAGTCAAGGCATCAATGTAGTTGGCCAGGAGGATTTCTAGCTGCCTTCCAGTATCTTCCCTCAGCTTTAGGTCATCTGAAATTCTTGTAAATGAGTCGATAACTGCTTGCAGTTTCTGCAGAGGTTCAGTGGTCTCATACAGTCCCTTGGAGTCCAGTAGGGGTAATATGTAGTTTCTGTTTTCCGGCTACCATGTACATCTTTTTTATGCAGGGCCTTCAGTTGCATCTTTTCTTTACAATACGTGGTAGTAATTTAAAAGGCAGCATTACTGCCTTTTAAATTATGTATTTGACCTTTGGAAAATGCTTAATGAAAGACACGATCAGTTCAACAATTCCATTGTTTGTGATATCGTGGGCAAAGGAAGTCAGTCCCTCACTCTGTGAACAAATTTGAAGTTCTGGACAGTGTTTCGTGGAGTCTTGCAGCAACACCTTCTTCAAGTGTAAGCCTTTGTGAACTTTGTATTTGGAAACATCCTATAAGCAAGAACAAAGATGACATATTTTGAACAAATATCACTCCTAGGGGCGTCTTTGTGTTAAAAAAAACTAGCCTTGCCATTTAGGGTCTCCACTGTGTAGGACTGTGGGGTGCTGGGTTTGTGTAACATCGTCCTTTCAACTTTTTGGCCTGGTAACCAAACACGTTTTTCAGGGAGGAGGTCTGAAAGGCTGATGCCTATTGAAGTCCTTCTGTATGGCCTTCAATGAAGCATCTTTCTCCTGAATCTGTTTCAGCTAGGGCCAAATTGAGTTCAGTTGTGTTGGCAGAGTAGGAACTCTTGTAACGGATTTTTCTTCCCATCAGCAGTTATGCTGGACTCAATTCGCTCTCAAGGTGTGTAGCATAGTATGCAGTCATCCCTTTGTATGGGTCCTGTACTTTCTTTAGTAGATTGTTTACCAGGGCTGGAAGGAACTTTTGGACATTCACCGGTCAAGTTGACCTGCCAAATACTTTTTAGCTTGGTCATACCTCGTTTCCTGACTGGACAAATATAGCAGGTAATTTCCCCTAAATCACATACTCTTTATCGGAACGTCAAACTTAACTTTGCAATTGTTGGGTTGTAATTTTCTAGTGAAACTTCGAACATATTGAGCACTCGAGTTTGTCGACTCCCCCCTAGAGAAAAGTACAGCTTCTTCTCATACCTTTCATGGGAAATGGATGGAGTGCAGATGTTTTCTTATGTCTCTGTTTTGCCTTGGTGATTAAGTCCAAGTATGGTACATGTTTTCCCTTGGAAATATTGTTTAAAGAAATTTTATTAAATCTCTGATTTTCTTTTCAAGCCCTTTAAATCCCTTGACCCTGTGAGTGCTGAAGCTCCAAAATGTTAGTGATCAGTACTGCAATCCCACAAGATGATAAAGCCTCCTTTAATTCAACACACTTAGTTTACACGTATTCTTCTTTTCTCTTGGACTTCACTTTAACCTTAAGCACAACCATAGAAGCAATGTAGATCCAGATAATGTGGTAAAGAAAACTAGAATGCAAAAGTTACAATTACAAAAGTGCACTAGTGATCTTGAAATTATAATGCAAACAAACGACACTAATGGCTCATTCTCTGAGCCAGGTAAAACTCAGCATTTCCTTGAAGCGCTGTCTCCATTGTACCTTTCGAATTTATCAGCCGACAATTTTAATGATTCTTGTACAGGTTCTGCATCTCTGCTCTCACTGGTCAGAGTGCTTGTAAGTAAAGTCACGTTCTGATGACACAAAAGTTGCACGAACGTCCATGCAGTGTTTGTGGGTGCAAAACACGCTATCGCCTTCCTTCAAAACGAAACACTGATCGCCTCGCATTCTCTTCTTCATTGATGGAATGGATATCTCTTCCATGGATACAACAACAACGGCACTGGAAGAACAGCTCTTTGGTCTTTTTTAAGTTGGTCCCTTGGTTCCCCCGAGATGGAACCCACGCTTTGTACAGTTTGCTGGCTTGCAACGGGTTGAATATACATGTTGGCATTGCAGGCATTCAGCAAACCCCCGTTTTGTGCTTGTGGAAGGAATCATAATCAATCCCCTTGTCCACGGTAATGTCTTTGGTTCGACTGCCGGTGCCAACTTCTTCTCCACTTCAGCAACATACCACTTTTTGAACTTTTCTCACAAGAAATACTTGCCAGGACGATTAACGGAAACATGAAACGTTGAAATTGATGAGCAGTGTGTGGATTTCATTGTTGTTCTGTCCCCTAAATGTATCCCAGATTACGATTGCCTTCTGGGAACTTGGATAACTCATCTCTCCCTTTACTTTCTCTGCATATGGTGCGAAGGTTTTTGTTAGCAATTCTTTGGTCGTTTCTGTATTAGACCAGTGACTGGCCTCGTGGGTTACATGAAACCCCTTTGGAAAATTCATTTTGGGATGTCATCTATTTGTTTTCCCATCATAAATAAGTTACATTGGTAGAAGGGTCCCACTCATCTCTGAGAGAACTGCTGTGAACACTTTCCTGTCATCCTTTACGATGACTGAGACAGCTAATCTGCCTATGTTGCTCGTAGTGTAATCAGACAGAGCGATAATTTTAATTGGCATCTGGTCTATGTTAATTATGAGCTCTGGAGGGGCTTTACTAGACTGCTGGAGCACAGATGTTTGCAAGGTAATCATGCTGAAGCTGATCTTTCACTTTCCTGATCATCTTTGGCTTTGCAGCAGTTTTCCCTACTTGCGCTTAGTGTTATGTGGCCACCATACTCGTCTAACAGTTCTTTGTTCCTTGCTCTAACTATACCTTTTGCAGCAGCTATGGCAATCTTTGCACTGACGACAGCCCTGAGTTCATTTAAGTTGTATGTGAAGCCCATTACCTCTTTGTCTAGGTCACAAATCAATAGTTGCCCACGCCTCAAGTTTGGAATACTAATGATTGCTGAAGTAGAAGTGACGGAAGTACCTTCAGGGATAAGCTTTCGGTGTTTAAAGAGAAAACATGACATTTCTTTCTCATTACATACAACTATCGCCCAAGATCTAGGAAAATTAGTTCCCAGTGGTAAAGTCTGAAATCCAATATTCACGAAAAATATTTCCAGTGAAACTAAAAAAATGGGCAATCTGCGAAATTAAACTCATTGCCAAAAAAATCATAGCCTCGTCGGTTTCTTTTTGCAAATCCGGACCTGATTTTGTGGTTTGCTCGGTCACAAAATTGCTGCTTTTGTGGCGAAAAAGAGGCATTACATTTCTTTTTGCACAACTCCCTGATGAAGTCTGTTTGTTAGACGAAATGTGTCATAGTAAAGTTCGCAAGTGCTGCCCACTAGTCTGTCTTTTAAGAAATCGTTTTTAAAAAACCGTTCTAAAAAATCGTATTAAAAATCGTCTCGTTGATGACGAACTTTTTCTTTCTCCTTTATAAAACAACATCTTATCTTATCAAAGGTTTCGTCAATAAATACAAACGAAAAAACTGCTCAATAATGTAGAAAACTAAAAATCTGTTATTCTGAGTAAAATATTGAAATGTTGCCCATAATGAGTATTTACCAGCAGATTAAATTCCCACTGATGTTGCAAATACTCATACTGGGTATTTGGCACTCGAGCAAATACCCACTCTGTTATCTATCTGTCTGTCTGTCTATGGGGGTGATTACCTGAGACGGGCTACCGGGCTGGCTTGGTTTGTGAGCATCTCGGCACGTCTGTTAAACATGATAAAAATCAACTTTGCGATTACAGGGATAAATCTCAGCCCAGCTAGCTGGGATCCCACCATCGCAATGCCAGGCTCCCAACTAGACAGGCTAAAAATTTAACAAGTAATCACGATTGCCACCTAGCCAGGCCAACAATTTCTGGTCACAAAATTTCGCTTCAGAGCAAAATGGCTCACCAGAAGATCGATATTTCTTTTTCTATACAACACATAAAGGTTTATCAGACCATGAAGCTACATAAAACTTAAAATAATACTCCAAAATAATGCATTAGTGGAACTAAAAACAGTCGATTCCTTTCCTTTTGATGTAGCCATCTTTTCACATGACAGCTTCTAAATTTAGCCACAAGCAGGCTGGCTCTCTTTACATAATACCAGGCTGAGCAGTCATCTCAGCAGATCAAGCCAGCCCGGCTCATGTAATCACCCCCTATGTTAGAATACATTGCTTTAAATGAAATGCAATCACAATGGCATTAAATTAATCCAGTGGAAATGTTATCCACAAAATTAGAAGGGATTAAAAGTCTTCTCAAAGCCAATCCAACGTATGGAAAAAGATGGTGTCAAGCAATACACTGTGGGAAAACGAAGCAAAACTTTAAAATGTTGACAAACATGGCATGGTGCCGTCTTAGCCATCCCTAACTTCAAGAAACCTGTCACAAAATGACACTTAAAAGCTAAACACTATATTCATTTAGTTTGTGAAAGGAAACCAAAACTTGTAACTAGGAAAATAAAGGAACTCAATATTCTGTTAAGTCTACTGTCTCTCATCATAAATATTGAAATGTTTTCATATAACTGTTCACTTTTCCAACACAAAGTCCTGGAACTTCGCATGCATTCATATTGACTTTGGCGAGGCTGTGGTTTTGGGTTTCTTACAAGAAATGTGTAAGAAGTTTGAAGGAAACATGCAAGATCTTACAGATAATCTTGTGGTACTTTTCAGGATTGCTATTGTATCTTGCAAGATTCTCGTGGAAATCTCAAAAGTTGGGTCAAGGTTCTTACAGGATCTTGTGAGATGCTTTTGGGAATGTTATAAGGTTTTTTGAGGTTCGTAGAACATCTGGGAAGAGTCTTACATTCATCTTCTCTTATTTTTTAAGATTCTTACAGAAACTTGTAAAATTCTGATGGAATTTTGACGTACTCTTAGAGATGCGTACAGGTTCTTGAAAGATTCTTGTGGAAGTCTTGTCTTCTTAAGATTCTTACAACATCTTCTAAGATTCTTATGGAAATCTCGTATTCTTTAAGATTCTTACAGGACCCTATAAAGGGTTTTAGGTTGTTTAAAAAACCATGTAAAATTCTTGTAATCTGCAGCAGATTCAAAGTGCAAGTTGTGCTTTACAAAAAAATTAAAGAATAAGGAATGTGTTCTCTTTGTGAGTTGTTTTACAGGAAGAACATGATCTGTTCACCATAAGCTTGCTTGTCGTAGGAAAAAAACGCAATGGACAGATTCCGTAAATTCTTTTTTTGTTGTAGCCTATACGTTCTGCATTCACACTTTTGTAACTGTGAGTAATTGCTTTAATTTCCGGGCACAAAGTATGCACAACGAAAAGGATTTCTGAAACGTAGGTTCTGTCAACGCTTTTAAAGATAACAGGAGCACAGATCTACTGGGACCATTCCTGAATGACTTTACTACGTCTGGATCGTTCGTAGATTTAGTCACGGTCTTGGCGGCGTTTTCAGGAGCATTTAGTCTCTTCTTCTGCTCGTTTAGCTCCAATTCAACCCTCAAACCGAGCAGCAAACCTAGATATCACTGAAAACATGGTTTTTAAGGAAAAAAGAATGAAAGCTGGCCTATGGTGATGTTGTTCAAAGTTGCTCAGAGTTAAATCAGTGGTGTCACAATTTTAGGGAAGTGAACACAATTTCTTGAAATTATAAAAAAAGGCGAACAAAAGAAACTTAATCTTAAATTATTGTTACACATAGACAGGATTAACTATACTGTATAAGACAATTATCTTTTTCTATTTGTTTGGCTGTCAGTATGTCTGTCACAATGTTACCCCCTCCAGTTTGTGGGCACCCACTTAAAGTAATGTTAGAGAGCTTAACATTTATGATTCCAAACATTGACTAAAGAGGTTTTGGTAAAGAGGTTGTGCTTGTTAAAATTTTAATTTGCAAATTTCGCTTAACATAACAATGAACACAAGTGTTCTACACCTTTTTTCTCCACAAGACTGTATTGTACCTCGTTTGGGAAAAAGGGATGCATTAATCCCGCTAGAAGTTACAGCTGCTTGTTGGTCTAATTGTTTAAATGTTATCGTAAATTTAAAAAGTCTTTCCATTTCATAATTTGTAGGTGCAGTTTCAGGGCTGGAAGGAGCTCTAATTGACCCCTGTTGTAGTAACTTCTACCTCGTGTCAGTGTATTTTGGGTGACAGAACTGTCTTATCACTGCCCATTTTTAACTCGAGAATGATGCAAGCCATAAACCAGGGTGTTGATGAAAACAACTGACTCATCTCATAGGCAGGGTGCTAAAAGGGTCAGAGAATCCTCTATTTCTGATCCTGTACTGTAAAGTCCTAAAGATTGTACTGGTGTCCTATAATTTCCTAGTTTTAAGCTCAGTATATTGCCAAATCTGAATATTTAAATTAAAATTATCAATGATGTTGGTAAAATCTGAAAACTTTATGTGAAAAAGTTGTGCCAATTATTTTACCGGCATGATAAAGAGATCAAGAAACCTGACAAAGAATCAAGAGTAGACCATCAGTGGCGTGGCATTTTTCAGTTGAAGAAACCAAATGGAAAAAGGTACCCACTGCTGGTCAAAATTGTAAAAGAAGCCACAGTTTTGCCACTTGAATAATAGGATGGTAGAACCTAAACTAATCCAACTGCGAGGATACCGTCAATGGGCTGTGTGCTTCTAAACCCTCTACACTTGGAATTAATACAGTTTGGCCAGTGAAGTTCCACGTTGTGGGCCCAACGTACTTGAATAGCCGCAGGTGTTTATGCTTTCTCTGTGTGTTGATGTTATCAAACATCAAGATAACTGGCAAATCTGTGGATGTATGCTTTGAAGTAATCTCGTTTTGTCTTGAGGCTTTACGACTGTAACAACTTCATTTCCTTCTCCCAGCTTACTGTTAGACCCAGGTGATTCAGCATCCCAACAAATTGCATACCAGCTCTGAAGGAAATGCACAGGCAAGTAAACGTAACTTTAAGGTCATTTTGTATTTCCTGACTTCTCAAGCTGACCAAAATGGCAAGAGAGTGAACTGCGCTTCTTGCTGGCGTCTCTGAAACATCTTTTTCGTTACCTTTGTGATGTACGAGAGTGTCCAGAACTTAAAAAAGGGAGTGGGCACTTTTCCCTTGTATTGATGGGTAATGCACTAAAGCCCCCATCAACATCAATGGCTGACAAATCCTGAGTCTCAAGGTCAATATTAAGGAGGCCAATGAATGTCCCGATTTCTTTATTGAATAGGGCTTTTTCATTTGCACTAAGGGCTTCGCAGTGGGACTGGTGTAGAAGAAGTCGTGAACGTCCTTTTCGTGCAGCCTTACCAAAGTGCTTGACTGTTCCTGAATTCGTAACTGCAATTTCCTCTGCATGTCAACTAAGGCTCGAATAACATCCCTTTCAAGCTCTGCAGCTGACGGTGATCTAAACTTTGAAAAACAGAATTAAGCTACTGGAAACACTTGCAATCAGTTGCTTAATATTTGCAATTTCTGAATTCTACTCTATTGAGCAAGATGTCTCCGCCAATGAGAGAGTAAAAGACGTTTCCTGGTAACTTTCTTATAGACTGTCATCTTGTCTTTTCCAGTACCCTTCCCCGAAACCTGGCACTTAGAGAAGGCTTCTTTCATAGCATCTGTGGCTGGAACCCTTTTGGTTCCCTCTCACTTCCAGAATGAAAAATGGAAGAATGGGCTTTTTTGTAGTTTGGCAAATTACCAGAAAGAAATTATTGTATATGAGTAAAACCCGTCCATTCTGCTTTTTCGTAATGTCAGGGGCATGGAATTTTCCTTGTCCTAATGTCACCATGCTCTTTATGTAATACAAAATTAAATGAAACAATGTGCATGTACCACAGTGTGACCAGAAAATCCCTGAACACCAACAATATTTCTGGAATGTTTTTGTTGCGACCAGATATTTCTTTTTCTGACTGTTCCACGTTTGATGAATGCCATTTTCTGTTTCTTGCCACTACAAGATCTTGTTTTTGACTCATTAGAAATAACTTTGCAGAAATTCTAGGCATTTATCAATTTTTGATCATTTGTAACAACAACATACATTTTTTAAAAAAAATTGGAGGGCATTGAAAGTCACCTAGAATAAAATACTTGACAATCTATTGCCCACTAAGTCTGCCACATATCCACCAGTTAAGTAAGTCACTGTCATCCTCTCTTCTAGGGCTGTAATATTTTCATTTATTGATCCTTTAACTATCAAGAATTGGATTAATTTAGTTGCATTGCTGATGTTTAAAAGTTATTTTTTTCGTTTCCATATTGTGGAGCTGTGTGGAAACATTTGGTTGGTTACAGCTTTGGCCTCTGACCCATATGGATTATTGCCAAGTCAGTCAATCTGAGTTTAACTTTAAGTGCTCTGAGTTGGCTTAACCATTCGATGACATTCTTGGCATGACCGTGTTATTTTCGTGACACATGTCACAACATTTGCACAAATCTCCAAGCTCCTGTACAAAGTGAAGTTTGCTTACAGAATCTGTGATTGAATTAAGAAGGAACATATTGGCTTCATTGGACCACGCCCTCCTCTTCCAGAGTCCTGAATGTAGTCTTCTAACGAAGATGGGAGAGTAAGGTGTATTACAAATCTAACACCCTTCTAATCGATACACATCCCAAAGGCATTGCTAAAACATATTACTTTAACTTGGTTCTCGTTTCCTCTCTTAATTTCATGGAATTCATTCCTAACAAACTCTGGTTTGATCTTCAGTCCATGATTCATGGCTTTAAGTCAGTTGTAAATATCAAATTATCTACGTTTCCTAACCGTGCAGTCAGAGCATGGGCAGTCAACCAATATGGGGTTGAGAATCATTTCTGCTCATGCAGTGGGCAGAATAATAACCCGACATACAGACTTTAAGAGTACTCCCACAATTCAATTCGCTTTTGTCAAGAATCCATCAGTTCCAGTTCCAAATGTAATGCTGCTACTGGTAGTTCATAGGATACTGGTTGTTTTTGGAAAGCTCTGATACCATAGATTATTATTTCTAGCACATGTAAAAGCTAGTTGATTAATCCTCTAAAGCCCCAAGAGTGACAAGCATTTAATGTGTCCTAACAATATCACTACTTGATCAAACATATATGAGTAGTATTGTAGGCTGGGCTGGGGTGATTTACCTCGCTTTCATGTTCCAAAAAACCTCGCTTTCATGTTGGGTCTCAATGTGAGGTCGAGGCTGAGGGGAAATATGTCACGGGTTGGTCATAGCAACAAGAACAAAAATTAACATTTAAAAAACCTTTTAATCAATAATTAATCAAATTGAAAAAATAGAAAAATAGCAGAACAGGGTTTCGATCCCCGGACCTTTGGGTTATGAACCCAATACGCTTCCACTGCGCCACTCTGCATTTCAATGTTCGAGTGTTCAATGTTAGTGTTTAAAAATCGGGTTGGGCTTGATATCCGTAAGGATAAGTTTCGAAGGTGGTTGGGTTCATCACTCTTTTGTTGAACACGAGTTGATAGCGTAAGGTTTGTCATTATTATGAGGGAATATGGAAAGACAATCAATAAGACATATAGCGTGACGTTTTCATGTTTATTATTTAACCCAAGTAGAACAATTACAAATGTTTATTAGCTTTATCTAACAATTGTTGTAAACGCACACGTTTTTTGTCACTGAATTTTTCTTTTCGTTGACTATGAATTAAATGCATGTATTTTTTTCAGTCGTTTTCGTTTTAATTGAAAAGGAGAAGATCTCACAGTTATGTCTTCCTCCGAAACAAGAGGTTCAAATCGGAGTAAATAAAAAGTGTTATTGCTCATGACAGGAGTGTAAGTTTTGACTTGGTTTGAAAAACGAACACGCTTCATGTTTTACAAATGAAGTCCTTCCAGCTCTAGTCTTACTTGCTCAATGTTTTCGGGTAGACAGAATGTTCTCTGGAACAAGTTCTTGATTGCTGCCCTTGTTGTAGGAGTAATCTCTCGCGAACCAACCACAGCACTGCTCTGATGAAGGGTGGGTAGTCGAAGAGTGCCCCAGGGTTTAAATGATGTCACTTTTTTGAGACAGGAGTTTTCGATGTTGTAGGTATTTTCTGACCGATACCACTGATTGGTGTTGGTGTCAAACAGGAAGACTTCTTTACCCTGATCTATGGCTAATTGCACAGTCCACCCAGTTCCTCCTTCCACTCTTTTTTTGTCTGCACACAGTTTTCCAAAGGCAAAGACGGTATGGGCTTTTCTGGCAATGTGGTAATTGCGCTGCAAGAGGGAGAGAGTGTAAAAGTGAGTTGGAACACGTTTACACAACTTGTGAGCAGCAGCACCTATGGCGGGATCGGCTTGTATCAACACTTCGACAGAAGCAGGTGAAGTGAACTTTGCATGGGGATGATTTGGTGGAACAATCACTTCAATTTGCATTCCATATTCCCTGGCCATTTCCTCTGCTAGGATGTCTGTTCCGTCTGCACCCCCCGTATACAATACATGTCCATGACCAATAGTCAATTGCATTTCTTCTTCATTAGTCATCATGTTTGGAGGCATTTTACCTGAGTTCTCTCTCTCTCTTCTTCGTCTTTTTTGAGAATGAAGAAACAAGTTAAGAAAACACCGAATTTATGGACAAAAGGATCAAGTGAAACAACCAATCAGAAAAACAGTTTCCTTATATAGGCAAAGCGTGGGGTATTGAGGAACCAATGAAAAAACATATTAACTGACCAATTGGACAGTTTTTCCTTATATGGTTAATGTGAGAGGTATTTTCTGACCAATGAAAAAACAGAACGAAAGGAACCAATCGCGATTAAGTATGCCCTTATATGGATATTTGATGAAGTTTTGAAAACCAATCAGAATTAAAAGTGATTGTATAAAGGACGACTAAGTTGAAGGGAAAAATCACAGTTGAGAAGAGAAGTTTCAGAAAGATGGCTGAAGTCGAATTTGTTGGCGAAGTGTCTTCCAGAAAGAGAAAAGGTGGTTCTCACACGGACAAGAACAAGAAGAAGAAGAGAGAGCCCACGATTGAAATTCTTGAGAGCCCGATTGCCCCTGTTGAAGTTCAGTCACCTGCTGAAGATGAAACGGCTGCGGCTGTTCAAGAGTTGTTGAACGAATTGAACCAAATTCAAGTTGAAGATTATTCAACTCCTTTGGAAAACGTGGCTGCTGAAGAAAAAGAGAAAAAGTTTGATGAAGTCGCTGATAAGAAGAAGAATGAAATGTCTCTCGATGAGCGTTTCAAGAAGGCAGTGAAGTCTGTGGAGGTCTTTGACACCGTGGAAGATTTTGAAAAATACCTCAATGGTGAAAAGAGAAAAGCGTTCAAATCTCGAATGATCTACAAAAAACCAGAATCAGAGGATTCCGATTTGGAATATCGTAATGTATCCCCTGTGCCTGGCGTGTTTCCAAAGTTGAACTCAAACCTCAAACCCAAAAAAACAAAAGAGGACGACGGATTGGCAAGAATGGTGAGACTGAGTACCATGTTCCAAAGCCCGGGATTTCTGAAGGACAAACCCTCCCCAAAAGTGCAACCCCCACCCAACAAGACTGACTACATGGTTTGTCTGCGGCACGACGTGCGTTTGGAGAAACGAGTGTCCAAAGGGGGATGGCATTACGTGAAATGTCCCAGACAACCCTGCCTCCTCTTTTGCCCTGAAGATAGTGCTGAAGAGTACATGAGACAAGTGTACAGGAATGTCCACCCCACCATTTGCGATAAGTGGGAAACCCTGGTCTGCTTCTGTCGTCAACCCGTTACCATTCGTCACAGTAGTTCAGAGAAGAACCCTGGACGATTGTACGTTGGTTGTTCCAGTTCTGGAAAAAAGTGCAAGTTCTTCAATTGGACTGATCTCCCCCTGACTGAAAAGTACCTGAAATGGTTTGACGAAGAAAAAGATCTCCCTCAAGTCAATGGAAACACATGGGGGGAACAGTTTACAGAGAAAGATCTGCAGTTGTTGAGAGCCATCAAAGAAAAAGACCGAGTGGTCGATAATGTGGTATCACCATCAGTACTGTCACCACCAGCACTTCCACCACCCAAGTACTCAGATAGAGAAGACGTGTGGAGGCGGACCCTTGCTTCTGCACGATGGGGAGGACGATCAGACTATGCTGCCTGATTGACATGAACTGATTTTAATTGTTTTATTATTTTGAATGTATCTTTTAAAAGTGTGTGTAATGAGAATAAAGATCATTTTGAACGAAAAATGGAAAGTGTTTTCATGCGTGTTGCATGGGACTGTTTGTGGGAATGGGGAGGATCTCTTGTGCAATGGGTTTGTCACAAGTCCCTTTGTCAGTGTTTGTACGAAAGACAAGAAGAAGAAAATAGGATACCCATTCCCGATTATGTTGAGGAGACACACCCGCTCCAAGTTTTTGAAGAAACCCATGTCGAATTGAATTTGTACCGTTGGATGGTATTTGTGTTGTGGTTGCAACATCATCCTGACGCTTGGCGCTGGTATCAAATCATTCAAAAGACGCACCCCTCTCTTATTCCTTCAATACCTACCCTGTTGAATGAGCTATGGCACCTCGAAAGAAGAAGTCCGTGAAAAAAGTATCCGTGGCACAAGCATTGCTCAAGCGTTATCACGATCCAAAAGCGAAGGGTAGTTTGGGAGGAATTCAACGATTTGCCAAGGCATGGGGAGTACCGTTGAAAGTGGCACAGAATCTTTTGAAGCGGGATTTAGCTTACACCCTGCATAAACCACGCCGACGTCGTTTTCCAACGGTACCCGTTGTGGTGGGTGGGTTGGACGACCAATGGGTTGCAGATTTGGTGGAGGTTCAGTCTTTGGCTAAGTACAACCGCGGTATTCGTTATTTGTTGACGGTGGTTGACGTGCTGTCAAAATTTGCTTGGGTTCATCCTTTGAAAGACAAGACTGGCGCGAAAGTGGTGGAAGCCTTTGAAGAAATTGTGAGTCAAGGACGTCAACCTAACAGACTTCAAACAGACAAGGGAAAGGAATTTTACAGTCGTTCGCTTGAAAATTGGACGAAAGACCGAGGAATCCAACACTTCTCTACCAGGGGGGATGCTAAAGCCAGTGTGGTTGAAAGGTTTAAGAGAACGTTGAAACAGAGGTTATATTGCTATTTCACGTCAGCTAACACGCTACGATTTGACGGTGCTCTTCAAGACTTGGTGGATGGGTACAATGCTACACCTCATCGAAGTATTGGCATGGCTCCTAACAAAGTGACTTGGAAGAATGAAGAAAAGGTGTGGAAACGACTGTATGGCAAGCGATTGAAAGCCAAAAAGAAACGTTCTTTGTTGAAAGTGGGAGACCACGTTCGTTTGAACAAGATTCATCGCACCTTTGGTAAAGGGTATTTGCCGGGATGGACCGAAGAGGTGTTTGTGGTTCATCGAGTTATTGAGGGGAGTGTACCAACCTATAAGATTCGCGAGTGGGACGATACACCGGTGAAAGGAACATTTTACCACAAAGATTTGCAAAAAGTGCATGTGTCTGACGAAGCGCTCTTTCGCATCGAAAAGGTACTTAAGCGCCAAAAAGGTCAAATGTTAGTAAAGTGGAAAGGGTGGCCCGACAAGTACAATAGTTGGATTTCCAGTGCGAGCGTGAGTAAGCTTTGAAGAAGATGTCGTTTTACATTACTTTACCCAGTCATTCAAACCGGGGTGAATTTCCCCACAACCAAGCCAATTCCTTCAAGATTCGTTTACCTCAACCGTTACGGTTACCCGGGGGTTCATGGCAAGTGGGGTTGAGTGCCATTTCCTTACCGGATACCCGCGTGAATTTGTACGAGTTGGTCAAAAAAGACGGCTATGTCATGTCGACGTCCTGGGAGATCACCTATCCCAAATCCGATGGAAGCAGTGGGGAAATGGCAGCGTGCATAGGCACGACGCAAACCGTCATCCAAGACGTCCAAGATTTGGATTGGGTGATGGATGGCGTGAGTTTCATGAAAGCCACGATTGCCCACTTGGAACAACGACGCCACAAAACGGCGATTCAAGGAGGTCGGTTTACCAACGATCAAGGCAAACACACCTACGTCAAGTTCAAGTGGGAAGGCGAGGATCTGCTCATCGACAACACCCATGTCTGCCATTGTGGCAACAGCACACCTGCCCTTACCATCTACACCAAGTTAGCGCTCAAGATGGGGTGGTTACGTAAAATTGGCAGTGGGTTGATTTTGGGCCCGAACTTACAGCAAGAATTCCTGGGGGATCAAATACCCGACATGACCAAGAACAGGGCTTGGAACGATGTGAACGACGAACACAGCAAGCCTGTCTTTTGGGTAGTGCGTTCGTTTTTACCGGATTATTTACAATTGAGCATGAGTTGTCATTGGCGTTTCACCAACTTGAATGTGGCGTTTCGGGCGGTGGTGGGAGAGCCCACGCGATCGTTGCACGTGTACTCGGACGTGGCAGGCAGTACGATTGTGGGCAATCGCGTGACCGATTTGTTGCGTGAAATCCAGTACAAGCGGCAAGGATGTGGCACCATGTACTTTGAACCGTTGCACATTCATTACCTACCTCTTCGTAACGAAGTCGTGGAAATTATTCATGTTCAAGTAGCTGAAACGATTGGTACCGGAGGAGACTTTGTCAAGTTTGGTGACGGCCATACCATTGTCACGTTGCACTTCAAAAAAGGATAAAAAAGGAGACTTTACAGAATTGCTTTTAATCATGTCTGTTAAAAAGCAAAGAACGACCAAACGGAGGACGAAAGGGCCCAAAAAACGAACCACCAAAAGATCAACAGTGCGAAGGGGACGGAGACAACATCCGCAACGACTGCCCGGGCCAGATTTTGTTGTTGACGATCAAGTGGGTGAAGGAATTGCAAGCGTGATAGCAGGACTTCCCAAAGCCGCTTGGAGTATTACCAAAGGGTTGGAAAAACTCGCCAAAAAGAATGCGAGAAAATCTCATTTGAAACGTATGGAGGAGATTCGAAGTGGAAAACGAAAACGCTATGCAGGAGAATCTTTCACATGTAACATAATGTGAGTATAAAAAGAGAACACCAGAGTGGAAAAACAATCATCACAAAAACAACATGTGGGGTGGAAGTTTGACACATTTTCGTACAGACGAGGCCTATGGTCAAGAGGGGTCCGGCTTATTGAAAGGCATCTTGCAGGGAGGCTTACAAGGTCTTATAAAAAGTCGTAACCCTTTAAAAGTACCAACAAACACTTTGAATGGTCTTGCAGCAGGATTGAAACGAGGTGTGAAACGAAAAGCCGAAGAAGCTCTGAAAAAGGAAATAAGTAAACGAGCCAAACAAGTGTTGAAACGAAAGGACGTTAATAAAGCCGTGAAAGTTGCTGCTGCTTTGTTTCCAAAACACGCCAAAAGAGCACGAGACATTTTTGGTGTGTAAAAATGCAACCAATTCCTTCGAGGGTTCGACGCGTTCGAAGTGAAAGAGGACTGCCTCAACGTGGTGGATTTGTACCATTGTGGAAAATTTTGAAAATGCCTTGACAACGAGGGGGATGGATAAGTCAAGACGTAAGTCGACCTCCTGGCTACGACTTCTCAAGATTGCTCGCACGGGGAAAGTATAAAAACCGTTCCCAACGTAGAAGAGGTACTAGTAGTCAACGAAAAAGACCGAGAAGAAGAAGACAACGGCGCTGAAAAAATGACTGAAAATACCATAGCGACTCACAACATGTCTGAGGGAACGACGAATGGTGCTCTCAATCTGTTCAAGGTTCCAAAAACAGACATCAGTACGTTTGCCTATCGAATGGTTACCATTCAACCAACGACGACAGGCATTAACCCCATGGAATTTGTCATTCCTGGGTTGGATGGTTTTACCGATTTGGGAAGGAGTTACTTCACCATGGAATTGGCATTGAAAAAAGACGATGGGGGAAATTTGGTTGCTGCTGAAAAATTGTGGCCTGCCAACAATTTGGCCCACACCATTATCAAACAAATCGATTTGCACTTGAATGGAACTTTGATCAGCCCACAATCGGACACGTACCACTACAAGGCTTACTTTGAATCTCTTCTCAACTTTGACCGAGCCGATGGTAAAACCATCTTGAGACCAAGTGGATGGTACAATGCATTGGATTCTCCCCCCGAGTGGACAGCCAACAACACCAACAAGGCAGGACCTCATCAACATTACACTGATTTGCCCCAGAATCAGAAAAACACTCTGGATGCCATGATTGCTGAAACTGCTGAGTATGCTGGAGGAAGGACAAGATCTTTGGTTTTCAAACCGCATTTGGAAGTCTTTCACACTGGCAAAGTGTTGGTGCCTGGAGTGGAAATAAAAATGAAATTTCATTTCAATAGCCCCAATCTCTTCATGAATGGAGTTGGTTTGGCAGCGCGTTTGAATGAAGCTGATATCAAAATTCGGTTTCACATGTGTCAACTGAGGTTGAATGAAACCGTTTTCATGAATCTGAGTGCCAAGAGGGAAGACGGTGAAGTTGCTGTTTATCCCACTGTTCGTAGTGAAATCAGAACCTTCAGCATGGATGGGGCCCTGACTCGCTTTGACATACCTAACCTGTTTCAAAACCGAGTGCCTGACAGAATGATTGTTGGTCTAGTGGACAGCCGTGCGTTCAATGGAGTAGTCACCCGAGATCCCTTCTGCTTTCAGAAATTTCAGTTGACTTCCATCAAGCAGATTGTGAAAGGGGAAGAATATCCCTATGAAACCCTCCAGCTGGTGGGCAACAACTCCTCCAAAGATCTGTTGGGATACTTTAGATTTCTGCTAGCCAGTGGTGTTGTGTGTAAAATGAAAGGAAACATGGTCGAACAAGATGACTGGGGGCAAGGCAAAGGATGTACTCTGTTCATGTTTGACAATGTAGCCAGTGGTTGTGCCTACAGTGCCAATCTCAACCCCAGACAAAGTGGAGACCTTCAACTGAAGCTCGAATTCCGAGCAGCACCAGGCAGCAATATAACTGTAATCGTCTACGGAGAATTTGAGAATCTCATTGAGATCGACAAGAACGGAGCTGTGCTGTACGACATCTACATACACTAAAAAAGATGGAGCATGTTGCCTTGACCGACCAACAGTTAACTTACTTGGCAAGAGAAGACCCAAAGTTGAAACCAAAGTTTTATGGTGTGGTGCCCTGTGATGGTTTACCCAAGTCACCCGTCAAAGACATGACGAGACCCAAGGGCTATATTGTGAACACAGACCCTCACGACCAGCCCGGTCAGCACTGGATTGCTTTGTGGACTCAAGGAAATGTGTGTGAAGTGATGGACAGTTACGTCCTACCCTTGGACTTTTACCATCAAGCCGCTCCCTTGAAAGATTGGGTGATGAAACATTGGAAGTACGTGGTGAGCAATGGAAGGTCCCTTCAAGGAATTCACAGTAAAGCTTGTGGACATTACGCCTTGATGTATTTGAAGTGTCGCGCTCATGACATGAACTTGCAAGATTTTACAAACAATTTTTCAACATATGATAGAGTAAACAATGATCACGAAGTAGGACAAATGATCAAAGAGCTAATTACTAATCAAGATGAAAAAGGGTGGGAAAAAGTGTGTTGTTGCACTCATCTTCAAACTTGTCAATCACCACATGATCAAATGATTACTACTTAAATAAAAGAGTGAAATGTGAAAAAAACTTGAGTCATTCTTGAGTCATCATGCAGAGGTGCAAACCATTTCGTTTTCACACCCCTTCTTCAATTTTGGTAGTGGGACCTTCGGGATGTGGTAAAACCGTGTTTACACAAAAACTCCTTTTGGAGAACTCGGATTTGTTTGAAACACCCCCATCTCAAGTTCATTATTGCTACGGTGCATGGCAAGATGGGTTTCGACCCATGAAAGATGAAGGTGTTGTTTTTCACGAGGGGATTCCAGACCACCAGGAAATTAGCGAAATGGTTCCCAAAGGGAAGAGCTGTTTTGGTGTTAGACGATTTAATGGATGAAGGAAGTGGCGACAAGCGTGTTTTGGATCTCTTCACCAAACATTCCCATCATCAAAACATTACAGTGCTGTATTTGTGTCAGGACATGTTTCCCGTAGGGAAATATGCCAAAAGCATTTCCCGCAATGCTCATTACATAATGGCATTCAAAAACCCCCGGGATCAATTGGGTGTACGAAATGTCTTGTTGCAATCGTTTCCCTCCGATTGGAAAGACTGTTTGGAAACCTTTCACATGGCAACATCCCGCCCTTTTGGGTACTTGGTTTTGGATTTGCACCCGGCCTCGTCGGATGAATTTAGGTTGTGGAGCAATCTGTTAAAAGGAGAGGGTTGGACAAGGAGTTATCACAAACAACCAAATGGAGTCACCGAGAAGAAGTAAGAGACTGCGAGGAGGTAGCCCCGACTTGGGCTGGATGTGCTTTGAAAAACTGATAGGGGATCATCTCAATGGAATGAGTATGGAGGACATGGATTTTGAAAAGATGAGAGAGGTATATAAATTAGCTCGTTTGAGAAAAGGACAAAAAATTCGACAACTTGTAAGAGAGTACAACGAGACTTATTTTTGTGAATTGATACAAACTCTGCAAGAGGAAGCATGTCGTCTGATGATGGATCTCGACGTCGTAGACAAGCTTTTCAAGGTGCCGTATCACCTGCGGGGGTCGGCACGTCGGTCTCTAATCAAGTATCTCCTGACACACTTCAAGAATTAGAAGACACAGAGCCAATTGATCAAGCTTTTGCAAACATGGGAATTGCTGACATGAGAGCTTATTTGGATGCATTACCCCCTCCTAATTCTCTTTTGGCACCAACTGGAATTGGGAGTCGCGCGTCTAATTCCCCAGTAAGTAGTGGTGCACGAACCCCTGCGAGTCACATAAGTGTACCCTCGGCGGGTAGATCGCGAGACGCGACTGGTGTAGGGAGTGTGAATAGAAACAACCGAAGTCGAAGTAGGAGTCAAAGTCGAAGTCGCAGCAGTACTCCTCGTGCAAGAGTACCAGGAGCCCGGAGAGGTCGTGCAAGACGAGGTCGTGGACCACGCGTAAGGGGAGGTTTGACAAGAAGACCGTTGCACTCTTCACCAATTTCACCCCGAAGTCAAAACTCAACACCGTCGTATCACCCGAGAAATTTGAATCAGGCTGATTTACAGCGCCGTTTGTAGATGTTAATGCAAGACCAAGAACAATTAGCACAGGGGAGAGAAATCAAAAACATCACCATGACCAATAGTATAGTGACAAGTTATAAACAGGGCGGTAGTCCTTCGGTGCAAACCAATTCATCTCGACTTTCGACGTGAACAGCAAAATGGGTTCCAAGGAGCAACTTGTAGTGTCTCTGGTAAACGACCCACAGTCAACTTACAATGCCTCCAAACTGGAACCAGAACTATTGCAACGCATGGACTCGTTGTATGCTTTCTACCACAAACAATGGTGGTGTTACAAAAATATGTTGAATCATTTCAAATGTCGCAATGCTCTGTTCAACGGGTTGGCCTTGTTGCTGGTGGCCATTGAAACGATCGTGGGTCCCGTTCTGGAAAACGTCATACTGGTGACTTGTTTGGCTGCGGTTGGAACTGTTGTCAAAGGATGGAATGATTTCAAAAACTATCATTTCAAAGAAGAGATGAGTCGATTTGCCTTCACCACCTATGCCAAAACTTTGATCGAGTTGCGTACGTTTGTGCGTGGTTTGCCACCAGAGGGTTTGGAAGGGTTTTTAGTCAAGATGCAAACCTTGGATGACACTATCATCGACTTTACACCCCCCTTGCCTAAACATTGTGTACAGAAGTATCGTCGTTTACATCGGTATCGATCAGTGAGCGGACAATGCTACGTTGACGACCGATCTAGACCCTTGATGTCCAAAAGTCATTGGGAGGAAAAGGATAAAAAAAAGTGCTCCCATCCACCACTGCCACTTTCTACACCATGGTCGTCCGACGGGGCAAACAAAAAAGAGGAAAAAGAAGAAAAGGAAGAAGGGTACAAAGAGGTGGTGCTCTGATTCGAGGCAAACCCCGAACAGTGGACAAAATTGCTGAGGGAATGAGCATGTTTCTAGCCGGACCGGCTCCTACGTTTGCCACAGCCTTTGGCAAATTGGGATCCCAAGCTTTAAAAGGCATCACTGACAATGTCAAATTTTACAAACGCCGAAAGCGTGGGAAACGATGAAACGCTTGCCATTTTTGAAGTCCATATTACAAGAAGCCAATCGTTTGAAATGTCAAGATCTTTTGAGACATGCCAATGCAGATCAAATCAACGCCTTGAGCGAAGTGGTTTTGAACTTACTGAAAAACAAGATTCCCATCACACCACCCATCATGGCCAAACTACGACGTCATAAAAGCACCCTGAGAGAAGTTGGATGACGTAAAAATTCAGTCAAAAGACGACGAGAGTTATTGATAGGTCAACAAGGGAGCAGATTGTTTCGGGGTCTCAACGACGTACTATGCCAATGTACCAAGTGCCGAGAACTACCGGGATGGAAGAAGTCTACATGATTCCTAAAAATGAAATGGATAAATTAATCCAATACTACAAGGGAGAATTGACTGAAAATGCTCAGTTGACAAAAGCAGCCAAGTTGGCCACGGAAAAACACGTGTTGTTGAATTCTGGGTTGCCTCCACCTATTATCAATGCCAAAACGAAACCATTGAGTCAAGAGCTGATGAAGCTTACCAAACGCATTCGTCAATTTCCCGGTGGAGTTGGACCCGGTGGTCAAGGTGGGATTCCTGGTGAAGACGAGGAAGAAGGCGATTTGGTAACAGGGCCTGTTGAACAATGGCTAAAGCAAATGATAAAAGGAACCCCCTCAACACCCAAACCCACAATTGCTTCACCGTCTAAAAAAGGCAAAGCTGCTTCAACAAGCCGAATTCCTGTTGTAGTTGAATACAATGTTACAACAGTTGCACTCGCAATTCCTATCACTACAGTTACAACATCTACATTGGGCATACATTTTACAGCCAGTCAACTTTTCCCACTCAACTCTTTTACCTCTCCATCCACGCCTTTCTAAAACACTCCTAATTCCTATTCCTTTGATACCCACTCCTTGAATAATACCTTCATACTTTTTCCAAAAATTGGCTTCTTTAGAAATATGTTTCGGGGAACACATACAAATAGATATGCCAAATTCCATTTGTTGGTGCACCTGAAAAATTAATAAAACAAACTTTTCTTAACAGCATGTTTTCTTAATCTCAGCAACTTGGCGCGTCTCAAAGTTTGCAAAAACTTGACATAACAATGGGAACATTCAGTGCGATGCCAACTCACGGAAGAGGTCATCTGTAAATGAACCTGCGGAGGACAATTGAAGTGGACGCTCACAACCAAAACATAACTTCAACAAGCGTTTCAAAATTAACATCTTTGTTGAGAATGAAAAATTACGTTGAAATTTCAATTCACATGGCAAACAACGAAAACGGTGCCACTTTGGAGAATTCTTCATTTCGTCTTGCACCTGAAAAAATACATTTTTAAAGTTCGCAGTCAAACATTACATCATTTCATTCTCGAGGTCAGCCAATACTTAAAACAAGGCATCCATTTGTATGTGAACCTAAAAAGAACAAGTAGTGTCTTCTAAAAACGATCTTTATGTTTTAAACGTATAATGATGAATAATATTGAATGAAAAAGCAGTCCATCTGAACGTGGACCTGAAAACGCTCATGAACACTCATGACACTCATGACACACTCATGACACTCATGACCTGAACACTCTCATCATGTGTACTACGTTTTAAACTTACAATCTGCCATGTCGGATAATGTGGAATAATACGAGAAATTCTGTTTATTTTTATAAATGTGTCTAAACCTAAAGTAACACTGATGACACTTAGAGTAATGCCAATCGAGTAAGAAGTCCATCTGAACGTGGACCTGAAAACGCTCATGAACACTCATGACAATCATGACACTCATGACACACTCATGACACTCATGACCTATACACTCATCATGTGTACTATGTTTTAAACTTACAATCTGTCATGTCGGATAATGTGGAATAATACGAGAAATTCTGTTTATTTTTATAAATGTGTCTAAACCTAAAGTAACACTGATGACACTTGGAGTAATGCCAATCGAGTAACAACAAATCCGGTACGTGATCATTTCTTCCATGAAATCAAGAACGAAACCTTCGATATCCAATATCATACACACTTGACGCAAACCGGGGTTAATATGAATGGGTGCAGGACAACACTCCAAATGAGCTGGTCTTTGGCAACAGGGTGTCCACAATATCCCCCACTCTTCTTTCTTGCAAACAAAACATTGTTCAATCAAAAGAAACTCTTCTTCTCCACATACCTCTTTCAACTTTTCTCGATGGGCTTCACGCGCTGCCATGTCTTGAATTTTCTCCTGGATCTCGGGAGGTAGTTTTTGCCAATGGCTCTCGGCCGTAGCCACCACTCTCGGCTGAATCTTGGAGACGGCCACAGTGTGAGTGAACTGTACTTCAGTCTTGATTTTTTTCACGACTGGTTTGATCTCCGGAGTTTCAGGGGCGGCGGAGTCTTGGGTTTCTTGAACTCGTGTCTCCATGACGGCCAGCAACAATCCAATCCTTCGATGAACCACTCACAAGTGAACTGTGGATAAAGACTCAGGGTCCAATGTTCTCGCACGTAAGTGGCTCGTGCTACCTGGGTTGCCTGTTTCAACTGTTCTCTCTCTTTCAACCGCTCTCCGAACTCAGTAACGCTTTCGTCGAACACCCACTCCTTCTTGATTTCCGCTAAAATTCGTTCCACTCGGAATGCTTCGAACTGTTCCAAAAGTTTCTCTCTCAAGATCTCGTCCGCTCAGGACATCGTCTGAATTCACCTTCTTTCGCTCTCTCCTTTTATAACGCCAATGTCTCAACTCGCAATGAATTACGGGGAATTATATAACCGGGTACCCCCCTCCCCTCATTATGTAACTAAAACCAGCACGTGTTGTGTAATTCAAAGTCACTGTTATGTAATTCAACAAAACCATTACGTGTTGTGTTTCACGTGAAAGACTCAAATTATGTAATCTAAATAAAAATCACGTGGTATGAAAAAAAGGGTTTAAAAGAAGCGATCTCAGTTCGTTTCATTACAATTTGCCTCAACATGGCAAACCAAGTACCTAAAGATGTTGGTGAAAATGTTGAAAGAAACTATGAGACCCACTTAGCATCCCTCGGTTTAGACCTCAGTGATTCAGACGATGATTTAATTTGTTATGAAACGATGACCGAAAGCGATGAGGAAGAAAATGCTTTGTGCAATGAAGTCATGGACAACTTCATCGACAGAGTGGTGGTGCCATCAATACACGGTCATCGAGAGGTGCATTTGAATTTGAGCTCGAACCCTACATCGATCGTCGTAGCAATCACATGGGAGTTCGCGAGCGACATTTCAACACGTGTTTGAGGCAAACAGGGAACTTTGTGGACACACCCCAATTGGTTCCGGCATTGCAAGAGGGATTGAGGCGTTCCGTTAATTGTGTCTTAGAAACAACACCCGATTTAAACGATCAAGATCGTCTCTATTTCACGCTAAGTTCAAATTGATTAACATCCAATTTCCAAGGTTGGGGGTTACGCGTTGGGGAATGGAGAGAAGGTGGAGAACGTCTAGACGGTGTTTTCAATCGATTGAGTCAAGCCCTCAACAGCAATGAGCAATTCGAAATGGATGATTCATTTCAACTATCCATCACACAAGTCATGCAACCCCCAGAAGGTAGCGGAAGCAAGCGAAATGTCAAGCCAGGTCATAACCCCACTTCCCTTCTGAAGATTTCCAAAAAATCAATCCTTCGCATCAACAATGAAGACAATTTATGTTGTGCAAGAGCCATTGTTACTGCCAAAGCCAGACTCGACAACCACACTAAATGGGAGTCCATTCGAAGAGGGAGAAAAATACAAAAAGAACTTGCAGTGCTTCTCCACCACGAGGCCAACATCACACAAGGTCCTTGTGGTTATGAGGAACTCACACAGTTCAGTCACACACCCTCTCTCTTCGACTACCGTCTCATCCTTGTCGATGCAGATTGCTCTTTTCACCGCAAGGCTTTCAGTCCACCAATGGGTCTGGGTGAAAAACGAATCATTTTGCTCCATGAAAAAGGACATTACGATGTCATTACCACTCTCACAGGATTTTTCGGTTCGAGTTATGTTTGTGCTCACTGTTTGAAGCCCTACAACGATGAAGGACGTCATCGCTGTCTAATCAACAAGAGCTTTTGTCGTGCTTGTCGGCAACAGGGGTGTCCTGATTTCAATGAGGCTTTCCCCCGCGGTCTCAAAGCAACTCAGCGCTGTGATCATTGCCATCGGGACTTTTTGGGGACACGTGTTTTCAAGCCCATCGCACTCTAGATCACACCGGCAAACTTGTGCCGATCCACAACTGACCATCTGTTTCAAAAACCGCAGATGTCCTTATTGTTTCAAACTGGAATCGGGTGTCAAAAGCAATCAGCGACACAGGTGTGGTTACATAGACTGTCCGTCTTGTCACGAGTACGTAGAATCCACCACCCACAAGTGTTTCATTCAAAAAGCCCCTACTCAGGAAAAAAAAGAGCAAAAGAAAAGAAAGCGTAAACGCAAACGACAGGGTGGAGCTCAACCCAAACGCGGTGCTGCTGCAGGTCTTCAAACTTTGCGCACCAATGAAGAAGACGGTGATCACGAATCGGCGGATGAAGACGAAGAAGAAGACAAACCACCCCTTCATGTTTTCTTTGACATCGAAGCCATGCAACCGCGAGAAAAACACGAGGCCAATTTAGTCGTTGCAGAAACAGAGTTGGATACCAGACCCTTCCGATTCAAAGGAGAACACTGTTTGAGAGATTTTCTCGAATGGCTTGACACGCTAACGGAAAATGACACACGCCCTGTGTTTGTGTTAGCCCACAACTTTCAAGGGTATGACGGATACTTCGTCGTCGGTGAATACCATGGCAACAATCAAATCGTCAAACAGCTCCGCAACGGGTGCGAGCTACTCGAAGTCGAACACGATCGAATTCGCTTCATCGACTCCATGAGTTTCTTTCAAATGCCCCTCTCAGCCTTTCCAAAAACCTTCGGATTGACTGAACTGAAAAAAGGTTACTTTCCACACAAATTCAACCTTCCCGAAAATCAGTGGTATGTGGGTCCTGTTCCCGCCATCGACTACTACATGCCGGAAAGCATGGCACCAGACACCCGCCAGGAATTCGAAAAGTGGCACAAAGACCAGCGCGACAAGGAAATCGTCTTTGATTTTCAACAAGAGTTAGGGGCCTATTGTGAATCAGACGTGCGCCTACTCAAAGAAGGGTGTCTGACATTCAAACGACTGTTTGAAGACAAAACAGGACTCAACCCTTTCGATCACATCACCATTGCCTCGGCTTGCGCATGAATCGGATGATTCCCAAAAGCATTGCGAGTGAGCCCGTCAATGGTTGGCGCAATTGCATCAACCAATCCAAAGCAGCCATGGAATGGTTGACCTGGTGTGACCATGCCATTAGAGAAACAACCCTAAACAACATGACTCCCGAAGAATTGAGTGACCATGATCTCATGGCCACTGCTTACCCACTCCATTCGCATCCGAGCCACCACGTGTATGTTCAACACAGCGGAAATCGGGGAGAGTATCGCATACCCAACACAGCCTGGTTTGTTGATGGGTATCGTGCAGACACCAACACAGTGTACGAATTCCACGGGTGCTTTTGGCATGGTTGTCCCAAGTGTTACCCCACACGCGACGAATCTCACTTGAGGCTCTGTGACCGCACCATGCACGACGTTTACGAAAAAACCCGTCGGAGAACCAAATCAATTCAAGCTTGTGGCTACAACGTTATTGAAATGTGGGAATGTGAGTGGTCCCGTTTGAAAAAGAGTCGAGACGACATCCAAGCTTATGTCGCACAACTCGAATTCAGCGACCCCCTCAACCCACGTGACGCTTTCTGTGGTGGCCGCACCAATGCTGTCAAGTTGTATCACCACGTCACACCCACCCAGAAGATTCATTACATCGACTACACTTCTTTGTACCCCTGGGTAAACAAAACATGTGTCTATCCCAAAGGTCATCCCACCTTCATCTCTCAACCAAACGACACCGACATCAGCCGTTACTTCGGGGTAATCAAATGCAAAGTTGTCCCACCCTATGGTTTGTACCATCCCGTGCTACCTTTCCGTCACGCGGGAAAACTCACCTTTCCTCTTTGTGCTGCCTGTGTGGAAACAGAAATGGCCAAGCCTCTCTTACAACGATCAGCCAAGTGTGCCCACTCGGATGACGAGCGCGCGTTAACCGGTACGTGGTGTAGTCCCGAACTTCAAACGGCCGTCGAGCTGGGTTATCGCATTGACTACATTTACGAAGTTTGACATTTTGAAGAAACCTGTGAGGGGTTGTTCAAAGAGTATGTCAACACATGGCTCAAGATAAAGCAAGAAGCCAGCGGTTGGCCCAGTTGGGTAGGAGACGATGTCGCAAAACGCCAACAGTACATCCAAGAATACCATGAGCATGAGGGTATTCGCCTCAACTACAACAAAATTGAAAAAAATCCCGGTCTACGCACACTAGCCAAAATGATGCTAAACTCCATGTGGGGGAAGTTTGGTCAGCGTCTCAACAAAACACAAGTCAAAGAATTCGACGACCCCGAAGCCTTTCACCATTTCCTAGAAAATGACAGCATTGACGTTCGTCAAGTGTTCATCGTCAATGACAACATGGTGGAAGTTCATTTTCAACACTTTGACGAGGACATCCCCATCTCTCCAAACCTCAACGTCTTCGTCGCCTCCTTCACTACCTGTTGGGCACGCAGTCGCCTTAACAAAGCCCTCCGATTATTAGGAAAACGCGTGTTGTACTTCGACACCGATTCTGTTGTTTACTTAGAAGACACCGACGATCCCAATCAACCTCAACCTGTTCTCGGTGATTACCTCGGCGAGTTCACCAACGAATTAGACGACGATGATTACATTGTTGAATTCGTGTCGGCGGGCCCAAAGAATTACGGGTATAAAACCAAGAAAGGAAAAGTCGGATGCAAAGTCCGAGGTTTCCGACTAAACAGTGAAGGAAAAACACAATTGAACTTTGATGTCATGCGCCAAAATGTATTGGACGATATTCAAAAACCACAGGACAAACCAAGAGAAATCCAAGTCATCAAAACACATCAAATCGTGCGTGACGCCAAAAACTATGACATTTACACTTATTCTGAATACAAGTGTTACAAGCTAGTGTTCAACAAAAGAGTTGCTGATCCAACCACATTCGAAACTTATCCTTACGGATATCAAGCTGCTTTTTAAACACTAACTTTACATATACAAACATTGACATGCAGAGTGGCGCAGTGGAAGCGTATTGGGTTCATAACCCAAAGGTCCGGGGATTGAAACCCCGTTCTGCTATTCTTGTATTTTTTCAATTTGATTAATCATTGATTAAAATGTTTTTTAAATGTTAATTTTTGTTCTTGTTGCTATGACCAACCCGTGACGTATTTCCCCTCAGCCTCGACCTCACATCGAGACCCAACATGAAAGCGAGGTTTTTTGGAACATGAAAGCGAGGTAAATCACCCCAGCCCAGCCTACAATACTACTTATATGTAGTGAGCGCAGGACGAATGGCTAAAAACTAGAAAGACTTTAATGTAGCTCAGAACAGAGTAAGTGAACCTGCTACGTACAACGATTGAACATCACACTTTCTGGGCTTCTGTTGTGAATTTTAACTCAATCTTTATTGTATCGAACTGTATTTGTAGATTATCTGTATTTGGTTAGACTGGAAAGAAAAAGGACAATAAACAAAGCGAAAGGAAATAGAAAACTACGAAGAGAAAATGAAATACATGCTTTGCTAGCTTGTGATAGGGAAAATTTACAAGAGAATCCAAGAGCACTTTTGTTGCTGACTTGTAAACTAGCCGAGCACATGTTACATACCATAATACTTAACACTCTGCCCCAGTCCCCGAGGACCAGAACTGGAAAATCAACCAAAATAATTGAGAAACGTTTTGTAACTAACATTCCGGCCCCTAAAATCAGAGGCAACAGCGGAAGATTTTAAAGAAACTTAACACGAGCAAAACGTTACGCCTAAGAGTTCACTAGAACAAGTACAAAGTTCAGTTCATAGTTGTGTCTCCTCTGACATCTCTACTGATTCCAAAAGAACAATCTTGTCAGAAGGACGATCGTACAGTGAGGTTCTTGTCTGGACGGTCACACTTCTGACACACCCATCTTTGCTGTTCTTGTGTACACTGGTAACACGACCGAGAGGCCAGGACGATCTTGGTACTCTATCATCGACCACAAGCACAACATCGTTAACAGCAAAGTTCCTTGACGGATAGGCCCATTTCTGTCTCTCTTGCAACTGTGGCAAATACTCTCTAATCCATCTTCTCCAGAAGGTGTTGGCCAAATATTGCACCTGGCGCCATCTTCTGCGCGAGTAGCTGTCCTCTTTCACGAACACACCAGGCGGAAGCTTTGAGCCCGGACGAAGCAACAACAAATGGTTTGGGGTGAGGGCTTCAGCATCCGATGGGTCATCTGACGATTTAGTTATTGGACGTCCGTTGACGATAGCTTCAACCTCGCACATAAGCGTAGTCAATCCCTCATCATCGAGCGGTTGCTCCTTGATAAGCGCGACCAGGATCTTTCTTACAGTTCTAATACAACGCTCCCAGACGCCGCCGAAATGGGATCCAGATGGTGGGTTAAACAGCCACTTGATGTTTCTTTGTAACAGGAACTCGTGGATCTGACTTTCATTCCACTCAGAGATCGCTTCACGGAGCTCCTTGTTTCCACTGACAAAATTTGAACCATTGTCTGACCTCATAACTTCAGGGACACCTCGCCTTGCAATGAAGTGGCGCATAGAATTCACAAACGAATCAGTGTCCATACTCTGAGCAACTTCTATGTGTATTGCTCTGCTGACCAAGGACGTAAACAACACACCGTAACGTTTAACTTGACTTCTAGCTCTCTTGACCCAGAATGGACCAAAGCAATCGACGCCCACAAAACTGAATGGGGGTTTGTCAGGAGTAACTCTGTCGGCAGGTAGATCCGACATCTTTTGAGCACCAACGGGTGCCTGTCTTCGTCTGCAGCCAAAACATCGGTTAACGATTCTTCTAACTGCAACTCTTCCCTTAATAATCCAGAAACTCTTTCTGATCAATGAGAGCACATACTCTTGACCAGAATGTCCAGAAAGCAAATGGTAGTGTCTGATAATAAGATCTACAACATGGTGTTTCTTCGGCAGTATCACAGGGTGCCTTTGTTCCTCTTCTATAGGTGCGTGCCTCAATCTTCCTCCAACACACAACAAACCGTCACGCAGCTCCGGATCCAGTTTGACGATCGAGCTTGATTTCTTAACAGGCCTTCTTCTGTCCGTTTGGACTGATTTCGTACGTTTGTCATCTGTTTCTTTATTCTGCAGGCATGATAACTCCTCTCTGAAGCGTTGCCTTTGCACACACTTCAAAATTTCTATCTCGGCAGAGTGCATTTCTTCTACACTGATTGGACAAGGTTTCTCAGAGACGAGTACTTTAGCTTTGCCTTCCTTTCGTCTACGACACTCACGCAGCAGGTTGGAACGGTAGCGTAAGATCCACGCCATCAACTTCTTAAGCTTATACCATGAGGAGCAGGACTGCATCATCCGATCTAAAGGGTTAGTTTCAGCGGTGGATGCTGCTGAGACGGATTTCTTTTCTTTCTTTATCTCTGGATCATCTTCCTTTACTCCCTTAGAGACATCGGGTTGCTTAGGCCACTGGTCCTCTTTCTCCCACAGAAAGGCAGGGCCATTCATCCAACGCTTGTTTTGAATGAATTCTTCAGCAGACAGTCCTCTCGATGCGTCGTCCGCAGGATTAGAACTCGTTTCGACATACTTCCATTGGTTCGGTCGTGATCCGCCGTGAATTGTTGTGATCCTATTCGCGACGAAGGTCTGGAATCTCTTATCTTGATTTGCAATGTAACTCAACACACATGTACTGTCAGACCAAAAGAATTCATCGTCAATCGCAATGTCCAACTCACATCGCATCATCTTGTTCAATCTCGTGGCAACCACAGCAGCTGACAACTCCAGACGAGGGATCGTGATTGACTTCTGAGGTGTCTGCCTAGATTTCCCCATCAAAAACGCACAGTGGGCATTCCCATCTTCATTTACAACTCGGAGGTATGTGACAGCACCATATCCCTCTTGTGATGCACCTGCGAAGCTGTGTAGTTGGCTAGACACGATGCGGCCAAAGTTCTTGGGCTTTAAACAACGTTTAACAGTGAACTGTTCCAGTTTAGGAAGTTCCTGCAGCCAATCTTCCCAGCGTGCTAAATCTTCGGGGGAAATTCTGTCATCCCAATCCAATCCCTTTCGACACAGGTCACGAAGAATTATTTTCGCAGGCAGAATCAATGGGGCAACAAATCCCAGCGGATCATAAATTGAACTTATGACAGAAAGAATACCCCTCCTCGTTGGGGGTCGGTCCTTCACAACAATCTTAAATCGGAAGGTATCTGACTGCACGTCCCACTGAATGCCAAGGGCACGTTCAATGGGTAGGTTTTCCAGGTCAAGCTCTCTGATGGATCCTGCTCTCTCTGACACTGGTACTGAGTGAATGACATCACAGGAATTTGATATCCACTTCGTTAAGCGAAATCCTCCTTTAGCTAGCAACTGGCATAGCTGATCGACCAATCGACTTGCGCATTGATCATCCTCCACAGACTTCAAACAATCATCCACATAGAAATTTCTTCTCACTGTCTGAACGGTGTCTTCATCAAAATGTTCCACATTGTCATCAGCCGTTCTTTGAAGTGCATAGCTTGCACAGCTAGGTGACGAAACACCTCCGAAAAGGTGAACGAGCATCTGAAATTCTTCTGGTGCCTTTTCCATATCACCTCCGGGCCACCACAGGAAGCGAAGATACTTGGCATCCTCTGTGGGCACATGTAATTGATAAAACATTTTCTCAATATCAGCCATGATCGCTGTTGACTCCACTCTAAATCTTGTCAGGACTCCAGTGAGTGAGTTGGTTAAATCGGGACCTTGCAGGATCTGTTGGTTCAGCGAGATGTTCTGGAATTTCGAGGCACAGTCAAAGACAACCCTGACCTTGTCAGGTTTTTGTGGGTGGGTAACAGGATGGTGAGGTAAATACCATGCGGGCGAACCATCACGCTGATCATCAGGAACCTTCTGCGCATGACCTCTCTCGAACAAGTCTTCCATAAATGAAGTATACTTCTGGTGTAGCCCTGGATCTTTTATCAGTCTCTTCTTCAACAAACCAAGGCGGTGTTCAGCGACTATCTTGTTGTTCGGCAGTTCTGGAGGGAAGACCTTCCATGGAAGTGCAATTTCATAATGACCATCACGAAGCTCAGCAGATTCCTCCATAATAGTAAGAGCCCTCTTATCTTCCTGCGACATTCCCTTTTCAGTGCTGAACTGCGAGTCATTGAATTCCATTTCACAGAACCGTTCAAATTGCAAGTTCAAATTGGCATGAGACTGGATACGATTTGCAGTATGGTTTGAACTATTTGGTCTGCCAAGCGGGCCATTGAGTGTCCACCCTAGCAGTGTTCGCACAGCGTATGGACCACCACCATCACTTCTCTTCACTTCCTGAGGCTCAAGAGCCATTGGTACATCACTGCCTATGAGCAAATCGACTTCAGCTTCGATGTAAGGTAAGTTGATATCTTTCAGGTACGGCCATCTGTCCACATCACTTTGGAGTGGTATGTCATCAACTGCAACTGGGAGTTTAGCTCTTGAAAAGACATTACAGAGTTCAATAGTATTGAGTCCTTGTAAATCAGACACCTCCAAATTCACCACAAGACTCTCGCTTTTCACATTATCTTGGTCCATGGTAGTTAAAGACAACGTGGCTTTCTTGCCTATCGCACCGAGATGCTCTATCAACCTGTCAGTGCAAAAGGTAGTGTTGGATCCTGGATCCAAGAACGCATAGGTCTGAACCATCTTCTCCTTTCCTTTAGCTCTGACATTAACTGGGACTATAGCAAGTCCTGTAGCCGGCGCTCCGGCCCCAGTTGCACTACACAGGCCCTCACACGCGACCACTTCTGTGAAACAACTTCGTGATCAATCATTTTGCCCTTCACTTTCGGTGTTGCCTGAAGGCGTTTCAGGTAATGATGCAGGTTCTGATTTGACTGATCTGTCATTCTTTGGATGTAGAAAGGTAGAATGTTTTCGGTGAGCTATCTTACAGCCAACAATCTGACAGTAGCTTTCTTTAGGGCAATTCATTGCCATGTGCCCTGGCATAAGACAATTATTGCAAAGTCCTTTGCTACGCACAAGTTTGATTCGTTCATCCACTGAGTTTCCTCTGAATACTCCACAGCGCGGCAACCAGTGACTCGCTTTACACAATGGACACTTAACATCTGACTTTGTTTGAACAGGATCAGTGTTACCCTTCGATGAGTTCGTCTGACTCTCTGGCATACTCCCTTGTGCCACGAATGCAGAACCTCTGTAGTCCTTCGGTGGTGGCTTACGTCTCCTCCTAGAGCTAGTGTCGGCAACATTGTTCTTTGTGTCATTCATGTGAATGTCCCCAAACACCGGGTGATTAGCAATTCTAGCCTTCGTCTCGACAAATTCTGCAATGTCTTCAATGGTGACTTCTCTTTTCTGATCCTCAGTGATGCTGTCAGCCTTTTCCCGCCATCTCTGCCTTAGCCCCATCGGAAGTCTTCCAATGATCCTTTGCAGTGTCAGGGTTCTCTATTTTGCTTAAATATCCAATTTCCTTGAGTGAATTTTTACAACTAGTGAGAAGAACAGAGTATCTTTGCAAAGCAGGACCATCGTCCGCCTTAATCTGAGGAGATTTTGTTACTTGATCAACAAGAGCAGTTGCTATCTTATAGCTTTGTCCATATCGGTCCTTGAGTAGTGCTCTTGCAGTCTTATAGCCTTCTTCAGGTTTCATAGACAAACAACTTTGCATTAATTCTTTCACTTCACCTGATGTGTATTGAACAAGGTAGTATAACCTGGAGCTTAGACTACTTGTTTTTGTCTCTATTAAATTCTCAAATGCTCGTACAAAGTCAGAATAATCAACAGGGTCACCTGAGAACACAGAGATTTCTGGCTCTGGTAATGTCATAGCTAATGTCTGTTGCTGCTGTTGTTTCAGTAGTTCCTGCAGTTGCTGATTCTGCTGTTGTTGCAATTTCTGGACTTGGACCATGTGGCTGACATTCTTCTGACTTAAATCTAGATGTTGTTCAAACAATCCCTCTTCACTACTTTCTCTTTGGCTCATAGAGAGGAAATGTTTGTCATCTATCCACACAGGGGGTTGTGGATTTAGAGGAGTGCAATTCACCACTTGATTTTCCTCTGTCTGTTGCTCTGGAATTTCCACAGAGTTTTCTTCTTTGATTTTAAATGGGGTGGAAGCTGGCGGTTGACTCGGTGGAATGAGTGTGAGGTGATCTTTACAATCTGGAACTTCTGCAGCTTTTTCTTCTTTAACTGGACATGGGGTAGAAGTTGGCAAATTGCCTGCCGGTGTCAATGGAAGTTGCTCCTGATATTCAGGAGCTTCCACAGTTCCTTCTTCTTTGATTTGACAAGATGTGGAAGTTGCCAAATGACTTGCTAGTGTGAGTGGAAGTTTTTCCTGGCATTCAGAATTTTCCACAGTTCTTTCATCAGTTTCGTGAGGAGTAGAAGCCGGTAGTTGACTTGGCGGTGTCAATGGAATTCTTTCTTCAAGACGAGAATACACCCGTTCTTCTGCCTCGGCCTTTGCTAATTCTATTTCAATTTTCAAATTTTCCTTTCTTTGCTTCAACAACAATTCCTCAATCTGCATATCCTGGCGTTTCTTTAATGCAGCTGCTTCCACTGACAAGGCAGCTTTCTTAGCAGAGGCTTTTAGCCTTGCACTCGAGGCTGTGCTCGACCGTGAGAGACGAGAACTACTGACAGATTTTGACTTAGACCTTCCAGAAGCCAAAGTAACATTTGAATTAACAGAACCAATGTTACTGATAGAATCTTCAGGGTGAAGACTGATGGCTAGATCCAATTCCTCTTGGAGCTTCGATTCAACTGATTTGAACCACATATCAAATGTCTGCATCACTGCAGCTCCCATATGCTTTACTGTTTTAAAGTACTCAATTGAGTCCTGAATGTCATTGTCATCGATTAACACAGCATGATACTTATCATGTGCTTCATAAAAATTTCTTAAAGCTAACTCCAGCTCCATAACTTTCGATCTCACCTGATCAACTTTGTTCGAGTCCTTCATCAGCTTCAGTAGCTCGTTTTGTCTTTTAGTAACGACTCCCTTTGCACTAGACCTGGAGCGTTTTAATCGAAGAATTCTTTCGTGCTCGACTCCACTTCGATCAAGGGTTTTGTTCGGTTGTCTTGAGTCACGTAGATCCATTCTGCTTTACAAGCGAAGACACAATCCAAACATACACTTCAGTCAAAGAACAGATTCATTCCATTGATTTCCAATCGGAAACAGTCGGCGAAATCCAAGACGATGACCAGCAGCATTCTAATGCAAATGTGAATTTTAACTCAATCTTTATTGTATCGAACTGTATTTGTAGATTATCTGTATTTGGTTAGACTGGAAAGAAAAAGGACAATAAACAAAGCGAAAGGAAATAGAAAACTACGAAGAGAAAATGAAATACTTACATGCTTTGCTAGCTCGTGATAGGGAAAATTTACAAGAGAATCCAAGAGCACTTTTGTTGCTGACTTGTAAACTAGCCGAGCACATGTTACATACCATAATACTTAACACTCTGCCCCAGTCCCCGAGGACCGGAACTGGAAAATCAACCAAAATAATTGAGAAACGTTTTGTAACTAACATCTGTACCTCTCTAGGTAACCACTCCTAGAAACTAGGTACCAGTCCTACATAGCATGCCGGTCATGAGAATAAACAAAATAATCATCAAAGATCAAATGTGATGATTATTAATTATGCTGTAAAGCGTGGCAGCAGCAAGTGTTTTACATATTTTTTGTATAATGCAGGGAGATGCATTTGATGCTGAGGACGATCGTCCACCACTGGATGACCAAAACGACCTAGACCTAGGTCGTCATCTTGGTCATTGAGCGCTGAGTCTTTCTTTTGTGCTTAACAGCTTTTCCCATTGTCTTTTTTTATTCTTGCTTTTACTTTGGTGGTGAGTCTTCTGTGGCTGAACTTGTGCTAGGCACCTGAGAATCGAAACTCAAAGGTGATGCTGTTTGGGAGTTTTCTCCCTGTTCCGTGACTGGTCCTGTCGAGAGTGACTTGTTATTTGGAATGACCTTTGATGAACTAATAGTCATGCGTTCAGGGTTAACAGCATCCCGCGTTCTTAGTATTTCAGCTGGTTCATCGTAGAATGGACATTTGCTGCGATGCTTCTTAGCACCCTCTTCTCTGGTGAATGCAATTTTGGTGCTCACTTGGCGGTATTCGTACTCCAGTTTTTTGATTCTTTTCTTAACCTGATCTAGGTTCTTGTTTGTTGACAGCCCTAGATCGCAGCACTTGCTTTCAAATTTTTTCAGGATTTGACTCCAGAGAATGTTTTTCTTTGCGCTTGAAGCACATTTCAGGGATACACAGAGGTCACCCCCAATCTCAAGTAATACGCTTGTTTCTTCTATGGTCCAGTTGGTTCCCTTAGACACTTCTAAAGAGGAACTGGAGTCTTTGACCAGCTCTGTAGGCACCGGCATGGAAGCCATCATAGGTGGATAGTAAGGTCCAAATGGAGGGATACTGTAAATGGGGAAGGAGACTGACTAAACGGTGTGGTGGGGTTAATAGCATACCCCGTGGCTGTCATGTTTCAGATCTTTTGGGAAAATGGTGGGAAAGAACATAAGAAAAGAAAATGGCATTTGCATAAGACCAGAGAGTGTTTCTTTCAGGCGATCAGTGTTGCCCCACACCAACATAGTGCTGAAGTGAAATGAGGTTACCACGTCTCCTGTAAGTGGTCCAGAAGCTAATACCCTCAGCAAACCTTGGTGTGAGGGCAAACAGCTACTAGTGTTCAAAGCCAACCTTAAGGAAGGCATACGTTTGTCCACAAGAAGAGTTTTTGTTAAGTTCTGTAAATAAATTAAAAAATTGAAAAAAAGTAACCTTAAATCTTGTGCTAAACCCATAAAAACAATAAGCACACATCACGTCACAATCCTTCACATATGCTTCTGTAAAGAAACGCAAAACACTGGTTCAGTGTGAGTACATCGATGTACTTGCGGGTTCAAACCATTTACTATTAACAAACCAACCAACGACTTCAATGTTGCTAGAAAGAAAGAGGATAACCAGATTTTTAGATACGATAATGTAGCTAAAACCCCATTAAAAATAGACTAAACAAGACATTAAATTACATCATAAACAAAGAATGTATCCTCACATGTTCCAGCTATGGTATGGGTGTGGCAAGGTACATCCACAGTCCACAATTGTGGCGTCCCTTGTCTCACTGAGGGTAATCCCCAAGCACACACAGTGATACCACTGGCTGCATGTTAGGTATTGGACCATTTCATTTTGACAACGATGTTCATTGTTTAATCTGCGCCAAAACACACACATGAATGCATCCGGCACTTCACATTTCCATGGCAAAAGGGGGGATATGTGGTTACAGGTGTCCCCTTCCCCTGTTAGTGGAGCCAGATAGCGTGAAATGTTTCCCCATTTACGTTGCTCTCTTGCCGGAAATAACTAGAAGGTGGATCTTCTTTTGAGTCGTACTAGCTGTACTCAATGATCTTGCGGTGCTGCTGGATTGGTTTCTTTAAACATCTGGCAGCAAAGGCGACCTGCAAAAGATCTAATTTAAAAGGCTCATAAGGTTTTCATATGATCGAGAGATTTAAAAAATTGTTTGACTCTTAAATTACCTCGTAACAATTATGGTAAATTACTTGATAAAAGCTGAATCAGTCGGCTTGATTAGCCCTATTTGTTATGGCTCTTCGAGACTTTTACAATAGCGGCTTAGAGGTGGTTTATGAAGCTCAAGTATTAACCTTGATTTAGGGCAATTTAGCCTTAAATGAGCCTGTCTATCCTTGGCTTTGCTTAGGTGAAAAAGTTTTGAAATAATAGGATAATATGTTAAAAGGGCAGGTTTTGCTGTTCTGCGCATGTGCACACTATGATGGAAGCTCATGTAAATTCATTGTTTAGAAGAATTGAGCACCTGTTTTAATGGAAGCTTTCACAGTTATACATACCCATGCGCACAAAGACAACAACCATTAATTGTCTGGGCCAAACCGTTTATTCGATGTTCACTTTGATGGTGTAATCCCTTGAAATTTTGTTAATTTTTTTAGTGATTAAATTTATTTTGATTCCTGCATATAAACTGAATTGTGAAACCATGGCTTCAAGTGTCCCTATATTTCCTATATTTTTTCAATTCCCCTAAATTTCCCATGTGGTTTATAAATGTCCTATAATCCCTATCATTTTACTCAGAATAAAAAACAAAAATGACCCATTTATTGCTAGGTGCGTGAGCTTTGTACATGTGGATGTAACCGAGAAGTGCAACGAATTTCCTGGGCCAAGTAACGACCAAACCAGTAACTACCGTAAGCCTATCTACCAATAAATGCCTCGTCATTTGTCACCAATGAACTGTTCTCAAATTATTTTAGTCAAAGAAGCATCCAAAAAGCAAAGAAAGAACGGTTGAGGATACTGACAAGGAGAGAAAAGGAAGTGGGAAAATTGGAACAAAGTAGAATAATCTTGTCTGAGAGAGAAAAACAAATGTTAGAGTCGAAAGAGCAGAAGGACAATGAGCTGCAAATGGCTAAAACACACTATGAAGAAGCACACCAAAGACGTTTCATGGGGAAGTTGAACCAAGGGTAACAACTTCAATGAGGCCTCTTAAAAAGGATATGCACCATCAAACCAAAGAGTGTTCAAATGAGAGAATTGTGCTTGACAAGAACAAAACGAGACTCCTGGAAGGCTCTTCAAAAAAGAAAAATTAAAAGATATCTACCAAGAAGATAAAATACATGCACTGGATTGTTAAGGAAATGATGTACATTTATTGTAACCAGGATTACTCCTACAGTGGGATGGCAGCACTTTGAAACTCAAAGTACAGTGGTTTGGCAAGAACCACGTTTTTAAAAAGAATTTTGAGACTTAATGTTAAGATTGTTAAATACCAGATAGTTTCCAACTTTGTGTTAAAGTATGTACAATCTTGTGTGATGGTTACGAAAGGCTACAAGGGGATGGAGGAGGCCATTTTTGGTATCAGTTTTTTTTGTAATGTTGCATGTTGAAAATGCTTACTTTCAAGGCAGTAAAAATATACTTGCAGTATATTTGTTCTAAATGCTTTAAAAAGTCCCAATATTGTCCCTATAAATGTTTCCTATTCCCTATATTGCCCAATGTTTTTGGGAAAAAAAAGACCCTTTACCTTGGGTGGAGGCCCAATTTAACAACCTTGGAGAAATCACACAAGGAAATCTAAAACTCCGTTTGATAGTCAGCACTTGCAGTTCCTTTTACTATGAAACAGCCAAGTATCTGGCTACTTATCCTACTTACTCCCTCTTACTGAGAACGAAAACATCCTTAAAACCGCCATGGCTTTTCCAACCATCTTAACAACAGAACTCTGTGATGACAGTCCTAGTCTCATACAATGTTTCCTCACTTTTCACTGAAGTACCTCTTGATGACACCATTGACTACATCCTCAAGAAATTTACATGCTCCAAGTGAATGTTGTCATATACAAATAGACTAACTACCAACTTCACTGCCTCATCCCACTTCCACGGCTGTGTCACCATCCTTCGAAAACCACCTCACCAACTAACGGTAAAAGGAGACAGGTAACTCCTCTCCTATGGTATTACTCACTTCAAGGAGGTTTGTAGGTGGTGAAGGAAAATTGACATGACATCTGCTCACAACTCCCGATGATGCCCAGTGGCCAACAACAAAAGGCGACACCACCTCATGCAACTTAATACCTGAAAGTTAGAAAAAGGCAAAGCTTCAGTAACAGATTGAGAATTGTGACATATGGTAATTACATGTAGCTGCTAGACATAAATATTATTATTTTGTCAAAACGTCTTCCCATCAGCGTAGACAAGGCAGACAAGCTATCAACAAAAACAAATAAGCTTGTCCTTCATTTAAGGAAGCAAACAAAGCATTATCACCTTGTTTATTACTTGAATTTTGCTTGTGTTGCACAAAGCCTTGTTGTGTCATGCTTGCCCCTTTCCTGTTGAATATGTCTCTGACATCGTGTGCCAAAGAAACTGGTCAGATAATGGCACAGTTAAAGTAGCTCTCGAGGGTAAAACTAAGCGTTGGTTTCAAGGTATCCGACATCATCCTGGGACACTGACAGTTCTTTTCAAATGGAAATGTTGAATCTCGTCCAGCCACTGATGCTCTTGTTAACTGTTGTGTGTAGACAAGCGAGTATCCATAACAAATTCCTCTTCCAGGCATTTTATAGAACCGGTTCACATTTGACATCAACATACTTTTGAACTGGAGACCCAACTCTATCTCCAGCATTATTAACCTGAGTATCAGGTTTTCTAAAGGGGTAGGGAGAAAAGGAAGAAGCGCGAACGAGGAGCGCGAACGGGAAGAAAAGCCTGACACAAACGCTTTGATTGCAGTCTTCCACCCCCTCACAGCATGATAAGCATCACTGAACGAATCAACCAATCAAATTCATTTCCGGTTGTTACTTGAACTTCCATGTATCAAAGAGCGCGCCAATATTTACCGCAACGGCGGGAAGTCAGGCAAATAATCTTTGCAAATGGAATCTGGGAGTTTTTGCAAAATTTGCACACAAAATACGGCACTTGTGTCGCTACAGTCCCACTGTTTGTTGAAACTTCGAACAAAGAGTTTTGCAACGTTTTGTGTGGAAAGCCAGTAATTCTTGCCCAAATACTACTCGATTTGAAGATTATTGTCTCGCACGATGGCAGCAGCTCAGTTTGCAAGAAATGTGCGAGGAAGATTCTCAATTGCTACAAACTGTTCGCGGAGTTAGAAAAGGCGTTTGCGGTTGTTTCTGCGGTAGAAGAGGCAAAGGAAAGCGCTCCACGAACTCCTACGAGAGAAAGGTATTCAGCTCGACCAAGCCAGCGATCGCCAACTGGAGTCACTCCGAAGGCCAAGCGTCTAAAGGAAAGCACAGATACAGCTCAAGAACATGAACGCTTACCTCTGTCTAAGCGATCACTTTGTTTCGACAAATACTCTGTAGTCGAAGATGAAATTAGCAGCCTGATGAATATCCCGACAGAGACCTATTTACCACCCATCTCGAAGGTGAGTGCCAACTCAAATATCACTTCTAAATTTTGTATTTTCCTGGATTAGATTAACTGGATTTTAAATGAAGACGGTTTTCTCTTTGTAACAGATTTTCGTCGGTTATCCTTCGTCTTCTCGCGTCTTTGATCGGAGCTGTGAGGATAAGTGGGAAGGTGCGATGGTTAAAAACCTCTGTAAAGAGAATTACCAGGCCGCTGCTAACGCTGCACTCCAATTTCCACCTTTTCGCCGAGAGCTTGTAAAAGCCGTTGCTCAACAAGTCAAGAAGGAGGTTCGTGACTACAGCAAGGGGAAATCAATGGCGAAATATGAAGGCGACCCGCTAAAGTTGAAAAATTTCAACGGCAAGGAGTTTTTGGAAGAAGCGAGCGAGCGAATGCCCATTACGCATTCCATCGTAACCACGACGAGCAAAGATGGAGTAAAGTTTCTTGTAAACAAACAAGTCCTGGCGCTATCGGCGATTTTGAACACATGGTTGCCTCGTTCGAATTTTATTTACAGAATGAACACTCTCTTGACTACAGGATGCTGTAAGACTGAAGTAATGGATTTGTTTCATCGACTAGGCTTGTCCAGCCACCCAAACACCATTCGTGCGCAGCTTCAATCCTCTGCAAATCATTTTACAAAGAAATTCTGGTTTGGAAGAGTCAAATAGAAACCAACCGGAAGCAACTGAATCTCTTGGAAGAGGTGGTCACGACGCAGACTGGTAACTCGGGGGAAAGAGACTCTATGAACTTGTGCTCCATAGATTTCTCCCGCGAAACAGCACAGAAATGCAAACACTTCGATGAAGACACCTATCAATTGTGCAAGGATCGTCTGCCTGGTGTTGATGTTTTAGAGGACACAGACCTCTTAAATGCCGCTGCAAATTTGAAGAAGGAGAAGCTTCCTTTGTACAGGTTAGTAACATGTTACTATCGAATTTTAATACCTTCACCTCCTCCCAGGTTTCTCTGTTTATTTTTTCCTTTGAAACTGGTTGTTTTTAGCGTTAAGGCACCTGTCTGGCTAGTTAGTTTTTTTTATTGTTGGTATTGATTTATAGAGCTTTTTAAGATTAAAAAGCTTTCCCTCAATTTTTCCCCGACCCCCTTAGAAAAGCCTTACACCTAGGCTAACTCGATCTGGGAACACCCTAAGCAAACTTTTTTCCGGGGAAAATGCATAATCATATACTGCCAGCCTGATTATGTCTCGTTATGGAGGTGCCACTGTTTAAAATCAAAACATATAGTTAGAAGGGGTCTTAAATATAATGCCCCATATACAAAATCACTTTATGTATGTAAATTTATTTAGAATCGTAGGAGACAATATTGAATACAACTGTTCTTAAAATTTATAGAAATAATATTCATTTACTTCAGACAGGCCCAGCACAAGACAAATACCCCTAGAAGCTGAAAGCTGGTCTGTGTCTGACAAGTCAAAGTGGCTTAATGAAGAAGTGAAAATGTTTCTAAATGGAATTTTTTTAAGACCCAATGACCTATCAGAAAGAGTTGAAGAGTTGGATGCTGCACATAGAGAAGGCTTCCATTGCCGCAGTCAAGGATGTCCAGCAGTGTTTCCTTTACATTCTAGTAGGGTGAGGTAAGTCGAATTTTCACAATAAGAAACTATAGTACAAGGATTAATTAGATTGTGTATTTTACTAAATTAGATGATTTTAAAAGACCCTAATTTCCAATTTGCTAAAAACCTGTAATAGCTGTTATCAAGGTTGAGCAGGTGCTTAGGCATTCTTTTGTTAATGAATTGTGCAAATCGGTTACAGCAATGGCAGTCTCATGTCAAACCTGTGAAAACTGTTAAAGCAGCTATTATCAGGGGTACTCGTTTTTAACTTAAAAACCAAAATAAAACTTGTTTTACAAAAATGTTTTACAATGTATTTCAAAAAATGTATTACTATGCAAGATTTCGTATAATCCCGTTAAACTTAAACGAATCAATGTATTAATTCCCTTTCCACAGGCATGAAGTTTCACAGCATCCTGGAATAGACATTGTGAGTGACGGTGACCAGGATAGAGACAGCTTGGGATACTACAAGTGCAGGAACCATGATTGTCCCCATGTCTTCACCACTAATGCAACAAGAAATAGGTATGGATGCTATGTTACAGTGAAAATAGCTTCAGAATTCCTTCTCAAATGAATGATTAGTGCATTATTTCTAAATATTAATTTAAAATTTACAGGAAAGTCTTAGAGCAATAGAGACATGTCTGATAAATCAGTTTAAAAATTCCAGACCATCATTGAGGTAGGTTTTAGAATTTTTTTTCCCTCCAACTTGACAGTGATATATATGAAGACCTTAAACCCTATTTTTTCTTTGAATGTTGGTTATAATGACTGGCACAAATATACATTGTTTGTCAACCCTAACTTTAGATCTTTTTGTTGCAGACATGAGAGAGTACAGCATGAACAGGACTACCAAACAACACAAGCTGTTGAAGAAACAGTAAAGTCTATGGCAAATGATTTATTACAAGGAAATGTGTTCCAATGTATTCCTGGAAGGGAGAGCTACCAGTCATTTAAAAAATTTAAAAGCAACATTCTTGACATTGACTACAGAGATTTTTTTACCTGGGTAAATAAGCACCTAAAACAGTGGAAAGGTGTCTATGAAACACCCCGTAACCAATGAACAGCTGATAGTTTAAGGTCAAATGTCTCAAACACAAAACAGCAAACAGTACAAAGTTGTAAATTGCTGGGTCAAGTTATGAAGGTGGTAAAGGGGGGGTATAGATCATGTTCCACAGAAAATACAACAGCCCTTTCTCAAGTCATGAATAATATGACTTTGGCATTTCACGCTTCACAGAAAATAAAAAAAAAACCTTATGGAAAATCATGGTTCACGGTGACTATGACGAATCACAAGAAAAAAAAGCATATTTTCACATTTCACAGGAAATAAAAAGGGCTGTTCAAGGGTGACAAAAATACCCTTTACCACCCTCAGTAATCAATAAGTGAATTATCCATGCAAGGTTAAGTCCCATTCTGATCAGTTTTCTTATGAAATAATATAATATGTAAAATAAATAAAGTGAATTAAAATCCATATCTTTGGAATGAAAGGGTTAAAACTAGGTACTACTTAAGACTTTCAAATGTGGGTCGATACACCATTCGTTGAAAATAGCTGTTATAAAGCTTACATTTAGTATCTTAGATCTCAAGGTATTACACTATAATAAAAACATTTATACAATATTATTATACAATAAAATGAATTACCATTTTTGCAAATTTGGCTGGTTGAATTGAGGCTGTTGTAACAATAACTTGCCTTTTCTGCTAACAGTCACTGTCAGAAGATGATTCACTCTCCATATCATGATCACTACATACTGAAGCAGCATCAAGGACTGTCTTATATACAGGCTTGGAAATTACAGAAAGTTCATACAGGCTGCTGTCAATAACAATGTCCTCAAATACTTCATTAAGAACTTCAAGAACAGTAACTGCAATGTGGAGGGAAGAAATAAACCCATATTGCATTAGGTCATTTACATTGTGTATCTTTCCACAATTGTCCACAATAGAGTCAATGACATTGTCTGAAAATCCATGCGTAATCATGCCAGATGCATCGAATAATGTCAAACCAGAGCGCAAATCTAAGGAAAGTTTGACTTCGTGCAAAGCTTCTTTCAAGCACTCTCTGTCTTCAGGTGACACTTCCCTTTCATCTTGAGTTGCTTCCTGAGTTACTTCCTGAGTTTGGTCAAAGTCAAAGTGTAACACAGAACAATCTTCTCCTGCACACTTGCAAACAGCATGGCATCTGTTGCAACAATCATGCTGGACAGAAAGCGATACATCTTCGTCAGTGAAATTGTGCAGGAGGAGTTTGCGGACACACTCTTTACTCCTGATCACTTCTTTAACTGAACGCTCACACTGGCCTAAATGTTTCCCTTGATGAAGAATAATATTGAATGCTTGCTTGGAATCTCTCCCAGCCCTTCCAGCCTGTTGTAAATGGTCAGTCAGTGTTCTCCCTGGGCCAAAATGGATAACATACCTCACATGGGGAAAATCAACACCCATACTGAGGGAGGTGGAAGCAATGACCACTCTGGCCTTCCCACTGCCAGAGAAGGAGCTGCATATTCTCTCTTTGGCAGAGTCAGGTGTTGCTGAATAACAAAACACCCAGAAGGCATCTTTCAGGAGGTGGCTCTGTTCCATGAAGGTAAGCATCATTTCCAAGCTTCATAAGCAATGTGCTTAGAATGAGAACAACATCACTGACTGTATGACAAAATATTATGCAAAATGGAGACTGTTCTCTCTTTGACTTCAGGAGTGAAACCAGCCAATCCAAGCAGTAAAGGTTTCTGTCTGCTTCTGTTACAGTAAATCGGATATTTTCTTTGTTGGGGCTTATCAAGACTTCTTTGAAATCTTTAAAACCCAAAAGTTTGCATAGCCGCTGCCTCATATCTTTATCTGCTGTTGCAGTGAGGGCCAACAGAGGTTTTTTACCTAGGAACGAACGCAAGTCCTTAACTTGGCCAAAGGCTTGTCGGAATGCGGCTTTTCCTTTCTTTCCAGTGCCCCTGAAATTTTAAGCCGAAATTTCCATTGTTAGCATTTTTAGATAGTACCTGTGTTGTTATTTTGGCCTTGGGAGAACCCCAAGCAAGAGGACTTGGTATAAAGAACACTCACAGTCTAGATCTTTACTTTTATAATGTGAATCTTAGCAACATGGACAGAAGAAATAAAGTGGATTGACCAGATAATAATACTTTCCCTAGATAACTATTTAACATTACAATTTTAAGACAAGTTCAAACGACCTATCTCTCTGTAAAAAACAGTGGTGGCCAGCCTGAGTAATACAGGAAAACTGCTGTTGAAATCCTACTGAAATTGCAAGACCTCAAAATGAAGCTTTTGTAAAGCTTCGTTAATAATCAATTTCAATTTAAAAGGTAAAGTACGAGTAGGATTTAAGAAATAAAGCGACCTCAAAGGGAACAATAGCTTAAGCTTTATTGACGAAGACAAAAGGAGTAGCTAAAAGTTAAATTCATACCATGTTTCTACAGTATGCACTTCATCGACTATCAAAAATTCTGCTCGTTTGAAACTTCCAGCTTTCAAAGATTCTCTCCACTTTTCAGATAGCCACTGCTCGGCGCTTCCAAACACTATTTCTACCTCCTCATGGTCGAGATCTTTACACGTCAAAGTCGACAAATCTTCAAGTAAAGCTGCTTTTACGCCACTTGCATTTAGTCTTTCGACTTGCTGTTTTCTGATCAACTCAAGCGGACTGACAACCAACACTGAATACGTTCTTCTTGTTCCATTCTTGTTAAACCAATACTGGGATAACACTTTAGGAAGAAGCTGGTAAATGAGACTCTTCCCGTAGCCAGTCGGCAAAACACCAAGGACGTCTTTCCGTTTGACAAGCAGGCTTTCGAGGCATAATTCCTGTTCTCTCTTAAGTTTAATTCCAGGAAAGAACTGTAGAGCGCCTTCAAGAGCCGTTTTGAAGTCGTCGTCTTCCATGATCGCACAGAAATAAATATCAAGCGAAGTTTTCGTTCTCGTGGACATCAGTTCATAGGAGACGCCATTTTGAAATTTTTATTTCCGGTGGTGTGACGTCAGGGCCCATTGTAAATTACCCAATCAGCGCCACATCCAGAATCTGGATGTTCGACATGACCCAATCAAAGCGTTTGTGTCAGGCCTTCCTCTACCCCCCTCCCCTCAGGAAGGCACCCCCCCTCCCCTCAGGAAGGCCTGATACTCAGGTTACAGCATTATTCACCAGGCGGTGACAGGCTCTGAGTGCAAAGGAAGCAGGGACCAAAGACTCTTGGCTGCACTGCAATCCCATTTATCCTGTGAGAGGTTCCCCCTCCAGAAAGTGTTTCTTTCAGGTGATCAGTGTTGTCCCACACCAACATAGTGCTGAAATGAAATGAGGTTACCATGTCTCCTGTAAGTGGTCCAGGAGCTAATACCCTCAGTAAAACTTGGTGTGAGAGCAGACAGCTACTGGTGTTCAAAGCCAACCTTAAGGAAGGCATACGTTTGTCCACAAGAAGAGTTTTTGTTAAGTTCTGTAAATAAATTAAAAAATTGAGAAAAAGAAACTTATTTTAAATCTTGTGCTAAACCCATAAAAACAATGAGCACACATCACGTCACAATCCTTGACATATGCTTCTGTAAAGAAACGCAAAACACTGGTTCGGTGTGAGTACATCGATGTACAACGACAATTAAAACAGAATCATTTCCACTTGAATTTCACAGCTAATGTTATTCCAGTGGCATCCTGTATTGACTGGGAAGTTATAAAATTGTGGAATATTTCAGCCAACCGTTGTTGCTCTATGGGTCACTAAGATGGTCTGCACATGACATAGCTCGCCTCCCTTGCTTTTGCTTGCGGGTTCAAACCATTTACTATTAACAAACCAACCAACGACTTCAATGTTTCTAGAAAGAAAGACGATAACTTGGTATTAAGATACGATAATATGGCTAAAACCCCATTAAAAATAGACTAAACAAGACATTATTTAAAATTACATCATAAACAAAGAATGTATCCTCACATGTTCCAGCTATGGTATGGGTGTGGCAAGGTTCATCCACAGTCCACTATTGTGGCATCCCCTGTCTCACTGAGGGTAATCTCCAAGCACACACAGTGATACCACTGGCTGCATGTGAGGTATTGGACCATTTCATCTTGACAACGATGTTCATTGTTTAATCTGCGCCAAAACACACACATGAATGCATCCGGCACTTCACACTTCCACGGCAAAAGGGAGGATATGTGGTTACAGGTGTCCCCTTCCCCTGTTAGTGGAGCCAGATAACGTGAAGTGTTTCCCCATTTACAGTGCTCTCTTGCTGGAAACAGCAAGGTGGATGTTCTTTTGAGTCATACCAGCTGTACTTAACGAGTTTGTAATGCTGCTGAATTGGTTTCTTTAAAAACCTGGCAGCAAAGGCGTGCTGGAAGAGATCTAATTCAAAAGGTTCAAATAATCGAGAGATGATTTACAATCTTAATCTACATCATAACAATAACAGTAAATTAGCTAAAATTAGCTGAGTCAGTCAGGCTCATTAGTCCTATTTGTTATGGCTCATCCAGATTTTTAAAATATCGGCTTAAGGGTGGTTTATGGAGCCCAAGTATTAACCTTGATCGGGGCAATTTAGCCTTAAATGAGCCTGTCTGTCCTAGGCTTGCTTAGGTGAAAAAGTTGTGGAAATAATAGGAGCATAATAAGTTTACAGGCAGGTTTTGCTGTTCTCGCATGTGCACACTATGATGCAAGCTGATTTAAATTCATTGTTTTGAAGAAACATTGCTGTCAATGAGAGCAAGACAAAAGTGTTTACCGTCACTGTTAAGCGACTTTCAACCAGAATTGGCCATGACCTTGCTGTTGTTGTTAATGGAAAGCAACTTGAAAATGTCCGATGTGCAAAGCTTTTGGGTCTAGAGATCGACCATGAACTAACATTTATCCCTCATGTGGATAAAATATGTATAAAACTGTCGCAGCGGATAGGAATTTTAAAAAGGATCAAATGCTGTTTATCTCTAAAACATAGACTACTTTATTATAACACCATGATTAGACCGATTATAGATTATGTGAGCGTGGTTTGGACCAGCTGTGATAAACATACCCTCATACGTGTTCTGAAGCTGCAGAAGAGGGCTGCAAGAGTAATTCTAGATGCCAATCGCCAAGCAAACTCTGTCAAACTGTTCAATAAACTTAATTGGATACCATTTTCCGAACAGGCTAAACTAAGTGCTGTATTATATACAAGCGTTTTCAGGGGCATGTACCCACCTATCTGAAAAGCTTACTTAAGCTTACTAGCGAGATTCATTCATGTCAGACTACAACTTTCGTCACAAGTTGTTGGGAAGGTTCGAGCATGAACAGAATTTTAGTAAGATTTTATTCATCTTGTCTAAATATGCCATCATAACTTAGTCTCTGCAGAAGAAAAGTCGGTTGAAATCCAACATTGAAAAGGGGGGAGGGGAGGGAAAGAAAAGCATGGTAAAATGTGACAACCTTCCCAACAAAATTGGCTAAGGTTGTATGTAAATGACCGAACGTCTTTTCCTCATTATGTCATCTGAAGTATACATGGTACAGTGTTCATCTCACGTGTGGCAAACGTATTATTAATGTTCTTCCTACAGCTGGAATCTGGATCAGCAAACAGAGATTTTGCAAAATGCAAGAAATGTATGATGGCTAGGTGTTTGATAGCGTGACAAGAGACGTGTGTGACATTCCCAGACAAAATATCTGCTGGGAATTGCATTTTCAGTGAAACCCGTTAAACCATGAACGCCTAAAATTATTTCTGGAATGTTTATTGTTCTGCGACCAATCAGATTCGGGACGTAACCGCAACTAACCGCAAGAGTAATTAGCTGAAAGGTTTCGATCACGAAACGAGTCGGTGGCTTTTGCGTCCACGATACTGCCGATTAACAAACACTCTGAAATTGTTATGTTTTTTCTATTTCAGAGTTTATGCATAAGTAAAGAATAACTATAAACGATACTTTACTGACACGAGATAAATAATCGAACAGACACGGCTAGACAGTGCCTCTCTGGTGTTGTCAGTTATAATCATTTGTAGGTTTCAGCCTTTTCCCTGTTTGACCAAAACAGTTTACTGAATAAACTTTGCAAAAGTTTTCCTTTACCTTACTTTGGTGCGGAGAACAGTACATGAAGCTCAATCACGGCAGTTCTTCGGCCAAAGATGTCACGCAAGCCGTTAGGCGAAACATTTTACATGTTTGACACAAAACAACGAGTTGGCTTTTTGTTCACGATTTCCTATTATTAGTCGTTTTCAATTTGCTTGTTTATAAAGGAAGAAATTTAGGAAAACCGCAAGGAAGCGCGTATGAGAGTAATATGAAAACATATTTATAATGATTTCTAGAAGTTAGCCTTTTTATTACGTTTCACCGAAAAATGATTCTTTGTATCAAGATGAACGGAAACACCGCAAGGACGGTCTGGTACATTGTAACAGCAGGAAGTTTCGGCCGCAACAACGCGGAACTACAAGAACACCAGTATAAACTTTATGAGCTTTTAATTTTAAACTTTTCCTAAATACTCACATGTTGTTTTCACATGAAATCCTTCGAATGTAAACAAGTCCGAGCGATAGCTCAGTTCACTTAATTCTGGTAGCTTGGTCCGGTCCAAAATATAAAATCAAGAAAATCAACAGCTGTGTTTGACCCGTACTGAACAATTAACTACACATGCTTTTTAATATGTTCTAAGTCAGTAATAGGGATGGAATCTACAATGGGCTGGTGTAAACAGTCTTCGGTCTCTTGATGTTGCGACTCCTTCAGGAATGAATGTCGCTGGACTTACTTCCACTGCTCCGCCCAGTGATCCTGCATGCACTTGAAGTGATACTCGTTCTGGAGCAGAACTGTTTGCTGGCGGTGTGGAATACGCAGCCGTTTGCAGTATTCAGAATGAGAGGACTGAACACTCCCCTTTGAGAGCTCTCTATTAGATGCGGCAGCCGCCAATCCTCGGATTCTGGTGGTATCTTATTCTCGAGTATTCTTTGGAGGTACATTAAATCTTTATCCAAGTCTTGCCGCTTCAAATACTTAATGGGGTTGAGTCGCTTTAGTCGTGGGCGCATGACTGCAAAAAAACTTCCGCGCGATCTTTGCATTTGCAGTGTGAATGGTTCCAGTATTTCCGCCGTTTTTGAGTTTCACTCAGTGATTTAGCGACTTCTGGGTGTTTATCCTTTATTCTGCATTTCTTGTGGGAATCGCACTGTAAGCCTCGACACTTATTTTTGTTGTGGCCGCTCTGATGACAATGTCCACAAACTCGACCACGCGTCACGGTTTGAAGCGAGTCATTTTCTCTTCTCAGTTGTGACAAATACTCTTGTGCGCTTGATACTTGCACTTCAAGGAAACTAACATTTTCCACTAGTTCCATCTTGCGGCGCTCAAGTGGAGAATCCACAGCAGTTGGTGGTGTTTCTGTCGGTCCATTGGCTGGCGAAGCTGTCTGATTTATTTCCTTATCGCTATTAAACAATTTACGCTTAAGTTGTTGTAGTTCCTGGGTGATGGCTCGTTTCTCCGCCAGCCGTAACTTTTTCGGCGACAAAAACATGTAATCCAGGTCAGCTTCGTCTAGATATTGGAGAGATTTTCGACTTGAAAAACCTTGAGCTTCAAATACCTCGCTCAATCTTTTGATTCCCGCTATTCCCATCGCTGCTAACCATTCTTTGACTTCAGACATCTTGAAACTGCTGTAGAAATAGTTCGCGTGGGAAACAGGTTTGCAGCAGCAAAGACACATTTTGCATAATTATAGCCACTTTTGACATGTTGTTGAAAATGAGCCAATCACAACCGATGCAGTTTGTTTCGATTTCGAAAACGAGCCACAAGTTCAAAAGGTCATGCTAGTGGGCTGTGATTGGTGGATTTCGATCCGTTTTTGCTTACCATAACCACCATGGAAGATCACGGAAAGGGATCGCAAGTTTTTTCGCAGTTTATACATTAAATTTTGCATGCATATGCTGTTACATTCCCTACCTGGCCGGATGACATTCCTACGACCTTGACTATGAGCAAAATTAGTCGTTTTATGGTAAGTGACAATTTGAGCAAAACTGCACCCAGTAATACATCAGTGAATACATGTATAAATTCTAGAAAAAAAAAGGCACAACCTAAACTCTGGTGAAGCTCCGACAACAGACGCGCGCGAAAAAGCGATTTCTACTTTACCCGCACGCCATAAAATAAAATAATGCAACAAAAACTTATACAGCACTTTCCATTTTATTAGTCTAGTTTAATTCCATTATACATTGTTTTCTTTTCTAGATGAACTTAGCTATAGAAAATTACCGAAGAACTTTGAGCGAGATTGTAGCGTTATTTCAGACGTCACGCAATGATGCGACTTAATGTGACATAGGAAACCCGCTCAAACTAAAAGGAAACTGTAGAGTTGAAGGGTGCGCTTTTAGCAAGGATACCTTATAACACGATCACATATGAGGGGATTGCCATTTCAGGAAAGATTTTATGTTACAGGTGATTTGGAATATTGTTAATATTTTAATTTTAACTAGTAAGTTGTACTAAACATCAGTAAACGCTTTTTTTACAGCCAAATTACCGGCTTACCTACACCAAGTTCTGCACCCTGGCCTAGGACCTGGGAGCCTGGTGGAGGCATTGTAGTGCCATGCAATTACATTGTGTTTTGCGATCCAGAAGATCACTTATTGGTATACCAGATATTATTTGCAGCTATGGTAATTGCCCCAGGTTCATTTGTGACTGTTGAAACCTAAACATTTTGCAGGGATAGACGGTGACTTATTGATTTTTGCAGTACATTTTACAACTTCTAAAATGAAAGCATTGTTATCATCAGTTGTTTATTTCAAAACTACGTGCACTTTCTAGAAAGCTGCTAAGCTTAATACTTGAAGTCAACTAATTGTCACACAAGATAACCACAGTGCCGGAAGTAAGCAATAGAATTTAGTTGTGTAATCTCGGCGATACCCTCTGCAATAGCAATTCAGGTTTCTTCCTGAGCAAACCTGGAGAAGCGACAAAGGAAACTTTTCATCTGGTGAAAACATAGTTCGCATGTATTAAAATGAGGGCAATAAGGCGGCTGATACAGGAGATGTACTCCGAATTCTTCAAACATGTCTCTCAGCATCCCTTCAGCAAAGCGCCCATGGTGGAAACCACAGTTGTCCATCACTACTGTATATCTCCCCTCTCCAAGACAGTGCTTCCATCTGGGTTTTCCAAAGATAAAACGTCATCGAAGAATAACAGCATTTCGGTTCCGTTTGAAGGGCCATCTAAAATACTGTAGTGGTCGACACCCATAACCGAGTGGAGCAAATTTACTGTGAAATTTGCGTTGGACGCATATCTCTGGAATTCAATGGCTGGCTCTCCAATGTACGATTTACCAAACCTTCTATTTCCTGTTGTGCGGATTACACTTGCCTCGTCAAAAAAATGAAGAGTACATGGATCTATTCTGCTTACTTCATCCAGAAACTCATTTTGTCTGTCTATATTAGGGCCTGTGAAGGACTCACTAGGGACTTGCGTGATTCTTTTCTGACTCATTCTGAGATCCTCTTTGAGAAATCTGTTCACGGACGTTTTAGATGGAACCTCATGCGGAAGACAGACTCCATCCAACAGTAATCTAGCCTGTAACTCATGCGTATAGATGCTTGGATTGTTAAGTTTTTCGTTCTCGAGATAATCCATAACATCCTCACTTATTACATACTTCTGACGTCCACAAAGGCTTTTCGTGGCATCGAAAAGTTGTATTGATCGTACTCTTTTATTATTTTGTTTACAAAGCCGAGACTAACTCGAGCTTCCGCGCCTATTTCTCTCTGCGACAATCCAGCATTATAAAGGTCCAGGACGTTCTCTCTAATAACTTGAGGATAAGCCTTCCCCATGTCGAAAATTTGACCGTGGATATTTTCCCTTACACGCACTGTGTCTGAAAAGTAGGAAATTTAGTTGAAAATCAGAAATCTATATGAAATCAGCAAAGCTAGATGCTAGTATTTAATCCTTACATGCATTTGTACCTGAATTTATACTTACTTTTCAGCATTGCAGTAGAGCAATGGTAGTTTCTGTTAAATCCGAGTTTTTACAGCAAACACAAGCACGCCTGCCGTTGCAGATACAAACATGCGTGCCGTTGCAAATACAAACTTGCGTACCGTTGCAAATTTTAAAAAATTACACTCGCTTTTGATTGGCTTTTTAGGTCTCAGTTCGGTAGTTGTGTTACTTTGGACCAACGGAATCGAAAACATCAAATGACGGCCAAAAACAAGCACGTTTTGAGGTAAAACCAAAGAAGTGATAAATGGAATGTTTATGCAAACACCGAAGGAAACGTATCTTTTTTAAAATATACTAAACGAGCGAATCGCTTCTACTAGAACTGGACATTTGTTCACTTGTGCCGTCTATCCTTCGCTCATACAGAAGCTCTCTGAAATAGAAAAGAATAACAACTTCAGTATTTCCAAAGGGTATAAAAAAAATTGAGAATCGTGGAAGAAAAATCCAGCTCGTTGTTTCATGTCCATAACGTAAATTGTTCGGCTAACAGCTTGCGTGACGGAAGAGCTTTGCCGTGAATGAGCTTCATATCCGCACCAAAGTAAGGTAAAGGAAAACTTTTGCAAAGTTTATTCAGTAAACTGTTTTGGTCAAACAGGGAAAAGGCTGAAACCTACAAATGATTATAACTGACAACACCAGAGAGGCCGTTTTTTAAAAAATCAAAAACTGAATACGATTATTCTGCTTCCAGACGCGCTGTCTAGCCGTGTCTGTTCAATTATATATCTCTTTTCAGTAAAATATCGTTTATAGTTATTCTTTGCTTATGCATAAATTCTGAAATAGAAAAAAAAATAAACAATTTCAGAGTGTTTGTTAATCGGCGGTGAAACTGAGAAATTATCGTGGACGCAAAAGCCACCGACTCGTTTCGTGATCGAAACCTTTCAGCTAATTACTCTTGCGGTTTGTTGCGGTTACGTCTCGAATCTGATTGGTCGTAGAACAATAAACATTCCAGAAATAATTTTAGGCGTTTATGGTTTAATGGGTTTCACTGTAACATAGCCGTGTAGATTCAATGGCTGTCTTTCTGTTCTCGAAAACGAAAATGTTTACTCTCAACATAATCTGTTTGTCACTGTGGTTTGTGCACAGCAGTAAGTGTTAGGCGAAAACTTCCCTTCCAACATAGTGTCACGAGTAACAGACTTTACTTCACAAATGTTCTTAGTTGACTTAGAAAAGTAATCTTACAAAACCTTTAAGAGCTTTTTAGTCAAGCTTAATTGTTATACGAACGTGATAATATCAGGGAAGGAATAATGCCATCTCGCTTGAGTTATTAAAGAAAAGGGTGATTTTTTCTTAACGAAACATGTATTCACTGGAAGGAGATATACACGTGCCGAGAGCTGTGCACCTAAAGTGGGTTCAGATCGTTCGGGAATTTTAATGACCTTGTTTCTTTCACGTTTGCATGATTCAAGATACCTACTTAATTACTTAGTGGGAAATTGGTTTTGCGACCACAAAAAAACAACTGAATGGTGTTCATTGGAAAAATGACCTACCGCAAAAAGAGCATCAGCGATATTTTTGCGACGACAACTAGGACTCAGTATTCCTAAATTGCTGAAAAATGCAACGTATCAACATCATCGGCTGATCGGATTTTTAAGGAGAGTTTCAGTTAAGAGAGAAGAAACGGATTACTTCGTAGAAATTGGCCGCCCAAGAAAGTATCTCTTTGCAAGTTGCTTGTTTAAATTTTACATATTTCTTTCACATGACCTGTCAATCACACGAGGGCTATTTTGAACGCTACAAACAATCAACTGCGACATTACTCCATAGCAAATTGCCCAAAAATTGAAAAACAAGCTCTCTTTTAACTATAATTTTGATTGATATGTGTTATTAAGATGTGAAATGTTCAATATATTTCACCGTTTTGTTCTTAAGTACTACTGTTAGCGACCATTCCAACAATACTCCATAAAACATTGTATTTAAAAGCTACTTACCACAAAGGAATTTAATTTGTCGCAATTTTATGGAGTATTGTGAGATTTCACCTTTTCAAGACCTCTGATTGTTCTTTATTCCAATACAGCAGAATCCCTAGGCAAGTACGATTATAGAAAAGAGCTTACTTCAATTGCAGCTAACTTCAAACACCGTATTTTCAGCAAATATAAATGGAGTAATGTCCTTCCTTTGTGGAGTAATGATCATGATGGTTGATCTTGAAGATAACAAGCCCGCGTCAAAACATTACGGGCAATGTGACTGACCCCTCACAAATTACTGTGGATGGATGTGATATACTTCTTACGAATTGCTCAGCATGTTCAAAAATTAGTTGAGCGATGTCCACGAGGAGCCAAATGCAATTGTTTTGATGCCAAAAATTGAAAAATATATATCCAACGGACATTCTTCATGTCAGTGTTCGCGTGGCTTAATGAAAACAATTGGCGTGTCAGCCGTTTCAAACACCAGAGTATCTGTTGTGAGCTCAATGTCATGCTTGGAAAAATTTTTCGGACCTGGTAAATGGACGATATCTCCTTTGCAGCAATTGGAGCATATCAGCCCACGCTATAATGGATGATCGCATGCGCTAACGAAACACAGCAGTGCCTTTTATTCAGGAGCAGACTGTCTCTATTCCCATCTGACTGGGGAAACTGTGGGTACAATGACTTCAAAAGATTTTTAAAACATCAAGATATAATAACAACAGCACCTCCTTAAGGCTTTTAACTGTTTCCAGCCTATCAATTTTACAAAACTGGGCCATTTTATATAACCTTAAACTACAACTCTACACACACTGATGCTCTAATTCAGTTTCATGCGTGTCATATAGGCATTTGCCCTGGAACGATATCGTCGAGTTTAGTTTCCTCTTGACCGCACCCACATTTTTACAGACAACTTTCGTCACAAGTTGTTGGGAAGGTTTGAGCATGAACAGAATTTCAGTAAGATTTTATTCATCTTGTCTAAATATGCCGTCATAACGTAGTCTCTGTCTCTATTCGCCGGTCCCCCCACCCCCCGTTTCAATGTTGAATGTTTGCCAGACAATACTGCAGAAGAAAAGTCCGTTGAAATCCAACATTGAAAAGGGGGGAGGGGAGGGAAACAAAAGCATGGTAAAATGTGACAACCTTCCCAACAAAATTGGCTAAAGATGTAGATATGCCAACTTTAATATTGTTCGCCCAGTTGTCAAACGACAAACTGAAGGAGGAAGAACATTTACCGTGACTGCCTGTCAAGCCTGGAACAGCTTACCACTATCTGTGCGAAAATTACCCACGATTAAATGTTTTATGAACTCTCTTTGGAAGAGAATTTTTAAAGAACAGCAGCTTTTAAATCATTTTATTCTGTAATTTAGTTACACTTTTTACCCTTTTTACTTTTCTAATATTTTATCTCGTATTTCTTGTATTTTTATTCGTTATATTGTCTCATAGTTTATCCATAGTTTTAATATTCGTATTCTAGTGTATTTTTATATTTTATTTTAAATAATTTTAGAGGGCCACTGATTTGTTAGTATTTTTTACGCTATTTTAGTGCTACCCTCGTTAAATAAAGACGTTACTTACTTACTTACTTACTTACTTACTTACTAAATACTTGAGAAAATCTTGTGGTCTGTCACCTGTTTGAATGGAAGGTTTCACGGTTATACATACCCATGTGCACAAAGACAACAACCAAACCATTTCTAAGATGTTCACTTTGATGGTGTAATCCGTTGAAATTTTGGTGATCCTTTGCTATGCTTGGACTAGTGTGGTATGTGATTACTGAAGTATGAGTGTTTTTTTAAGGATTAGATTTATTTTGATTGCTACACATGAACTGAACCGTGAAACCAGGGCTTCAAGTGTCCCTATATTTCCTACATTTTTTCAATTCCCCTATATTTCCATATATAGTTAAAAAATGCCCTACAATCCCTATCATTTTACTCAGAATTAAAAGGAAAAAAGAACCATTTATTGCTAGCCTGGTGAACCTTGTACATGTGGATGTAACTGAGAAGGGGAATGAATTTCCTGGGCCAAGCAAAGACCAAACCAGTAACTACAGTAAGTGCACCTACTAATAAATGCCTCGGCATTTGTCACCAATGATCTGTTTTCAAAGTGTTTAAGGCAAAGAAGCATCCAAAAAGCAAAGAAAGAAAGGCTGAGGATACTGACAAAGAGAGAAAAGGAAGTGGGGAAGATGGAACAAAGCAGAGTAATCTCCTCTGAGAGAGAAAAGGAATTGTTGAAGTTGAAAGAGCAGAAGGACAGTGAGCTGCAAACGGCTAAAACACTCTATGAAGAAGCACATCAATGACTTTCGCAGGCAACTAAGACTCTTGTGTGATGGTTACGGACGTCTGCAAGGGGGATGGAGGAGGCCATTATTGGTATCAGTTTTTCGTAATGTTGCATGTAGAAAATACTTACTTTTAAGGCAGTAAATATATTCTTGCAGTATGTTCTAAATGCTTTAAAAAGTCTATAATTGTTTCCTATTCCCTATATTGGCCCTATGTTTTTGAAAAAAGACCCTATATTTTGGTTGGAGGCCAAATTTAACAACCTGGTGAAATCACAACAGAAAATCTTAAACTCCTTCCGATAGTCAGCACTTGCAGTTCCTTTTACTATGAAACAGCCACTCATCCTACTTACTCCCTCTTTATACTTAGAAAGAATACAGCCTTAAAACCACTATGGCTTTGCCAAACGTCTTAACAACAAAACTCTCAGTGATGACGAAGTCCTAGTCTCATACAATGTTTCCGCACTTTTTACTGAAGTACCTCTTGATGACACCATTGACAACATCCTCAAAGAAGTTAACATGCTCAATAAACTACCTAAACTCAGTTCTAGACTTCTCTTCAAGCATCTTCTCTGTAATGTCACTAAGAACACAGTGTTCAGTTTCAACCACCATCTCTACAAACAATCCAACAGATGCAGTATGGGAAACCTTTTGTCTCTAGTTCTTACAGACATCTTCATGGCTAAACTAGAGTCTGACATTACCCTATGATCCACTGTTTTACAACTGGTATGTTGATGATTGTTTCTCAAGGAAAAAATAGAAAGCCTGATGACCTGCTTGAGCTTCTAAACAGTTACCATCCTTACATCGTTTTCACTGTTGAAGAAAACCCCGACTTTAATGTATACTTGTTTTATTCATGTTGCATCCTTGGTCTCAAATGTGTGACCTTAACACTTACAATGGGCAACTGACTTGGTGTCAACAACATAAGAAATATGTTGCAAATATGATCTGAATCACGTGCAAGAACACTATATCCCTCCCCAAGTCGAGATAAGGAATCAACCTCCTCATGTTTGGGATCGGCCCAAAATTATTATGAGAGATAAAAATTAGAAAAAATTAGAAAGTGAGTGATAAAAATTAGAATCCCTGCGCAGCGTAGGTGCTAAATGTATGAATGACAAAATAGGTAAATACTACGCTGTGGTCAAAATACTTTTCCTGACGTTTCGGCAATGCTGCCTTCTTCAGGGGGAGAAAACTATTTCACCGTTAAAAAGTCCATTGTATATCTCGCGTATTTAAATAAAAGTGCGCGCACGTTGCCGCGCGTGACAGCGCGCGATAAGACAAAGAAGTCAATTCACGTGAAGCTAAAGTCGTGGTTTAGTCCACTCGGAGCCAGAGTTCCGTGCTTGAAGATATATTGCATCTCCTGTTTCTTGCGGTGCTGTTGGTTTACCAGGCCTGCCTTCAGGAAAGCGACCTTCATATCCTGCAGGGAGTGATCCGGCTGGTTAAAATGTGCAGGCACAGGAAGGTCATTCCTGCCGTTGATCACATCCCTGCGGTGTTCCCTGAAATGGTCTGCCATCCTGCGCCCAGTCTCCCCAATATACACGGTCGATGGACATTTCTCACATGTTAAGCAGTATACCACGTTCTCCATTGTACAGGTGTAGTGACCTGTGATGTTAACATGCCCCTTGGGTGTTACAATTGTGTTAGATGAGTTAACATGGGGGCATGTGTGGCAAACGGTCCTGTTGCAGCGAAATGTTGCCGGAGAATGAGCTGTAAGCGAAGAAAAGCTGATAGGTTTAGCTCATAACCGTGAGTGGAATGGTAGTGCTTTATGGCCGATAAGTAGTTTTTGGTAGTACTGTGTTGAACTGAATGAGCCATGAACGGGAAAGAGCCAAAATGCTGATTCTATGTCAGTTTTGGCATGAAACAGTCAGACCCGAACCTTTGGATAGCTGAAATTGCTTTATCAATTGTGATGTGTTGAAGGGAAAAATCATCCTTTTCGATAAAATGGTTTATGCTGGAGTTCCCTGATTTGGGGAAGGACAGATGGAATATTGTTTGAAACTTGTCTGAATGTTTTTAGGAACAAGGGCAATTGGTGAAACTTGGAAATTCTTAAATGGGGAGGGGGGAATGAAGGGACCTGCAGTACGCCCTTAAGGCACTTCCTCAGCTAAATTTAAAGTGACCACCTCGGGATTAAGGGAGGCAGTAGGTAAATTCTTTGAAAAACGAAACTGTGTAGGACTGGAGTAGCCGATCCTAGCCCCTTCCCTCAGCTCAAAGTACAGTTTATTAACAAATTTCCTGTTGGGGTTGTTTTGGAGAGCACAGTGTAGATTAAAGACATTTACTGGAGTGACTACACCCCCATAATTACTTGCCACGGTGGCGGGAGCTATGGTGGTCGCTGTTGGAATTCCCAGCCATGGGGGTTGCTGCTTATCAGATTCAGAGGGGATGGGGCACCTGATCCTGGGGTGATCCTTTCCACAACCTGACTTGTTGCACATGTGTGCATAGGGGCAGGGAGCCCTGGCACATGAGAAACCCTTGTTGAAGTTGTGACAAGTACGATATTCGTTCCCTCTAACTGTACTTGGCATGGATGAGGGTCCTGACTGGAAAAAAACCAAGCTCTTCCTTCATACGTGAAGGGGCAACATTAAACGTTTTAAGCCATAATTGGCTGTCTCTGACTGACCACTTGATGGACTTGTTAGAAGCAGCCTTTTGGCGAAACTTGACGTCATAAACACACCAGCCTAGGCCCCTGTGATATTTAGCTGCATAACGAATTAACGACAGGTATTCTAATAATTCTGCAGCACGAGTTGAGTGCTTACTAATGATAACACTCATATAAGGTGTAAAAGCCGAGGTCCATTCCTCTGTGTAAGTTATTGAAGTGGCCTTGGCCTTATTTACCTTAATAACAGAGTTCTCAAGAGTCAGAGTGAGAGGCTTGTCATGGAGAGGCTGTAGCGAATTAAGGTTCTTTGGAAATAATTTGGAAAGTTCCATAAACTAATCCGAGAGGATCTCTTTCACAAGCTTGGGTGGGATGCAGAGGAAATATTGCTGGTATTGGTCCTGCTTGCACCATCAACAGCAAAAGAATTTAGGGTTTCCTGGACTGCAGAAGAAATGTTGCCCTCACTCGATGTGGTTCTCTCTGGGACAATAGCTGGAGAAGACGAAGAACCAGTGAAGGCGTTCACTGCAGCTTGGGCAGCTGCGGTCGCTGTCTCTTCGATCGTCTCGTTGATGGTTGCTTGGACCAAGGACTTAACTTGAGTTAACTGGTTTTTGGACAGCATTCTTTCATCCGAAGAGTTGCGGTTCAGCAGGTCTTGGATCTGTTGTTGTAATTGCTGAAATTGTTGCTGGAGTTCTGTGTTGTGCCACCATTGGGCAGGGGGTGTGGCGCCAATAGATTGTGTATTTCGCCGGGCTTCCTTTAGCCGTTCGAGGAGCATGGAGCATGTTCCGGTAGCAGGAAGGTTCAGTTGATTGCACAAAGTACGAAATTCTTTCACGAACAGGCTGTCCGGGACGAGGTCAGCTGGGATATTGACCAGTTCGCCAGTCGCTAAACGTCATGTCCGCCGTGAGGGCAGCAATAGAACTGAAACTGTTGGAGCTTCTGCTGCAGAAGAAAGCACCGGGATACAAACCTGGAACCTCCAAGGCGAGAGGCGAGAACTAATCTACAATGCCACAACAGAATTTGAAAAGAAGACTTCGAGATATTGTGGTTTGGTCTGCTTTGGTCGGGAAGAAAAAACCGGGTGATGAAGCACATGGGAATGCAAGCTAGGGAACATGGCAGAGTGCCATGTGATTGGTCAAATAAACAGGGAAAAGTTCAAAGGGTTCTGCTCACGTGAAAATCACTGGACATAGGACAAAGCTCAAACAAGAGTTGTTGATTAACTAAAATTTATTTCCGGTGATCAATAAATTATGATTAAGAAATCTAAATCAATCACTCAAAATCGCTTGAGAAGGTCATCATTGACTACAAGCTTAAAATGTCTAACTAAAGTTATTTTCGGTGATCAATTAATTATGATTAAGAAATCTAAATCAATCAGTCATAATCACTTGAGAAGGTCATCATTGACTATAAGCTTAAAATGTCCAGCTATAATCGAATATGTCTGTGAGAAATAACAAAAGCAACTTTCGTTGCAACATTCAAAGTTCACTCAACCATGACAATCAAAACAGTACAGTCAGAAACGGCTATGATTTTTGCTGTGACTTTTCGGCACTCGCAAGTTCAGTGAGATGAGAACATAGTCCCAGACATAGTCCAAGAGTGTCACAGTCTCTAAGGCTTTTGTACTACACGTGTCGCTGGTTGATTCGCGGGTCCTTGTGCACATGCTACCGGAAATGAATCATTGTCCCACGAGTTGCTGTCAACTTCATGCAGCTTTCAAACATGGGATACGTTTCTGAGGATCTGTGCATCAGTTCCATGCTGTAGCGCAACAGTAGAACTTTTCTGTGCCACAACCGTGTATGGCTGTGGGTCATATCACATCGACAACTTATCTTGGGACAGCTGTTAGAGTAGCACTTTATCTCGTTCTTTCATGGGTTAAGAAACGGCTTGCTGGCAACCATCTGCGTATGCTTTTTGCTGGCGCTTCTTGGCGAGGTCATTCCGTCTGGCGACAAGGCTTTGGTCATCTCGGTTTAGGAAGCTGGGAACTTTTGTTTGTATCTTGTATCTTGCATCCCACCATCAACTGACGGGGTGATGTGTGTGACGGCATGGGCAGTAGCGCGGGAGTTGAGCAGGAACTTGTTAATTTCTTGTCGCCAATCTTTGTGCTCAATATGTGCCCCTCAGATAATTTTTTCCAAAGGCTGGTTGAAACACTTAACTTCTGGCTTGGGGCCAGTATGAAGGGACTTTCTGATGTTGTATTGCATGGGCTGAAGACGAATTGTGGAGCATTGTCCAAAATAATAAGCTCTGGAAAGCCGTGCATCAAGAATGTCCTCAGAAGGTGCTTAACAAGGACATCAGACATACAGTTGACTCTCAATAACTCGAACGTTCAAGGGAAATAAAAAAGGTTCGAGTTATGGAGGGTAAGATTTTAAAGAAAGTGACCTGAAGGGGAAAATCATTCGGTTTGAGTCAGCGGAAGGTTTCGAGTTATGAGGGTTCGAGTTACTGGATGCTCCACTCGAACAGAGAATAGCAACTTCCAGCCATTTTGAACACGCTTCCACCAAGATGAGAAGACGTTCTCCTGCAGGAAATGGACTGCATAAGTTGATGTGAACAATCTCCCATGGTTTTCGCGGCATAGAGGACTAGTGTATGGGCTCTGGTGCTGATTTGGAAGACATTGACTGATAAGAAAGGCACTGTTTAATGGTCTGCTTGGCATCTCATTCGATGCCTGGCCACCAAACTTTCTCTTGCGGGAGTTGCTTTGCATATTGAGCCTTAATGGGCTTCATGGGCTAGCTGGTGGGTTTGCCATCATACCTGGACTCAAATAACAATTTTTCTTCTGCAAAGAATGAGACTATTGGTAACAGACAATTCTGCACGGACTGAGCAGAAAGGAAGAGGGTAAGGCTCATCTGGCCATTTGCCACAACATAGAGAGCCTTCCAACCTTTGTAGTACTGGGTTATCTCTTGTCGCATCGACAATTTTGTCAGGAATCTTTCGACTGCCTCTAACACAAGGGATTTTCCCTATAATATTCACGTTAATAACGACCAACAACTGGAATCACTTCACGATTTAATGACCCAACTCAAAAATAAATTACAATCACTGAGATCTGTCGTCAAAATCGCACATGGTTTTGAAATTCTAAACTTACATCACATGATTACACCTCATTACTTAGCAACGAGAACAATAGAACCAAAGTTCACTTTCATGGCGTGACAGTCATGCAGTCCATTTCCAACATGCTCCCCCCATTTGTCTCGAGAGAGCCTAATCAGTTAACACGAGAACAACAATAAATGAAAATAAAACAGGGTCTCTAGTCTTCATCATTTATTTGTGCTAGTTCCTGTAAGCGAGCCCTAGCGGCAAATGCAGCATTCCTACGTGGTCTTAAAGGATGGTGCTGTAGGATTCAGAGCTGGCGGGGATGCCTCCACTGCCATGTCGCAGGTAAGTTCAAGAGGGTACAAAAACTGTACTGGGCGCTCCATGACTGACTTGGGTGTGCGTAGCTTAGCTCCTAGGACCAACAACTCCAAGCTTCCACTGAGCCTATTCTTCTCATCGGACTCGATGATTACTTCATCTCCTTTCGCTGGATGGTTACTGTCACCTTTGTGCTTCAGACAGTGTCTCTCCTGGAGCCCATGCAGGTATTCTTTGGTCCAGCGGGACCATACCGCATCCTTGCACTTGCGCAAGTACTTTGCACGCTTTCTGAGGTCGTAGTCTTGAATGTGGTGCGGCTCCAGCACTGGCAGTGCATTTAGTTGCATGTATAATAGAGAACTTGGGGTAAGGATGGGCAGTTGGATGTCGTCCTCCACATAATCTAGTGGCCTGTCGTTAAGGGCAACTTCCACATCTACAGCACCCCTTGAAGTTCGGTCCAAGACAGGAATCCATTCCCAATAGACTTGTACAGGGATCCCTTGACTAAACCCAATCAATCTTTCAAATTGGCCCCCCCACCAGGGCGCCCAACTCAAATTAAATTTCCACTCGATTCCCTGCTGGGCAAGGAGGCCATGAATCCTCTCATCTTTCATTACTTGCTCGATCCATTTGGATGCACCCACGAATGTTTTACCATTGTCACCAACGCCAACGCCACTCTCCAATTTTGCTTGTTCAATCTACGTTTTTACGTTTTCAATCTTTTTCACAATTGCCCAAAGGGCATCACCTTTTCGTTCGATTCCTTTGCTGTTTCCTTTCTCGACGATACCCTTGGTTTTCCCTTGAGTAAACTTAAGAAGTTTTATTTGCACGTCCAGTTCTGTGGTCAACGCTTCCATTGTTGTTCAAGCTTCAGTTGTTTTCGCTCAAAGTCCCATTCGGAGGTGCCAGTTTGTGTCAGGAATCTTTCGACTGCCTCTAACACAAGGGATTTTCCCTATAATATTCACGTTAATAATGACCAACAACTCGAATCACTTCACGATTTAATGTCCCAACTCGAAGGTAAATTACAATCACTGAGATCTGTCGTCAAAATCGCACATGGTTTCGAAAGTCTAAACTTACATCACGTGATTACACCTTATCACTTAGCAACGAGAACAATGAACCAAAGTTCACTTTCATGGCGTGACAGTCACGTAGTCCATTTCCAATAATTTCTCTCTGAGACGTGGCTATAGGGATTGAATTGGAAGCAACGTAGTTGATATATTCTTCCTTGATCTGTCGCTCACGGTTGGATATGCCTTGAAGAGGAAGGCATGGAAGCACGTTGGCTGGATATGTCTTGCCTGGCATGTTTATCACTTAAAATTTATAGCATTGTAGCCTGAGGGCTCATTGCTAGAGCCGGGGAGGAGGCTTGGACTTAGGCCTGTAGATTACTTCTTAAGGCTTGTGATCTGTGTAGAGGGTAAATTGCTTGCCATACAAGTTGATGTAAATCGTTTGCAGGTCCAAACTACTGCCAAGGCTTCATGTTCTGTTTAGAAGTATCATCTCTCTACATCTGCCATTAACTTAAATGCCTTCTCTTTTGAAAGTTCTGGAAATGCTGGTTGAAAGCTAAGACGACGTAAGAGCAATACCATTGCTCGAAACAAATACCTGCTCTACTTCAGAAATTGATTCCTTGCTATTCTTATGTACATGTCTATGAGCTGATGTAAGTTGTCATAAATCCATAAAACGGCCGGACCATGTACACCAACTGTTTTATTATCTCTTATGTGTACCCTAGATCTTGCTGGGTCTTTTTCTGTACCATGGTAGTAAGCAGCTTCCTTAAATTCACTGAGGTCATTTTCCCCGCAACTCCACTTTTCCCACTGTTGTCAATCAGAAGGCGTGGCATCATCCAGTCTCTCACTTCGCAGTGCGACTGGTCTTAAGTGTACATGTCTTCTCAGCAAAATTGCCACGTGTTTTAGCAGAGGTTGCTGCGAGTTGTTTTACAGCATTCAATCACTGGCTTCCATGGAAAACCTTGTTAAGGGTTTCGCTGGAAAGAATTTTTCGGTAGTTGTCATTGTACTTTTCTAACTTCCTCTTTAAGGCGTTCTTTTTTTTTAGCAGACGACCACGATGTCATTAGGTCTCTCTGAGCATTGATTAACTAGATGCTTATGTTTGGTAATGATTTACCTTCTTGACTGAGAAATTTGAAAAAAGGCTCAAAGTCATCAGGTATGACCTGGCAGTCCGGGGTTGATACTTCTCCACAGCACAGCATGGCCATGACTTCAAAAATGTAACTCCATCTTTACCAGGAATTAACAGCAAGTAAATGGCGGGAAGCTTTTGCTGCTTCATTGGCTTTTTTGTTTAATTTCATCTAGCATGAACAAATAATACTTTGTACCTGGGAATTGTACTGCTGAGCTATCCTTTCACTTTGATATCCCCCATTTATGTCAACTGGGTGTTCATAGAATTCAGTGAGTAAGTTTTCTGTGGTTTTATTGTCTTTTTCTTGTCGCCATTCGTTGACGTCTTCACAGCCGCTAGGAGTCCAATCCTCGTCAAGTGCATCATCCTTGTCACTCTCTTTGCCATTAAAGGTGCTTTTTAACAATTCGTCGTGATCCATTTCTTCACTTTACTTTGTTCTCAAATCTTGTTTTGACTGCTCTTCGCTATTAAAGCGGTAGCCTTCACTTTGTCGCTCATCAATAAAACTTTGGATTATCTCCTTCCAAGGTAGCTCGTTATCCTGGTCTAAAAAGGATCCAGATACATCGTTCTCTTTGCCTACGATTTCAACTAATTCAGTTACATGGACATGATTCGCTCAACTCAGTTGTTATCTAGTTCTTGTAGTTCTTGACTTTCGACTTTATCCCTCTCTCCCTCCATCCACTTGCTCTGGTCTTTTTCTCCACGAGAAACGTTGTCTTCTGTGCTCAGGAGATCTTTTCTTCTTTGTGTTCTCTCCCACACTCGTTCTCGTCTTGATCACTATCCACATACGTGTTTGTTTGGCTTAGTTTCACTACCCTTTGACTTTCCTCTTGTGGACATTCATCACAATCCTGTCTTTCCTTGTCACTATTGCTTTCTTCTCGTTTCTTTCTTTTCTCTTTCCTTGTTCCTATAAATACGTCTCTCACTTTTCTAGGGGCACTCTTGCACTATGAGATAGAAACCCATGAAAATCTTGGGAATTTTTTCATGGTAAATTCACATCTTTTTTAAGCATTTTCACAGGGTTTTCACAGGCAAGAGGAAAGGAATTTTCAGAGGAATTTACCATGAAAATCCTTGTCAAAAAGCCACGAAAATCCCCTTAAAAACCCCCAGTTAACCACCCATGAAATGATCCATATTTCAAAGAAGTCCATTAATCAACCCTGTAAACACCATTAAAAAAATTGTATTAACAATAAATTCGCTCCCAAGTGCACAAATGACAAGAAGACAAACCTGGCAGTAAAAGGGACCATGGACACTGGGTGCTCCCTAGGATAGCAATGAGCATGGGTGGTAGCGACACACCCTGACTGGCATAATTGGGTGGTTAGAAGGCACACCCTGGAAACTAAGTGGGGCGGTTAGTGGATACAAACCCCAAAGCACAAACTTGGGCAGTTGGCGGACGCACCCAGAGATAATGAATGAGGACAGAGACCCTTGGGCGGTTAGCGGACACACCCAGTGATTAAATTGGGGTGGTTAGCGAACTCACCCAGAGAACGAAGCCCTTGACCCAGCTAGGTACATAGCTTAAGATAAGGTGGGATAAGGGACCCACCCAACCTGCCAAGGGCGATAGCTAAGTGGAAGGTGTGCACCCAGGCCAGTAGTCCAAGTTTATTGAAAGGGGAGGGTAGGGCAGGGGAAAATTAAACTTACAACTGAAAATAGATAGCGTGTGTAGCATGCTACTAGTACAGAGACTGGTGTATCGAACTACATGCATGCAAGTACTGTTCATTGGAGACCTGATATGCCACAGATGGTTAAACTAATAGCAGTGAGATAAAAACACAGGCACACATTCAATTGTGAGCAAACTAGGGAACAATTATTGACATAAGCACTAAGTGCTGATATAGATTCCAAGTAAATGCAGCTGAAAGCATCCATTGTTTGGATATCAAGTTCACTGGAATGTTTGTAACGCAATATATCGATAAACAGCATCTCTGTGGCCAAGGCGTATTGATAGTCAACAGTACAACGCTCTTGTAGTTAACTATACTTTACAAGTAAAGTGAACATTAACAATAAATTCGCTCCCAAGTGCACAAATGACCACGAGACAAACCTGGCAGTAAAAGGAACTATGGACACTGGGTGCTCCCTAGGATAGTTATGAGCATGGGTGGTAGCGACATACCCTGACTGGCATAATTGGGTGGTTAGCCGACACACCCTGGAAACTAAGTGGGGCGGTTAGCGGACGCAAACCCCAAAGCACAAGCTTGAGTGGTTGGCGGACACACCTAGAGATAAGGAATGAGGACAGAAACCCTTGGGCGGTTAGCGGACACACCCAGTGATTGAATTGGGGTGGTTAGCAAACTCACCCAGAGAACGAGGCCCCCAAACCCAGCTAGGTACATAGCTAAAGATAAGGTGGGATAAGGGACCCACCCAACCCGCCACGGGCGATAGCTAAGTGGAAGGTGTGCACCCAAATTGCGCCCCAAATACTGCCAGGGAAATAAATTAACAATCTCAACTTTAAAAAGGTCTACATTGTCCAGTACTTGGATCCCAAGATCGTAGTGGAGTACTATGGGTGGTGGTTAGCTTGGCAGGGACCGTTTGGAGTATTTCAGCAGGTGTCTTGATATATTGGGTGTAGCAATTGCTGGACCATCGGCCAAGGGTTTGGATAAGCCACGGGGGCAAGCCGGCCTCTGCAGCAGTAGTCGCAGCCCCAATACGGAAACTGTGGCAGGTGAAGTTTGGTGAAGGGGCTGAGGGGTCGACCTGCTGAGTGTTGACGAGTGGCTTAGAGGTGCTGGTTGTAGAGGAGGTTGACCCAGAAGTGAGTTGTTGGGCTTGTTTTGGGGGGCGACAAAAGGACTGGGTAGCCTGGGAATGGGAAGGGCAAGTCATGGTGCGATGGCCATAAGAGTGACAAGAAATGCAGAAAGGGAGCATTTCCTCTTTCAATATGTCATTGTAGAGTTTATTGTTAATTTTGCCCCAGGACAACAACGGTTAACGGAAGGCAGTGACGAACATTATCCATGCTGATGCTCTAAACTTCCTGCTAAACTTACAAATCTGGGCTTGGTAGGCCAGGAGATCAGGGGGAAGGAGAGGGAAGTGGTGAAGGACTGTTCGCAGGTAAATATTCCAGGCCTCGGGGTATTTTGCAAACCAGTTTGGATGTCACTCAAAGAAGATTGTGATTCAGGTTGGGGAGTCACAGGAGGAAGCAATGATCTTTTGACCGGCACTGGAGGATGTTGTGAGCCAACGCGCTCACTATGAACGGCTGCCGAGATGAGCGATCACAGCTGGGTGATCTGCACCTCAGAAAAGGCATTCGCTCGAAGATTGTACATAGTTTCACAGGGTAAAACATTTAAACCTTATCCATGAAAATTGCATGAAAAGTCCATGATTTTTTTAAAGTTATGTATGAACGGTGCCACTGTATACATAGCGGTTTTATTGTCTTAAAAAAAGATAGACTGAGCTAAATTTGTTGAACTTACCTAATGTTGTAGAGGCTTCTGTCTGTCTATACTACGGTGTAGGTACACATGCACAAGACCAAATGAAACATCAATTAACTGTCCACAGGGCCTTTTATTCGACCCAACTGATAACGCAGTAATCATGAATGTTTCAATTTTTTCCCATACTATAAAGTACATTCAGATCAATAAAAATTGCGACTGATATAATTTCTATAAGTAATTTAAAATTGAAATTCTAGTGTAATACATAATTGAAATTTGATATTCTATACTTTCATTGAAACATTAGTTTACAGAACGTTCCATATTCTATCAGCATTCAACGAATCTCTCTTTATCAGGTTGTATTGCTTTTACTATTGCTGTAACGATTGGTATATTTTCCTCAATAATTGAATTTTGCAGGCACACTCTTTTGTTTTACACTGAAGCTGTTCTGCTCAGAACAATAGGATCTTAAATTTTTACACAAGTTTGAAAGTTCATGTGATGTTGTTAACTCGATCTCATTATCATTTAATATCATTATATTGAGCTTTACTTTTTAATTGTTTGCCCAATTCAAGTAGCTTCAATGTTATAATCCGGTAACACTAACCATGTCAAAATTTGAAACAGCTGAAAAGTACCACAGAAACGAAGTTGTAGCCCACACAGCTGACTACTATTGAAAGCTCGAATAACCAAACTCAAAACTTAATTTTGTTTTCATTGTGCAAACAGTTAAAGGTAAGTCTTTGCAGTTACTGTAGTACCACAACGAAACTTAATGCATAGATCTAGAATTAACTCAAGTAAGCTTTTTATGGCTTAAAAAGTTTTTTCAATGATTTTTTCATCATTTAGAACATAAGCATCTGTGCCGACCTTCTGTAGTCGAGGAGAGGAGAAAAAGATGTACTCTCCACTGACCGTGTCAGTGTCCTTACGTTTTGGCCACTTGCATGTGCCGTCTTTCATTTTTCTTAGAAATCAACGGCAATTCCTCTTCACTTTTGAGGGCAGTGATGTTGCCAATGTAAAATCCCTCATCACATGCAACTGCCCTGTTACATGTAATGTTTCTCCATCGTGGCCCTGCTAGTCACCAACAAAATGAACAGGTTTAGATACCCATCATTGTCACTGTCATTAGAGTTTTGCATCAACAAATGTGTTGGAAAATTATCTTCGTTCTCTTTTTATTGACTGCCTTCAAAAAGAAGTTGTCAGCACCTAAATCAATGTTATGTCGTAACTACAGAACTGTAGTCAGTGGTGTTTACTTAAGGTTGTTGCAGAAGGAAAACTCATTGGAAAAAAAAACAGGAAAGAGACCAAAAGAAGTATCATAAAGAGAATCACTTTTTCATTTCTAACCTCGAGATTGCTACAACTTGACAAGTGCTACTAAGACTTTGCTGAGATATTTGTAAGCAGGCATAGTCCATTCCTTGGACTTTTTCCTGAAAGTAGAAAACGATTTCCTACAGTAGCTTTAATAAAGTTTTAATCCACTTGGATAGCTAAAATTAGTATTATATCGCTCTTGTTGATGAAAGCAAAATACGGATTTTTCTTTCAGCTTCAAAACATGCTCGATAGATTTGCATGATGTGAAAAACCCTGTACCGTTTTAACGGTTTTTATAGTTAGCACCAACTGGAAAATTATGATTTCCTGTCAGTTTTTGACCTATGTTGAAAACATAGGGTCTTAGCCCGCGTGAAGTTTTTCCCTTGCTATGTTTGTATGTATGTATGTATGTATGTATGTATGTATGTATGTATGTATGTATGTATGTATGTATGTAAATTCAATCTGCTAATGTGTAGAATGGTTTTCAGAGAGCGCTCAACTTTTCAGGAGCAGTAAATATTACAATGAAAATTATTCCAGGCTTCAGATGTATTTCATCGCGTTATTGCTACAGCTCTGTTTCGTATGGCCAAAGGATGACCACACTCTTCAGGCAATATTGGCGAATGACCGTTAAATTCGAATGCTAGCGTCTATATACAGATGGTTGCTAGGTAGTTGCGTTATGTTATTCTAAAGTTCTTAAGGACATATCTATTACGATGAGGGCATGAACTCGCTAATTCGTTTCGCTTATTTAGGGTACATAGATCTTTTCTACAGATTATTACAAACTTTTCGTGAAGACACATTACATTTCTTGCTAAGATTATTGTATGGTCGGCATCTTTTCAAAACTTTCCATTTAATTTTGAAGGGTTTCTTTGCATCTTTGAGAGTCGAAATGTGTTTTGATAGTTCAGTTTCGTTTCTTCTGTTTGTGTGACGGAAAGAGGTCTGGTGGTTCCTCTACCGTTCCTTGAAGTTCGTTGCCAGGCCCACGTAGGATTCAGTTGCTGCGTCAGTTGTAATTGTTGCTTGGTAAACCACATTTTGTCGAAGGCATTTTCCATCGAGTGGGCACTCTGTTTTGTTTTGGCAGTTGCACTCGTTTGGTTGCTGCGGTGTCATCGTTGGGACATTTGAAAGGATGTTTTTGTTGTGTGACGCGATGATGGTTTTCATATTAGGCATACATGAGTAGCTGAGCTTAAGTGTATGTCGGTTGAAGGTATGTATGTATGTATTTTTGATCCGGGGGGAAATCTCCTGTGAGACGGGCGGGAATGCTCATCGGAAAATTTAAATTAAAGCTATGCTAAAACAGACGGAGAATGCGAGACGACGTGCATCCAGGCACCTTTCACATGGGAGTACACCCACCGGGGGAATTTATGTGGCACTATGTGGCACCAATCAGATTGAGGCTACTAAGCTAAGAGTACGTTCTACCAATGAAAGAGCTGGTTAGAAGTTGAAGCTTACTGAAGTTGAAGGTCAGACAAGGTTAAGCTTACCGGCCATGTCGAATGTACATATGGGGACGGAAACGATCAGCGCAAATGTGCTTTTCTACTTTTTCCTCTCGAATATTATATTTTCAGTAAAGGCTTGGTGTGGTGGAATTGATGATAATTTCCTAAAGCTATTGTAAGGGCAGGTAAAATTGAACTTTGTCGTGGCCAACGGTGGAACATGAGTACTTGACAAAAACAATTAACATCGTTCCAAAAATAGAGTTGTTGATGGGAAACTAATTTAATTTGTTCTTTTATGATTTGTGTTATGAAACAGCTGTTTTGGTTATGTATCTTTTAGCAAGATGTTGGTTGAAAAGATTGTATCTGTGCTTGATACGGATAATTTTGACTGTACTTTGCAAGGTGTTTGAAACAGCTTTGTTTGGTAATTTGAAATTTATAGCGACATGTTTATAAGATTGCAATTTGCATAAATCAGCTTGTTTATTCAAGCGTGTCAGTAGGTTTTAAAACCTGTTTTCTCTTCCCAAAATGCGGTTTAGTTTTAGTTTACGATGTTGTGTCCATGATTTATATCAGTCATATCCACAGACTTTTCAGCCGACATAGAAATGATTTCTTTCTTGGTTTTATCATATACAAGAACATGGTTTTTGAAATTTTTTAGTGACGTGTTTAAGATAGCAATTTGCATAGATTAACTTGTTCAAGCGTGTCTGTAGGTTTTTAAACCTGTAATGTATACGGTAAAATAGCGAGTTCCTGTACGCTCAAGCTCGGAAACTTCGTTAACTGCAAAACCAAAATGTACTTTTGAATCATCTGGCGAAGGAATATGAAATACTCCCAGAAGGTGCGAATCTTTCTGTCGAAATTGTTCGAGAATTCCTTACAGCGGGGCATTTTTTGGAGAACTCGGCAAGCTGCTGGACATGTCATCTTAACACGACAAAAAGTGAAAAGTCCTAAAAAGTACAACAAATCACAGTTTACTTAAAGAAAACAAAATACCAGTCTACGTAGTCTGCATGGTCTGCAGTCTGCACAGTCTGCAGGCTACGTTTTAACATGACCGCAAGGACTGTCCTCTCCTCAAATTATTATCTACTACACTTGTTTCTTTCACATCTTGTTGTGAGCTCGATTTATATTCTTCAGTAATATGCAGAGAATCATTAGTTGACCTTAACTGAGGTTTCAGTTTTAAATTTAATTTGAAGTTTTTATGCAGTCGTTTTGTTCTAGTGTCAGTTTGACTTTTTAGCCTGTAGCCTACTAGCCTGATGGTTGTTCTATCTCCAATTTTGGTCCAACTGGGTTTTTAGTGGGATGTTGTTTTGCATTCCAAGGGTATTGCTGATTAAACGAAAAAGCTGTTTTAGGCCCAGTTCAGACGCCGTACCTCTCATGGGCCGTACCAGATACATTTTCACTCCTAGGTCGTATTTAAGTGGCAAACTTTGCCGTACCCTGAGATTTTGGCTTGCCTAATTGAAATCTGTCGAAAAAACTCATTTGGACACCGTACAACTGCCAAAAAACTATGTACTACTTGTTACGACACATGGGAGGTGGGGCGTCTGAACTGGGCTTTATGCACTCAAGTGCTGTAGTGGAGGGGGGAAGTATTTGCAAGAATAATCGCGTGTTTTTTTGTCCTCAGAGTATGTCTTAAAAATCGCAAATAAGCGAGGATAAGACTTGTCATTTCAACATAGGTCAAGCACGCAATGCATGCCTATGTTTTAAATCCTTGGGCCTAACAGTTGAGCTTTTTATGGTATATTGCTCAAATGCTAAGTTGAATAAACACAAACTATAGAAGGTCAAAGGACACGGTAGTTATCGCTTGTTAAAATCGATTTGTAGCGGCGTCAGCTCCGATGACAGAGAGATCTGTGAAACTCAAGAAAACTAAATGACTCACAGATTCCACAAGGCTGGCGTTTATTGTGCCAACTTTTACAGCAATCCTGAATGGTAGGACGTGTTGGGGAGAATGCTCTAGCAGGTTCTGAGTTAAACAGCAATAATTGGTTCCCGTTGTTCCCATCGAATTTCTGTGAGCCTTATGGAAAATTACACACGTTTTTGCGATATAAAGGCTAAGGGCACGTGATCACTAGCGGAAAATAGTTGTGACATAATTGCGGTTAAAGCTAAAAATATACAAGAAAAGACTATTGAAAACTATGAGGCACATGGGTGCCATTACACTGCTTCCCTAAATGTTTCTTCATTTAAAAATCCAGCTGCTTTTTTTTTAAACAAAACTGCAATAATATAAAGGAAAATTATAAAAAAATCTAGATGAAACTTTGTTGATATAATGGAGTGGCATTTCTAGAATGTGCTAAAAATGTCTATTGAGCCTAATTTTACTAAATATAAATCAGTTCTTCAAAGAATTTCCTTTGTCCATCCTTGGTTGTCGTAATCTCAACTTTTCGCTCGAGATGGTCCTTGCTGGGAAAAACCTTTGTGACCAAGGCAAGAGGCCACCAGTTTATTGGTAACTCATCATCACAGAGTAGAATGATGTCTCCAGGCTTCATGTATCTTTTGGGGGTGGTCCATTTCTGGTGGCTTTGAAGTAGGGTACAGTATTCCCTTTGCCAGCGCAGCCAGAGTTGGTTGGCAAGGTACTGGACTCTGCGCCATCTCTTGCGAGAATATAGGTCCGGGGGGTCAAATTTGCCAGGTGGAGGTAGTACGATCTGCGTCTTCAAAGTCAGCAGGTGATTTGGGGTCAGTAGCTCTGACGCCAGTGGATCCGTCAGATTTTCCACTGTCAGAGGACGACAGTTGATGATGCTTTCAGCTTCAGTCATCAGGGTGCGCAGTGCCTCATCGTCGAGCTGTTTACCATGTTCATGTAGTAGGGATGACAGGACTGATCGTGTTGTGCATATTTGACGCTCCCAAATATCTCCCATGTGAGAAGCATGGGAAACGTTAAGATTGAAATCGATCAAGTTGCAGTCCTCTGATGATAAATAATCTTTGATAGACGTAGTGTCGAGTTCTTGGAGTGCAGCACTGAGTTCATTCCTTGCTCCTACGAAATTAGTGCCTTGGTCGGATCTGAGCTCGTGGACTTCCTCTGCGACTGATAAAGCACCTCAGTGCATTCAAGAAGGAGTCAGTTGTCATGTCATTGAGAGTTTCCAGGTGTATGGCACGAGAGGCGAGGCACGTGAATATTAGGCCCCAGCGTTTTAGCTCCTTCCGGCCTTCCTTGATGTAGAAGGGACCGAAAACGTCCATTCCAGTGTATGTAAATGGGGGAGCTGGTGTGACACGCTCACTTGGAGGGTCTGCCATTTTCTGGTCTTGACTGCGGCCTCATAACTTGCGGCATACAACACACTTAGCGATGAAGTGGGGACCTACCGAACCCCCATTGATAATGTGGAATCCAGCTTGATGGATAGCGTTGTGTGTCATGCCGTAACCTTGATGATGCTGCTTCCTGTGATGAAACTGCCGTACAAGAAGACTGGTCACGTGGCTGTTCTTTGGTACAATAAGGGGGTGTTTGACGTCGTAGGGGGAAGTAGAACTCTTGAGACGGCCGCCAACTCTAAGTAGTCCTTCATCGACAAACGGGTCCAGTTTGTGAAGATTGCTGCTCAACATGACAATCTTGTTTCTTTTGCGCGCAGTCTGGTGCTCTTGAAATTGGCTCTCATTGCCATCAAGCTCACTCAAAGTTATGATCTCTGATTCGAAATGATTATGCTGTAATGATCTCAAAACAACTTTCTCAGCTTGGGATAGCTCTTGCACAGTCGGGGGTCCTCGTTTTGGATGCCAGTTGTATTGCTTGTTCGATCTCAATCTTTTAATCACCCTGTGAATACAAACGATGCATCGTTTTAGGCAGTTGAGTGAAGAGAAATGATTGAAACGGTCAGGTTTCAACTCTTCGGGATAGGTTTGATGAGCCTTGCATTCATCAATCTTGGTGGCTAAAATGGATGTCGTATCCTTTCTAACTTCATTATCCGATGGATCCAGTGTTCAGGTAGGCTGGGTTTGAAAAGGTAGTGGATCTTGTTGCGAGAGGAACTGCGGTCCTTTAAACCAGCAGCTCTTCTCCAATAATTCTCTCGCTGTTAGGCGCTTGAGTGCAGCGACTTTGGATTTTGCATGAGGAACCTAACATGAACTTCGTTCTTCTGATTGATCATGCGTAGATAGGAGATCTGGCCCAAACCGGTGTCACTTGAATCTGAGAAGCTATGGATCTCGGTGCGAATAGGGTCACCAAAACCTGGTGGCTTAAGACATTGGGGAAACGTAAGCGTTTGAAGTAGGGGTAGCTCTGTCCACCATTTCTCCCAAAGTGGGAGAATATCCTCAGGTACTGGGTCATCCCAGTTGATGTTCTGACGACAGACTGCTTGTAGTATCTGTTTGCCGACTAGTATGACGGGCGATACAGCTCCTAGGGGATCATAAACTGAACTTATGGTGGAGAGGATCCCGCGCCGAGTTGCAGGTGTTTCTCCCAATTCAATACGGAGTCCAAAGGTGTCTGACTCAATGCACCAGTACGTACCGAGCGACCTCTGAACTGGCATGGTGTCGTGTCTAAGGTCTAAGTTCTTGAGATCTTTTGCGTGGTCATCAGCCAGTAGAGCTTCGAGAACCTCCTTGCGGTTGCTTGCGAACTTGTGGAAGCGCAGGTTGTCGCTTGCACACAAGGATTGTGTATTCTTGATCAGCTCGAGGGCTTGCTCTACTGTAAGGACGGCGGAGAAAATCTGACGCCTGGTTGCCGAACTCTTGCCTGTGAGTTTCTGCTGTTCGGTGAATACAGAAGTTCGCCACTCCAGGGGATGAAGCTGCACCGAAGAGGTGTACGTTCATTCGGTATTCAATGATCGGGTTTGAAAGGTTCAAACCACAGAAACCATAGAAAATCTTTGTCGTCAGAATTAACGTAGAAGCTGTGGAACATTTGTTCAATGTCACAGGTGAAGGCTACTACTTCTTTATGAAATCGAGTGAGTACCCCTATCAGGGAGTTCAGTTGATCTGGTCCTTGGAGCAGATGCTTGTTCAGGGACTCGTTTTCGAAGACAGCACTGTGGTCAAACACGACTCGGATTTGATCAGGCTTCCGCGGATGGTAGACATTGAAGTGAGGGAGGTACCAAACCTTGCCTGCTGCTGTGCTCAACTGATCTGCGGGGATTCGACTAGCAGGCTAAGTAATCCGACTTCAACTTGTCATCATGTAAGAGCTTTCTCTAGAGAGAGAGAAGTCTTCTCGGACAGTGCTTTCTATTGTTAGGTAGGTTGACAGCATCTGTTTTGAAAGGTAGCAGTGCCTCCCAGTTACCATTTTTATTCTTGTGCAGGCCTTTGTCTAGTATTTCTCTAAAGCGTTTGTCTTCCATAGACTCAGTTTGCTCAGTTCCACAAATCTTGCGACTATGGTGAATTTCACTATAATCAAGTTCCATCATTTCGCGTACTTGTTTTGGACTTGTCATGTCCTTGGAAGATAATGTGGGGCTGATGAAAGGATGTGTCTTAGGTGTTTCTATTGCGCGGTCCAGTAGCGTTTCTCTCTCCACGGTTACTCAATTTACTGATGCTGATGTTGATTGTGAGGGTTTATCCTTGCTTACGCGCCCAATTATCGTCCAGCCAAACTTGTACTGTTCCACCCAGGGTTCATCCTCTTGACCGGATATGACGTTCATTGGTTGAAAGGCCGCTGGAACATTTCGACCAATAAGTAAGCCAATGTCGACATCTGCAAGGTGGTGAATCTTGTCGGCGATCTTAGACAAGTGCTTCCACTGACTGGCTACATGCGGGGTGGCGATGTCCTCATGTGAAGCCTGGATGAACTCCCTTGTATAGGCAAAGGGGACTTTGACTGGTCCGTACTTGTGTTCGATGTCCTGAAGGTAGACCCCAGTGACCTTTCTTGTCCTAATGGTGTTTGAGCCAACAATTGTGTTAACTTGTAGGTCGAGCTCCGGTGCGTCTACTTCTAGCTTTTCTAATAAAGCGTCAGAGATGAACACGTTGGTGGACTGGTCGTCTAGGACCGCGTACGTAGTTAATTCCTGATTCGGGTTCGACTGGTGAGATACTTTCACTAGAACGATCCTAGCACACGACCGACCGGATTCCTCCCTCCCGCAGACTTGCGTGCAAGCTGTGGATGTATTCTCACTATCTGACGGCTTTGTCTCGTGCGTAGCTGTAAGGTGTTTTTTCTGGCAAATGTCACATTGTGGTGGGTTCTCATCACAATTTTCGGCGAAATGCTTGTCAGAAGCCTTGCACTTGAAACATAGTTTGTTTTTCTTAAAAAACTCTCTTCTGTCATCTAAGCTCAGTTCGCGAAACTTCTGGCACTCATTTAGTGTGTGGGTCTTTGTTTTGTGAAAGAGACACAGTTTCTTAATAACTGAAGAGTTTTCGGTGGATTTCTTTGCAGAAGTTTCTTTCTTTGATTCGGGGAACGGGTTTGATTTGCATTGCCTGTTTTTGAGGTCAATTGCGTGGCTGAGAGCTGGTTGAAGTAGAATTAGTCGCGGTCTGTCCATGATGAAATATTTGCGGAATGTTCATGCAATCTGCATGAAAGGTCACTTCGTCTACAAACTCGGATAAACTCGGAAATGCGTCGCAGCCTTTTTCTTGTTACAACGTTTGAACCTTTATTGACGATTTGGTTAGGTATCAACTAGGGAGTTTTTCAACCAATGTTTGCAGCTTAGAAGGATACTCAAAAATTTTCAAACTTGGTAAATGCGTTTTTGCTATTTCAACTTGTTGTAGGAAGTCGCTAAAGTCTCTTAGGCCTTGTGCATCACTGTTCGCAATCTTTGGCCAGTTAGCAAGTTTCTTCTCAAAGTCTGTGCCTATGATTGCACTGCGACCGAAACGCTGTTTAAGTTTCTTTCTGGCTTCGTTATAGGCAATTTCAGGGTTTGCACCGACCATGTATTGGAGTTGCTCAACAACTTTTTTCGCTTTTCCATCTAAGAGCTGATTGAGAAAATAAAGCTTCTGCTGAGCGCTGTTGGGTGCAGAATCAATGAGAGCGTTGAAGGCTGTCTCCCATAGAAAGAACTTGGTGTCCACCTCGTCGCCTCTGAAGACGGATGGCTTGGCTTGTGGCAGTCGCTGTAACTGAGTAACCTTGGCGAGGGCCTCGGCGATTTGATGGACGCTGTCTGCACTCGGCGGAGGGTGATTCTGTCTTACAGGAAATGGACTTGGCCTTAACTCGTGGTATGCAGTGGCTGGAGAAGTCTTAGGGGTGCATACATCAGCCTCGGGACGCAGTTCGTAGACCGACGGAAATGCAGGATTCATGCTTCTAATAATCACTCCTGAAGGATGCTGGGAAGTTCCCAAACTCAAACTGGTGTGTAAGGGCTCTTGGGTCGACGAAATAACTGGATAAATCGTCACAGAGGCCAACTTAGGTGGGGTGACTGGAGTGCTCACATTTGTGGAGAGCTTAGGAACAGTAAGGCTGTTTGTTGTTTGCGACACTAATAGCTGTGAAGTGTTTAAGCTGTCCAAACCAACAGAAAAGGCGGGGAACTGTGAAGTTGCTGGGTGACCTGTATTGAGAGATGAGGTAGCTAGGAGTCCTGTGCCAGAAGATGAAGCAGCTGGGTATCCTGTGCCAGGGTTGGGGGCAGCTGGGTGTCCTGTGTTAGGCATGGAGGCAGTTGGGAGACCTGTACCAGAGGATGAGACAGCTGGGTGTCCTGTGGCAGGGTTGGAGGCAGCTGGGAGTCCTGTGTCAGAAGATGATGTAACTGGGTGTTCTGTGTTGGGAATTACCGCTGACAACAAACCGGCAGTTGGACTTAGAGATCTGGGATCGAATTCTGGTTGCGCCATGAACCGATCTATCATCTGTTCCGTCTCGTTTGGTAATTCTGACCCCTCAAGTTCAAATAGACATTCGTCTTTCAATGCCTCCTCATATACGGCTTCCTCCACTTAAGTTTCACTCAATTGTTGTTGGAGTTTTAATTTATTTAGCGCCTTTTGTTCTTTGATAGCATCGCTAAATCTGATCTTTTGTTCTAATGAGGCACGCCTTGCTTTCATGCTTATCAGAGTTTGCTTTGAAGAAAGCGACCTGCCGGATGAAGTTGACCTTTTAGACAGGGTTTTAGAACGATTTGTCTTGTGTGACAACGTTGATCGAACGGATGTGGTTTCTTCTTTGTTGAGAGACACTAGTTTGTTGAACGCAGCGCTCCAAGCACCTTGAAGGCAATCTTTCACGGTTACGAGTAAATCCGTAATAACCTCAGCTTTAGGAGTGTTCTTCTCCAAATCAAGCCAAGCAGATAATGCGAGCTCAGTTTTTTGGCGAGCGTGACCAATTCTTTTATTTTATTGTCTATCATGTTCCGGTCTTTTGAACTAACCAAGAATGCGTGGTATGCGGTGACGTGCACGTGGAAGTTTTTGTTTGCCGCCCTCGCTAATTTTTCTTTTACCGCAGAACGGAACTCCAATCCTTTTTCTGTCATAGTTATTGTGCGCTTTTCTGGTAATTCAGTGTTTTTAGAAAATTCAGAAGTTTCTGCGCTAATTTCTGCGTTATTTCTACAAATGGTTTCGTTAAAACCAGTGTCTGTTGTTTCGTCGGGTGTAATGGCAAGTTTTGCTTTTTGATCCTCCTTTTCCGAGTGGCTCATGGCGTACCTTTTGGTATGCGGCAAACGTTCGGAAAGTGATGACTCAAAGACACGTTTGTTCTTCTAAGATTGTATTGTATACGCAATAAAGTTCGTTCCTGCTACAAACTCAAACTATCTAAACTTCTAAGGTTAATAAGGTAACGTCGCTGGCTGCGTCTCCAGTCTCTCTAGTGGTGTAATCGCTCACTTTTGTGAATGTTCTTCTTTGTGTGGCGTTTGAGTTCTTAACAATACTCCATTTATCCGGTCTTCTGTGAGCACGTGCTCGTTTCTTCTTCTCAGTTTTATTTGCGGCTCAGTTAGGATAATGGAACAGACTTACTTGGATTCCTCGCTTGACTGACCAAGTGTTTCCAGAGTTGGACTTACTGACTTTTCTGACTTTTCACTGCTGAGTGCTATTAGGTCCTCAACTTTTGGTAGAAGTTCGTCTTGAACAGAAATTCGACTGTAGCGGCATCAGCTCCGATGATGGAGAGATCCATCAAACTCAAGAAAACTAAACGACTCACAGATTCTACAAGGCTGGCGTTTATTGTGCCAACTTTTACAGCAATCCTGAATGATAGGACGTGTTGGGGTGAACACTCTAGCAGGTTCTGAGTTAAACAGCAATAATTGGTTCCCGTTGTTCCCGTCGAATTTCTGTGAGCCTTATGGAAAATTACACACGTTTTTGCGATATAAAGGCTAAGGGCACGTGATCACTAGCGGAAAATAGCTGTGACATAATTGCAGTTAAAGCTAAAAATATACAAGAAAAAACTATTGAAAACTATAAGGTACACAGGTGCCGTTACACGATTCCTGTGTTTTCTGCAGCATTGAAATTGACCGCACACGTTTTTTCTTTCCTAAGAACTCTGTATTGTCCGTGGCAGGGTAACTTATCTTTTGCCCTGTCACACAGCTACAAAATAATAAAATAGTGTAAATGATTTTATTTCAAACAAATTGACCCAGGCAACACTTTTTCATACGAGTATGTCCATAGAAAGGCAAGTCTATTGCGTAATGTGGCAGTTCCAGCAGTGATTTTAAATTGACCATGCGGGACAGCGCTTTGAGTTCATAACTTTCGGGGGAATTTAAAAAAAGAAACATTTCGGGAGCTTAAGTTCATAAGGACTAACTCTTTCCCTGTCAACAGGTAAACTCTGGGCCTTCAATATCCAGGTTTTCCTTGAATAAAGGGGTCTGGCATAATACAGATGAAGTTTGTGACCAAAACAGACCTCTGCACCACAACCGACCATTCCGAGAAGAGACTGGCGAGATTTTGAAAAGCCTTAATCAATTGATTCACTTGTGGTTGAGTTTTTGTTCAAAACCCAAAGTGACCTGCTTGGATAGAAATCAGGTCTAAGGGAAAAGAAATTATTGCTTAAACTACTGTGCAATGTGGAAGTTGCAAGCAACCTCGTGTGGGTTTAAAGTTGATTGCATGCGGTAAAATTTCACTGGTTACTATTTGTGTTCATATCTCTAGAGTGTACTGTGGTTTCTTTCTTTAAATAAATGGAAACAGAAATATAGCACTTTGGGCACTTAACAAGTGATTATATACTGCCACTATGACTTTTGCGTAAATATTTGTCCACTTTGGACAGGAGATCATTAACACTGTCCATAGTCTTTAACGCTTTTTCTTACATTTTGGTGTGCGCCTTCTGTGCTTCTTTTGCAAAATCCACTTTTCTCTTCCTTCCTTTGCTTCCCTCTTCTTTGGTTTCTGACAAACTTGACGAAAAGTCGACGAATTGGCAGCTCAGTTTTGCTTTAACTGCTTCAGATTTCCGTTCAGCTGGCGTCATTTGCTTGGAGTACTTAGTTTGGTTGGAAACTAGTACCTTCACAGCATCAATATCCTCCGTCTGCTTTTCAGCTGTTTGAGGTTGGCTTAACACATTTCTTATTATACAGCTATTTCGAGAAACGTCGGAAAAAAGCAAAAAACTGCACAAGCCAATCCCGAAAGGTATTTTGGGATACGGTCAATGAATTTTAATAAGTCAATTGATACATTAAACCCGCGATGCCTCGTCCGTACAGTGACGATCTTAGATGGCGAGCCATATGGATGAAGGAGTTTTTAGGTTATAGTGTAGATGATGTAGCGGCTACTTTATTCATGTCCCCAAGAACGGTGGAGCGCTATATTTCAAAATGCCTAAATACTGGCGAAGTAAAATGGGAGAAATTAGGGCGACCTTTGAATAGTTTTGCCATGCATCCACACGTGGAGTTCGTAATTATGGAAGCTGTTCTTGAACACCCGGACAAAACTCTTGCAGAGATTGCCTACGATGTCTACGAACAGACAGGGTCAGAAAATGTTGTTTCCAGCATATTGCGGTATTTGAAACGGAATAGTTTCACCCGCAAAAAGGTTTGTGAAATACTCGCTTTACTATAATAGGGCTTTTTATTTCGCAAATTTGCATCATTTTCCTGGTGTGTCAATTTAAGCGTGTTTTATCATTTTAAGCTGGCAAGAATTGCCCTTCAAAGATCTGAGGAAGCAAGAGTACTTTTCAGGTCCAATGTTTGTCTCCTGGATCCTGAAATGTTGGTGTTTTTGGACGAAAGCGGATTTGTAAGTATTCAATTGCTGTTTTACAACTTTTTGTACTCTTCAATTATTTTTCACAAATCACAATTTTTTCATCAACCTTTTACTTTTTTAGGACAAAAGACTTTCTCGCACCTATGGCTATAGTCTAGTCGGTAACAGAGCCACGGTCAAACGTCAGGCGCAGAACTGGGGACCGCGCATAACGGCCATACCCGTTATTTGTACGGAAGGAATGATAGAAGTGGGTATCTATCAGGGCAAGGTCGACGGGGCAAAATGTGAAGAGTTTGTGGATCAAAAGCTCTGCCCTAACTTGCTTCCATTTAATGGCATCAATCCACGATCAGTGGTCATAATGGGTAAGCATAAAATTTCTTGCAACACTACGATGTGGCGGTGGTTATGAAATTAAATATTTTTGTAACTCCTCAGATACTTCATTCCCTTCCATTTGAAATTTAAACCCTCTCTGATTCACGCGATTAGCATCACATTAATTTACTTCTTCCGTATTTTTCATTTGCCACAGATAATGCGGCTATCCACCACACCGACGCCGTAGTTAACAGGATTCATGCCGCGGGAGCAATGGTTGTGTTCCTTCTGCCATACAGCCTGGATTTTATGCCATGCGAAGAACTGTTTGCCCAAACAAAAAACTGGATCAGGGAAAATGACGCGGCCTGGCAATTTTGCCAGGATCCCAAATTTATGGTGGAAGAAGCATTTCTTCAGGTTACTGATGAACAGATCAGAAACTACATTCAACATGCCGAATACCTGTGATAAATAAACAAATGAATTTTATTCAGTGTTAATGACGAATGTTTGATTATTATCGCATATTAAAAAACTACAAAGAATTCATTTCTTTTAACAGTTTATCCTTTTGCAAAGAAAATTCGTTTTCTGTAAGGACGTCATCGTCTTTCAATGCTTTGAGATCCTTGAGCTGCTGAAGAATGCTTGAACGCATACGCACCTACAAGTAGAAAAGCGTTTGGTTAAGAAAATAATACACATTTAAAGGCCGCTAGCATCTGCTAAGAAATGCCTCTCTTGCCTTTCTTTCAGCGCCATCCGTGGATTGTCCACTGACTTCACCTGATGTTTGACTTTTGAATGATTTTGAAGCTGCTTTCGAATTGCCAGTAAAAAATGGAACATTCGGAGGGTTATCTTCACTCTTGTGGGTTCCGTTAACCTGTAATGGAATAAAATGATACAAATTGAACTATTCCTGTTTTCAATAGTTATTTTTACGGACACCCGCCGATCTCAATTCGAGCTCATCAGAGGAGGTAAAAACAACATAAAACCTTGACCAATAATTATATTGGAGAAGTGTAATTCGTTGCTGCAAAATTAGCTCAAAACTTGTCCAAGGCATTTCAGTCTCAAGAACGTGCAACACGTGCGTTTTATGCTAATTTTTGTAGACATTTGGAAACAACTTCTGGCTGAAAACTCGCCTTAGAAAATACGAAGCAAACAATCTTATAAAAATATAGTCTGAAGGTGGATATGAAATTTAACTAAAGAAGGTGAAAATTACTCTCGGCAACTCAAATTTTCCTTACCACCGTCCGCGCCCAGCAGCGCAATTTGAACTCGGGAAGAGTATGCGTCTCTCTAAGCCGTGAAAGACAAGAGTCGTAGCTGTTTTCTTCCTCTCCGTCCCCGCTATCATCTCGAGCACTGCTGGGATTACCTAAGTCAGAATAGTGATAATCATAATCATTATCACTGAGAACAAGGGAAAAAATCTCACTTAACTTTTGGTGCAACAAAACGTGCAAAACATGGCTTATTGTGTTTCTTACCTTTTCTCTTTTTGCCCGACGAACCCCTTGGAACGTCTTTATGTGGATCCACCCACAATGTTATCATCCCGTTTTTTACCAAAGAAAACGCTTCGGCGAGCTGGATTTCGGACGATATAGAGAATTTCTTTTTTCCGTCTGCGTAGTAGCCGATTTGGAAGGTCGTGTCGGCTGCTGGAAATATTTCCTCTTTACAATTCTGCAGAAAGTATTGCGTCAATTGCATGACTGTTGCAAGCAAGGTACTTTCCTGACACTGTAGGTGTCGTACCTGTTTTTGTGGGCTTCTTTCAGCACACGCAGACAGACGTCCATGGCGTCTCCTGCCATGTTTTTTAAAGATTTCACGGAAATGATGAAACTACCCAAAATACCTTTCGGGATTGGCTTGTGCAGTTTTCTGGGGTTTTTTTCCGACAACGTTTCTCGAAATAGCTGTATTTCACATTCTGTTTGCAATGGACTCTACGGGAGATGATAATTAAAGATTGACCACGTGCTCTGGTAATCCCGGTGCATCCGCTCTTTTTGGTGCTGACTGAGGTTAATCACGCTCTTCCCGCACTTTGTACATTTTTTAGGATTCCGTTTTCGTGTGGTCGAATTTGAAGGTTGGCCGTTGACCTGTGCTGGATCGTTTTCACATGCCTTTTTACTCACTGGTAAGTTTGAAGGACAGACTACTGTTGTGACCACATCCATTCTTTAACTTAAAAAAAAACAAATTAGTAAAGGAAACTACACTTTGCTTTTAATAAGAAACACGCTGAATCACCACTGGCAGTTATACAGGTTTTTTGGAATGAAAATTTTAATGTTCTCATAGTTAATTTTTTTGTGCACACATAAATGTTTCTTAATAACGGCCTTAAAGCTTTTATCCTTTGTGCTGATTCAATTCACCTTTTACACAACCGTGACCTTCCACGGGAAAACATACACTTACGCTTTTCTGTTAAACGGGTTAATATAAACAGATTATAAACGGATAGTAAACAGTTAACTGAAGCATTTAAATGGTCAACAAAACCGTTTTAAACAGTTAGCTAAAATTTTTAAACGGTTGAACAAAGTCCAAAAACGGCTAGCTTAAAACATTAAATGATTGACCAAAATTTTTAAATGGATAGCTGAAAACGTGAAACAGCTGACTAAAATAGCTCAAAATGTTGGAAACTACTAAACACCCTGAATGACCGGCAAAGACTTACAAGACTGCATGAATGCAAATAAAATGAACGTTTCCAAACCACGAGTTCAGCTACTGATATGGATGCGATGCATAGAATACAAAGAACTTACCATCATTAGGAACTTGCTAAGACTCGGTTTTTTCCAATTTGGTGTAGTTAAGTCGCTTAAGTAAGCTTGTTGCAAATGATTTATCCAATTATGATGATTTAATCGTAAACACGAGATGCATTCAACATGCAGAATGCACAGTTCATTCAGTGATCATGGTCTATGTTTATGCTGTTAGTGGTTCCCTTAAAAATAGTCATCCGTTCGAGCTAAAGTGATCGTAAGCGTGAAAAACACGTAAATTCATTCGATTGTTTTGCTCAAATACAAAAGAAGTGCTACAAATCTAAATAATTTGCACAGTGGCACATATGAAAACCATTCCATCGTTATGACAAAAAACCAAGACAAAATAAATTATTGGTTACAGTTTTGAATGTAGACAACAGCTTCTTTCGGAAAAGATGTTTTAATGAATGGCAATATAGCTCAAAACGGTTAGGATAATCAACCTCCTTCATGCGGTTTTATGCCTTTCTCCCCTCCCCAGGCTAGGGATTCACAAACTACTGGGCTGCATACCTGCGCTCGTTTACTGGGCACTCGACTAAAGACAGACAATTTCAGGTGGAGTAAAATGGCTAAGGGCAAAGACCCAAAGCCGATTTAATCGTTAAAACATTCTTGAATTAATTACAAAAACAGTTGGTTCTAGAAATTGTGTTGAGCCCAGTAAAGGTGAGGGCACAAAAACGCCTAAGAAACTAAACTAAAAATACCACAGGAAACAAAGTGGAGAGGACAAGGGGAGGAGGAGGGACTTTGAAAAACGAACGTGTCATCCAGCGAGAAAAAGCAAGAGTGAATGAATGAATGACTGCTTTGTAGCCAGGCCACGAGTCAAAACATACAAGCGGGGGGCTCAATACATTGAAGAACCATACCCCCTTGTCCAGGCCCCGCACGTGTCCTATTCCGTTACACAACAATATCTGTTGCATAAGAAGCTTACACACATGCCTACAGTGTTGCACTATTAAAATAAACTAAATTCACCGGGAAGAAAGACATAAAAATTCTATTCGCATGGCAAATAATTTATTTATGCCTTTCTCCCCTCCCCAGGCTAGGGATTCACAAACTACTGGGCTGCATACCCGCGCTCGTTTACTGGGCACTCGACTAAAGACAGACAATTTCAGATGGAGTAAAATGGCTAAGGGCAAAGACCCAAAGCCGATTTAATCATGAAAACATTCTTGAATTAATTACAAAAACAATTGGTTCTAGAAATTGTGTTGAGCCCAGTAGAGATGAGGGCACAAAAACGCCACAGCAGAATGATAACATCGTGCTGCCGCCCCACCCAAGGGAAATGCAGCCCACAGAGTATGATTTATCACGGAAGGGGGATTCCCTCCATTATTCCACAACATGAAACAAAGTAACAAAGGTCAGAAACTAAAACAAATACTGGCCAGTTATCAAAGGGCAGGGTGAACAGCTGCCCTTGCCAATCTGTTCCCCCTACCCTGTCTACAAGAATAAAAGGTATTGCAAGATAAAAATAACCTGGACTGTTGCCCGTGCTAAACAGTTCAGAATTCAATGGCAGAGGGGGATTCCCCAACAATTAACATATGAAATAAACTGAAATAGCCTAGAACTCGATAAGGAATGCCTGTCAGTACAGAGAAAGGAGAACAGCTGCCCTTGCCAATCTGTTCCCCCAACCCTGACTTCTAACTCAATGAGCAAACCGTATGAAAGAAGAAAGTCAAGATAGCTGTAAACTGTAACATGGAGCATGGGGAACTGCTGCCCCTGCTAATCAGAACCCCTAGCTCCCTAAAAGGTTCGGCAACCAAAGGGTGACAAGACTGCTGCCCTTGCTAATCAGTCCCATCACCCTACAGTGACCTGCACATGGCTTCCCCCGCAAGCCATGTGTGTACTTATAAGCTAAGACATAAGTGAAGGTATTCTAATATATTTAAGGAATGCATTGGACTTTCAATGACCCAAACTAGGATCTGAGCATCAGACATGCCCCGTTCTGCAGCGAAAGAAGCAGCGCCGATGCGAAAACTATGGCCCTTGTAATATATGGGGAGTCAAGCCTGCAGGCCTTCAACGAAAGAGAAAGTAGGTCCGCAAAAATGGTTCGTGAAACTGGACTGTTGTCTAAATTAAGAAAAAGTGGACCTGGTCGATTTCCCCGTAGTGATAAATAATCCAATAGCAATTGTACCGGACAACAAGAATGATGACGATGCAAAATTATAGCAAATGGACGCTGATTGTAGCTATGCTTAAAATTGCCAAAAGTGAGTTTCAGAGCCACCACATGCCTTGAGGTATCGACTAATTTTACCAACTGGTGAACCTGCAAGGGAACATTCGCGTCTTTAGGCGAATTATACGTTATCTCCCCAATTCGAAGGAAGGCAAAAAAGGCTGTTGAGCACATAGCCCTAAATTGACAACTTTGATACTGAGTAATAGCTAGCCGGGTAGAAGACTCAATGATTCTATGTAGTACTGGAAGTGTGATAGGTAAACGACTATCTAAGCGCGATCCAATCTTACCATAACCTTTTAAAATCTGGATAATAAAAAAGGCTTTAGTAGGATCGGGAAGGCCTAAAAATTTGTGAGAATAGCCTAATGCAGAAACATATGAACGCACGGTAGACGGAGCATATTTATTGCCATACATATAAGCAATAAAAAGGGCCAATGTATGGGGCACGATGGGAAATGCCTTGCTAACCGAATGGAAAACCGTATCGAGAAATTGGTAAAACAATCTCCAAGCCCGCCGGTAAGTGGGGATAGATGAAGGCTGGAGGCTGGACTTAGCAAGCATGGCTACTATAGAACCCAATTCTGAGGCTGCAGATACTGGGGAATCTCTGTGGGCGAGGAGTCCATGTGAGGTGGTGCAAGTTGCCGGAAAGTCTGGACCTGCAAGTGAAATAGAGCATCAGCTAGCTGGTTGCGAACCTCCCGGTATGTGCTTGGCTTTGAAAAGAATGTTGTGATGTAAACAAATAGACACTATCGAACAAAAGCCATCAGAACCTTATCCTTACAAGTTTGTTTGTTAATGACATGAACCAGGGCTTCATTGTCAGTAAAAAACAAAATACACTGATTGCTTATATCTACACCCCAGAGGTACAAGCTTAAAACAATAGGATATAACTCGAGAATGGCAATATTTTGGGATTGCCAACTGGAAGGCCATGTCCCATAGCACCAGTGAGACCCAAATATAGCCCCAAAACCCAAGGCACCTGAAGCATCAGTGAAAAGATTTAACTTGGAGGAATTAAGCCAGGTATCTTCAAGGAAGAAAGACTTCCCATTGAAATTAGACAAGAAAGATAACCATAAATTCAAATCCTCCTTGACCTCTTTGTTAAGTCTAATACAATGATTGGACAGGCAAACTCCGACCGTCAAATCAATAAGTCGACGCAAAAAGGCTCGACCCGGCCTTATAACTGAACATGCAAAATTTAAGAGGCCGAGTGATTGAATTTCTTTGAGGGTGACTTTTTTGCGACGACAAAACTCGGAGATGAGGGACACACATTTCTCAATTTTATCAAGGGGCAAGCGAGCCTCTAAAAGAATTGAGTCTAATTCGGTACCCGCAAAAGACAAAGAGGTAGCTGGACCACAAGTCTTCTCTGGTGCAATGGGAATACCTAGGTATGCACAAAGTGACAAAAACAAATCTAACTGCTGTTGACAGAGTTGTGCAGAAGGAGCAACTAACAGAAAGTCATCAAGAAGATGCAAAATAAAATCAATCTTAAACTTATTATGAGCAACCCACTCCACTGCTGTGCTGAAAATCTCAAAAGTTAAACAGGATGAAGAACAGCCCATAGGCATGCAACGATCATAGTAGTGAAGCCCCCTCCACTGCATACCGAGGAGATTATAATCATTAGGATGAATGGGAATAATTCGAAAAGCATTTTTAATATCTGTCTTTGCCAAAAACCAGCCAGGGCCAGCACTCCTGATGAGTTTGATGGCCCCATCAATCGTAGCATAATGAACACTGGTATGCTCGGGGGGTATACCATCATTAACTGATGATCCCTTTGGAAAAGACAAATGGTGAATTAAGCGAAATTCACCTGGTACTTTCTTTGGTACAACCCCCAAAGGGGAAACCCAGAATGGGGACAGTGAAGGAGACTGAAAAGGCCCTGCAAGCCGTTGGGCATCAAGTTCTTTTTTGAGTTTCGCGTCAACTGGCAGAGGGTTTTCTAAGGCTGACAACAAATTATTAGCTTTGCGCGATTGGCGCTGACCTTGAAAGTGAATTGGAAAACCATGAGTAAAACCCGATATTAGAAATTCAGCAGTGGAATGAGTGTACCCATCAAGCAAAAATCTCAATCTCTCAACTTTTACTGGAGTTGGCAGGTTGGGGGGACTGGGACTTGGCAGGTTGGGGCTGAAAACTGGATGTTTTGGCTGGGCCACGAAAATTACATTTGGAAACAGGATGAGACCCCTCACACTTATAGCACAGGTGTTTGTAGGCACAGCCAGGGGGACATTTACGCCCCTTATGGAACCGAGAACAATAGCCTTTAGGGGTGGTATCAACCTTACCCGTGAACCGCCCCATAAACGCTGGTTGTAACGATCGGGGTGGAGTAACCTGGTGTGACTTAAGCCACAGTTCATCATGAATCCGATCCCAGGGAAGGGCTGAACGATGGGCCTGCCTCAAAAAACGGAAGTTTTCATCATAATATTTCCAGTTATGACCCCGACCAGCCAAGTCCTGAATGGTCTCGCAATACTTCATGAGGGCGGGGGCCTCATGAGGAAATCGCTTCGTGTAAACTCCCACAAATATATGAAAGCTACTGAGCCAAGATTCAATTGACATAATCTTTTTAGACTTAGATATTGGCTCAATGCAGAGAGATGGAAGTGGACCATTCTTTGCATTATGAACAGTTAACTGGAATCGGTTTGCTAAAACCGGATTCGCAAGAAGAGAGCCAAAGTCAATAAATTCGTCTTTCCAGATTTTCTCCTGCAATTTTTCCGAGACTCGAGCATCAACAGGTAAGCCCACGGGTTGGAAGCACTTACCTGGTAATGGTGGTGGACCTTTGGATGTGGAGGGCACCAGACCCGTCACGGCATTTGAAACAGTAGCCAAACTCCCTTCAACCACCCCAGAGGCAATGAGGTCAGCAGGCACCTGGGAAGATTGACCGCGAGTTGAATTCACTGGAACCTCCTGAAGATTGGATGGTGCTGTGGGAGGCAGACCGCCAGTTGAATCCACTGGAACCTCCTGAAGATTGGATGGTGCTGTGGGAGGCCGACTTGGGGGATTCTCCGCCGGAGATAGGCGACGTGACACCTCGTCAGCTACTTTGGTAATCAGCGTCTCGATAAATGGAGGGGACAACAGGGCCTCCTGTTGAGACTGTTGGTGTGGTCGTGGCATGCTGGGTGGCTCTTGAGAAGTAACAACTATGCCATCTGGAGCCTGTGCGGATGTACGAGCTTGGCTTCTCCTATGAGACAAGGCAGGAACACTTTGTGCTGCAATGCTGCTGGCACGCACAGTCGCGCGAGGGTTGCCACGTTTCGGACCACCAGCGGATGCCCTAGAGGCACGACCACGAGACTGGACTTTAGGCATGATGAGAATCTGCAACTCAAAAGAAGGAAAATTTGGCACGAACAGAAACACCAAATCCAACTTAAACTAACACATGATCAAGTACTCATAAATTAATATAACCTGGCAGGTCAAACCAAGTCAAGGCAAAGAGTTGTTGAGTTGGCTGGCCCATCAACGCCAGAAAATAACATGAAAAAAGGGGGCGAGCATAACTACATATGACTAGCAACCAAATTATGAACAGAGATGAACCTATAAAGAAATACAACCTGGCAGGCCAAACCATGTCAAGACAAAAGAGTCGACGGGTGGGCTGGCCCTTCTTTGCCAGTAAACGAAATGAAAAAAGGTGCCTGCATAACTACATATGACAAGCAACCAAATTAAAAACGAAGATAGACCTATAAATAAATAAAACCTGGCAGGCGCAACCATGTCAAGACAAAAAGTCGACGAGTTGGCTGGCCTATCAATGCCAGAAATAAAACGGAAAAACGGTGCCAGCATAACTACATATGACAAGCAACCAATTATAAACAAAGATGAGAGTGCAACCTCCCAGAAAACGAACGCTAGGATAACTGCATATGCTTAGCTGCCAAGTTAACTAGTCATAACTACATATGACTAGCAAAATTTATATTATGTAAACTGGCCAAACTAAGGGCTTGCAGAACTACATATGATCAGCAGAAATATATCTGACAGCTAGGATTAGTGTATAGCGCTAGTCAAAATAACCCAGCATAACAACACAGGAATTGTCGACTAAAATAACTAAGAAAACAAATGGCTTACAGAATATAAAACAAGCGTGTTGTCGCATTACGAAGCAAGAATCAATCGTCCCCAAGCAGACCCACAGCCGTGAAAATGGTGCCACGATAACTCCGGTAAAGTAAATACTGCCCCGTTGGATTAACGTGAACGCCATCCCTCCGGTATAAGTCCTTATGGGGACTGTTGAACTCCCCATGAGACCAACAAAAAACGTTAGATAAATCATCCAACACAACGCCAACATATTGATTCAAAACTGACGCGCTTTCCCAAAAGGACAAAGCATGCGGCACGGAAATGCCACGTGGGATGACACCACAAACGCCGACTGCGCGAACAGCAAAATCCCTTATGAGCAATCGCACCAAGTCGTCAATATTAGAACCTACTATTTCAGGAGGGGTATGGGTAAGATCGTTAGTACCTATTTCCAAGATAACTGTATCTGGAGCAAGGTCTCTGACCATGTGAAGGTCATTTTCCTGCAGCGTTTGCACAGTGCGGCCGCCGACTCCATGCAAGTGAACCGACGCTGTACCACGAAGGCGAAAATCGTACGCTGCACAGGAATCAAAACCCAACTCCAAATCGCACTTAAGACACCAAACAAAAGAATGGCCTAAAATAAGCGCTATAGGGACAACTTCTGCCATAAATAAAGCTTACCTTTAGACTTTGAAAAACGAACGTGTCATCCAGCGAGAAAAAGCAAAAGTGAATGAATGAATGACTGCTTTGTAGCCAGGCCACGAGTCAAAACATACAAGCGGGGGGCTCAATACATTGAAGAACCATACCCCCTTGTCCAGGCCCCGCACGTGTCCTATTCCGTTACACAACAATATCTGTTGCATAAGAAGCTTACACACGTGCCTACAGTGTTGCACTATTAAAATGAACTAAATTCACAGGGAAGAAAGACATAAAAATTCTATTCGCATGGCAAATAATTCATTTTTATGATCTCAGCTGCATGGACATGAACTTCAATGGTTTCATGTTTTTTCACTGACTCAATAGTAGCTGACTTGCTACCCACTTCGAATTCAGTTTTGGTTTGTGGAATTTTTGCGTCAACACATGCAATAACTGCGAATCATCTTGCCATCCGTTGTAAACTGCAACCAAGTCGCTTGTCTTTCCATGTCGGTTGGGGTTCACGTTTTCTCTTTTCTTTCTGGTATTGTGTATCTGCCTCACTCAATTTAATTAGCTCTCTTTTGTGTTGGCGGCTGTACTCTACTTAAAAAAAACGCGACATTTTAACTCTGGGAAAGGAAAGACTTGTATTCTGTACTGCTAATTGAAGACAAAAAAATTAAATCCGAAATAAAGAATGGAAAGAATATGAGAACAAAACATTCCTACCTTTACTTACACGCAGTGTCGAGATGGATACACATGGCAATCGAGCTTGAATATCCCAAAGTTCTTAGTGTGCGCTTATGGTTTTCCGTGGAAGTCTGGGTGTAAGTTGGGGCATGTTCAAAATGGCGTCTTCGATCTCTATCGCCTACATGTTTGTGATATTGTCTCTTACACTTTCCTACCTGACAATGTATTATGAAAGCTATGGATTTTCAAAACACGGGAAAATGCTCAGCTGCAGCAAATTAATTAATATTAACTTCATACTACTATCAGACATTGACAATAGAAAACCGTCAAGTAAGTCAGGTGCTGTTTATGATTGATTCGTTTTTTTTTTTAATTTTGGCTGCATTGTCCGTTGTTTTTTCCTTGGACAGCTAGGCTTTTTATTTTACCAAAAACTGGTTGCCTGGTAAACCTTCCAGTCTCCTTGGACGACTTGACGACTGCTAATTTCGAGCACTGGATTCCCCAGGGTAGAAGCACCGAGTTCGCAAGTACTCAATCCCCGACTTGTATGGGACCCAATCTGGTCTTCAATCAATGCATTTAGGGGTGAAATCACCAATACAAACGGTGGACTACAGATTGCAAGTTCTTTAGAGACTACAGCTGCAAGTTGGCAAATAAGCTATTTGCCGTGTCCCGTCGGTAGACTCGCAAACGTATCTCTTGCCTTGAAGAAAGAATACAAAGCTTTTTCTTGGTGTCTTGTTAACTCAGTGATGGAATTATTCTTAAGAAATGGCGCTTTGGAAATTCTCGAAAGAAGAGACAGCCGCTGCCATTTTGGTACATATTGGGCTCTAAGTTCGCCAGCAGAGAATGCCAAAAATACATGCTCTTTGGCAACAAGCCTCCAAAAATTTGAAGGTAATGACAAAGCATGCTCAACAAGGAAAGGAATTGTATCGTTGCAGAGGTTTTTCTCACGGTGGAAAAAAACAACAACAGTAAAGACAGCCGTAAAAAGACTACGGAAAAGAAGAGGCAGGATAAAAACCTCTGCTAGCAGGGTACCCTAACGTCTTCACAGTCAGCTAATCTGATTCTTTAAGCTTCACTCTGGTTGTTCAGTCCTTCTCTGGGATGTCTTCTAACACCTTTGCTCGATTACTACACCATATTTGGGCTCGGAAACCAGCGTGACTCAGGAGTTTCATCAGGTCATATTTAGAAGCATAACCAGAGCTGCTGCTGGGTTTTTGTCTTGAAAGTCTTGGGCGTGACTGAGAACCACAAATTAAGCCAGGTAATTGGATGCATTGTCTCAGAAAATTAAACAAACCGCTTCGTAAACATCAACAGGTTTTGTTAGATCGAGGTCTTTTCATAGGAATCTGTGGTATCTGCAGTGTTTCTCAGCTAAAACAACTCGAGAGAACATTTCCTTAATGTCTGCTACTAAAGCAACAGGCTTTTGTCGAAATTGGAGAAGAACTTCCATAACATCTCGCTGCCGTAACTTTGACTTCGTAAGCATGGTGTCATTCAACGATGTTCCTTTACAACCAGCAGCAGAGTCAAATACGATGTGCACTTTTGTGGTCTCTCAGTTTTCATGAATAAGAGGGAAGTTTGGATACCAGCTAGGACTGTCAAATGCTTCTTCAGGTTTTAACTTTCGAACATATCTCTTGTCAATGTTCGAACTCATTGGATCCTTTTGTTGCTGCATGACCTCTGGCTTCTTGAGCAAGCCCTTCTCAAAATAGTGAAGGCGTTTCTCTGCATCTTCCTTGTTGTCAGGAATAAAGGGAAAGTCTTCTTTCCATGAAATAGCAACCTCCTAATGACTTCCGACACAACGCCTTGACTTTTCCACCTTTGACATGGCTAAGATTTCCTCCTGGCTCAACTTCTTGACATCTGAATTTCGAATTTCAAGATAGTCAATCTCCCACATTTCTCACAACTGTTCATCAAGGCGTGTCTCAACCAATGTCTCCGTTCAAAATGTTCCAGTGCCAGTTGTTCTCTTAGCAGAATTGAGGACAGGTAGACATCCAGCACAGGTCCATCCTAATGGCATTCTTCTTGCTACTGGCATTCCAATTGGACCAGAATGTTCTTCTACGGCTAAGGCGAGCTCAGGGTGATCGGATCCGATAAGAATGTCGATCGTTTTTCTCCCTGCAGGGTGATTTAGGAAACGTGATGTTCCTGAGTTGATCCCCCGTGACTTTCTGCTTATTCCAGTTTGAAATTGTCAGGCCTTGGGACATTTTTTTTTTAATGCTCTATTAAAGTACACAGAAAGTTTACAAAATAGACAGTAACAAATAGCAAAACAACAATTACAAGCTGCTAAAAAAAGGGCATTACACAAGCTACGTTATGTAGAGAAAGAAAGAAAAAACAACAGCAACAACAACACAGTATACAAAAAAAGGTGCTAGGCAAACAGAATCAGTCAATAAAGTAAGACATAGTTTAAGTAGCAGAAATTGCAAGGCTTGTAACACACTGGCAAGGTAATGAAGTATACTTCTTGCAGGGGAGATAGAGGAGAGCACTTTCTAGAAAAAAGACTTCAAAATCTCCCATTTCTTTGGTACTTCAGCACCAGTTTTAACCTCGATATCGTACACAGATTTCAGGTATTTTAAGAAGCCTTCTATTCTTGGAGCAGTTTCTTTCTTTTTACAAATCCAGATGTAGTATCTAGCTAAGAGACAGCAAAAGTTATTTGGCGATGGTGGTTTGAAGAATCCGGCCTCAGTCCTAGCGCAGCGGGGATTTCCAATTTGTAGTTGTCCGTAATAATATTGCGTCCATTTAACAGTGCGGTTAAGGAGTTCCAGAAGACCACTACCTTAGAGCATTCCCAGAAGAGATGCCGAAGCTTCTCCTGTTCTTTTCCACAGAAAGAGCACTTTGAATTATCTTTTAGTCCAACTTTGTTTAGAAAATCGTTTGTTGCTATTCTTCGGTGTAATAGTTTAAATTGGAACTCTAAAAGTCTTGTACTTTTTGTGCATTTAGAAGCTAGCAGGTAAGTTTTACGCCAATCGAAATCTTTGTCGTCTTCGTTGCAATCCTTAATTTTTGTTGATTTTGAGTTGGCGCAATGGATTTCTTTGATATGAGTTTAGCGTATATGAGACTGCTTGCACGGTTAGATTTTGAAAAATTTTCTAGCAGACTTTCATATTTGGAATTTTGATTACAAAGGCCCTTACATTTGCTCCAGAGAGATTTGACTGCAGAGAGGAGTCCATAAACTTAAGGGGGCAAGTGCGGAGGTTGTATTTGCTCTGAAATTCGGTCAAAGATAAGAAGTTGTTGTGACTATCTTTCAAGTCCTTTACTTTTCTGATACCCTTGTTGAACCAATCTTTGTAGAAAACCGGGCAGTTTTTAATTCTAAAGAGTGAATTGTACCACAGACATTGGTCATGAAATTGGTTTTCCGACATGATGCGGCCTTCAAAATTAACTTCAGACCAAATTGACAGAATCTCACTAATGAAACAGTTTGAGACATTGAGAAGGTTAGTTGTGTCTTCCTTGTTCAGATTATTCATGAAAGCTAATGTGCCTCCATATTTCTGGAGCTCTTTATCAAAAAAAAGTTTCCATTTCCCTTGATTTTCTTTATCCAGATACTTTTTTACCCACGTGGCCTTTAGGGACTTGTTGAAAGACTGTATATCAATCATCTTGAGGCCACCGTTTGAGTAGTCATTAATCATGATGTCTCGTTTGATTTTGTCACCTTTTTCATTCCAAAGGAACGTATAAAAGAGTTTGTTGACCTCCTTAATTGCTTTCTCATTAGTACATAATGGCGACAAAATGTAGACAAGTTGAGAAGCAACTAGGCTCTTTAAAACTGCAATTTTTCCAAATAAGGTTAACCTTTGATATTTCCAACAACTCAAAATATTTCGTATTTTGTCTACCTTTTCGTTATAATTTAAAGCCGCCGTTTCTTCAGGGTCGACCGAGAACCATACACCTAAAGCTTTGACTTTATATCTAGGCCATTTAAAGTTTCTCCCCGGGAATTGAATTGGATCCTTACCACAGTTACTTCCGATCCAAAACGCTTCAGTTTTTGTGTCGTTGAGTCTGAGGCCGGACACTTCGTAGAAATCGTCTAGCATTTCGAGAGAAGCAACTAAAGGTTTCTTTGACCCGTCCAGAGTAAGAGTTGTGTCATCTGCATATTGGCTCAATTTGATCTCTTTGTTGTTTACCAGAATTCCAACAATTTTTTTGTTTTTACGAATAGCCTTGGCCAACATTTCGGCTGATAAAATGAACAAGTAAGGCGAGAGAGGACAGCCCTGTCTAACACCTCTTTGTATGTCAAAGAAATTGCTTGCCCATCCATTATTCAAGACGCAGCTTTCTGGGCAACGATAAAAAAGGTTTATCCAGCTTATAATCCCTTTACCGAAGCCAAAATGTTCGAGAGTTTTCCTGATAAAAGTCCATTCTAGTGTGTTGAAGGCTTTTTCAAAATCGAGGAATAGGATTAGGCCTGGAATATTATTCTCTTTGGCGAAACAAATGACACTTTCCAGAAGGCGGATGTTTTCTCCTATAATTCTACCTTTTATAAAGCCCGTCTGGTCGTTATTGATAAGATTGGGAATAACAGATTTCAAGCGATTAGCGATTGATTTTGCTGCTATTTTATAGTCGCAGTTAAGAAGGGTTAGGGGCCTCCAATTCTTTATTAGGGAGGGGTCTGCATCCTTCTTGGGGATAAGCTTAATAATGCCTCTTTTTTGTGTTATTGATAATTGGCCCGATTCATAAGCGAAATTAAGTGCACTGATAAGAATGGAGGAAATATCTTTCCAAAAAACTTTGTAAAACTCCGCTGGCAATCCATCAGTCCCAGGAGTCTTTTCTGATTCCATATAATTTAGTGCCTCTAAGCATTCTTTTTCCGTGAGCAGCCCTTCACAGGCTTTCCGCTCGTCATCTCGAAGGACTGTATCATTTTCCTGCCTAAAGAAAGTAGATGTGTCTTGAATATTATGTAGAACAATTTTGGATGAGTAGAGATTCTTATAAAAAGAGACACATTCGGTTAATATTTCTTTATCCGAAGTGACAAAATTGTTTTCCTTTACCTTAATCTGACTGATTATCCCTTGGTTGTAATGTCGTTTTTCAAGATTTAGAAAGTACTTGGTATTTTTTTCTCCTTCGTTGTGCCATCGAGTCTTCGATCTCAGGATTGCTCCTTTATTGCGTGTTTCAATAATTCTTTCAAGTTCTCCTTTCTTTTCGCTGAGTTGCTCTTCAAGCTGTAAATTTTGCAAGTCGGTGTTTTTTCTGCGGTCAATTTCCTTCTGTAGCCTGGGAATCGTTTGTTCTAGTGCTGCCTGCCGTTGTTTTGTCTGTTTCTTTTTAATTTTGGAATATAATAGCGATTTTTCGCACACTTTTAACTTTATCATTTCCCAGAGCAGCGAGGGGTTAACCGACTCATCGTCCTTATACTCGTTCTGCGTTTCCTGAATGACTGACTTAATTTTGTTAACATGATCAATTTCTGTTAGGAGCGATGTGTTAAGTTTCCAGAAACCCGGACCACGGGGATTTGAGTGTAGGGAGAAGTTTAACGTGATCATAGAGTGGTCTGTTTTATATCCTGGATTGATGTCAGTGTTGGTTACATTGTTGACCACACTCTGACTTGTCAAGAAAAAATCTAGCCTAGAATGTATGCTTGGGTGACGTTTTCTCCACGTGTACCTAGAGCTTTCCGGGTGGAGAACCCTCCAAACATCTACCAAATCTAATTTCTCACAGAATTCTTTCACGATTTTAACGCTGTTTTGATGTGTTCTGAACAGGCCACCTCTTTTGTCCTTCTCTAAATCCAGTACTAGATTGTAATCACCTCCAAAAACAATGTCATCGCAATTAAAGTCTGAGAGATGGTAAAAAAAATCAAGGAAAAAGGCTGGGCTATCTTCATTCGGAGCATAAATGTTCGCCAAGGTTAAAGATTTTGAATTTGCTTGGATGTCGCATATGATGAAGCGTCCAGAGGGGTCAACAAAGAGTTTTTGAATCTGCAAATTAAAGGTGTTGTTAAAAAGTATGCAAACACCTGCTTTGTTGCTACTGAAAGTGCTAAAGATAGCTTGGTATCCCCATTCCGCGGACCATACCGGGTTTGTGTTTTCAGTGCGATGACACTCCTGCAGCATATAAATTGAATACTTTTTTGATCGAAGCCAATTAAACACTTCTCTTCGCTTAAGGTTGTCCCTAAGTCCCATGACGTTTAAAGAAGCTATTGTCAGAGCCATTGCTGTTGTCCAAAGTTGCGTGAAAAAAGAATTCCTTCGTGCCGTGGTGTTAAAGCCCTGCATTTTCTGCAATTTACATATCGAAAAGTTCTAATTCTGCAAAATAAACAACAGTACCCAACAGAAAGCAGCAAAAAAATATGAAGACAGAACTGTGTAACAGAAATCAAAAATAGGGCTAAAAGAAGATTACCAAGAAAGTTAACAAAGCCGAACATATATCTAACAAGTGCCAAAAAAAAAACACACACAATATACAGACTACTAAAGAAAGTAAATAAATAAATAAAATCTAATCTGGCCCGGGGGAGTACTGATTACAGCCAGGTGTGTATAGGCTTCTTATCCGGGAAAGCTAAGGCACCTGAAACGAAACGAGAGGAAAAAAGAGAAAAAGGTATTTGGTACAGCTATTCCCCTCCCCCGCCTGCTAAGATTAAGAAAGAATGAAAGGATATGGTTTATAGCAAGTCTGGAGTTGTGCATTATTCGCCTGGTACAACTAGAGGTTTTCCAGTAGGCCATAGTTTACCACGAATATAAAGTTTATCTGGTTGGGCTCTACTAAAAGATGCGGGGATGTTGTGCTCTTTTGCTTTTTTGAGAGTGGCCATTTGATCTTTTTGTCGCTTTACAATCTCGGCTGGTAGGTCTTGGAACATTTGATACGTAGTGCCTCGGAGTCGGCGGCCCAACGCGAAGATGTCCTCGCAGTCCTTGTATCAGAGAAAACGCGCTAAAATTGGTCGCAGCTCATCTTCATATCTCCTTTTACCCAGGCGATGAACCCGCTGTATCTCCACTGTTGAGGCATTCATATGGCCAAGCTCATCTTCTAAGAATTGTCTTAGTACTGCCTCTGTGTCCTCTTACTTTTCGTTTTCGGTGGTTGACTCTCTGATGTTTGTGAATTTGATGTTTTCTCTTCTCGAGTAGGCCTCGAGGTAGAGATCCTTGGTCTCTAACTCTTCCATTTTAGCTAGACACTTTTGTTCTTTCAATTCAAGCTCTGCCATTTTGGATTCGTAGCCTTTTAGTTGTGACTGAAGCGCAGCCAGTTTGTCGTTGCATTCCTTTTCTGTTGTGCTACATCTCTGTTTTAAGTCATCAAGATCTTCCGTAGTGGATGCCTCAAGAATTTCCAATTTCTCGGTCCTGGCCTCAAGAGCAGCCAGGGAAGCTTCAATGTTTTTCATCGAGCTTTCGATGGAATCCAGTTTCTCCAGTTTGCGGATGATCATCGCGAGTTTTTTGCCTACATCGTTAGTCAGTTCGAGAGCAGCCATGATCTCGTCGCTCAAATCGTCGTCACTGACTGATAAAAGAGTGTTTTTCTGCTTTTTTGAATCCGGCGAACTCCTTTTATCTTCAACAGAACTACCAGAGGATCTATTCCTTCGCTTTCAAACAAATTGCACCAGGGTATCGGCCATCTGCTACATGATATTTTGGAAAGATTAGCAGGCGGGTTAACGGAACGTCACATCACGCCGCCATTACTCGCCCCAGTCGGTCTTCCCTTGGGACATTTCTTGTAACTTCCATGCTTCAGTGGTTGACTGGGTTTCTCCATCTATGCTCTTTATTGCCAGGGGTACTTTCTTGCTTTTGAAAGCTAAAAGGTATGCAACTTAGCTTCTTTCAAGGCCAAAGGCAGTGATGACATCATCTTGGACACAATTCGAATCACAGCCATCGTCTAGCAAGACGTTTAAACATTGAAATTTTGTCCTTCTGAGACCACGAGCCAAACTGGAACTGTTTGCACCACAATGTCTCCTGAAAATGCAGACTCACCAAATGCTCTCTGTGTATCAGCGGGAGTGTTATCGTCTTTTATTTCCACTTAAAACATTATAGCATTCTGAGAGCTTTAAAAAGAGATCTTAAACGAGATATTTTGATCACTGTAGGCCAAAATACGTTTTTATTCGCTCAGCATGGCAGTAATTCGAACTGTAAAGTAATTTGTGCGTGGAAACATTTCTCTAATATGCGTGATGCATTGAAACATGAGTTCAATTGCTCAGGCAAATTAGGTAGTCAGAGTTGGAAGTACAGATGGAAGTGATGAGTGCTTTTACAGTCACTGATACTGCAACGATTCCTTCCCGGACAATCTGTCCTTGATGGGCTGATTGCAAACAGCGGTAGTTCTCCTTGGCAATTTCCCATCTGTCTTTCCTCAAAGTTTCCCCCCACTTCTTGCAGGAGGTTATTTGGTGTGTTCCACTGTCAAAATATATGCCGTTCAAAAGGAATATTTACTTTTGGTGTAATTATCAATGACGTAACTTGTTTCCTGACTGTCAGGTACCACATTGTAGAAAACCTACCGTAATTCCATGCCTTTTGAGGGTGGTAACAACACAAGTTTCTGCACCTTTTTCTCACACCTTTCAATGTCACGTTCTTGCTACCATCATTTCCAAAGCAAGGTAAGCCTTGGAGAGAAAAAATTATTGGACAATGCTATCCTTGATTCACTTGCTTGTTTTTTTTTTGTACTTCCTCTTGCTGGCGTTTTCAATGTAATCAAAATTATTTGTTAAAGAATTTCATGATGCGCCAATTTGGAAGATCACCCTTGAGGCCAAATGTGGTAGCACAATCAACAACAGATAAAGCCAGATTTTCAGCAGTGATGTCACTAATGCTGTTGTGGAAATCTTATTTCTCATCCATTTGCAACCTAAACCTCGACCCTACTGAAGACGAAGTATCAAGTTACTTTTTAACAGTGATGTTTCCACTTTGAATTGAATTGAATTGAATTGAATAACCTACTTTTATGACCGATGATTTTTTGGCTAGGTTGTTGAACCGTCAATCAGTGTTTTTGTCATGTTCCCAGTGTCACAGACACGTGGCCTGAGATACTGGAGTTCGCCAAGTCAACCAAAGTGAAGTACTAGGCAGTCAGCAAGATTTAACACATTTGTTGGAATCAGGCTAATCCGGGTATTTACATCACTTGCAGTGAAAAGTCTGATGTTGATCGGGGAACTAATTTCACGGTGACTGTGACACTCCTTGCCCACGGATGCTCGATCCTTGCTCCTGTATTTGTCTTGTCGGGATTATTTTTGTGTCTAGGGATGCAACTCACTGCTCTCAGATGTTGTAGGCACAGGCAGAATCAGCTCCTCAGTTGGTCGCAACAATGTTTTCTTCTTGCCGTCTCTAAGCATCTCCAATTGGGCTTTTCTGACTTGACCATCATTGCTCCTGATAGCTCTACCTATGGGTCATTCGTTTCTGCAGGATCCTTCTTTAACATGAAGTACATCTCCTGCATGTAGATTTCTTTGACTCCTCCCGCTTGGTTCTGGTCTGCATGTTCTGTAAGTACTCCCGCGTGCATCTTATCCAGAGTTGATCTGCGAGGTACTGGACATGTCTCCAGTGGCGTTGGGTATAGACATCAGATGGAACAAAGGTACCAGGTGACGGGCCAAGTGGGCGTGTCTTCAGAGTCAAAAGCATAAAGGATGATAGTGGTTATGGTTCATCTGCATCCATTTGTGTAGCAGACATGGGGCAAGCAATCACGATTGCGGTCACCAGTGCCATAAGAGTTATGAGAAGTTCATTAGTAGTGTGAGGGCTGCCAAACTCTGCAAACATTGTGTGCAGCCTGCTTCGAACGGTTCCTATCTGATGCTCCCAAGCACCCCCATAGTGTGAGGCATGTGGTGGGTTGAACATCCACTCGCACCCCTCATGATTAATTGAAGTCTCCACCTTACACTTGTCCATCTCTTTCCGGGTGTCCTCCAGCTCCAATTTTCCTCCACTGAAGTTAGTTCCCCGATCACACCTGAGAAGGGAAACAGGGCTGCAAAGTGCAAATAATCTCCTTGGAGTGGAGATAAAAGAACCTGTATCCATGGACTCCAATACTTGAATGTGAAAGGGGCTGCTTTTTAGATGTGAATACCGGTCCCCTACCAGTCCCCAACGTTTAGAATTGGCTGAACCTTTGTGTGTCTTCGGAGTATGTGCCATCCAGGGGCCGAAAACATTGAAACTAACTTTTGTAAAGGGCAGGGCAACTTCTGTCCTGTTGGCTGGTAAATTGGCCATGTGCTGTTCTAGGACTGGTCCTCAGCGTTTTGCAAGTCATGCATGCTTAGTTCTGTTGCAACAGTTTTGTGGCCAGTACTGGCTTGGCCGACAGCACTGTTGATGGTGGACGTGTCTATGATAGTGGTGTGTTACCAAGACAGCGATGTGGTGTTTCTTGGGTAACAGCACACAATGCTTTCTCTGTACTCCAAGGTCACATGTCCTAGACGGCCAAGATGCATAGAATGCTTTTACTTTAAACAAAGGGATCTAAGTGGTACAGCATGGAACTCTTGCTTCTTAGGATGATCAACTCCAATATGCGGAAGATACCACCCTTGAACAGATAGTGACTTTGTTGGCACTGAAGAGGCGTGGCCCTGCATTAACTCCATGTAATCTTTTGCCATCTGTGGCTTTCTTGTTAGGGTGCAAAAAGGCCATTTAAGCAGTTGAATGCTTGGCTCTGGTTGTTACAGTACCACTCAGAAATAAGCGAACCCTTCAACATGTTGCAAACGCATGTCAATGCAACTGGATTGAAAATACTTTTGTGTTTGAGTTGAATTTTAAAGCCAATGTGATTAAACACATTTTGGTTGCTCATTAGTATATCACACATTAAGATCATTTTGCATAAGAAAAGGTTTAAACAGTACTGATTTTTTCACGCATTCCAGCAGTCTCTACTTTTCAGTACATAACATAACAACATAATATAACAGCAGAACAGAACATAACATAATATAACATACACCTTTATTTATTTACACCGGGAGTATTTGGTCAGAGTTTAAACTGACTCTGTTTTCAAAAGGAGCCCTGGCAAACCAAGCTATTACAATTAACAAACTACCAACTGTCTACAAATATCTATTATTACTAGTATGTATTGTAATAGGCGAAGAAAAAGAGAGAAAACATTAAAAACAATTAAACTGCTATTACAAACAATACAAAAATGTAAAGGCCTCACTAGTGTAATGACTAGAACTTATATACAATTTTATTGTAAATTATAACGTCATTATAAAAAGGGCCCTCTTGACAGCTTTGGTCCTAACTTGTGGGATACGGAGACAATTACTCTGTCAAGATCTCCTTGGAATAACATCTTGGTTAAAAGTAAAAGTAATTTTGTAAGAACTGTGGAACGGTATTAGTTATGTCTCTACGACTTTCAAGTGTATTCCAATTTAAAATTTGCATAGCAGTGTCACTTGAGTCAGACATTGAAACAATTCTGGCTGCTTGACGTTGTAGGCATCCAAGGTGGCATTTGTTATGGCAGGACGGAACACTATCACAGTACAGCTTCATAGTTCAATTTACACAAATTTTCAAGAAGTTGAAATGCAATCAGCAGATGAGTTTCCAATCAAATTTCCGGCGAGCAAATGCATGCAGTTGCTCCAGTAATGCATTGCTAACTGTTGTTGCACTGCCAAAATGCCTTTCTAACTTCAACGAAAGGTTCTTGAATAGTGTGCTTGGGTTGTAATGCTTTCTTTTGCAATTATTGTCAACAAGTTTTTGGGGCTTGCCGCTAGTCAACCTTGGCGGGTAACTGATTTCCTGGGCAGGGGACACGTTGACATCCCTTGTCATGGTTTTAAACGCTGTTTCCATGGTTGTGAAAGTCTCCCCTTAAAACTTCTGTCTTGCAAGTCTCGCAACTATTTGCTGATTTACTGACGTTAATGTTTCTAATAATAACTGCTAAACACGTGGTTGGTGTTTTTATTGTTCTGCTGGCTCGTGGTTGTGCATGGTTTCGTGGTGTATATGTCAGTTTTCCCTGTAGGAATTTCTTGGTATAACCCGGAAATGAACCCTTCATAGAGTGAGTGTAGTTTCATTTTGTAGCACTGCAAAAATGTGTCGACGTTGATCAAAGGTAAGCAAAGTATTTCATCATGTTTATCCCTAGGACTCTGATACTGTGTGATACCTAAAGATACCTTCTGATACCTTATGGAACTGTGTGATGACCTGTGATACCTTGTGATACTGTGCGATACCTTATGATACTTGTGATGCCTTGTGATACTGTGTGATACCTTATGGTACCTTTTAATGCCTTGTGATACCTTGTGATACGGTGTGATACCTCATGATATCTTGTAATGCCTTGTGATACTGTGTGATACCTTGTGATACTGTGTGATACCTTGTAGTGCCTTGCGTTACTTTGTGATACCTTGTGATACTGTATGATACCTCATGATACATTGTGATGCCTTGCGATACTGTGTGATAGCTCAAAAATTGGTTAGAGCACTGCACCGGTATTGCAGAGGTCATGGGTTCGATTCCCGTTCAAGTCTGAATTTTGGCAGGTTTCTTCTTTTCAACTGCTCAAGTTGAAATACCTTCACTGCGATGAGGCCAGCCTGAAACCTTGTGATACTGTGTGAGGCAAGCCTGATTTTTTCAGGCTTTCTTTTCGCAACTGCATAAGTTGCATTAACTGCGAGGATCTTCTTTACATTTATTTCTTCATTCCGCAGTTCAAATATATGAATGTCATATATTCATAATTTCAATTCTATCTTTATGCGCAGTTCAAATATATGATTACTTCATATATTCATATTCACCTTATGATACCTTGTAATGCCTTGCGATACTGTGTGGTACCTTGTGATACTTTGTGATACCTTGTGCTACTGTGTGTACCTTGTGATAACTTGTAATGCCTTGTGATACTTTGTGATACCGTGTGATACCTCATGATAACTTGCGATGCCTTGTGATACTGTGTGATACCTTATGATACCTTGTGATACTGTGTGATACCTTATGATACCTTGTGATGCCTTGTGATACTGTGTGATACCTTATGATGCCTAATGTGATACTGTGTGATACCTTATGATGCCTTGTGATACTGTGTGATACCTTATGATGCCTTGTGATACCTTGTGATACTGTGTGGTGCCGTATGATGCCTTGTGATACTGTGTGATGCCTTGTGATACCTTGTGATACTGTGTGATACCTCGTGATACCTTGTGATACTGTGTGATACCTTGTGATACAGTCTGATACCTTGTGATACTGGGTGATACCTTGTGATACTGTGTGATACTATGTGATGCCCTGTGATACCTTGTGATACTGTGTGATACTATGTGATGCCCTGTGATGCCTTGTGATACTGTGTGATGCCCTGTGATACATACCACTTATTAACCGAGAGTTAGGTCATTATAGGGAAATCTCAGACCTCGGTCTGAGATTTCCCTGTAATGACCAAACGGATGAGGTTAATAAGTTATTTATTATATGGCCCTTATAGCGCTATTCAAAAAAAGAAAAAAGAATATTATAAAAAACACCGGAAGTAATTTTCAACACCTGCTTGAGGTCATTCGAGGTCGTGTTCACTAAACCAAAGCGAACCTGGCGATGCAATTGAAACCACAAGAAACAGTTTCTTTGACAATGAGACAATTTTTGTCTTTATTACGTCAAGATCAAGGGCAAATTCAACCACTTTAATTTCACAAAACACACTGACCTGTGTTTACAAGTGTTTGACCCTTAAAAAGCTTAAAAGCTAAGCCAAGGATGTGCCTAGTTTGTGATTGAATTTTGAACACGTGGGGAGAACTTGCAGTGATTTCAGTGACATTTTCGATGAATGTTAATCTTCGTCGTCGCTCTCAACAACATAACGTCGCTTTTTCCCTTGTTGGATCAACTTCACTGGGCCAGTGAAGACCTGAAACTGGCATCCAGAGATACTGCTGATATTCGCTCCAGGAAAAACACCATTTAAAGCTGCTGGAACATTTGCATTATTCACAGCGAGTGAATTTGTCATGTGTTGGAGACTCAGCTGGCTGTGTGATTGCTAGGAACTTGACATTAACTGGCCACTATTACTGGCTGGAGGAGCAGTTATCTGCTGGGCATTTTGGGGCTGATTTGAACCACTCAAGATATACGACATCTGTCGCTAATGGTGCTCATTTGCTGACTTGTATAATTGGAGGCTTTGAAGATTTTTGTGACCGCTTAGTTGAGCCACAAAAGTCTCTGGAGTATTTGCATCTAGCAATCGGCCAATGCTGGTCTTCCTGACACTGTGGTTTGTGACTCTTGATCCTTGTCCTTGTTTTCTGGCTTCATCTGCAGCTGTTTTCAAGAATAAACCTATTTCATTCTTGCCAAGGGGCGCCTTCATGTACCACACTTGAGGATCTACTTGGCGGTCACTGTGTTGTACAGCAAAATCTGAACATTTGTCTCGTTTACCTCGCCAAGAAAACAGTAAAAACACTTCATATATCACTTGACGTTTTTTTCACAGTGTTTTCACTTTCTGTCCTTCAACAAACTTTTGTAATTCCTCTTTTTTTTGTAATTTGTTTATTTTTTTTTGCAACAACACAATACAGTACTTAGGATTCATTACGTACAGTCACTTAACTTGCAAAAAGCGTTACAGTACTTACAATACATTACTTACAGTAACTTACTCACAATACACGTTACAGTACTTACAATATATTACTTACAATAGCTTGATTACTGTACACGTTACAAAAAATTAAATACAAAGCAAATAGTTGTTAACTAAAAGTGAAGAAGACCAACTAGATATAACAAGGTAATTTCTCTTGACTGTTAATGAAATTTTCGTCTCCGTGAGTGGTAACCTTGGTCATGTTGTTTTGCTCAGTATTGGCCTGTTTTTCTCCTTCTGGAAATAAAGCTCGCTCTCGCTGTGGCTCTCTTCGTCGCTCATAGTAAAGAAGTATTGGTATGCTAGTGTTTTTCTTTCAGTTATTGAAAAGATAGTTGTATTTCGTCGGAATTTTTTGTTTTTTTTCGCCTGCACTCGTAGCTTTTGCTCACGACTTAAAAGAGTCATCGCACTGAGAAAAATTTTCATAATGCCCAGTCATTACAAGAAAATGTTGCCCACTCAGCAGCCAATCAGAGTGCGTGTACTATTGTAGCCATATAATAGAGATATCTTACTGGATTTTTCGGTGTGAAGTATCTCTGTATATTTCACACCATGAACGAGTTCAAAAACGAGTTCACAAATAAAATTCTTGATTATTTATTTCTCACGTACCTTCAACGAAATTAGAATTGCAACTTCTTCTTTTTCTCTCATGATTTGCAGGCTTCCATTCTTGGGACTCTAAGATTGAGGTGGAGGATTAGCTTATCATAGCATAGCTTACTTCTGTAAATGGGAAAGGGCTATATAATTTGTATATTGTGGGATAATTGAACTTAACATCACTGCCTTTAAAACCTGGTCACAGGCAATCCAGTCATGCAAAAAAGTGTCATCACAAAAGGCGAGGTTGCACAGAAACATCTAGCCTAACACATTGGAAATCTTTATAACATTTGTTTGACATTAATGTTCCGAAAATCTGTCTGGTAATTAAAGAAATATTTACATGGTGCACTGTATTTGCACTGTACCCTATGCTTGGGCTTCATTCCCACTTAGAAATTACCACTATGCCCAAAATCAAGAGTGCCAATTGAGATACCAGACACGAATGGTACAACTTTAACAAAATTGTCTTTCTGCAAAATAATATTTTATCAAAATAGCTTATTCATTTCTTTCATTCTCTGCATGCATTGAAATTTGTTTCAGAAAGTAACGGAAACAACATAAACGATTTCATGCAAATAACGCAAGTTACCCCATGTGTTGCAGTGACCATTACGACCAAATTATCATAGTTTTTGCAGCATCTTGACGGCCTCTGGCCATGTAGGGGGAACCTCTTTTCCTCCCATATGTACCTCACACAAGAAGTCGCCCCTACGTCTGACTGAATGAACATGATATAATGCAATTAGTTCAAAGTAGTCACAAACAAACATTAGCCATTTTGTCAATTTATGAAAGCTCCTCGTCAAAAAAAAATAATAGTAATAAGCTTGGTTTGGTGAATAGTAAACAAATAAAGTAAATGCCCTTTCCTCAAGAGTTCTAGCAATGCCTGAGTTTGTGTTTGCTGCTTCTGCTGCTGCACAACCGTTTGACAGATCATCTGAAACTGTTGTTGATTCTTTATTGGTTCTTAAAGCTGTCTTGCCATTTATTGTTGTTGAAACATCAGGTTTTGCTGAGCTGCTGCCTTTTCTTCTTGTTTCTTTTTGAACTCCATTTCTTCTTTCTTCAGCTCACAATCTTGTGCAGTTGCCTTGCTTAAATATTTCATTGTTTCATTGGGACTTTTGGGACTTTCCCTGGGGATCATCACCTTCATTTTTTCTTCATTTCCTGGAGACATTCAGTAGCCTCAGCTGACGGTTTTTCTTTCGCCACTTTATCAGAGGTTTCCTCTTATTCCTTTTCTTGTTCTTCTTTCCACTTTAAGTAGTTCTCCACAAGAGCATGCGCATCACTGAAGAGGTCAGAGGTGTTCTGTAAGTGGCGACCTTTTTCCCGTCCTCATCTTAAAATTCATAACAGTTATTTAAACCAAAAAGCTACTAATCTTTTAAAGGAGGTGGTCTTCATGCCACTTTTGCTGGTATCATCGCTCCAGGTATTACAGAAAATGCCCTGCCAGAACGCTCAGAAAACCCACTTGTAGACTTCTGGGCTTCCAGAAGGCTGTACCGAGAAACATTCACCAACAAAAAGTGCATCTGGCAAGTAGCAGGCGAGGATGAAACATTACATTCTCGCAAGATTGCAAGAGGGTTCTCCCTCCTACTGGCTACGAATTCCCGTGGCTCTTCCTCGTGATAAGAGAGTAGTGGTGGCAGAAGGTCACCCACTAAAGCATCCTCCTCCTCCTCACCTTGAAGACCAAGGAGCGCCCAACATGTAACTTGGCAGATACATGTCAGTGGAAATTTGCAATTGGCAAATGTACAGCAATACAGTACAGCAATGGTGTAGGCCAGGATGCTACCAATAACCTCCCACATCCGACTGTTGTTTGCCATGCAGAGAGTGGGGATTGACAAGTCGCCGCCTTGTGTTTGGAACATGTGCCCTACAACGGCATTCGAAAACAGGGCAAAGGCTTCCCTTGTCCTTACCCCTTCATCATTTTCGAAATACACCCTTGGCCAGTGTGGAGTAGTTGCAGCCTATACACCTTATTCCAAAATGGCGGAAAACACATTACTCTTTTGTCTCATTGTTAATTGGCCCTTGTTACCTCGATCCCATCTGAAGAATTCAAAGGAATATTTGGCTTAAAACGAGGCAACAAGGGCCAATTAACATGGAGACAAAAGAATAATGTATTTTCCGCCATTTTGGAATAAGGTGTATCGCCTGAAGTGATGAATAAAACTTTCCATTTTTCACTTTCCACTCAAGGAACTGCAATGTGCCGTCGATATGTCTATCCAATAACCTGTTGAAAGTTTTACTAGGGGATAGCACATTATATAGACATTGGAACCTACGTTCTAGAAAAGCTAAGTCCGAGACTTGAGAAATTGTTCATGGGATGCAGTTCTTAGGGCAGACGTATAAGATAAAAATTGATCCAATGGACTTAAGTCAAGAGAATCAGAACTCACTCGTTTAGTGCTGGCTCACTGGATAAACCATTTTCCTGCTCTCTCTCCCTCGAACCTGGAAAGTGAAAGTGATGTTGCATGACAATGTCCCATACAAGTCCATGGCTTTACACATTTTTTTCACCCCAGAGAGCCAAACCATGCTGGTAACAGAAGCCAGAATATTTGAAGCTGTCTTTGTTTTATTGAAAGGTGCTTTTCTAGAACTTCTATAAGATACGACCACAATCAAAATCCTGCTGTTTTTAAAGTAATTAAAATAAACTATAATGAAAAAAAAAATGACAAGCGAGTTGGTTTTCATGATATTTTGGACAGTTATGCAGTTGTTCTTCGGGGGATTTAATGACCATACGGATAATCGTTACAATGTGTAGTAAAACGGTTACAGTTAGATATATGATACAATTGTTTGGAATTTAATAACAGTAATGATGATGATCATCATCATCATTATTCTCTTTGAGGATTAATGTGTTGTAGTGGAATAAGTTTGATACCCCTGAGTGTGTGTCCCTTCTGATTAAAGTGCTGCAGTACTGCATCGGTGGTCTTGTTTTTTATGGCTCTATGATGCTCTCCAAATCTGTCATGTAGTACACGGTTTGTCCGTCCAATGTATTCTGCTGGAGCATTTGGAGTGTTTTTGCATTTTCGGCATTGGGTCATGTAGATGAGGTTTTTCGATGGACATGTGATTGTTTGCTTGATATGATGTACTTGGCCTGTGTTTTTGAATGTACATGATGACAAACTGTCTTGAATGAAGGAGCAGGTTTTACTTTTTTTGAGTTACATTTCTTGGTTGTTGGCAGCTTGTGTCTGTGCATTTTTTACTTTTGCTTTTACGAGGAAATCACGGAGGTTGCATGGGCATCTGTATACGATGAACGATTTTTCAGAAAAACTTCTTTGCAACTGTTTGAAGACTGAAGCATGGGAAAGTGTTTACAAATGACCTTGTTAAGGTTTGGAGAAGCTGGATTGTAGGTGACTATGAACAAGATGCCTTGGTGGCATTTGTTTTTTGGAGGAAGTTTGGTTTTAGTGCTTGATTTTGTGGAACTTATCTAGCTTTGTTCCCACGCTGAATGAGTTTTTCCTTGTAACCTCTTTTCTTTAAGTGTTTGACGAGTTCATCTCAGTGTTTGTTAAATGCGGTGTGATCTAAAACAAAGCAGCGGAGGCGTAATCCAAGACTGTAGGAGATGGATCTTTTTGTATGATATGGGTGGCAAGATGAGCTGAGGAGGTATTGGTGGGTGTCAGTTGGCTTCACATAGAGATCTGTTGAAATTTTACCGTCTGGATATGGTAGTGTCAAGGAAAGCAACTGAAGATGATGATTGGTCTGAAGTAAATTTGATTGTCGGATGTAAATTGTTTAAAATAATATTCAGTTAATTCTCTCAGTTCATCCTCATTCCCAGTCCATATCATAAAAATATCCAGATAACACCACCAGACAGGGTTATATTTTGGCTCTCTCCAAGGCTTGTTTTTCAAACCTTCCCATGAAGAGGTTTGGGTATGCCAGGCTATCTTGGTTTCCAAAGCCATCTCTTGTTTTGGTACACAGAATTCGTCATTGAATTCAAATGTGTTCATAGTCAGGATCATGCGTATCACATCATAAAGTCTTTTTGTGGGTATTGGTTTCTCTGTGCGTTGGTCTAGGGCGTCTCTGCATGACTGTATCCCGTCGTTGTGCAGTATATTAGTGTATAGAGATGCTACATCAAGAGTAACAAGAATAGCACTTGCTGGGATATCTTTGAGCGAATTGGGTTTGATTAAAAAGTGGGTAGTGTCTTAATTTAATGTACAATGGAAGTTTGGGAGCTTTTCTTAAACCCAGGTAAACTGAAGTGTTATGCGGTAGTAAAGCAGTTACTAATGAAAACACAACGTAACATACCGGTAGCTTCATTTGTCAATGGATGTGAGAATTTTGTCAATTTGTGTATTCCTAGTTGAGGCTAAGATTTACTGACATGCCATTAATTACACTCTGAAAGTAACATTTGGTTATGCTAAATATCAAAAACTGTCCTTTAAAATAGCTTACCACCACACATTTCACACAATGCCACGCGCCTTCAATTCAGATAAGTATACAGCTGTGACAAGACCACTCTGAAATTGAAGAACCATCAGTTAGAAAGTTTTCTTCGTTTATAGTTCAGTAGTGCATTTCGTGGAGTCAGGCTGTGGTGTTCGTTCATGGAGAGTGCAATAACAGCGAAGAACACCAAGAGATTAAAAACTATACTTCTTGAATGCACAACGTGAAGATGAAATTAACACTAGCTATATACTTATCAGAACATAAATTACATACCAGCCAGACCATTGGGAGATAATAAACAATAGACAATAAACAATAAACTGAACCCTAACCCCTGCATCAGGAGCGTGGGCAGATTGGCCTCAAGCTGGGCTTCAGGTGGGTTGGCCAAGGGATAAAAAACCGGGGAAACCACAGTCTTGTGGCCAGCCTGGCCTGACCTGGCCCCGGCAGACCAGGAGGGCCTTAGCTGAGCCTGAAAACTGTGTTGAGCAAGCCCACAGGCCATGCTGGCCAGGGTAAACGGGGGCCAGAGACGAGCCGGCCAGGGCAGACTGCGGTCAAAGCTGGGCCTGAAACCTATTTTCAGGCTGGCCACAGGCCAGGTTGACCATGGCACACTGGGCCAAAACTGGACCTGAACACTGTCCATGTGCTGTCACTGAGCAAGGTAATTGACACTGCTGAGCTGCCATAAGCTTTAACTGCCAGGTTGGACAGTAGCCAAAACCTAAATGCCCACTGACACTAACAGTAAAAAATTAGCTCAAGTTAATGACCAGCAATCCAGAGATTCCCTCAACAAACTGATGTAATTGTGCAAAAAACGTTGAAATTTTTCATTAATGTTTCATTGTATTTGTATCTATCGTGTTACAGAACGTCTCTACAACTTGTTACAAAAAGGAACACACACTGTGTCAACCAAAACTAACTAAACATTGAAAGAATCAGTAAACTATAAACATCTGTGACTTACCTTCTGACAGCATTTCCTTTTTCATTCTCAAAAACAAGAACTAGATTTTATACCTGTACTGCATCGTGATTATTATGAGTCGGAATGTCATAATCATAATCATAATCGTAATGCATTTGTCCTTGAATGCGTCCTTTATTTATTCACCTAATTTCTGTCCACTTGTGGCTCTATGTTTCTTAAGAAAGTCTCCGAGAATTCCATTAACTTTGGAACTTTCCACTTAAAGAAAGACTTCAGTTACTGTTGCTGCAATAAAAAAGAAAAAGTAGTTATTATGAATTATTTAATAAAAAGCTAAGGAAATTTTAAATGATTCAACTTAAACTAGTAAGCTACGTACGTTTATTCTTAACCCTACATGCATAAGCTTTAAGAGTGCCAGTTGGCACATCATGCTGTAACTCGGTCAATTTTTGGTAGATAACCATAACTTCCCTCATTTATGATTATATGATTTCTGAAGCACGCTCATCAATAACTTTAAAATGGTGTACATATCATACATAAGCATTGAGTTTGTCGTTCTAGATCTGGAAAAATGCTGTTTGCCTTATATAGGGATTAAAGGTTACTGTGAGTATTTTTCTAAGCTGTTTATTCCTCTGTCTTCATAAAGTGGGATGGAAATTGCTAAGTGAAAGCAGAAATAAATGACAAAAGTTTGAATGAGAACAGGCTGCATGTCTAGTTATGCTATTCATCTCACGGGGCTGAGAATGAAAGTGCACAATTAAATCAAAGACACAATAAATGACAATAAATTATTGAATGAGATTAGAAACTAAATTATTTCTTGTTGTTGAATGTTGTACTGGATTGATTACTACAGTAACAAGGACATGTATTAGTATTGCCTAATACTAAGATAGGTAAAACTACTGCATGATGCGAAAGTACTGTCACTGAGTAGAAGTAGAATGATCATTGTGCCACGTTATAGATAGGTGTTCAGTGAATAAAGTTCATTGCATAGAAATCAATGGAAAAGTGTGTCTTATTCATGTAGTAAATGACTACACTGCAAATGTGCTGCTTACTGATTAAAAACTGCAACCTCGTTGCATCCACGGCTGCCCACTGCTCAACAGCCTTGTTGGGTGCTGGCCACACACTGGTGACGTACAGTGCATCAGTTCAGCCCCACTGAACAAAATTCTTGCAACACGTCTTATGGCATAGCCAGGCGTGTTTACAGCTTTGCATGCCTGTCTACCCTGTATCTGTAAAGACTCACAATTAACAATCAACACTACGTTACTTGTATAGAGAAAGCACCTACATTGTATTCAAACAGTCTAATGTAATGAAAGACAGGGGAATGAAACTACTGGACTCAGATGACTTAACAGGATGATTCTTGCCCATTAGAAAAGTCTAGAGACAGAACAAAGCTGGGGAAATCAACATAAAATGCTGCATTATTCTATGTTAAAGTTGACAAACACTAGTAAAAATTCCATTTTATTATCAATTAATCACATACCTTTAAGGAGGCAGTTAACCCTAAATCAGTGGAAATAGATTAAAATTGAGAATTTATTCCTGAATGGGCCAAACAAGACCAAACTTGGCAGATGCAAGCAATGTCAACAGGAGCACTTATCTAAGTACTTTTGATGCCATGACAACCAACCGTTTCCATGACAACCTGGGTAAACAAACCGAAGGCTGTCATCTACAAACAAGGATTTCTTGGGGAATACTAATTCATTTGACTTGAAAAATGTAATGTTCTTTGCAATGAATTACTGATTTTTTTCTTCCATGTTTACGGAATTTAAAGCCCGGTATCCATGTTTCCATGGCAACAGCCACAGTTTGCGATAAATAAAAAAATCCATACTTCATTGCACAGAGCATTATTTTAGAAACAACCACAGAAAATTTCGTCTCAAAAAGTTAAAAAGCAAGCAAACTGTGCTTGTGTAGGTACCCTGAGTGTAAACATATGTACATTTGAGAAATTGCCATATAAAGTTCTATACAGAGTCTTTGAACAGTAGATGCTCCCGGAGAAGACACCAATCATAATCTAACTTAATACAAGCAGTCCAAATTGTCCACATTGAAGGTTCTAAAGTTTTTTTCCATAAAACAGAGGAACAAACCAGTTCAATCAGGCATTTCTGATCTTTTCCTGGGGGCAGCAACAAACTCCAATTCTGGGGCCACAAACATAATTTCAATTTCACTTGTGGTGGGCTCAGCAGGTAAAGAAACTGTCTTTGCCTGTTTTCTGGGTTGCTTCTTCTTCTCTTTTCCTTTTCCTTTTCCATCTGCCTCTGGTTTGGAGCTTGTGCCAAATGCCCCAGCTTGATAGGACAGCTTGTCAGCCTTTGATTTTCGCTTGGACCTGATTTCCTGCCTTCGCTTTCGGTACTTAGAGCTGACCTTGTGAGCCGCAGACACAATTCTTTCTTTATCCTCGTTTCTTAAAGCTTTTAGCATATTTCGGCCAGGAGAAATTCTACATGACTTCATCAGATTTGCCTTGTTAGCTGCCCCTGTATTGAACACTCATACAGTCTCACACACAGCTATAACCACACGTCGCTTTCCACAGAACTTGGTTTTAGGGCACCTTGACCACAGCTGCCCATTGACACTCTCATTTCTGTTTTGAGTTTGCCCCTGTAGACATCTTTTTAACAAGTCATCATTAGTAAGCCTAGTGAAAATAGGCTTACGTTCTTCAATAAAAACATTGGGAAGGCGGTTGTCTTCTTTGTACAATGCTCGGTCCTTCCAAAATTGACACCGTGTGTCTTCACCTTTCGGGCATAGCTTGTGCTGCTCTTCAAGTGGAGAGGACTCATCTTTAATCATATGGTGGAAAATTGCCCAGATATTTATTTTCATTTTGTCCAAATCCCCAGCGTTTTCTCTTATGGCTCTGCCATAATATTTCTGCATCTTGTCGATGACATTGACAGAGAGGCGACCCCTTCCTTCCACTCTTCCACCATCTGACATTTTTTGCCCCTTTATATTCTTCTTGTAGGTCCTAAGGGCTGTGCCCAGTCTCTTTTGGACATGTCCCACACACTCCTCTTTAACAACTGGATAGCTTTCACCATAGAGTTCTTCCATTTTTGATTTGACTTTGCCAAAACAGCTACTGTTGCCATCACCGACAAAGGTCGAATACACTAGCTTTCGCTTCTCAATGCAGCGAGAAAATATGTCCATGGCCCTAAAGACTCCATTTCTTCAGAGGAATCTTGATGATTTACTTCACAATGCCCCCTGTGGGACTCTTTCCATGCTAGATAATCAGGTGATTGTCACAGTGTTCATGAGATGAGCATTCTCTGCAAATGAGTGATTTCACCTCATAGTCAAGGACTTATCCTGTTCTTACTGACACAGCAAAAACTACACCAATCTTAGAGCTGTGCCCTCTTTTTTTGCCAAGTTCCATCTATAGAAACAGCAACTTTAGTGGCTTTTTGGCCATTGATCTCAACCACACTGTCCTCCTCCTCACTGGAGACCAATTGAGTAAGCCTTTCAGCTGCTTTGCACATCAATTTCTCAGCATTGTTCACAGCTATCTTTTCAATTTTTTTTATGTGCTGGTTGTATGCCCTCTTGGTAACTGGAGGTGGAAGTTCTATACCAGCACAAAACTTTGCCAAACCAGCACGGCCCCATTGATGGGAAGACAGCACAGACCTCCTGTTCACTTCATGAGCCCCACCACCTTTACCACCAAGCCTCTTACTTGTTTGTAAAGGGGTGATTCAATCACAAGTTGAACATTTTAAATACAATGTTTCAGCAAGGCCATCACGGTTAGAGTTTTCTTGGAAGAGCTGAAGTTCGGATTTTGGATTCTTACACAAGCTGCAAATAGCTGATTTGCTAATACAGTGAGATAGCAGCTCGGCATCTTGCAGTTTGAAGCCATGTGCTTTCTCATGTTCCTCGATACTCTGCGGCATTCCTGAAGAACTCGTTTGAGAACGCGTGCTTACTCGGACTTCGTTCTCCAAACCCTTAAAAGAACTGTTCCTTAGCTTAAGTTCTGACATATTCTTTGGCGCAGTCCAATCTAAAAAATCATTGTACTCACTTTTGGCCTTGGATGTGCTTGGTTGTGGCTCCTCGCGTGACTCCTCGCTTGCTTCATGATTCCCATCTGTGTTTGTTTCCCTTCGCATTTCCCATGCTTTTTTGCTGTGGAAACCTTTTCTTTTTTTTCTCCGACACGACCTAAACTTCCCTTTTCTTTTTCTACAGTTTTCTTCCCCTCCTTCCATCGACAAATTCAAAATATAACCCAATACAACCTTGATAACACACAACGACACACTCGCAATTCCAACTCTCGGAGAGAAAACGTGCCCGCAAATCATGCAAAGTCTTTTGGGTAGGAAAATTGGAAAGGAATAAGAAAATGACAGACTTGTGGATTACAGAGGAGCAAATTTGGATCGTTTTTACAAAAACCAGGGTATATAGGCCCCATGGCAACCGAAATCAACAAACTGTAAACAATGGTTACTAAGGCCATTTTTAATGACCTCTTTTAATGAAAACACAAATTTTTGGCGTCTTTTAAAATTTGATGGATTATCAACTTTTTTTTCGAAATTTAGGGTTAACTGCCTCCTTAAATTGACGTCCAGTTGTGCAAGATTACTATTGTAAAAAGAAATTAAAGATCTTCTGTGGAGGAATGTAGTTCCATAAAGTAATGAAACCATGTTTGATGTTCAAGATGCATTAATTAGCAGTTTATTACTTTCAAGAGAGAATTAGTTATTAGTTCTAACCTGCTACAGAGACTGAGACTGTAAAAGCCATCGTAAAATTGCAGCGCAGATACTGCAAATTGAAATAATGTATGCGTACCTCTTCTTTTTGATCCACTTGTATGGAATTGCAAGTGGCAAGAGGCACTTGCAAAAGTAGGCGCAGGGCTTTCTCACAGGTGCTGAGATGATCCTCAATCCCTGTTGGCCGTTTAGCCAGTGCGCTCAATGCCCCTTGTAAGGCTTGTTCATGGCTATGAACAGATTATTCTTAAAACAAACAAATCAAGCAAACTGAATAAAGTGATAACTTTCGTGTAAATGCATGCAAGAATTGTAAGTGGAGAGATAGTAGACTCCTTAACTGTGAATGTAGGCATTTGACAAGGGGAAAAACCCACACAGTAAACTTAAATCCTACTTAAATTTTTGCAGAATACTGTTTGTCAGTAATTGTGTTGGACAAAGGAGAATGTTGTAAGCTTGCACACAAGATTTACGTTGAAGGTGTACAATAACTTCCCCCCATGCAAAGCCCTATTTGCCAAAAACATTCTATAGACTCAAAAGAGCTTTGATTATTAAATATTTCATCCAATGAATCCTGTAATGACTATCATACATCTCACAGTGTTTTGGCTATGCAAACGTCGCACCTTGGTATCTTAACAACCAACTGGAATACAAAAAAAAGTGTAATGCTTAATACTAGAAATACAGTACAGGTGATAATGAATGCAGCATTTACATGCACATAAAACGCGAGCAACATGGCTTTACTTGCGCGTTAAATGAAAGAAAGCTATGTGCGAGTAAAAATTTACAAGTACTTTTAAGTGCACCCCAATTACATGCAGAATTGAGTGTATTCTGGATAGGGAAGACATATGTGACCCTATTTTGGAAAAGATGGTCAAAGGTGAAGAGGAAAAAAACGAGTTTTTTTGCGTTTTAATCGAAAATGCGTTTAAACGCCGTTTAAATGGGTTCTACAAACGTTTAAACGAGTTTCAAAAGCGTTAAAATGCGTCAAAAAATGTTTAAACACATTTTTGATAAGACAAACAAATTTCCTTCTTCAAAGCGTTTAAACGCGTTAATTTAGTAAATTTTGTCAAGAGCAGAAAAACAACCCAATTGCGCAGTAGATAACCAAAAATTGTAGGCTCCCCAAATTAACTTCTTTTTACACTGGAATAGTTAAATTAATATGTTATGATATAAAAAAACTATCGCTACGCATAAAGTGTTAGGCGAAAAACAACCTTGAAAACATTTGAAAACAAAAATAGCTGACATTTCCATCACGTCCATGAAAGCTGCTCGTATATCAAATTTCAACTCGGGTATGCAAATTAGACCCGTTTACAAAACATTGCTTTCGAAGCCCTATGCATCACGTAAAACAGAAAGAATAATTCACAAAAAGCTTATGCAGTCGAACATTTTGTTCAAATAAACAATAGAATTGTTTTTAGAAGCAAAAAACTTTTGATTTTCTTGCTTGCGTGCAGACATGCACGTAATTTTTGCAGACAGTTTTAATTAGTCCTGTTGGCGAGCGGTTGCGGCTTTTGTGAACAAAATTACAGAAATTATAGAAATCTGCTGGAGTGTGCGCTCCAAGTGTCAATCAGGCGAAGGACGAGAAAACAAATGTTTGCTGCATATAATTGCCTTTTCGGCTTACTGAGATGGACAGAAAAAAAAACGTTAGTGGTATGTTTATCTACGGAACTGATTTTCGTGAAAACTTTATGCCTAACATTACTGTGATAAGCCTCTTGAATAGAAAATAAATTAGTTTTGTTCAAAGTAACCCCCAATCATGGACCATAAACAGTTGCAAATCAACTTCTTAGCCGGCTTGCATATAATTGAGGAAAATTTCATTGTAAGGAGCAATGGTCTTCATAGTCAGAGAGTAACGGTGACAATACCCTAAATTATGTCCAAATTATGTTTTTACCGATTATGTTTTTAATCTGTTGAAACTGACTAAAACAGTAATTTAAACGCATGCAAAGGCGTATTAAACGCAGGACATTAATTAGTTTTGACCTAGCGTTTAAACGTGTAGAAAAAGTGTTTAAACGCGTTGGAAAACCGTTTAAACTTGCAGAAAAAGCGTTTATCTTAGTTTAAACACTATCGTTTTAACGAATTTAAACGCCATTACACTAATTCACCTTTGACCACCTTTTCCAAAATAGGGTCACATATTTTTCTATTCATACACCTAAAATACATGAAACAAAGTACATAGAATGAAGTGCCTACACTATATAATTCATGCGATGAAGCTGTGGCATGCTTGGTGAATAAAAACTAAGCAAAGTGCAACATTGGGGATAGGAGCATGGGGAGAACGATGATAAACGGTTGTGAGCGTGAAATGAGAGGATGTGGTTGTTAATTTATTTTATACTGTTCGAATTCTACTGAACCTGGCGTAAATATATTTACTGCTGTCTTTCCATTGTCACGCAAATGTAAGTTCTTTAAAATTATGTAAATTATGGTATAATTTGAAATACAAATAAAATAAAGTTTGGCTCAAAAATATTAAGTTATGAGCTCTTTTGTAGACAACTCACGCTTCTATGAAATGGCAGAGAATCAACTTTTCGTGGTACAAAGTTATTTGCAGACATTCCATGTTGCATGTCGGAATATGAAACTTCTTACAGTGATAAGAAACCGAGTCTTCGAAGATCGTGTGACTTGTGACAACTTTGTCTATGCAACAAGCACAAAATGTAAATTGGAACCCGCGTGTGATCTGTTGGACAAGCGTGTTGAAAGAAACACATCGCTTGAAAGATTTAAAGCTTTCCTTTATTAATCTACGTGTATATCCTGTTCTAAAAATTACAGACATGTTTACCATAAATTCTTGCACTAAAACACTCGCTAAAATTTAAAAGTTTTGCTTGCACTTAAAAGCTCTGCGCCGAAATCACAAACAACACACTTACAATCACGTATAAATTCACTGAAATTGCTTTTAAAGTGAAAAGTGTCGTTCAAATATGTTTGAAGAAGGTGCATCATGTAACTTTCTAACTTAACAAGACACTCGAAACACTTCTCCATTTAAATTTGGACTTTTGAATGTTATCATTTTGCACGGAATATGCTGCTGGTAATCCAATCAGATAAGTATGTTTTAATCGTGCTTTTCAATGCGGAATACCCCGCGTCTTGACAAATCAGGAAGGCACATGGTAACTTGATATATTTAGCAATCAGAACACCCTGCGTTTCAACCGATGAGAGGATTAGTTTAAACAGACTTCAATTTACACTTCTACAATAAGTAATTAAAAACCAAATGAACGTCGCGTGTCGGGCGCCAACAATGGTTACTGTTTTTATTTCCTCACAATGTCAAATTTATTTATCTGCGCGTCTGTACAAAACTTGTTTTATCATTGCTCAGTGTTTATTTGACCTCGATTCTCCGCCTAATTGTGAACGCAAAGAGAGAAAATTGTCCGGGTTGGATGTGAGGGTCTTATTTACAACATTCACTCTCTGTAACTTTGATGGGTATTTTTGGTATGAATTGAACATATGCATGCATGGTTTTATTCAAACGTAAATGTTGTGAATTTCTTACAGAATTGTCCGCTCATTACCCAATGAAAAAAAATAGTTTTCTAGGTCAGCGTCTTATGCGAACTTCTTGTACGAAACGAAGTCGAAATATTCCGCAGATGAGCCAGGGGAACGCTTTTGTCATTGACATCAATCTAGACCTCTTGTAGTCAGTCGCCCTCCCACTGTAAACCAATTAACACCGAATGAAGTTCAATCTAGTTCGCCGACGTGTTTGTTTCCTGTATGTCACCACAGAACAGTCATATTTTCTGGAGGCTCTACAGCCGATAACAATGACACGGAAAAAATCCACTCGTGTTATTGCATCAATCGATTTCAATAGTACATGTGCCGCTTCGTTCAAGCCGTAAATTAAAACAGTTGTTCGTTTCAATTCAAACTTTTTACACATAGCGATGAAATAATTGACGATCATTTGTGATGCATGTATTCTCTGTAATGTATGCCGTCAAATGGGAATTATTCTTCTCCAGACAAAAATACCAGAAATGAAAGCAAACAAGATAGTGCTTACCGCTGTGAATGGCAGATTCGAGACGAACGCTTAAAGTAAATATTTATTTCTATTTGGCGGTTTGTGTTAGTACAATCATTGATTCAGGGCTCGACAGGAATTTGGTAACCTCAACCCTTTAAGCCCCAACATCATTATAGAAATTCTCCTTACTGGTCTCCATAGATTTTATTAGGTGGGTTCATACTAGCGTAGTAAGTAGACCTTAAGTATGACCGGAGCTCAAGTACACTTGAGATCATGCATGTTTACTTACCGTGATAAGCGTTCATGTTAGAATTCAAAGTATGCTTTCTAAGTAATCGGGTTGTCAATCAAGTTACGCGGCAAATTTTCCACGTGTATTCCTCACGCTTCGTTGCGTGAGAACAGGATTTTAGCTAATAGAATCACAACTTGATCATGCGAACTCGAAAACTGCGAATTGCTTGCCTTTTATGGCTCATAATGATGTTACTGCAACGTCAGAGAACTTTACTTTCTCAACTTTATCACCTGCCGTTCTAGAGGAAGATTTTAGGATAAGACGGAGAAACAGACAAATGTTGCTCATGATCATGGCCCAAATGAATCAGCAATACGTTCGACGAAGACGAAGAGCTTGGGTTTGGCCTCGACCACAGAACTGGTTCCGAAATCTCACAGCAAGTCCAGGGCTTAACTTTATGTGGAAGGAACATTTCAGAGTCACCCGAGAAACATTTGAATATTTGTGTAATCTTGTGAGAGTAAACTTGCAAAAACAGCACACGAGATTTAGAGTTCCGGTTAGCGTGGAAGAAAGAGTTGGCCTGGCACTCTGGCGGCTGGCAACAGGCTACAGCTATAGAAGTTGCGGTTTACAGTTTGGACTGGGAAAATCAACGGCGAAAATCATTTGTAGTGAATTCGAACAAGCAATTTTTGAGCTAAAAGACCCCGTTATAAAATTCCCTTTAACAAATCAGGAAATCCTAGAGAAAATTGAAGAATTTGAAGAACTGTATGGAATCCCGCAAATAGTCGGAGCGATCACTGGATGTCACATAGAGATAAATGCTCCACCAGAGAATCACGAAGATTATTTTAATCGAAAGCAGCACTATAGTGTCAATCTACAGGCCATAGTCGATGCAAATTTAAAGTTTATTCATGCAACTGTTGGGTATCCTGGCAGTATACATGACGCTCGAGTTCTTAGGTTAAGTGGCTTATACGATTTGGCACAAAATGAGCAAATTCTCAGCGGTCCAATACGGGATTTCGATGGAACAGAAATCGGGCCTCTCCTAGCTGGAGACAGTGCCTATCCACTCATGAACTGGCTCATCAAACCCTTCCCCGATAGAGGCCGTTTGACTCCAGAACAGAGGAAATTTAATTTAAAGTTAAGCGCACTACGATGCGTAGTGGAAAGAGCATTTGGCATGCTAAAATCACGGTGGAGAATTGTTTTGAAGAAAATTGAACAAAAAACGACAACGTTGAAGAAGACTGTAATTGCAGCTTGCGTTCTACACAATATTTGTATTGAAAGGGGTGACCTATATGACGAAGACGACAGCGACTCAGACGATAGCTCTGACGATGACAACGGAGGGAGAACTGTTTTTGAAAGTGGCAACAACATCAGAGACACCTTAAAAGACTACGTGTGGGAAAACCTGTAAATAAAGTCGTAAATGAACAACTGTCTGCTGTATCGAATAGACGTATATCATAAAACAAAGGTTTTTTAATTGTAATTGTAACAAGAAAACTGTTTAATAAATTCCGTAAACTTTAGATTGCTATTACATCTATCACTGTATTAATTCAAATAAAAAGAATCAGTTCCTCTGGGATTGAACTGCTATATAAAACGTTAACAAAAAAAATAAAGTTTATTTTTCTCAATTAAGGCATCATGCTACTTAGACGCCAAATCTTTAAAAATGTCTTTAAATCGTGCAAGTATGGCGTTTGTCTGTTCCATTTGCTTGTTCTGCGCCTCGCGAAACATTTCAGCGGAACGTTCAAATCTATCCTTGTCTTCTTGAATGTTGCGCTCCCACATTTCCATGAAAGCCATTTGGAAATCAGAAGACTGACCACTAGTTTCGGGCTCATCGCGTCGCCGACGTTTTCCCTTACGGTGACCCTTTCCTGGCTTGTTGTCTACTTTTCCTTTGCCAGAATCAGCAATTTCAGTTGATGGCGGACTGTCATCGATCAAAACACCTCCATTTTCTGGTGCAGCATCTTCGCTCTCTGTGGGAAGATAGAGCTTCCTTCAACTGCCATTTTACTGGGATCAACACTGTCGCGATGGCCCATTACATCATCAAAATAGTCGAAGTATGGGAAGCCATCTTTGATTCGATTGATTCCTGCTTCCCCGGTTTTCTGCGACTTCTGTTTCAGGAGCTTGTACTCATGCTGCAGGGTCCTCTGGCTCTGGGGATAGGCAGACTTGTAGGAGGCATAAATTTGGTTCCATATGTTTATCTTTGTTTTTTGAGAGGCACTCCGGAGCTGGCTATATTTTGGGCCCCACGCTTCTAGAAGATCATGGGTCTCCTCTTCGGTCCAGTCCGCAGATTTCGATCGTGCCTTCTTAGTTTTAACTTGGGAGCTTTCCTCCACTGGTTGCGCAGATGAAGTGCTTGCTTCCACTGGGATCGGCGAGTGCGTTCATGACGAGCTGCTGGAGCTACTTTGGCTGCTGAGCTGATTGAAATCATCAACAATTATTTGTTGCTGTTCGTTGAACTGCGCCCTTCTCAATTCAGACGGCCGATAAAAGGAGGTGCTGGTCGAAGGAAATGGCCACAGCTGTCTGCCAAACGTTGGTTGCGCTTGCACAGGAGAAGGTACCCTTGCAAAGCGTTGATTTAAGGTATTGCTGTCGAACAAGACACATGTATGTCAATTGTGACTATGGCTTTGCTTTTCAAAACTGACGAACATTTTCATTTAACAAAACAAAAACACAGCACGAAGACTTACATAAGGCCTTGGTCTAGAAAGTTGTCGTCATCCATCCCTCGGTAAGAAGATCTATACGGATTTACGTTGTTATTCATTTTCAGTCGTGATCTGGCAAAGTACAGGCAAATTTTGCTTGTTCGCGTGTTAGCGTGCTCTGATTTTCCCGCCGTACAACACTTTTGATTGACGTTGGTTTCCGGAATGTGCTTTGATGACCGTAAGTAAGCTCGTAAGGATGGTCTGAACTAGACTTGAGAGCGTACTTCGGCTCCTTTGAAGGAAATGCGTTACCATGGCCACAAAGTAGGCTACTTGAGCTGAAATTAAACCCGTTCACATCTGAAGTAAAGCTCAAGTGTACTTGAGGTCTACTTACTACACTAGTATGAACCCACCTATTGACTACCAATTAGGAGAACCTATTTAAATATCAAGGCAGTTCATCTTTAGGGATCATTTGCCAAATTCTCATGACCTGTATGTGTTATAAAACACTGATGTGATGAGGAGAAATATGATGCTCATCAATACTGGCGTACCAGCTAGCAATTGTTTAAGAGCCAGTCTACCTTAGATCCTCATATCCATTTTTGTTCGAGAAATAGATTTCGCTCGCAATTCCTCCCTCCCTTGGCATTCGCATCGCTGAGAGCAAACACTCTACAGTGACCTGCGCATGGACTAGATTCCTCTTTGCAGTGAACTTTGTAGTCTGTTTTAAGATACCTCTTGGCTTGATCAAGCTTCTCCTTGGTATTTGCACCCCATTCTGGACTTGCACCGGCCTTTTGGAGCTCCTCAATCACTCTTTCAAGAGTTTCAAAAGCTGCCATTCCATCTGCAGCTACGTTATCAAGACCTTTGAGAGCTTTTCTCTGAGATGCTTCGCGCACTTCAAGGATGCGATAGAGCGTTGCACGGCTCAAAGGATCAAAGTCCTGTTCTTGGCAAAGTTGCAGGTATTGAGCAATCATTGTGGACCTTGCAACAGTTCGAATGACGTTGGACATTACAAGCTTATCTCCGCTATCAAGCTTAAGTGTGCGAGTCCCATAAGAAACGTCTTGATAGAAATATGGTCTGTTTATAAATTCCAAGAAATGGTTGACTTTGACTGTATCAAGCCTGACCCTGTGATAAAGTGGCTTTTCCAGTGGGGCGCCGGGACCTTTATTATTAGCGTGAAGCTTAGCTTTACGCAATTCCCATTCCGTTATTGGCTCGTACAGTTTGTGTATTTCCATAAGCTTCTTCGCAGGATATCTGTTTGCATAAATACTCAAGATCTGAGTCTTCGTGTCCTTAGAAGGTGCATCCCTATAAGCTTCAAGGAGAGGTCGGAGTTCATTCTCAACATCAGAGCCGTCAGTCTTGCAAACAGCTTCGAACAATGCCTTTCCATCTTCCGGGGCAATTGCTGAACAGACTATTTTACAAGCTTCCGTTACCTTTCTTATAAAAGATGTTTGCTCTTCCTGGCTTACTCTCTCCCACTTTGTTTCCAACTGAGACGTTAACGGACTGCTTCTCCCTTCTCCTGAACATGTTTGTAAGACGTCCAAGCTTTCATTAATTTTAACTAACGCCTGATCAGTTGGAATCTGAGGAGTTAAGATGCTGACGTTCTCTTGAGAGCTGTGATATCCTGTAGAACTTGGAGTCCAGTCGGTTTCAAACTTTTGCTGCGTGCGTTCAGTCGATGGTGTTGGAAGCATTGTACTCATCTGGTGAAGTGCTTGTGCTTCGGATACCCTAGGTGGTATAGAGAAGAAAGTGAGCACAATCAGTAAAACTGATAGGTACGACTGATGTGCCTAGATTAGCATTCGCCACCTGCTTTCTAGTTCATGATAAGATGTACTACCTAGATATGTAACATGGAAGGCTTAAATAGATTTTCCTTCCAACGTAAAAGACCCATCTCAAAACCCACATTCACAAACAGCCTCCCATGACACCATAAAACCAAGGCTTGCAAAATATGTTACCTTGCGATGGGTTCTTTTTCACATTCTAATGAATCGATGTCCAAATGTGCCTTGCTTTGTACAAGTTGTGCATGCCTTTTCCAACAGTTAGAGCAAATTGCTGTTGGCGAAGATAATAGAAATTTCCTTTTGTTAGAAAAATATGTATGTGTCTTTATAAGCATTTATAACATATATTATATATGTTATTATTAGGATTCATGGCCCGAGAACTGACCATCCAGACCTCCCCCTCCCAAGCTTCTTCTCTCCAGGCCGCGCTCTGCTGGCCAATTTCCACCACCAAGAAACCTGTTCTCGTGGTAATAGGTACCGGAAAAATTACCTTTCCTCCGTTTTTGTATTGATAAAGGTAGCCTGAATTTACAGTTGAATGCGTACCGTATTTACTCGAATAAGCGCCGCATTTGGGACAAAAAAGTTTAACAGCGCCTCCCCTGAATAAGCGCCGCGGTCCCGACGCGGCCCTTATTCGAGGACAAGCACGTGAGTGGTTATTTCCCAGCAAAAATATCACGATATGTTTTTAGACAAAAGAAAACGGGACATTTTTTTAAATGCTAACTTTCCATCCAAAATAACCCAGAAAGATGTGATGCTTTTTTTTTTGTTTGGCTTAAGCAGCATTTTAACCTAAGAGACCGAGCACTTCATTCTGTTCCTTGCTTACAAAGTGCAGGAAGAGACCACTATGAATATCTTTTTCATGAAAATCCCATGAAAATACCTTGAAAAACCCATGAACGCACTTTTCATAGCCATGAAATCAAAGATTTCAGATTTCATGGTGTTTACTTAAGTCATGAAATTTCCATGAAATTTTGAAAGGCTGACTTTCACGGCCCATGAAAACTTTGTAAACGTTTGAAACTTGATTTTCATGGGCCATGAAATTCTCAATTGTCTCAAACTTATAGTTTTCATGACCCATGAAAGCCACTAACAGCCTAGTGCATATTTCATGGCCCATGAAAATTCTAGCAGGCCATGAAATTCCCATGAAACATATTTTCAGTATTGTATACGATCAGTACCCCTTCATAAAAATTGTGAAAATACCAAACCTAGACACTAACAGCCCAGTGTGTATTTTGTGGCCCATGAAAATTGTAATAGGCCATGAAATTCCCATGGAAAGTATTTGAAGCATTGTATAAATCATCACTCTTCATAAAAAAGAGAAAAAAGAAAGAAAGGAAAAAAAACATGAAAATTCCAAACCTAGACACTTAACAGCCTGGTGTGTATTCGTGGCCCATGAAAATTTTAATAGGCCATGAAATTCCCATGAAACATATTTGAAGTATTGTATACGATCAGGACCCCTTCATAAAAAAAAAAAAAAAGAAAGGAAAAAAAAAACAGGAAAGTACCAAACCTAGACACTAGAGTAAAACTACATGGACATAAATGAGATACTAATTTTGGATTCTTACCAGGTCGCTTCGTTTAAACTAATGTCACTCCAGATGTTAATGTTCAGTAAAACTAAGAAACCTTATTAAGCCCAAACAAGACTGATAAATAAAGACCCCTGAGTAAGAATTACTGTAGGCTGCAAATGCACAAGGTTCTTTCCTTTCCAAGGAAAATAGCCTTTTCCTCCAAATTAATAAATATAAATTCAGTGTCCATGTGATAGGTGTATATTGTCCAAGGTAGTGCTTCCAGGACTAGTGTTTCTCAAGCATCTAAAAACCAGATCTGACGTTTTTCGTCTACTGCAGTTGTGAGCGGTTGAGATAACTGACTCAGGAGGACTGGGACAGTTTTTCCGAAGGATTCATTGCAGCACTTAAGACCACAGCTTGGAACAAACTTTGGCTTTCTGTAGGTAGCAGGAATCAGATTTACAGCCTGGCATGAATGCTGGGACGTCAATCCAATGTTAGGAAAACAACAAGTTCCATAAAACAAGTTTCATATGAAAGAGCCCCTCCTAATAACAGATAACACTGAATTGCCCAAATTTGCCTTACCTGTTGATTATCTGCGTAAGTTTGCAATGGGAGACAACACGTGTAACTTTTGATGTGGTCAATGCAATGACACAGTACATAACACCTTTTTCGGAATAACAGGCCTGATTCCAAACTTCTCCAAGAAGTCAATTTCTTTAGAGCCACTGTATAAGTCAAAAAATGATTTTTGATCCTTTTCTTGCATTATGTTAGCTTTAAAATCGGAAAGAAAGCGGAGTTTGTTGATAGCGTGGCCCATTAGAGCAACCGCCATCTTGAAATTCACAACACAATTCTGAGGAGCCTGGAAACAAATTGGGTTGTTTGGTCAGCAGCTAGACCACTGCGGGCTCAGATAGTGACCGTTTTTGTTCGCTTTCGGCGCGATTTTTTGTGTTCAGTTCGTGGCTTGAAATGTTTGGGTCTTTTGAGCTTGAAATGAAGAATCAGAAGAATAAGAATAATAAGAAGGTGCTATTATAAAATTGTTGTAAATAATGCAACTGAATGAAAAACTTTCAATGTTTTACATGCAACAATGCATAATAAGTTACTGTATTAATGTTATTTTGATAGTTAATTTTTGAAATGACATTCAATTTTATTAATAGTAATTAATGTCAGGGCAATTTGCCTGGCAAATAATTAACTGACCTGCCAGTAATTAATTTCCTCGTTACTTTTATTTGTCTGAGTACTGACTAAATTTAAATTTTGCTGATCTTGGCAGCCACAGTTGTCTTATTTTTGTCACTGGCCAGGCTGGCCTTGGTGTTTTATGCCACGGCCAGGCCAGGCTGGGCTGGCCGCGTGACCACGGCTTCCCCAATTTTTTTATCCCTTGGCCAGCCCGGCCAAAGCCTGGCCTGTGGCCGGGCTCACCTCGGCTTTAAACCATTCAACTAGGGTAAGAAATAACAAGGTTCATATACTAATATATGGTGGCCGATAACTGCCATTCGATTTTTCACATTGTTTTCTAGAAAATTAAAAATGAAAAGAAAAAGAAAGAAGATTTAAAAGAAATCTTAAACCAAATCTCTTTTAAAATTCAAATGAAGTAAAATAAAATTGATAAATAATGTTAAAGTGAAATTTAAAGATAGTTAAAACCATTATAAATGCGAAATTCAAGGAAAAGCTAAGTCAAAATGAAGTTAAAAGGAAAGTAAAATCATTATTAATTCAAAATTAAATGAAAAAGTAAAAGCAAAAAGGAAATGAAAATAAGAATGAAATCGTTTTAAATTGAAAAGTCAAACAAAACGAAAATTTCCATGGCCTATGGCTGCCATAGTATCCCATCGTTCTTTGCAAAGTGTACTATGCAGTAAGAGAGGGGACTGGTGATAGTAAATATTATGTTCCCGCTCGTTTTCGATTTCCCGACTGAAAATGTCTTATTTTCGCAATGATGCCTGGAAGGGAGATTCAGAACTAAAGGAAGATTTGAAGAAATACGTTAGTCGATCGTTTAAACGAGAGGAAATTCTAAGCTTTGTTAACAGGGACTATTCTTGTTATACCTGGAGCATTCGCTTGCTCGATCGCAGGCTTCGCCATTTTGGAATCTTTTATAGTGACAAGGATGTCACAGTTGAGGACGTTAAGCAAGCCGTTGCAGAGGAGCTTGATGGACCGGGAAAACTGCCAGGATATCGAGCGATGCAGAAAAAGATTCGACAGGAGCATGAGTTGAATGTGCCAAGAGACCTAGTCCACGCTGTCATGTATGACTTAGATCCAGAGGGTCTCGAAGCTCGTGGTGTTGGTGCAAAGAAAAAGAAGCCGAAAGGACATTTCACTACTAAAGGTCCAAACTTCGTCCATTCAGTTGACGGTCACGATAAGCTGATGGGATATCAGAATAGCACATATCCTCTCGCCATATACGGCTGCATCGACACTGCAAGTCGAAAACTTTTGTGGCTTCGCATATGGGTGTCAAACTCTGATCCACTGTTAATCGGACGTTGGTACCTAGAATACCTGTACGAGACTAGAACCATTGCTTCCTTTATACGAATGGATAGAGGTACTGAGACAGGAACATTGGCAACTATGCATGCTTTCCTTAGACGTCACCACGGTGATATCGATCCATATGAGACTGTTATTTATGGTCCATCAACTTCAAACCAAGTAAGTTCTTTACACAGCTGAGTACTAATAACTGAAATATCAGTCCTCGTGTCTCAAGAACGAGTGCAGAAGTTCTTGCAGTACAGCCCTTGGGCTTGGTTTCTTCCCAAACCTGCTGCCATTTGCTCATATTGCAACTCGTATGCATTGTGTGGGATCAAATTATTACCAACAATACTTTCCTTTAATAAGTTTGTAATATTTTATTTTATTGTCATGTAATGTGCCCATTTGCACCTTATGAAATGGCGTGTGTTCTTTTAAACCTTACTAGATACTGGAACTACTGTTTAGATATCAAAATCAGTGTACAACATGCTTTTTAGATAGAAAGGTGGTGGAGAGAACTCCACGAGAGGCTGGAGAAATATTTCAAGAGTCACCTTAGCTGGTTAAAAGAGCAGGGTCACTATGATCCAAGAAACCCCAATGACAGGTATTGACAGCGAGTGAAAGCGTTAATTTAGTTAGGGGCACAAGTATGGCAATATTTTTGCTGCTTTCCAGTCAGTACCCATGGCTCTACACAAAGTGCACATTGTTCCACCTTTAGAAATTAAAATAAAATAGATGACAATAATGCTTTGATGTACAAATGCATTAATGAAAGAAGTGAAAAATACCCCAACCAAAACCCAACAGCCAAAAAGAAAATGAATACTATTTGAATCCAGTTACATACGCTTTGGTATGGCTCTATTTTATTTATTTTTTTCATTATTTTCAATGTTACTGTAACTTTCTCACAGTTGAGTTCCTGACGATATTTTTTTGTGACCCACAGAATGCTGCTTGCATTTATTATGATCCCTCTCATGCAAAGGGAGCTTGACACATTTAAAGACACCATCTGGAATTCCCACAGAATTAGACCACAGAAGGATGCTGTGCTTCCATCTGGCATACCTGACCATATTTACAGCTTCCCAGAAGAATATGGTTTAGAGCAGTCTGGTAGTCTATGATTTTGAGATTTTGACAATTAAAGGGTTGTATCACAGAGACTTTGTGTAATTTCAAAAAAGTTAAGCAACAATTCAGTGTTTACAGAAACCTAAAAATTATGGCACTGGTTTGTTATTATGTCACCAAGTGTCTCTGGCCATAGAAGGAAATGGTCAAAATTAATTACAAAAGGTTAGGTCAACTGTATACCTGTGACACTTTTATTTCATGAGTAGATAACAATAGAAATGACTTGCATAACATGCAAAAGGTTGCATGATTACTTACTGGAATAAGGTTACTTAAATGCTACATTATGAACTTGAAAGTATTGTAGAATCAGTAGGTGGAATTGTGTGATTTTCTGGGTGAGTCCAAAAAATAACTTTGGTTGGGACTGTAACAGCAGTTCTTTTCAGAACTTTTTGACTGATGATCAACTAAACAACTTATTCAGTTGTGCCATTAGAATTTTCTGTTGTAGGCATGGACATGTCTATCAGCAGTTGAATTCTTGACCTTCTACATGCTGTTTGCATGCCACCATAATAAATTATTATTAATTTTTAGGGTTTACAGTCTCGGAGGAACAATTGAAGGAGGCAGCTGAACAGTCTGGTGTTCTTCAAGTTAAAGATGACTTTCTTGACCATGCCTTTAGGTTGGAGTGTGAACGGCTGATTCCCAACATTCAAGATATTGAGGCCAAAGATTGTAGAGAAACATATCTTTATTTAAAACGGAATTTTAATCTATCCTCATAAAATTAATTTGTTATTAGCTACTCCACTCTTACTTCTGGAAATGTAAGCACAAAATTTGTATCAGGATAAAGCATACGATTTATTTTGAAATTTTGATTGAGCAATCTGTGCAAAAATCAATATTTTGTTTCCAACGTAGATATATTACGGTAATCCGAGTGATCACAAAATCAGATAAAATTTCAACTTTCCTCTTCTAAACTTGTAAAGGATCACTTTAGGTTTCATTTATCATTGCAAATCATACACTCTCTTGTATTTGTGTCAGGGTATTTCAAAATGTAACAGTAACTATATCAACTTAAACAACAACAAATTATAGTTTATAACTAATACTTATGTTATTATCCACACCAGCCAGATTAAGCATTGGTTCAGTCTGGTATGCAACTGTAAAAATAAAGTCAACAATTTGTGATTCATTTGTCTCATCAACAAAATGTGTCACTGTGCATAAAACACCAGTATTGTAAAAAAACAGCAGTGTCAAAAAATTGACATTAACAATAAATGCATAAGCTTCATCAATATCATAATTATGTTAACAGTGTACAAGGTGTTTTCAGTATTTAGGACTTCAATTTTTTAAGTCCCAAAAGGGTGCAATACAGATTGCAATCAGAATGATTTTCAATGAAAGTGGTGATTGCTGTAATGGACAGATTGCCAGCAGAAAATAAGACTTCTTCACCATCCAACAATTCCCTAGAGGCGATTTCTGGATCGAACAATACATGGCCACTTCCTTGCATATCTACCACCATTATATTCTCGTCTGAACGCTCATACGAAAAGTGTGCCAAACTTTCACATTTTTGGCGGATTTCAGAGTCCTCCCCACAGGGTAATCCTGTGTTGTTGATGTATTTAGTAAATTCTCCATCAATGAATTCTTCCACGGTAACCCATTGCTCGCCTGTTTCTCCATTGATTCTTCCCAAGAAAATACGCTTGTAGGTAAGGGTTTTTCCGTATAACTCCAAGTTATCACCCTCTTTCAGTTCTTTCTCAAGCTTTTGAGTGAAATTCCTTGCAAGCATATGCATCTGTACCACCTTCTTTGTGTGTTGTTCGATAGTTTGTTTTGTCTCTTTTATAATGTCTACAGTAGATTGCAGATACTTCTTAACAACCCACTGCTGGCGACAAAATTCAGGCGTCTTACTTGTGGCCTTATAGGCTTCTCGAAACCCTCCTTTGCCAAAAGGCTCGTTGGCAATACTGAATTCTACCGCTGAAGGTTGGCTGGACCACGCCATTTCGGCGAGATCAAATGTGTACAGCTCAATTCTCTCAGTAGACTTCTCGTTAACAACTTTGCCGAGCTTCATCATCTCTAACACGGACAGACTCTTTGGGAAGGCTTTACTTGGGCTTTGGACTTTGGTAGCAGGTAACGACTGTGTATTTGTCTTCTTGGCAGGCCGTCTCAGTTGACCATCTCGTTCCTTGCGTTTTCCTGTCGTGCTTCCAACATCCGCATCTCGTTCGTTTGGCTCTATAAAACGTACGTGCACAACTTTCAGGTCTGGGATTTGGTCCAACGAGGCACATGATGGACCTTGTTCGCCGGCTAGTACGTCGCATATCATGCACTCTCCCACTATAGGGGCAAAGTGCCGTATACATGCATGTTTTATATTGTCTAATGTCACTTCGTCATACTCGAACGGGACGAACTCTCGCGGGCCTATACGACTGTACTTCTGAGCCTTACCAGAAACCTCAGTACTTAATCGTTGAATGATAATTTCTTCCTTTTGTAGGATGTCATGGGAAGGTGCTTTACGCTTGCCTGTCCTTTTCTCTTTCATCGCCGTCTTGAAATTCTTCCAGTGAGCAGCCATTTTTGTTGACGGCAAAGTCAACTATCACCAGTCCCCTCTCTTACTGCATAGTACACTTTGCAAAGAACGATGGGATACTATGGCAGCCATAGGCCATGGAAATTTTCGTTTTGTTTGACTTTTCAATTTAAAACGATTTCATTCTTATTTTCATTTCCTTTTTGCTTTTACTTTTTCATTTAATTTTGAATTAATAATGATTTTACTTTCCTTTTAACTTCATTTTGACTTAACTTTTCCTTGAATTTCGCATTTATAATGGTTTTAACTATCTTTAAATTTCACTTTAACATTATTTATCAATTTTATTTTACTTCATTTGAATTTTAAAAGAGATTTGGTTTAAGATTTCTTTTAAATCGTCTTTCTTTTTCTTTTCATTTTTAATTTTCTAGAAAACAATGTGAAAAATCGAATGGCAGTTATCGGCCACCATACTAATATATAGTGCATGCACATTGTAGATACGTACGCCAGCCAAAAAAGTAGTTTCAAAATTTATTTTAGATGCAATCTTTTGTGAATACTAAATCATTGTAATAGCACTGTTAGAGTTGGTGGGGCAGTTGGATGTTGTAAGTCAGGGTTCCACTACATCAACAAAAACAAAATAATTGTACATACATGTGAATGGATTCATGGGAGTCTACATAAAGATTTCATTTCGATAAAAAAAAAATAAGATTAGGAAAAGAAAAAGAGTTCCAGTTGTAAGTACCAGAGATGAAGAATTATTTAATTTGCTAGTATTTACTATAGAAGAAAAACAATTGGATTAGGATATATTATGGTATTTTGTCATGAAACAAGTATTCAATCATGGTAAATTTAAACATGGAGAAATTGGAATTTTATCATGATTTATAATAACTAATTAATGCTACTATTTGTGATTATGTATTAACAGATTTATTATAAAAATACATAATAAGCAAATTATAGATAAAATTATAGATATATTATATTTAATTATATTTATAATAAGCAAATTATGCTGTACATTAATCCTTATCTGGATTCCTGAAAGGGAGCAATAAACGTGATATGAATTGAAGACTGATGTACATGGATCATTTTTGTCATGAGTGAGGCAATAGCAATATACAAGTCAGCAAATGGTAAGTTTTTAAAATCATATTGCTTGAACTGTAATTTTCGTTTTGAGGATGCCAGCTGACAACCTCTACAGTGCCCTTAACTTAAGTTAAATGCAATTTTCATGGGGTGGTTTGACCCCATGAAAACCCATTGAATGACTTAAAACCAAGCAGCATTAGTTTTTTCATGGATCTTTAAAATGCCATGAAAAGACCATGAACCTGCCTGGAAGATTTTCATGGGGCATGAATATTTCAATATTCACAGGATAACCATGGGTTTTTCATGGGTCATGAAATTGGATGATACCATGAAAAATCCATGAAACTACAGCATGGACACATGCCATTTAATTCATGGGATTTTCAACGTCATTAAAAACCCATGAAAAATCAACATTCATTTTAATGGTTTTTTCATGGGAATTTCATGAAGTTCATGATTCATTTGAAATTTTCATGGGCCCTGAAAAATGCAATTTTCAGGGGATTTTTCATGGCATTTTAATTGGTTTTTCATGCCTTTTTCATGGCATAAAAACCATGAAAAACTGGTGGTAATTCAGCCATGAAAAGCCCATGAAAAACCTTTGAAAAATCCTGTGAATATACCATGAATATATTCACAGGATTTTCATGGGTTTTCATTCCGTAGTGGACGAATGGTGACAATCAAAACACGCTTCTGTTAGTTACTGTAAAATTTTCATACAGAAAATATACTGTTAAATTAAAAGAAAAGATTTCTTTGTCGTGTCCAGTTTTTAAATAAGCGTCGCCCTCGAATAAGCGCCGCATTTGAGGCGCGAAAAATTTAATAACCACCGCGGCGCTTATTCGCGTAAATACGGTAAATCTGAAGGGAAAAAACACGATAATCACTAACAAAAGTACTTACACCTCATATACAAAGATAAGGGCGGTAAGTACAATAGTCTTGCAATGAAAAATGTAAACTCAATCCGCTATTCCAATAAAAATGCTGTAAATGGAATCTAACAGTTAAACTGTCACACAAATATCCTTTAAGAAACACGAAAAATATTTCTTTGGGATTCCGTGTCATAATTTCCATACCCTTAATTGAGTTAAAACGCTGTAAATTAAATTAACTCACTATAAATAAATCCATAACCAAGTAATGCAAATTATTTACATCGGCGAACAAGTTAACACGATTTCCAACTCTTAAACAGGCTATCTTTCCCTTGTGCTCCTTCTAAAGAACCTCTCTTTATTGTGTTAATCTTATTCTTCTCGAAAAACGTCAGTTAAAAAAGAGAACAATAAGAGCCTTTGCAGCAGGTGTATTGGGAACCACTGCGTGCCGTGACATTCTTGAAGATAGCTGAAAAAAAATGGTTATATTGACATGACAAAATATTTCATCCAGCTCGTATTTTTATATGGATTTTCGCTTTTCGTTGTAAAAGCTGCTTTTATGATCGGGTAACAAAAAGAAATAATACTCACGCGACCCCACTTGCACAAGTGTAATAAACATCGTCTGTATCTCTTGTGCCATCTGCCAGTTCACAGGATTCTTACAGTGCAGGGCAATTTTCCGTCCTTCGTGATTATGGTACTGACACGTCTTGAGTGGTCTCCAGTATTGCCCTAGATTATGACGATGTTTCGGACAAATTGTTAACGTTTTTATTTCGTCCAATGGAAGATTGAACCTTCCCACCCTGGCCAATATTAATTCTTGCTCTGTTACTTTTGTGCGTGAAAGATGACAACTTTTTAAATGATTCCTAACATCAGCAACGCACTCGACAAGGGGTATCACGTCTTGTTTTCCTCGTGATTCTCCACAAATGATCTTTCCTTTTCCAATGAACGAACATGAGGTCGGTTTCACTGCTCTGGTCATGGCTAGCTATTGTTTACATTAGTGTGCTCTGCTGCGATGCACGTGGTCAGCAGCGTTAAAGGAACATCTCGCGATTTTCAACGGATGACAACTTGCTCGTTTTCCATCAAAATTCGAGACAAATTGCCCTGCTTTACCGTCAATTAAGCAAACTCTAGTCATATTGGTTTTTCTTGACCAACTAATGGCATTTTTAGGTCGTACAAGAGACGATACCATGGCTTTGTTACCGACATTAGGTCGCAGCATTTACGATGGAAATATGGCGGTTTCAGCTGAGTTGCACAACTTTCAGCTGTCTCGTGCAGACGAAAACTGGATGACGGCCAAATCTTTTAACAGAATTAAGTAGCTGGCAGATAGGACTTTCCACTGATATGCAGTAAATCCTGTGAGTACGAACCACTTTTGTGATTTATTCGCCTGAATTTGGGTGAAATCGCATGTTGCGATAAGTTTCCAAAGTAAGATAAACTTTGTTTTCTCAGTTTTCTTATACTAAGGAAAGATTATGAATACAATCTACACTGTTATTAAGAAAAAGGGTCATTGTTTATAACTAGCGAATTTGAATGTTTCGAACAAGCTGTTTTGTCCAGAACAAAAAACTGCAAGTTTGCCAAAATTCATCATGTGGCCGCTGAGTTTCGAGGCCAGCAAGGGTTTTTAAAAGATTGTGCCAGAATTTTTTTAAGAAGAATAATTTCTTCCATCTAATTTCATATTTGTTGCTTACTTGCCAAGGGAAGTTGAAGGAATAATTATGAGCGAATTCTATTCCTCGAACAAAAATGGATATGAGGATCTAAGGGAGACTGGCTCTTAACGTCCATAAAAATAGCATGCAGTTGAGTAATCATGTTCTGGTATTTACTGTGACTGCGTTAGTCTTGAATACAGTAAAACCCTTGACACAACATTTTATCTAACAGCTTACCTCTTTGTACATTCTGTCACCAGGAATCTTTTCAGGCCATTTCATTCTAAGTGTTTTCGTAGCTGCCCTTTATACTAGCCAACCCTTACGATGTTCCGTTTCTCTCGCAAGATTTTTTTAAAGATTTCTATTCCATACCTGCACAAAGAACCGCAGCTCTCCGATTTTCCCGCGCACGCGTTTCACTTGCCGGGAGTTGGCGCCGTCATCACATGGAATCCCTTGTGAAAGTTGAATTAATCGTCGGAATATTGATGAAAGGTTTCCCTAATTAAATTCGCATCTAATTTTCGTTTTAACTGAAAGACAATATTTAACTTAAAACGAGGAAGAGAGACAGAAATTATCAGAAGCGGGTGAAGATGTGTATACCATGCCCGGAATAGGATTGTCCTTCTCCCCTTTTTTTCTTATTACGCTTGAATAGAGTAATAACAAAATGATCTCACTGCACAAAAATTATTACCTAGCGCTGTATAAGGGCTCAAGAGAGAGTCTTTATAACGTTCTGCTGGGGTACAGTAGTACTAACGCTCTTCTTTCTTTATGGAAGAGTGAAGTTTTTTAAAACGTTGGCAATATAGCCGTAATAACGGAATAACGTAATAAGTACCGGCCAGATGATGATGAATACACTAAGATGTTTAGAACGGTGGAAGAATAGCCGTAATAACGTAATAACGTAATAAGTACCGACCTGACGATGATGAATACACCAAGATGTTTAGAACGGTGGAAGAATAGCCGTAATAACGTAATAACGTAATAAGTACTGGCCAAACGATGATGAATACACTAAGATGTTTAGAACGGTGGAAGAATAGCCGTAATAACGTAATAACGTAATAAGTACCGGCCAGACGAAGGTGAATACACCAAGATGTTTAGAACGGTGGAAGAATAGCCGTAATAACGTAATAACGTAATAAGTACCGACCAGACGATGATGAATACACCAAGATGTTTAGAACGGTGGAAGAATAGCTGTAATAACGTAATAACGTAATAAGTACCGACCAGACGATGACGAATACACCAAGATGTTTAGAACGGTGGAAGAATAGCCGTAATAACGTAATAACGTCATAAGTTCCGGCCAGACGAAGGTGAATACACCAAGATGTTTAGAACGGTGGAAGAATAGCCGTAATAACGTAATAACGTAATAAGTACCGACCAGACGAAGGTGAATACACCAAGATGTTAAGAACGGTGGAAGAATAGCCGTAATAACGTAATAACGTAATAAGTACCGGCCAGACGATGGTGAATACACCAAGATGTTAAGAACGGTGGAAGAATGGCCGTAATAACGTAATAAGTACCGGCCAGACGATGGCGGGATGGCGGGATCCGAGAACCCTATTGTGGACCCTCAGTATAGCCGGAATAACCTTATAACGTAATAAGATGTTTTAGAACGGTGGAAGAATAGGCGTAATAAGCACCGGCCCAATGTTAATGAAGACATTTAAAACTTAGGAAGAACGTCCTGCCTTTGATTCGGTCACAATTATGCATAGATAGTAGAGACAGCACAGTGTATGTGGGATTAAGGGGGATGCGGGTTTATGACATGTGGAATAATGAATAACGAGTTGAAACAGTGAAGGAACAAGGAATATTTAGAGCTTGAACATTCGGCGGAATAACGAATATCGCAAATGCTGTATACAAATGTCAGTGTTTGCGACTCATTATGGGTCAAGGCCAACTAAAACAGCTAAACAGTAGACCGTAGTAATCTTAGTAACTCTGGATGACCTGTATTTAGTTCTCCTTGGTGCAAGTAGTCCCGGCGACTTTCTCGTCAGATGATTTGTGCGTCTTTTACGGTTGTTTGCAGAGACGGACCACTTGACTTCATCTGGGGAGGGGGAGGGGGAGGGGGAGGGGGTTTGGAGAGGTGAGTGATTTTAAAAAAGAGACAAACAAAATCCTGCCTGTAGCAGATTTTTAAGATGAAAAAATTCATGTGTAACACTGATATCGAAAAAAATTCTTGCCACACATAGTCGGCCGAAAAAGAAAATTTCTATTCCAAGACGTTCCCATGGCTGACACAAGTAACGTTATCAGTTAGATTAAAGATTATTTCATATAGAAGTTAGCATATATGTAACTAGCGAAAACCTTGGATTGAATTTACAGCAGTTAAACACTTTCATACGAACCTCAGAATGCTAGAAATCGCATTTCCGAGCACTAAACTTTCCAAGTTGCCAGGCGTTGTTGGAATTCCCTTTCTCTAAATCCTAGATCTGCATCAGAGTGGTGGGTCCCGTCTCTTTCGCAGGCTCCATGTTAAAAAAAAATCGTCAACGGGCCCTGATTCAGAGATTGTTTAGGGTTAGAAACCTTGAAAAGAGCTAACGTGTTGCAAAATGTTTGACTACTACTCCCGGTTCCTGCCACCTTATGGGTGTCGCGTTTCCCGCCCTATCTTATGCCGGCCATATCATTCATGCCCCTTCACCCCTGGTTCCCTCCCAACCCCACAATCTTATTGAAAGGGGTCAAGAATTGTGTTGTAGTCCGACGACAATAATGTTAACTCACAACAAATGGGATATGGACAAGGGCACAAGATACCTAATGCATGACTACTGGTGTACTGTGAGAACTGCACTAGAAACACGTTTGTCTGGTAATGCTTCTTTAATTTCGTCCTTCTAAAGACGGGTACATTCGTTGCTGTATCTTTGCTCCAAAACTGAAATAATTTAACGAGGGACAGACCATTAGAAAAAAATTATTGGGGGGGGGGGGGAATCTCGAGCCGCAAGAATTTTTTTCTTTGACGTTTCCCTTGCAGGAATATTTCTTTCCGTATGTAAGAACTTTTGTTTGTTCTGCTCGGTGTTTTCCATTAATTTTTTCTCTCGATTTTCCATTGTCTGAATTTTTACACTTCGCCCCCTGCCTCCCATAACTTTTCTAATCGTATGTCCCTTAACTTGCCGGATTACCTATTCACTTGATGTTACCGCGACCGTGTTCAGGGAAGAATTCCGCCCAGTTCCAAAACCAATCAGATTACAGGTTTTGTGGAATACCGACCGCTCACACACTTAGAATAAATATAACTAAGGAATTCCATTCCTTTACAAGAAAAAATAAACAATCTTCTAAATCTTCTAAATGCTTTCTTTATAAATGTCTTTATTGTTGATGCCTAACAGATTTCATTTCGGTTTCTTTCACGAAATTTCCGATGGAGGTTTTCCACCTCCATTGCAGTTGTTAACGAGCACATCGTTCATGTTTATTCCTAAAAACAATCGGTAAGATAATTCAAAATCTCATTATTTATCGCCGTCTATATTTCCTTACCCATTCTTTACCTATCGTTTACTACTGAGCAGTCTTACAGGCATGATCACAATACTTAGCGTTTTGTGCATTTCTGGGAGCACTCTGTCTGAAGAAAAAAGTTAGGTGTACAAATTACTGCAGGTGCGTGCTAAACGACTGTTTTTTTTTTTACCCTTTAACTAATCATGTATCGTACAAATAGTTTTTTTGGGGGGGGATTCATGGTTCTATTTTTTCCGGATTTCTAAACCATTATTTTTCGGTTTTGAAGTAAGTCTTGACATTTGAGGTTATTTACCTGTATACAATACAATACAATAGTTCATTTATCCGCGTAACACTGAAGAGCTTACAAAAACTCGTTAAAACGTGTTCGTGCACAATAAACTCTACTATTTACAAACAAACAAACAATAGAACTATAATACAATGACTCTTAATAACGAACTGACTACCCCTCCCAAAAGTGTTTAAACCATTAAAATTGATGTATGTGTACTCCAGATAGGGCAGAATGCAAGCCTTGCAAAGTCGAATCATAACGTCAATTGGCAATTGCATCTTATTTAAAGCTGCTTTTGGTTGGATGGCGTAATTTTTGTTGGATAAAACATTAGTGAGGTCATGATTGGTCTAAAAACCTTTAGAAATTTGTCATTCTTAGGTACAAGAGGCCATTTCTATTGGAAAAGAAACTCCAGTAGGTATCACAGTTTGAAGCGTATTGTCAGAGTCTCATCGTAAAATCCAGAACATAATCAGTCTCGGTTTATCCGGCAGTGCAACTCGCGAAAGTCTGCAGTTTGTTTCTCCCGCGCACAAATCAGTTATCCTTGCTCGTTATTTCATGCTGATTGTACTATCTACCAGGTCTGTTCTGGGCAGACAAATTGTTGTTCAAAGCGCCAATCCGTATTGACCCGTTCGTACTGTTTGCGAATTTACTACTCAATGAACTGAATAAAGTAAATGCTTGGTGCACATGTTTCAAATCGTAAGCTGCGCAAGTTGGATAACCGATTTCAAATGAAATGAGAAACTTTTAGAATGTTACCTTGTTGAGGGAACTCTTTGATGTTCAACGAAGATTGATGGGTCCAACAGCACCTTATTAGAGCGGCTATACTAGTGGCTGTGGAAGAGACGATAGAATGGAACAAAGAACGAACCTTTAAAAACAGTCAAGTCTTTTGTTACAGAACGCCAATGCAAAAAGAGGTTTTTGTGAGTTGCTGTTGTATCCAGCGTAAAAAATTATACTTAAGGATTGAATGTAACGTCCATCAACCTATCCTATCCGCTCCCTTTTCTTTCTTTTTTCGGTGACGTCTGTCCACCTTCATCGGAGCAATAAAGTTCGTAAAACGCGCGCTCTTTTTCCTTTTGTCGGAAACCTTCGTCCACCTTCATCGGAGCAATAAAGTTCGTAAAACGCGCGCTCTTTTTCCTTTTTGTCGGAAACCTTCGTCCACCTTCATCGGAGCGATAAAGTTCGTAAAACGCGCGCTCTTTTTCCTTTTGTCGGAAACCTTTGTCCACCTTCATCGGAGCGATAAAGTTCGTAAAACGCGTGCTCTTTTTCCTTTTGTCGGAAACCATCGTCCACCTTCTTTGGAGCGATAAAGTTCGTAAAACGCGCGCTCTTTTTCCTTTTGTCGGAAACCTTCGTCCACCTTCATCGGAGCGATAAGTTCGCACAACGCGCGCTCTTTTCCGTTTTTCGGTGACGTCTGCAGTCCACCTTCATCGGAGTGATAAAGTTCGCAAAACGCGCGCTCTTTTTCCTTTTTTCGTTACCCTTCGTCCACCTTCATCAGAGTGATAAAGTTCGTAATGCGCTCTTTCGCTGTGTCTTGAAGAGGAGGCGGCATTGTTTAATTCAAAATATTCGCTACCGAACCGAGGCTCAGTTGTTTGAACACTTTCATTTAAATTTTACAAATTAAAGGTGCTTGCGGCACAAGGTTTCGGAGCAATCGGTCTTCAATGACCACTTTGTTTTCTACCGGTGCAGGTCGGCCATAGGCGTACGGGCACCTTCGGACTTGGAGAGGGGCGCGTAACCTTCTCGCCAGAAAAAAATTCACAACGCCCGACTGCGTGAGTGTTGACATCGGGCTACAAATGCATTCAGATTCTATGAAAAAACAAAAGAGAAAAAAAAACGTTAACAATAACCCTTATTCGTTTCTACTCGCTTTCAGAGTAGAAACCACGAACAAAATCCCAAAGCAGCAAAAATGAAAAGAATATCCATGTGCAACGTGCCAGAGGATGAGAATAATTTAGTGCAAACAAGGCTTGGTGGTGAATTTTGGGCTAGTGACGTAATCATCCATAAGACCCACTCTCAAGTGTAATGAAACAGAAATTTGAAAACGTCGCATACTCTATGACCTCTATCTACAGTCTACTGGAACTATTGAAAATCAGTAACTTATTGAAAGAAAGTTATTCTTTCCGCGGCCAACCGAAAATGTTTATTATTATGTTGACCCTACCGCTCCCAATGACTTAGTTGCCATAGGAGCGCTCTCTACAGACGACGATGTTGCAGGGATAACGGCCAGAATGGATGCGACCTTCGAAAACTCTGCCGGTCATTTCATAGCGGCTGTTTTCGTGCAATGCTTCGATGACTTCTGCATGTTTCTTTTAAACTGATTCCTGCAAGTGTGCTGTCTTGAATTGACTGAAAAGGCATTGGTCTGCATGGAGTAGCTCCTTGTCGACGTTATAGCACCTGACAACCAGGTCAAAGCTATCACTGGTGGTGATTCGACATCACCGTGGTGATGTCGCCCAATGCACAAAGTACATCTTGGTCATTTCCATTGAAGCCATTTTCAATTTCGGTTAGGACTGCATCCAGAGAGTTCAAGAAGATGTTGATACGATGGCAATCCTCTGGTTTTGATGGCAGAGGAGCAACATTGGCGTTTTAGTTTTCCACGACCAACGCTTGTAATCGTGTTGAGGCTTGTCGTCGTGGCACACGAGCATCGCGGAATGAAAACGCCGTTTGAGCTGTTCACGATTTCATCGTAACACTGATATATTCAAATAGTTCCCACACTGAGGTTACAGAATGAATGAATGGCATCGACAGGTTTTTCAACATCGTTCATTAACCAATGGGATCACGAGTTGATGACACCTGATGAGACCACAAACCTTCTTTCCACGTTCGGTAGTTGGCATGTTTGCATTTAGACTGACGTTTTGGATTGCTGTTTCGTTTCTCTTTGTTGGTGTTTTCTCTTTTTTCAGTTTTCTCCCAAGTGCTGTTACCCCACCCCCCCCCCCCCCACCCCAACCCCCGGGCCCGTACACCTATGAGGGTGGCGCGCGTTTTAGCGAGTTGAAATTCACGAATTGCGTTTCTGCTTAATGGCGCTGTTACACTAGGCAATGTTTCGTGTAACTTGTCTCGCAATTTTGTTGCGATACAAATTGCACAAAAAATAGCCCAGTGTAACATACCCTGAAATGAACGTCTCGCAACTTTTTTGTGGCCGCAATCGTTACGAGAAGTAGAAGTGGCTTCTACTATTCGCAACCGGCGATCCTCGCAGCGCTGCAGCAAATTTTTCCAGCGTTGCGTAGAAGTGTTGCACTAGGCAACGTTGCGTGCAACTTGTCTCGCAACGGCGCAACAAAATTGCGGGACAAGCTGCATGAAAAATTGCCTAGTGTAACAGCGCCTTAACTTGCTTTTGCTTGTATTGTTTAGCCCACTTTTCTCCTTGGAGATTGTACACCAGTGCGGTGAACGTGATCATCGCGGGTCCTTGGGTACTTCTATTTTTTCTCGAGATATTCTCGCGGATTGGCCACCAAAGCGAGACGCGAAAAAATCTCCTTTACCTAGGCTGTTTTTTACACGTGGCTCATTCATAACATGTCTGCCGAATGTAATGCAGGTCATTACATAACATTGTTTGACAGGCATCTGTCACTGTCCATGTATGCAGTGAAACTGGCTACATTTCATGTTTCACGAGGTAAAACATGGCCGAAATTTCCGGTGTCGAATATTATTAAACACGGTAAAACAATGGACAATTCTAATACTATCTATTCGCCATTCATACTGTCTGATAAAACAAAAAACCCTTTTTTCACTGAGTTACACTTTTATGTGGTTGAATTGGTCTCCGTTTTGCTGTGCTGTTTGTGGTTTTTTTTCTTTTTTCCTTTATCTTTTCTTAAATTTTTCTCTGCCCTGTATTGGCTCCTTCGAAACGAGAAACAAAGTACCTAGGCTGGTTTTTGGTCTTATTTTCTTCCTCGCTTGTCCACGAAAGGCTGGAATGGTCACAGTTTTTAGCCACACCCCCTTCCGATACGTGCCAGGCTACTATCAATGCCCTATTCATTGTATTTTGTGTGGTAAAGGGTGGTAAAACACCAGTTGAACTCATACATGAGCCGCTCTTGGTCAAAGTCATGTCGACGCATTCTTCACCGGTTAAGTCTATCTCCGTCCGCGAGGACAAAGACGGAAAGCGAGCGCTTCATATGAAAAGAGGGGAAAAAAAGTACCAAAGCGTTGCGAATTTCCACTTCTCCGTGGACAGTTTTGTGGAATTTCCCTCAAACTTAAGGAAGTACAGCGGGTATCTCCTGGATGTCCAGAGGATCGACGGCGTCAGCATGTGAGTATTTATAATTTTGTTTTACGTAGATGCACCCGAATAATTTGCTAACTAAAATTTTTATGTTTACATTATTAACCTTTCTAGAAAGTACTGAAAATACTGTGTTTTGGGGGACGATGGGAGGTAGTACACGCGCCTTTCCATATCGCAGTGACAAACGAACCGAACTTGGCTAACGTATCACAAATTCCTCTCTTTCGAACCACGCGCATAGGAAAAAAAATTAAACGCGTAAACATGTAACATGCTTCTTGATAATTCTGCAACAATTTCGCCTTTTCGGTGAACTAAAATGTTGTGAATCCAAGAAGATGGTTCTCTCAAATTTACTTATTTCTGCGAGAAACACGAGCCTAGATATGTGATGTTAGTCATTTGCATGTTTTGAAACAGTGGTTTAAAGTTTGATTGGGTGCAACTCCAAAGTGTGACGATTCAAACGAAAGATACAGCGCATCGCTTCCAAGTAATTGGTTATGATTTTAGCGAAAGAACAACTCTCTTTTGGCCACATGCCTCCGTCTATAAAGCGTCCTGGGTAAAAATGAAAGTTCCCCTGGGTACCACATGTTTCCAGGAGTCTTGTTTTTTTCAAACGGAGACACTTAGATTATAAAAACAACCGATACGCTTTCATCTCAGAGATGGTTGAGCGAGAAGAACACGCGAACACTCACAAACGAATCTTTGTTCATTATTATCTGCTCACAAACAGCACCAACGTCGCCTGCCACGTGCAACCGAAACCCCCGCGACGCGTCTCCTCACGGGAAGCGATTTTCACGCTCGCTCTCTTCACTGCCTTACGAGGATTTAGATTTTTGGTCAAAACTGTGCTGAACTTATTGGTAGCTAACTTTATCTATGCCCAACATTGTGTTTGAACATTTAAAGGAACACGTTAACTTAATTTCTTTGAGAGAAAACAAACCATGACCATTTAATATCGATTTGATGTCAACACGCTGAAAAAATTTGAAAAGTTTAGCCCGTGTAAAATAACTCCATGGAATTCCATGGAATTCTATGGAAGCCCCATGGAGTTCCATGGAAGCTCCATGGAATTACATGGAGTTCCATGGAAGCTCCATGGAATTCCATGGAGCTCCATGGAAGCTCCATGGAATTCCATGGAGTTTCATGGAAGCTCCATGGAGTTCCATGGGGTTCCATGGAAACCACAAGGACTTTCGTGGAGTTCCATGGAAGCTCCATGGAAACCCATGGAGTCCACTGAAGTCTCATGGAATATTGGTGGAGTTCCATGGAAGCTTACTGAATTTCATTGTGTGACACATGATAGTTTGAAAATAAAACAGTGAGTTATCCCCACTAATAATTATTCAAAATGACAACAGTGTATCTTTCATGTGCGAGGACATATATGGACGGTACAGCTGCCTATCAGTGACTTCTGAGGACAGTCAAACTGGCAAGATCGGAGACCGAGTGACCTTTTTGGCAGTCAGAGGATTTTTTAAATTACTGTATCAATTAATTATATTTTGCACAGAACTACAAGCTGTCCAATTTGGGAAATAACTGACTGCTTGAATGGGATTCTGTCAGCTAGCAATATAAATTAATAAATAGTAAAATACATACCTAACCTTACCTCTACAGTCACTCCAAGAAGCAAAATAATTGTATATTATGTTTTAATCATGAGCATAACCATTTAATTCAACAATTAAATGTGATATCCGAGCGCCCAAAACAAAGTGCCTGCATTCAGTGGTCAGCAGTTGTCACTTGAGTCATGTGACCTCTGTATCATCAACACAGGCGCCATTTTGAAGTGACGGTTGCGACAGTTGCGTAGCAAGCATCTGTGTATGGTTTGAGGATGAAAATGCGTCTTTCAGATTGAAACAGAATTGGATAATTGTAGCTTTAAGATTAGTTCATGTGCCTAGAAATGTTTTGAGCCTTGCACGTGGATTTTTGGATCAAAATGAACCGATGAAATCGAGGTTATGAGCAACTGCAGTGGGTCTGTGGAGCAACAGCAGTTCGATTCAACAGTTCAAGTGGAAATGTGGACTTTTTAAGATTTACAATTTACCCTCAGTAATATAAACGAATGAGAGTTTCTGAACTAAACACAATCGAAATTTTAATCGCCTCAAAAGTAACAGAAAAGAGTCAATAGCCTACAGTGTACTCCAGTGATTTCGTAACCTTTGGATCTGCAAACCGTGTTTAAGCGGGGTAATGTTATTGAAAGAGTTGTCTGTCTTGAGGTATGCCGGACTTATTGTTTACTTTTTCAATAATTTTTTTCAATATACAGTTAGGGAGTATAATTGAAAACTTGTCTGTAGTATTAACATGCAATTTGAAAATTGATGCAACATTCGTTAGTGAAAATATTTTTCTCTGTCCAATGTGTCTAGTGTCTCTAGTTTTACTGTGTAAATAAGCTTACGTGAAATTAGTGAGAATGTTTCAAAGGAATACCGTTTTAAGTAGCATTACGGAATTGTTCAGTTTGTCGCTTTACCAATGAACTGTGTTGTTTATGTTAGAAGCCAATTTTCATTTTACTTCAATTGTAATGTATATTACAATTATAGCACAAAGTTATAACATATTTAAGAATCCTTCTCTTACAAGCACTGTGTTACTGTAAATATTGAAAAGTTAATGATTTCTTTTAGCAATTAAATCTGTATTTTATTTATTAAAAACTGAATGATAATCTGTCCGTTTCTAAACATTTATCCTTAGACGGACTCTGGGTCACCTTCAATGAAACTCGTCCTAGTACTCTTTTTCCATGGAATTCCATGGAACTCCATGGAAAGCTTAGTTCCCCGGAAAATACTCCATGGAATTCCATGGAAATCCATGTCCTAATACTCCATGGAATTCCATGGAAAATATTCCAACGAATTCCATGGAACTCCATGGAATTCCATGGAAATCCATGTCCTAATACTCCATGGAATTCCATGGAAAATATTCCATCGAATTCCATGGAACTCCATGGAATTCCATGGAGGTATTTTACACGGGAGCCTCATTTTTTCAAATTTCAATCCATTTTCCATCCGTGCCATCCGTAATAACAGACGACAGAAAATAGTTTCAGTGAAGTAATATAGTCTTTGGTAACAAAACTAGACCATTATTTGTGGGCGTTCATTGATGTGAAGACATATTTTCGATTTTTAAATTGAACTAAAATAGCGTGACTATACCCCTTTTAAGTCTACCCCGGCACACAAGAAGCAAAACGATGGCCCAACAAGCGATATATTGAATATCCAATTTTTGGTCGACATGTAGCTGAGCTGATCTTCACTTTCTTCTTTTCTGTTTCGTCTCCGGGAGTTTTGGTTTTGTTTCGCTTTCGTTTATACTTCTTGATAATACCACCCGAAAACCTATAATATCTTGATATCAACCTGGTTAAAAAAGTTTGCAATCCGTCCTGTTAGCTATTTTTATAGCCGAGTTGAATGAATATTGAGCCTACACTAGACCAGCGGTTTGCTCGAGCGATGCGCCATGTTGATATGAAGTTTGTGTCGTTGCATTTCCTTTGCGTATAGGTAGAACTGTTTTCGAGTTTATCAGCGTGATGATGAAATCAGACAATTTAATTTTACTATAACGATTTTCTGCAATGGTCTAGAAGGGAATTTCCTCGCCATTGACCGAATTCGATCTTGGCAACGTTCTGTGAAAAACATCAAGTTCTCATACCCGCAAAAAACTAAATTATCGAGATAAGAATCAACCTCACTTCTTATTCAAATCAATCCTGGCAGAGAAAATGTCAATCGACTGTTTGCTATTTTATGCAGGAACCATTTCTCCCCGAGAGTGTTAAATGGTGACATCACAAATAAATTAATTTGCTTGATATTTACAGGAAGTGCTTTGTCACCTGTGAGAAAATGAGTACCGTTAAGGGGTTTACTCTTGGAGTAAACCGAATGTTCTCGTCACAGGGAGGGATCATGTGGGAGAAGATCAATGATGCCCAGCTGAGGCAGTATCTGATGACAGAATTAGAAAAATTTCATGAGCAGCCAGAGGGCATTCGAAGGAAAATGAAGGCTGCCATAACAATTGGCAAGCAGCCTGGTAGCAATGTTTATGTTTTTGACGAGGAGGTGCAGGTATGTAGAAATTGATCAAGGTATTAGATTTAAGGTTCCAAGGTTGTTAAGGTTAAGGTTGTTTCTTAATCGTTTGAGGAGTGCAATTTGAAGGGGCACTGTCAAGGGGGTTCTGCTGTTTTTGTGTCAAAATTTTACTATAAACATTACTTTGTTTCTTTACTCCACCACAAATGGTCCTGTGAAACTATATAAGCTCACCAAACAAATCTTTGCAGGCAGAGCAAACCATAAAATTTTTTGGACACTTTTTATCTCAAGATACATTTAACGAAGTGAAAAATGGGCAAAAAATTCCATTTTTTTTTTTCAAGCTTTAATCCAGTTCAACCAATTCCCAACCTTGCCATGGACGATAGCAGTTTCAGTACAGTACTAAATGTAGTCTTTTGCAATAAACTTGACTTTATTTTTGGGCTTCTATTGTGAGTACACATTTTTAGCTTTTTAGCTTTTTAGAGTGATGCTAAAATATTGTGACAGTTCTTTTGCCCCTATAATGTTATAGAGCAATTCTCAAATCAAAGATGCAATATCTTAAGGTGTATTTACACGATAGAATCTTGTAAATATTACATTTTAAATTAGCTCCTTTTTGTGCCGGAACTTTTTAAATCTGAATTGGCCCTAAATGTTGGCCCAAACCACTTTTTCCCTTGGTTCAAGAGCCAATTTTTTCTGCAGTGCAAATGCATTGTTCAAATTTGAAAAGTAGAAATGATTGGCAACTTATGAACAGCAGGAACTCACAGAAGTTCACCAGACAAGCCCTGCCAGGGGGCAACATTTCAGTCTCTCTTAATTATTTCAATTTGTATTTTCAGTAAATTATGCATATGTTATGTTCAGCCTCTACATGACATAGAATGCATTCTGATATTTCTACATTTTGACTCCTGATTAAATAAAGCAGATGACACAATTGGACACATAAAGAAAGATGTTTCAAGACCAACCAGAATTTTAAAAAAAACAGAAGTTGTAGAAACCACTGAGAAAGCATGTGGCTGCATCTTTATTTCCTTTTTCCTTTAGCTAAATGGATGTGGTGCTCTCATACGTGAGCATGAATATGTGTTCATGCCACCATACATGAACGGCATGAACATTCCTGTAGGGGACAGCCTCCTTAAGGAATGCCTACGCTGCACTCCCTTGAAACTCGAGGTGCCATTGCAGCACTTTGACTGGCAGGAGTTCATCGACAAATGCAAAGCATTCATGAAAGATAACTTCTACCAGTTTGTGATGTTCTTAAGTGGTGGTCTATCTGCCTTTCATTATCAGCGTGTGTTGGAAGTTGTTGGTGGGTAGCAGTGCATTTATGTAATAGTAATTATTATTTAAATAAGGAACTCTCATCACATACTGCAGTAATTTATTTTGAAGAAGTAGAAAGTACTAACCATGTTTATGGGCCGGTGTTGCAAACTAGCAAAAAAAAAACATCTGAATTGAACTATACATTTCCCACAAATTATGGATGTAAGCAAGCTGCACACTTCCAAAGCAATACAGTTGGTGACCAATTTTTATTGATTTCACACTGGAATGGTATTCTTGAGTTTACAAAAAAAGTATATTTGTTTCATATCAGGCTCCTGTCCAGCTCCAATGGCAGTCGGTGAGACAGCTAGTGGCAAGTCCACCTGCCTGAGGTTGATTCAACACCTTCTTGGGGGTGTTTTTCTCTTACAGTCTTCAGGAGAATCTGTTTCTACTGAGTTAGTGAGAAGCACTCTCCCAGTATATTGGGATGACCCCGCTCACCCCAAAACACTCAAGAAGGTGTTAGTATCAACCTTTCAGGGAGGTGGCAAGCAGACCAAATCCAGTGGAAACGAGGTGCCACTAACGACATTTCTGATTACTGTGAACTTCACACTGGACGATGACATGAGGTTTGTATGAAAATCCGCACCAGAAGTCAAGGCCCGGGCAATTCCAGTCCCGTCAACTCCACCCCCTCCCCCTTCCACCCCTCCTTCTGGCATTTATTTATTTTTTTTAAAGTTGGGGACAACTCGTGTATATGTTGTAGTACAAGTTTATCCCTGGTTCAGGCTTTCTTTGCTTTTGTTTCATTTTCGTCATCATATATTTACAAAGGAAAATAAAAACTGAACCAAGGATAAAATAAAATTACATCATGTACAAAATCCCCACATTAGAGCCTAGGCAGGAGTGCAAATGCTCCACCATCAATGCAACATTTTCCCTGTTTGAAAGTAATTTAAAAGTCATAATATCAAGGGTTTCAAGCCCTTTCATGAGCCAAAATGTGACAAATGCTACCTGTGCTACCTGTTCTCCAGGAAAATCCTCAAAGCATATTCTTTACGATCTGAACACACTCCCACCTTGAGGCATGAAATAGGAAACCAGACATGAATTTGTGAAGGTGGTGGTGGGCATTATTTTGATGGAACAATCAAAAAAGAAAAGTTAAACATAATTTCAATGCAGATCTGTCCTATTATGTAGCATTTACTATTCACAACCCCTAATGGCTGTTCCCTCAGTAGATCTGGTACTCTTCCCAGGTTTTGCTTGCCATATGAAAACAAAGTGACTGCCACTTGAGACTGCATCAGTCTTTATTATCCAAAAGTCTAATTCAATAGTCATTCACCCTAGCCCTTTAACAGTTTCAATAAGTTCATTATATATATATATAAAAGAAACCTTTTCCTGGTTTATTTTCCCAGGGCCTTTGAAAGATCTACCCCAATCTTCTTTCAGAAGATTGTTGCCAATGAGGCAACAGACTTCTTTGAGAACAGCAGAGATGTGCTAAACAGTGCCTCCAGTGCGTGTATTCCTTCAGTCATTCAGATGAATGTGGGACTGACGGAACTAAGCCTGGAACCTCATGTGGACTTCTTTAGTAAGAGGCTAAAGGGTCTCCCAAGTCGACTGCCAAGTATCTATAGTGTCTATAGATATTTTGCCCATGAGGTAAGTCATCCACTTATTGTTAGAAGTTTCCATATTTGCTTTTCTGATGTGGCACTTTAAGATGCAACCTACGTGGTTGCCATGGCTATAGAAAATATACACTGATATCAAATAACAACAGTCTTGTTGTTTGACATCAGTTGAGAAAATCAGTAATTAAAAAAGAAATTCTTAGAAGAATATCCAGACAAACATGCCTCTTTTCCAGTGTTTTTATTCCTATTTCCCAGGAGTTTCAATAAAATTTGAGTAGAGTTACTGACTGCATCAACAAGGGGTTTGAAATAATCTTTATCCAATGACTTAAATTTGGGGAAAAAATTAGTTGACTTCTCTAACGAAATAACTTTTCCTTGTCTGTTGGTTCTTATTGAAAGCACTGGTTTGGGTCTTAAAAAATTACTGAGCAGTTGACGAACTCAAGAAACCATGCAAGCAAGTTTTTATGGCTTGGTCAAATTGCTTTTTTTTTCTTTACATATTTCATACAAGCCAGGATATGTTTTGTATATGTATCAACTTAACCTTGCTTGGACTACCTTAACAGAAGATACGAGCACTAGTGAAGTTTTGGTTCTGCCCAGATAAAAATTAAGGTATTACTGCTTCAAAATGATTGACGTTGCATAATTCATCCGAGCCAAATGTATTTTTGGTGGCGATAGCTATTAGTTGGAAAACATAGTTTGTACTTGGGGGGTACTTGGGTGAGCTCACCCAGTTTTTTGTTCAAGGACATTATAGTTTTCAAACTTGATTTTGTGGAACAGTGACCTGGCTGATTAGTAGAAAGGGTAAGTTATCTCAACCTTTGGACGTTGACAAATATGTACTTTTATTTTGTAGTTAATTACCCTGGTTGGTGATGACTCAATCATTTCTAAAGAGGAGCTTGACATGCACCTGGAAAAGACGCTACTGCCATATGTCTTAAGCCAATATGGCAAAACCAAAAAAGTGGGGGTTGTGACACTTGACAAATTTCTGATGGACATTGTGGAGGCTGTTGAAAAAGGCAACTTGAAGAGTGAGGTGTGTTTGTAATGTAACATGATAGACAATATCACTGTCACTTAAACATTGTTTTCGATTATCATAAATTTTATAATACAGTCGACTTTTTATTTCTGACCACTCAAGAACGGGGGGGGGCACTTATCAACAAATCCTATTTCCAAGAAAGGTGGCTCATTTTAGATAGATAGGGTTATTAGATTGGGTGGCTTCATATCAGTGTAGAGGGGGGCTTTGTAGAGCATTTGAAGTTAACTGTGCAGGCCAATATGTAATAAGTTAAGTATTGTAATTAGTTATTTTATTGATTGTTCTTGAAATACATTCCTACAAACATACATACCTTCCTACCTACCTACCTACGTTTGTATGCATGTAACTATGTATGTATGTGATTGACCTACAAAGATGTCATCAAAGGAATTTAAAACGTGCATGACACAAATTCTTGCAATCTAATTTGTTTTCCCAGGTCTCCAATTGGTTGAAACCTGATGTAAAGAAACGGTCTGGCCAGGGAGAGAACAGCGCTGGCATGATGCATGTTGCCAGGCAACGTGTTCGTTTAATCCTTTCCAATGCTGGAACTCCTTATTCATTAGAAGAAGTGAAGAAGCTTTGTGCGACAGTGGAAGGGGCCATGTGGGATTTCCGGTCTACTTTTGGAAAAGCTTCCCAGGAAATGGCGATAAAGCTTCCAAGAGAGGCTGTTAAAGCTGACACACTAGCTGCCATTGATTCTTGTGAGTATATTACAAATTAGTTCTAGTTTCCCTCAGTATGATGCTCACTTACCAAACTTTAATCAATGACCAAGATAAACTGAAAGAGCGGGGCAGAAAGAGATAATTTCTTGTGAACTTAAGATTATAGTTACACAAGTAATGGACAATGTACTGAAATAGCAGGGATGAAAGATGTTTCCTTGTGAATTAAAGAGAAACCTTTATACAGCTCGTGTTTTCACAGGTCCTGCCCCTGTTTTCCCAAACTTTCACTTCGTTCACCGTAACTTCGTCACCGTATGGACAGACCGCATGTGCTTTTTAACACTGTTGACAATAACCCCAGCTTGCTCTTAGGTGATGTTATATACTAAGTTACTGGTCTGTTTGTTTTTACAGGGTTTGGACAGCGTAATGATCAAGGAAAGGAGACTGAAGTTCAAGATGAACAAGTGACGACATTACCATGTGAGAGATGCGTTGAACATGACACACGCATTAAGCAAATGCAGGAGCGCATAGGGTTAATAGAAGACATGCACTTGAAAGAAATGGATGCCATTGAGATGAGACTGAGATGCGTGGAGGAAGAAAAAAAGAAGGAAATAGCCGAGAAAGAGGAGCTAAAGAGGGAGCGGGATCAGCTCCTTAAAGAATTGGAAGGTCTAAAGAGGAACAAAGAGCCAATTGCTACATCATCTCAAACTTCATCTGTTACCAGGAGTCTCCATACTATCATTACAGGTATTTAGTGAATAATATTTTCCCTGACATCTACTGTGATTGTATCTTGAATGAGTTGCCCATTCTATACATGTCTGGACACTCATTTTATGACCCCAGTTGGCTCTCCCACGATGGGATTTTTTTCGTGAAGATGCACTAATATGATTGCGTTGTTTTCGCCCACCAAAATGCAACACGCTGTATGTGCTCAAATGAACACCAAGGAATTTGGAAGGCCATTTACTTAATGACATGTTTCAAATACCCCACCCCCCTCCAATTCTCTCTCGATCTTTTGATGGAAATGAAAATTGATAGATTGTTGGTCAAATTTTATCAACTTTCATTTACTCTTAGCCACTTATTGTAGCCTTACTAAATTAACTCAACCTTTCCTGTTGATGCAATACTGTGAATCTCCATGGGTTAACATCATTGCACTGTTAACCTTGCAGCACTGTCTTGAGATTTTAAAAACATTGCAAGGCTAACATTATAGTGCCTTTCCTGATACTTCTGTTTCTTAAACAGTCATGACACGATGTGTGATACACTGGTTTGGAGGGAAAGAATAAGAGGGTAGAAAGGGCAATATGGACCTGTTCTAAAAATGTTACAAACCTTCTTTCTAGGTAACAACCAAGCAACAGCCAGTCAGCCAGCAGGAGGTAATAAATAAATCTGTACATTTTTGAGGGCGAACTTCAATAATAGTAAATGTCCATTTAATCTTGAACTATTTTAAGGGAGATTGGAAGCAAATATTTCTCTAAAATGGGAATTCAAATAACCATAGTCTGAATGGTTATGTCAAAGATAAGTTTTCTTGCCATGAACACCTATTTGACTTGCTATGGAGCATTTTCACTTTATGTCATGGCCGCCACATTGGTGTCCCTTCATAATAGACTTAACTACTTTTGTTAGGAACACCAACAAGGCTGCGAACAAGTCCCATGCAAGTCCCACTACACAAGACTGAGTGAAGATAATCCATTAAGTGAACCTTTTATTAAAAACCATGGACTATGGGAGAGCCACACAGTAAATTCTTTAAGGAATAACAAAGTTCCTGCAGTTCACTCAAAAGACCCCATGCATGATAGATCAATAAGTACATAACCTGATTCAAACATGTGTAAGCATTTACTCTCCCAAATACCCTGCACCAGAGCTCAGTTTAATAAAACATTTACAAGTGTAATATACAAGTGTAGGTTTTGTTTCAGAGGTTGAAAACATGCAATAGCTACTCTTGTAAATGTTTCATTAAATTTAACCCCAGGATCTCCTATCTATGAAGTCAGTACTTCAAATTCCGCTGAAGAGCTTTTCACATATTACACACTGTCCTCCCAATGAGTGAGTCCTCTGCTTTAGATGAACTTTAGTATTTAAATATCACCTGTATTGATATCTGTGATTTCAACCCGTTTCAGGAAGTGATAACAGTAAAGCAACACCTGTGGAAGCAGGAGGAGGTAAGAACTGATTTTGCATATTTTCTGTCAAACATCATACAAGACAAGAATAAGTGCATGCAAGGTACTGTCGTGATTCACCCTAGCAACAAAACGAGGACACAACAAACTTTTTTTTTGTTCTTTTCCCAATTTTGGCATCAATGCTTCGTTCCCTGAAACCAGTTTACACCTGATTAGTTTCTTGTGCTTTTGATTATGCTATGCTTAGGCTTGCTTTGTAAATTTCTATACCAAACCTGACTGACCAATGATTCAATTCACTAATGAGCTTAAATTGTACATTTTGATATACAGCCAAATCCCTATTGAGCGGCTACATATCAAGTGCCCAACCCTGATAAGTGGCCAATATCATAGTCCCGAAGAAATTGTCAATATAAATAATACTGTAAATACTGTGAAACCCCCATAAAGGGACCATCTCTCAGAAGCTGCCACAGCCACTGTTTGTCTGTCCCAATAACTCTTCTCCTATTGTTTTTATCTCTGTGAAGTGGCTAATGGGAAATTAATTGTGCGAATTAAATTGGATACAGTGTTTTCACAACAGTTATTTAAAACAAACCCTGATAACGTCCACTTGCTATTTCCCTGATGGTGGCCGGTTTATGGGGGTTTGACTGTAGATATGTTAAGTATGTTTTTGCGATACGTTAGAAGGTGACAAAACAGGGCCTTAGCCAGAAAAAAAAATGGCCGAGGCAATGTCCATGGTTAAAGTTATGACTGAGGCGAAGTCCATGATTAAATTCTCTTCCATGGTATTTAGAGTGTTTAAAGAAAAAAATGATTGAGAAAACGAAAACAATGACTGAGGCAAGTGCCTCGGTTTGCCTCATACTGGTCACGGTCCTGCCCAAAAAATTGGCCACATGCCTGTTTGTATAATGAACTTTGACATTTTTTGAACCTGTTTCAGAAGACAAACAAAAGGGAGTTAAACGACAAGCGGATCCCCTGTCTTACTGTAATCTCTGCAGTAAAAAGAAGAAATCGGGCATGCTGATGTGTAGGCAATGCAAGCAGTGGCAACACACCGGGTGTGCAGGTGTTCCAATTAGCAAATACTCTCAAAATTTCATGTGCTCCGAGTGTAAAAAGAAAACCAAACGTCGTTGATCAACTAAAAGAAGCTGTGCACCGCCTATCATTTCATTCTTAACCTTCCAGTCTTGGATTGTTGTTGTGCGAGTATTTATGAGGATAGGAATGCCATTGTAAGAAAAATCTGTCTCACAATCAATGAGTTATAATTATTATTAAAATCATCAATAGATAATCAAAGAAAACAATGAACAATCAATGACATCAGTAGACTCCAAACGTTTGGGTCTTCGACTAGTTATCAACTACTTAATAACAATCCCCAATGGAGCGGTTTTCAATTGAGTGTTAAAAATTAATAGTGTTCGTTTTGCATTACTATACTCTTAGCATCACTATACTCTTTTACTGGTCAAAACATTTTATGCCACTTTCTTAACCAATAAGAAGAAAACCTAAAACAAATCTTGTCTTGCCCGCACATGTTTTCATGTATTTGCTTTCAGTTCTGATTGTTTGTCTTTTTTTATCTAATGGCCTGATTGGTCAGAGTAACAACTACGATTTTGCTGTCACAGCACCCAATTGAAAACCGCCCTTTTAAGCTTTTAACCATTAACACTAATTGTTAGTTATGCCTGGTTTAATATAATCTTAAGTTTACAGTTTGTGTTATTTTTCATTTTTATTGACGCTGGAATACTCAAATGAAAAAATCGCACCTTCCCTGGCTTAAGGTGAAAGGGAATTTACAAAGTGTTCTTAATGACTCTGTAGGATCCTTAGGGCCTGGCTAAACTAGGAAACTTTGTTGCGGAAACATTGTTCCCAGACATGTTTCCTTCATGTGTCCTTGGGTGGCTAAATTGGGAAACATACGTTTCGGAAACAAAATTTGCGTCTGTGAAGCAAAAATTTTTTTGACTTGATTCAGAAACATTCCCTTGTTTCCAAGACCCAAAATTTGCTTCCGCAAAATTTTTTTCTCGCGAGGCTAAACTGTGAAAAATTTTCGTCTGCACCAATGTTTCCGAAACTAAGCTTCCTAGTTTAGCCAGACCCTTAGTCAATGTCTTTGTCACTGGTTTAAATGTGAAGTGTTCATTTCTCAGTTGAAATTTCCCAGGTGGCAATGTTTTCTTAGTGGACATTTCTGACATCACTGCATGGTCGGAGATTTCAAAAAACAGAGTCTGCTAGAAAAGAAAATTTTGTGGTACAACCACAAAATATTGAACTGAATACGCATCATCTGGAAGCATGTACATTCTGTGTTTCTAAATATTATTACTGAGATGTCAAAAATAATTAGAATCAAAACGCCCAGTATTAAAACCAGTTTCAGAGATATTGACTTCTAATCTGAGAACCAGTTGAAAAGCATCAGTAGGTATACTTTGGAGCTAAAACTGTTCTTTAGCTGAGATTCCCTTTAATATAGTAACCCAGGCATTGTTTTAAATCATTACAGTCTTTTACGTATACAATACAGTAACAACAATTGCAAGGAGATAACACTAAAACAATAGCTATCAGACATTAGAATTTAGGATAACCAATTGGTCCATTTTATATACAGTTAGTTTTGAGCATTTTACTGATGTAAAGACATCATAATTTCAGCTTAAACGTGATACTTAAAATGGTGTGGCTATTCTCCTTAAGAGTGAATTGCATTCCACAAATTCGAAATACTGTGATGTCGCCTCCTAGGTAACCCTCCTTACATTTATTAAACTGAACTATTGTTTACAGCTCAAGTGTAGTTTTGGATTAAAAATTTCAAAGAGGATAGGTGTTCACAATGAACAAAACTACTGAAAGGAAAATGAGAGCTTCACTGGAATTTACAGAAGTGTTTGGGGTTCAAAACAAAATAGAACCTCTGGGGGGGGGATATTTGTTGCTCCGAACTTCAGATGACTGACTGTTTTGGAAGGAGTGGCAATTTATTTAACTTGTGACACCGTTGAGTGTAGTCATTACGGCGTTTTACAGCCCTGTGCAAGTAGAAAAACTGATGCAGTCGAGGCATTGCACACATAATACGTTTCAGCCTACTACCCCAAACAAATGTTTGTTCAGCGGCCATAGAGTTGTAACCCTCAGGAACTTTACCCTCTGGGTTGTATAATTTCTTGCATTTTGCATCCTTGTGGTTACGAATGTGCAATTTGTCGATCACTTTGATAATGCATGCCCAAGCTTTGTCCAGTGGCGCTGGGAAGGGAAGGTTTTTTGCAGCAACTTTCAGTCCATCAACATGACACATGTTGTCATATGCCAATATTGTTTGCGACATCATTCCCTCAACTTCTTGAGATGAGACTCCCTTCTCTATTAAAGGCTTGAACTTGCGGTACAACCAGAGAATCAGTATCAGGAAAGCCTGAGAGGGCGATTCAGACCTGAGAAAAGTGAAATAAAATTTAATTTCAACTGGGAGAGGCGGATGAGATAAACTAACAACTGAGTTATGAACCGAGTTAAGAGTCCAGTTAGGAACCACTTTCGCACCAAGTTGAGAAACAATTTCGAAACCGACTCAGAACCATTCCAGACACTTTGGGAAGACTGCAGAGCACTAGTGTTCTGTACTTGCATTTCTGGGATAGTTTGGGTAACTAAAACCCAAATGACTCTAGATTTCCTAGTGTTATGTGCTAGTGCTTACCCTAGTCTTGCTGAAGTTTACAGGTTAATCAAACCATTTATGTGTTATTGATAAGGTTCTTAAGCATAAAGAGTAATATGATGTTTCTCTGTTTTAGAGCTCATGACAATGATTTATCAAAAACTAGAAACCTCCAGGTTATTGACCTGAAAAGGATTTCATGGCCAACAAATAACCCTGCGTTCATACCACAAAACACACACACACTTATACCTGTAGAGAGGTTGCCAGTACTCTATGTGGCCACCGGCACTAACCACAAAGAAAATGCCTCTGGACCAACTTTGCAGTGTCCTGCTGCCACCAGTATCTTTGTTGCACATTGATGGGCGAACTTCAGCACACTCGTTTACAAATTCGCCAGTTGCACGAATAAACTGGCCAGTTCCTAAAAGGGCATTTAAAGAAGTTTTTAATTATAACTACTCTTGACAATGGGAGTGTCCCTACAACATCCTATAGTGGGACATAATAAGTTAACACTTTTAGCCCTGATAAAAAAAAATGCATGTTCTCCTTACTGTTCTCCATACATTTCTTATGGAACTAGTAAGGAGAATTTGTGTTAATATCAAGACATCCCATCCTTGGTGATCACTTCTTTTCTCATCACTTGAATGTTTGAACAAGTAGTGAAAATGTAAAGAGAAATTTCATTTTCATAACTGTTAGAGTTTTAAGGGTTACTATATCATTTACGTGATTGTAAAAAAATTTGTATTATATTTATCACATCCACTATCAGGTACTCTACACTAATTTGCAACTGGTGATTAGAATTCATCCAAAAAAACATGTCTTGTTTTAAACATTGTGTTCCAACTTCCGTAAGCCAATTTCTTGGCTGCTATTTCTCAAACATAATGGTGGTTGCACCTGAAATTATCATCAGTAAAAGGAACATTGGACTTCATGGAGGATCCTTGCTAATCCCAATAGAACTGTTTTCTGAATTACTGCCAGTTCTGAACTGCCGGAGTAGCCTTTATTCCATAATAGGTGGCTCAAATTAGTTCTTGATGGGTGGTCGAGAAGGGACAGCAAATTGCTAGCACTGACAAAACAGCAGAGCAAAGACGGCACTTGTAAGCACTCCCTGTCCCCTTACCCCCACGTATTTTTGATAATTCTGACCAGTATTGGCTATTGGTAACCAGTACTGGTTATTACATCTATACTAAACTAACACAGCATCCCACATGCCTTGGTATGTTGTTGCATCTACTTGGACAGCAAGTGTATCTGCATCTGCAGCCTGTGCACAAGCTATTAACTTTTCCTCAACTTTGTTGCGTGTAGATTTGGAATCTTCTTTGTTCTCTCCTAAAATATGAAACGATCATCCTCATTTAATAAACATCCACTTGGTGTCCAGTTTACTCAAGTACACATTAAGTACTTGTATTACTGTGGGCATCTGTAATCTGTGAACACTTTGATTTGACTTTGAAATTCCCTGTGAGCACTTTGGTTTTGGAAATAATTCTAGTGTTCACGGTTGTTTTCGTACTTGCAGAGCCTAACGAACAGCTGATGGGGGGAGGCAGCTAACCATGTGAGGGACTAGTCTCTGATAAGCCATACACATGGCATGCATGTGCAGGGAAAGTATTAGTCTAGGCAATTAATTGGAAGGGACATAAGTCGCATGTAGTGTTTGGAAGGTGATATGGACAATCCGATTTGGTGTTTGATTGGACAAGCACGTGAGTCCCTTAAATTCAAACCAGTCTGAAGTCATGAGACAAGCACCTGGGAACAGATAGGTAGTTCTGTACAGCCCCCGAAATGATGCCGACCCCGAAATTTATATGATATGCTTGTAATTAAGAGTAATATTACCTGAAATGCCACAATACTTCAAGAATTCGTGTAACCCATGAGGAATGTTACTTTTTGCAGCCATTTCACAGTGGATTTTGCAGAATGCTTGGCCTCTTTCAGGGGAGAGAGGACAGATGCTTGGGTAGTTGACTTGGTTTTCAAACCCATCAACACTAATGGGAACTTTCCACATGCAATGTGGATACTTGAGTTTCCAATTCCCGTCAGCTACATACATAATGCCACAGCCTGTGAAAAGAAAATGCATTGTTTACTGAAACAGATTTATGCTTAATAAGGGATTATTCATTTACCATGGGAAACAAACTCAATATATGAAAACACAATAGAGGAAACAACCAGTTTAGATAACCACCACTTACATTTGTATATTTGAACCATTTCAGTAAAGCCGAGAGTGATAGCTAAATACACCCTCAAGAATCCTAAACTTAACAAAAATACCTTTTTTCTGGCAACTTGGACAACATTCATGTCTATAAAGATTTTCATTTCTTATCCTCTCCACGTGTTCCATGGCATCTTCCTCTGATCCAGAAAAATGCCCTTTTGCTTTAGTGAACAGCCATTTTTCTCGCAAATGCAAATCCTGGAGTTCCTCTTCAAGCTCCTGCTTCCAGAAACATTTGGCTACGGTTTTACTTGAAATCTCGCCAGGAAGGTTCCCTATTAAAGAAAAATGGTCCAAAATATTCGAGCCATGCCACACAATTGTACAATATTTGTAGAAAAATGTCTGTTATAATAAAATAAAACAGTTCTACCCACCTTTGGTGGACTTGTCTTGGTTTCCATTAAATTGTTGCTCATTTGATGTTAAAATTTCTAAAAGGAAATCAATAATTATTATTATTACTGTGGGTAGATAACATGTTCTGTTTTGACCATCATAACACTGCAAATTATTTTTGAAAATTCCATTAATGATGATCTAACAATTCCAGCTTGTCTTTAGGGCATAAGATGTCCAATTGACAACATCAATTTAAAGCCCCTCCAACGCAGACCCAAAAATTTGCCTTCCCCCCTAAAAAAAACACACGTACCTGATTCTGAGTTTTCATTGATTGCTGCAGTGGCATCAGTTTCAACATCATCCTTACTAACACAGTCTGCAATGAATCATATCACATAAAATTAAAATTTAAAAGGATTTTTATACAGCACTTTGAAGCTGTTGTTCAGAGTGTTGTTAACTATTTAATTGGGGTATCAAAATGGTGTCATTACTGTCACATTATTCAATGCAACTTACCCGACATTTAATCTAAAGACTGTTAATGAGTATTTGGATGCAGATTAAATTAAGATTCCTAGATAGGGACTGAGGGAGTGGCACGGGGAGGGTGGGGGCGCATTTTTTGTATAAGACATTTTTTATGGGGTTAAGATCTCAAATTTCGGGGGCCATTTTTGTTGCGTTTTTTTAAAATAAACACCCCCCCCCACCTTAAAGTAATAACTAACGAACAGTCCGTTACCTGATACAGATGTCAAAAACTTTTCGACCTCTTGGGAAAACACCTCATTGTAAGCTTCTGAAAACCCACTAAATGATACCCAACAATGGTTCCTGAAACCAGTTAAAAAATACTCTTACTATCTTAAAATCATAAATTAAAGAAAAATGTTAACAAATACAAATGCACGAGCAAATTATACAACTATACACTACTTTGTCACTATACACTACTTCGGCCAAAGGGATAAACATGCACGTAAAATGCGTGTAATATAGCGTCTTTACACGCGCGAGTAAAAATTGACAAGGGCTTTTACAGAAGAAGACGAAAAAAAATTCCTATTTGTCCTGCAAAGGAAGTTTTGATTCGGAAAGATTCGTTTCGCTCTAGACACATACAGACTTCATGTTTATAAAGCTTTTTATGTGGACTGCGCCAAATAAAACACGGTAGGCGACTTTGCTCTGTGGAAAATACGCACACTGTGCTTGTTATAAAGAACATGATTTCTTCTTCCGTCAAAATACGAAAACCGCCAACCATTAAAACAAATAATGACAATCAATGTCCAATGACCATATTGAAAAAGTTGACCTCAAATTGAAAACTTTATCCCAGCTTATCAGTTGAAAGGCCCCGAATTTGCATAACTCGAAAGCGAATCTGACAACGACTTCTGGAACTTCAACTTCGATAATTTTCGTGAAAACCCGTCTGCAGATATTTTACAGTACCCCACAAGGGCAGGACAAAGCCATGCAATGGAAAAGAAAAAAATGAACAAACGATGTCAAGTTTGTGTTCGCTTGAGTAACAGACTTTAATCGGTGCTACAATTGTTTGTAAACATCACACGTCGTGTTAGCGGTGAGCGGCAATTTAAGGGAACTGGAAAAAAGGCAACGTTTGGTGAGAATCAAGCAAAGACAAATGCAAATTTTAACTCGCAGGTTCTTGACTTTACTACATTTGTCAGCCTCAATGAACGAAACACGACAAAAACTGAAACGTGAACCTCGAACCGTAAGGGCCTACAGACTGGCCAACGGTTGTCAAAGGACTTTTCCGTTGCGACGCGTGCACAGTGTAATTTTCAAAACAGTCGGTGCCTGTGCAAACAAAACATCCCAAAATCTGAAAATTCGCACTTGCAAAAGCAGCTTAATAGAACAAAACAAAATGACAAAAATAAAACAATAACAATACACTTACCCAAGACTTGGGATCCACTTGTACAACCTACGGTCCATGTAGGTGACGTTGCTACCTTCTATCAGAAGAGACTCCATGTTCTTCGGGTACAGGTGATGCCCACTATCATCAGCGAAGTTTCCAACACCATAGTTGATTTTGCATCGACGGCACTCCAATGTTATTTTGCTAGCTGGCAACGGTCCTGTCGCTCCATACACGACAGCCTTGGACGGGAGATTGTGCATGGACAAGGCATTTTCACATTTTAAGCATGTCTCCACAGGAGGAGCAATAAACTTGTTGTAACGATAGGAGCTTTCCTCTGTCAGCATCCACAGTGCGTCGGTGAAGTCCAGGACAGAGGATAAAAAGTTAGGGCAATAAACCTCCAACATAAGCACGTACTGTTGCACTTCAAGTGGCGAAAGCATGAAGCCCTTTTTCCGCATGATGTCCGCCATGAAAGTAAATCGGATGGGTGCACCCGTATCTCTTTGCACCGCAGAATATGTTTTTGGGACATGCTCCAAGCAAAACTTCAACGTTACGACCCCAAGGAACGTTAGCCTTGACGACAGCAACAACAAAGCATGGTGTTCGCTGATGACAAGGTTTTTCTCTCGAAGACCTACGATATCCACTGAATTCATAGTTTTAAAAACATTGTCAAGTTTATCTTGCTCACTTTTGAGTTCGGCCACCCGATTTGTAATGGCATCGGGCAAAAAACACTCGCCTAGACGCCGCTTTTTCATCGCAGAGACAAACAAGTGAACGAGCGACGTGAATATGCAGCAACTGCGCAGCGAAAAAGAGACACTTGGTTACTTAACTGCACAGCGAAAAAACACTGGCGTGACAGTCGCATAATTCGATCCCAAGAGAATTCACTGTTCGCGAGAGGATTACAACGTAATTATACCCAAGAGAAATTATACCGTTCACGAGAAAATACACAGCACAGTAACTACGAGGATAAGATTCGCTATTATGTACCTTATTTCGGTTTTTGTTACGCTACATACATACTACATACATACATACATATATAGTGATACATATTTATTGAGCCTCCAGCGGACCTCCTTATTACGTTATTACGTCGTTACGGTACGAATATGTAACAAATCCTTCGCTTATTTCGTTATTACGCTGTTACGGTGCGAATATGTAACAAATCCTTCGCTTGTTTCGTTGTTACGCTGTTACGGTACGAATATGTAACAAATCCTTCCCTTATTTCGTTATTACGTTGTCACGGTTCGAATATGTAACAAATCTTTCGCTTATTACGTTATTGCGCTGTTACGGTACGAATATTTAACAAATCCTTCGCTTGTTTCGTATTCTTTCGCTTATTTCGTTATTACGTTATTACGATATTACTCTGTACTACTCTGTTACGAATCTGTTATGCTATTTCCAGCTATTATAACTCTGTTCCAAATCTGTTATGCTATTTCTAGCTATTAATTCCGGTGTCACGCTAGGAAAGTGCAACAAATCCTTACCTATTCTTTTTTAAGGTGCAATGCACAGAAACTGCAGGAGAACTAACAGGATTTAGAGATCTCTTAACCACATTCTTCCGGAGGAAAAATAATGTCAATCCTTGTTACGGTATTACGTGTAATAAGCGAAAAATTGCAAAACGACGATCCTAAAACGCGCATCATATGAAGATGTGATCGTCAATGTCACGGCGTTCAGGCACGCAACCCCTCTGTAAACATAAAACAATAAGTGACGTAACATGATCTCTTTTTTTGTCATTTGTCTGCGTGATATTACAAGTGTCGTGTTGGGATTGCTTTGTTATCGGGGTATTCCGCTTTATTGTAATCTAATATTAAACAACGAGCGGAATACGTCACGGTTGAGCCGTTAAAAGGCCGTTTATTTCTGTAATAATCATGCTAGTTCATTTCTGCCTGATACATGATAGCGTAGTTTACACTCGATCGTCTTGTCAATAAGTCAACTCTCTATACTTCCATCTTGGTGTGTCACCAAAAAATTGGTGACATTTCAGACGTATGTAGCGATTGCTGCAATGCCGAGATATACCGGCATTATATCGTGACCTGTTCGTTCTGTTCTTCCAAAGAGTGCAAGTGTTTCATTAGTGTTTGGAGCCTTTGACAAAGCAGAAAGCATGAGTTGAACAAGAAGGCATTAATAGAATTTTAATCATGCTCTTAGTTACCTGATTAAACAACAACAACACCAAAATCAACGCTGCCGCGCCCGAGCGGGTAACGCGGCCATTCACGTGTGCGTCTAGCATGTAAACATTGACATAGGAAGTCTTATGCGTCATTTGAAACGACATTACACTCTTTTTTTTCAGAATATATGTTATAAGAATGTCGAGACTGAAATTTGCGAAATTTTAATATTTTAGGAATAAACCCGACGCTGAGATTTTGAAAAGGATATACTTTTGTGTGTTGAAAATCTGTAAATACAATACAATTATATGTTGTTAACTTAACCGTATAAAATTATTCCTTTCTTTAAATGGCAAAACTAGCCAACTAAACGAAAAAACCTCGCTGACTGCAACGAAAAGCGATGGAGCACGTGCACTATGTAACGCGATATAGATCTAGAGACCAAGCATTTGTAATTGATACCCCAATACATTCTAAAACGGAAATGTGGTAAGCTATAATTTAAGAGTAATACAATGGTCAGCATAAAATGGTGAGGAAAATAAGAACATTCAGCAACATTCTTATAAAAAAGAGTGTAATTTGTATTATTGTTTCACTGTTGAAACTCGATTCAACCCCTCTCTCAGCTTCAGCTAAAGCATATTTCCGAAATAACTAACAGCTGTCTTGCCTTAGCATACACATTGTTTGCGATAACTTAAGTTCTTAGTACAGGATTTACTTTTTTCCTTGGTTTGTGGGCAAAATGCTTTGGAAAGGTAGTAGTTTCATTGCGATGTCCTGTTAGGTTGTTGTTGTAATTTCTACCTAATTCCAATCAGATAAACGTTATATTTTTTCATTTCAAAGAATACCAAAACTGCAATAGAAAGGAACTGTCGACCCGCTATTATTGCTAACTGGCCAAGTTTGAACAACAGAGATACATTTAACAAGAACATGGCTAATCAATCACTCCAACAGGATACCGGGTGGAACAGCCTATGTTGTGGTTCTACATTACAAAATTACTATTCGAACTTTTCAAATTGTGCATTTGACTTTCACAAGGTTGACAGTCACTGAGCGACATCAACTGTAGCTGTCTCTCAAAATTTTCTTCCGTTTTGTTTGCTTTTCTGGTTTTTCTTTTCTTTGCAGTTTCCTGTTTTCCTTTTTCTGCTTTTTGCCTTCGTCTTTCTCCTTTAGTTGAGTTTCAGCGGCAGAAACCTTTGCTTCCTTCACCAATTTTACCTAAAAACACGGAAAACTCTCACTTCAAAATGTATCATCATCATCGTCATCATCATTATTGGATGACCCTGTCCACATTGACACTATTCCTACTAGAGTAAGACTAAGCGGGTTCCTTTTCTGCATAGACCATTGCAAGAAATGTTCGTTTTCTTCACCCTAAAATGCTTTGGGATAGAAGGATGGTTAGTTGGATGGGTTTGGGATGGTTAGTTAAAGCGTAACATTTGCACCTACCGGAGGATAGTTCTGTTTTTATCTATCAGACGAAGCAGTCTTTCGGCTCTTTCTTGATATTCTGCATCGTAATCTTCCTTCTCCGCTGGTTCTGCATACCTAAAGTCCATGAGGTCGAAAGACTCTCCAGCTGTTCTGTAGTCTTCTGGCGTCATGGACTTTCATTGCTGTATCCTCTTCTCCTCCTGAATTATCATTTCCTGCCGCCAGTCGTATTCCGATGATGTCATTCGAATTTTTAGTTTTTCTACCAAGTCTTTTATTGTTTTGACAGATGGACAATTCTTGAGATCAGGCCTCAAGACAGCTTGTTTTCCGGGGGCGATGCTCCTCATAAGAATTATGGGCTCCTCCTTAGGAAGCCACTCCTTTCTTGCTGATTTTTTCCAGGGCCTGTAGGTCATCTCTACGTCTCCGTTTTCATTTAGTTTGAAACGAAAAGGCATGGGGATGACTATGGCGTGCTAAGGATGCAGTGAAAGGACGCAGCCAAGATTTTACGTCTTAAATGTTCTCTACAGTACATGTTATAGGGGTAGGGCTGTAAGCTGTCTGGATAACACTGAGTAGTTCCTCCAGAGTCACTGCACTCGTTTTTGCCAATGCCACAGAAATTCTGCTAAACAGCTAATAACTAGAGTAGTAGTACAAATAAGATAGTAGTTTCGAACATTGAAAAGAAGCTTACCTAGACTGAATGTAATTAGCTTCAGATTATCAGCGAGCATTTTGAGCCGTCACCGCGCCTTTATCCAGTGACAAACAGTGTAAATCTGCATATGGATACAAATTGCCTGGATCTAAATTGAGAGTTCGTGTTTGACAATGAATGTCAACAGCTCCTTATTCTTCTTCGTAAGTTTTTGTCTTCCCTTGCGGTTACTTTTGGCGAATGCAAAGTTACCAATTTAAAGTTCTGAAAGTAAAAAACTCTGGACAATAGTGACCCCACTCTTCAAAATAGCTACTTCACTGACATTAACTTAATGGCGAATACCTCGTGCTGACACTCGCCCTCGCACCACTCTTCTCTTCCATCTCTCACCTGCACTGAGAGGTGGACTAAAACTGGTCTGGTATGGTTTTTGTGGTTTTTGATAGTTTTCGAAACACCAAGAAATACAAGATGGCGGCCACTGGAAACAGATGTTAAACCCAAAGCAAGGCTTAACTGAGGGCGGGTTGAGTGTGTTTTGACATGCCAGAGAATTTTGCTCTCTGTTATAAATATGTAACCGCAATAAGTTAATTGTCCCAGAATTAACAGTTAATTTTCATGATAATTTCACATTTTTCTTAAATCACCCTCGTCGCTGAACAATTCAGCCAATTTGGTGAAAACTTTCAAAATACGCGTAAAACTCATGCAAAGGTAAATTTTGAGTTGTTAACGGGGATCATGAATCTGAATCCGAATCTGATTCTGGTTAACAAACCTGATCAATATCTTCATGGGTATGATCGACAATTAGATATGACAGTCTCACCTGAAAGAGAAAATTCACGTTAGTTTAGACTGTGACAGTTGAGTTTGTCCACATGCGTAAGTTTGCTTGAGGCTTGCACAAAACAAGGCATTATTTACATTGGAACAACAAGCATCATGGAGTGATGAGTTAAAGAGTTATTGTTTAAAAGTCACAATACATTATCCTTTATCCCTGCTAACCTCAGAAATCATGGTATGTCAGTACTGCATTTGTTCGCTTACACTTATCTTCTATTCTGTTTTATTGTTCTTCAACCAAGTGTACAATTTTTGCCATTTCTTACCAGGTTCTTGTTTCGCGCTCGTAATAAACAGCATTTCAGTGAAAAACTTCGAATGAATTTAACAACAACATACGATGAAGCTCTGGTGCCTTCTCTGTTCCATAATCAGGTTTTGCCTACTAAATTTGCCTTGCAACCCACAAATGATGATGGGTTGAAGCTGTGAAAAGTTGTCATCAAAAGAAGGGAGATGTAACCTTACCTTTTTAAAGATGCGGGCTTTGACCAGCAAAGCACAAAAGCCCAAAACATGGATATTTTTGCAATCTCGGTAGCAGTTGTCCAACTGTAAATATAGAGTTGGACGCAATCCTCTTTTCTAAGAAGGCACATACAGAGCAATGCACAATAGTTAACCGTTCAAATACATTTTTTCTCTTGAGTGCTATGAAGTCTCTACAAAAACTGATACGAAGATATCAAAACAAGAACTTCTTACCGCGTGCACAAGATGGCAAAAGCATGTGGTTAAACAATTGATGGTAGGATTGGCATCCTGGGGCCATCGCAAAAAGTCTACAAGACACCAGGCCAGTTTGTGTCCGTGTGAGAGGACCCCAGTCAAGTGTCTTCATAAACGGGTCACATTCCCTTTCCAGCTAAATGAAACAGTTTTTTTAGTTTAGCCAATCTGTACCATAACCCATAGTTGTGCAAAAATGCTGCTTGGTTTTCATCAGTATAAAATGCAAGGAGGCTCTACAATGGTGAATTTGATACGGACTTAGGAATATTTTGTCTCTTTTATACAACAAAGAAGCAAGGCAACCTACTAATGAAATCTAATTTTTAAGATGACGTTATCTCTACCCATCTCATACAACATTTCTTTGGCTGTTACCTACCTTTGACTTTTGTATCCAATGCGGCAGGTGGGTCTTACTCTGATCCATGCCATCAATAATCAAAGAAAGATACTTATCCGGGTGCTGCTCGACCTTTTTTTGATGCGTATAGTATTTTTTGCGCTCTCTGCTGCACATTGAAACAAGAAATAAAATTTAAAAAACACGCTGATACCATTTATTAACTTTTTCTCTTATCACCAGACCGATATGCCCTTCTGGTGTTTTACTTTGGTTTTTTTTCCATTGCTAGACTTAGTTGTTAAGTCAATCCGAAATTTCTTCTAGTCAAGAATCTTAAAACCAAAAAAGAGGTTGGGTTAAATTGGGTGAAATCAGTATACACTTATGCCTGTTGTTCTATATGCAGTTGTTTTTTGTGCATCCAACTCAGCCTTTTATCCTTGTTACGAGTCGCTCTGATGCGGTCATTAGTCAGTAGGCAAACCCCGCATTTTGTAAAACGATTTCTCTGTTAAAAAGACAAAATGTAAGACTAGCAAAAACACCACTTCGTCACCTACTTGGAAAACCAGAAAATGTTGACAGTTTTAGGCCAGGCCAAATACCTAATCTTAAGATGGCTATGGCACAAAACACTTTTCTTGCCTTTGGAATTATTACTTCAGGAAAGTGACGTTGCCACATGCGCCGAAACTGCATCATCTGGAGGAGCTTCTTACCCCCTTTTTGCTTGGCCTCCCAGTACATATTATAAACTCTCTGAATTGTCATGCACACTGGAAGTTCTTTGCGATTGAGATCTGGCATGACGTTTGCCAAGGAGCTAACTAAATCCCCAAACCATAACTCGGCCTCCATGGACCTTTTTGTACTTAATTGCATTCCTGTTTTAGCATGGATGGGGCAGGTTAGTCCACGGACAGCGTTGGCGTCCTTCCCGATGTGAAATCTGAAAAGCAAGAAAAATAAAACCAAACAAATGGACAATGCCCTTTGTTCTAAGTCAAGTGCACTATGAAAACGCATGTAAGAAAAAAGGAATAACGATGGAACACGAAAAAAGTAAGAGAGAAGCAATAAACAAATAAATAAATAAATAAGTAAGTAAACAAATAAATGAACACTCTCCTACCTTCCATATGACAACCCATGGCTGAAGATTCAGGCCTTTTGGCAAACCTCTTTATCCTTGTTTACAATGTACTGTAAGCAGCTCCTTCCCTTTTTTATCTTTCGGCCAAAAGAGAAAAACTTAAGCAGCCATTGCCCTTGCTCCTCTCTGTTCTTTTCCCAGAACTCAGACCTTGCCTCCATCACATCGTGTATCGTTAAGATGTTCTTAAGACTGTTATTTTTGCAGCATGGTTTCCTTTTGGGTTTTTTTATGTTTTCAACCGACAGCATCTTCCTTTTTCTTGACGTTTTCGTTTGCTGCTTCTTGGCGCTGGGTTTAGGGGAGTCAAATATTTCCTGCCAATAAAGATTTTATATTAACACATGCTGGTAACAAGTAAATATTTGATCTTTTTTCTATAAGAACTTACCCGATGATCTGCGTCAAAACTCTTGTCCAAGGTTTCAGAAGGCTGTTGGAGAGATTCGTCATATCCAAACTCCTTTAAGAAGACAGAAGACATCAACTGATAAGAAAAAAAATGGGCAACACTGCCACAAACCAGACCCTTATCATTGTCTAATGTAGAGTTATCATTTTTGCAGCTTCATGCCTGGCATAATGACGCTAACGAACTTACACATTTACATTTCCACAGAAATCTAGGGTAATGCCATTATAAATTCATTAATTAAGTAAACGGTTTCAAAACTGATGCCAATACCTCCCAAATCATTACGCCTTCTTCCTCTTCCTCGTCACTGTCTTCTGTGTTATCATCAATAATGATGGGCGGACAGTTGCATGTTCCAGCGCATGCACATGTATTTGCTTCTTGGCTTGCTATATCATTCTGTTTCGGGGGAAATACAAATAACAGTGCAACTCAATGTACCCACTTTCCAGGCAATTCCACACACCAGATACTTAGACAAGTCACAAGAATTCTGGCATTTTGGTAGAACTGTAACACCTACAAAGTATCAACTTTGCAATTTTCAATGAATTGAAATTGAATATTAAAAGAACTGAATTTTCAATTTAGAATTTTCAATTCAATTTCATATATTTACGTTCATAAACCCTGCCTATTAGGCGATTGTTATTTGTCATTGTTATTGCTCCTGTTGTATGGTTTTGTAGAGAATGTGTCAATGAACAAAACTACGACACCCTTCTTGAGTTAGTGCGATGATGTCCCTTGATAAATGCCATTTTCTGGTGGTGTAAATTTAATTGGACAAGTGGGGTTATCATTAAACCAAAACAGAGTACTTAGAGTGATTTATTAATTTCTCGAAATCACCGCTTAAACAATGTGAATCGTCAAACAGCTAACTTCTTAAAAATGCCAATACCTCCCAATCCATTTTGTCTTCTTCGTCTTCTTCGTCACTGTTGTCTGTACTGTCATCGAAAATATATGGGCAGTTACATGCTCCCCCGCACGAACAGGGACGCGCTTCTTTCTGTTTTGAGAAAGGCAACAAATTTTGAATGGCATAAGATTATTTTTCTTAGCTTGTTGCCCCACCACTCCTCCTTCCCCTTCCTGCCCAGCATCCAAGAACGAAGCTTCCAAAGAAGAGTTGAACACAAAGGGCTGACTAAGAAGTTATAGTTGTACATGTAATAATTCTAACAGAATGCAGAAAATGAACCAGCAAACACAACACATGTTTATTTTTAATCTTTACGTTTTACTGTACAATAAATTCAAAACACGTTTTTCGTAAATTTTGTGTGTTTGTTTTATTTGGACACATTGCAATGGAAAGAGGAGGCCAGAATAGAAGGTGATTTAAAAATTAAATTACTGAGCAGATGCTCTGAACTATAAAGAGAAGAGGCAAACCGGTTGGTCACATCAGTTAACCTTGCATGACTTATGGTCGCACAGTATTTATAGGTGGTTGCATACCTTGGGCATTTTGCGTCCTCCACCTCGAAGCCTTAAAACATCCGTTGTGGTTGCCTTTTTCTCCTCCTGTGTAAAATAATCACATCAAATTTCGTCCACAGTTCTACAGGTGTTTATTGCGTTATGGTGTGTGATGTGGTTACTATATTTACTGTAATTTGATCTTCGACGTAATATTATGTTCAACGATCGCCTCGATTTATGACTTGAAAGAGTTTAGTAGAAAATTTATTAATAAAAAAAGTTCTTTATACTGACCTGCTGGCTTTCAGATAGGCCACGAAATTCCACATCAACCAGAACAATTTCGTTTTCGATGACCTCTTCACGTTAATAACGACCAACTCGAATCACTTCACGATTTAATGTCCCAACTCAAAAGTAAATTACAATCACTGAGAGCTGTCGTCAAATTGCACATGGTTTCGAAAGTCTAAACTTACATCACGCGACTACGCCTTATCACTTAGCAACGAGAACAATAGAACCAAAGTTCACTTTCACGGCATGACAGTCACGCAGTCCATTTCCAACACTCTCCCCCCATTTGTCTCTCGAGAGCAAATGTCTATCTTAGCCTAATCAGTTAACATGACAACAACAATAAATGAAAATAAAAGTCTCTAGTCTTCATCATTCATCTGTGCTAGTTCCTGTATACGAGCCCTAGCGGCAACCACTGCATTTCTACGTGGTCTAAAAGCTGGTACTGTAGGATTCAGAGCTGGCGGGGCTGCCTCCACTGCCATGTCAGAGGTAAGTTCAAGAGGGTACAAAAACTGTACTGGGCGCTCCATGACTGACTTGGGAGTGCGTAGCTTAGCTCCACGGACCACACCATCTCGGCCAGTTATTAAATCTTCAACAACTCCAAGCTTCCACTGAGCACGATTCTTCTCGTCGGACTTGATGATTACTACATCTCCTTTCAGTGAATGGTTACTGTCACCTTTGTGCTTCAGACGGTGTCTCTCCCGGAGCCCACGCAGGTATTCTTTGGTCAAGCGGGACCATACTGCATCCTTGCACTTGCGCAAGTACTTTGCACGCTTTCTGAGGTCGTAGTCTTGAGTGTGGTGCGGCTCCAGCACTGGCAGTGCATTCGGTTGCGTGTGTAATAGAGAACTTGGGGTAAGGATGGGCAGTTGGATGTCTCCTCCACATAATCTAGTGGCCTGTTGTTAAGGGCAACTCCCACATCTAACAGCACCTCTTGAAGTTCTGTCCAAGACAGCAATCCATTCCCGATAGACTTGTACAGGGATCCCTTGACTAAACCCAATCAATCTTTCAAATTGTCCCCCCCCCCCACCAGGGCGCCCGACTCAAATTAAATTTCCACTCGATCCCCTGCTGGGCAGAGAGCCCATGAATCTTCTTATCTTTCCTCACTTGCTCGATCCATTTGGATGCACCCACAAATGTTTTACCATTGTCAGAGTAGATTCGCTGTGGTCTCCCGCGTCGGGCAATGAAACAATTCAAACTTCGAATAAACTCAGTGGTCTCGAGGTTCAACACAAGGTCTATATACATGGCACGTGTGAGGCTACAAGCATAGGGTACCGTAAACACCGGCGTATAAGCCGCACTCGCAGATAAGCCGCACCCCAATTTTAGAAGCTCACGATTTGACGTAAACTCGTACCCCACGGAATGGGGTCGCCACACTGCAGTACTTCATTGAGTCACGTGCTAAGGGGATTTGGTAAAAAGCAGAGGTGAGGTCAGTGGTAATGATATGAGTGGAATCAACGTCTGGCATGAGTGAGGGCTGTGGCTTGCTGTATCTACCCACGTCAGCAAACGCAGTGACAAGGTGGTAGCCACCGTTACTTTTCTTAACGAGGAATGATGGATTAAGGTGCTCCACAGTGATGTTCACGTCTTCTGGTCGTTTGAATACTCCGGCTTCCTCCAACTCATCAAACTTACCTTGAAGCTCTTCAAGCTTGTTTCGGGCATATTGGGGAAGGCGGCTCTTGCATTGCGGTGGCTCAACGGGACCCATGTTCACCTTGGCAGGAGGGACCCGCAGCACCATTGTACCCTTGATTCAGGGATCAAAAACACTGTCAAACTCATTCAGGAGTGAACGGAAAGATGACTGGGAGTCAGGTGGTAAAAGGTTGTCTGGATCGAGTCGTATGGTAGAAGAGAAGTTGGCTGCAGGCTGAGGGGATGACCGATTCATGGGTGCAGGTGAGGCCAAGGCTGGGTGTTGTGACTGCTCGTCGTCAGCTGGGGTGAAGACTGGGTTAATCTGGCAAAAATGTTGGTGGCGTTTGAGGTCTATGGGCTCACTGGACAAATTTGGGATACATATTCTGCCAGCGACACTAGAGATAATCCCTGGAGTGGGCCATGGTTTGGAAGTGGTTGCTAACTGGACCTGTGGACTGTTGACGCGTGGCTCAAGGGCACGAAGGGAGTCGGGTGGAAGGTCGCTTGGGAGTCGGAGCTGAACAAATTCCCCAGGCCAAATGGTTGTTGAAGGTGCTGGAGTACGGAGGACCACGGCACGGTGGGTGGTTTGCTGAGTAGTTGATCGTTGGGGGAGCCATATAAGATAGGTGCCATCGCCAAGGGTAATAAGGCGTTTAGCAGGACGAACGGCAATGTCATTAGTCTCCATAAAAGGGGTGCTGGCAAGGACTTCCACTTCCAAATTTTCCACTATGAGGCCCTCAAACTGGAACCCATGGTTGTCACGGGTGACAGATATTTGGGTTTCACTGACCACTTTCAAAGGGGATGATCCATCAACCTGATGTGTGGACTGGGCACTCTTGCGAATTTTAGCTCCCAGCTTCTGAACAGTTGACAAGCGAATCATGTTACCGGTTGCACCACTGTCGATAGTAATACGGACGGGGTGGTGATGATAAAAGGTGTCACGTTAGGGTGACTGACGCACTTGAATTCGCAAAGCACTGGAGACTGGGTGAGATTCAGCAGGTTCAGGGTGGAAGACCGGTGGGTCGTCATCAGTATCGAAATCGTCATACTCAAGAATACCAGTGATTTGTCGCGCCTTGGCGAAGTAGCTGGGGTCATTCTTGGGGAGGTAAGTGCGTTCACTGAGGTAGAGGCTGCACGACCAGCCTGTTTGCACAGGGGGCAGGACTTTGTGCGAGGACAGAAGCGGAAGGGTGTGGCAGCAGTATGCATCACCTTGGCATCTTCAGCTGTTCGAATTTCATCAAGCAAGGATTGCAGGGCTTGAGAAATTTCAGGTTTGATGGAGGCTAGCGTGCATGAACGTAGTTCAGTCCCGTACCATTGTTTGACTAGTTTTGGGAGGTCGGAGTGAATTAGTTGCAACTAGGTCAATACAATGGAGTTCTCTAAAGTTTGGGTCAGTTCCTCATCTTCGGTGACTTGCTCACCGTGGTGACGTATGTCACTGTTGTGGAGGAGGTTATCCTCTATGAAGGCGTTCAGTCGCTGGTAAAGATCCTCTGGCCTTTCACCATGTTCTAGGTGAATGTCAGTAAAATTGAGGAAGTGTACCCCAGTGGCTTGGAAGCCGAAGTGCATAGAATCGCTGACCATATGGAGTCTACAGAGGTAGAGTTTTTAGCAATAGTGTTTCTAGAGATGACGGGGCAATAATTTGCTATCTGCCCTAACATTAATTCCAGCATGCTCACTTTTTGCTGAGCTGTACGTCAATGGTGCTCCAGTACTGAAGAACCGTCGTCGGTGAAGCCGCGAAGAGGAGTAGCCTTGGTCTTCTTTAGCCACGTGGCTCCATCTACGAGGAAAGGGGCGAATTGTGCGCCCAAGGAGAGCATATACACAAGGTTCTGCCACCAGTTTTCGAAGGAAGTGACCGTCTCCGTCTTGGTGAGGTACCACTGTTTCGGTGCACGCGGAGTTGCTGCCATTATCAAGGAATGTGTTCACCCAGCGGACGTTTATGCTGACTGCTGTTGAGGAATTTTACGAGTGTTGACAAGTTCGTTTTGGGCAGGTTTCTTCACTACTTCGACGTGGAGATTGCTGTCGCTGCCACCACGCCAGTCAACGAGGAAGTAAAGCAACAGTACACAATCCTAATGAGCGGTGGAATGGTTTAATCCCAGAGAAACTGGCGGATTACAAAGAAGCAAAAACTACTGCGGACCAAATGGCCAATCGATAACCAAAGAGCGGGAGTGCAAATAAGTCTGGGTAGGAACAGAGTCCGCTTGCCTTAATGCTTGTGGCTCATAAATAGTAAATGATAAATTCAAACGTAACAAACAAAGCCTAATGACAATGACATTTCTTTTTATTTTATCTATTTTATCGCTCCTCAAAAATTTGTAGAATAGTGAGTTGATTTCTTGAATTGCTTCATAGTATCTAGGGAGGGGAGAGAGAATATACACTAATTGCGGTGCTACAAGGCTTTTTAAGACCATGATTTTCCCCAACAAGCTAAGTCTGCGGAATTTCCAACACCCCAAGATCGCTCGCATTTTCTCCAATTTTTCTTTGTAATTTTGAGAAACAGTTATTTCGGGCCTTAACCTTCTTAAACAGCCATTTGAAGTTTTTTTCTGGGCACAACCTAAGATTGCAGTTTGTTTTGGAGCCAATCCACAGAGCTGCTGTTTTACCATAGTTGAGTTTGAGACCAGACATTTTACCAAAATCATCTAGCAGGTTCAATGGTTCTCGAAGGGATTCTTCAGAGCCATCTAGGATAAGCGTCGTATCATCGGCATATTGACTCAGCTTAATTTCCTCACCACAGACAGTTAAACCCCTAATTTCCTTAGTTTTACGAACATTTTCTGCCATTATCTCAGCTGAAAGAATAAACAGATAAGGCGACAAAGGGCAACCTTGCCGGACTCCCCGTGTAAATTCAAAAAAATTGCTTGCCCATCCATTATTTAAAACCCCACTGTCAATGTCTCGATAAAATACTTTTATCCATTTTTGAAAAGATAAACCATTTAAGCCGAAATGCTGGAGAGTTCTCTGTATAAAAGGCCATTCTAGAGTATCAAAAGCTTTCTCAAAATTGAGAAAAAGCAGGAGCCCAGGAATACTTTTCGCTGCAGTACATGTATATTTAATTACTCCATCAATTAACCTAATATTCTCTCCAATGAATCTGTTTTTAATAAATCCAATTTGATCGTGGGAGATGAGTTTCTGGAGAAATGGTTTAATGCAATTTGCCAATGCTTTCGTTGCAATCTTGTAGTCACAATTTAGTAACGTTAAAGGCCGCCAGTTTTTAATTAGATTAAGTTCCGCATCTTTTTTGGGGGGATAAGTTTAATAAGTCCCCGTCTTTGTGATATCGGAAGTTTACCATTTTCATGTGAGTAATTTAATTCACTGGGTAGACCATCCGTTCCAGGGGTTTTATCAGAATCCATGTCTTGTAACGCCTTAAGACACTCCTCTTTCTTTAGTGGGTCTTCACATGTAGAATGTTCCACATCGTTCAAGGCTTTTGGACTTTCTTGCAATGGAAAAACATGACTCAAATGATCTCTGCATTCTATTCTTGAACTGTATAAATTTTTATAGAAAGATTTACATTCTTTTAGAATCTTGTTATCTGTGTATATGAATTCGTTGTCGCTAACCTTAAGCTGAGATATGGTATTTTGTTTACAGTGTCATTTTTCGAGATTGAGAAAGTATTTGGTGTTTTTCTGCCCTGCATTACACCATCGGACTTTAGATCTTAAGGTGGCTCGATTGAGTTTTCGAGTGACGATACCTCTCAACTTTGAGCAACTAGCTATAGTGTAACACAGTGAACAACAACCCAAAAGAAAATCGATCGTTACTGCTGACCTAGAAAAAGATGAAAGTTTTACATGAGGTACGTTTCATCGAAATTGGAGTTACCATAGCAACATAATGACGTCATCCCCCGTTTTACGTGAGAGCTAATTACTTGTCACCAAGAGACAATTCTGGGAAGCGCTCGACTGGATCTTCAACCTGACATATTTGTCTTCACGTCTACAAAATTTGAAGAATTTCTATGAGAGAGTTTTCGAGAAATTTTCGGGTGAAGTTTTAAGGTGTTAAAAAACAACAAAAACAAAATAATTTTGAACTGTTATTGAAAGGTATGTCCACAGCGACTTGATGAAACAACATTTTGGTTTTAAATGAATGTTATGTCATCTAATTGCTTTATGTGAAAATTTCGGGGAAATCGTTCCATTTGATTTTTAGAAACGTTGGCTTGAATATGAACTGGTTTAGCATGTTACGCGGCTTTTTTTATCAAAAATCGACCCTACACTTTTTGAAATGATTATGAATTAAAAAGCGGTAGATGAATGTTTTAAAAACTTTGCTTTCAAGGAGAATAATCAATATTCAATACAATCCCCGAGTCTCAAACTCATGGAAACGTTGTAAGGCTATCAATTTAAAGCCTAAACTCAGGAAATTATTGGACTGAATTTTACGCCAATGGCTTGTTGCTCTTATTATGCATCTCCACTGTTTCGAATAGGCGTGCAATTGTAAATTTCAGTACATCATGAATTCATATAACGCTTGATTGCTTTCCGAATATGTTCCGAAAAACGTGCTAATGTATCAGGTCATCATTACAATAACAATGGACAGGCTAACAGCAGTGAGTGCAAACCTCAAGGTTAGCAGTAAGCGCAAACTTCGGTTAGCAGTGAGCGCACACGGAAAGCTGCTGTGCTCAGTCAGTGTTCCAGATAAATTTTTATGGCAAGGAGTCAACGAAAAATTTAAACAGGTCAGTAGACGTGGGTCTCCCCCAATCTTATCCCAGTCTCAGCACGTTTTCGGAACATCTTCGGAAAGCAATCAAGCGTTATATGAATTCATAGTGTAGTGAAATTTACAATTGCACGCCGATTCAAAACAATGGAGATGCATAATGAGAGCAACAAGCCACTGGCGTGAAAATCAGGCCAATATTTTCCTGAGTTTTGGCTCAAAATTGACAGCTTTATAACGTTTCAATGAATTTGAAACGCTGGGATTGTATTGATTATTGTTTATTCTCCTTGAGGACAAAGATATAAAAAAATTCATCTACCGCTTTTTAATTCATAGCCATTTTAATAAGTGTAGTGTCGATTTTTGATAAAAAAGCCCAGTAACACACTAAACAAGTTCATATGCAAGCCAACGTTTCTAAAAATCAAATGGAACGATTTCTCTGAAATTTTCACACAAAGTAATTAGATGATATAACATTCATTTAAAACCAAAATGTTATTTCATCAAACCTTTGTGGGCATACTTTTCAATATCAGATCAAAATTGTTTTGTTTTAGTTGTTTTTTAACACCATGAGCAATAAACATCTAATTGGTTATTAAGCCTACTGGCAAACGGATCAATGTTTAGCTCAGGATACACTGAAAGTATCCCTTGAAAGTACTCTTTGCTTAGTGACCACTCATGCTTGTCTGAAAAGTTACGTGATTTATTGTCAGCACTAGTGTTGAGCTTTCCAGCTATGTGTATTGCTGACACCCAAATATTCTTATTTATACACCAAGTCCACATTTCTTTGGCTAACTTATTCAGCTGGGTTGACTTCCTGCCACCCATGTTGGTTATGTAGGCAACAGCCGTTGTGATGTCAATCTGTAATTGGACATGAGTGTTACAAGTGGTGTGGCAAAAAGCCTTAATAGCAAAGAATGCAGCCTACAATTCTAGAATATTAATGTGGTTGGTGGTCTCAGCATCTGTCCACCTTGCACCTATTTCCTGATTCCCGAGGGCTGCCCCCAACCTTTTTTGGAAGCATCTGTTTGTATAACCATGCTGGGATTGGGTCGTACAATATCTGGTTGTACAGTAGGCATATTTGCAATCCACCATTTCAGCTCAGCTATGGAGCTACTCGTTAGTTGCATATGGGATTTGTAGTCCCCTTTGTTTATTTTCAGTGCTTGGATTTTGTCAGACTCCAGTGAACGGTAATGTAGTGGCCCATATTGGGCTCCAGGAAAGTTGGATACTATAAGCCCTATTACTTCGGCAACTTCTCTTATCGTAGGGTTGTGTTTAGTAAGTAAATGTTGACAGGCTGTAACTACTTTCTGGATTTTGATTTCAGTAGGAGTTACTGTCATATCACTTGAATCAAGGACAAACCCCAGAAATGTAAGTCGCTGAGTAGGGATTATAAGTGATTTGGTATAGGATGTAAGTGAAACCCTACTCTCTTAAATAGCGAAGCTGTGACTTTAACATTCTCAAGGCACTCAGAGGAGGTGTCACCTTGCAAGTAAGAATCATCAATGTAGCCTAGGCTCAGATACTCTAGGTTGTGCAGTGTGGCAGAAACTGGTTTAAGGAGTTTAGTAAAAACTCGTGGTGCACAGCTGACTCCATTTGCCATGCATGTGTACTGGTAAAGTGTACCATTAAATATAAATTTCAGGTATTTTTGGTGTGCATGAAAAATGGGTACTGTGTAATAGGCATCTTTTAGATCAATTGAGGCCATGAAGCATCCAGGCTTCATCATTTTCACTGCCATTTTTGAGGTATTTTAAAATGGTGGTACTGAACAAATTCATTGAAAGCTCGTAAATTGAGTATCATCCGGTAAGTGCCATCAGGTTTAGGTCAGAGAAATATCAGGGAAATAAATTCTCCTGGTTCATGACTGGAGTGTTTGACAACTCCTTTATTGATAAGGGTTTCAATTTCATTAGCAACAATTGCATGCTGCATGCATGCGATTAAACGCGCTTGACCGCACATTGTCTTGCTCTGGCCTTAAGCCTGGAGTGAATTCTATTTTCACTCCCGTAACAAATTCTAAAATTGTGGGGTCTGATGTTATGGCCCGCCATTCAGACAAGGCGCTGACAATTTGGCCTGTTCGAAAGCGCGGCTGATTGTTAAATAAAGCATGTAGTTCAGTATCTTCACTAGCAGCAGTTGTTTGTTTTGTACATACCTTTGTTGCAGGCGTAATCGGCATTGGTTTTGTTTCGTGTCTCCCTCCTTCTTGAACTTTGATCTTGGGGGACGGCCTTTGGATAAAAAAATCATTCCTTGGCCGCTGGTATGGCTGGTATTGCCGATTGCCTTGATACCCCTGATTGCGCTGGGAGCTCAAGCTGTATTTCCTGCTGTGAACTTGTGCTTGTTGTGGCCTGACTTTCTTGGCCAGTTTGTTGGCATCAGAAATGTCCTTTGTTAGTTTGGATAGATCCCCAAACAAGTACTCTGAGGTAGGAGGGACTGTAGTAGAAGTACAGAGGGCCGAGTAGTCGCGATGTAGGTCTTTCTTCATTGCCTGGCGCCTCGAATTCATATCATGAAAGCATTACATGGCCAATGTTATAGCATCTGTCATTGTTGACACTACTGCTTTGTCCTTTGCTTTGGCGTCTTCATCTTCTTGTTCGAGCACCAAATTAGTCGCTTTGATCATAGCAACAATGGAGGCAACAAGTGGGTTCTGTGACTTTTGCGATTTTGAGTCACTGGTGCGAACTTGCGCAGGAATTCGGTTCCAGATAAGTGGGTTCACTCTTGGGGTTCGCAAACCCTCGACATTTCCGGGCTGTGGATATTTCTCAATTCTAGTTTGGACTTTGTCCTGCTGTAGTTTATCCTTGAGGAGTCCGTCCATGAGCTTTTCAAGCCCTTCATCCACTTCATCTCCCGTTTTTTCACTGATGTCGAGTTCATGGACTATTTCGGCAAGCAGTTTGCTGCCTGAGGCCTTTTCTGTTGGCTTATTGCCAGTGTCACCAGCCGGGCATTTGTCCACGCCTGCAGCGGTTAATTCTTCGTCGTCCTGTTTACATTATCATGCCATTCATCGTTGTAAACGGGTTCCACCAAAAGGAGTGACTGTTTGTTTGAGGTCTTTCAACTCAGTCAACACTGACTTGAACATTTGAACGAGAGTTGGTTCCTCTGAGCTGCCAGTCAAGCCCGCGCTCGTACCATCATGCTTGTCAATCGCCGCCATTTCTATGAAGCTTGTCAGCGGATCAGTTTTGCTTTTCCAACTGCGTTGGAATGCTAGCTTGCGTTTCAATAACCACCAACTACGTTGGTGTTATGTTATTTCTGTTACGGCCCGGTAGTTTTTCCAACTGCGTTGGAAATAGGCCGAGCTTTTGTAAAATTTATCGGGAGATCGTCTATCTTTGATGTTCTTCGCGCTTCAACACCCGTGCAATGACTCACGCGTGCGTTGTGCTATCTCATGGGATCTCCTAGCCTCCGGTCATGTGATAGAATGTTCTCTAATTCACGTCTCCTAGCTTGAAGTTTCGTCCAGATCCTTTCCTTCTCAGAATCATCAGTGTGACCATCAATAATATGTTTTTCTAAAGCTGAAATTGACCTTTCGATTTCTTCTTCTTCTTCTGCCATTTTACGTTTTTTGAAGGCGCCAAACCGCATAGAGTGCTCTCTAATCTTCATTTTCACCATCTCCCACAGAAGATTGGAATCGATTTTCTCATCCTTCATATATTCGTCTTTAGTTTGTTGATGAGTGATTTGATTAGAGCAACATATTCTGTATTTTCCAAGAGGGACGTGTTAAGTTTCCACAATCCATGACCCCTGTTATTGGAATGCAAGGAAACTTTTATAGTAATCATGGAATGATCTGTTTTGTACCCTGGTATAATCTCTGCATCAATAGTATTGCAAAAAGTGCTTCAGCTAACTAGAAAAAATCAAGTCTACAGTGAACTTGAGGCCTTCTTTGATGCCACGTAAATTTGAGGAGGTCAGGGTGCAGGGGGGGCGGGGGAAGCAACTTCCCATACATTCTCTTAAATGAAATCCAAACGATGTTCTCACAACTTGCAAAGCAATCTGTGAGGTTTTAGTCAGCGGATATCGCCTCCTGCACGTGCGCAGATGTTGCATATTCCAACGGATCTCAGACGCTGAAGGGAAAAAAATTATGGCGGCCAAAGGCGGCAGATTCGGTTTTGTCCTTTCGTTTAGGTAATTGACGAATTGACCATATTTTACACTTTTATCATGTTTTCGTGCATTTTGCCTCTTATTAAGACAAAAGTTTACTCTCAAAGTTTTTAAGTCGCAAAGTAGAACAGTAGCGCTTTGATCAATCCAGTCTGTGTTGATTGACTGTATAGAATCAGAATTTTCTGAAGCTGGGTTAAAAACTGGGATCGGGTTCAAAGTACTGAACTAATCTTGTTAACACATAACTGGATTATCGATAATAAAAGTCGTATTCTGTGCATAGGTATTGTTTCCATGCATTAGTTTATAGCGGTTTTGGTTGAATTTATTTCCATCGATGTCTTATGGCACATTCCCGGTTGTCAGGGTGTAAGACTCTCCAGGCATCTAGTAACACGCTTGGAAATTTTGACCTCAAATTGGGCCAAGTTTCTTATCGGCCGCGCGGGAACTGGGCCCAAAAAAACAAAAAATCCAAGATGGCGTCCCAAAGTGAGCCTGGCCCGGACGAACTTATTAATGGGATCACAGGAGCACTATACCGTCAGAAGTCGGAATTCCAACAGCAGATTTCAAATGTACACAAGTTGAAAGATCTGGATGAAACATTTAAAGCACTAGAAAAAGTCGCTAAAGCTGTTGTGAAAGGAAAATATGGTCCCCTACGCTATCGTCACCAGCACGAAATCAGTCAGGTATACCCAATGTTGGAACGTATAATGATACGCGCCAAAAAAGGAATTAACAGACGCCTTTCTCCACGGATGAGTAAAATCCATCCTTGGATGATCTGTTTTGATGTACCGATGCCACAGGAAGTGTTCGAGCTGTTAAACAAAAGGATTGTAAATCGCCAATCATCCCAAGGCAAGGTAACATTGGTCAGCTTTGACACCAGGTCATCAGTGGTGTTGATCTCCTGCATATCCCATGAATGAATAAAACAGTCGTTTTAATTCCGGGAAAATCAAAATTACTAACTCAAAGATCACACAACACATCTGTTACGGGGGGTAAAGGGCTTTATTAACCATGCACATAGCGCACAAAGACCAATCATGCTCCATAGGAGAGGGAGGGTGGGAAATCCGCGCGAACTACTCGCTACGCGTGCAACAATTCTATGGCTGGCACAGATGTCTCCACATCTTATAGAGCGCTATTGTCCCCCTGAAGCTATTACATGTCAATCAAACACCGGAACCAAAGCTAGACGAAAACATAATTAAACACAAATAAAGTGTCCATTATTCTAATCTTAATTCCGGGAAAATCAAAAATTACTAACTCAAAGATCACACAACACATCTGTTATGGGGGGTAAAGGGCTTTATTAACCATGCACATAGCGCACAAAGACCAATTATGCTCCCAACCCCTCCAAACAGAAGTGTGTGTGATCAGTAAAGTAAACAAAAAAAATATCAACAGGACGCCTTATGTCTGATTTGGAAGTCGCAACTATCTAGGCTTAGGTAATATTCGCTGCCATTGTGGCGACTGTTTGCAGTCTATATACAAAGGATTTGTCCAGATATCGTTCGTAGGCGGATGATTTCCAATCACCTTGCGCTTGAATGAGGTTATAAGGGACGCCCGCTTTCATAGCAAAAGTTGCGCCACCTCGCTGGAAAGAGTGGCCTGAATACTGCTCGGCAGCAAAGCCGCAATTCTCTAACGCACTCTTTAGCTTCGTTGTAAATGAGCTGTATGTGTACGGAAAAAGTTGAGTTCCCTTAACGTACATAAACGCTGGGCCCTCGGGATCTGCGGATGAGGCTTGCTGGAAGGCTTGGTGCAAGGCTGACAACGGACATAGATCTGAATTGGGTAGTTTTGGCAGAGGAATTAATAGACGTTTTTGACGAAACTGAGTTGTCTTCGACCAACGAACAACCAGGACAACTCCCCAACTGCAGAGAATAACATCTTTCCGTCTTAAGTGACAGTTTTTGTCGAAACCCGCTGCTGAGGGTGGGAGAAGGTTCGATTTCCTAAAGAAACTGAACAATGCAACCAAACAAGCTGCCCAGAAAGTTAGATCAGCAGATAAGTTCAGATTGAGTTGGGTTTTAATAGAGCGTAAAATGTGTGGTGTGATGGGAAGCTTTTGTCGAGTTGGTTGACCATGTTCACGTTGTATACTGCGTAGAATCATGTGGTAGCGCCAGTTAAGCAATGGGTCCTGAAGGGGGTTAGGCAAGCCGTTTTGAAGGTGAAGTATCCAAATGACATTGAGGTAGTTTGGAATGCTGTTCGGTGAGAGTGATCTCGCGAGGAAGGCAATGTATCGGAGTACTGTTGCAGAGGTGCAAGGAACTGCAGAGTAGCCAAAGTATAGACAAAACCGAAGAAATGCCCTGAGCTGGGACTTATATGTTGCTTTTGTTGACTGTGCGAATGCTTGACTGCGGTAGTCGCAGAGTTCTTTGTCTAGAAGAGATTCTTGTTCTGCAGCAGGTCCTGGAGAGGGAAAGCAGACAAGGCATTAGACGAGACGTGTGAGTGCGGTGAATAGCACTGAATGGTGCCGGTGTTTAGTAAGTCTAGGAATTTGCAGTGGTTTTGAGGATCATGCAGGCGCGAGAGCGTGTCCGCCACAACATTGGTACGTGATGTCACATAACGCGCGGTCAACCGGAAATTATTGCGTGCTGAGATCCAAAACATTTCTCGCAACCAAGCCATAGTTTCAGGACAGCGACTTGAACCCTTATTGAGCGCATATAAGGTAACTGTATTATCGGTGTAAACCACCATCCATTTGTTGCGCATTTGGTGCTGCCATCGCCGAAGGGAAAGTAAAATAGTGTACAATTCGAGTTTGTTAATATGATACTCTTGAACCTGTGGATGATCGAGCGCCCAATTAACGTAAAACCAGTCTTGATGGAAATGTCCAGCACCACCGGTTAAGCATGCATCAGTAGAAAATTGATCAAGTGGTTGTGGCTCCCAGTCCACAAAGAAAGTAATACCATTAAAGGTGTCCATAAATTCGATCCACCAGTAGAGATCTTTGCGCAATGTCTGGGTCAGTCGCGTATGGTGATGCGGTCGCTTAAGAGTGTTAATGGAATCAATCAATCTGCGAAGAAAAGTGCTCCCGCCATAAATAACTCTTGCTGCAAAATTAAGCCTGCCCGCCAGGCATTGTAATTCGCGCTTTGTCAGTTTTGTCTTGTTGATCGCTGCCTGTAAGGCTTCTTTAATTTCGCTAAGTTTACTTTCGGGCAAAGTCAACTGTCTACGTACGCTGTCAATGTGAATTCCTAAATAGGTGAGGGACTGCGTGGGTTGATTAACTTTGGTCCAGTTGATGGTGAAACCTAAGTTTGTAAGAAGAGTACAAAGTTCTCGGAAGGCCGCCCAACATGTTTGTTCGGTATCTGCAATTATTAAGAAATCGTCTAGATATGCGAGGACTGTAAAACCCCTGCGCGCCATCATGCGTGTGACAGATTGCGTTAGCCTGTGAAAGACCCCCGGCGAGCGGCGGGCGCCAAAAGGTAACTTAGTGTCAAACAAATATGTTGGCTTTGTGCAACCAGTGAATGTCCATTTTAGGCCCGTAGCATGATAATTGGAAGGAAGAATGTCTATACGCGCTCTTTAAATCAATCTTGGCCAGAAAAGCTGCCGGTTTGATCAGCTTAGTTGCACGTTGAACGCTTTCATATTCATAATGATCACATGTTGCGTATGCATTAACCCCAGCGCCCACTGGTCGACTACAATCGTGAATCAATCGAATATCATCACTGTCTCCTTTTGGGATTGCGCCGAGCGCACTGATAATAGTCGGTTTTGAACTTGTAATTACATAGTTTCCCGCAGAAATTTCGTGTTTGATTTGGCCTTCTACTTTCTCCCTGTAGGGATTGTCCGTCGCAGACTTGTAATTGTGCATTTCCGCTCGCTTTAAATTGTCGCTTGAAATATCAATAACTTTAAAACCATGTTCAATTCCCTCTAAAAGAAAGTCTTTATCACAATCGTTTGCTAGTTCCGTTGTCCATACGTCCAGGTTCAGTGGTGATGTAGGTTTAGTATCTGGTGGTCAGAAAGTAGGTGCGTACATGTTCCCCAAAGGAGAGGGAGGGCTAGGTGTATGTTTGGTTTGCGAGTGGGGTTTCCCACATCCTTTCACGATGCAAATATGGGCAAATCTACAGTTGGGCCACTGGCATCCCAATGCTGAATTGAATTGCCTACAGATAGGAGCGGCTGTTGGGCTCACAAACGATGAATGAGTGGCTGTACCGGACGCACTAGTAAGATTGGAGAGGTTTGGTCGTTCCCGTCGCTTCAGAAATCTGGTGTGCAAGTGTTGAGAATCGCTTCCCCAGCGAAATTTGTACTCGTGTTGCAATTTGCGATACTGATCATCGTAATGGAGGACCGAAATAAGGGTATATGATTCTAGCAGCTCCGAAACCTTTACCGTGTATGAGAGATAATCTTGTATGTCGCTAGGGGATGACAGGGTTCCTTTCTGGATCAACTTGTGCATAATTTTCGAGTTAGCCCCAACCCACATGGCGAGTGTTATCTTCTCTAACTTGGGTTTTGCCCTTGCTGTTCGCACAACAACCCGCTGTTGTGGAGTGCTGGTTAATTCGTGCTCCTCGAAGTCGTCCTGCCCATACCATAAGACTGGACATAATCAGGGATAAGGAGTGGTGGATCTGTCGTACCTTTTGGTTTGGTGGGGCCCAAAAAGACCTGAGGGTCCGTGTCAAGTCGCGCCGTCGCCCCCATCTCGTGTGTTTTGTGTGTGGCTGCTCCGTGGTCCTCTATGGATCCGTTTATGATTGCGTCCAACCCGCCGTCAGTTTCAAGTTGCTGAAGGAGAGTATTAAGGCCTGTATCTTTTGCTAGGGATGAGGTTGTGATTGGTTGCTGATGGTCCTTCATCGTCGTCTTTGTGGAAACTCCGGTCAAATCGTGGATGGCCTTCTCCAGTAGCTTACGCTGCCCTCTGGTTATCTCCAGCGCGGCCAAATCGCTTGAGTCCAACAACCGGAGTGCCTCCTCACCGTCAAAATCCTGTTTCTTTAACTCTTCCGCCGTCTCCGATTTTACATGATTGCTCTCAATCCACTCGTTGAAACTAAATTTTTTTGCCATAATAAATCCGCGCGAACTACTCGCTACGCGTGCAACAATTCTATGGCTGGCACAGATGTCTCCACATCTTATAAAGCGCTATTGCCCCCCTGAAGCTATTACATGTCAATCAAACACCGGAACCAAAGCTAGACGAAAACGTAATTAAACACCAATAAAGTGTCCATTATTCTAATCGTTACATAGTTTAAGTTAAAAAATGCACAGTCAAGTAGAAACTGTTTTCGATTTCATGTTTTGAAGTGGTAATAATTGACCAAAAACCTTAATCTGGATGGAGTGAATGCGCTGCCTTATAAGGTACATTCTGCACTTAATATGTCTCATTATTGATGAATTGATGGGCACATGTATGGACTTATAAAGGTTCACTTGATCGTAGTACACTAGCTATTTTGAATTTAGTTAAGCTTAACTTTTAAAAAAGTAAGTAATTATAAGCTTAAATACTTCACAGTCAAAGAAAAAGAAAGCAAGTGCTGTAAGGTAGGCAAAGGGCAAACATAAATCCTGTTGCGATTGACTGCAAACATAACAGTATTTGTCAAATACTGGGAAATCAAACAAAATCAGATCAGAAACTGAAGCTTTTAATGTTCACTCCACATTTTGCAGTATTTTGCATTACTGTTCTTCCTTTGTAAGCGGAATAAATCCAATTTCGAGTGCATTTTCCTCCATGCTAACTTACCTTGGCAAGCGATGGAAATTGGCAGAAAAGCCAGGGACAGAACAGTCAGTAGGAGTTGTGGTCAGCGGATTCAATTTGCCTGTCCAGTAAGTTTCTCCGCGTGTCTCCAACGATCCAGCAAACCACGAAACAACTTATGAACCAGAGATCCATCGAACCAATCATTCATTGAACCATCAAACCAATGATCCAACCAACGATCCAACCAGCAAACCATCGAACCACCGAACCAACGATCCATCAAACTACCGAGCCGTGAAACCAGCAACCCATTATCGACCCATCGCACCACCGACCCATGGAACCAAGGATCCATCAAACCACTGGACAAGCGATCCATTGAACCATCGAACCAACGATCCATCCAACCACCTAACCCTGTGATGTTACCGTCCTAAATTACCTTGGTATTCGAGTGACATCACAGGTGACTTGGCATATGGTGACGTCACCGGTGACTTGGTATATGGTGCACTAGCCAAAAGTCGACATTTTGGTCACACTTGTTTGCACTCCAGCTTTTCTGTGCCAGTTAAACAAGTCCCTTAGTTTGCACTCCAGCTTTCCTGTGCCAGTTTAACACATCCCTTAGTCTGCAGCGGCCAAAGTGTGTGAGCACAGACTTGAATGGTTGCATGCAGGGCAAGCATCATCAAAGAAGAATTTGCCATTGTTTGCATTCTCTAAACATGTGTGGTTTTCGCGACGTCTCGGACACTATCAGGACTGTGTTGTCTTGATGAAAGCTTTCTGTGACTTTTTTCATTTGCAGAAATCGCTGGGCTTTAGAAAACCTATTGGCCAATATGCTGTCTGGGATCCCTGTAACACCAGACTGGTTGTGTGATGTGGAAAGTGTTGATGATTGTTTTGACATGGGACCACTCTCTTTGACTCTGTTCATGTAAGCCCTTCTGTCTGTGGGATTCATTTTCCTCTACCTCTCTGGGGATATCTTGAGATGACTATACTGCTTTTTCAATCTGCAATCACCTTGATCTAGAATGGCTCCTTCCAACAATGCATTTTGTTCCTTTACAAGTTCATAGCTCTTTTCAATGAATGTGACCAAACAGACACGTTTGTGGTCGGTCTTCAGCTTCAAAAGGTGGTTTTCTGCTTCATTGTCATTGATGGAATACAAGCCGTCTTCCAGCCCAGCCTTCTCTATGAAGACAACAGGGCATTTACCATGGTGTTTTCATTGTGAAAAGTTTTATTATACAGCTTGCAAAATGTCTGTAAAGATTCCCAACCAACCGTAGGTAAGTAATTCGTCTATTGAAAACACACTTCGCAGTCTAAACCACTGAATTACGTGCCTATAACAAGAAATAGTCATCTGTAATTATAGTAATCTATAATTATAATCTGTGACAACGACGAAGAGGGTTCAATATCAAGAAATGTACAATATACTATAAACTCTCTATACAATAAAAAGTGGAAAAATATATATATGTATAGCAATAACTCACAAGAAATATATGTTCATTAAAACGTTTTGCTATGGCTGATGATGAAACTATTCTTGTAGCAGTTTCTTTTGCACATCGGATAATAAAAACTCTCTTTGATCTCAGCTGCCTATTATGGGTTGACTTTGGTGGAAGTAAATCGGCTAGCTTATGGTTTTCATCCTGTGCAATATTGCCGAAACGATCTAGACATAGCCATTCGTGTCTGGCAGATAGTGTAGCGATGCCAGCCCTTTCCAATGCCACACTGTACTTACAGTTCGCATAGCACGACGCTGGATACGCTCTATTTCATCAGAGAGATAACTAGGCAGACTTTGGTGGAAAAATTGGCATACATACTCCAATACCGATCTAATAACACTGGACTAAAATTGCACTAATTCATCAGAACCTATTCCAGCTCTCTTAAGCTGCCTTAGAAGATAGAGGCGCTTAGCCGCCTTTGTTGTAGTCATTCCTACATGATCGTTCCACTTGAGATCATTGCTAGTCGTAACGCCGAGAACCTTTGTGGTAGAGACTCTCTCAAACGCTGCTCCATCTAGTTTTACCTGAGGGTGAGATGGTGGTCATCCTTTCAAGCACGTCACAAGCTCTTTACATTTGGTTGGGTTGAGCTGAAGGCAGTTTTCTTGCAACCAAATGTTGATATAATCAACAGCATCCTATTTCCCAAATGACCGTATCATCTGCAAACTTCCACATGAGAAATGACTCGCCCGGTAGTTTCAAGTCATTAATTATTAAAAGGAAAAGCCGTGGGCCAAGCCGTGTCCCCTGAGGGACACCGGCAGGAACACTAAGCCAGTTGGAGTAGCAGTTTCCATTAAGATTGATCCTTTGCTGTCTGTCCCGTAAAAAGTCAATAGTCCAGTTGATGGTAAATGGCTGGATCCCAAGGCTGAACAGTTTGGCTACCAGAATGTGATTGTCAACCAAATCGAAGGCTTTACGGAAATCTAGGAGAGCAGTTCTTACAGTGGACCCAGTGCCGTCCGTAGTGCCTGGGCAATGACAGAACATGGAGATAAGTGTAAACATAGTTGAGGAACCTGGAATGAAGCCATATTGACCGGGGTCAATGACTTTCAATGACGAACCTCTCCGCAACCTTCGAGAGGGTTGACCTCGGCGAGATTGGCCTCAGGTCCTTGTCGAAGTCGCAGATGTAGGTGCTTTGGGTAGAGGGGGGACATCGGCAAGTTTCCACACACAGGGAACCTTGCACTCAGAGAAAGAAGTGTTCAGAATATCGGCAATGGGTGGAGCCAAGATGTCTGCAAATTTTCTTAACACCCAATTCGGTAAATCATTACCACCATCTCGGGAGGTGCTGATTGTACGAAGTTACCTCGTAACAGATTGTTCAGTGACAAAAATTGGCTGGTCATCCTCAGTTGCCATGCACACACAATCTGTCAAAGGCAAGTAGTCCTCGGGGGGGGGGGGGTTACTTCTTTATATACGTTATATAGGTATGTGCCGCCCGATAGGGTAGGGTTTTTGAGGTGCTCAGTCCTTAAATAGGGTATCCTTTTCGGTGTTTTTTGATATTGTGATCCTTAGATGTTCCTTAGATAGGGTAACTAAATTGCAGTATCCACCTCAACGCGCAAAACGAAAAAGGTATGGTCTGTTAAAACTGTACTACACGTTATAAAGTTTAACAAAGCAATTTTAAAAGGACGTTTATAGCTTGTGTTGGCGCTCCTCACCACCTAGTTACAGAATTAACTAGGGTGCCATTTCTTGGTTTTGGGCCTTTAAAAGGGTATCAATTCTCGATTTTCTACCCTTAAATAGGGTCAGGGTTTGAGAACCTTGGCAGCACACACCTATCCTTATTTGACGGGAGTAGCCCCCCCCCCGGGGGGGGGGTAGTCCTTCATTACGCTAACAAACGCTTGGTTGATCCTCTCAGCAAGAACTACCTCCTCGCAGACAAGGTCGGGGTGCAGAATAGATTTCAGGTCACGCCCAGTTGTTTTAGCAGAACCACAAAGCTGTTTCACCTCTCTCCACCAATCACGAGACTTGGAGTCATGCAGGTCCATAACCTTGTTCTCATAGTAGACTCTGCGTCAGCGTTTCCCCTCGCGTTTGACCTTGTTCCTTAGAGTCTTGGATAAGGGTTTTTTTCCCGGATGCAAACGCCTTTTGACGACGGGTATAAGCTGCTTAAGCTGAGTGGTAAACCAAGGTCGGTCAGTTTTGTGGACTTTGATGGAGCGTTTGGGCATGATGGTATTTAACCTGTAGCTGATGATCTCTGTGAGAATTGTCAGCTTTTCCTCACATGACTGTTACGACGACAGCAAGGTTGACCATGGTACCTCTAGGAGAAATCGACCAACACTCGCCATTTCTTACACTCTCAAAATCAATTGAAACTAACTTTCTTACTCTCAATTCCTGCTAATAAAGGGTCATGAGAAATTAAGTCCAGGGCCTCGCTTAATTTTTGGTGTACTGTTAGTGACACCCCTTTGACTACAAAATGCCAGCCATTTCTCAAAGGAAGTCTTGTTTTGTTTCTGTGTGCCCCCTTCCAGGAAGGCATGAAGATCTCGGTAACCTCTGGAGAAACCGTATGTTCTGAAGGATTCCTGTAGAGGGGACAGACCATTAGGTGTGGCTTGTCGTGCAGGGGGTGGTGCTCTTGGTAACGGACATGGTGTAGTAGACTCTGGGTTGGCTTGATAATCCACCGCTGCTCGTACAATAGCTGGAGTACCTGTTTGAACCAGGTTTGAGTTAGCAACACTGGTATTATTAGAACACCTTTAGGTTGGTCTTGGATGATCTTCTGAACACATCATCTAAAAGGGGGAATAGCGTAAAAGTTAAAAGTGCTCTAGTCAATAGAGAGTGCATCCACAAATTCACATCCTGGATCTGGTTTCCAGGAACAATACACCTTAGAAGTGTTCTTCCAGAAGACACATCTAGATGATTATGTCATCCATGATGACTTTCACCCCTGGCAGTCCTTCAAAGATTTGTTTTATTCTTTGTTGTTAAACGTTTGGGGCAGATTTAATCCCCATTGGCATCCTCAGGTATCGATACCTCCCAATGGAGGTATTAAATGTTAGAAGTTTACGACTCTCCTCATCTAACTGGATTTAGTAGAACGCCTTTTCTGCATCCAAAGTTGAAAACACTGTGGCCCCCTTCACAACTAGCTATGATGTTATCTACTAATGGTAAAGGGTAGTGTTCTCGTTTAATAACAGCATTAAGATCCCTAGGATCCAAGCACACACGAATATACCCATCCGGTTTGTCAACACAAACGAGGCTGTTTACCCAATCGGCTGGTTCATTCAAGGGAACTTTCTCCAGTCCGGATTATCCCAACATTTTAGGACATTGATGACGTCACAAATCTATTGTTCTCCATTAAAATGGCGGCCATTTTTCGAATATTCCAGGCAACAATGAAATCCTTTGACTGTAGTCACGCATGAGCGTCCATCCAGGACTTTTGATTACGAAACATTGCGAGGAGTCTTAAGTGGCCATTTTGGATGCGAATTGAGAAGATCTGAGGCAGTGTTTTTGCGAAATTTCGTGGAAGAAACGTTATGATATAGGGCCATTTTGTGTCATGATTTCAAGGTAGGTGAATAATTTTCGTTTTTTACTCGATTCACGTTTTTTTTGTGAAGCTCGCAGTATTTTTTGCCGTGTCTTATGTCAATAAAATTTCACCATGCCAAGTGCCAGCATGGTAGACAAGCTAGATTTTCGGTAGACTTTTCCAGAAGTCAAGGCATTGTTTTTATCCAAAACCGCTGTTCCATGACACTCGAGAGTAACTTGATTGAACTGTGTTGGTTTGCCAAGTTTTCACTTTCTTGCTGACGAGAATGGGCTTTTTTTGTAATATGTTGTTTTCTTTAGCACTGAAGTATAATTATTCTGCCGTTAATTATGCTGAAAACTATGCACATTAATTACTTATGAAAGCAGTTGTGGTCAACACTGATTAAATCTGCCATTTGTTTCAGATCCTGCATTCAGCCAAGAGACAATTTCAAGGATGAAAATACTGTACTATTTGTTTCCTCAGAATATTCATCTTTTAATAACCAAAATTACATTCAGGAGAATGTGATTGTCATATTAGTGTCCTCTAAATTGTTTATCTCAGAACTGTAACAAGAAATGTAGAAAGAGTACACTACAATTAGTCCCTAATTTCTTTTGGGGATGTTCAAATGGGTAACCATGCAAATGAGCAAGAAAAATAGATCCAACGCATGATTGTCGCACTTACTCGTATGTTTCACTCATCCAACTATCCATGAGAGATACAAGGGGCTTATTGTAATCTAACAAGAACTACAAGATAAAAAGGAGGACGTTTCACCGGCATGCTTTGCGCGCCTAGTCAAAGCATATTATCAAAGCATCTATCACGTGACCTTTTCATTTGTCACATTTGCGAGTGGAGAGTTCTTCGAGGCGATGGAAATTGTTGATGGAAATTGCGCTCCTTTCTCTACAGCAGACTTGCTTTATGTCCACTGTATTGATTCAAACGTTCAATTCGAATATTCCTTTAGTGGAGTAGCTTCTCTAAACCCGGCTAACAAGCGTGCTTGGACACGTGAGTTTCCCGTCAGATCTTTGCTCAAGACGGCTTGTGTTGTTTCTTTACACAAAGGAAATCAGGGATTGCTTAGAAAACAAGAGATCCCCGATTGTTTGTAGAGTGAAAGCACGGCGTTGCTAAAACGCGGGTCGCGGGTAAGGGTAAAGGGTAAGGGTAACGGGTAACGGGTAAGGGTAACAGGTAAAGGGTAAGGGTAACGGGTAAAGGGTAAGGGTAACGGGTAACGGGTAACGGGTAAAGGGTAAGGGTAAAGGGTAACGGGTAAAGGGTAAGGGTAAAGGGTAAAGGGTCGCGGGTAATAAATTGAACCGAGACATTTTTGTCTTTAAGATGAGATGTAAACATGATTACGACGTAGTTCCGCAATGACAACGAAGATGATAACAACAATAACGACGCTATTTAAAACTGTACTGATGTAATCGTGTTTAATTGTCTTAACGCTCAGTCCTCTCGTTCAAAGTGGCCACATGGCCTGAAACAAATTGATCATGGAGAAAACTATGAATAATTACACGACAAAACGCTTAACGCGGTTCTTAAAACAGAAACTGTAACATAAAAATATATTAATACACTTTGTTCAAAGTGGCCAGATGGCCTCAAACAAATTGATCACGGAGAAAACTATGACCAATTATACGACAAAACGCTTAACGCGGTTCATAAAACAGAAACTGTAACATTAAAATATACTAATACACTTTGTTCAAAGTGGCCAGATGGCCTCAAACAAATTGATCATGGAGAAAATTATGACCAATTATACGACAAAACGCTTAACGCGGTTCATAAAACAGAAACTGTAACATAAAAAATACTAATACACTTTGTTCAAAGTGGCCAGATGGCCTCAAACAAATTGATCTTGCATGGAGAAAACTATGAATAATTACACGACAAAACGCTTAACGCGGTTCTTAAAACAGAAACTGTAACATAAAAAATACTAAATGTTCAAGAATAAAGAAAACCTCTTGAAATCAATTACTTAAAATAGAAATTTAAAAAGTTTTTCAGCTAATGCCTTAGGAATCGTGTTCAAACTTTCAATGTAGTATATTCTAGCTCAGTATAAGGTTGAATTCCTTGTTTAGGTGCCGCAGCTGTACCTTGTTAAGGAGGCCCTTTACTTCTCCCGGAACGACGAGCCTGCCCGTCGCCAAGTCGTCGTCGAGGCCAGTGCACGAACGTAACAGGTGATAGTAGACCATTTCGGGGTTCGAACTGATCCTGACTTTTGTCTCCCCGGGGCGGTTGAATATTTTTCTCTCCAGGTGACGAATGAAAAGATCATAGGGCGCTGGAGGTAAAGGTGCAGAAGGCTTGTCTCTCACACGCCCTTTGCAACCATAGCAGGTGGTTGCTTTGGTGTCATGCACAAACACAACCTCGTAGGGAGCATTTGATTCCTCGTTTGCATCAGCAGTTGTCACCACTGGTACACGATCTCCATAGTCGGATACGTCTCTCGGTGGATTGTTGGGGCGTTTTCGTTTGGATCCACGCTCATGGGCCTTCTTGCCAGTTCCAACAGGTATACCAGAACGAACGAGATGATCAAGAGGGAGTGCATATGACGAGACAAAGTCTTTGAGAAGGCCTTCTTTGTGTGCGATGGCTATTGTATGGCAGCAAATGGCCATTTCTTTATATCGTGGGCAGTGGTCGTCACATGTTAAATTCTTTCGGTTCTTACTAATTTGCACGGTATGGGTTGTAGGACCGCTCAATGAAATCACTACCTTCTTGCTAGGATCGTTTGGATGGTTGGCTGCGCCTTGCAGGTCTACAATCTTGTTTGCATTTACCCACGAACCACGGAGACATTCTGGTAGTTTGGTGTCTTCAAAACAGCCAATGTTACAATTTCCGTCCTCGGTGCCTGAAGCACCAGGTCCTTGGTCTTCGAGGTCGACTTCCAATGCTGCAGTAGGTGCACCTTTGACAGTTGGGTCGACCTTCGCTAGATGTGCCTGCTTTTCTTTGGGCGTCATTGCAGACCATCTATGCGGAGGTATTTCCAGATGCTTGAAGTGATGCGCGAACACAAAGGAACCCTTTTGCAGAACAGCCTGTTGTTTATCCCTGCTCACTTCTTCCACTAGTTTTCTATAAAGCACGAGGGCTTCAGTCCAGGTGCACTTCACATGAGGACAGTAACCAGGGGTGGTATTCATCTTTTCTTCTAAAATTTTTGACTTGTATTTGAAATTGCTGCATTCTTGCGCGTTATTGTAGAAGAATTCGTCATCGAGGCCAGCCTTTCTCCTCATGGAAAGAAGCATGCCTTCTTTCATGTCCTCCTCGATGCAAGTTCTGAAGTAGTTGGCAAATTGCGGCTCATTTCCAGGGTGTAAAGATTGCTCTAAGCGCTCCCATTTAATAGCCACACTGATAACTTTAGCAACAAATTCGTCCTCACAAGTGCTGGCCACAATGCCTTTCTCTTGGTCTTTGTCGCTTCCAAATATGTCCTTCAAAACTTCCTTCTTCATGTCGTTTAGTCCCAGGTCGGTTAACTTCCGAGTGATATCATCTTCAACGTGCTTTTTACACGGGAGGAATGTACAACCTCTAAGCGGTGAAAGGAAACCTTGTTGAGCCTTATCTCAGTCGCCGCCCACAAATGATATCCCCTTGATTTTTTCATTATGCTCCAGAAGGGTGTGGGCGAAGTATTTGAAGTCCTTCTTGCTTTTGCGGACGTGAAACATTGCTGGCCCAGGAAGAACTGCTGCTTTGCCGGTTCGCGTTTGGATAAATTTCGAGCTTTGATAGGTGGTCGATGTGACGTAGAAGTCGCCAACGTTGTAGGTTGTGTCAATGGATAGTACACTTTGCGAGCCAGGAGTACAACACTCTTCAACAATTTCTGCCAACTGCTGGTCTGTTGCAAATACTACCCGAATGTTCGGATTCCATTGCATATTTCTGATGGCTGCGTCGTGTTTGGCGTGTCCAAGTAAGGCAGCAAACTCGTTTTGCTCTTCCTTTTCTTTAAGGGCTTGTCTAGCATTCGAAATTTGCTTCGCATTTCTCGGCATATCAGCGGTTATCTCGCAGTGCACTATTCCACCTGCTTCCGCAATCGTCTCGTCGAATATGCTTGAAGGACCCTTGTGCGATGAAGCTTTAACCTTAAGGGCATCTCTTGTAGAGGGAGTTGTGGGTATGAAGGACTTGCCAGATCGAGGATTTTTGTGTGGGCTGACGTGGTGTTCACCTCCCGTAAAGCGATACTCAATCATTCCTAACTGAAGTTCGCTTCCAGTGGAATCTGAAATGGTGGTTGCCGTGCGAACAAAATCCGTATACTTCTTGTGTCTGTAGAACACATTTCTTACTAGATACCGTCCCTCCTTTAGCGGCGGACTTTTCTTTCCACGCCATGTGTAACTATCCACAATCTCACCTTCAACGATGGTGAACACCCTTGCGCTTGATCCACGGTGTTCAAAAGAACCGACGTCTGTTGACAGCCAATCTTTAGCGCTCTTTAGTCGAGAACGGTCGACGATGAAAAAGGCATTTTCCGCGACTCCATTTGGTCTTTTGGAGCATATTTTGGTCAAATCAACATCGAGCAGAAGAACCTTTAGTTTGCCTTCGAAGGTTACTGACAGCTTTCCTTTGTGCAGATATGGCGTTTCGGGGCACTTTCTGTAATACACAGTTTCGCACCTGCGAAAATAAAAAAGTCAAGTAGTTAAACAAAAATTCATCGCAATTAAGGCTAGCCTAATATTATTATAACTATTATTATTGTTATTATCGGATAGTTAAGCTTCAAGAAAAAGCCGCTTGTTTTTATGATGATTACGTCCGAGTGACTCCTTCGTAGCCTTGTTAAAATGTTAACAAGTGCTCTCTTCTTTTCAGAAATATTCATGGTTTTTTAAAACTATGCCAATTAGCAAAGAAATGAAATCATCGACTCAACGAAAATCTGATCAGTCAATTTGTATCGAAAGTTTCTAATTCTTTGATGTAACACTAATATAGGTGATCTGATACACTTACAGTTGTAATCAAATCAAGTTACCATGGTAACTCCCGAATTTCCAGTCCCCACCAATTTGATATAAAATTTTAAATTGTTTTAGTTCTGTAAAATGAAACCCGGTCAAGACATCTGTGTAATCCATACATATGCTTGTCAGATCGTGCATGTAGAGCATAATATATTAAAAAATAATGCCAGAATTTGCCAAAAAAGCCTTAATTAGCTTCAGGGGGATTTGGAACCAGGTATGTCGCCATGGTGCCCAAATTGTTTATTTAACATCATTACTGTAAAGAATCAGAGACATTAGCCTGCGTGGCCGGCGTCCGAAGGGGAAGGAGAAGGGAAGTTCCCAAACGATCGCGCTTCGCGCTCGAACTTCCCTTCTCCCTCCCCTTCGGACGCCGGCCACGCAGGCTACTATTACATAAGCCCTCGTTACAACACTTAAAAGTATAATTATTCATAGAGACCCCCCCTTGAAGGCCATATTTTTTTGCCTGCCCCCCACCCTTTGAAGCCATATATTTTTTTTTCATCAACCCCCCTCAAATCCCACCAGCCCCCCCCCCTCCCACGACTTGCGGTTTCAGCGGAAAAATTTTGTTTTAGTATTTTGGGGTACAAAAGTATTTTTTGGGGGGGGGGAGGGGCGATAGGCAATTTAATCAAGTCGTATTATGTTTCCTTATATTCATGACGAAGATTCAACGGAGGATAGTAAAAGAGGATTTTAATCACATTCCGTTAATAATGATATGGTCATTACACGTTACAAACAAATCAGTAGCCATTTCACGAAACAAAGATGAAAGGTGTTTATAAATCACCTATCGCAGTAGAACGACATGGGGCTCAGTATGGCGATCAGTCACGGACATGCACTGGTCACGCAATCTACCACAAAGTCTTCTTTTCAAACGCTTACTTGATACTTCCATCAAAGTAGGAAAGAATTGCTATTTACTGTCAACTTAATTCTTGCTTACCCTTTAAAAGGATTAGTGTTTTTACCATGAACACTGCTGTCGTCGCTTTCGGTTCCGATATTTTCTTGATCAATTTCTTTGCACATGGTATCTGTGCCATACGACATATCCAAATCCCTAGCACCATCCTTGACATGGACAATCCTCACATCATCATTGTCACCATTTATACTTTCCATGTCACTGCCGTCATTCCGGTCACAGTGAAACTCCTTAGAAAATAAATATACTTGAAATCAAGTTATATACACTGCTATTCGAGATTTAATGCCACAGTTAACTGAAATTGACTGATGACGTCCGCGTGCAAAGCCTGGGTAAAAGAGCGTTCTGCAATTATTTGCGTATGACCTACCTCGTAAACGGAAAACTCCATGCAGAAAGAAATTGTTCTACCTCGCGATTGGCATTGCGTTTTGTCTACAAAGGTCGCCCGATTACTGAGTTGATGCTCTGTCGAAATCTCGCCACGTGTAAAGGACTGTAAAACACTGTGGCGTTATTTTACACTTCAACGGATGTGATAGAAGCTAATAATTAAACCGGGCATCAAGTATCACAGATAGACTGTTAGTCGTGTACCATCTATTTAAGTCAGCATCCTCGAGGTATTTTTCTATGAGAGTTATTTTTTAAACTTTTTAGTCAACGTGAACTAAAATTTATACAGGAGGAGTATGAGTTTTACGGTCAGAATAAAGTTTATTCATTGTCACACCACACGGGAAAATTCAATGTGACTCATGGCGAGCAGTTGAAAGATGCAGCTAGTCCCTGTGACTCCTGAGGGGGTCCGATCACGTCCGCATATCTTTTTTAAAAGTGTATAATTAATAGCACAACATAATTTTTGCACTGCCTTCTTCACATGCCTTTCTAGGTTTTCAAGATCGAGTAAGTGCGGCATAAGCGACGGCGGGAATTAAAGTTTGGTATTACTTTACTGTTCCGACTAATCTCGACATGCTGTGCGTTTTCGATCATCTAGGGAGGCAGGTTGCCAAGGCTCTTTGTGTGACGCGTGACGAAGGAAAAAACTATTGCGTTATGCTTGAAATGAAACTGAGTCATTTTTTTCAATATTTTTTCGTGTGTTTACGATCAAATATACCAAAGAGTATACATATTAAAAGTGCAATTTAGAATGCCAAATTTTGCACGCATTAGTATCAAATGCGCTACCAATTAATAGAAAACCCTATGCGCTCGGCATTGCGTGCGCTAGGTAATCTAGACTGTTCACAACCCTCTATTTTTCGTATTTTTTCCATCGATGAGCGCGTGATGAGAACGGCGAGATAACTGGATGCCAGCGCAAAACGGAAGAAGCAACGGGGTGGGGGCGGGGACTCGCTTTCTGCCCCCCTCCCCCGCGCGCTTGCGCTTCGCGCTCACGCTCGCTTCGCTCGCCGATTCTCTCGCTTTTTTGTGTTGAAAAATAGAGAGGCTGTTGACAGTCTATAGGTAATCAAAGGTACCTTACAGTATATCCAAAACCAAGGAATTTGCGGAAAAACGACCAAAATGTTCCTTATATCGAGGTATAATTAAAAGAACTGTTTTTCACCCTGTTACGTTGCGCTACTGATCTGAATGCGACGGTCAAACATAACCGTGTACTTTACCTTTACCTTACCCCACAACCCTTACCCTTGACCCTTACCCTTTACCCTTACCCTTTACCCTTTACCCTTTACCCTTTACCCGTTACCCTTTACCCTTTACCCGTTACCCTTTACCCTTACCCTTACCCTTACCCGTTACCCTTTACCCTTACCCTTACCCTTTACCCGTTACCCTTTACCCTTACCCTTGACCCTTGACCCGCGTTTTAGAAACGCCGGTGAAAGCAAGTTGTTTCTTTGAGGTAAGTCAAGTTTACGTTCTCTTGTTCAACGTTTTCTCGTTTTCAGAGTCAAATATGCGGCAAATGTCGCGATGTGTTCGTGAACCAGCTGAGTTCGAAATTTAGATTCTGTAACTTTCCTTCGTAGTAGCTCGAGTTTTTGACACGCTAAATGTCTTTTTAATGTTTATTAAGCATCCCTGGTTCGGTAATATGTAGGCTACAGCCTGTAATGACTTTGCAAAGGTTTTACAAGGTTTCAAATATAAATCGTAGCATTTCCTCGGTGAAAATGTAGAAAAGTTTGTCTTTTGACCACTGAGTCTGTCATACTGTGTAGTTGATTTCTTTTGCTAACTTTACTACACTGCATTTGTAATACAACTCATTTGTCCATGCATGTGTATTTCATCAAACAATATTTCCTGTCTTTGTTTACAGATGGATGAAGGAAAAGTGGTGGTTCTAATCAGTAGGATTGAAGTTCTTGGAAATCACAGTTTAGTGTCTGCCCCATTACCTCCAAGGAGTGATTATGAAGAAAATCAATATCCAGAAATGCCATGGCTGGACCCTGAAACAGTTGAATGCAATTGCAGTAGGTTCCCTGAGCTAAACAATGTAATTATTACAAAAGAACATACCACCAAAGACACTGTTAATGTGGCCAAGGAAGAAGAGTTACCTGTGCATGTGGCTGTGGCAAATGATGATGATGATGATGAAGATGATGATATTTTGGACTTGGAAGTGCCATTATACACTGAATATGTCAAGTTAAAGGGGTGCACTTACCATGAGCATTTCCAAGCGGCGCTCAAGTCGTGCAAGTTTAAGCAGCAAGCTGGAGAGGAAATTCCTTTAAGGCTATTTTATGAGCCAACGAATGTTGCCGACGAAAATGCTGTTGTTGCACAAGTGCAATTAAATAATCAAGAGTGGATATCCATTGGCTACATACCAGGAAAGAAAGTGCAGAAAATTCTTGACGCCCTTTTAGCTGATCAAGTGAAAATTGTGAAATTCAAGAAAATTGAATATTCGTTCATTTGGTTGATTAACCAATTTAAATACATACCAACTTTGGTAGTTACCAAGCAGGGGCGCTGGCCCAGGGACAATGATACTTATAACTACAATGATTAACAAATTTTTTCTTGCATCTGCATGTTAAGCACATGCTATCTTTGAGGGGTTGTGCTAAATCTTTTGATCTCAAAGTTGTAATTTGCATATAAAATATTGTTGCCTTAATTTTTAGTGAATGAATTGCTTGTTAAATACATTGGTTGCTTTCTGGTGGTCAAAATGTTGTAAGGATCACCAACCCATCAGGCTTATCAATTAGTTACCTGGAAAGCCAGAAAAGAAAGTTTTTTTTTTCAATAATGTAACTGCACTTCTACAGTTGCTACAGACCACTTTTAAGTTATTTTTATGATGATGTTCCCACAAATGTCCATACACCTCCCAGGGAAGGGTTTTTTGGTTTCAAATTTCCCACCCCTCCTGGGCTGGGTTGTTTGAAAGCCGATTTACACTAACCCTGGATTAAAAGTTAATCTAGAGTTCGTTTTATCTTATATAAAATATTTGTGGCTTTTGAGACCCCCACCCCTCCGTGAATTTACATTGACCTTCCACTGGGTGAGTATGGCTACAAATGTATTTTCATAACTGTACATTCACATTTGTCCAATCATTTGTTTGTTTGTGACACACGGGAATCAGGACCTGGTACAGTTTTGTTCTCAAGTTGATACATGCCAATGAAAATTAACAGTAAATTTCATTATTTTATATCCATGTAAAAAAAGTATTGCAAATATAATTGAGGGTACAAAGTAAAAAGGTAGTTAAAAGTTGAGTTGACAAGGGGATGGGGGGATCACATTAATAATCACTACATAAAATGCAGTTTTGAAATTGAATGGCATTAATAAAAAAATCCATTTACTTGATGAGTCTTTATTTTTGCTTATTTACATCATTTGATATACACTGGGACTGTTCAAAGCCTTATTCTATTCTAATAAGGGACAACATGACTTAAGAAACTTTTGATTGTTGATAATATCTACCTATTGTATGATATAAATATGAAATTGCTGAATGAAGTTACATTCAAATCACTGCACATCTTTCAGTTAAATCAACAAATTCTTCAAAGTTAAATCAGTTAAGGCAGTGGGCTCACAAATCTTAATTTCACTGTTTACGAGCAATAAAGAACAGCTATCACAGTCTTAATATTTTTCTTTCACAAATTTCTCAATGCAGTGCAAGCACATTTTTTCTATCTCTAAATAATTAAGGCTTTATTTTCATCGTCATGCTAACCTTGCTTTCAAAGTGGAAGTTTTTTTTGGAAGTAATGAAGGCTTTATTTTCATCGTCATGCTAACCTTCCTTTCAAAGTGGAATTTTTTTTTATTCAAATAGAAACAAATGTTTGGTATCCTTACTACAGTTTCACGATTATTTTGAAATTTTTAAAATTCCACAAACTAGTACCCTTGAAAATACAAGGAAAGTAAGAATAAGGTACAACAAAACTTCACGGGAGGAGCCGCATGTGATGAGGTACAGGGGGTGGTCCCAACACAGGCCTGTGAAACCGCTGCCTAAGTGAGCCTTTGTGTCGAGCAGCAAGAAATGACCTCCCTGTGGAAAGATTAGACCCATCTTCTCTCTGGTTGATTCTTAAACGGTGGAGGCGAAGGGGGTGGTGGGCTGCATCTACATCATCATCAATCTCTGGGCAGTCATCGAATGATGGATAGTCATCTTCACCTCTAAACCTCTCATTTAGAGTGAAGAAGTAGAATGGAAGAGTGTTATCCATTCTTTTGCAGAATTCCCTGAAACAAAATAAAATATTTTTTTGTATAGCTAGGACTTAAAAAAGCTTTTGGCTACTCCACTGGAATTAAACCTGCACTGAGATTTTAGCCAAACTTTGGCTATGGATTGTTTGTTAGGGGGGGGGGCGCACATGCTCGTTAAGAAGCAGCACCCTGTTTTTATACCCAATAAATGCTCATAATATCACCATGATTATAGTCACAATTGCTTGGTAAATTCATTTTGATGCACGCATGCTAATCTCGCGTGAAACTATGTCCAGTAGGGATGCGCAATACAATTCTGGGCAATACATGACCTTATGCTTAGTTTACAAGCTTGTTTCCTGTATTAAAGAAAAATTGCTACGTTTAGAAAATTGAAAGTAACGGTACCTTGACCTATTTCCAAACACCTTTGCTCAATAACCTTAAATCTTAAGCTTATTACATGTTTTGTACTAGATCAGAACACAGACACTGTTGTGGACAGAAAAGAGATTCATGACAGTTTCTTCATGTACTATACCTGACAAGTTTGGGCCATTTCTCTTTGAACTGTTTTAGAGAGAAAACAAGTCCAAGGTAACGGTGAGCAATGCTGAAAAACGTCTCCAGGTCATCTGTCCCACCAACCCTGGGATGCTCAGCATAGCCAATCTCATGGTTTTGTCTTCTTCTGTGCTCCTGGCTTTCGATGTTGGTTGTCATTTCTACCAGTGTTTCTCTTGAGAAGCCCCGAATGCAATCAACTGGTCTAAATGAAAGAACAGCAAACAAGGGATTTGCAGTTGAAAAATAAGGATTTATAGAATAAACCCTGCTTGTTTAAAGTTTGATTAATAAAATTCATAATTAATTTTAAGTGGATAGGTGCTTAATAATTTTAATAATAAATTTGGTATTTCTCATTTCTGGCCTCAGTTTTCTGTTAAGCCCCCTTTTTTGTACTTGCACTGATGACTACATGATGTACGGCACATAATTATTTTGGTATGCGAAGCTGGCAGAAGACAATATATATTCTAGTTAAAACTTGGAGGGTTGTTTTATCATAATTCATAGTATAATTTTGTATTGTTTTAAGTATTTATTGTTGTTACCATTTAACTAGTTATTAAATAATAATCTTGCACTGTGTTAACCTGTTGATGTCAATGGTCCGGAAGTCGTATGTGTCAACATGCCAAGGCATCCACTCATCCAACAGATAATTGAGCATCTGGTAATTGTATTTGCAGCGCTGCAACTGTGTTAGACCTCTACCATCAGTAGCCTCGTGCCACTGCGTCAATAACTCAACATGTCGAGCCTCTCGGTGATGACCACTGCGACGGAGTGATGATACGACATGGGAGGATATGAGTCGCTCAGGATCAACAAGGGACTGCTTTCTCTTTCCGATAAGAGCTGCATGGGTAAGGCCACTGAGAGAATCCATCACCACCTCGTCAAAGGCCTCGAAATTCAGAGAAGGGTCTTTACCCTGTCTAATACTGCCAGCTGCACGTCTGAATAGGTGGTTGTGGTCGCCACGGTCATGTCTCTCCTCGCCAGTCACATGATCAACTTCAGGGATGTAAAGGTACATCGAGAAGTCCACTCCCCTTTCTTTCCAATAGTCAACAGTTGCCCTGAATTTGCAAGTACAGTCGAACCTCGATTATCCGGACATCGATTATCCGGACTTTTCGATTATCCGGACTTTTTCTCTGGTCCCGTTTTTTCATGAATATTAATGACCTTAGATGTTAAAAACTTTATTGCGTTTAAAACAGCGCATTAGACGCTCCGCTTTTGAAAGATCGAGCGCTCAGAGACAAAGAGAGACAAGAAGCATTCTAATGCGTTCAGCTGAATTTTGATTGGTTCAGTATTGTTTTGTTGCTAAAAATGTGTTATCTTTATTTCTTTTGTTTACATTGTCTCATTAATATTCATATTTTCGATTATCCGGACTCTCGATTATCCGGCCTATTTACCCTAGTCCCACCGAGTCCGGATAATTGAGGTTCGACTGTAGCAACAATTGACCATAGCTTATCCAAGAGAGACTCTGGGGTGTCGCGTCTGAAAGGATATGGACTGTAGCCAGCAGGAACAAGATTGCCACATACAAAAGTGATTGCATCTTCCAATGACATTCCATTGGCACCATTCCTTAGCTCATGAAGCTGTGCAATCAACTGATCTGGTACATCAGGATCTGGTGATCGTACTATAGGTCTTCCATCTGGATCAACTAATTGAAAATGAAAAACATTAACAACTTTAAGGATGAAAATTCATAGACAAAAAATTTCCTGTTCAAAGGAAAATGACCAACCTATATTTTTGCCTTGATTGTTATTGATACATTTCCAAGCGAAGTGACACAAGCGATTTTTGTTGGTCTGCTTGCTATGTGATACTTTATGGTCACATCTTAAGTAGGCATCCTCCTGGCCCTCTCCCCTCACCTTTTAAAACCAAGGTGTATAATAAGTCATTTGCTAATGTAGGTGCCTTGCCTCCAGACATTACTGTGAGGACCTTGTTATCCTTTAATCAGTTAAAATATGAAGGCTTTGATAATCAATGGTGGGGTATTGATAATCAGTTCATAGCATGGACAGTTTAAAAGTGCAGCAGAATTTGGTTAATATCCACATTATTGAACATGTAGATTAGTCACTCACCACCAATTTGCTCAAGCTTATCAAGGAGGGTTTTTCTGCTGCACCTGCTCACACTCTCCTTCGCATCATGAATTAACTGCCACAGATGTAAGGGCCGTGTCTCACCTTGAGACCTCAAAGAGCAGAACTCCCCATCAGTAACAGTGCCTGTCATAATGAAGAATATTCAATCCAATTTATAAGTCATTACATAAAAATGACTAGCTTGTCACTATTAGTATGTTATGTTTACAGGCAAAACACATCACCACATAGGCAACGGAGAGGTGCCGGAAACCCTGAAAAAGTGCAGGGAAAGGGGGTATTCATTTCATGGACATCCAGGGGCAGCATGAATATTTTTATGTTGCTGAATAGATTTAAGTTCTAGGCCTAACGAGCTGGGTGGGTTGAAAAACAGATGAAACCTCTTTTTTTAACTAATTCAAAAAAATGTATTCTATCATGAAATATTTTTTTTACATTGTATATATCCATATTTTTGTACAGCATGTTTTCAACACAGAAGGTAGGAAAATTACCAATGGCTCACCTGTGACACACAAATTCCTTTTTGTCATCTCCTCTTTAAGATCCTTTGTCAAATCTCTGATGAACTGATCCTTAAGAGTTCTGCATGGTACAAATCTAACTGGTAATGCATATGGCTTCCTCGATCTCTTCTCATCCGACAACATCAGCACCAGGACATGTGTTGCTGCTATTCGTTTCTTTTTGAAGAGGTTCCTTAAGTACATGAAACTTTGGGATGCCAGGTCATGGATTTCAGGCAACACATATTCAGCTCTGTTAGCATCAGCAATGCTGGCAAGTGCGTCTTCAAGTTTATGATGGAGCTCTTGACTCTGCTGCAGCAAGATCTGGAACTCTATTACGTCCCAGTTGGCTTCCTTCAAAGTTGCCTCAGGACAATTTGCCAGCCTACTTTTCTTCTCAAAGTGGTCTGATACCTCTTGAAAGCCCTTATCCAGAAAGGAAATGTCTCCTGTTAAAGCATCAAGTACTCTTGGTAGGACCTCCTTTACCACAGCCACATCTCTTAATTTCAGCTTATGCATATCTTCCATCCTATCCTCATATTCATCTCTCAGTTCCTGTAGCTTTCCATCTCCAAGGTCTTCATCTCCATTCCATACCTTTCTCTCCCAGGATTCCATCATACACGTTTTGACATCTGTGGCATCAATCTTGATCCAAAACCTCCCGTCAGGGTTGGATGACTTTAGCTGGTCAAGTGCTGCAACCTAAGGGAATAATGTTTGTGATTTGTACGTGTATGTATAATCTAGCAGTATGGCAATGACATGCTTTATTATCCAACTCTGCTTTGAAGACCACAAAGAACTGGCAAAATCAATGCAAATATCCCACCAGATATGCACTTGTCTCACCCTCCTCCCCCTCCCCCACCTTCGACTGTGTGAAACATGAAAAAATATGACAAGTCAGCATTTTGGGGAAATAAAACACTGCAAAAAAAATCTCTTAGTAGACATTGAAGTCCCTATTTGTCTTTTGACTAGACCTTCAGGCTACCTAAAATACTGTATGACTTCTATACAAATGCAGCAATGCTACTGTTCCTGTAAATTGATAGGCAAATATGCATATTATTAATTTTACCTGTAGGAGGGGGTCCATTGTAAATGGTGAATCACTGTCTTGTCTCCATTGTGTTGTTCTGCTTACACTGGCAACATTTACCCTGGCCTGAAATCAAATAAATTATGGCTTGCTATACAGGCTTTGAGTTCAGTGTATACCTATCAAGTTAAATATTTGGTGTTTTTCCTGAAAATCGCAACAGTATTATTTTCAAGTTCTAATTATGCACATAAAATTGTTGCAGAATGAAAGTTAATACGGAAAGAGTTGTCTTTAATATTTTGGGTTTATTTTTAAGTTAATACAGGCATGGAACTACTTGTACCTCTTCTGGCTTGCAAACATCCTCCTTTTTAAGGCCACTCCACATTGGTCCTGCAAACAGTCTCTTAAACCTGTCGGGAAACTCAGCACTCATGGTTTCAAGCCACAACTTGTAGTTCTCAGGCTGTTTGATCTACAAAATATTGACACAAAAAATTCCAAACAATCAGTGAAAGATCACTTTGGTACCAATAAGAAGAACACCACGAATAGCAACATCTGTTACTTAAAACAAATTTTTATGCCCTTATTGATGTACATGTCGTGGTTTAAATTTATCTTTGGTTTAAAATATTTCAAACCAGCTTGATTTTTATTTCACTGTGTTTCAGATTATGATAACGAATATGAGACAATGAAAAATAAAATTCAAACCAGTCTGAAAATTTTAAACCAAAGATAAATTTAAACCACAACATACACAAGGAGAGAAATGTTATTAAGAGAAATTCAGAGAAATATATAAAAAGTAAAAAAACAAAAATCTTCAAAAATTCTTGTTCTTGAATGTTGTTTGAGGTTTCTGATACCGGTACTTATCTCTTTTAACCACCTGCTTTCACCCTCTCCACATGGCCTAGAGTACAACCCTTTGAATAACCATTTTATTGAAAATGAAGTGAAATCAGAAATAACTCAAATATATTTACCTGGTTAACATTGGTACAACTGAAGAATTCAATTTGATACTCGATGAGTCCAAACGGCATTCTATGGATATCCAGCTTTGGTTTTCCCTCAGGGCCCCAAATGCACCGACTCCATTTTGCGATCAAATTTGGCTTCCCATTCTCTTGAAGTAATTTCATCCCCTTTAGGGAATTACTTACAAACTGTAATGGATTGCTTTTAATCCCATTTTCCGCAGCAGCATTGATAAACAGTTCATCAAGGATTTTTTCTTTTGTGTTCGAGGATAGCTTTCCTACTAGCTGGTTGATGAACTTTAATAGCAGGTTGTAGCTGCACGATTTTAATCTGTCAGACAATATGTCAAATATCTGATCTTCTTTGATGCGTGTTAAAGCCTTGACAGCCACAGCAACCAACTGTTTCCCAGAGAGGAAATCCAATTGTTTAAGTGTGTCCAGGTGTACATTCTCCAGTTCTTGATCGCTGTCGGGAAGCTTTGACACACCAAGATAGCCATCCACTGAAAGGCCATATTCCTCTTCTGCATCTTCTAGTGTGCTGAAGTTCTTTCTCAAATAGTTAACCACCCGTTGTCTCACTGTGGACCCTTAAAATGAAAAATTATAGGCTAAATTAGTTTGCAATTAGATTGAATCCTTCAGACCAATACAAGTATGAAATGATTTAATCATTTTGCACTGCAAGTGTCACGTGACTAATACAAGGTTTTTAAAGAGTGTCTGGTCTTTGACAAGAAATCATGAAGGTCCTTTTTAAAACTTTTGAACAAATGTTGTTACGTACTTAGCCTATAAAACAATAATAATATTAAAACAAAGAAACACTGCTCAAGTTCATTTTTTTTCAACATACAAACGTAACGCTCATTGCAATTCACTGCGAGGATCATTTCTTCACTTTATAATTTAACACTATAAAGGTCTCTTTATAAATTGACATTTCAACATTAAAAGCATACTGGGATAATACAAGGATTACAAGTTATTCAGGCTAGACAGCACAAACAATTTTACACAATAATATTTATAAGCACATAACAAACATACAACAATAATCATTAATAACAATGAGAAACAAACAATGAGAACAAACTATGTGTAACTATGTAAAAAATTACCAGTTCTGAGATGACTTGTGGTTTTAATATAATGTGCAGCCTCATTCCAGTAGGGGTACGAAGGGCTCATACTTGGCCAGACTGCTGTTGATGAGGGCGGCTTTCTGTCTTGATGATGCAAACAAACTGCACCAAGGCTCTTTCCTCTGCTCTAGACCATGGTTTGCGATGCTGTTTTGAGGCTTGTAAGGGTGACACGTTCGGTGACCTGACACCTTTCTTGCGGGTAACAAATCGACATCCATTCTAATATGAAAATAAAAGGAAAGATCATGTATAGAACTCGCTGGGAAGTATTAATATTGTTTAACCTTCACATTTTCCACAAATAGAGCCAAAATTACTACTCTTAAAATTCACAGAAAAAACTTTTACTCATAGTCGAGCGTACCTTTTGTGAAGGTGACGAGAATAGCCGCTTTCCTCCAATTCCTGATGTGGTCGTGAGTGGTGATCTTTGTGAACTACAGCCACTTTCGCTCCTTTTCTTCCGTAGTTTTTCAGCTTTCTTGGGAGTAGTTCCAGTCGGAATAAGCTTCCTTTTTTCGGAAGAATCCATCACTGCAAGCTCTCACAAAGGCTATTGACATAACATGTGCTTTATGAAATGCTGCTCCGCTGATCTGAGATTCATTTCTTCGTGCAAAGATTTAGGAAGCGACAACTGTTTCAAGTAATCATTACGCAAGCAAATGAAACGACCAATTTTGGCGCCTATTTCGAGCACAATTTCAAACCGCCGTAACTTTCTAAAAGCTGGAGACCTTAGGCGACCTAAGCGTTTGAAGAACGTTCAATGATCTAACTTTGCATAAAGGCGAGTTTTGTTTTTAGGTCTTAAGGGAAAACGGAACAATGGAGTAAAACGTAAGCCGACCAATCATTCCGCATGCAAAACAAAAGACCTAGCGATCCATGTTATATATGTTTGTGAAACAATTACGAGCTCTCTTCCCGAACAAATACTTCTTTGTCGCGGCTAAAATAACGAACAAAGACTAAAGTTTTCAAAAATTGAAAAGGTATTGTAGTAGTGGCTCATTGAATCGAGATTCTTACCGGAGAAAACGGACCAAAAATGGCGGGAGGGCAACTTCGCGAATGCCATTTTGAACACAAATTCGCATAATTGACTGAGCGCGCAAAGCATGCCGGTGAAACGTCCTCCTTTACAAGATAACAAACAAAAGCAAAGACATTAATCACTTGTATTCACAATTCAAAACTTCTGGTTGCCTTATTTCTGGCTTGGGAACCTAACATCTCACTGCCTCTGAGCTTTGTATACTTGGCATTTTTTCTTGGGAACCAGCCCTGAAAATGTAAGTTTTCAGGCCAATTCACAGGAGGCTTGCTATCTTTTTGTCTCATTTCTGCTTTAAAATTATGTTTCTTTTAGGACTCTAGAGAATCCCCCTCAAGACCTGCTCATGTTTGTTTGAATCTGTCATACGGATGACGTTGTGAAATCTGTGAACTGCTGAAATAATAAAACTTGACTCTTTTTTGTGCTTGTATTTAAATGGCTATTACAATTGAAGTGTTATGCGTCAGTTAATTTCAGCAGTGCCCATTCCTCCCCCCCCCCCCGGGCACTAGTCAAGCATTTTATTACATTCGAATCCCGGAGGTCGAGTATTAGCCTAACCAAGAGTGTATACCCTGGGGCACCTGACATTCTTTTGTTTTCAACCTAACTTGCTGGTGATTAGGTATAATTTTCCTTCTTTTTTAATGTACTGTGCTGCATTTGAAAGTTTTTTTTGGTATACACCATGCCTTTGAGTTGGCTTGGGAGGACATGGACCCTACTGAAATTGACTGATGCATATTGTTACCATCATTAACATCAACAAGACATTGAATTCTTTTTTCTATTTTATACAGACAAACTTGCTAAAAACTAAAACTAATTTAAGTGAAGTAGCTCATGTTGAGACGTTTGCGAGATCTTGGTTTACCAACTATTGCAGAAATTCACTGAAGAGAAAATACTGTACATGGTGGATCAAAGGTTGAAATTACTGTACAGGGTGGAAAAAATAAAGAAAGTAGATTTTCCAGGCTGCATTTGTTTTGCATACTTCATTTAAATTTCAAAGAAAACCTTGACAAAACCTCAACCTCTTGGTACAATTTTCTTATTCATTGTTATTCACTATTCACAGAGCAGCAGCTACATCACTTTACAATCTGAGAGTACAAAATATGTTAATCACGATTCATAAATGTATCCATATCAATTTCTACCCTGCATATCTTAAGGACCTATTAACGTTGCGCTCAACAGTCTACTCCCTTAGAGGAACTGATATATTGTCGTTGTGTAGACCTGCTTCCACTTAGCTTCTTATGGTCTTCACTCTTTTAAGTATTTTGCCTGTAAAACTTGGAACTCTCTACCTGAGAACATTAGAACGGAGTCCACTTTGGCTGGTTTTAAACGTCTGATACGAACCATCTCCTTTCATAGCACTTAGCATTAATAGATATGTGATTAGTACTTAGTAATGTTATTTTATTACTTGTAAATCTTTCTTTCTTTTTCTCTTCTCGAACATATTAGCTTTTTAGCTACCCTGTAAATTCGAGATAAAATAAGGTCATGCATGTATGTATGTATGTATGTAGGTAGGTAGGTAGGTATTCATTCCTATGCATTTTTTAAAATACAACACAGATAACCCACTCTCCAGTTGATTGAATTTGATGTTAAATTAATCTGAAACTACTGTACATGCACACCAAAAGATCTATTAAAATCAACCAAGAACAAAACTGATGAAGGAATCTTCCTCCTGTCAACCCTGACCCTGTCTGCATGATTCACTGCAGATAGTATAGATCTATAGTAGTACTTGGACAAAAAGGAATACAGTTTTCTTTGAGTTAACTTAAAATATATTTTAAATGATACGAGGTTGCGACATGGAGGTCCTGTCGATTTTAACCCACAAATCACTCTATAAAAGAAGCATTTTTTGAACGTCTAAATCGATTCTGTGCTTCAGGAAAATAACGATCCAATAAAATAGGGTGACAATAGAGAGTAGAGATGCTTACTAATTCTATGGTCTCTTTCCAAAGTAAGATAAAAAGTAGTTAGATAATGAGTTCCAAATTTTGCGTTCGTTGCGCTTTCTTCTGTCTGAGGACAAACTACGTTATCCAAGGAGTTTTGTCTGTGATATTGAATGCAAAAACGACGGTTCTCTTCATGGCAGAACTTTAATTCAATTTGAGCACTCTCGTGATATCTATACCTTCCGAAGAAACGTATTACAAAGCTTACAAGGCTCTCGCGGCTCTCGCTTCGTCCGCCATCTTGAATTTTTATGGTTTGTTTTGAAACGCAATACTCGAATCACACCCTGCATTCTCATTGGTTGAAACGCGAGCCACGCCTGCCCTAAAATATTGGGATAATCCGGACTGTTCTCTATGATGCCAACACTCTCCATCCGGTCTAGCTCCTTTTTTAGTGGGTCTCGCTTAGAGTGAGGGACTCTCCTGGGTGGGTGGACCACGAGAGGAACAGAGGGGCCGATGCTTATGTGGTATTTCCCTGGTAGGCACCCAAGTCCTTGGAACACTTCAGGCAATTCATCTAGGATGCTGTCACTTTTAATGGCATTTATGCGCTGGATTAGACCCAAGTTCTCACAGGATGCCCTGGAATGGAATGAAGATTGCATTCTTCACATGCGCATTCCTTTCTTTAATTGGATAAACGTATTCTCGAGATAGATTGAAAGATAACAATGTTTTTTCGATGAACGAAATCGATTCTTTGAAAGTTCACACGTAACATCAGAAATCGTCTACATGGTGCACTCGGAAAAAGTCCTAATCAATTACTTCAGGGATGTCATGTCATCCATTATCAAGGATCTTTACTCCACAAGGAAATGGTTGAGTCGTCGCGTGAATAGTGTTGGACGATTTTAGGAACAGCTCCTTTTGGCACACTCGTGTTCCGTGGAATATCTGACAACCCTAATCCAGCGTTTGTTCCTTGCAATAGAAGGCAAAGGTTTACTTGTTCCTTGCATTAAAATGCAATTAGGTTTACCAGGATCGTAAAAGCCCCCAAGGGAATTTCTTGGCATTTGGAGCTAGGAAACCTAAACTTTCATGTTCCGATCATGTGCAAACCTATATACACCGCAACACGCCGTGGCGAAAACAGTTACAGTTATAAAATTGTGGCGGTTGTTCTTTATATTTTCTGCGGGTTTCAGATTAACCCACGAAACATTCAGCCAAAGAATAAGTTGGCTTGTTAAATTAGAGACTCCATTGGATTTTCTTTCTAAGGATTACTGTTGTTGATTTTCTCTTTACGGGTTATTTTTGTCGGCCTTAATTGTTCAAGCCATGCAGGCTTGAAAACAGTAAAAATATCACGCGTGACATACCAGAAAATTGAGCTAAAAAACTAACTTTTCAGTTCCCGTTCGGAAAGTTTCAAATATTATTACGATGTTACAAAAAAATTTTCGAATAACTAAATTTGTGTTTCGAATATAGAATCCAAGTTTCAAAGAATCGCTAAATTTTTCGCTGAATCATCTGCCAAATACTTGAAAGAAAGGAAGCAATAGAGTGAATTCGGTGTGTAAAATGGGGGTGACAGGCCTGCACGACTCCCACGCACGTGTATTAGCCTTGATTATAGTTTTGCTTTGACGAGTATATCTTTCAGTGAACGCCCCCTCTTGTAAGATACTATGGGCGGTTCTCTGAAAATTTCATTTAACCGCGGTTGTTGTTCTATAAAATGCCAGTTTTTCATGAGTATTTGTTTCAAGTTAGGCACTGATGGGTGGTATTCTGTGACGAAAGGCAAGATTCGTTTATTTTGTTTCTGTTTCTGTGTGAGAGCTTCTTTTCTGCTTTCAAATTTAACCTCTGAAAGGGTTTCTTGAGTAAGCTTTTCTGGGTAGCCTCTCTCAATGAGGTTAGTTTTAAATTTCTTAATGTTCTCTTCAAAAGTGATTCTAGAAGAGTTTGTGCGAAGAAGTCTTAGAGCTTCTCCTTTAATGAAGCCTCTCTTGACACCCGGTGGGTGACACGTGGAAAATTCTGTATATTGAAATGTTTCAGTTGGCTTGAAATGCGTTTTCACATCAAGAACTGATTCAGTTTTGAATCTATCGCCTTTGTATACGTTGTTATCCAAGAAAGTTGTTTCTGTTTCTGAAATTTCAGCCGTAAACTTGATAGTGGGGTGGTGATTGTTACATTGTACAATGAACTGTTGTACGTCTTCTCTGCTTCTGTCCCAGAGGCAGAAAATATCGTCTATGAAGCGCTTGAAAACGAAAGGCCTATACGTGCTTTTGCTGAGGATTTGTGTTTCAATCTTTGCCATAAAAATATTGGCAAAGGCGACCGCCATTTTAGTGCCCATGGCGGTTCCGTGCGTTTGAAGGTAGTTGCCTCCATTGAATTGGAATGAGTTCTCTTGTAAGATGAGTCTCAGCGCTTTTTTAAGCAGTCGCGTAGGGACAGGAGGTTTGTCCTTATGAAAGGTCTCGTATGCTCTGCACACAGTATCGATACCCTCCTCTTGTGGAATGTTTGTGTATAGGCTGGTTACGTCCATTGAAACAAGGATTGTGTTCTTCGGGACTTTAGTTTTCTCTAAGAAATTAATAAAGTCCGTTGTGTCTTTGATATACGACTGTTGTTTTTGTGCTATCGGCTGAAGTAGTTTGTCAATAAATGCAGATAACTTTTCTGTAGGCCCATCGCACCCTGAAATAATAGGTCTTCCGACTGGAGTCGGTTTGTGTATCTTTGTCAGGGTGTAGAATATTGGAATGCGAGGCGGATTTGGTGTCTGACAAAGCCATTTTTTTGTCATTTCGTCGATGTAATTTCCATCATACAGCTCATAGATTAGCTGTTGAACTCTGCGGTGAGTGTCTTCTGCCATAGGTGTAGTAAGCGGTCTGTAATGTTCTCTGGTTTTCTATGCTAATGGGATACGTTATATTCTAATTGGCTGTGATAATAAACTTAACTCTCTTTCTCATGAATGACAATGAAATAAAACTACAACAGTCAATTCGGGGGTAAACAGGGAAGGGCTCCGAAGTGAACCCTTCCATTTGATAACATTTGCCCAACCGAGGCGGTAAAGATAAAAGTACAAAACAAAACAGGAACATATGGAAAAGAAAAGTGCCAATAACAAACTAATAGGGGGGGAAGGGAGGGCAGCGAAGCTACAATCTGTACAAGCACATGGCGAATGAACTGCGTAGAGCGCATGTCAGAGGAAGAAACTAGTACCAGTCCTCCCTCCTTCCCTTGCTAGAGTTAAATACAAATAAATGGAATTATTTTAGACTTAATTAACTCTCTTTCTCGTGAATGACAATAAAATAAAACTACAACAGTCAAGTCTGGGGTAAACAGGGAAGGGCTCCAAAGTGAACCCAGCCATTTAATAACATTTGCCCAAAGGAGGCACGACCTAACCCCAGACGAAAAGAACCACTTGAGAAAAATCTAAACAAACGAAGTTAGACGCTTAACTGCTAGCATTCTGTCTTTAACTGGGATGTGAATGTAAGACCTATAAGCATCTGACTGCCAGTCTCCTAAACGCTTAATCAGTTCGGCAGGGATTTGAGCTTGGAAAGCCAGAATGGCACCGCCCAAGCGAAAACTATGTCCAGTAACTTGAGATGGATCCATGTTCATCTTGGCTGCATTTAGTTTTCGTAGAGAGTCAAACTTTCCATAAGTCAGAGGAGTAAGGCCCCCAGTGGATGCTGGGATGATGAAGGCTGGGCCCGATAAGGGAGCTGGTACCAAGCAGAAGGCGTGTTTGAGAGCTGTATAAGGGCAGAGCGGATGCTGGGCAATGTGAGGTAAAGGAATAGTTAGAATGCGCTGGCTAAATTGGATTGTTTTTGACCATCTGTTGATAATGATGGCCCAGTCAGTAAAGAAGAGTATTGTCTCCTCGGCGCAGGTGCTTGGACGGGTCAAACTGTGTTAATCCTTTGCATAGTAAATTCGCTTTACGTAGGAGGCCAAAGAAAGCTACCAGGCAAACTGCCCAGAAAGTTGCATGCGAAGGGTTGTCCCAATTTAAGTGACTCTTGAGAGGGTTGTCCAATACTCCGACAAATTTATGCATGGCATTGTATTGTATTCACTTCACATAACAATACTGTACAAAAGCATAACAATAAAGAATGAAGCAAAACAATAAGAAATTTAACAATGCTATGCATAAATTTGTCGGAGTATTGGACAAGTATGACTCTTGAAGGCTAATAGGATCTGGGGGGTAATTGGTTTCTTTTGGGACACTGTTAAACCTTTTACACGCTTGATTCCTCGAAGTGTAGTTGCCAGCTGAAAATTGTTTTTTGTTGGGTCAGTCAGTCCATGTTCAAGGTGTAGAATGCGAACTGCATTTAAATAAGCTGGGATGGAGGATGCTGAGAGTGACCTTGCTAGGAAAGCTGCATAGCGATAAAGGGTTAATGCTGTTGCTGGTATAGGTTGGTGACCGTAGTATACGCAAAAGGATAGGTATGAACGCATTTGACTCATGTAGGTGGACTTGGTAGTGGGTGCATATGCTTGACGCCGGAAATTGGTGACTTCACGGTCAAGTTGCTGCTGATCCCTTGGATCTAAGGAGAGCAAGAGACAATGGCGACATGTGAGATTCAAAGTCATGCAAACAAGAGGATTTGGAGAGCCATGCTAGGAACGTTGGCCAGTGTTTCACATCATCAAGCCGTGAAACACTATCTGCTAGGGTGTTGATTGATCCTGGGATGTGCTTGACGAACAAACTGAAGTTGTAGTACTCCTTAAGCCAGAACAGAGAACGAATCCAGTCCATGATCACTGGGCAACAGGTTGTGCCTTTGTTTAGAATGGCCGCAGCCACCTGGCTGTCTGTCTTGACAACTATTCGATGACCTGACCAGCAGGGTGCCCAACGGTGGGCAGCTAAGACAATTGTGAATGTCTCCTTGTAACTGATATGGAGGGAGCATAGAGATGGGTAATCCAAGGCCCAGTTGACATACATCCAGTCTGTTTCCCTTAGGCACCCCCCGCCAGACAGGGAGGCATCAGTAAGCACTGTTGTAGGAAGTTCTGGGATGGCTGATGGGAACAAAGTTGTACAGTGATGTGCTGGCAGGAGGCAAGTCCACTACCTGAGGTCGGCTCTCGCATCTCGGTTTAGGTAGATGCGATGGTACGGGTGTTTAACCACAGGCAGACCACCCTATGTGTTCGTAGTTAATAGTTGTTGACAAAGGTCATGTTGAAATCAATGGCGCGTATAAGAAGATATATGGAGAAACAGTAGGTCGGCTTCGATTTACTCCAAAATATAGAGTTTACTCTAAATTATTCAATAAAAGTTAAGATGAAATGTCAAATGAGTCTTGTGTCATGTTTTTTTGCCGCCGCGAGCCTTTTGAGGCGTTATTTTGCGAGATTATTTAGCGACCGGTGGTAGAGAGAGAGAAGAGAGAACAAGGCTTGCAAGTCGGCCGCCGCCAGCAGCGACCGACTCCACTTCAAACTGGAATTAACGCCAAACTACTGAAAATCTCACCTATCTGACGACGGCTATCGATCGCTGAGTTGTTGCTCTATCTCTTCGCCAAATTTGAACTTCATCCCTCCAACAGTTTCCGAGAAAATCCATGCTGAATTCGTGCATACGGCTTTCTCAATATGATCGGTGCTCGACTCAGCGACCAGAGAAATTCCGATCACGCCGGCCGTTTCAAATTCACCAATCAGCACTTGGCATCCCGTGGCAGCTCGCCGCGGTTCAAAACCCCAACCCTGCCCCGCACAGGAGTTTTGACACTTCCGCTGCTTAAAACGGAAGTCACTTTCGGCCAATCAGCTGATATTAACATGTAAACACCATGCCGGAAAGTTTTTGATCTGTCAATTGCAGGTGTATGCGGACTTGTATGGCGGCTAGAATTGAGCTCACATGCGAACAACTTGATTGTGTTAAAGCAGCGCTCGAAGGACATAATTTTTCGATATTTGGAGAGGCAGGGACAGGAAAGTCGAAGGTCGTTTCGGAGATCTGCCGGAGAAAAGGATCCGATATTCAAGTTATTTGTTCGACCGGCATAGCTTGTGAAGTTTTTAAAGGTGACAGCAACTTAGCTTACCCGGCTTCAGCAGTCCACTCATTTCTAGGAGTTGGAACTGCCAAAGGATCGTTCAATCATGTGGTCCGAAAAGCTTGTGCGAATCCAGTTGTCAGGAAGCGGATCGCGGATGCAAAATGTCTTGTGTGGGACGAGTGTTTGATGGGAAGCGCTAGGCTGCTAGAACTGTTCCACGAGATTACATCACAAATCCGCGGCAATCTACGGCCTTTTGGGGGAATACAGTGTATTCTCGTGGGCGACTGGCTTCAACTGAAACCTGTCGCTGACAAATTTGACGATGGGCGACCGATGTACCTTTCGCATTTATTCCCTTGTTTATTCCCGCACACAATCGAGCTAACGATAGTGCATCGACAGAACGAACGGGAGGTGATTTATCGTAATATCCTGCGACAACTTCGCTTCGGAAGGTGTGACAACGAAACTGTCGAAGACATTTTGAGCCTTGAAAGGGAGATCGGTGACCAGGATAATGCAATCCATTTATATTTCACGAACTTGCTCGTGGACGCGCACAATGTTTCCCGCCTGGATTTGCTTCCTGGGGATCGTGAATCTTTCACTGCTACTGACACTGGAAATCTTCAAGGCCTTGATTGCCCAGCTCCTTCAGTGTCTTATTTCAAGCCTGGAGCCCCCATCATCGTTTTGTATAATATAAGTGCCAACATTCATAATGGAACCCGTGGTTTTTTTGTACGAAAACTCGGCGACGACACCGCGGTTATCAGAGTAGGTGGGGGTGAGCATGTCATCCATAATGTGTCTTGGATCAATGTTGACGTTGAGGGTCGGAGTATTGGCTCCAGATGCCAAATCCCCCTGAAGTTGCATTGGGCGGCAACAGTTCATAAGGCACAAGGCCTAACCCTGGACAAAGTGGTAATCCACTCGTCATACGAATTCACTGGCGGACTGTTGTACACAGCATTGTCAAGGGTAAGATCAATTGATGATGTGCAAGTTTTGGGGTTTAGGCGTCAACATGTCTGCAAACGAGAAAAAGAACTTACTGACATTAGAAACCTACCCCACAAAAACCTGGAAAATTGTCCCTGTTTCAAAGATGTCAGTTGGCAAGCCCCTGAAGACTTGCAGCCATCTTTAGAACATGATGAAATAAGCGATGGGGATCTTCTTGAATGTGTCCAGGGTATGTTCATTGATGCTGGTGTGAATGCGGCTGGGAACAATGAAGTAACAGAAAATGCGCCCAGTATGGAGGAGGTTTTGGAAATGGTGGAGGAAAATGAGCATTTCCTTGCCAAACCTCCAGCTGATTTTAACATGCACCTCTTTCTATCTTCGTCCAAGGGACCAACATTCACTGAAGGGGATGAAAATTTTGGTAATCAAAAGAATAAGGCTGTCGATTCAGCCATTGCCAACATTGATCAATTTTCAGCTCTTGTGCAAATTGTTTGGTTTAAAATTTTTAACCTTTTTCAAAAACATTTGAAGGAAAACATTGCAGATGTCAAATTTTCAGTTAAGGACTTAAAAGATTTCACTCAGCAAGCAACTGACATCTCAAGAACTGCTGAATTTAGAGGTTGGCTAAAGGAGTGCTTTCAGGTCCCTGAAAATGAGAACTTGTCACGTGCAGCAATCAGCATTGGTTTTGATATTGTCCAGGGGGTTTTTCAAAATATGCTGCATATCGTTGGAGATGCTGTTAGACAGAAATCTAATGATGATATGGTTTCAACTTTGAATGTGAAGGAAATGGATAATGCTGGACTGGGAAAGGTGAGATTTGTAGGTGCGTGGGCTGTAAGTAAAGTTTTTAAGAGAGCGCAGAAGTATGTCCGGGACAATCTCTACACCACATGCAAAGACACAAGGGCTCAAGTAAACAAAAACATTGCAAAGATTGAAGCTCTTGAAAGCACTGTTATCGTTCCTTATGAAATCTTGAGTGTGGAAACCAAATATCCTGAAACTCTAAATGTCACTGAATCTAGACAATTCAGAACTCATGGGCTTATTCATGTCTCCGATAAGTACTATGAATTTAGCCTTGAATTGGAGCAGAGGCGTATTCAAGGTCTCAACACTTATATGCTAACAAAGCATGGCAAGGGACTGATAGGTGTGATGGAGACCACTCTCCTCAATGATGAACAACTGAAGTCAATTTGGCATGGCATCTTCACCAATGTTGAGGTTGCGGTAGGTAAATTTTATTTAATACTATATAATTAATAATTCTAATATTAATCTGTTAAATCTTCAAAATTATTGAACTATGTGTCGTTTTTTATATGATAAATATTTAATAAAATAATACCTTTACTTGAACGTTTTCAAGAATTAATAAGTACAACGGTTATTAAATTGAGATATATATACCGGTATAAAATTAGGTTATTCAATAATCAATTTATATCATTAATGTAAATTACTTAATATGTCAAAATTCTTAATACAATCTCAGAACATTAACAGCCGATGCTCCTCAGAGCATTAATTTACACAAGCTAGTACATTAATATATATTTCATCTGAAATTTACTTATAGACTTTAATTCAACTTGCAATTGACTGCTGATCATGAGTTCTTAAATAACTTTATGTTCTGCATGGACTCCATGCCAGTTGGACGCAGATCATGTGGATTAATTTTCTGAGTTATACAGTATATATGTAGGCCACTTACATATAATTATAAATATATTATATTATTAAGTCTCTTTTTTTCTGCAACAGTTAATCTTAGTGGATGAGTTGTTTACTGAAGTGGTTCAGCGATACACAAATGTTGGAGCCAACCAATTTGTCAAGGATTTCCGCCGCCAGTGGCAAGTTAAGAAGGCAATGGCTCACCGCCAAATGGTAATGGCCAGAAAGGACAAGCAGGTACAGAAGGATGCTAAAGTCCCTCTTGAAAAGGTTATTCAGGACAATTCATGTCACAAAGAAGTATCCCACAATCAACTGAAGGATGTAATCGGTAGATTTGGTTATGCAGTGCTGGGAAACATGTACACAAAAACTGAACTGGTCACGCTTAGCAAAGGATATGGACTACAACCTAATTCACGTGCTAACAAAGCTCAATTGGGAAAAAGTCTTGCAGATGCCATCAGAGCAAACAGGAATGTACCTTTCCCTTGGAGTCTTGTTCCTGGATCACAGCTACAGGCAGCACCACTTCCGCATGGTAGATTAGGAGTTAGAATTAATATCAATAGAACCTGAGCCAAACAAACTTTGAGGTTAAAAGTCCAGGGTTTAACAACAAATTGGCTTCACATATATGCAATTTACTCATAATTGCAATGCATTCATGTTTTTTCTGTACAAATAATCATGTGTGACAGAGGATCCTGAAAACTTTCCGATACCCGCTCAACTGGGATTGTAAATTCCATGGAGGAGGGAAGGTCATACTAAGAGCCAAAACTGTAAAGCCATGTATGAAACTAAATTGGAATTTCCAGAAGGGTGCCGCGCCGGAGGGGGGGGGGGTCATAGGGCAAATCCCTTCCATGGGGGTATGGGTATTTTCCATTCTCGAACCAGTCACAATTGCAAACAGTTCTCCTTAAATAAATGCAATTAATTATAATATATATTAATTATACAGATTAAAGTTTTCTTTTCCTAGAAAAAGGGTGTTCCACAGGCAGGCCAGCAAATGGAAGAGCTGCTGGTTTTCCATTACTGAAAGCATTCCCCTTTTTGCTAACAATTGACTGTCCAATATTTACAGCAGTTAAGGTTGAACTGTACATATAATATTTAGGATGATTATTTTGTCCATTCGATCCTCGTACCTGACAAAATATGTTCTCTAAAATATCTTGGTTTATTATTACGGGCTTAATGCTAGCTTCCTTAAAATGAGCCATTTTAATTTCTACAACCTTCTGCAGACCAGTGATCATTGATCTTAAATCAAACCACAGCTGGTCTGACAAAAATTCCTTTGGGGAACTAGCATTGTCCTTCCATCTCTGAAGATATTCTAGAAACTCTTGAGCCTTGATCAGCCTGGTGTCATGGACAGTTGAAATCATGTCTTTCCTTGAAAAAAGATCAATCAGCTTGCTTGTGTACTGCAAAAGCCTGATGGGTTCTTTTAGTGCCTCTGCCTCAGCTGTTTTGCCAATACTAGCCAAATGCTCTTTGTATTTCTAGAGGAGGAATATACAAAAATATTGAATTTTAGTTTTTGAGTGAAAAAAATTATTCAATAATTTTATTTTTTTGCAATATGACATATCAACACATCAATGATCATTGGTACTGTATGCAGTACATGTAGCTGGATATGTATGCATGTATAATTAGTAAGCATGTATAAGATTTACAAAGTAATATACTCTTATGGTACAGTGACACTATTATTAGTTATGTCAAACTGATATATGCAACTACCGGTTAATTATTAGGCCAGCTGCCACAGCATAGGCTACAATTGTTAGTTTTTATTTAGGACAATATATTATATGCACTCAACAGTACATCAGTTAATGTTAGTCAAAGGTGTACGTAATAATCAAACTAAATACCTCCATAAGATATAACATTCTGTCATCCAGTACATCCTCTGCTAGGCTGTTTCTCATCCTGGATTGTGGTGTTAAGTCAAAATGGGCATCAGTCAGTTTCTCATGCAGAGGAAGAGAGTGATTTGACTGATCCCACTCGTACGCATCTTTCCAGAACTTGAAGATCATAAAGGAATTGTTAACTGTTAATCTTCTTGGGCCATTTTCTGCGAGGGTGCTTTTTTCCAGGTGGTTTCTGATTTTCTTGAAATTATGCTATAAAAAAAGGACATCTATTAATGTTATGCCCCAGGGCGGGATGGGGGTTTGTCATTTTTTTGGTAAATTACCTTTGAGTCTGCCATGGCAACAATTTTTTCTCCAGTATGCAAGTTCTCAGCAACAAACTGGTGGTCTGCTGGATGTACTTGGAATGGAAAAAGCAGCTTCAGGAAAGACCTGTTTGGCTCACCTCCGTCACATACTACCCAGTAAATTCTGGCCAGAAAAAATTAGCAATTAAAAACCATTATGGCACTGTTATTTTATTGAAAGAGAATGTCAGATCATCGTATATTACATACTTGTAAATATCGAGACTTTGTTATAGTTACCTAAACCCTGCTCTTTCACAGAGTTCTATCCCTTCCCAAAACTTCTCCAGGAGGGTAACAGCAGGCATGCTTTTTACAGGGAAGTGCGCCAGTGCAAAGCGAAAACCACTGTCAGTGACAAGTGCAAATTGCATTACTTTTGATGCCAGCTCAGGTTCATTGTTGCCTGTAAAATGATTAATTTTAAGAGATCAGACAGAAGAATTATATTCAAAGGTGCAATTAAAGTTAGTTTCTTTGAGCAAGCAATCACTTCACAAAAATAAGTAATTTGATTTTATTCAATTTCATATATAAATTTGCAGATTATATATATCTTAACATGCAATTCCGTTAACCTTACATATTTCAGGAAACACATACGACACAGCCAAATTATTTGCACATTAATTCAAATGATATTTCTCTTACCTTGAACTAAACATCTTCCATCTTCATAACTTTGTCCAAGGGCAACAGCACCGATAAGCTTTTTCTGACCTCCAACTCTGACAAACTCCAAATCCTCCTGTATTAAAATGAATTACAAGGGGGTGGATATAATTTTGACTTATATCATTAATATTTTTAATAGTTTTATTTTTCTTTTTAAGTTAATTGCTAGATCGAAGCTATTAATATTAAGACAATAGTTCTTAGAAATAAGGTAATATTTTCTTTGGGGATCACTGCGGATGCTTGAATTTCAATCTCATTTACCTGTATTGTCATCTCATCAAATATTAGGCCACCCCAGAGATCTTTCTCTTTCAAATTAAGTCTTGAAGCCTCCCTCTGACACCAAGCAACAACTTCTGAATTCCAGCCAGAAGAACTGGAAATGGAGTTTTTGTAATAACTGCAAGAAAAGTTTTTTAATATTGAATATAGAATTCTCATTTATGTAATTCTGTTAAAGAGAAACGTTTTTAGCTAGAAGATAATAGTTATATATGAAATAACTGTTTTGATAAATACCTTATAAGTCTTTTGCTTGGAAGTATAAGATGTTGCTTCATGGTGTCAAATGCTTTGGGGGATGTGGAGTATAAGTCAAGGCATAACCTTATAATCCTATAAAATAGAAAAGTGTTAATAATGAATTTAAATTTTATTTTAATTCAAATAAAAATGTTATGATTTCATTGAAAGTAAATTATTAGATGTTTCTATCTGTCTGCGAGTTTGCGACAACTAATAGTAGCCATATGCATGGACTGTATCTATTTTTAACTGAAATATAGTTAGCTATAGTTTATTGGCCAGTCAATGTTTAAATGCTCTTCAACCACCCTTCTCCAAATCATATTTTTAGTGTATTCTTCCTCAGTTTTCCCCTCCCCCTTTCATCTCATACACCCCTATGTGTAAATGAGTTTATGTAGTCCCCCAGGGGGGGGGGGGGTACTTGGGTATATTCTGGGTGGTCATTTTTCGCCCGTTATATATACATTTTAATGAAGTATCCCCCAGGTTGTGCCCCAACCCCTTTCCCCTACTTGCACAAGCTTGCAAACTGCCCAGACATACTTTTTTATACTGCTCGGAATCGTTATTTTTCAGTAAGACTTACTTTGGATGCCATCTGTGGCCCTTGGCTGATTTGCTCTTTAAAGCCATGACCTGTTGGTCAAGGAGGAGGGCCATCTCTCCTTTCACTTTTTTTTTGTCCACATTGCCAAGTAAAGTTTCGAAATCTTCGTGATCTTCCTTTGTTACAGGGAAGCACTCATCCTGGAATTTTTGTCTCCAATACTTCTCTCTCTGAATGGCATTTCTTTTTCCTTTCAGAACAATATTAATCTTTTCTATTTTGTCTTCATCGCTGAGCAAACAGTTTTTTGTTTTCATGATGTTTATGTATGTTTCCTTTCTTTTTGCCAAAAGTTTTTTTCAGATAAACACACTCAGGACACGATACTCCAGAAGAGGACACCATTTGTTGGCATTTAGTGGAAACGAACACTTTCTTTGCATTCCCAAGAGTGACTTTAAAACAGAAATTGTCGTTTTCACGACGAACCACAGCCTCATTATGCTGGTCAACAGAAACTCCTGAACATACCGAGAAACGGGAAAGATACTCCAAAAGGAAGAAAAGATCAAAGCTTTGATTTCCGTTAAAACCAATGTCACTACCATTAACTTTGTGACCCAAGAACGATTGAAGGGTGAACTCTAGGCTTAAGGGATCGACCTTCAGTTGTACCACGACTTCTTTCCCATCCATTAACTCGCCTGTCAACCTACTGAAATGAAGTTCAGGAGGATCTAACTCCTTGTAACGTAAAATCCATCCATTGTAAGTGTTAGAAACGGTCAAATCGGTCCAACTTGGGCTGTTATTTTGCTGACTTCTCTTTCCAATGTCGAAGAAAACAGTACTTCTTTTTCCGTTTTTTTTCCGTTGATGAGCAACCTTGACTTCTCCAAAAACATCCACGATGATAGCTCGTACATCTCTCCTCTCTAGCTGAAAGTACAAGTTTTCTTTTTCATTATCGAAATTTTCCATTATCTCGTCGAGAGGAAGTCGTGCGCCATCACAAAACTCGTACGTTTGCATAAACCTGAAATAACGTAATTTTTGAGCTTGAATAGCGGCAAATAGAAAATGTTTGTACATTTAAACAGTCAAACTTACCAACAGCGCTTCATTTGTTGAGCTGTCCATTTCTTTTTAGCTTCCGATGAATACATTTTTCAAATCAATGCGAATAACCGGTACACGACAGCTGTAGCGTTCGTTGGTTTTCCCTAAGTTCGTTGAATTTTCCCGGGACGAGTTCCCGGCACGGTGTTTACATGTTAATATCAGCTGATTGGCCGAAAGTGACTTCCGTTTTAAGCAGCGGAAGTGTCAAAACTCCTGTGCGGGGCAGGGTTGGGGTTTTGAACCGCGGCGAGCTGCCACGGGATGCCAAGCGCTGATTGGTGAATTTGAAACGGCCGGCGTGATCGGAATTTCTCTGGTCGCTGAGTCGAGCACCGATCATATTGAGAAAGCCGTATGCACGAATTCAGCATGGATTTTCTCGGAAACTGTTGGAGGGATGAAGTTCAAATTTGGCGAAGAGATAGAGCAACAACTCAGCGATCGATAGCCGTCGTCAGATAGGTGAGATTGTCAGTAGTTTGGCGTTAATTCTGGTTTGAAGTGGAGTCGGTCGCTGCTGGCGGCGGCCGACTTGCAAGCCTTGTTCTCTCTTCTCTCTCTCTACCACCGGTCGCTAAATAATCTCGCAAAATAACGCCTCAAAAGGCTCGCGGCGGCAAAAAAAACATGACACAAGACTCATTTGACATTTCATCTTAACTTTTATTGAATAATTTAGAGTAAACTCTATATTTTGTAGTAAATCGAAGCCGACCTACTGTTTCTCCATATATCTTCTTATACGCGCCATTGATTTCAACATGACCTTTGTCAACAATTATTAACTAGGAACACATAGGGTGGTCTGCCTGTGGTTTAACTGAATTTGCCAAGGTAATAAGAGGCCGAAGAAATGTGCGGCCCCCTTGAACAACACGTGCTGCCCAATTAAGTTTGCCAAGAAGTCGTTGGAGGTGAAGTTTGGTACACTTACGTTTTGAGCTTGTCCCCTTGAGGAGGGATAACAACTCAGACACACGATCTCCTGATAGGCGGAGCTCACACAGAACAGTGTCAATTTCAACTCCAAGGAAAATCAAACATTGGGCACGGTAGACGACTTTGGTCCAGTTGACAGTGAAGCCGAGAGACTCTAGTAAGGTTAAGAGGGTGTCAAAAGCTGCTTTACACTGAATTTGGGTTGGTTCAATGATGAGGAAGTCATCAAGATATGCCAGCACAGTATACCCTCTCCGGGCCATCATATGACAGATCGCTTGTGTGAGGCGATGAAAAACCATTGGTGAGGCCCTGGCTCCAAAGGGGAGACGCTTATCATAAAGGTAGGTGGGGTGTTTTGAGTCGTTGAAACACCAAGACATTCCTGTAACTCGCCAGCTGTCGGGGTGTGTGCCAACGCTTCTGTAAGCATGTTTTAGGTCAACTTTGGCCAACCAACAACCAGGTTGACAGAGGTTTGCTGCATCATCAACAGTAACATACTTGTAGTGTTCTACCACCATATATGAGTTAGCATTCATCATTAAGGGGCGGCTACAATCCATGATCATTCGCAATTCATTGGAGTCCTTTTTAGGTACAGCTCCAAGTGCGTTAATGATAAGGGGCAAGTTGGCCTTGTCTGCTATAGCAAAGTGATCTTCTCGGAGACCCTTGACTAATTGCGCTTCAATTTGATCTTTAGCCCCAGGCAGCAGAGCAGACTTATTGTTGTGTGTAAAGGCGTGTGAAACCATTGAATCAGGGGAAAATAGGTGAAATCCATTTTTAACACCATCTAAGATAAATTCCATATCTGGGTCATTGTTTAGTTCTGTTGCCCAGGTCTCAAAAATTAAGTCTGTGGAGACCTTGGCTGCTTGGGGCTGCTGCTTAAACTCTGAGAAAGGCCCTGCATTAATAGGTAAACTTTCTCCACACTCTGCGGGATATGGTGTCCTTAAGACGGGATCAGTCCCTGCATTTAACAGTGTGGTCGAGACATCTCCTGCTAGATCTGTAGTCAAAGTACCATGCGGAGAAAACTCTGCAGGTGAGTGTGGGTTCAGTATTGGGGGTCTTGAGCAGTAGCAGACTGGTGCTGCCATTGTGGGTGGGTTCCCAAGCATTGCGGTTTGATGCAAACATGATCATATTTACAGGAAGAGGCAAAGCGGCAACCTTCACGCCATTGGTAATCGTAGCAAACTTGCTTTCCTGTTGCTGGGTTGAGGATTGGTCTGGATGTTTTGCGAGGAGGTGGGCGCGTCGGTGTGTGAGTTAGTGGATCTGGTCGGCGGAGTGTTTGGTGGGAGATGAACTGGCTGTCAGTACCCCCTTTACAGTTTGTCGAAAACTGCATTCTGCGGTACAAATCATCATATTGCATCACTTTCGGTAAGGGGTAACACTTTGCTAGTTCAGATATCTTTGAACTGTACATAATATATTCAAGGATGTCCTGGGTGGCCGAGAGAGACCCATCTTTCATGAGAGAATGCATAATACGAAAGTTAGCCGCTGGCCATTGTGGGAATGACATTTTGTCAAGAGACAGTTTCTTGTCCTGAGCGGTTTTTCGTACAATTCTAGCATCACCAGAGGTTCCAAGCACTGTCTCCTTATCCTCCTGTAGTACTAAGGGGAGGGAGCTAATGAAATCAGGAATAAGTAGAGGACGTTTACCTCGCGAAGTGGAGGGCTCTAACAGCTGTTGCGCTGAATCTTGCTCCTCTTCGGTTAAACCTAGTAGGACTGGGTCTCCTAAAGAATACATGAGGGATTTGAGCTCGGACTGGACAACTGGATCCTGCTGGAGATTTTTTTAAGGTTGGTTTTGCCACAGAATTACCAACAGGAGTTGTTGTTGTGGTCGCCGTTGCCATGTTAGGCGTATTTGGTTGCGTGGTCTCTTGCTGCAGCTTCAACAACTCGAGTTTGGTGTGAGTAAGGTCCAGTTCCAGCTGTAAATTTTGGTTTCGAAGATCTTCGAACGCTCTGTCGTTTACAGTGGGCTGCTCTGCTTTAAAGCTCGTCGGAGTAAGGTCTTTTATCATAGACTCAACCTGACTCAGTTCACGTTTGACTGCTTCGCTCATCTGTTGAGGTGTTGCTGATTCTGCTACAAAGTCATCCGCGACGAAATCTTGTAGTTTAATCGGAGGTTTTGTACTCCTGCTGCTCTTTCTAGTTCCCATAGTGTAAACATCGACAACAATGCACTGAAAGAAACGATTCTGGAAGAATCGAAAAAAAAGAAATAAACAGGGAAGGGCTCCGAAGTGAACCCTTCCATTTGATAACATTTGCCCAGCCGAGACGGTAAAGATAAAAGTACAAAAAAAAAACAGGAACATATGGAAGAGAAAAGTGCCAATAACAAACTAATAGGGGGGGGGGAAGGAGGGCAGCGAAGCTACGATCTGTACAAGCACATGGCGAATGAACTGCGTAGAGCGCATGTCAGAGGAAGAAACTAGTACCAGTCCTCCCTCCTTCCCTTGCTAGAGTTAAATACAAATAAATGGAATTGTTTTAGACAAAATAAGACAATAGATGTGTGAATTGCAAAACTCCAATTCCAAACGAACCACTTTTATTTCTCTTGCTTGTTTACAGTAGAATATACTTTGGTTTCTCAAAGTTTCTCAACTTTGGGAGGGGGAGGGGGAGGGGGAGGGGGAGGGGGTGGCAATAGAAGACGTTCATTGTCATTTAACATTATTTTATCCATACTGTATTTTAACGTGCATACAGCGCGGAAAATCTTCGCCTTTTTTCCCGGTTCTCTGTGCTCCCGCGTCCCCAATCTCGCACATTCTCGTTTTCACGTCCCCGCATCCCCTATCTTGCGTCTCCACACGTCCCTGCGTCCCACATTCCCAAACATGCCTCCCCGCTGGCCCGACCCCACGTCCTTGTCCCACTTTTAGCCACAGCCGATACGGAGAGGTCTGTATGCCCTGTGGGGGAACAGGTTTTACATATCCTTGTCACAGGTCAGACAGAACTTCTAAACGTGTCCAAATAGCTTCAGCCCCATCTCAGATTTGGGTACGTGAAAGGCACCATCACACCGAGAGTCAAGCTAGCCTTCTTGATTTTTCTAGCTTGATGACTTTTATCTGTTTCGTGTTTGTGTGTTTCGGATCTTACACTCCAGATTTGCAGAAGAAATTTGGTGGAAGAAGTTTGGGGTGGTTTCAGATGTATGGATGAAATCGCTCACTCAGTTTATACGATGGAACAAGGTATCCAATAACACTCTTGAAGTTCACTTGTTGCTGTTAAGTAATGATTCTCACAAGAAGTAGGCAAAAATCAACAGGCCAGATCCAAAAACAACCGTCTGGCTTCATAGTGTTAATCCTTTAATTAAATAAAAATCCCTAACAGTGATTGGCTAATTACAATTGAAGCGCGAAATTTGAATTTCAATACGCGAATTATACACAACAATGGCATTTTCGATCGTTTGAACTATATCTATCGATTGGAAATGTTAAAAACTACAAATATGTCAAAGGATAAGGCCTTACAATATGGGGAAGACAACTTTTTCAATCAATGTTCAATCACAATAGCAATTAGAGTAATGCGACACTGCGCAAGTAGCCGCTTTCATTGTTCTTCGTCATTGATCTGTCAACAAGCGCGCGTGGCAATAGTTCTTTCTGACCATAAAACTGAAACACTGGTAAATAAACTAAATATGTAGCCATAAAAAGAAAAGACAGCAAAAGCCACAGTTTGTTTGCCATCACCTGACAAATGTTCTTGAAAAAAATGTCAATAAAAGTTCTTAAGGAAAGATTTCACGTTCAAATTCGTTCACGATCTCCAAAGCATTGCAGCCTTCCTCCATTTCAAGACGTAAATCGCCGCTTCCAATTGAGTAGAACGTTTTTGATAAGAATAACAGTTCTTCTGCGCTGAACTCGAGTCCATGTGCTTCTATCGTCACAAGTTCAGGACAGGAGCAGAAGCACGCGATGGCGAGAATAGTGAATTGCGTATTCCCGGAAATCGCGATATTCACCAGTTCTCCTAGGTTTTCTCTGGCTTTGAAAATGGCGATTTGTTCCAGCGCTGGGCAGTTTGAAATGTCCAGGTGTTGTAGGCCGGTCGTAGATTCCATCAATTGCTGGAAATGGCGATTTGTCAGGTGTGTGGAAGCTATATTGAGGCTTGTGAGCGCTTCAAATGCTCTTCGTGGAATGAAACAGTAGAACTTTCCTGTTCCCGAAAGATCCAACTCCTCCCAGTCCCGTTCCATTAGGCGAGACCTCTTGATTACACTCCACCACTCAAAACAAGTTGCCGCGGCCCTAGCTAAGTCAGTCAGGTTTAGAAATCTAAACACAGAAACCAAGATGACCGAAGAGATTTCCATTTTCGCATGTGGCAGATCAGACTTGCGTCAGCGTTGTGTTCGGCGCAAGATTTTCGCGCCTACAATTTTTGGCAGCGACTCTTTCAAAAACAGTTCTTTCTTTGTTTCCTTTCTTTCATGTGTGAAAATCACAGTCTATATATGGTGCGTCGTTTCAATAGAAGAGTGTCAAAATCGGAAAGATGCATACCGACTTCCAAAACACTGTCTTTTGTTTTCTTCATTTTTGGGAACTGATTTTGGTTCACTTGCTCACACAGTTTTACGCCTTTTACCTTCTCTGTGTTTTGAAATGGAGCAAAGGTGAGTGTAATTGCCTTGACTCGCAAAAGTGTAGTCCAGTGTAGCTCCCATTTACATTTTCACTGAAATGTTCCTCCATGAGTCTTTGCCAACAGAAAAAGGGTTAATCCGAGCCAAGATGAATCCCAAAGGGAGATCAAACGTGGACGAAATATTTCGGTAAGCCGGTCTTAACGCGGCCCTTATAGTTTTTACGATTGAGGTGTTTGCAAAAACATTTTGCACGTTGTTTTTCCAGTGCGCTTTATATAGCCTAATTTGAGAAAGTCCGCCTTTTCTCGGGTTTTAAAATTTTTTACTCTGCTCTCAAACAGGTCAGCGAGTTGCGCAGAATTTACGGGAAAATAATAACCTTCCCTAAGAAGCGAAGTGCATTTACCAGATGTCTGGATGGTGAGACCTTTGACAGAATAGCGAGGTGTGGTGTGGTGTGGCAGAGGCAACGGCGCGAATTTATGTAATCGACATGATTGCTGACGGGGCGGCTGGAAAGGAGATAAACGAGCGCTTGGTCACTGAGATGAATGTCAATGCGGAATCCATAGAAAGAGTTTTTGAATTCCTGTGTAGGAGCAGTGTAACCTTAAGGGAAATCAGAGACAATACCCAACTGAGCTACAATCAAATCCGAGCAGTCATTGCTTTGTTTCTAAACGGATACAACCTGTAAAGATGCCATCAATCTCATCTCATCGTTTGACTTGCATGAATTTCCATTTCTTTATACTTGTTTGGGTTGTTCAGTTTTATATGTAAAACAGAAACAAAGTAATAAATAAAAGTGAAGTTTATTGTTATATTGTTTCAAATTCAAACAAGCAACTACTCTGGAGATAGAGGGGGAAGGGTGAAATGTCAACCTGGAACAGAACTTTCTTCCAAGGGATGGACCATTATATTTTGGAAGAGGGTCGTCGGGGGGGGGGGGGGGGCAATAAGCGAAAAAAAAATCCTGTACAAGAAAAGAATGGCTTCATATAAAGTCATACACAGCCCGAGGCTGAAAATTTTCTGCCCACGACAAATAACCCATCTCCCTTCAAATATCTGATGGTACATCCGAAATTGCCATAAATTCGTGTTCTTTTATTTCTCAATCGATATTATTTTTTTTTCTGTGAGTTTGATTGTAATCGATTACCTAACATCGATTGTATCGATTGATTCCCGATATTGATTTCTATCGATTGACTATGCCTGGTTATTTATGTCACTGATCAATAAAACTTTCACAATACAAAGGGTATCTTTGAAGAGTGGTGATATTCTTCTCAGTGCCACTTAACTCATACTGTGGAGAATCAGCTGCTACTTTTTGAATAAGTTCCTTTAAACTTGAGAAGTTTGCATATCCATAATCTTCGCATAAATTGCACAGACCAGCCAGCATTGTGTTACTGCGAAAATTCTTTGGAATGTGGGCATAGATGTAGCTCCTTTTCACCCCTCCAGGGAATTCCAACAGGTACTGCTGAATTACCTCCTTAATTGAACTTTGCCAATAGCATACTGGGGTTTCTTCTCCATCAATCACAACACTCCTGCAAGATGAAGGGCGTGATATGTCATCACGCAACAGGAACTCCGACAATTGATCCAAAGTGTCCTGTGACACACACTGGCGGCTAAATTTCAAGGACTCAGGTGGCACACCTCCTCTACCAAACAAAATACGGTGTACACGTGCAGCAGTCGCTGTGCTTTTCGAACACTTGAAAATTTCTGTAAGAAATGTCTGAGGATAGTCCGCTGCTACTATTGATAACAGCCGCCTTCTCTCTGCCGAATAGGTAGTGAGTCTTCCCAAGCTATTAGCAGCGTCAACTCTTGTCTTGAAGGATTGAGGGGTATTTCCTTGAAAAGCAATCTGGCTGCTGGACTTCGTTCCAGAAATTTTGATTGGCTGTTGAAGCTTTTTGGATTGCTTTCTAATAACACTTTTAGTTTCTTTACTTTTACATTCTTGGTACTCCTTTACGAGTGAAGACAGAAATGCACTGGTCATCCTATCATCCTCCTTCTTCTCAGACTCTCCAAAAGTGCTTCGCCATTTTTTGGACTGCAGCAGGTCGTCAACCAGGTCATTGAGTGCAATACCATCACCGTGTACATACATGTCCAACATGTCATGAAAACGTTCAATTATCTCCGCTCTCATGTCAGTTCTTTTACTTTGCCCATAACACTGATATGGGCGAATGGGTGGCAGTGGACCAGCTTCTGTCGTTTGGTTTTAACAGGCTGTGTGGATGGAGGGGGCATGGCAACCATATGTCTGCTATGGTCAGTTTGGGTTGAGGCATCATGTACCACTGGCAAAGGATCATCAAACTCGAAATGTTCAGCTGTGTCTTCACCTTGTAAGGCATCAGAAACTGTTTTCTGGTTTTGAGCAACAAAAGTTAGTAAATTAACGTCTCGCCAAGAAAAAAAACTTTTCACATAATAAAAACGATAAATAAAGAAGAAGTCATGGTGTGGTAAATTACTGCATTATTTTGGAATATTCGAGCAAAAGCACATTGCAAGGTTTAACCTTACCTGCAGCTTATCATATTTAGTTTCCAACTGGATACGGCTTCTACAAGACGTGCAGATCTTTCTCTTGCGACCTTTGTGCCGGCCATCCTTGTTTATACCACAAAACTTCGCCTCAAATTCTGTGGCAACCCTCAGATCGGTGATATCGGAATGTCCCCATGTGTTATGTTGCGGACAGCAACACGAAGCGTTTGGAGGCATTCTTCACTTTTAAATTACGTTTTACATTCCGAAAATTAAATAAGACCTGTCTATTCAGCTTCTTTTAGTTTTAAACTCAAAAAAGATATTGAAATTTAAGCGAAAAATACCGATATCAAGGTGAGAACACGGTGATGTCTCGATCCAATATGGCGGCCAATATGAGAAGACAATTCTTCTCGATTAGAGCCAGTTCCCCATATCCCATGGTAACGAAACTCGGCATATACAATGAAAATGATGCTGGGACCTAGTTTATCGCCAAAAATAGAACAAAAATTAATTTCAAAGCCATTTTTACGCCAATTTTGACTTTTCAGCCAAACAAAGGCCAAGAATTTAATTCGATTAATGGATTAGCTGTTGACAGCTTTGGATTTCAAATGCCTACGTCTTGTGAGAATCATTACTTAATCAGTTTTTGTTTCCTTAGGTACCTTGCTAATTAATTAATTTGGGCCCACAGTAATTGGTTCTTACTGTTGTGGTGTCCCTGCCTGGTTTTGTAATTGTCTTCAATGATTTTTATATACGTAACTCCCAGGCGAAGCAAAATAAATAAATAAACAAAATAAAGTAAATAAGCGGTATGGCACTTGGGTATGCAAAAAGAGCACAGCTCTTCGACAGTTATCAATGTTTGGCATCAACATTTGCTAATGTAATTAAAGAACTTTATTTTAGTAAAATTAATGGACCCCTAAGCAAAAACAATTATGTGTACTTACGCTAATTCTAGATCTCCTCATCTATCTAAATCTCCCTTCTTGAATAAGAACTGTTGGTCGTGACAGCAGGTGCAAGGAATAAGCACAGGCAGCCCAGCATGATCAGTTGTTTTGGCTCTCAATAAAATACCTCAATAACAAGAGTGTGAGCATGGGGAGTTCGTTTATGTTTCTTGGTAGCAAGTTTTTGTTAGCGGGGGACTGGGCCCGGCATCATGGCAAATTTACGCAGACATTAAGCGCTCTGTGCGGAACGATCTGTTTCCTCAGCCTAAGCATGTTTTTTATAGTCTGCGCGTTGGATTAGGCCAACGAGCTTTAAAGTGTTTCTTTCAAACAGATGGGCAGAGGTAAAAAGAGAACAAAAAAAGGTTCTTCGAGCTCATCGATCGGAGAAGACGACGAAGAAGAAATGCTGACACCAGGCAGTTTACATCTACTGCAAGAATCCATCGACTGCCTTAAGAAAGTTGTAACGGAAGGCTTTGCTGGGATCCATGCGGATATGGATAAACTTCGACACGAATTTAAAGAAGAAATTGACGGCGTGAAAGGCACTATCAAAGACGTTGAAAAAAGTCCGACTAGCACTCAAGATGATGTAGAGTCACTGAAAGTAACCATCAAGAACATTTCCGATGCCAACACTAACAGCAGGAAAGCCCTTAATGACAGAATTCTTAAACTGGAAAAGAAACTAAAACTAGAAACCGAAAGAAACACCCAAAAAGAGCAATACACGAGACGAGAGAATCTATGATTCAACAACATTAAAGAAACGGAGGGAGAAGATTGCAAGGCTTTGATCTGTGATATCTTACAAAAAAATATGAAGCTGAATGCTTCCTCGATAAAGTTCCACGCTGTCCACTGCGTTGGGAAAAAAGTGCAGGAAAGAACAAGGCCGATCATATTACGTTTTGTAAGCCGCGAAGACAGAAACGTCGTATGGGCGAAACGACACAAAATCAAACAATCTAATGTCCACACAGATGCTTACATAACAGAAGACTTCGCACACGCTATTCAAGAAGATTGGAAAGTCTTAATAAAAACAATGACCAAAGCAAGAGAAGACTTAGGAATGGACAACGTCAAAGTCATCGGAAGGTATTTGATTATTGACAATCAGAAGTATGACTTTAATAACATCCCAGATTTTCTAAAGCAACCACTTTCTTAGGACACCTCTGAAACATGGAGATAATTATTCGTTTTTTTTTTTTGGAACCCAATGCGCATATTAATAAGCTTATTTTACCTTAGGGTGGGAAACAAGATCCCATTGGGCACAATAGTGCATCAACTGTGAATACCTTCATTAAGTCTCGAGGGGTATTAGTCCTAAAGAAATAGATTTTAACGCGTTTAATGTTATGTATTGTCCGATGTATTTCTTGTATTTTTCTTTCTATATATGTAATAATTTTTGCACCACTACAGCACAGCTAGCTCCTTTGTTTCAAGCTTTCAGCTGCCTTGTCAATTACCCTCAAGGAAAGGCTACATTTACCAAGTTTTGTATTAGCCCCCGTTTATGTATGGAACAAGCTTATTTAAGGGTTACCATAAAGAATCATTTAATCCAAAATCTCGCATTATTTTCTACACGGTCGTGACACTAAAGCTGCTCCCAGTAACAATCTTTATTTCTAGACTCCTTACATGGCTCTTAAAGCATGTTCACTTAACGTAAGAGGCTTGGGAGACATGCTAAAGAGAAGAGAGGTATTTTCTTGGCTTAGGGCAAAAAAACAACTATTTATTTTCTACAGGAAGTCCATTGTTGCGAGAACACGTCCATGTTGTGGTCGGCAGAGTGGGGATACAAATCATATTTTATTTGTTGCACAGGCGCTAAAGCAGGAGTTGCAATTTTATTTAATAATACATTTGATTTCCAAATGAAGCGGGTATATTGTGATCCGAACGGATGATTTATTATTTGCGACATCCAAACCAACGAAAAGTATTTAACGCTCGCCACAATTTGTGCTCCCAACAACGATGATGTGGTTTTCTTCGAAGGTTTCTTTGAGCATTTATTAGATTTTCAATGTGAAGAAGTAATTGGTGGAGATTTCAACTTAGTGCTTAATCTAGAAAAAGACAAGAAAGGTGGTGTCACGAAAACACAATAATTCATTTAAAGTTGTACAGGAATTCATGGAGAATTTAGATCTGACTGATGCTTGGAGGGTGCTGCACCCTGATTCCCTAAGATATACCTGGCGCCGCCGAAAACCCGAAATTCAATGCCGACTAGACTTCTTCCTTGTTAGCCAAAGCTTAATAGAGAGCTTAAGCACCAGACGTTCTTGACAACACGAACGGCGGGAAGGTTGCGTAGGACTGGATCGAGGCCTGCGTTTTTGGCGCGAAATAGGAAGGTTAAGCAGTCTGTGTACTTGTGACACGAACGTCTTCGGCGTGTTGTCATGTCTTCGCTAAAAGATGCAAGAGACTTGGCTTTAATTAGCCATAACCAAGGCGTAATTACGGACGAAGAGCTGTTACTGCTCCTAGAAGAAAACAAGTCCAGAAATCCGGAATTTTCCTATGATGTTTATGACCGCTTTGATTTGGAAAACATGGAAGAAGCCGAGTGCAAATCCGAGTTCAGAGTGGAGAAGCACGATATTCCTCTCTTGGCCGAAGCTCTTGGCTTGCCAGAGACTTTCACATGTCCCCAGAGATCAGTTGCTGAAGGTATCGAGGGTTTATGCATGGTTTTAAAGCGAATGAGTTTCCCTTGCCGCTTCAGTGATATGATTTATCGCTTTGGCCGGCCAGTTCCTGTCCTCAGTATGGTGACTAATCAAGTTATAGATTACATCTACCAAACCCATGGTCATAGACTAACTCAGTGGAATAACCTGCTACTAAATCCTGCTGCACTGCAGACGTACGCCGACGCCATTGTGAGAAAAGGAGCTCCACTTGAGAACTGTTTTGGGTTTGTGGACGGGACGGTTCGCCCCATATGCAGACCGAACGAACACCAGAGCACAGTTTACAATGGACACAAGAGAGTCCATTCTCTCAAGTTTCAATCAGTCACCATACCGAATGGCTTGATAGCCAATTTGTATGGTCCCGTAGGTAAGAAGGGAATTCATTTATGTAATGGTTTGTTTCCCCAATATTGTTACTTTCTCTTTTTTGAACCCTACTTAATGCTTTGCTTGCTGGCTACCTGTTCTTTACAAGGCACTTAGCTAAAAGATGGTGATGATGATGGTGCATACTTATCAAAAACCAGTGAGTAAATTTAAGGTTAGGTCCCATGATAAAGGCAAGTGTAATAAGTACACCAGATAATCACCATTTTCCCTTTGGGCTAACCCCCCCCCCCCCCCACTCATCCCCAAGCCCACTCCAAATGATACTCCTTTTTGGAATCCCCCATTTCATCCACTAATATATTTCCCACTTCTGTTTTCAGAGGGAAAACGGCATGATGCCGGCATGCTTCGAGATTCTGGGCTCCTGGATGATTTGCAAAATCACGCCATTTCCCCTACTGGTGAGGTCATGTGCTTGTATGGGGATCCAGCATACCCCTTGAGGGTAAATTTACAAGCACCTTTCAGAGATGCAAGATTAACCCCAGCAATGGAAGCTTATAATCTGGCCATGAGTCGAGTTAGAACTTCTGTTGAGTGGATATTTGGAGATGTAATTAAATCTTTTAAGGCTTTGGATTTTAAAAGCAACTTGAAAATAGGTCTCAGTACAGTGGGAAAAATGTACGTAGTATGTGCATTAATGCGAAATGCAATAACTTGCATGTATGGTAACCAGACATGTGATTTTTTTGGTCTGGAGCCCCCAACAATTAATGAGTACTTTTCCTAAACAACAACTGAGTATCTTTAATGTTCACAACAATTAAAGATGTTTTTTGTCAACTACAACATGTTTTCAAGAAAACCATTCAAAAATAAATGTATTAATGAACCATCTTTGTACTTTATGCATTTATGCTACTTTATACTTGTAAGTGATAACTGTTAAAACTTTTTGTTTTTCGAAATAAAGTAATCAGCAATATGCTTAAAAACAACAACAGTACTGGATTCAGCAATGGTAACAGTTTACTTCTTAATAACATTGCTCATGAGATTCATCATCATCTGGTTTTGCTGTGCCATCAGGTTGATCATATCATCCTGCCTTTTTGCAGCTGCTTCTTGTTTCTTCATATCATCTTCATGCTGCTTCTTTTTGAACTCGAGCTCCTCTTTCCTTAGCTCAAACTCTGCATCATTTCTTTCTTTCAGATAGGCCACAGTATCACCAGATGATCGTCTGAATTTTTTCTTTGCACCAGAGCTCTCATCTCCTTCCTGGGACTTCCGCATCTGAGTATCAGATAGTTTCTCCATGGCTTTCTTTCTGATGTCAACTGCCTTAGCACGGTCTTGATCAGCTTTCTTGTTTTTCTCCTCATTTTCATTCTCCTTCTCACCCTCAGAGAGATCTTCCAGCGCAATTAGTTCTTCCAGAAGAACATCCAACTCACTGATTTCTGGTGAAATTCCACTGGCCTTCTTTTCACTCTGCATTTGCTTTCTGTATTTTTTAGCCAGTAGTGAATATCTGTCACGAACAGATCGAACAGTGACCTTGAATTTAGGTGTGTCGATGTCTTCTAGGTTGTTGGCAACTGTTTCCCACATTTTGGCACGTTGGGTAGTTTTACGCTTTGCAGAGAAGGGATTTACAGCTAGCATTTCGCGACAGAGCAGCACATCATGTGTTGTTCACCATTCCATTGGTCCTTTGATTCTAAAAACAAAATACAAAGGTTACACAATCTCCCAGGTGCTGAGGTTGTTTTACCTCTTAGTGGGTTGTGTGGGCAAGGTACCATTTGCTTCTCAAAATATCTATCCTATATTTAACCAAAATATAATTTCCATACCTTTTTCAGACATCTATTATTGAAATGAGATCCCTATTTAACTGTGACCTGAAGCAAGATTTGATTATGCTTTGGAAAATTGAATTACCCTCCTCTGCTCCTTTTTCTCATGGGTGTTGTTTAAAAACAATATTTGCTACAGTATAATCAATCTAATTTTTTAAAACGGTTAAATAAAATTATTTCGCTCCCAGGAAAGTGTGCAGATGCCACTTACGCAGATCACCGAACACTGATATAAATGTGCTGTGTATGAATACAATTTGTTATTACTAACAGCAACATTCCACATGTAAATTATTTACGCCCAAATTCTCATTTACATTCAGAGAAAATTAATTACACACACAAGGTAAAATTGAAATTTCCAGCCGAAGACACCAAAGCAACTGCAATAACATCTTGTCAAGAGAATAAAAAACTAAGCACGTTTGTTCATGTCGAGGAATCTATTTAGAAAGACCAACCAAGTCTATATCAATGTGCTTTTGTTTACATAGCTCAAAAATTATTTTAAACCTTTTTCCAATATCTTGCTTAAAGGCAATTACGAATACGGGACTAGCATTTAAGGCAAAGTCCAAATAATTAAGTCGGCTCGTCAGTTTAAGCGAGGGAACCGAGTAAATAAACATCACCTTGAAACTGGAACAAGACACGAAACTGGCATGCATTGAAACATGAAAAAGCTGGATGTTTTAGCGTCGTTATAACTTTCTAACCGAGCCAAACAGACGACTGTGGAAGTGCTTTTAAATTTTGTAGTCGATAGTTAACAGTAGTTAACAAAACAGAAATGAATTTTACAGCTATTTGGGAAATGAGTTCACTTACAAAGAATTGGCGGGAAGATTTGTTGCACTCTGTTTATCAGCTTGCATGTTTGACTCGTCAAGTGCGAAGAATTAAATCTCAGTTCACTCTGAAAACCAAATTAAAAGTGTTAAAATAATTTTCTTCTTAAATATGGTTTTACTCGAAGCTAACAATCAAGAAAAATATCAGATAACTCACATTATACGTTCGCACTGCTCCACGTTCTCCCTTGAACTTCAAAACTCGCGTTCTGGCGTCTGCGACTTGAGCCCGAAAACGTGATGACATGCGCAGTAAGCATGATCTAGTTCTTGAGACTTCCGGTTGACGTTCGTGACATCACCGACGTCTGGTGCTTAAGCTCTCTAATGTACAATGTCACGCACGCCGATATTTCAACAGGATATAAAACCGACCACTCAATGATCGATATCAGTATAACTGTTCAATCGAATCCAAGAGGACCAGGAATACGTTAACCAGATAAAATCAACAATTCAAGCTGTTGGGGCTGGTAACTGGGTGGTGAGGAAGGTAACAGGTCTTGTTACTTCTTAGCTCAGCGTCTTCTTCAGTGAGCTTGCAGGCATGGCCTTTGGCGATGTAACCATCGATAACTGAACGGTACTTTTCATGCAAGTCTTTATCTCTTTCAAGGCATCGCTTCAGGCGACGGAGACGTACTTCAGCCATTAAGCGATTGAAGGGAAGGTCGGGTGGATCATGTTTCCAAAGGAGTCCCATGCAGTAATGGTCATTCGACTTTGAAATCGTGCTGTTGATAATCCGCTCTACGTGCCTGTCTTCAACCGACATGGACTTGTGAGGTTTGGTGGTGCCAAGAAACTCCAACTCCCAGAAAAGGAACATCGTGAAGGTGCGGCCATCTTTACTTGTCTACAGCTATGCTCTGGTGGCGCAACAGGATGTTAAGCTCTTTCCCCGACCACACTCCCTTAAGCTGAAGTTGTCTGGCCCTGCAGTAGCACAGACAGGTGTTGAGGTTGTGACGTCAACTCCTGCAGCTTGGTCCTCCGAAGTGGATTTTCAGGTCTCTGCTGAGGCTGTGTTTGATGAAGTAGTGAGTATTGGAAGGCGCCACATCCTTCAACTCGGCATCTAAACGTGCTGGGACAGGTGTCTGTCGTGTGTTCGGTACCCTTGAGGCAGTTAGGGCACAGCTTCTTCGAAGAGATGAAGGACATCCTTTCTCTTGGCAGCTTCGCCTTAAATGCTTCACATCGGTAGAGTAGATGTGCTTGACCACAGTAGCGACAGTTGTTCTCTTTGCCTTTGCCTTTCTTCGGGGGCTGCTTAGGTGGTGGCTTCCCGCCATCGTTGATGTTCATTGTGTATTGAGGAATGTCCATTTTCTCATTGGGTGGCAGTCTTTTGTTCTTGGAATTGTTGTTGTAGTTGAACTGCTGGGATTTGCCGCTGACAGGATGGTTAGCAATGTTTGCATGCTTGTTCACAGAGATTGGGAAGGCAAAACAGGCATATGGGCCTATGGCTCCTGGCTTTCAAAAGTTTTGGGCCATTTCTAAAAAGTATGGGCCATGGCAGTATAATGGGATGGGCCAGAAGTTCAAGAAAAGAAATATTGGTATTTTAGTAAGGGATGCAACTTTTGTTAGTGTGTATCATACAGCATCTTGCAGTTGACATTAAAATGGATTAGTTTTATTCAGGTTTTACTTTAATCAATCAAACTCAACAGCTGTTCACTTTAGATGAAGAGCAGTCAGTGCACTAAACTTATGAAGGTGCATGTTCTTATCCTTACTCTTACATAATCATGTTTCTTCTGTAAACTGATGACTGAGCAGACTTACTCTTGAAACTTATTTAATACATTGCTTACTCACTAGAGAACTGGAGAAACAATTCTGAGTGAGAATCACTAACTCAACTATGAACTGTAACATCAGAAGTCGTAAAACTAGCGTAAAAGCTGTATTATCCGAGGGCCAAAGTACACAAAATAAACAATCGTGGCGGCCGACGAAAGAACCTCGTTTGGAGGCTGAGTCCGAGCAGAGGTCTGGGGACGAAAATAAACGCACGCGATAGATCGTCCATCGAAAACAAAGATAAAAGTCGATGCAGTGATCGATATTCCGTTTTTTATTTATCATAACAGTAGAAATTACACAAGCAGAAACTATTGTTTTGGCTTTTGTTTCAGTTTTGAGAACGGTATGCGTAACTAATGCATGGGTTATACGGAAATCTTTCCAAATATTCTACATCTGACACACCATTATGTGGCTCGGGCGCATCTTGGGCCCCGTAAGTAGTTTTATAATACGCCATTTCCTTTTCTTATGCGCCATACGCGCATGGTGCACGTCCATCCCAATCTCTGTGTTCACAAAGCCAACAAAATCAGTCAGGGTTAGGAAATGTTGGCTCTTTGTTTCCAAGTCACAGGCTAGTGTAGCAAACTTGTCCTGAAGTGGCTTTGATAGTCGTTCTGTCATGCTGACAATATTGCCTTGGTTGACTTGCGACAGACAGTTCATGGATGTCAGTGTAGCAAGGGCTCTCGTAGCACTGTCAGCAAATTTCCGTAGGTTGATCTTATCGCTGGCAGATGTGGGAGGACCTTTTACCAGGCTGTTGATGACAGAGTGAACAATTTCACACGGTCTTCCGTAGCTCTGTTCAAGGATTTGCAGTGCTTGATGAACTCCATCTGTGGCTGTCTCAAGGCCTACTACTGCCTGTTTAGCCTCCCCATCTAGAAACTGTAGAAGACGAGTCATTTTGCCGCTATCATCCATATCTCTTCGTGACATCACAATGCGCTCGAAGCATTGCTTAAACAAGGGAAACTCTGCTGGGGTGCCACCAAATTTTTGAAACTGAACAGGTGGGAGACTTTGGTTGTACGCAAGCTTTTGTTGAGTGGTTGAGATGTCTTTCATAGCTGCGGCAACCATGGTAAGGACCTCTCCATGAGCAGAAGGTACGGGCGTTACATTCACGCTTGAGGTACCAAACAGAGGCTGACAGGGCGGTGCCCAAGGAGAAAGGCTGCTCATCACAAGAAGGCTCAGACCGCTGACAGTGACAGATGAAACACCAGTCTGAGAGGTGTTCACAGGCGTGACAGGTACTTTGGTAAAGGCTGGTACAAACAGACTTGACTTTACAGGTGGAGACCGATAGGGCAGTGTCGACGGAGTGAGATTGTTCATTACAGGTGGGCTCAGACTGCTGACAGTGGTTGTGGATGAAGCACTGGTCTTAGGGGTATTCACTGGCGTAACTGATACTTTGGTGGAGGCTGGCACAAATGGGCTTGGCGTTACGGGTGCAGACGGATAGGGCAGTGTAAAGGAAGTAAGGCTACTCAACACAGGTGGGTTCAGACTGCTCGCTGTGGCTGTGGATGAAGCACCGGTCTTCGGGGTGTTCACTGGCGTGACTGATACTTTGGTAAAGGCTGGTACAAATGGGCTTGGCACTACGGATGGAGACCGATAAGGCAGTGTAAAGGGAGTAAGGCTACTCGATACAGGTGGACTCAGACCACTCGCTGTGGCTGTGGATGAAACACTGGGGAGGTGTGCAGGCGTGACCAATACATTGGGTGTAACTGGGGGCGCGGAATGCGTGACAGTAATCAACGGAGGATTAATAGTAGTGCCAGACGAAGGTGGTGCACAATCGAAGGGTGCTGACTCCACTGATGATGACTCATTGTCTGATAATCCCCCTTCCATTTCTTCAGTAAGTTTGGCTTCTAAGTCCAAAATGGCAGCTGCTTTTCTTGCTTCAGCGAGCTTGTGGTCTGCCTCAGTCTTTAGGGATTCCAGCCTAGTGATGGCCTTTAGTTCTTCTTCCTCGGCTTCTCGTATCCGGGCAAGTTCACGGTGTTTTCTTTTCAGTTCTAACATCTTCATTTCTTCTTCATTTCTCCGTTGTCTCTCTTGTTCCGCAAATACAAGAGCCAGTTGAGCCTTTTCTGCCTCTAATCTGCGGGCTTGCGCCTTCGAACTGTAAGTGCTGCTTGAGTGGCGGTGCTGCTTGGACCAGTCATTTTCTGTAAATCTTGCATTACCCACTCGTTAAACTTGGTCGCTGCATCGCAAATAAATTTTTCAACACTTGCAGAAAGGCTTCCCCTTTGGTGGGCTAGGATGGCGAAAAGTTTTGCGCTTTCAGTTCTTTTCTTCAGGTTCAGCAACATCCATAAATTTATTGTGTGACAAAACAGAGTTCTTCCACAGGATTTCGTAATGGTCGAACTTTTCCTTTACTAAAGTCACGTTCGACGAGTCTTCGTCCAGAGCTTAGGTGACCAGAACGAGAACGCTTCAGGGATAGAGCTCTCTCCCGCCTCACATCTTCAGAATTTAATCGCGTGGAGGGTCGCGATTCACGTTTGTTGACATCGCTGTTTTCCATTTTACGAGGAGAGGACGTCTAATTCGCCAACATGTGAATTAGCGAAGGTGAAATGGGTCGTGTTTTATCGATTCGTTGAATAATTGTGGTGTTTTCAACAGAGGTCGTTGCTCGCGAGGACGAAAAGCTATCTAGCGAAACCACGTGCCTTTGTGTTGTCCTTGTGCATGCAAGCGACGCTCGGTGAATAATCGGTGAACAGTGCGATAATTGTTATCGAGGCGACGAAACAATTAATCAAATAAAACCATGAATAGGCGTTCTTGGTGAAACCTATTCGCAAAGCCGATAGGAACGTGACGAGGTCAGTTCTTCACAAAAGTTCCCGTTTTATTCTGAAAATAATAAATTAATGACTAAAATTACAAGGCTGCTAGGGCTTCGAAAGTTGCTAACAAGGCGACCAACTGGCTAAAAATAACAGCAACAAACAAAACTAAACGCTAAGATTAAACAACAGAAGAACAATATCAGTAAAGGACCGCAAAAGAAAATGCTGTACGTGTACGTAGGATGTATTAAACCAGACCTAATCAGCCAAAGAAATACTCAAATGACAAACATAGCAGCAAGGCTGATCTGACTACGTAGAAAGATTTGACTCCACAAGACATCAACACGACACTAATAGAACTTCAACAGAGCAGGGTTGCAGCCGTAGACAGCTGCTTCGCTCTACTTAGAGCTCATCAGTACGGCATAGCAAGATGGCGAAAATGCCGTAAAAATACCCGTGCACTCTGTTAAAAGCCCTAAACGAGGACGCACGCCCACCAGATCACGCCATCACGTGTCTTGGAAAGGTCGAGAGTCCAAGTGTCGTGTTGATGTCTCGCAGAGCCAAAGATAGGACCTTATACCGAAACATGGATAAAACCGTGCTATAAAGAACAGCATATCGGATCTATAAAAAAGATCTACGGTCCAGAAAACACACATACAGTAGAACAATATCAGTAAAGGACCGCAAACGAAAATGCTGTACGTGTACGTAGGTTCTAGTAAACCAGACCTAAGTAAACCAGACCTGCGTCCTCGTTTAGGGCTTTTAACAGAGTGCACGGGTATTTTTACGGCATTTTCGCCATCTTGCTATGCCGTACTGATGAGCTCTAACTAGAGCGAAACAGCTGTCTACGGCTGCAACCCTGCTCTGTTGAAGTTCTATTAGTGTCGTGTTGATGTCTTGCAGAGTCAAATCTTTCTACGTAATCAGCCTTGCTGCTATGTTTGTCATTTGAGTATTTCTTTGGCTGATTAGGTCTGGTTTACTGGATCTTGTGAGCATTTCTAACTGGCGGGTCTAGCCACAGTACTTCTAAGTGTCGCGATTTTTCTAGTATGCACAAGCTCGGAAAACGCGTCAACTACAAAACCAAAATAATTTTATGAATTGGCAATTCTAAACAAATATCGAACACCTTCAAAACCTTAGAATAAGCCTTTCCGTCAAAATCCTTGAAAAATTTCGGACTGCCTTCAAGTTAATTAAGTAAACTAGACACCAAACATCCAAGGGCTAGAAACATCCCTAATGGTAATCTGAGAGGAAGCCCAATGAAAGAAACAGTTGCACAGAGTCTACGGTATTGACCAGACATTCCCAACAGTTACTTCATTGAGGGTAATAATGTAATAGTGTATGGTGACTTTAAATGCCCGAATTGCGTCAAAACAACGTATTCTGGCTTCATAAGTTTGGTAAACGACGTTGACAGATAGGTAAGCCATTCTGAAGGCATGTGAATTTCTATAATTTGCTATCCCATTCAAACTTTAGTTTCGGTGGGAAGGTGGATAGGAACACAGCAGTCGGTATCCTTGAGATAATGGATGCCATAACTTAGTTTGGTGTCAAAAGCGGGATTACATGTTGCAGTGTGTCCATGAAGACAAATCGATACGTGCAGTCACACCAAAGGTTCGCTTGCAAGTGAACGAACGTCCTGGTTTCGCGCGCATATCTCACCTGATACCTTAGGGACATTGAAAATTGAAAAAGTAGAATCCAATCCAATTTAAACCTATCCCGGTTTATGTTGTCTTACGAGATGCACAAAGAGCTATTCAAGATTTAATTGACACAAAAAAAGTATTCCACTAATTTGTTAAGCACTTATTTTGCTGCAATTTTTGTTAGGCTACAACTGGCGACGACACAACGAGTCTAAAAAAAAAATTGGTGACTGAATTATCCAAGGCAGAAACGTTGTTATCCCAGTTACTCCAAATTAATTGCCGTTTACACTCTAATGTTGAGTTCAGAACAGAACTTTACAGAAATTCTCTACTAGGGATATAAAAATCCGATTAGCTATTTACCAAAATAATTCAAAAGGGAGGAAGCGCCCGTCACATATACACATGGTTCTCAGAAAGGTCTTCCAATAAAATTTACATGCAGAAAGAAAAACGTAGTTAAAAAGTTAGAAATGCGTGGTATAACCGTATAACATGTTACAAGCGTAAATTATAACAAAATACAAGGGGGAAGTGTAAAATTTGAGATACAAGTTTCAAAAATATTAACGTTACATTAAACTCAATTACAATCAAGATGCGGGTCTATTATAGCGATTTACAGCAAAGAAAGCTTTTTCCTTTTTCGTGTCAAATGTTCATTCTATCTAAGAAAAGAGACGTGATAGCGTTCGGCCCTGTCCACACATGTACGTTTGCGTTGACCTTTTTAGTCTGTCCACATGAAAAAGTTAAAACGTTTCACAAACGCTCAAAGCTCATTCTAAAATTCCCTTTCCTCTCTTCTGCAATGAAAATTTGAGCAGTGAACGTATCCCACAAAGCGCTTTTCCGTTATGGCCGAACCCGAAATCTGCTAGATCCTTATCCCCTTCGAAATCCGAGTCGTTCTAAGCTTGGCCGTTTTGTGTTACAAAGAGAGATTAACCCCTCTTCTGATGTAATCTTCATCTACATTTAGCTGAGAAATGTAGACATATGGGGTATCAGCTCGTGAAATCTCAAGTTTCGTCGGGGGGGAGGCTCGGATGCTGAAATCACAAGCGCTAAGTGCTCCCGCCGCTGCACAATATCTCAGATTTGCAGACAAATCGCAGCGACAATCTTCAGTAGTTTTACAGGGGATTTGAAATTACGCTTAAAATCGCTGTTTAAATCACCTTCAAAATAATAAGTGTAACCGGCCTTTTTCACTGTAGCCATTGTAGTACTTCTTGCTTTATTTTTTGTCGCCTTTGACAAAAACTTAAGTGATTTTTTTTGCTGTTCTTTCTAGACCGTCACTGCTTTAAATGACTCATGTTTGTTGACACATTTTGAACGAGATAACGTAATTTGGCAAAATAAGGAAGGTTACAGACATTACGGAACAATGTAATTAACATCTGTATTCTTCCTGTCATTCTTACCTAATATATTCTCTCTTTAATACCCCTGACTGGTTTAGTCATTTGTCAAGTTACTGGAGGTTTTCCTACAAAGGCGGCCTACTGACCAATTAAACAACAAACCGCGTGACATGTTAATCGAGATAACTTATTACCTACCCGTTAATATTTTACCTAACTCAAAGCTTTTTAACATATCTTGCTCGAAGCGCACGTAAAGTGTTCGTTTCTCCGACTTTTTGAAAATTCACTCGTCCATAAGAGCTGTTCGACGTAATGGTTCGCTTGTTTTTCTGGGTTACCGTAACTTCTATCATAGTCACAAGCGTTGGATTTTCAGATGGTTTTACCTTGCATAATAGCTTACTACGAGGCCATGTGTTTAAGACTTTTGTCTCCATTGACTGGTTTCAGTGTATTCTTGAGTGCTACACACAGGAAAACTGCCTTTCCTACAACTATTTTCCTGCTGGGAAAATCTGTGAACTAAATAGCTTTGGCTCAGACGACCCGTGCAAGGTCAATGTTGATTTTATCAGTGCAACGGGATGGATTCATCATTCACTGGATACGTCGAAGGTAAAAACTATAATCATAGATTCGTATTGCATGATTAACTTGTTATGACCTTATTGTACCTTAAACTTGTCTTTTATCTCTCATTCTACCTTAAAGGAAATTTCAGCAAAGTTTCGTTGATAGATTCATTTTTGTTCGTTTGTTTAGTTGAGAAGAAAGCTAGTTTTAGTTTTTTTCTATGCATAACTTTCGTTCTGTGCAGGTGTTTCAAGATGTTTATTTTACTCCCACGAGTAAGTACTGTACTGATAATTACAGTGTTATTTCGTCCGGTTGTGATTGGTTAAATGTATCACGTGATGCCAAAGTGTTTGTCCACGGCGAAAATTTATCAACACACAGTGTGTCTTTGTTGTTATGAAACACTCCCTAAGAAAAAGCGGTAAATGGAAATATCAAGTCGCATTTTATGTAGGACTATAAAATGCAAATTTCCGAGGGGGCATTTGCGAACGCTGAACATCGAAACAGTTTGCTGTCATATCTCGGAATTTGAGTAGTTTTGAGTCTATAGTAGATATAAGAAATAGTTTGAACACGCGTAATTTAATTTTGGCCCAAAAACGAGACCTAAACACACAACATAATTAAATTTAACAGAGCGGTTTTTCGTTTTGGGCCGGCTGCTTGCAAAATATAGCGAGGAGCAATTAATTTAATGTTTTTTTTTCTTGGATCAAACGGCAGATAACTTTTCTTGAAAATTTAGGCCATTCTCGCGGAAAATTTTGCACAGTTCTTTTTTGATCTTTTCAATTTCTTGTGGCGTTTTGTCAAAGGCCGCAAGACCGTCGTCGCGATAGAGACCGATGTTTTGGCCATACTTCTCCGTGAGAAGGGATAACAAGTAGCAGCCGACTAATTCACACGTTTCAGCACCGTCGAAAGAACCCATGGTAACATCGAAAAGATCATTTGAAGATTTTTTTCTCCCATGTGGAATCATTGCTGAACAACAGCGAGCGTTTTGCGTGTAAGATGATGTCGCGCCCATGTCTACTGATGGGTCAGTACTTGCTGGCAAAGTCGAGAGCCATTGAGAGCAACTTCTCATTGATTGAAGAATAGAATTCACATACGTCGAAACATATGAATGAGAGTGTCTCTTTATTCTTTAAGCTGTTGAACCATGATAAGACGCTGGACGTGTTCTTCCACTGGTTGATTTGTGTGCTGCGGATTCCATCAACAAGCGGCTTTCTGAAATATCTTCAGACCGTGAATGCTTTGACAACGCCAAAACCGTGTATCAAGAAGCACTCAATAAAAGTGGCTACAATTACAGCCTGTCTTACAAAGAGTCACACAACGATACGCAGCGATCACGGAGGAACCGTCCAAGAAACATCCTTTGGTACAACCCACCTTTCAGCAAGAATGTCAAAACGAACGTAGGAAAGTGCTTCCTTTCTCTCATTGACCAACACTTTCCTAAATCAAACCCACTACATAAAATTTTCAACCGGAACACGCTTAAATTGAGCTATAGCTGCATGAGTAATGTCAAAACCATTATTTCCAATCACAACAAAGCTGAAATTAATAAATCTGATCCCACCAATTATAGCAATTGTAACTGCCGGAATTCAAGCACGTGCCCCATGGACGGAAAATGCAACGACCAAAACATCATTTACCAAGCCGAGGTCACGACATCAACCTCAAGAGAGACATACATTGGGCTTTGTGACACAACTTTCAAGTTAAGATACAGAAACCATGTATGCTCATTTAGGAACGAGCGATATAAACACGCAACCGAATTAAGTAAATATATTTGGAGCCTAAAAGATAGGAATATTATGTATAACATCAAATGGCGTAAGGTGAAGCAGGCCCGTTCATATTCAAATGTAAGCAAGAGATGTAATTCGTGTTTATGGGAAAAATATTTTATTATATGTAAACCCGAAATGTCAACTCTAAACAATAGAAGCGAACTGATATCTACATGTAGACATTCCAAAAAATTCCTGTTAAAGACTGTGCTCGCTTAGATTAGCCAATCATATCCGTCTACATCACGCCACTAGGTATTGTTCTGTATTTTCAAATTTTGAATATATTCTCATGTATCCGTTATTTTTGGCAGTTGCCTGATGATTGCTTCGCAAGAAGCATGAAACTCTGAGTAGCAATAAATGTCTTCGACCAAATAATCCAACTCTGCAAATATACATATTGCTCTAGTTTATCTATTGAGCACTTTAATAGCTGATGAAGCCTTCAATTCATTATCTTTTTATATTATATATATATATGTATGGAGTTATAATTGTGCTATGCTCTGTAGAACTGATGATGTATGTTGAACATCCGAAACATGTCTTCCACAAAACTAAAACGTGGTTGTCGTCTTTCTAAACTGCGTCAATCAGTTTATCATAATTAACGCAGTTCGAGATACAGAGTGTTACTTGGGACCACGGGTAGTCCGTGAAATTTTGTTCGGGACATGGAAAATTTGAGATTAGTAAAAGCAATTAGCAAATCCCTGAAAATAGAAAAGAAATCCAAGAGAGAACATGTTTCTGTTCGAACAGCAGGGGCCGACTGTGTTTTCTAGAGATATAGATATTTGTTTTTGCGATTCCGGTTAAGTGATCAGTTTCTGAGAAGTTAGCTATTGGAAAAGAGCACTGAACATCAACATCTGGATTTACAAGTACTTTTAAAACTGGTAAAACATAAAGGCGACCGCATACAGCGTTTATTGTCACGGTCTGGAATTGATAACATTCACATTGCAATTGTAACTTCTGTAATGGAATAAATGTTTGCGGCAATATTTTCGGGTAACGAATTTTGCAGAAGTTAGAAATATCAGCCTAAGGAAACATTTTTCATAACTTTTTAACCACCATGCTTCTTTACAAAAGTACAGACAAACGCTTTCTTACTAGTACCGATTTTTAGCTTTCTTATCAAACTCGTGCTTGTTTTGAAAACAAAATATCGAAATTGATGAGGACCACCCAGCTATCGTTACACAAGAGCGCCTTCAGGCAACAAAGTTTGTGAACCAGTGTAAATGCAATTTGGCGCATGCGAACGTCGTAAAAGTAGTTGAAAAGACCAGGAAGGTAGCAGTAACAGTTTTAAAAAATGACAAGCAGGGCAGCTTTGCTTTCTAACTCTTATTATTTCGCGCATTTTACGGGTCGGTGTTTGTCAAGGAGCAGCGTACTGTTTACCCTTCGTAATCAAGAGACGGTTTACCCTTAAAAGGTATTCGTGCAATTTTTCACTCTTCTTTGCTTCTGATTTGCAGGACATGGAAGCAAAAAGAACGAGCGCTGTATTCGCAAGACCTAAAGAAAGTGAGTGGTTAATATCAGTAACATCTGCAAAAGAGGTGCCTTCGTTGTTGGAAACAAATGTCCATCACGAAACACCTATCTGATCTAAGTCCTATTTTTTAAAGTAATTCTTGTAAAGCTGTACTTTTATTAATTTTTTTTTTACTGTTTCTGTTTCGGTCAGCTCTAACTCTTTGTTCTCACAGTGGAACCCCGATAAAACAAAGTCCCATTTTACTATAAAATCTTTGCCGTCGTTCGTTATACCGGGGCCTTCGTTATATGGGGGTTCGTTAGACATGAAGAAACTTGCGAAAATTCGCCGATATTTGGCTTGAAACGAAAGTTCGCCATTTTTCGCCGAATTTCGGCGAATTTAGTACGCATTAATTTTGCACAATGCTGTATCGGGGTTCCACTGTATTGAAATGTAAATCTGAGCGACTCGCTGGTATTCAAGACCAACATAGTGCACCTTTTTGGGTACGAAACATATTTTTACAACAACTGAGAGAATTCTCGCGCGCTGATTGGCTAATTTTTGTTGTCAATAAGAGTACAGACGGATAAAATGCGTAAAACTGACACAATCATTAAAAGTTTTGTCAAACTTTTCAGCGCTACATTCTTCATGAGGCGAGAATTGTACCACAAATCTAGTAGTCTTCAATGAGGAAATCATCTAAAATTTATGGGTTAAAACTGAAGAAACCATTGCAGCCTTAGAGCGAAAGGATGAGGATGTTTGTTGAGGATTCAGAACTGAAAATCGGCGGTGAGCGGGAATTTGTGCTGTCGATGAAATTAAGCTGAACCGTGTTTTAGCGGATTATTTTGTGCACAGTTTTCACAGGAATAAAGGTTAGTTCAGCAATTAGTAAGAAAAGGCCAGAAATACAAGGAAAAATTCTAAAGTTTTAATTTTCGAGCCTGTGATTATCCGAATTACAGCGATGAAATCAGATTCTGCGGCAATCGTCCCTGCCATTGACTCTTGCATTTCTTTCCTTCGTTTGAAACTCAGTTTTGGCTTTTTGTTATTGTAAAAAACAAATTGACTTTGACAATGTTATGACGAAAATTATCATCAATAAGAGGACAGACGCATAAAAAACTGACGTCAATTTGTTAAGTAGAGGTTGCGCGTCCTGATGAAATACCTGACGAATTATGTTTTTATGCAGAAAAACTGAACGATAAAGCGAATAGAAAATGACATTGAGTAAGAAAAACATCCATGGTTGGAAGTTTCAGGATTCGAGTGAGAAAGTCACAAAATCCACCTGTTTTGTAAGTTACCCCTATTCTGTACCATAGATCTAGAGTTGCAACTGTGAGACAATATCTTCGTTTTTATCACGTTTCTTTAGAGAGAAATTTCCTCAACATTGTCTGTCTCTACCTAGGTGTGTAAATGGGTGCATGGAGCCCTTGTAGGGTCGCAGTGGTGCAGTGGGTAGCGCTTCAGACTTCTGATCGGAAGGTCGTTAGTTTAAGACTGCTGTCGGCATCGGAATGTTGAGCAAGAAACTATGCTTTATTCAGATGTTAAAATGGGGGGAATGTTGGGGTTAGGGGGGGGAGAACAGTGCTCGTAGTTTCTTTGTAACAGAGCCTATATAAGAGCCAAAGAACGCCCGGCCGTAGGGGCCCTTTTCGCCTGTGTACTGAAGAGTTCACTTATGCATAGGAGCTCGTGGGGAAAATTAACAAAATGCTGGGAGAGGGATATTCCAACGTTGGACTAGCTTCCTATCCACACTTTTGGCCATTTATGCTTTCCGCCTGCTTACGGTGTTACCTTGTACTATTTTGATAGACTTCACCGCAACAATGACCTGTGATAACTCCATGGAAATCTTTGCTGATGCTGTTAGTCTCGGGAGCAACGATAATTGGCAAATCGCGACTACCTTCCACATACCAGGAGACACCCAAGTTATTTCAGTGAAGGGAAAGGACAGGGGATCACAGTTCGGAATACTCGGCTCCTTTAGCAACGGACTGGTGACTAATGAAAGCTGGAAATGTAGCAGTGATTTGTACTCCGGATGGAATTCCCCGGATTTTAATGACCAGCTGTGGCCTTTTGCAAAGGTAGTTGGAAATCACGGTGATTCGCCGTGGGGATTTATAGCTGGTATAGCACAGACGGCAAAGTGGATATGGACTGCTGGTCAAGACGACGATGTTTATTGTAGACTGAATCTGCAGTAATTAACTACTGAACAAAATGTTTTCTTGTAAAGTAGACATTTAGCAGATTCGTTTAATAGAAGCTCCAATTCTAAATGACGAGATCAAGCGGCGAATTTGGTAAAAAATTTCCAGCTGGCGAGAGAGCTTCTGTTTTTCAATGGTTGTAGTACAGAAGAGCGGAAATTCATGAGTTTGTCACGGGGCCTTAGATTTTTCCTCGTAGTGCCATGCTAGTTATTAAGATAAGCAATATTTTTTCTTCCCACCCACGCATTTTTATGGGATTAAAAATAAAGTCACAGACAGTCTACTGCCCCCATAAAATTGTATTGCATACATGTAAAAAGAAGCGAAGCGTCTAATAAAGGGATAATAAGCAGTGTTCACGGGCGTGCTCTTCTGGTACTATTCCCAAATAAGGACACCGTGAAACCCAGATGATACAACTACCGATGGTCCATAAGAAGTGAGCGTATTAATGAGATGGTCGGATTAACGGACTAAATCAACCTCGTTCCCAGGGCCTTCTCCTAGCTCAAAATGACAGTCGGAGAAACCTTTGGCCTAGGATACTCCAAGAATGGTGGAGTATTTTGTCACGTGACACACGATGAAATGACTTTTTTGGAGGTTGTTTCCAGCGTCTGGCGGCCCTGTTTGTTTTCTGTAATCTAAAACTGTTGTCCAAACGAAGCGAAGACATTTCATCGTGTTTACGTGGCAAAATTTTAACGAATCTTTGGAGCCATTTTCGCAGCCTTGGCCAGGGGTTTTTGAACGAGGAGAAGGCTCTGGGGACGGGGTTGGGGTTAAATTACGAATAAGCAATCACAAACTTATGATTGAACTTGGTAGATACAACCAAATTTCTAGAGACAATAGACTCTGCCCTATTTGGCGTCAATTCAAATCAAATCAAAGACGAAATCCATTTTCTCTTCTGTTGTTCCAAATACTCAATAATAAGGGATGATTTTTGAATAAAATACAGACTTATCCCAAATATTAAGCATTTACCTGTCAACGAATTGATCATGGAATGAATGAGCTCCTCTATTTATTTTATTAACTCCAATTAATTAAATTTATGTTATCTTGCTTTGATTTTCGAGACAAATTGTTATCAATGTAATTTAATTATTCCATGTATATTTTTTCTTAGTTGCACGCTTTTGCAATACTGTAAAGTTTGAGGTCATGCAAATAAAGCTTGCTGTTGTTAAACGGAGGTTTCAATTACTGCATAAGCAGCTGTCCTACGGGCCAAGACTCGGGGTTTCGACCGTCAAGGAAAAGCCAGGGAAAACATCGTTGTTTCATGGTCAGGGAAGAGTCAGGGAATTTGGCACCAAGTCAGGGAAATTCTAAATCTTACCTCGAAGTCGGTGAAAAGTCAGGGAATTTAATTTTCCTTTACTTGGCACTAGGTTTGACGGGGGTTTTTATTGTTGGCAAGGAAATACTGTTGCGAAAACTATTTCGAAAACTATTGGCTTTCCGCCAAAGAATTCAACACGCAAGGTCAGTGTTAGTTGATTTGTTGCCAGTGAAAAGTCAAGGAATTTGTTTTATCCTGATGAGTAGCAACCCTGGAAGTTAACAACGAGATGGTAGCCCGTAGCTATATCACAGCATGACTTAGTTTATTAACTCATATATTGCTCAGCTTTCAAAACCAACAAAATTTGAGTCTTTATTCCAAAAATCGCGCACATAAAATAGCTTTCCGGGTCCGAAAGGTTATCGAGACTTTTCGAGAAACGGACCCCAGCTCCTTATAACCGTCACTTTTGCGCCCAAACGAATGCTTGGCCATTTCGTATCCGAAAATCTCCCTGATCTGACGGCCTGAACGACCAGTCATTACCTTTTATAGTCCCAAACTGCTATCTTCCTTATATTACACAGTTCATACGAACACTCTAAATGCCTGGTTGTTTAAGTAAGAAAAACAAAAAAACATTGACAATCAATAATCAACAATTATATTATAATCAATAATCAAGAATGTGTGAAGGATGCTATTCGATGCAACGAGGTAAAGAAGGAATTGGAAAAACGAAGTGACACGGAAAGCAGACCAAAAGACATATCTGAAGATAACGAACCTTGGAGTCACCCATCACAAATGATTACCCCTGATAAGATAACGGAGGTACTATGGACTGGATACTTCGCTCGTTTTGGACATTTCACATTAAAACAGTTCCAAAAGGATGCAGTTCAAGCGGTTGAACTATGTCGCGATTCTATAATAACCCAGCCTACGGCAAGTGGGAAACGCATATGCTTTCAGTTACCTTCCTTATTTGAGGAAAGGCTTATAACTGTGGTAGTATGCCCGACAATCTCTTCGATTAATTCACACGTGGAAAATTTGAAGCTTCACGGTATTACATGTGCATCCCTTGGACCCGCTTCCGGCGAGGCGCTCCTCCAGTCACTATCGGCGTGTGATAAAGAAGAGTTACAGTCTTTGATCTTTACAACTCCGGAATATTTTACAAATAAAGTAAAGAACGAACTTCTTGAGATGAAATCAAGTATAAAGTTGCTGGTATTAGACGAAGTCCATAAAATGTTTGATAGAAATTCTAAATTTAGATCTTGCTACGATACTTTCAAGACGTTAAAAGAGGAGTTTGACAACATCCCAATAATGGTGCTGTCTGCGACTCTTAATGACTCTGAGTTGACAGACCTAGCTACAAACTACCTGCGGTCACCTGTTCTAATCAGGGAAAGCGTCAACAAAAAGAACACAAAACTGAATGTCGAGTACTACAAAAAAGTCCGCCGAAGAGACGGCGACAATATGTGGGATGATGTAGTCAAACGTCTAGCTAACTCGATACAGGATGACTACGCTATCGTTTACATGGATTTCACAATCGACGTTGAACGTCTAGTCAAGGGATTGAAAAAGGCTGGTCTTAATGACGTGAGGGCGTACTATGGCACAATGCCAACTGAAACAAAGACCAAGGATGACAGCGAATTCAAAAACAGGGAATTCCAGGTTCTTGTCGCCACAGAGGCGTATGAGGTAGGAACCCACAACCCCCACGTTAATGTCATTTTCCGAATTGGATGCATGTGAAATATGGCGGTGCTAGTGCAAGAATTTGGACGAGCCGGTAGAAACAGCGATTCTTCAGATGGCATAATTCTTGGAAATGAAAATGTCGACGACCAGTGTCTAATCTACTGGATAGATAATTGTTTCCAGAACGAAATTCTACCTAAGAAAATTGAATACGAGTAATGCTGGAAGTAGCTATATGGGCTTCAGGCTGGCACGTGCCTCCGAAAAAGTCTCCTGGAGAATTTCGAATCTACAACTGTATTTGAACAAGATGCAAGTGGTGAGTACTGTTCCAGCTGCGACATCTCTTCACCAAGAAATTTCAATTGCAAAGAAAGTGCTACTCTTCTTCTGAAAGCAATGCGAGAGGTTGCAAAACTTCTGGTAATAAAGACTGGAATTAGCCAAGACAAAATAATTTCCTGGCTACGAGGTTCTAAGCAAGGATGGATTGCCTCCCCTGATATTAAAAAATATTTAGATTGTTCGGAAAGTTATTCAAAGGGCGCACAACTCGATGGAAGACCTCTTAAAAAGCAATGGCGGTCGACGCATTTGGGCCAACTTGTACATTTAGGTTTAATCAAAATTTCATTTAATATTTATCGTGGCCAGACATTTAAAACGGCGTCAAGATCCTATTGTGTGACAGAGAAAGGACACGCTTTCCTCGAGTCTCCATATGATCTATTTGTACTACATCCAGACGTATCTGAAGACACTAAACCAAAACTTGCAGTTAACAGAAAAGATGACTCTACATGTAGAGGCAAACACCATTTGCCAAAGATCAGAGAACAATTAAGTGATTGCAAGAGGTGGTTTGATGTCAAAGACAAAGTTGCGTATGAATATCCCGGGTTCGACGACGAAAATGGTCTGATTGGTTACTGCAAAGATGTCAAGAAAACAGAAGGCTTTGGATCTTGCCAAAGGCCACATTTTATGTGGGACGATTGCCAACTGACGAAGAGAGGTACCTCCACTCAAAAGTTGTATTTGAAGATCGATGCAAGAAAAACAGAAGTATGGCTCAAGCGTGCATTTTGCGAGGGTGTAAAAATATGTTCTTTTGAGGATTGTACTTACACTGTAAGCAGTCGACAAAGGTTAAACAAATGCAAACATCATGCTTCAAATCACTCCCTTAAGGCAACTGGTAAATGCCCCGCGCAAATTTTCTATGTGTGGCCAGTAGTGGACGATGGGAGGAGGTGGATTGGGTGCCTACCAGGAGCAACTCACAACCATGCGAAACCAGCACCTCACGTGATCTCGCAATCCGTCAAAAATGACATCCAAACAGCTGTAAAGAAAGATTGCTCGCTAACCACAAAACAACTACAGAAAGGCCATGGGATTGGATTTATTCCTGCTAAAAAATCTCCAGCAGCTTCCAGTCCCAATAGGATAAGGAAAGAAAGGCAGATAGCACTGGAGGGCAGGGCCAAACTTCATCCTATCCTTATTCCTGCTGTCCAAGTGTTAGAGTTCGAGAACTTCAGAACAGAGTACGAAAATGCGCAGGAGTCGGTCGATCAAGACTTTCTAGCCAAAGTAAATGAGAAAATGGAAATACCAAATGGAAGGAAAGGAAAGTAAATGAGAAAATGGGAATACCAAATGGAAGGAAAGGAAAGTAAATGAGAAAATGGGAAAGTACCAAATGGAAGGAAAGGAAAGTAAATGAGAAAATAGGAAAGTACCAAATGGAAGGAAAGGAAAGTAAATGAGAAAATGGGAAAGTACCAAATGGAAGGAAAGGAAAGTAAATGAGAAAATGGGAAAGTACCAAATGGAAGGAAAGGAAAGTAAATGAGAAAATGGGAAAGTACCAAATGGAAGGAAAGGAATACTTGCTGACGCCCTCAAGAAATTTCGCTTTTTTTCTATCTAGGAAGACCTTTTGAGAGACACAGAGGATTGATACGTTGACAGAACATACACAAGCAATAATAGTTTCCCATATTTATTTAACATGGTGGCGTTTAACGAAACTACGATGGCGTATAATGTAGTTGCGAGAGTGCTTCTCAATAAGCAAGACGGCGATGCTTATGCAACAGCTATTTCGGAGGTATTTGAGTATGTAACTAAAATCCACCCTTCATTTAAAAACGGACAAAACCTCAGGCAGATCATGGTGGATTTTGATCAAGCGGAATACAATGGCTTTGAGAGGTGCATGGGATCAAAAATGTTTCTTTCGCTACCTGGGTCATAGTATCCAGGACTTTAAGCAGCAAGTTGATATCAAGCTAGTTTTTGACGTTCTTTGTGGTAACAAAAGTATATCAGAGGCCAAGCATCTTCTCCCTCCTCGCTTGGCGGCTATTTGTAACGCAGTTACCAACGATCACTGGTCAAAATCTGTTTACTGGGTGAGATGGCGGTCAAGGGAGCGAATTCTAAGAATGTTTTGCAAGGCGTTCACACTGCGAAATAACGAAGAGTGGGACGCGACTCCAAATACTAACAATCCCGTGGAGTCCTTGAATCGCCAGTCGACTGGAGAAGGATGTAACAACATTTCTGTATTGATGAAAAACATTTACCTGGAAGACAGGCTGCATGCCGTCAAAATTGTTGCAAGTGAACAAAACATTAATATTAGCTATGAAGACAACAGACAGGAAGAAAGAGAAAAAAAAAAACGAATTGAAAGAAAAGGAAGCGGTCCCGACTCAGCTTGAGAGGAACAAGTAGTATGGTAAACGAACACGAAACTCAGATGGACCAGACACCGCCTGACAAAAGAGCACGGTTAGAGAAAAGATCATCGAAAAGGAAATTGGGACAAGAGATGGTTGGGACCAGAGTTGAAGTAGAGTACGAGGAGAACGTCGACGGAAAGGTGCGTTATCTTGGATGGATAAAGGGCACGGTAATGGAATATGATAGAGCGAAAGGGTATCTTGTACAGTTTCCAGACGATGTGGACTGGATACCAACTCTCAAAAGCAAGGACGTGAGAATTCCAGAACAGCTTGGTACTTAATTCATTTCTCTTTTTCTTTCTTATGTAGCCTGAATTTCAGCTGTTTCCTGAGCGAAGCGACCTTACCCCCGAATGAGGCACGTGTGAATTAATTGGCGACTCAGTATTCAATTACTCGGCAAAAAGAATTGATTTTTATTTTGACGAAGTAGTAGTGTGGATAGCTTGACTGTTGTTTTTTTGGCTGGCAAAATGGGTCACACGAGAACTTGCAGCATTTAACTAAAGGGTATGTTAAAATTATAATCGTATCGACAATTCCTCTAACATTCTATATCATATGTACAAAAGTTTGGAAAAAATAATAGAAAAGCTACTACTTGAATAAAATAATTGCTTTCTATTATGCCAAAGGACGCTGTCGAATTAAAGTTTGGTCATAATGTTATCCGTTTTGCTGCGAAAATTCACTATTCTCGGTCGCTCTAAGTAGTCCTGCTATAAACTGTCCGGGAGAGCCAGTTAATTTCAGTCAGAGAAAGCTAAATTTCAGGGGTCGCGTCATATATCTTTTCTTTTTTCTTTTTTATGTAAAATTAGGGAGGGCCATATTGTAATCTACTGGGCAACCAGTAAATTATCAGTACCCTCATTAAATAAAGTATTATTATTATTATTATTATTATTATTATTATTATTATTATTATACAGCATATTATTTAAAAAAAAGTTACTTAACAGGAGAAGGCTGTAAACGATGAAGAAAGAACCACTGCTCACTTGAGACAATTTCATGTTTAGCCTCGAACCCATAGTAAACTGAACCAGTTTACATTTCCCTCTAGTAGTGAGATATCGAATACTCCTGCCGTCTCGTCCCCTCTATCCTCAGTCAAGTCAACACTGTGCCATCCAGAGATGTAAATTGAAATTTCCTCTTGTGTTTCTCTACACTCTGTAATATACCCGTACCTGTTGTCATGAAACCGCTCTCTTACTGGACGAAACGCGTTAAAAAACCGCCTTACTAATTTGGGCGGCGTATATCAGAGGATAGACGGTCGTCAAATTTGATTTTGAAGATCAATTAATCGAGGTAAAAAAAAAAAACAGAGAAAATCACATTGTTTTGGTCTTAATTTTTTTTTCATCTCCTTACAGTGTAATCAAATCAAGTAATCTGGTGCTCATGCATGACCTGCATGCATGCTATGACCGTCACTCGCTGTTTTCTTTTTACAAGAATTTAGCGCGTGCGTTTAAGAAATTAATCGGTGGGGTATTTAGTGAATAAACCCCTTCTGGCTGCTGGGTCGGAGGATAATGCCCGAGGATGAAAGATTGTCCGAAAAATGAACAGTTGGCCGAGAAGCGAAGCTTCTTTCAGCCAAGGGCATTATCCTCCGACATGCCGGCAAGCTAGGAACGGTTCATTTATTCTATAACCCTCCAATTTATTTCTACAACGCGTGCGCTTTATTGTGATAAAAAAAAAATCATTCAATGAGGGTACAGCACATTTGCAGCGAAACAAGTCCAAGCTGGTTAATTTTCTCGATTTTTTTAGACTATGATTGGAGTCTGAAAGGTTAAACCTGAAAAAGAGTGACTTCTTCTCTTGTTTTTCTATCCTCACTAAAATCGGACGACGGATATCAAATCGGATGACGTGCATCGCCTGATTCGCACTGTCCACTTTTGTACCACGTGATGTGTTCGTCCAGTGAGCGCTCGCGGAAATTAATCGGTGGGTTATAAAAATTAAATAGACCTTTTCGGCCAGCTTGGTGGCTAAGAGGATAATCCCCTCACCGGAAAGGTTGTTCTCGAAATTTAACAATTGACGGATAACCTCACCGCGGTCAAACGCCTGAGGCAGTTTTTTTTCGTTTTATTTCGTAAGATTCACGATGCAGTCGAAACATGAGCGAGGCTATATAGAATAGTGGGCGATCGTAAATATATTTTCAGTTCTCTCAAATTCCGCAGCTAAACAAAATTATTTTTACAAACTGCACCGACAAATCGGTTTCTCGTTTTCAAACACTTGAAACTTTTTTAGTAACGTTTGAAAAATTAAGTATCAAACTTTGAACAGAGAAAATAATTCCCTCATCTTTGAGGTACTTTTCTTATTTTTCTCGTTTGATTGCAGTGAATGGATAACCTTAAATCCTTGGGTTTTATCGGCCGCCGATATACCAGCCGTGGTGCTTTACTCTTGTTTCAATAAATCTGGTACCGCAATATATGCCAAAAATTCAACATGAATTCAGTCATTGTACTGGTTTGTGTGCTCATCATAAGAGTTTGTTACACAGTCTATCCGTACGTACCCTTCTGCAGGCGTATATTTCGCAGTTATGCGCCGATCAATTCGAAACTTCAACTACCCCCCCCCCCCCCCGGGCATACCCCGGGCATTTGACTGTGCATCGTGCCCGGGGAGGGGGGAATTTGAACGTTGCCTTGGAAGGGTGGGGAATTTGAACCGGATTTATCTCTTGTTCTGACGTAATACGCTCGCGGTTTTCGGTTTTTGCAGGGTTTGACGGATTTGACAAGATAGAATTTCGCCTTTGTTAGTGAACAACTCTTTCAAAAGGGTCTTTCAAAGAAGTTTGAAGGTGTCATCACGGCATATCTCTCTCTGAAAGGCATGTAAAGTGTTGATTGAAGACGAAATTTGTCTTTGAGGAGAGGTAGTTCAGTACTAATTGGTGGGGCATTTGAACGGCTTTTTTGCCCGGAGGGGAGGGAATTTGAACAAGCCAATCTTCAAAAGTTCAAATGCCCGGGGGGGGGGGGGGAAGATGTTGAACTTTCGAATTGATCGGCGCATTAATGAATCGCGAATTTTGTTTCATTTAGGTTATGTTTAGAGCAATATTTCGCCATTAATTAATGGCAAATTTGTTTTGGCATAACCAAATATGCAGAGAGTATATTTCGCCAATAATAAACGGTGAATCTTGTTTCATTTAAATTTATATTGAGATCAATATTTCGCCGTTAATTAACGGCCAATTGTTTTTGGGCATAACCTTAAATGCAGAGAGCATATTTCGCCGTTAATTAATGGCGAATTTTATTTTATTTAAACATTTGTTTAGATCAATATTTCGCCATTAATTAACGGTGAATTTTTTGTCATTATTATAAATGCAGAGAGCATGTTTCGCCAATAATAAACGGCGAATCTTGTTTCATTTAAATATATTTTTATCAATATTTCGCTGTTGATTAACGGCGAATTTTTTGGGCATTACTATATATCCAGAGAGCATATTTCGCCGTTAATTAATGGCGAATTTTGTTTCATTCAAATATATGTTTAGATCCATATTTCGCCGTTGATTAAAGGCGAGGATTTTCGCCCTTTATAATGTACCGACACAGTTTCTTGCCAATTTTTATTTTACTCTGTAGAGGACATTAAATGCAAAATTTGCATTTATCAAACTACCGCCCGTACTACGGCGCCCAAAGTAGCTAAATTTTAGTCACTTACGGTATACTGACAATCAAATCCTCAAACCGGAGCAAAATAAACTTTTGGATCATTTCAATTGCATTTTAGTAGTAGGGATAGATAGTAGTATTTGTGGTAGAAATTTGAAGGAAATCTATTTTTGAGTCCGAGATCGAGTGGAACACTCTTAGGGAGACAGCCTCTTAATGCGTGACTGATGGTGTCTCCTTGGGCTACACTCACGCAAGGTTTCCCAGACCATTTTGTTCAGCTTTTCACTGACGCTTCCTTATTTTGGCGAGTCCAAGTTCTGGGACTGTAACTATAAACGCCGAAATTTTGAGACTCGGTTACAGCCAATTTCGCTGCAGTGTGCACAGCCTGTGTTTCAAACGTCGCCCGTCACGATTCGCCCAAGATCGCATAACGGTGGAAGGACATTTCGCCCATAAAATGGGTCTACAAAGTGAATATTAACTTTTCTCAACTACAAACATCCCTAATAACAAAGAGAAATTGTCTGACCATGGGCGAATCATGACTGTCGATTTCAGCTGCATATTCACCCGGATGTTTAGACTTTTGATTCGACCGTCACGGTTCGCTCATAAAGAAGGGAAACTACACCTTAAAATGAAATCTAAATGCACACGCAGAACAGGATTGCGAATTTTTGATACCATTTGCTGACGATGGGCGAATCTTAGCCAGCGAATCATATTTTAAGAAATCGGTCTACGTACTGGAGTGGAATTTTAAGGATGTTTATATTTCAAGAAGTATTTGCTCCGTGAACTTTTATGGGCGAATTTCTATCACAATAGTGGATCATAGTCGAATCAAAGCCGGGGAATCGTGTTGCCAAAAAAAAGAGAAACGGTTCTGTTCAAAGCAAACAAATCGGCTCTGAAGAAAAATCTGCCAAGCGCATTATTTTTGATCGTCGATTACAGTATTACGTCTTCCAACTTGTGCTTGTTAATAGAGTCATTTGTTATAGTAACAAAATCTATTTAAAAAACGTCTACCAACTTAAAATTGAACGTGATTGATCTTCAAAGATTTAAGGTAAAATGGAAAAATGTATGCAAATTGGTTAACAGGTGCATTTGATTTGTACGATGAATTAATCAGGAAGAATGCCCCTGAGCTATCTGCTGCAATAAAAATCAAATATCTGTCACTTATATTTCTCTTCAAAATTTCGCGTCTTATCTTGAAAAATATTAAAACTAATTTGATTAGCATGATGTCTAACAACTCATCTTTCTGGATAAAATTGAAAAAAATTGGTCTCTTTTTGGAAACTGCAAATGATTGATATAATTTCTCGCAGCAGGAGAAAGGCTCAGGAATTGTGTTAAAAGAAAAAGCATTTTAAATATTAAATAAGTATTACTTTGACACGACACTATGTGTACGTTCTATTTTCAAGTGTGTTTGCCTTGACCCTTGTTTTAATACCGTATGGAATTGCAAGATTGCATTATTTAACTTCACATTTTCACACGCCTCAATTCGTGCCTGTCTAAAATAACATTCAATAATTCACTTGCTTTTGCTGGTCTATGTTTGTGGATTTGAGGAATAAATAGCTAAATCGAAGTTAACTACGCCGGATATTGATGAGTAAATGTATTTGTCGATAGCAGACCGCATTGCCTTGGCGTTTCTTCTCATCAGTGAGAAAACGGAAATTACATTTGACTGCGAAGGCAATTAAGTAAATAAAATACGAACAGAACAACAAAGCAAATACTGCACATCACCTTGGATAACAAGTTGAGCCAATCAGATCTGACAAAACAGCCTGGACGCGACGTGACTTAATTTAAAACATTCACATCCTGCTACACTCGCCGTAGATCAATGATCACTGTTTTGCAGAAAATATTGGGAACGCAACGATTTTACAGTGAAATGCAATGTGGTCTTGGCTTTCCTTTGAAATATTTTTGGTAAGCCTCAATGTGGTAAGAAATTTATTACTTTTTTGTGTACAATCTACTTCAAGTTTTGTTTGAACAAGCGGTTGTAAGGTATGTAGTTTTTCTGCCATGGATTTTGTCGTCACGTAGTTGAAGAAATAACGTTGTCCTTTCGTATCTGGTTGAAACAGGGGTACATAATCACCAGTATGTTGCCCATGAAATAATTCTAGTGTTAATCGGGTGGCGATACCATCGTTTGATATGCTGAGAAGCCCAAAGATGACTTATTTACTTTTTTACGCGCGAAATTGCTACCATCTGGCCAAAATGTTTCGTACAATTTGTTTTACTCGGAATAAGGCCAGTTCATGCAAAAAAAGGAAAAAATAAGTTGGAATAAGCGATCAGCGTATTAACGTGGTCGAGAAAATGGGTTGAACAAAGAATATTGGAATTTTAGCGGCAAAACAACCAAAATTGGTCTATTATAATAGAATATTTTGATTTTGAAGATAGTTGAAGAACAATGGTCTCTTTCTTTCAAATTTTTAATGAACGCTGTGTTTTTCAAAGGTTGGTAAATTGGAATTATGTCGCAACAATAAGCAAGGCATGTTGCTTAAAGAAGACAGTATAGATCATTGTAAAAACACGTTCTTCTTGTAAACAGGAAAAAGTTTCAATCCTGTTGTTGTTTAAAACTCACTGCCGGGGGTAAGATGGCTTAAGACTGTTCATCAATCATTTTTTCTTTTTATGTATTCAACTTACATTTAAATAATTCAAACCCAAGATGTCTATCTTGGCCAAAAGGTCGCAAATCCTTTTAACACAAAGTCCGCATTTATTTGGTTGCAAAAAACAAATAAAAAAAATCAGTTGTGCGTAAACGAACACAATAACGGCTAAAAGCCGAGTTTCTTGCCTAAGGCCTCGGTTAAACGGATTCAACGTCTTTCAACGCTGTTGAGTGCAACGTTCTTGTACCATGTTGAACGACTTGGTCAAACGTTGTTTATACCTGAGAACAGAAGAAAAGTTGAAGCAACATCAATCGATAGGGTAGTCAATCGCGTTTGACATGTCGAATTCAACAATGTTGAGTGGTTTTGCATGAAAAAAAGTATTGAGCCTTCTTGTCCAACGCCTAAGACCTGAAATACATAAGTATAACTAGCTAACACAGGGAGCGGGGTTCAGTGGCTATAAATTGAATGGTTACCTTTAAGGATTTTGTCCACAAACCCAAAATTTAGAACCGCGTTGTACAGTAAAACAAATAGTAAATAATAATAAAAAGTACCTTATGATGATGGTGATGGTCGGTGATGGTGGTGGCGGTGGTGTTGGTAGTGGTGATGATGATGATGATGATGATGATGATGATGATGATGATGATGATGATGATGACTACGACGACGACGAGGACGACGACGACGACGACGCCAACACTGAACATTTAAGTGTAGTATTGGAAAATGAGTTTACAGTTGGAGTTTTAAGAAGGGAACAGGAGAAATAGTGCAGATCACGAACTGAGCGGTGTTTTAGTAAGAGGATCGACACGTAAGCTGGAGATAGTCAATGAAGAGATAAATGTGATGAGGAGAACTTTAAAACATATGTGTGATTCTACAGACAGCCAGCGTAGATCTCGAACGCAGTGGTCAAAGGGAGTGGCAAGTCGGTACAAGTATTGATCTGTTATCTGCGGTGTTAGCGTGCGTCGCAAAGAATTGAAAGAAGGGGCTTTACATCGGGGTAAGGACCTGTGAAACTCACGGATGACATAAAACAAAGGAAACGAAACATGTTAAACAATAGCGTGCAGCAAAACAATAGCTTGCAAAATAAAGAGAATCTTGTCAGGTTCTCACACCGAGGTCAACCCCAAGAAGGGGAGTAATAAACGAAGCCTTTTACTTTACGACTGCTTACCACGTTCCATGAAACCATTAACCATTGGCCCGATTTATGCTAGAGACAAAGTATCCGTGAGAGAGGTCATTCCTCCATATGTAAATCCCAAGACGGATTTTGAGGGATCGATGATGTGTCTAACTATCAATCGCGAGACAGATAACAACGGATGTTTTGTCAATGATTAGATCGAGCAGACGCCTATGAAATATGACGGCGCTCATAAGCTAGAAGGAGAGAGTTAGACATGACAATATATCAGAGCACAGCATACTCTTTCAGTCGTATGCCTGAACCGGAAAATAACTTTATGAACTTCGTGTTACCCTTTGCTTTTGCTAAGAAATGGAAGTCGTGTACAAGTAGTAGAGATGAGATGAGAAGCAATAATCTCTTCCTCTATATCGCCGCACATGCTAACAAATGGGGCAAGTATGTTACGTCTATTAACCAGTAATCACATTTATCTCGAAACGCTCACACTGTATTATTTATTAAAATTATTGATTTATTTTATTTTATTTTCTTAATGGTGTTAAATCTCGCATTTTTTTAGGGCAGTTTATTTAGACGTGTTATTTCGATTCTTTCTTTTTTTTCTTGTTTTGTGCGTGTGTTTTTACATAAATGTATGTGTGCGAAGTGTGTGTCTGTTTATAATTAGTAGTGTCTAACAAAAACATTGTATGTAGCTCTTGAAATCAAAAAAATTATTAAAATACAGAAAAGAATATCGGGGATCAAATAAAACTTCGTTGAAGACGTCCGTGTCTTGATTTGTCCATGTCAACTTCTTGTCTTTGACATTTATTTTTTTTTTCTTTTTGTCTGTCAACTGTTTTTGGGCAACTTGCTTTCCCGAACGCCATCTTGAAATAGGCATCCCAATAAACCTTGCGAACAAATAGAAACCAGTCGCGTATAAATTTAGAGACGCGTTATCCTTCTTTCAGCACTTCTTGAAGACGTGCTGACAAATTAGCTCAGAAACGGCTAAGTATAGTGTGTCCAGCTTTGGCGGCCATATTGCCATTGTTGATGACGTCACCATATATCCAGCTCTGGTTATATCCCGGACTGGCTGACAGACGAATCAGCCGAAGACAAACTTTGCCCCATAATTCGTCTTGACACTAAATTTATACCTAGAAAAATCATCCGTCTCGGACGGATAATTCGTCGCAAAGGGATAATTCGTCTCTAGTATAGGCGATTGACAGCGAACTATTTAGCGCCAAGAAAATGTGAGGAATAAAGAATGAATAACACTCACAGGTTAAAAAAAACAACAACAACAACTTCTAGTCGGTGTAGAATAAACATTTTCACGGATTTTGGGTTGAGATACACCGTTCGTGTATCAAGACTAGTCGAAAGAAAAATTGATAGCTGATATTGAAGAGCCCGATTAAGGTGATTCCATCGAAATAGAAGGAAGATTTAAAATGTTCTAAAACTTGGCCCAGTTGGTAATTATGTTTAGAACATTTCAAAAATGCAATAAAAAAATGGGGTCACCGTGCTTGTTTTTTCACAAAATGGATAGCCATTAATAGCAACTATACGACCCGCAAGGTTTTCCTGAGAAACCTAGTAATCAGAAATGAGAACTGTAATTGCTTTAAAAATTCATTGCTTGTATTGAAATATTGGAGCAGTTCAACAAAACAAACATTTATCTTGCACTGTATACTATTTAAGTTGAACAGGAATGAAGATTATGAAATAAATTAAAAAGTTTGGGGTGAGCGTACATACCCTGCTGCACCTAAAGATGTGTTCTTTTCGGCATTTAAATAAAAATATATCAAAGCAGAATTTTTAACTTTTCTCAAAATCGAGATATCTTGTACTAGACCGTGTGCCATTTGAATTTATGGATTAAAAAATGCGGGTCACTGAGCTTGTTTAGGAGAAAACGACCATTTATTTCTCTGAACAGCTCAGCTTTCATAGAAAACCTATCAAGTTCCGTAGGTGCGCGCGCTCGTGCACGCGCTAATGACGCAAGAAACGATGCGAAGAAAGGATGCGCAATGCAATTGAATGGAATCACCTTAAAAGGGCGATTTTGATGCAAATTTTTAACAACGATTTTTGGGCGATTTTGTTGCACAAAATTAATAATTTGCCACAGAATTATAAGTAAGAACGCTCACATCCCTGTAGAGTTTTCAATCTAGCCTTGAGAAACACATTTTGAAAGAAATAAAGCACGCTTTCCATACCTTACACTCAGATTTTAGCCAATAAGAGGGCGTACAGGCTGCAGTCCATATTGTAAAACAAGAGTGGATTCCGGCGTTTTTGTTTAGTAGGGTGCAGTTTCGGAAAACATTGCTGTTCTTATCGTTTTTGTGGATAATCTGGGAAACATATGTTTTGCAGGCAAAGTTTGCGTTCGGAGGCAGCATTTTTTTGACTTAACTCAAGAACATTTTGTCGTTACCGAGAGGCAAAATTTGTTTCCACCACATGTTCCTCGGGCGGCTAAACTGGCAAACAATTGCTTTCGCCACAATGCTTCTGCAACAATGTTTCCTAGTTTGTCCAGGCGCTTGGTAAACAAGACAAAATTTACTCAAGCGTAGGTTTAACATCAGTTATACCAATGCAAATTCATCCAGTTAAATCTTAGAATGATTTTATTAAAAAAGAACTCGTAGCATTTTAAGATAAGCATTGACTTGATCAAAGCTTTGCACAGCCACATTGATTTGTGAATTAAAGCTACCAACGTTAAAGGTATTTTAATGTTTAGAAGAAAAGAAAATGATTTATCTATTAATTTTTGCTTCCATTGTGAACTTTTGCTTTTGTATTAAAAACATCAGCCCAATGTTTAATTAAACTAAAACGAATTTGCTTAAAGGAATATTGTACTCTAAAATGCACACGACCGTAAAAGCAAAGTAATAAACCGTAATTAAAGATTTGGTCGACTGAAGCAAACATGACAAGTAAATATTGGACCTTTTCCGGAAGGAAAATATGATTTAATATTTTTATTAACTTTTGTTTTTCTGTCTATACACGAAGGCAAAAATTTCGTAGTTAAAGGAAAAGGGACAAGTGTTTTCTTAATAAATGAATCCGGAAGGATTTCCGGAAGGAAAATATGATTTAATATTTTTATTAACTTTTGTTTTTCTGTCTATACACGAAGGCAAAAATTTCGTAGTTAAAGGAAAAGGGACAAGTGTTTTCTTAATAAATGAATCTGTAGATGAGTTCAAGTTTGTTTTTTGCCGTTAGGACCTTCAGTCCACAAGGAAATAAACTTGAATGGGAGAGAAAGTCGTTGCAAGGTATTTCCCGAGAAGTTAAAGACTATCACGAAATATAATACTACGGAAATTGTTGGAAGATGAAGGGGAAAATCTTTAATTATTCTCGAAAATATTAGGAAATTATCATGAGAATATGCAACACTCGGACTAAGTAGAACAGCATCATTTGTGCAATGATAACAGTCCTCTATAAATGAAAAAAGTGGAATAAGTCACGTAATCTTGACGGTAAATAGAGAAAAATGATAATTGGTCTTCTCCTTTTTCTGAAATCAATATTCTAGACAAAAAAGAACAAGACTCTTGCTGCTTGCTGTAAAAGCTAATTACGGAGACAAAGAAGGAGAGATTCAACAATTTAAGTGCCCAAAAAAGCTTAGCAACTTTGAAAAGATTTTTCTTGGTGGGAATATGAATTAAATTTCAACTCGAGCAAAGCTCTTAGAAGCGGGATATAAAGAACCAGTTTTCTTGCATTCGTGTTGCCGGTTTAATTGCGGACCATCTTTGACAGCAAGACAATATTCAGAATTAAAAAAAACATGGTATTGCCCAGCGGGAATTTTAGCACCACTTTATCTGCTTTCATTAGCGTAGAATGTATATTTAAAAAGCACACAATAACCTTTGTTAGAAGAAAGGAATTAAAACGGTTCAGAACACACATCAATTTTGGTAATAGAAAAATGCCAAGATAAACATCTGCGGACTTTTTATATTGCTTACTTAATGTTTTTTGTTTTGACATTTTGCAAGTGAAAGACACAATAAGACAATCCTCCCCCTTTTATATGTAAGATTTATAGGAAGGATCCTCCATCGATTATTTTAGCTGTCTGTATACTGGGCCAGATGTTACGTTTCTCACTCAATGCGGTAAAACAAAACAACATAATTTGCTCAATTTATACTCTTCAGTTTCTCCGCTGACAAAAGGAAATCATATTACTTATCACTGAGTATAAATGACGATTTCAGGATTTCAGGTTCGAAATATGAGTTTTCTTTTCCTTTTTTTGCACAGTTGATAGTGGCGTAAGAAGGATTTAACACACATTGTTTTATTGAGATCTGATTCAGACGTGATTGCGTGAGGGTGGACGTTTAACGAACCATAGTTGCTCACGAGAGTCGTTGCTTAGTAACGTTCATCCGTACTGAATAGCATTACTTCGGAATGAAGCCTAGTTTAATTCTTATTCTTTTTAAGCTTGATTTAATTCTATTCTTTTTTTCAGCTTTTCTTGATTGTCATGACTCGATTGTCTGTTGGCAGTTTTTCTTCTTGCATTCCTGAAGGTGGGATAACTTTATTTTATTTTAATTTTAACTACCTTCAATTTTTATCGTTGCCAGCAACTTAGTAGAAAGGAAAGGGCAGAGCCCACGAGTGTCGGAAGACTGCTCCTTGTTTTCTAGTTCATCGTGGTCTTCAGTTGACCCAAAGTTAGGAAGCAAATAAAATATTAAGAGTGATGAACGGCTGTTAAGTCAGAGGAGTGTTAGATCAGTCGTAAATAATGTTTTGACTTGAAGTTAGTGGAAGACGTTTAAAATCTCAAATCACTGTTCGAAAAGAGTGTGGGGTGTAATTCCTAGTCCTGTGTGGCCTGGCCTGTTGGCATTCTTTCATGGGCTAGGTGGGTGGGGTGAGATCGCGAAAGGGCTGATAGCGATTGCCATAGTTACCGTTTTTATGAGGAAAAAAACTCTTTCACGGACCAGCTTTCACTGAGCAAATTCACAGTCTAGTTGGTGAGAAAAATTGCACTAATATCACAAAGGTGCCAATCCCGTTGTAATGTCATTTTTTCAGCTTTTTCTTAAACAGTATCAAGTTGAATGCCTTCCTAAAATATCAGCCTTGTTTTGACATTACAATAGAGAACTGCACTACAAGAAAAACTTAATTAAAATAACGTATCTGTTGTCTATCACTTTGACAATCCCAAATCGGCTCGATTCAGAAAATCTGTTGTAGTGCAACAGATTTTTACCAAGTCGGGCCGACATTCTCAAAGAAGCCAAGCGCGGGAAAACAGACAGTAAAACAGACACCAAGCGCGGGAAAACGCGTTTGACAAAGACACGATTGATTTTGGTTTTCCATTGGCGGAGTATCCTAAAACATCCAGTATGGGTTCGATTCGAAGCCCGGCTCAGGGATTTCTAACTCCCTTTACATCTATCTGATTGAGAAAGTGACGATTTTTAGCTAGTCACAGAGCGTTGTAAAACAAAAACAAAAAACCCTACAAATTACTTCGTCACTCAATCCACCGTACCGAAAAAGATGGCGACTGGTACATTTACCCATAGTTCTTAGCGAACCATAACCAAAAAATCGTTCATAAAAACGCAAAGGAAAGTTCTAAAAACTTCAAACTTAGCATGCAGAATGTTGCTGGCACAACGACAAATTTGTGGGGAAAATATGGCTTTTTATGTGCCTATTGGCTGTGTTAGGTTCGCAAGGTATTGTGATAAAATGTACAGCCGCCATCTTTTTCCGTACGGTGGATTGATACCTCCTCCATGCTAATGCAGGAGCAAAGCTCTCCGTTCTTCCAAATGTTACTTGTTGATTCGCCGTTACAGAAATGCAAACCAAACCGTCGATCTGTCTAACTGACTGCCAGCCACTACTAAATGACCCGAGTTTTTAACCGTCTCACAGTGGATGAGCGAATCTTTTGGAAGCAAAAATTTCCACAATATTTTTCTTCCATTATAGAGAAAGTTGCTAAATATGGAGCTTGATCATTTTTAAAGCAAAATCTGTATTCAGTTTTATTCAATTTAGCGTGCAGAAGGTAATGGGTTTGACGTACTTCCGTCGGGGACTGGAATTTTTTCTTCTTAGTCGTAAGCTTTTGACGGGTGAATACAATTTACTAACAATGTCTACTGTGCTTTTACGTTAATTCACTGGTGAGAGGTGTTAGGTGACTCAATTTAATGCACTCCAGGGCGGCTCCAGGAATTTTTGGGTTCGTCATAGTAACTTGTGCTAGATACTTCTAAAGCCAGAGAGTATGACAGTTCAGTTTTAGCAAACTTAAAACGATCGATAACATTTCCGGTGAGCTTGGCCTACTTGCCTACCCCGTTTCTGTTTTGTTTGTTTGTACTCTTTTTTAAATCCACTGCATTTGATTTTTCAAAATGAAAAAAGACAAGTACAGGTTTGAAGGAAAGGGACCTGGAACATCCGCCACTGCACTCAGAAATAAACAACGAATGTTCATCTTTTTTTCTGTTGACCGAACAGAATACCGTGGAGTGAGGCGGGAGACCTGGAAAGGACTTAATGGCGGCTGGTATCTCAAGCATCTGACGTCAGACGAGAGATTTCCTAACTCCCCGACAAAAGTTGAAGTCCTTCGCACTCTGGCACCTCCACGTAACGACGATAATTATTACGGTCAGCGGCTGCAAGCTTATTTTATACCCCCAACGAGTGGAAACTACACATTTTACGCGACTTGTGACTCTGAGTGCGTGTTCTATTTAAGTTTCGACGAAAAGCCTGAGAACAAGGAAGAGATTTTACGGATTGATCAGAAACATAGGACAGGGTACGACCAATGGGACAGGTAAACTGTGCATGCTTCATATAGCTGGAGAGATTTTAGTGTTTGAGCGTCTTTGTCACTGGAGAGCATATCCAGTCACGACGGTAACGTCAGCGAAAACGGCTCTCCAGTAGAAATTTAAATCTACGTTACTCGATCCTTTTTTTTGATTATTCCAACTTATTCAACTTGCCCAATATGTCCGAACTATCCAGGAACCAGTCTCCTACGCAGCTGTTATTAGTGGTTGTCACGCAACGCCCTTCCACCAGTGGGGAATGGAGAGTTGCGTGACGACCACTTATGACGGCTGCGAACGATGCTATTCTGGAACTGGATTGCTAGGGATGGCGTTCAAGTTGAAAAAGATAAAGAAACATTCAACCGTCGAGTGTTCAAGTTTATTTAAAAGATATTTTTTTTCTTAGAAATTTGCTCTAGGAGCACTGAGTGCTCATCACGAGAGCGTATATCGTTTACGAAAGATTTTTATTATTACAATTTTGCCCATCAAAAACAACTACCAGTAAGCAGTTCTCCATAGAACTTCTCGAAAGAACGGGGAAGAGATGTACTAAAATGACCGTAAAGCAAGTGCAGAATCATTGCCTTGTTCATTGAACCTTTTGTTTTGTGACGTTCTCGTTACCGTTACCGTCAAAGGCTGCTGAAGTTCCCTTACTATCATCAAAGCTGAAACGGTTTTGATTTGTTTGTTTATGAAGTAAAGGGCCTATGTCCCAATTTTTAGCATTCATTTAAGACATGTTTGTATTGATGGATACCCTAACTAATGGTCCAGTTTTGTTTAAAACTACTCTACTAGTGCACTAAAAATGTAGTTAAGTGCCTTTGGCCACGGATGGTCAGGGTAACAACGGATTGCAAAAAAAAAAATCGGACCGCTTTCTTTCAAGTTTTCCCTTATTTATAACAAAAACCATTATGAAATGATCATGTTTTGTCCTCTTTTTAAGAATTCACTTCATATCTTCTTCTTGGAGTTCTAAGACCATTTTGTGTATGAGAAAATGCTCTTAGGTTTTGATTTAGCCAAAATTTTGATCTCCAAGACATAAAAATACTCGTCACATAGCCCCTTTAAACCTCTTTCTAACCTAAGACAAACTAGTTAATAACTTCTTATATTTACCATCTTTTCCTCTACTAAGTATGCCATATATGAACCAATTTAATGACCTACGTTGTAGCTTGCCACGAGAATGGTTAGAGGATCCGGACGGTGTGGGCAAGTTTACGGGATCGACATCCCTCGGGAACTCAGATGTTTTCTTTGTGACCCCACTCTCATGTAAAACTAAACACACCTCTTTTCAATGACAGGTTTTAATAAGCACTAAAGAACAAAAATCAGCGATAATAAAGTCGAATAACGGTTCGTTGACTCCGTGTCGTCATTATCAAATTCTAATCTAACGGTATAGAGAAAGTTAATTATGTACTGAAAAGAGTGCCACACTTCCCTTCAACTGTTTTTGTTAATTGTGCGGTGAAGAAAAACCAAGTGATTGCCTTTCTTCAAGTTGATCATGTCTCGGTTAATGGTCGGAGTTATGGGCATGAATCAATCAGGAAATGAATGACTCCTACTTATTGCCATCTTCTTTATACCTTTTTGGCAATTACAGTATAAGACACTCAATCTTCCTTGAAGAACATTACGCGTAGGTTGCCCCTAGGGCAAGGGTTTTGTCAAGCAATATTTCACGGTAATTGTCATTCTTCTTTAATTAGGTATTTACTGCAAAGATCATGTTTACAACAGCTGGAGAAAGGAAAGATGTACTACATCGAAGCTTTGCACTCGAACTACGTTGACAATGATCATGTGCGTATTCATGTCAAATTTCCCGGATCAAACACTGCAAGATCATTGGATATTGAACACCTGTTTCTTTATTCTCCAGGTGAAGCCTTAAAACTAAAAAAAGGATCAACTCTCTGTAACGTAACGAGCACGCGAACTATTCCGGCACATGTCCCGATCAATGTTTAGGCTGCTTCTCGAATCTCCCGTTATTTTAAACCTAGACTGTTTTCCCGACAACTGGGGTGGTGAATAAGCCGAGCTGAATACAAGGTGAGCACTACGGTAAAAGGGCGGTTTTAATCGGCCAAAGTGGGGGGCGAGGTGTTGTAGTGGTTAGTGCGATGGCCCAGTCCCCGCCATCCTGTTGTTTCCTTAGTCGAGAAACTTTGCCCCACGTTGTCTCCTCTCCAGCCAGGTGTAGAAATGAGTACCGGCGACATACTGCTGGGGGTAACCCTGCGATGGACTAGCATCCCATCCAGGGGGGTAGTAGCAATACTCTCAGTTGCTTCATGCTACAGGAACCTCCTTGGCTCGTGTGCGACTTTACCTTTTACCTTAGTGCCAGCCTTTCGATTAGTTTGGCTTATTTACTCCTAAAGTGACGTTTGGCACGTGTATTTCCACAACAAGAGATCCGGCAACAAAAATGAAGCATTGCAGTTAATGTTTGCGTTGTTGGTTCTTTGCATTCATACTTCTTGAATAGACTGTTTTCTTCTTGTGCAAATTGCGGTTGTTGTTATCCAGTCTTTACTGGAGTTAAAAAAGTTTAATGAAAAAGGAAAAAACGAAATGAATTGTAATAGTTGTAAAAAAAAAAAAAAAAAAAAAGATGCCATCTTAAAAATGGTCTGCTCAATTCCTTTTTAATAACAGCCCTAGATGGCCATTTTTGCGATGGGATCACTTAACTGCAGATACAATGATCCATCAATTTTGGTTTTCTCATTCTTATTAGAGCCATTGTCACTTGAACTCAACTGGATCTACCAAACGTAAAGAAGATAGCAAAAATTAAATTAAGTCAAGTTGAAGCAAAATGACACCTTTCATTTCTTTGTCAAGGCTCTTCGTCCCAGACCATCTGTGTCCTACTGGTGCAATGCAAAGTAACATGCGGTGGGGGACTGGAAACAAGCATTAAGTCAAGACAGAAGCTGTTGAATGGAGCATGCGCCAACCACACAGCAGTAACTTACAGTGAGCGATTTCATTGCTGTTTTCTTTTTATAATGTCTCTGATTATTTTCCACCTTGCCAGTGTTTATCCATCATCCTCCTCTTTCACCCTGCTCTTTCTGTTACTGGGAATTCACGTTTTTACGCTTTTACAATTTCACCCTACCGCAGTTCACGTTTCTGGCAGCCCATGCATCCGTCCCCTAGAAAGCTCGATAGATCACGCCTTCTTATTTGTGATTTAAAAGCCTTTAGGTTGCCTGCAAGTCTCTCCTTACTGGAGAGGTTACTCCACAGTTTAGGAGCAAGGTGAAAGCAGCGAGCTAACGTTTTTATGTTGATCTTAGAGGAAGCACCCTCCTTACACGTGAAAGCTTATAATATGACAACTTCAGCAGCTGTCATAGCTTGGAAACCACTCCAAAGAAGTGAATCCAGTGTAATCGATGTATCTGGGTATAGAGTGAGCCTCAAGTCCAAATATGACAAAACGCAAGTTAAACTGGTCAACACTAACATCAGCTCACTGTTCTTTGAAGACCTGAAAACTTTCACTAACTACTGCGCTTCTGTTGAGCCCATGACGGCTTTGGTAGGCATGGGCAAAGATGACTGCTATTACTTTATAACACAAGATGACAGTAAGTCAGCTTGTTTTCTATTGTAACTCAAAATAATCAGGGAAACGTTAAGTTCATCACTTATCTCTTATACTACTAGCCGATTTGCCAGGACTGTAAGGCTGGTTTTTAATTATAACAACTGGCCATGTTTTGAAGAAGGAATGAGGATAAAGAAATGCTCGGGAGGACTAGGGGAGGTTACAGAACGTACAATACTTAGAATGGAACGTGTCCATATCCCTATGCTTCGTAAATTCCTATGGAGATGCAATTTAAAGATATTGGCAAACCTCTGTGTGTTTTTATAAAAATGTTTAGAGAAATTCTCCAGAGGATCAAGCATTACGAACTTTCCAAAACAAAGAACTGAATCGTAAGTTTAACAAATGCGATATTTATAAAGAGACTCATTTGGTTGACTGCCAACCGTCAAATGGATTTATTTTAAATGTTAACTTATAAATGAGGAAATTACTTAACGACAACCGTCATCAAAGGGCGTCATGTGTCGAGCAGATAAAATTTTGCCCGTCAGCGGACAATTGAGGGTAGTTTCTACCACCAACCGTAGACGTATGGCCAGTAAGGGTTTAACCGTCAGCGAAACAAAGATTTCAAATCAATTTTAGAAACATACTTGTAGCTGTAAATATTATCCGTTATTGTTTAGCTTCGGAATTTTAATGAGATAATATTCATTCATTCATTCATTCATTCATTCATTCATTCATTCATTCATTCATTCATTCATTCATTCATTCATTCATTCATTCATTCATTCATTCATTCATTCATTCATTCATTCACTCGTTCTTTCATTCGTTCCTTCGTTCGTTCTTTCTTTCTTTCATTCGTTTGTTCGTTCGGTTGTCCTTTCAGTCAGTCATTTCTTTCTTTCTTTCTTTCTTTCTTTATTTATTATTAAATCCGTACCTCCATTTTGTTTTCCTTCTATCTTCAGCTCCAGGCCTCCCACCACAGAATATCACTGCAGAAAGCAACGGTCCATTTTCAGTACTCGTGAAATGGAAGCCAGTTCCGGAGCAAGATCGAAACGGATTTATTCTCGGTTACAAACTGACTTTCAAATTTATGAGTGCAACAAACCATCATCAGAAGCCCAGTGACAAGGAAACCGAGAAGTGGTCGCGCTTCGTCATGGTGCTGGACGACAACGTATTTTCGACTGTTTTACACGATGTCAAACCTTGCACGTGGTATTGTTTCAAGATTCTCGCTTTCACGAGAAAGGGAGACGGGGCTGAGAGCCGCTGCGTTTTCTTTTTGACAGAAGAAAGCGGTAAGATAAAATGCCAACGGTATGTAATTTTACATCACAAAGCATACAAGTGCAAGCGCTGATTCGTAAAATTGTGAGTCGACTATGCTATCAGAATTCGAGGAGAGCTTGCAGAAAGCCAACTGAAAACCAAAGTTGGAAAACAGAGAATAAACTCAGTCTGCAAATTAAATTTAAGTGCTGAAAGGAAACCCATTCCTTTCCTAACGAGCATTGTCATTGTAAAATGTAAAGAAAATTCCTTTGACCTCGGTGGTTTTCGCACCCCAACCCCCGGGCTTACATCACCGGTGCTCTAACGAATGAACTACCATGTCCAGACGGGAGCACGTTGTGGGATTATTAAGATGATAAATTCGTGACAATAAAGATGTGAAGGGTGCACGAAATGTTGTTCCGCGCAGCACTGGTTATACAACAGAGAAATCAAAGTGTTAATATAACTGCTGAAAGGAAACCGATGCGTTCGTACAAAGCATTTTTTTTTTGAAGACCAAAATGGTCTTGAATTAGTTTACAGCCAGCTATCCTCGAATTTTTATTGGCTATTCGATCACCAAATGTGGTCAAATGTGAATCTTAGCGCATCGCTGTATGGATTGCATATCGTTATGTTTCCTTTACACGTAGCACGATGCAAATTAACAAGTTTAAGCAACAGAAGTGCCTAGGAAACGCCATCGCTACTTAGACTGGGGCGCCTGGTACGGTTAAAAAATTGAAAACTGATCATCGACTCTAGGTAACCAAATGGGGTGTTAAACTAGGCAACTTGACTCGCAATAAAACTGCGATAATAGCTGCACGAAAAGACTGCACAGCATAACACACCTTGCAACGAGCATTTCACGTGGTAACAAAAAATGTGATTCATTAAAGGGTATGTTACTGCCTGGTGTAATAGCACACTGCGTGTAACACCGCCTAAACTCTACCTACTGATTTTAGTATTTAAAAGATACCGATTGGTTTTCACATAGCATTAAGGACAACACCGATTTTCATATTGGAACTTAACTCGAACTTAACTTGAACTCAACTCGAACTGAAACCTCAAGATTCATCACATTCGACAGATAAATTAAACTTCACCTCCTGACGATAAATTAGCGTTAATGATCACACAGGATTGAGGCGGTACGCACCTATCGGAAGGCTTAACAGGATTGGCTGAGAAGACAAAAGAACAAACAATAAAACAATGACCCTAGCCCTTAAAACAATAGAGGTGCGTGATATAGGAAGCCAATAAAATTACAGGTTCCGAAGAGGTGCGTAGCTTATGACAGGATTGCGAGTACCGACAGTTTACAAAGCAACTCAAAAGATTTCATCTTTTCAGTCCCCAGCCTACCTCCGATTAATGTAACAACAACCCCATTGAATTCCACGTCATTCTCCGTCACCTGGCAACCAGTAACTTCTGATCACGTGCATGAGATTGTTCTTGGGTATAAGGTATTACTTGAAAACATGGAGGACGGTTCATTGGTGTTGAGCAAGACTGTAAATGACAATCAGACCCAAGTTGTGTTAAACGGATCCAAGGAAGCGTCAAGACTCTGCGTCCGGGTTCTAGCTTTCTCACGGAAGGGAAGCGGACTGCCGAGTAACTGTATCGAGGCATGGACTTGGTCTGAAGGTAAGCTGGTAAAGTTCGGCACATATCGAGAAATTTCTCCCGGGTACTTTTCCCAGGCATATTAAGTCTCCTGTAGTGTCGCTTTACACTAGAAAACTGGTTGCAGGGATATCTTGCAAGACCGTCTTGCGAGATAACCCTGCAACCATGTTCCGGAAGGGTACCATGAAGGGACCTAACGTCCTGTTAAAAAAATCAAAGATCAAATATATGTTGTCGGGATAAGCCCCCTAATGTGTGTGTCAGACTAATGATTGGGGCAGGCAAGTCAGGACTACTGGTCCCTTTATGATCTGAAGTACGCCGCTGCGATTTGGTAAACAAGGAAGCCCTTGGTCCCTTGGCTGACTCAAGATAGTCTACGTCAATTTCGCGAAAGCATCGATTGTAAAGATAAGTATAGTTTTCCATACGATTGGTGCGATTGCTGGTTTGGTACGATCACTGTGCCTAAAGGGCTTTTATTTTCACTCGCAAGGCAATCTTCGCTTGACATTAGCTAAAATTTCAACAGAAACATACACGTGTATCGCCACGCTGAACCTCAATTTTATAAGTTTTCTGAAAAACAATATCACTGATGGCATGCAGGCTTTATGGCTATCTCGTGATCTTCCGATTTCCTGCGTGCATCCATTAATCGATAGACGAAAGCTAGACATGGGCCACTTCTTAATCGCTCATCTTACCAATCAGAGTAAACATGAGGGTTTTTAACCTATAAGAAGCAGAATCACAACCAATCAGGAGTTGACTTAGAACTCGAAGCAAACACAATCAACGGGTGTCAAGCACAGGAAAGTTTGACTAACTGTGTCACTGCCTTATCTGCTTTTGCCGTGTTTGGCCAGACGGAAGCGTCTGACTTTGGTTTACAAAAGTTAAAAACACCATTATAACACGACATTACATTTCAGAGTGCGAATACAAGAGCATTTAACACGCACACTCGCCCTGTCAGCGCAAATATTCCGTAGAAACCTGTGTAGTTATCTAAAACAGTTTGTCTAAAATAGTTTTTCGATTCCTTGCAGAGACCCTTTTTCCTAAAATGACAGCCATAAGTCATGGCAGCCCAACTGGCATTACAGTCACCTGGGACAAGCCACGTGACAAAGTCATTGATCAGTTGTTACATTATCAAGTTACTTATCAAACAATTTGTGAGGCTGGCAAGCCTGTGGTGAACTCTTCCATCTTGTCTGTGAATGTGAGCGCAGATTTAAGACGTGTGTCTTTGGATGAACTGACAACGTACTCTACTTACAAGATAAAAGTTGAGCCTGTCACCTTAGATGGCAAGGTGCAAAGCAACAAAATCTTCATTGCAGGTATGTGATCAGTTGTCATTCCAATTTAAGCGATGGCGTTTACTGCTAGAGAGCGAGTTCATCACGCAGTATATGCATGGATGTATAGATTATGCCCAAGAAAGAATGAAAACGAGCTTAAGAGATGGGGTTGAGGAAATTTTGTTTTCGTCTTATCTGCCTTCTTGGATCCTTTCGTGTGGAATAGAGGTTTACCAGGGCTTATTAGTTTCTTTGTGACTTTCTTCGCCTTCCATGCTGTTCATTGCTGGGATTTTATGACATGAACTTGTGGTTTCAATTCCTTACACAGAAACACTTCACTATCGCTAACAACTAAAAAGAAAGATGGTGAATTTTTAGCTCCATCGTATAGAAACTAAAATGTTAACTAAAATTCTACGTGAGTAGAATTTTTGGCCAGTGACCTTCAAGGACGACAGTGACGAGCTTGATCATTTCACTTTATCTTTCAGAAACTTGCCGTTGTCCATATCTTCTATTCGCCAGCTGGACTCCAATTCCCCCTTACGTCATCAAGGACAACTCAAGCTCAGAACCACGTGGTATAATCCCACAGATCCTTGCACACATGCTTCAAAATTCTTGCGGTAGATGCTTCAGCTACGCAAAATGGAATATCAGTTACACAATTAACGCAACCAAACACATCACAGACCCCGACAGCCGAGCCAAGGTTGATTTCCGTTTTCCAGTCAGGGCAGCGGTTGGTAGAACAACATACAGAGGTTTTTATTCGTACGTTCCTCTTATTACTGTCCCTGGTGTTGCTTTGATGACAAGAGAAAAGACACCCTCTGGATATGCGCGGGATCTGGGCACCTCTGTACTAGGGTGCTGGCCTATTTTCGCGATTAGCTTTGCAATTGCCATATTAGCCGGGGTAGTCATTTGGTTTGCGGTGAGTAATTCAATCTTACAACCAGAAGTATTAAGCATTTGTCCTAGCATACTTTAGCACAGTCCGCATTTTCAAAAGTTTTTATACGTTTTCCTCTTCCATTTGGTCGAAAACGTATCAAGACATTCTCTTCAACACCAGTGTCTCGTACAGCTCTCATTTGTCCACACTGATGTGATTTTTTTAAAAACGCTTACATTTTATACGATTTAGCCTAACATCCACACTAGAACATCTGGAAATACATTCTTTTTGACCCGATGGCCCACACGTTTTTAATCTTTTCAAGTAGAAAGTTGCGACGAACGACTTCCATTAAAACTATCATCAGAAATTTGAATAATATTGGAAACGTATTGCTGCCTTTTTAGGAATTTGAGTCCAATTCTAAGCAGTTCTTCAGTCATTTTCACAAAGGAATCGTGGAGGGAATATGGTGGTCCCTCATTACCATGACAACAGTGGGGTAAGAAGGACTGTAAGCTGAAACCGGAAGTAAACCTAAACTGTCAGTAATTATTTCAGAAAAAAGTTGGTTGCTTTTATGTTACATTGTTTTAGGGATGGGATCTGTGAGGGGTAGGATTCTGCCCACCCTCTGAAACTCCAAGTGTAATCTATGACAATGAAACTTGAAGGGTGTTAAGTACGTTCAAAGTTGTTCACCTCGAGTACAAATTTGACAATGATGACTTCACATGACGCAGAGACTATATCATGAGTGGAGAATTTTTCCCAGAAAACCTGCAAACTTGATTCAAAAGCCATCCAAAATTTGCATTCGATTTAAAATTATTCTAATTTCCTTTGTTTTTGCCTAAATACTCTTTGCTTGTAGTCAGAAACACTCGCGTCATCTTCCCGGCCAGTTAAAACCAAGACCAATGGAGATTTCCCGTACTTACCGCCAATCATGTATTTTTGCTTCGAGTTCTCATTGGTTCATTTCGTTGTTCGTGCCTGTTATGATTGGCCAGACTGATTACTTTGGTTTTGGTTTAAGGGCACTCAACTGGAGCACGCCCCAGAGAGATAAAGACGAAACTGCAAAAAAGTTTTGGGTGCGAAATGGCCTACGAAAGCGACCGGAAATCCAATTTTGAGTTTGTTCTTGTTTTGTGTCGTTAGGTATGGCGACAGATATCCGAAGACCATTGTCGGACGAGCCATCGCCATCTTGTGGTTTCTGACCGGAATTGTTTTGTCTTCTCTTCTCGTAAGCTCTATCACATCCTCCATGTCTGTGCGGATTCTTGACCAGCATTTAAATGTAGCTCGTGGTAAAAAGGTAACTGAATACGATAGCTAACGTCTTTGCGAGTAACAACCATCGTTAATTTCTTTTTCTTAGCGCAAATAACATTTGAGCAAAAATGCCCGTGCGTTTGAAAACAATAAATTGTAGAAAAAATGCAAATTTGACCCAAATTTATAAAAGTTTCATACAGATTTAAAGTGTTGTTTTTCCTGAATGTGAGGTTCCTCAAAAGGGGCGCTAGCCTTTGTATCTCACTGTTTTCTAAAACAAAGAATTACAGGCACAATGAAAATCTCGGTTGTGATTAGCAAGCGAGAACCCTGCGTAAACAAGCCCTATTGTATCATCGACGAGGCCGGCTCAAAAGCCTAAGAAGACGACGGGGGTGTGGATAGGGAACTGGACCGACAATAGACTAACACCGGCGGCCATGGACAGTTGTCATCGTAAGGACTCATCATCGTGCATAGAGGTCAGCTCCAATGCGACCCGCAGCGGTTTGATATCAGCCATTTAACAGCCAGCTCTACACCATTCTCGTCCCCAGAGCTACGCGGCTTCTTTTAAATTACGTCTCTTGTAGCTCTGGTAACGGCCAAAAATTTATTTTTTTTGATTGGCTCATTCAAACTGTATGCACAATAACGTTAAAATTTTTTGGCTTCTACGCATAACGCTTTATTTCCGGTTGAATTAATCAGGGCATTAATTAAAATTGACTTGATCAATTTCCACGCAAAGAATGTGGCCTAGGGGGCAGATCAAGCGACCAAATCTTGCTGTTTGGTTAAGCACGTAACAATTGAAAGTGTTAGAGATTGTCGCTAAATGCCAGCGATTCTTTTCTCGCTACAGCATTTTCTACAAAACTACAGCCTGTCCATAAATAAACTTACATGTAACTGTCTCATCAACTTTTGTAATGACCTCTTGATGTCGCTGTTTAAAAACTTGGGTGCCAAATGCTTCTGGAAATTTTCGATGGGGTAAAACGTAATACAATGTAGCATTTAGTGGCGAAACGATAAGTACACAGTTGACATTCTCACACATCAGAAATCACACGAATGTAATAAAATAACTGTACAATTCAATATAACGCAAATGCAATAATATTATACCTTTAATCAGGCAAGATACAAATCCAAAACCCGTGAGCAAAATGCAGGGACAATCGTTCTTCTGAACAACTACGGCACGAAAGGCAGCTTCTTAAGTTTGTTCCTTTTAAAGCTCCAGGTTTGAATTCAAGATACAAATCCAAAACCTGTGAGCAAAATGCAGGGACAATTGTTCTTCTGAACACCTACGGCACGAAAGGCAGCTTTTTGACTTTGTTCCTTTTAAAGCTCCAGGTTTTCCGCTAAGTGCAGGAGATTTAGGTCCTGAACAGCTTTTCCATGACTCGATCGATAGGAATTCACTTTTCTTGGCTGTTGTCAAATATTGTCATGCCCAGAGCTCCACGGACGAGAATAGAGCAGGCGCAATAGCACCTTAACAAATTAGACATGCGCTACCGGATGTGGTGAATTTCACGACATCCGGTAATGGCTGATACCAGAGCCCTACGATCCCACCGCTGACAGAACAGATCGTAGGCTCTGGGAACGAGAATGGCTCTACACAATCCATGTGGTAGCTGTTGGCTTAGAACCGTAAAACAGTCGTCGGCGTTTATGGAGAGATGGATCCACGGTATAAGCAGTACCTTACGCATGTGCACAGCAATATCACCCCAGACAGTGGCATTCCATTCTCGTCCCCAGAGCTGCGCGGCTTTTTTTAAATTACGTCTCTTGTAGCTCCGGTAACGGCCAAAAATTTATTTTTTTGATTGGCAGATTCAAACTGTATGCGCAATAACGTAAAAAATTTTTGGCTTCTACGCATAACAATTTATTACCGATTGAATTAATCAGGGACTTAATTAATATATTGACTTGATCAATTTCCACGCAAAGAATGCGGCTTAGGGCAGATTAAGCGACCAAATTTTGAATTCAAAGTGTTGAGATTGTTGCTAAATGCCAACGATTCTTTCCTCGCTACAGCATTTTCTACAAAACTACAGCTTGTCCATGAATAAACTTACATGTAACTGTCTCATCAACTTTTGTAATGACCTCTTGATGTCGATGTTTAAAAACTTGGGCGCCAAATGCTTCTGGAAATTTTCGATGGGGTAAAACGTAATACAGCATAGCGTTCAGGGGTGGCGAAACGATAAGTAGACAGTTGACATTCTCATACAACAGAAACCAGACGAATGTAATAAAATAACTGTACAATTCAATATAACGCAAATGCAATAATATTATACCTTTAATCAGGCAAGATACAAATCCAAAACCCGTGAGCAAAATGCAGGGACAATCGTTCTTCTGAACAACTACGGCACGAAAGGCAGCTTCTTAAGTTTGTTCCTTTTAAAGCTCCAGGTTTTCCGCTAATTGCAGGAGATTAAGAGGGTCCCGAACAGCTTTTAGTCGATCCATAAAGCACCACGACTCGATTGATAGGAATTGTTGTCAGAATTGTCATGCCCAGAGCTCCACGGACGAGAACGGAGCAGGCGCAATAGCACCTTAATGAATTAGACATGCGCTACCGGATGTCGTGAATTTCGCGACATCCGGTAATGGCTGATACCAGAGCCCTACGATCCCACCGCTGACAGAACCGATCGTAGGCTCTGGGAACGAGAATGGTGGCATTCATGAGCAGCTGTTCTGTATTTGTTAGCACTCATCATCATCGAGTAACCGTGTATACGCATGCCGAGGATTGTTTTACGGTGCCCAGCCAACAGCTACCAAATGGATTGTGTGGAGCTGGGACCTAAAGCACCAACACCTCGGGCTTCTTGGTTAGCTGGCTGCCGGGAGAGACTCTTGCATATTTTTTAAAAAATGACATTTTTGATTGGCTGTTCACTGTAGCAAAACTAAGAACCGGTAACTAAAGGATTTCTGCAGTAAAATTTCCAGTACTCCAGAGTCGCTCCTGGCGACCGCCTGCTGACTAAGAAGCCTGAGGACTCTGGGTACGAGATTGACGACTTTCGTATTTAACAGGAGCCTGACCGCTCTGCGTTTTTCTATTGACTTGGCTACCAACCCGATCATGAGTTAGAATCGCTGACCAGTAAGCTAAGAGGAGAGCTGTAATAGTGAGATTTTAAGGAGTTTGAAAAACTGCATTTAAAAATAAAGTGGCCTTTATTGTCCATTTTAGGTAGGCTCGCTGGCTCAGTTTCCGGAATATGACATTCTCATCCGATACATATCCACAGCAGGGGGAAGTAAGTTCATGACAACATATTGTTCTTATCGTTACCTGTCTTCTTGTTTTACCCTTTGAGCCCCGGCATCATGAAATAAATTCTCCATACTGGTCTCCATACATTTTGTGGAGAACGAGTTGGGTGATCAATTCTCTAATTCTCATGATCTGTATGTGTTATAATGCACTGTTATGATGAGGAGAAATTTGATGCTGATCGCCATTGGGGCTTAAAGCGATTCATTACTTATTAGCCTTTTTACTGTAGCTTGGTTGCACGAAAACTCTGAAGTTTAAATAAGACTCAACATTAAACCAACGGTTAGTTTTTTCAGTGCCGTTAACCTCTTGCCAGTTATTAGACAGCATCACGGCAACCAGAGTACCTTCCTCCCCTCACCACCCCACAAATTTTGTTAGATCGTTTATTAGATCATTTACGGTATGGCAAACTGAACACTTGTCGTAAACTCCACAGTTGCCATTATGCGAAAACTTGTGACGTGTGACTCGCGTCACGCGATTTACGCTAGACATTCCAAAGCTATTACGCGTTAGACTGTATGACTATATTTGGATAGGTTTTTTTCTACACACGTGCTCGATCGAGAGAAAAGGTATTACTAGGTTTTATAATAAAGTTTCGATATAACGCGCGCTCTGATTGGTTGAAACAGCGTGCCTTATCAGAGTACAGATGCACGGAGTAGCCCGTGACGCCATTCTGCGCGCGCTGGCAAGCTGAAATCCTTTCTTGCGCGCGCTTGCAAGCTGTGAAAAAAACTTGATTTCTTGCAATTAAAAGCCAGTTTCTTTACAAATGTGAGCAAAGCTTTATTATAAAACAAATAAAAAAGCCAAAACCGTGCTTTGTTCTGTGATAAAGCACTCAAGGAAGTGACGAGAGCACTCAAGAAGTGGGGAGAAGCACTCGCCTGCGGCTCGTGTTCACCCTACACTTCTTTCGTGCTGTCGTCACTTCCTTGCGTGCTTTATCACAGAACAAAGCACGGTTTTGGCTTTTTTATTCGTTAATTTGGATTCACTACTGTAACACGGCGTTTTACTCGCGTTGGTTGGTCGGCACAAGGAGAGAATAAACAAGTTAACATTGTACTGGAAAGGAGTGAATTTCTTCAGTGTCTCAGGGAATTTTCTGCGTTACGTTAACAAACATTCCCCACACACTCTTCACTGTCCCACGCGCGCCACTTTTTACATTACCGAACTCAACATTAATCGTGTTTCTTTCTAGTTAATTTTTCTCCGAAGGCAATACCTTTCCCCTCCTATAGAAGTTAGACTACGAGCAGTCTGTCTTTCTGTTCAGGGATAGACCAGGGAAACGTTTCAACACAGCAGGCGATTTCGCGCTCGCTCGCTTGTTCGTTTTCCTCGACTAATAATAATAATAATAATAACCTTTATTTAAACACGATAGAAAGTTAAAGCACAATGCTTGTGGGGTCGTGTATTAACTAAATATCACTAAATACTATCCCTGAGCGGAAAGAGAGACTGCTCGTAGTCTACATAGAGGTCTTACCTTATCATCTTTCTCTTTTTTATTCTCTAAAGGAAGCACCTTCCCCTCCCTAGAGAGGCTCGTTGATGCGCTGCAGCATGGCGAGGTCGATGGCATCTTAGTTGATCTATACACAGCACATTACAGGAGCGATCTGTTTAACGTCACTTGGATAAAAGTCAATAAGATCCTGGCTTTTGAATTCACCTCTGGGGTGGTAATCAGCGGCAGTGCAGCTAAACTTGAGCAACATTTTCGGGAGTATATTGGGAATAAGAGTACGGTGGTCACTGAAATACTGCAGAAGACAAACCAAGAAAATGACAAGGTAAAACCTGCTGATGTATGTCACAAGTACCACACATTCGTGCTCAGGTTACTTATCTCCTCTAATGGGCACTATATCCTCGTTGGTAGGAAGCATTACCCTTAATCTGCCCTTTAATTTCACAGCGCCCATCAGCGGCTACAAGTTACCTGAACACGCATGCACGGTACTTATGACTTTGTTATTTTGGCCACAACCCACAAGTGTTACACTTCATTTGTGTATGGTTTGTCAGGACCGATTTACACGGTAAAACTTTGCCGCATGCGAAATGCTTAAGAAAAGCCTACGACACTAAGTGTTTCTAGTGAATCAAACCTACACACCTACATACCTACCATAACTGCAACACGAATCACGTCATCTAAATCAGACTTAAAACAGCGTTACGCAGGATTTTGAAATGTGTTTATAGACTGTGGTGATCGTAGCCACAGCCGGTGTTACTTGGCTGGAGCTGTGAACAATTTTTGCATGACGCGGACAGAGCGAGCTACAAAAACTACAGTCGTTCGCACTGAAAGGTCGTGCCGTCTAATTCGGCCCTTAAGCATCAAGCAATATGCACCGGTTGAGTTTAGCGAGTCTTATTAACCAATCAAAGCATAGACTGCACAGCGAGTCCCTCCTGTGTAACCATCCACAGTATGAGAAAAGATGGGCAGTAGCCTGCGTGTATTCATACTTCATATGCGTGTAATGGTATACGTATCGGATGTATCTTACAGTAACACTTATGTTTATATTTATTTAGGTATCTAGAATTAACGCGACTTAAATCAATTAAGGCGATTGAAGGGAACATCTTATTTTCCTATAGTTTCTCCGACCGGGTAAATCTGACGTTATCGGAGAATTTCCAACCATAACTGTTAGCTGAAAACAGTCAAGCCAAAATTTACCTCCAATTTCCCGAGTAACATTAGGAAGACGCTCTGTATGACACTAAACAAAAATGGTACTTCCAAAAAAAAATGGACCTCTTTCCCTCCCTTAAATTTGACGTTTTTAAGGCTCGTTTTGGGCCTTATTTCGAAAGGTTTTCTTGATCACTTAAAAAAACCGTCATCATAACACGAGCAATTTATTGATCGTAACCATGTTTTACACATAACCACAGCAAAATTAACAGCAGTTCTTTCACATGCAGTAAACAAACACCCAACTAAATAACTGTGTGGCCAATTAGGCGGAAAAGATTCCATTCTAAAAGAAGTGGTCATGGGTCGTTATTTTGGAGCACAAAAAAGGCAGCGTGAACATGCATATATAAGTTTTATTGTTTTATTGATGCGATGTTCAATTTGTACTTGATCCTACTGAAAAGAAGTCAGAGTTAGAATAAGAACGGAAAGTTGTGACTCGAGTTTCACGCAGTAAGCGATCATTAAACCAAACGTTTTGCAAGAGCAGGTGTCAGTTTTAAGTTTTAAATTTTCAAATTGAAGTAGTTGGAGCGGCGCTTGAACATTATGAGGCCTTAGGAGCTCAGTTGGTCAGAGCATCACATGCACTAGCAGCGTGAAGGTCATGAGATCAATCCCGTTCAAAGCCTCGAGATTTTTTTCAGGCTTAATCACAATTTCATTAATTGCATACATCACTGCGAGGATCATTTTCTTTATATACCTGAAATTGTTTAAGGGATTTATTTTTAAATAATTCATGATTCAAGACACCCGAGTGATTACGTATTTACTCTGCCTTTGAATTTCGATTAGTGCAAATTTCTTTCAGGAGGAGTTCAGATGAATGCTGTGTTTTCTTTACGTTTCAGCCTTTTTAGATTATCTCCTCGCGCTATCAAGAAATTCAAAATGCCTCCTTGGGTTTGTAGTTAGTGTAAGGCCCCATAATCTTTTCTCGTTGTTTTTTGTACATATTGAAATTGTTCGTAGGGAAGGAAAAGGGAGGAAAAGCGATTGTGGTTAACAATTGATAGATGGACACCGAAATTGACTCCGGATTAGGATAAAGAAGGGTATAATGATACTATCCTAAAAGCGTGTTGAGCTCTCTTCTGAATTTGAACATGTCAAACATGTTTGTCAGTTTTAGGTTCTGTTCCAAACATCTGTAGAAATAATCAGGACATTCCCCGCGAACTTGTTGCAGATCAATCAATGTCTGACCATTCATCTCCGAAATGTCTTCCTGACAAACTCTTTCCAGTCCAATTTCTTTGAGCCACTGTTTTACCTCCTCGTTTGTCCAGCCAGACACGGCAGGGGATGTCGGTGGGGAGCCAACAGGAACCGCTTCGACCGGTTGAGCCACTGGTTCCGCTGTTCCATCTGCCATGTCAACATCTCTTCCTCTTTCTCCCAACTCTTTGATCAGCTTTTCTACATTCTCTACAACAACTTGCTTACTGTGAAATTCAAACCACAGCTTTGTCCCCAGAAGCATTCCTAACCAACCATCTGCTTTATACCTGTGTTGCAACATCAGTGGTATAATGTCCTTTCTCAGCTGATACGCGTACTCGGCCTCTGATCGACAGTTTGGACTTTCTTTGTATCGCTGTGACACGCAGACCAGAACAACAGAAGCGTTCTCGACAGCTTTAGCCATTGCCTCTAATGTAGAGCCTTCCATCTGTTCCAGATCCATCCACACTCTGTATCCACTCGCCTGAAGCCGGTTTTTTACTTCGATTAACACTTCCTGAACATCCCATTGGTAGCTGATCATCACGTGATTCTGAGTTCCTCCTCTCTTCTCCAAATTTCTTGCTGTCTTCCCTTCGAGTTCCCACAATACCCCTGCGGCTGCCTTTTGTAAATCCGGGTCTTTACTTTTCTTCATCTGTCGTAAGAGCCTCAAGGCTCCTGTTTCTTGTCTAATGGCTTCTTTGTTGTTGTCGTCAAAAGCTAACATCCACAATGCTCTAGCTGCGCTTGCCTTCTCTTTAGGTTCTCTAGACGTTTTGAGCATAGACATAAGAACATGCACCGCTCCTTTATGTCCCAGAACCTTCTTGTTCGTGTCGTTAATGGCGAGATGACTGAGGCCTTCTGCAAGTTCCTTCGCAGAATATCCACTTGATCGGCGATCTTTCGAGTGCGATGCCTCGTCTAAAACTTTGATGATAAAACTGAGCACATTCTCTTCCGCCAAAATGAGATGATTGGTTTCCTCATTAACTAGGTAGGCCAGGCATAGCAAGGACGAAGCAGCAACGCGTGTTACCTTTACTTTAGCAAAGTAAAGCAAAATTTCCTCGCTATCAACAAACAATTCACGATTTCGTAGTCGTTGGGACATATTGTGCAATATTGCAACACAGGTTCTTATTAAATTAATCGGCTCCGATTCTTCATCTCCCTCCTCCCAGTTGTCGCTTTCAGCATCAATTCGCTGGATGTTTTCAAGACACATCGGAATTACACCGGCCTTTGTGCAAGCTAAGCAAAAGCCGTGGTGTAAGTCTGAAAAGTTTTGCATCGTTCCTAGAGTCTTCTCCAAACGCTCAAAGGAAGGGTTTCGCGTTGTTCCTAAAGCATTTCCTAGCCAATCAAAACACGTCAAGTCCATCATTCGTTTCTCGATGAACTCGTAGTATTCAATAAAACAATTTTCCGCGAATCTTTGTAAAATCTCTGCACCCTCGATGTCGACGATGAAATCCGCCAGTGTGGTGAATTGGTCAGCCTCAGAGCCAGTAGACCGATATGTCTGAAAGCTTGTGTCATATAAACAATCGATTGCTTCATCCACATTACAGAACGCATCAGTTTGAAAGCTGTCAAAGTTTCTCAGCGCTTGAATACAATCAAACATCGTTTGAAGGCTCTCAGCTTGCTCTGGATTGTTGATCTTGTATCTACGAGTACTATCTTGTAAGCCCTGGCTTTCCATGTTGGCTTGCAATGACTTCATCTCTTCATTTCTCTCCCTTCTGTGAATGAAGCCTCGAACTCTTGACGATAATTCGAACGTTCGTGTCGCTACAACCGGACTATTCTCACTTTTGTTTTGTTTTGATGAGTGAGAACCCATAGCGATGCAAAGCTCGAGATTTAATATTAAGAAACCGGACTTATAACATTGGACACTAATCAGCGCGAAGATGAGTTGTTTTCGACGACATTTCCTCGTTCATAGTACGATATTTAGTGGAAGTAATCGAAGCACAACAAGAACCATTCCTGGGTACACGCGAATAGAAGGAAAGTTGTTGAGATCTTAGTATTCAACTGTCCTCTCGCTGCCACTGATACGTTTTCCAACGTTTGCACTCAGGTGTGACCACGTCAGTTCGCAGTTTCCCGTTCAGTTAATTAAGTGTGGATGAAATCCTATGGTAATAGTGCTTTAATAAAATCATTAAATGTGACCATTCAAATAAAGATCTTCTGCAGCACCTTCCTATGGTGCTGTTTCTCTATCAGTATTTTACGAAATTTCTTGAATTTTGAGTTTCGTGTTGAAGACTATCTTGCTGCTGCATGATGACGTCAAAAAATATTAAATATGTTATTCATCCGTGACCGATGCATTCTGTTGCTCAACGGGCGACTAGCTATATGGCAATTCCATTTATACTTATAGTACCTTTCCCCTCCCTGGAATTTGCTATGTAAAAGTTAGTCCCCCTCCCCCAATATGCCATATCCACTGCTACGCGTGAGTGTCCTTTAACATTTACATGCGCATATTTAAGGACGCGCTGCAGTGTTGTGTAAATATTGAGTGGTCTGATTCAAATGCAAATTTTGAAAACGCACTGGTTCTCTAACTATTCACTATAAACAAACCCAGTGTACTTGTCAAACGCTCTTTAAAGGCAAAAGTTTGCAATCAAAGGTGCTTTATATTTTACTAACAGATGCAGTCAGTTCATCTTTAATAATGTCATGTTGTAAGAACTTAAAGCAAATTCCTTGTTTAATGTTAGTTTTTTCGTAACGCCAAAATCTTTTACGCTCTTTCAAGCGTTTCCCTACCCAAATCACTGATTATGTGCCGCCTCGTTTATAAATCAGAAGCGTGGCCCTGGGTACAAGGTCTCCTCAACACTCAACTCCATTTTCCCGTTCCCGTTTGCTTTTAATCAGAACTTGTGGGTCAAAAACAAACAAAACAAAAACTCCAAAAAAAGTTGGTAATGTATTTTTCAGAGATCATTTTTCATATTTATGTGTTCAAATGCGTGAAACTGATTACTGATTAAGGCACCTATGGGAGTCCGCTGTAGTCTCACCACACCCATTCAATCCAATCTATGAATAATTGTGAACAGGCCAGACCGCAACACCAGCCCACTTCGTACCTTGATCTTTTAGCCCTTTGCTTACTCGAAGACCTTCCCCGGGTCAGTTCGCTTCTCTGCAATCGATGGCCCGATTACCAGGCAGGAACTGAGAAGCAGTGAGGTCGGCACACACGAAAGGACTAAACGCATGCCTAAACCAAGCAGTAACCACAAGTCCCCGGCGCATTGGGCGAAACTATTTTTTTATTTGGTCTTGTCCCACTAATAGTAGACACGAGGAGGCAAGCACAATTTGAGGGGACCAGTCCTGCCCGTCAAACAGGTTTGAATTCATGTGACAAGTCGCAGGGACCACATTTTGGCCTCGTGACCAGCTTTGGACAGAATGGGGAGTTCACACCGAAGGGCTTGTCCTCTCGTGTGTGCCGATCAGAAAGACGTTTTTCAAATCCCTTTCTTATCGGGACCATAGGGCCTCTTTGCAGTCGTTCCTAATGATTCCCGTTTGAGATACATAGAAAAGTGTTAAACTTTATTTGGGCTTCTGTTTGCTGCTGATTTGACGGCAATGATTAAAAGTGTGGGAAACACATCAGTTTACGTCGCTTATTGAACAAAATTTTTGTATTAAATTTGATGACGCGATCCTGACTTTTTAAATGTAACTTAGGCCCGGAAACGTCGAGCTCTTGATGTGCCGAATGTAACGCAAACTAGCCAGAATAAAGCCTTCTTCTCGTTTGCATTAAGGTTTCGGCGCGTAAGAAGTTCGACGTTTGTATCAGTTTTGTCGACTTAATTTTGTTGAGGTTACATTAGCAGTTCCACATCAGCTTGTAGGGGCTTCTCGCTGCCCATTTTCTTAACTTGTTATACTACATAAAAAAAAATTTGACTTGATTTTTCCCCTATCCTTTTATAAACTCCACTACTGAAAACAAAATTGATATTTTCTTTTCTTTTTTGTCTTGAAGATGACTACGCAAAGAAGCATTACAACAAAACAGATGCCCCTTTTGGATCCAAGCACACCAGTTTATCACAAGACTATGTTTATTATGTTCTCTCTACTGTGTCTGGCTGTAATTGTTGGCCTGGTGTATCACTCATGGTATAAAAGACTGCAAAAACGTCGATACGAGATACAAGGTAGTATAGTGATCAAAACGTCTATTACAGTAGACCTCCTCTCGAATCCCCCAAGACCTCGAATTGAAACTCGTTTCCCTTACGATGTATATATCTTATTAGATGTTTCGGTGTGAAGTATCGCCGTATATTTTTACAAGTTGTACTGTATTTTGACGAGCCTGCAGGGCAAGTCAAAATACAGCACAACTCGTAAAAATATACGGCGATACTTCACACCGAAACATCTAATAAGAGATTTATGATCTCCAGTAAATTCAAAGAAAACTGCACGTGTAACAGGATGAGCGCGCGCACGGTACTGTGTGGGCCGATTTAGACTATACGATTTTTCCTTACGACTGCAGTATGCGACTTGCTCACGTCAGGTCTACAACACGAATCGTGTCGTCTAAATCAGACGTAATCTTCACGACAGTTGCACACAACACGAAAACTGTCCTAGGATTTTGAAACATGTTTTAACACAGGTAGCCCAAGCGTAATATAAGAGTTTGTATGGAAAATTGAACTGAGAATTCCTATCCAAACATAAATGGACTTTAGAAGGTAACGCTCTTGAATAAAGAAGCTAAAATGTTACCTGGTGTTGTTTGCTGTCTTCCTGTGAAGTTTCAGCGCCTTTGGAGAGGCTTTTAATCTTCTACCCTAACAGTGTATAAGAGAAAGACAAGGTTGGAGAATGGAGCCCTATCGGCGATCAAACCTGCCTCGACAAACAGCTAAAAATTTACGCGAAAAAAGGCATGCACTTACATTGTCTCGCCGTACTCACAAAGTAGTGGTTTAAGTTCCCCTTTCTGAAATCCAATGGAGTATACCTTGATTCTTCCCCGTATAAGACGACCGAAAAGTTCGAACACGAGTTCGAAAACCGCCGCCATTTATCCGTGACTCGGGAAAGTTGCCCAGTTCGACCGTTAAAACCTAGGCCGGCACTGGAAACGACTGTCAAATGACAACCCCACCAGGAGAGGACAGGATATTTTTGAAGATACAAACGTTCGGTGAAATATAAACTGTCTCTCCCGGTGGGGTTTGTTATTTGACCCTCGTTCCTAGTGCCGGCCGAGGTTTTAACGGTCGAACTGGGCAACTTTCCCGAGTCACGGATAAATGGCGGCGGTTTTCGATTTCGTGTTCGAACTTTTCGGTCGTCTTGTACTTATACCTAATGGTACCTTTTTGGTACGTTTCGGCAGCATATCAGGCGAGTTTGGTCGAGCCATGGTTCGTATTTTGGCGAGACGCAGTCGAAAATACCCATGACGAGACCAAACGAGCCTGATATAGTGCCGAAGCGTACCAAAAAGGTACGATTAGGTATTTACCGTACCCAAATTCGTCCTAAAACCTGGCGTTATTTTTTCGTACTCGCGAGCGCCCGCCAGTGTAGCCGCGTCCAATTTTGGCTCAAAATTGTATTCTTTTTCTCTGTTAGCGTTAAACAAATTACTTTTTCGTTTAACAAATGTAATAGTTTTACGTTTCGTTGGCTTTCTGTTGAAATTTTCATCTCTAAAGTCTTGAAAAAAGTGCAAGTTTTAGAAACTGTCCATGATATCGTAGGATATCAGGTCAGTGACTTGATATCGTAGAAAATCAGGACAGTAAACAAGGCTTCTGATTGGCTAATTCACCATTTGGGTACGGTAAAGGGAAGAATCAAGGTATACTCCATTGGATTTCAGAAAGGGGAACTTAAACCTCTACTTTGTGAGTACGGCGAGACAAAATGTAAGTGCATGCCTTTTTTCGCGTGAATATTGGAGCCGTTCTCGAGGCTTGTTTGATGGCCGATCTGACTCCGTTCTCCAACCTTGTCTTTCTCTTATACACTGTTAGGGTAGAAGATCTAAAACCTCTCCAAAGGCGCTAAACCTTCACAGGAGGACAAAATACAACACCAGGTAACATTTTATCTACTTTATTAAGCAGCTTTACCTTTTAAAAGCTTATTTATTGATCGATGGAAATTCTCAGTTCCAGTTCTCATACAAACTCTTATATTACGCTTGGGCTACCTGTGGTTTTAAAACCCTGCGACAGTCGTAGCCACAATCAAAATGTTAGAATGATTCTAACATTTTGATTTTGGTATACGATATATTCCGTATTGGGCTTCGTCGCTTCGCGACTCCATGTCTCTTTTTCGCGAAAAAAAAACAAAACAAAACAAAACAAAAAAACAAAAAAAAAGCAAAAACAAAAAGCCAGGGCAATAATTTCTGTTGATCAGAATAGAAGTTCTTACCCCTCGTGAAGATTTGCAAGCGCGATACCTGCTCACGAAAGCAATTTATAATTTTGGTTTTGCAGCAAAATGTTTGAATTCGCCGCTTTTTCAAAGAAAAATTGTTTAATGAAACAAAATAAACTCTTTCAGTGCATCAACATAATCGACAAAATGATAGAATAACGTGAAAATCATCTTCTTTTCCAGGCTGAAAGTTGAACACAAATGATAACGCAAGACAGCGCGCGCATAGCGAAATAAAAACCGAAAAACAAACTTTTTTGGAGAAAAATACACAGTTTTAAAGTTTTTGCACTTACATTTTGGGCAATCTGTCAAGGTAAGTTGCTTGTAGGGATGAATCATATTGTAATGAAGGTTTTCCATGTATATTACTGCGCAAAACTAAAATTTTGCCGGCGGTTTTGTTAAGAAAGGTTTTGAAGTTTGACCTTGGCCGCGTTGTCATGACAGTTTTTGAACCAATCACAAGCCAGCATTTTGAGACGACATTACGACAAAACAACGTCGTCTCAAATGCAATCAAAAGAGACCACTGGATCGCGATAATCAGATACATTTGGAGGGACATCTGGCTCCAGCTTCTCTACACCAGAGATCGGGCAGTACCGAACCAGTGCGGTTTAGTTAAGCGTCGTATGGACCTCTGCATCTAAAGGTTATTAACTTGTGTCACAATCGGGCAAATCAAGAATTAACAAAATGCTTTTTATTCCGTTTCTAGCAATAAGGACAAAGGACAGAAAAGAATACACACGAATGAGACTAGAGCTAGAAGAGATGGTGGACGAATTCTATCAACGATTTTCTTTGACTTACAAACAACTGCGACTGAAACATCGCAAACAGCTTGAACGTTTGAAGATAACTGAGACAATAAATGAAAAGATCCCACCTAGCCACCTAAATGGAAAGATTCCTCCTAACCAGCTAAACGGAACCTGGGTCTAGCGAATCTTGTACGCATGCTTAACTCCGTTTCAAAGTAAGGCTACTGAGGCTACAGGTGCCTTGGTTGAGACGGGTCAGATGAGCTGTTCGAAGCCGTGATTCAAGGGAGATCAGGAAAGGGATGGGCGTTGTATTTAATGATCTCCTGTAAGACGTCCTAACTCGTAAGCACGGACGTCCTAACATAAATTTAAGTACACCATGCGCAATCAATTAAATGAGTAAAAGCAATAACCTATGATAATTAATCTAATTAACGAACAGCTTAGTGTGACTTTCGGTAGATCACCTGTGGAGGACTCCAGAGGACGAGCCATTTTTTCAGCCTCATCAGTAAAGGGTATGCAGCAGAATGAGAAAAAGATCGAAGGCATAATCTGATCTTCTTTCGTGGCATGTTGGGATTGAAATGAAACATTTTTAGACTCAGTAGTTCTCCGTTTATTTCATTTTAGTGCTGCTGGTGTATAGAGTTTCAAATAGCGAGGATTTTAAATGTTGTAAAAAGCAAAATTTACATATTCATTGAAAACAATAAAATGAGCAAAATGAACTCGCCTGTTGTGTATAAATTGTGTTTTTTTAGTTCCCTCATTCGGTTGTTTTCGTTTCTTTGGGGGGGGGGGGGGGGGTCAGTACTGTTTACTACTGGAGATTTATCACCACTCATTATTTAAACCTTCGCAAGACAGAGTCGTTTCAACTCAGAATACTTGCATAAATGATATTGGCTTCCTTCATCGCTTTCTCGCAATGTGAGCTTGAATTTCCTGTGCAGTATTTCTTTAGGCCAGAAATGTGAAGAGACCACAGGAGGCTTGGGCGGCCTGTGGCAGGAGGCCAGGGTTCCCTGTGACATAAATATTACCTCATTCCTGTTACTTACATAAATGTGATGAGTAGAACCTCTTTTTCTCACCATTTGAGTCAATCACATAATGCCAGCGTTTCGTGCTGTGCAGAGACAAGTTTTTTTCCTCTTAAAACTCTTTGAGCACTGACAGACGTCTCTATTGGTTTTACTTGGGAAAAAAAAGCGATAGATTTTTTCACAAGTGAGATATAGCAAATACAGAATTCTATTTACAATGTATATTGTATGAAATTCTCGTTATTTTGGTTACAAATCTTCGTCCGTAAAGTATCCGTAAATGTTTATTCTTTAGAAAAACTTGTCGGAAGTCAGTAAAAGGGAAATTTAAAGTGGAATTGCCAATTTTATCAAAAATAACGAAATAACGGCTTTGTTGAGAATATTTGTTTAGACCTTATAAGTTTAGACGTTATTGAGTTTCTATGATGAAAAATACAACAAAATGTTCAAAGTTCTTCTCATGCGTGACATCGAAAGCGGGTTACCCAGGTTACAATCGTTCGTATACAGTGTAAACACAATACCTAACAACACAACAGAACTTTCGATCTATTTGCTGAGGTAATGAGAATACAAACGATAATGTACTTATATTGACTGGAAGTATGAATCGACAGAAATTGTTTATCTTTCAGGGCATGTATATTGCAGATTTTTCCCCTGCACATCGAATGTGCGGGATAAAATATTCGACGGAATTTGACCGGAAGTTCAAGTATGTGAAAATGAAGCTTATAATAAACGAATTATATTTGACCAATACTTAACGTGTTTTAAAATGGCTTCATAACTTTACCGAGCAAACATAACCCGTGGTATGGTTATAGGCCACGCAGTCTCGCAGATTCCTTGAGCAATGGCACGAACATAAATGAAAGGTTCTTATGACAGACAGATTTCCCAAACTCTTCAGTTCTTACTCCTTGTAAACCCCAAACACAACTCCAACCGCGAACAAAGTTTCATTCTTGAAGCTTTCGGACACAAATTTATCACAGTCAGTGTTCCATACAAACCGACTTGCAATTCTAACACCCTGTCCTCTGTTCTGGCCGATAGTCACAGAACAGACAAACTTGAACCGCGAGTACCCAAGCATCTTCAAATCACTCATTATGGAATTGGACATCCCTTTTGCCAGCTCTCTGCACAGCTTCGCGTCGTACTTTTGCGACTCAAGCGACTGAAGATGTTGAAGGATAATGGCTCTCACCTCAGACACGCTAAAGCTTTTGTCTGGTTCCATCTTGTATGTGTTTTCTGTGATCATTGTTGCTCCTCGTGGTCGCGCCGCTGAGTGAATGGATGCTTGATCCACAGGACCAACAGGGCAGGAGAAATACGTCATGACAAAACTGCCTTTCTGCGGTGGAAGTTTCGGTGCTGGGATAAACAGGCTTGAAGCGCTTGAGCTGCTTCTGGCGCGAGTTACACGTTCATCCATGATGGATTTTTAAAAACAACGTAAAAAGTCCTTCGGTATTTGGAATTAGCAAGAGTCAGAACTGAAAAGTGATATCTTGCTGTCTCAAGAGTGATTGATGTCTGCAGAGTAACGCCACTTTATGAAAACCATAACGGAGATTTTACACGGAATGTTACTACTCAAAGCACGTGCTGGCTTGCACGGGAACATATTGCCGAAAATGCCAAAGCAATAATCAAAAGAACATCAAGTTGAAGTTTATGCCCCATTCAACGCAGTGTCTGTGAATAAGCCATGCTGTCTCGAAAGTCCCAGTAACTTTTCGGACCCGGAGCTTTATTTTTAAATCAAAATCTATAGAATGGTAGTGAAGCTTTTAGCCCGTAAACCAGCTCGACTTGTTTCGTCAACTTACAATTTTACTGCTTAGCTTTAAAATCCAACAAAATTTCCGAGCTTTCCGGGCCCGAAAAGTTATCGCGACGTTCGAGAAACGGGCCGGTTCTTTAGAACTCCGGTTTCTGTAGCGTATTCTTAATGCCCACTCCCTTCTGATCCTTCTGGATGGAATGCTTGTCCATTTTACCTCACAATGTTTCTTTGGGTTTGCATAAAAGCAGTAAGACTACCAGCAGAAAATATGCTTCACACATTCTCGGAGACCCAGGAGCTTATACTCAAAGGGGTTGGGGTGGGTGCAAGTCGAAACGGAAGGGAAAAAAGTCTTTTCCTCCGGCTCGTTTTCAACTTTCTTTCTCCCGAGTATCTCTGCCCCTAGATTTCCCACGATGTGCCCCATGCGGCCTCTGTCCACCCCCAGCAGATCATCAGAACAAAATCAGTCCTTCTTATCGGATAGTACAGAGGAGCCAAATATGCCGCGCGTAAAAAGTCGCCTGCCGGGGAAAGTTAGGCCCAGTTCAGACGCCGTACCTCTCATGTGCCGTACCAAATACATTTTCGCTCCAAGGTCGTATTAAGCGGCGAGCTTTGCCTTACCCAGAGATTTTACCTTGCCTAGTTGAATTCTGTCAAAAAAAAAAACTGATTTGGACACCGTTCCACTGCCAAATAACTACGTACTACTTGGGTGCCCTGCGAATAACTTAGGCACCAAATGAATCCAGATATTTCCAAGAAGGTTGCTCTTTCTTGTTTCTAAACGCTTACGTTCCCGGTCCTTCAGCGATGAGAAAACGATACAAAACGAAGTCAATTCAATTGACAACAGTTAATCCCAGGGGGAGGGGGGGGGTACTTCCAAGTAATAGGCTAATGGGGATGCGCTGCTGGACAGGGCCCCTTTTATACAACTGGATTGACTATAATGGGGTTGCATTTTCAATAGAGTTACTAGAATGGGGTCGCACATTTTCGGGAATTTGGGGATGACCTAGCTCAAAGAGTTTATAAGGTAGATGCATAAGCAGAAAGTGTCTAAGTTGGGACTGCAAAATTTACGTTTGCCCTAAAGTGACTAAGATGGGGTGTATAATTGGCCACAGAATAGACTATAATGGGGTAGGGTACTGAGAGGGCAGCAGCACATGTACCCAGCAAAAATGAACCCAAGTACCACCCCCCCCCCCCCCTACCGAGGCAGTCAATAAGCACCCTGGGCACAAATAAGTCTATGTGTAATTTCAAGTCTCAATCAACCAGACTGAATTGTAGACTGCTAATTGTATTTGGAAATAAACCTGGCAAACTCGCCACCTTCTGGCTTCATTCACTTACACTTTGTAAGTGCCATTCAGGACAATGAGTTCTTGTTCTTGCAGATTCTTGTTCGAGAGGTTGGTCTCTGCAGTTTTGTGTTGTTTACTCGACATTGTCTATCTACACGCAGGTGTAAAAATGGGTGATGGTGGAAAAACCTGTGATGGACTAGCATCCCATTCAGTGGGGAAAAGGATTCATACTCCTAGCTGCAAGAATGCTGACTGTGTGGCTGCTTACAGCTCTTGCACAGTTTTACATTATTCAGAGCTTAATTGCACTTTTCATTGAGGAAATTAAGCATAAAATGTTTCAACTCTTTACTTGTGCCTGATTCCTGTTTGGGCATCAATAACTTCCATCATCCACAATGCCTCACTGTGTGGATTATTGCTGAGGTCAGCAATCTTGAGTATTCTAATGCTGGGAAGCTGTATTTCCTCTGGACTACCAACTGATTTCAGCTGCCCAGCAACCATCACATACATTCCTGTCATTAGAGACTGGGAGTCAGTTGTCATGAATATGAAAGTCAACTGGTACCCGTATTGGTACCCCATAAGTAACAGCGATTTCATTTAAAAGCTGGCACTGGCCATCCGCTAGATTGTTAGTTGTCTTTTTTCAGTCAGTCAAGTGGTTTCATCAGGACTAAGTGGTACTTTGAAAGCATAACTGAATGAAGAGAAGGTGCCAGTGTGCCAGGGTTTTTTCCCAATACAATAAACTGTCTATTAATGGGGTGAGCTAATCCTGAAGAGCAAAGTGAGCAAATGAGCAAATGAGGTAAGGGGAACAAGGATCCCCTCCCCCCGTATCCTCTGGTTTGCATCACGCGGCTTTGCCGCTAAATTGACAATCATGTGATTTGCTTGTCCACTCACCTATACAGACAGGGGCTGCTCACAGTCTTGATGTAGTAATGTTTTGAAACCCATTTGAACTCAACTAGCTGCCAAGGAGGCAGCTACATTGTGCTTAGAAAGCCTTACAATTTCTAAAGTGGCCAAGGTTACTCAACTACTTCTTAGTTCAAGCTAAGCTTCCTGGCACATTTACGGTAAGATTCTCCATAAAAAGAGCCTTAGATCCTCGATGAACAAGCAAAGCAATATGGCGGACAAGTTACCCTTGTGTACTACTCTGTGTCAGAACACACGAAACAGACTCAGAAACTGCTCACTGATTGGCCAGCAAAATACAAAAGTTTTCTGGACCCAATCAGGAGCCAGAATGGGCTTGACCGTTAGGAACTGCTCTGGAGAAACATTTTCCCCAGGGGCTTCTCGTTTTGCCCTTGACTTTTCTTTGCCCGTTCCGACTTTCCCTTGCCCCACTATCTGCCCCTGGGTCTCCGAGGATGGACAAATCTAAGTGGCTGTCTTAATGGTCAAAAAGGCCAGCTTTCTTAATATGATGCAGGTACAAGCACCTTATAAGGACTAAGATTTGATGAATTCAATGAATACCTTTATGAATGAACAGATCTTTCACAATCTTGGTTACACCAGTCGCCTGAATTACTGCTGTCCCATCATCAAGAAGAAGATCATTTCCATCCGCTGAAACAAGCACTACCATACCCTGCACCCACACTTGATTAATAACAACATCACTGTACAACCCCTGGTTGATGATCCTGCCATCCTGCCGCAGTGTACAGCTGAGCAGTTGACTGGCAAAGAACTTCCTGGCTGGACTGTTTAACATTACTGGTTGCTTCTGCGACATAAGCGCTGCAAGAGAACACAGCTGTGGCATGACTTGTGTGACATTCACATTGTAATTTTTGCTTTCTTCATCTACAACTGCCAATCACATGACCCAAAACAGTCACCTCTGATTTGCCTGGACCTGGTCTCATTCAAAAGTTTACTTCAGACTTTGTTCTATACGAAATAGACTTGCTGTCTTGTTTTTAGAACTCTTGCAGTTTATTTCCTTAAGCAACAGCAGCCTAGCTGTCAAAAATTAATGTGCCATCAGCTGGCAATATTGTTGCCTTCAGTCAATTATTTGCCACCTACTTCACACTGGAGTTCACTAATCCTGACTAACAACAATTACACCCATGGTCCTTGCCTACTACTGCCACAGGACACCCAAATGCTGTATTAGCTATATCATAATCACTGTTATTTACCTGTGTTCCTGTGTCTTTATGAGTCATTTTGAAAGGGATTTGAATCAGAGCGGAGACGGTTTACCTTGCCGGTTTCAAATGTTATCTTGTCTGGCACATTGTAAACAGAGCGTAAAAATTACATTTCAAGTTTCCATTATTATTAGCCATTGATTCTCCTCGGGAAAAGAGAAGAGAGATAAAAGACTCTTTCCTCTTCTCTTGGCCATTAAATTGAAACCCATGTTGTCTCCCAAGGAGAGTTAATAGTAAATAATGATGGAAACTTGCGACGTAATTGCTACATCCTGTTTACAATGTGTCAGACAAGATAACATTTGAAACTGGCAACTAAAAAGGTAAACCGTCTTCACTCTGATTCAAATCCTTTCCAAAATGTCGCACACTCATAAAGACACAGGAACAAGGGTAAATAACAATAGATTTATTAAATAATAATGGTACAGCTAATGCAGTGTTTGGGCCCCCTGTGCTACTACCAAACATTTTGGTCTGCAACAGAAAAGGATATGGCTGTATTGGCAGAGCAGCAGTAACAATTGGCTACAATTTGAAAAAACGTAGCGACCGATTCTGCCATGATTTTAATGTTGTATGCGAAATATCCTGCAGCATCTTGTTGTCTACCATTAAGTCCCATAAAAACTGATTGATCACTGCAAGAATATCGTTTCACCCAAATCTTCAGGATTCCTACAAATTTCTTTTACATTTGTTGTTAACTGTAAAATTTTGTCAGATGTTAGCATTTCAGCCACCAACATGAAACTGGTATCACATCGAGCACTGCAAGCCAACTTCAAATGGAATTAGTTCTTCCCTGACAGGAATTGAAATTTCCAGAAATTTGTGTAGACTGATGGTAAATAATGTACCGATCAAATCGAAGCTTCAACACCCCCCCCCCCCTTCTCCCTCGGTATACCCCGGGCATTTGACTGTGCATCGTGCCTGGGGAGGGGGGGATTCACACATTGCCTTGGCAGGGTGGGCAATTTGAAGCAGATTTATCTCTTGTTCTAGACAGTGAGTTTTTTCGGTTTTTGCAGGGTTTGGTGAATTTACAAGATAGAATTTCACATTTGTTAGTGAATAACTCTCTCAAAAGGGTCTTTGAAAGAAAGTTTGAAGGTGTCATAACAGCACATCTCACTATGAAAAGCATGAACAGTGTTTGATTGAAGATGAAATTTGTCTTTGAGGAGTAGTTATTTCAGTACTCATTGGTGGGGCACTTAAACAGCTTTTTGCCCCAAGGGGAGGGAAATTGAACAAGCCAATCTTCAAAAGTTCAAATGCGCAGGGGTTGCCTGGGGGGGGGGGATGCTGAAGCTTCAATTTGACTGGCACATAACTACATTTAAAGTCTTATTTGAATTTCTCTCATTACACTGTCACGTGCTGAAAGGGATGTCTCCCTTAAAGCTCATATCTGACTCAAATGGACAGAACTTTGACAAAAATTTCAGCTTCTAACTCTTTCGCCTCACAATTTACAATCAAGTTTTCGTGGTTCTTACTTCTGAAAGTAAGCTTCTGAGATTTTACAGCACTTTCAAGCTGTAGTATGGTTATGCCCCCGGGGGGGGACTGCCATATGAAAGTGACGGGGATGCTCGTCGGAAAATTAGAATTAAACCCCTAAAGGAGACCAATCTGGGCGTGGTTCAGGCGTTATTTGACCCCTAAACGAGACCATGCTAAAACAGACAACCAAATAAGAGCTTCAGTGATTTTAAATGCGCTAAAGATTGACGCTAAAGATTGACGTCGTTTGGTTTTTTTCATATAGATATTTCTTTACGCACACCCTAAGCGATACCTGAATGGGTAAAAATATTGGCTTTCCTTCCTAAAAACCCTAAGCGAGACCAAAATCTGCAATTTACAACCCTAAGCGAGACGACGAGCATCCCCGTCACTTTCATATGGGAGTCCCCCCCGGGGGTTATGCTGACAGATTTTCAGTTGAAATCGCTTTATCGAAGTGCACCCAAAGTTCCACCCCTTCGTATTCTATGAATTTACAGTAGCCGCAACCAGAAAACTTACCTAGAAGTTACAAAATGTACATTTAGTCACGCTGTAAGCAGTCTACTGAATAACTTGGTCAAGTCTTCCCGCCATGTTGAATTTGAATACCACTGTTTGCTGTGAAAAGCCTGGGTCCAAGTTTGTCAGTGACGTCATGCAACATGGCGGACCTCAGGAGAAGTACAATGAATATGTTGGGAGAACGTATGGAGACTTTGTTTCGTGTTATTCGTGAACTATGATTAACGTGAGCTTAACATTACCCACAGAACTACAATGGCCAATAAACGAGTGGTTTATTTTTACGATGAGGACGTTGGAAACTTTCATTATGGTGAGTGAGCATGGTAGCAGACAGAAAAGAGCATAAGCTTACTTTGCTTTTCTCTGTAATTTATATTGTGATAATAGGAGATGGACAGGACTGATTTAATGCGACATAATTCCTGTCTAAAGACTATTAATCTTCATTGAAGCTAATCGTGTTTTCTCAAACACATTTTAGAGTTTGATTGTTAACAACTGCTTTACACTGGCAGCAACAACTAGTTTGATTTGTATTTTCCTTTGTTTCAGTTTGATGATAATGACCATAAAGCAAAGGAAATACAAATCAAACTAGTTTGAAATCATTTTGACCTGAAATTCATTTTAACCTACAACAGCCACATGTAGGAAATGTTATAAAAATACTCAATGAATAAATCAGTAAACACTGTTTCTCAACCTTTCTTCTGATGTAAAAACTACAGTCAAAGCTCTTCTTGCAACCATTCTTATAAGTGACCAGCTGGGTGGGGTTCGGAAGGTCAGTAATAGTGGATGTAACAAACACAACTGGTAGGTAAAGTTGCACACGAGCCGTGGAGGCCCACACGGACAGAGTCTAACCCGGTTTCTGTACTGTGAAGCAACTGAGAGCATCACCACTCCTCCCTGGATGGGATGCTAGTCCATAGCAGGGTTACCCATGGCAGTATCTAGCTAGTACCCATTTATACACCTGGGTGGAGGGAGACAATGTGGGATAATGTTTCTTGTCTATAAAGGTAGCAACCTGATGAAGGGGACTGGGCCTTGAACCATTGACTTTCAGATATGAAGTTGAACGTGCTAACCACTACACCACAACGCCCCACAAAACAAAAGCAACTGCCCACCTTTAATACTGGTCACATGAGCTACACCTGCCCGCAGCCCAGTGGTGTGAGAGATAAACATTTTCCACCTATTTTGTTCCATTTGCCAACCAGTGGAGAATTACTCTTTATTAATTTTCAGTGTAATGCTAAACATTTGTAAAATCATTACATGTATGTTATTTTATAATTTTGCTTTTGTTAGGTCCCAGTCATCCAATGAAACCTCATCGACTCACCTTAACACATAACTTGGTTTTCAACTATGATCTTCACAGGAAAATGGAGGTACAGTTGCAGAGACTATCCCAATAAAATTGTTCTTTGCCTGACTGACATCAAACAAAATTCCTAATTCATATCCTGCTAATTCCTTCATATCCTCCTTTCATTGAATGTTGCCAAATTTTAACATGCCTTGTGGACATCTTAAAGTGGCTCTGACAGCTAAAGCATCTAATAACAAAGTCTTCAAAGACCATTTCAAGTGAAATTACCTCATGCACAAAATTTTAGTTAGGTGGGGATGCAATGAAGGATCACATACTTGGAATTATTTAACATGACTTGTGTGTATACAACTGATTGATAAAACATTGTCGGGTGCAAAGAATAAACCATGAACGATGCGAATGCAAAGGAATTCTGGGAAGATAGTACTGACTAGTTTCCTACTTAGTTCCATATATTGATATTCATGATATTTTCGTTCCTAAAAAGGTTTTGGAGTGGATTTGGGTATGCTGTGTCAATATTCTCCCTACAGTGCCTAAGAATAGAAGCACGTTTTTTCGCTTCCCAGAAAACCGTTGGGTCATACCGTTCATAGTACATGCTTTTTACACGACAACGTTTTTTCAGTTAGGTATATATTTAACTGACTGAGGCACAAGAGATAATTGTCCCATTACTAGTTTTGTTTGTTTTCCCACTTGCACAGGTGTACAAGCCATACAGGGCAACATACCATGACATGTGCAGGTTTCATTCCAGTGATTACATAGAGTTCCTTAGGAGGTACGATCACCCAGTAGCCTAGTAGCAAAATAGAAATATTAATTTCTGTCTTGCTCAGTAAATTAAAGATTTCAGTGATGTTTAACTGACTGTCACTTCTTTTTGAGGGTCTTAGTTTTATATGTTGCATTTCTTTCCATATCGTAAAGATCTTGAAATTTAACACCCTCAAAAAGAAGTGACAATGGGATTATAATAATTTGAAGCCTATAAGCCCTTCTCTCCCTGAAGTACAAATCAAAAAAGCCTCCTAAAAGGGTTTATGTACTTTGTGACACAAAGTAAACTTACGTAATAACTGTATGAAGTTTTTTATGTAAAAATTATGTACTTTGTGACACTAAGAACATAATTTTGTACATGTGTTATATCTATTAGCAAATTTAAAATGTACAGTATTTACCGTTATTTGGGAGGACAAATAGAGCTGCTTTGTATTTTGTAGCTTGCATGCTCTTCTGGTAGTAGGGCAAATTATGTGTGTGGTAAATGACTGTTAGTATTTCTTGTATCATGATAACCACAGACCATAGAATTGTCACTACCATGAATGTGCAAGCATTTGTCATAATCAATCTAGGTACAAGTTTGCATTTATTTAGTTACCAGCTGAATGTGTGCAGTATTTCTGAGCTTTGAATTATTTTTAGGGTAACACCACAGAATACTGCAGGAGTACAGAACAAATTGGCAAACAATTTTAATGTTGGAGAAGACTGGTAGGTAGTCGACAGTGCAACTAAACAAAACCATGAACACTAGAATTATTTCCAAAATGTTTATTCACTGTAATTGATTTGAACCCAGAAGTCATATCATGAGTCGGTAAAGTATGATCGTCCGGGTGAGTGTAGTCCTGAGAAGAACTGTTTGTGATGACCATGACTGACCAGTTGGCTGTTCCATAATGTTGACCTTTAATATTTTGAAAGTTCTTGGGTCCTCTGGTTTACAATTTGGTGCGTCTAACCACACAGCCATTGTCCCTCCCTAAAAAAGACTTTTAAACCTCAATATGATATTCTTTTCTCTCTTCTTTGCTCTTTTCTGGGGACCATGAATAAAGTACTACATTGTAACTGGAACATACAGGATGACACAGACTAAGCTAGAACGAAAACGACACTTAATAACCATGCATTTGTTTCTGATGATCTTTTTTAGCCCAGTGTTCTCTGGCTTGTTTGACTTCTGTTCTATTTACACTGGTGCATCACTGGAAGGTGCTGTCAGACTGAATCAAGGGGTATGTGTTCCATGTTCTTTTGGTATGTTGAATAAAGTATACTAGGAAAATTGGACAATTATGAGAACTATGCCAATGCACTCACCTTTCACTTGTCCTTATTGTTAGACATCATAGAAATGTTTTTGTGATATGGACTTCAGTCAAAGCTACAAAAAATTATGAAATTGGCGAAGATTGTCCCACTAAATGCCACCCAACTTTGAACTAGCAAATTTAAGTTTATTGGAGAAAATTGTGTTTGTCAACGTACTTGACAGGAAAAGGTTCTTCCAAAACCTGCAAGCTAGTGTTTTGCGTGTACTCTATAGAAAGAAATTAAAGGAATAAATGGACAATTTTTATTAGTAGCAAGTATGTGGTCTACATATCACAGAACCCTGGCATTGCAGGTGTTCAAGACTTGTAGGCACTCAAATCTTGTGAAGGGTGGGCAGTAAACCTTAGCTTTGCTCCTAGTTCTCAGACCCTTCTTCCTACAGTGTAGGTTACTTTTTCCTTTGCAGGCTTTGTCTGTTTCAAAATATTATACAATATTCCATTTTTTCCCTTTCTCTTCTGCTCTCTGTCATACAGTGTACTGTATCTTACATTATGGTTTTCCCACATGTCAATCATGTTAAACAGAATTCAAGCACATTATCTTTTTTGGTTGCTGATGATGTAATCGTGTTTAACCCTTTACCTAGGTCCTGACAGTGTTGGAAATGAAATTTCTCTTTACATTATTGATACTTGTTCAAACATTCAAGTGATGAGAATAAAGGTGGTGATCACAAAGGATGAGATGTCTTGATATTTAGACAAATTCTCCTTACTAGTTCCATAAGAAATGTATGGAAAACAGTAAGGAGAATATGCATAAAGCTTATGTCTATTTCTACTTGGAAATTCTGCTTTCTGTCGCCACTATTTCCATAGACTTCCTGCCCCCTTCTTACCTGCTGTTTTTCTCCTTTTGTACCCCTAACGTCTAAGCTTTGGTCTCACTTTCATTTTGGTGGGGCGGCAGTCTAAAACATACAGTATCCCTGGTAGAAATCCTATACAGGATCCTGCAGGATTTTCTAGGATCCTACAGGATCCTGTAAGTTCACACAGGATCCTACCCAGGATCCTAAATGGCACCATGTTGTTTAGGATCCTACTCAGGATCCTGCTTAAGATTGACTAGAATCCTGTTTAGGATCCTATAGAAGCTTGTTTAGGATCCTGTAGGATCCTATAGGATCCTAAACAAGATCCTATAATATCCTACAGGATCCTACAGGATCTTATATAGGATCTTATCAGGATCCTGGTTAAGATCCTTTAGGATCTTATTAGGATCCTGGGCAGAATTTTACCAGGGATCTGACGTTTTGTCATGCATATTCATTTGTTTCTTAAACAGGTTTGTGACATTGCAGTCAACTGGGCAGGTGGTCTGCACCATGCAAAGAAATGTGAGGTGAGTGTTCATAGTCCACGCATGTGTACCTTTATTTCACTTCAAAACAGGTCATTATACCTTAAGAATACGTGTAAATATGCATTTTTAATTGGTAACAGAATATTACTGTTCTTTTTGCGAAACGTTAGCTGAATTAAAGTAACAAGACTTCAATACACCAGAGAAAGTAGCTCTGGCCTTGAATGAATCTCCACCATGAAAAAACAGAGCTCATGTACAGTCAAAGCTGTTTCCTAAGAAATATTCCACAGAGCTTAGAACCCACAGGTAAAACACTTAATGTTCAGTGCCACCAGGCTTCTTCTAGGGAACAATACACAGAAGTCTATGTTGACGCTTGTTACCCCGCCGTCAGGACGGGGTCTAGTAATACCCGTTTTTTTTTTTTTTGTTGTCGTGGTCACTTGCCCCAGACCTCCGCTCGGTCAAAACAATACTTGCCGGTAATGTTGGTTCGTTTAGCGTTATTTCGCCAGAATTTTCATGAAAGTTGGTGTAGAAAATTACTGGCGATTTAATGGCATGAAAACCCCTTCGATGAAAGCAAGAACGAAGGTGCTAGCGAGCTTTAAAGCTGGCGTGAATTTGCCAAACTTGCCCTGGCACGTAAACATTACATCACTGAAACACAAAAGGCGATTCGGGGAAGTCCCTCGCTTTCGCCAAGTTGAATAATTCACCAGTAAAATGCAAGCATTTTTTTGGCAGTTTTGCTTTGCTTCACCAAAATCTTTAGAGAAGATAGAGAAAGTTGTGTAGAAAAGTACAAGAAATTCAATGGCGTTGACTTCTCTTCGATGAGAGCAAGGAAGAAGGTGCTAGCGAGCTTTGAAGCTGGCATGAATTCACCTAAACTTACCGTAACACGTAAACATTGTTTCACTAGCCGCATTACCAAGGATTCAAATGTTACACTGTAAGGTTTATTGCCACGTTTCATACAGTAGGTTATTCGAAAGCTGTCAATAGATTACAATTCGTTAGGGGAGTGAAGAAATATATAACAAATGAATAAAAAGTTACAGCTTACCCATTGGTGTCTGTGGAACGGATCCGCGACTAGTGAAGATGATTAAGTTCGTTCTCTCTAATTATCGTTTATTACGTCGCATAATACGTATTTAAGAAAATGTCAGAAATTGCTTTCGTAGGCCGAAACACTCCCCTCTCTTCTAGAAAGTTGTGCAAGTTAAAAAGTTTAAATAGTAAAGTTACAAAATCGAGTTTAGTAAAGTTCATTTAGTCTTTCATTTCGTTTTCGTCCACTGGAACGATGACTATTATCCTCTCAACAGGACGTTCAACCGTTACATAGCCTCCTCCGCGGTATGTCTTTACATGTTCTCCTGGCTTAGTGTTCTTATAGACGATCTCCACTCTGCGTACTCTTCCATCTTTACTCGGTTTGGCTGTGATAACTTTGCCTAGTTTCCAATTTCCTCGAACAAGATTCGAGTCTTGTATCAAGACGACGTCTCCGACTTTAACATCACGGTGTGCGGTGTGCCACTTCGATTCAATAAGAAGACTAGGAAAATAATCGCGCGTCCATTTTCTCCAGAAGCTCTTCACTGTATTCTGGACAAATTCAAATCTGTGACGAGGGTTTGTTGTTTCCCTAAAGGGTCCGCTTGGAACTCGTGAAGTAGATCTTCCAAGTAATAGGTCGTTCGGACTTAAATATACGCCATCATCTGTATCAGTTGGGTGCTTACCAATTGGTCTTTCGTTTATCAAGTTACCAACTTCAAAGCAGGCTGTCTGTAATTCAGAGAATGTCATGATGTTATCTCCGATTGCGATGTTTAAGCCTCGTTTGACGGAACGTATTAATGCTTCGGATGTGCCATTGTACCAAGGGGCGTCGGCAGGTGAGAATTCCCATTGTAGGCCCTCTGTTACTCCGAATTCGAGTAATTCGTCCCAATTCCAGTTCTTCGTTATATCTTTGAGCTCTTTATCAGCAGCTACTAATTGTGGTCCGTTGTCAGAATACAACTTTGCTGGATACCCTCTCAATGATACAAATCTTCTGAGTACTAATAGAAATGTTTCCGTGCTGTAGTCCGGTGCTAGATCTAAGTGAACTGCTCGAGTGCACATGCAGTTGAATATCACTCCGTAACATTTCCCATAGGTTCTTCGCTTCACTTCATCTCTGATTTTGAAAGGTCCAAAGAGATCTATACCTGTATAGTGCCAAGGTGGGGAGGGTTTCAATCTCTCCTCTGGTAGTTTTCCCATCTTTTGTTGGCAAAGCTGTTTATCTATCTTCTTGCAGATTACGCAGTTGTATTTGATGGACCTCACCATGCGTTGGATATTTGTAATCCAAAATCGTGCTCTTATCTTGCTTACTGTAGATGATACCCCATGATGCCCTCTTTGGTGTATATATTCAGCATATAACCTTGCAAAGCGATGCTCGTATGGTAGCAAAATTAAGTCGTTCTTATTGTAGCTTATCTCGAGCCACTTTTCAACTCTGCCGCCTACAACTATTATGCCATCCTCTCGCGTCCGTGGACATAGTCTTTTGAATCTTCCTTTTTTCATGTCCGCTGTTAACAATTTTTGACATCGAAGTATCCAGAATCTTTCTGCTCTGTCTATATCTTCTGGCGTTAATGGACTAGTTACGTTCTTTAAGGAAGGTCGAGGTTTTCGTTTGTACAAGGACAATACCCTTGCAGTCACTCTGAACAGCTTAGTGTAGTTGGAATATCTGTTTATGTCAATTCTTGCTTCTAAGCTATCTTCAGATTTAGCTTCAGCTAACATAACTGTTTTTATTTGTTCTGGTAACTCTTTCTGATAATTTGGCTTGCATATCGGCCACTCATGTTCAGGAAATCTAAGGAATTAAGTTCGTTCTCTCTAATTATCGTTTATTACGTCGCATAATACGTATTTAAGAAAATGTCAGAAATTGCTTTCGTAGGCCGAAACAAACATCACGTCATTGAAAGACAGAAGCCGATTCGGGGAATTGTTTTGCTTTCGCTAAAGCATTTATCGAATCATGGCCTAAAAGTAGACCTTTACGTTTCATTTTTCAGTAGATAACCGTTCCCTTTCGATTTAAGGATAATTTTTCTTCATCAATAAATCTATTTAAATTTCCGTGCCCTTGTTTAATATTTAGAATTACGCTGAGATGTCATTTCGTTAAAAAATTGACGTAACTAAGTCACGCCATGGTCAAAACTATTTCGCCACGTTCTTCTTCGCGAGTGCTAGAACAGGTGGATGACCAAGGAATGAGGGAAGGGAAAGGTATTCATACTATAAGGGATCCATGATATCACAAGGAGAAGGGTGCAGAGAAGACGTTGGGGGGGGGGGGGGATGGCAGCACAGACGTCAAACGTTAGAAAAATCACCAACTTCAAAACTTCATACCACTTGGGCACATATCTTGAGTGACCGTAATGTATTTGCACCCCGAGGGGGGGGGAAACGGCGGGGTCCAATGCCCCTGGGGCTTTTCTTGTTTAATTCAGTTTATTACATTACCAGGCATCAGGCTTCTGTTACGTGAACGACATTGTGGTTGCAATCCTGGAACTGCTAAAGTGAGTCAGTTTTGAGTGGCTTCAGGCCAAGTTTTTTGGCACATGCATTTTAAATTATCTTTTATTTTGTTTGTCTTTGATTTGCCATTTTGTCTGCAGTATTTATCAGTGCACATATATTTATTGCATTTTTTAAACAAGTTGGTGGGGTTGCTGTCTGTTACATAAATGTCTTGGGTTTAAAACCAAAACAGAACATCCTTGTTCTTTTTCCTAAGAAGACATTATTCATGGTAACTGTTCATAACTTTTGGCAAATATCTTTTTCTTATATAAATCCATTATAGTTACTGATTTGGTGATTACAAATTTATTGTAGCCAATATGGAATTTCCAGTTGGTCCAGTTGTTTGACTTGTGTTGGTTATTGTGTTATTACAGGTATCACTCGCGTGTCTTGTATGTTGACATTGATATCCACCATGGTGATGGAGTTCAGGTATTGCAGATTGTTAAATATTTGTTTGTTTGGTTATGTATTCTCAAACTTGTCTTACGAAACAAAACCATTAGAAAGGTTTGTATACCCAGCCTCAATTAGCATAGAGTTTGATAATTTTGTTTTTCACAAACACTTGAGAGAGTACTTCATCATGATATCTAGCACCTAGAATTCCATACAGAGTCATGTCCCCTTTTTTCTTTTTTCTTCAGCTCTCTTCTTAGAATCGAAGTTGTGATGAAACATGCTTTCATATTCATAAAGACTCAGTTCAGTCTCTTGCTCTGTGTCTTGGTTTCTAAATTGGCAGGCTAGAGATCAAACATACCAGTCTAAGATTCTAGTAGTATACATGTATGTAGTTTGCACTGTAGTGTGTATCATGATGAGCTGTAGGTGCTACTTTTAACAATGGAGCAAGCTTTTAGCCAGAAGGGCTGGGCATCTGGCTTTGGCAAAATCTGTGGAATAACTGTCCTGATGGCAAGTTTTCAATATCGTGTGTCTGATCTTTCCATGTAGGAAGCATTTTATTTAACGGATCGCGTCATGACTCTGTCCTTTCACAAATATGGAAACCACTTTTTCCCAGGAACTGGTGAGCTTTTATTCCTCATTAATAGCATATGTATTGGGCGTTTAAAGCTCTTTTCTTTCACTTTTTGGCCACATGAAAATCGGTGCAAGGGCAAAAAAGTGGGAGGAGTCCCTGTCCCAATTTTCATGTGGCCTGAAAGCAAAAAATGCTTCTCACAAAAATGTCCAGCACAGAAGATAACTTAAAACCACCGAGACTTAGTGAGTACAAACTGAGGTGGAGCATTGCATGGTAACCATTCTTACCTTAATCATTATTACCCTTTTTCTATTACGATTTTTTTAATATCTTAGCTCATAGTATTTCATTAGTTATTTTTTAGTTCATATAGTAAGTGAATTTTATAGTTAGTTTTTAGGTGCTATTTAATATTTTGTGTTGTAGTGAGGGCCACGAAGTTATCAGTGCTTTTTACTACTGTCAAGTGTTTACCTTCTTTAAATAAAGCCTATTATCATTTATGTTATTTTATCCGGCGTTTTAATTGGCCAAGAGACCATTACGTCACTGCAAATAACTGTCTATGGATAATTGTCTGCTCATGTGCATTACGATGCAAAGTTGTTTTGCTGCGAATAATTCTGCTCATTTCAGTTGAGTCACCTGTTCAGTCCATGTTTCAAACTCCACCATGGCGGCAAGGTTTTTCTGAGTTACCACAGAGTGATCTTAATTGTCTAATTGAACAAAAAAACAGCAATACACCAAAGAAGCAACTAAGGCTGCTGTGAACGTATTTCGACAATATTTACAAGAAAGAAAAGTCGACGAAAAGGAGCCTTTTATGTCGCAAGTTAAACCCGCAGCTGTTCTAAGAAAGTTCTAGGCAGAAACCAGGAAAAAGAATGGCGGACTGTACGTGAAAGCTTCTTGTTGAATGATAAAACAGTTATTGAACTCAATTTTGCAAAATATCATGATTTGTGAGTGTAATTGATCTACTCGCCACTGACAAATCACGATATTTTGCTCAACCTCGTCCAATAATTGTTTATTATTATTATTATTATTATTGTTATTATTATTATTGCTTACTGTTTTTTCAAATTCCCTGCAGGTGATATGTTTGAATTAGGAGTTGAAAATGGAAGATTCTACTCACTTAATGTACCTTTGAGAGATGGTATAGATGATCAAGGTTGGTCTCAAGTCTTTGCAAATGCTTCATCCTTGCCTATAAAAATAATGGAAATAGCTACCCCACTGTTCAGTTTACCATTCAGGTCGAATATCAGGTCAAGTGCAAAGCATCAACTTCCTTGTTGACAAAGGATATTGAATCCAGTTACTTACAGTCCATGCAGCATAGTAAAATAAATAAAATAAAATAAATCACTTTATTTAGGTGTCAGTGGTATTTAACACAGTATGTTAATTGGGGATGCCACCAAGATGGCAAAATTTGGAGATGTTGGTTTTTGAGGAGAGGGGAAAACTAGAGTACCTGGAGAAACACCTCTCAGAGCAAGGACGAGAACCAACAACAAACTACACTTTTGTACAAGTTACAAGTTGCTTGAAAATTTGGATCTGTTACATCACGTGCATACTGCCACTTAGCATGCAACGGGGAGGGAAAAGGAGATGTCTGTGCACAGGGCAGCCAACAGTGTGAAGGATTTATTCTGATTGCAGCATTGCTTCCAGTTGCCGCATTTTTTTAGTGCATACAATTTCTGCAAATGCATCAAGCATGGTGCACAAAATTTGCCAAGGAACTGTTTTCCTATTACCAAAAGGTTTGACATTAATCATCTTTTTTTAAATATATTCATAAATCTGCCAATCACCTTGCAAATGTTTTACTTCAAACCTGATTTAGTTCCACTACAAATTTAATCCACCACTGGAGTAACTTGTGCAAAGTTCGATACCTCGAAATATTAATTTTACGCCACCAAATTACCCTTAAAAGTACGAATATCTTGGGGCCCCTTTCGCAAAAACGGGCCCCCTAAAATCTGTCCAAGGGGACCTTACAAGTTAGTTAACATAATGTAACCCTGCTATTATTATGCTAATGTCAGCTCATGATGTTAACATAGTAATTTAAATATTTCTGTGGGTAATAATTTTTTTATCGTAAAGCTTTTTCAAGCCATGTAATGGTTTGCAGTTACAGTCAAATAAAAGATAAACAAGTGTGCAACTTTGTATTTGTGTGTAGGTTATGCCAACTTGTTCAAGCCCATAATGCAGGCTGTTGTCAACCACTATCAACCAAGCTGTATTGTTTTACAAGTAAGTTCAAAACTTCTTTTGTCTTATCATAAATAACAGCACACACATTTCGTGCAACATTGCTGATCCTAACGGTTTGCAGGACGTGTGTTTCAGTGACCTGGTAAACACCACCTTATTTGCCCCAGTAGTTAGAATGTCCGACAGGTGTCCCCTGGAACCCGGGGCGGGGGGGGGGGGCTACTCAATAAAGTTTTGTACAGGAAGGTTCCACCTGGAGGTCCAAATCCTTACCTTTAATATACTAATTTTTACCAAAATGGTACCCCTTTCATATACCTACAGCAAAACTGCACCCCTTTCTTATACCTCAAGGATAAGCCAAAACAATAGAATTTCCCGTAATCGTCACGTTTTTCCCCGGTTTTCAGTCGTTCTGATTCAGTTGCGTAGTCCTTTTTTGCCAAAATAAGGCACCCTTTGATATACGTGGCTTTCCCTACCCTTTAGTATAAGCGAGCTTTAAAAAGGCACCCCTTTCGGGTGGAGCCTCCCCATATATCCCACTATAGGGAATAGGGAGTACCCCCCCCCCCGGGACCGGTGTACGGAAGGTCATGGCTGCAATTCCCTTTGGGAACTCAGTTGTTGTTGTTTTTTGTCCCACACTCGTAACATGCTGAAAAATTTTGTTTGTCGTTGACTTTTCTCTCGTTGTGACACCAAGAGAGTTTCATTTCTGTCGGTGTGCGAAGGCCACAGTCTGAATTATCCTTAGGGTTGCTTAATTTGCCCTTGCTCCTGGCTGTGTGCGTAAGAGACCACACACTGAATCTGCATTTTTTAAATTTTTTATTTCTATTTATTGTATTCTCTTTGTGTATGTTATATTTTGCAGTGTGGAGCTGATTCACTGGGCTGTGACAGACTGGGTTGTTTCAATCTCAGCATCAAAGGGCATGGGTAAGCAGGGCATTTTGTTTTGTCTCCCATGACTTATTTATCCCATGTCATGAAGAATACAAACAGTCAGAATAGGGTATTCTGTGGTATCACACGGACCTCTTCAACGGTCATTTTTTTGCAGTGAGTGTGTGCAATTTGCCAAGACGTTCAACCTTCCTATGTTAGTTCTTGGTGGAGGAGGATACACAATCAAGAACGTTGCACGGTGCTGGTAAGTTATAGTGTACGTGCACACAGAGGCCTCACCAGATTGTACGAAATAAAATTGGACGGTTCCTCCCAACTGATTTTTTTCCTTGGAAAAAGTTAAAGTTGATTCCCGCCATCTCAAATTCTAGAACTTGGCTTCTTTAGAAAATCATTGGCTTCTTACTTTACAGTCATTTACCATTGGTCTGTTCATTGCCTATCACGAATTCCGTTATCTCGAGTTAAGTGCCATCTCAAGCACTGTGTGTCTTATCTGTGGCCAATAACACCTCTTATGTCAAATTGTTTAAAATTGATTGTGATGACCGAGTGACATGGAACGCAGTCAGTCCTGCACCAACGAATCACATTCGCCTTCTGGGGTATGACAAATTTCTGATTTTCTAACTAAAATGAACAAATCACCAACCTATCTACTTTGGCAGAGTCCACTCTGTACATAGAATGTTGGCACCCATATTGTTTGCCCCTTTAGTTTTTCTTTTTTGCGGGGGGGGGGGGGGGAAGGGAGATTCAAAAAACGTGTTGGACTCTGTAAGGTACCACTCTCGCACTCGCGAACCTCGCTAACTGAAACAAATTTTCATTTCTCTGAAAAGCTCAAGATGGTGAGGTTCTACCTTACTTGGATTATACTTAAATTACCGCCCCTTTTTGATAGCAGTTGCTCAAGTTAGACTCTTTGATATCTTCGGCATACCACCCTTTTTGTTACCAGTTTTGCTTGGATTACATGTATTTGGTGAGAGTTCTTGAATAACTCGATATCTTTGCACTGCAATTCCACATGAAGGGAAAAGTTTTCAAAATGCGTATGTTTTCCAAAAATATTTGCCGGACAGGTTCTCAAGTAAGAAATTTCTAGTCAGTTTGTCAGAAGAACTGATAAAATTTTGAAGAAAAAATGCTTGAGTCTATCTCCGACGGGAATCGAACCCATTACCTTCCTCACATCGGACAGAAAATCAGGGAACCACAGAGACATGTGGCAAGCTTGTACGGATTACTAGGTTCATGGCGTTGTCCCTGCCATCGTGTTCAGGTGTTGTTTCCTTGGACAAGAAACTTTACCCCACATTGTCTCCCTCCACCCAGGTGTTTAAATGGGTACCGGCAACATACTGCTGGGGGTAACCCTGCGATGGACTAGCATCCTGTCCAGGGGGGAGCAGCAATACTCTCAGTTGCTTCATGCTACAGAAACCGGGATAAGCTCCGGCTGTATGGGCCTCCTTGGCTCGTGTGCGACTTTACCTATGGCGTTGTTTAATGTTGTGTGTGCTCTTGTTGCAGGGCGTATGAAACTTCCCTTCTAGTGGACCAGGACATTTCAAGTGAAATTCCTTTTAACGGTACACACACCTTAAACAAGGATAAGCTAATCCACTATAAACGCATATTTTGGATTCACCCTTGTATAGCGTAGCGATGTGGATTCCTGTAAATTGTTTTCTCCTCCATTTTAACGTTATCTTCTTTCAAATTGTTACTTAAATTAACACTTTGCTTGTTATTCATGTTTCGTACAACCTGGCGCCTTCTTGAGGCAGCAAGTTATTCCAAGCTAAGCCAACCAAACCTCTTTTGCCTCCTAATACAGGGGTATGCTTGCACAGTTTATGAATATGCGGGAAAAGCAGATTTGGAATTCGAAAAGAAAACTGTGGGTAACCATATATTTTTCAGAGATAATTAAGCAACCATATTCTAAAAAGCTGTATAGTACATAACAGTGAATATTACCCCAATTTTCTTTTTTGACTCCAATGGCCCTAGCTAAGATCTGCTTTTCCTGCATAGTCATAAACCGCGCCAAAATACATTCGTATTAGTAGGTACCTCGTATAGCATCCTCGGAGACCCAGGGACAGATAGTCGGAGCGAGACTAAAACGGGCGAAATAGGTGCAAGCTGAAGCCTGGTGCGAGCGAAAGTTTACAAGACGGGCGGGAACAGCCCCTGGGAGGACACCTAGTTCAAGAGCACATTTGCGTTCTTGCTTCTGATTGAGCACAAATTTTGTGGCTTTCTATTTTTTGTGCCCAATCAACAATCAGCTTAATAATAATAATAATAATAATAATAATAGTAATAATAATATATTAAGGGCATTTTACATAGTCTCAATGCCCTTACAATACTTAAAGGAAAGCTTATTTCATCGTTCCTTTTTTGACGTCTTATACAGAGTATAACTTTGCTAAATCTTGTATCTAGTTGTCACTCGTGCGTACTGAAATCAACTTTTTGTCTCGCTCGTTCGATAGGCCTACCATCTAAGAAAGTTTTTAATAGTAATATGCGAACCCACAAAGCCGAGAAATCGAGAAACTGGGCAGAGGTTATCAAGGGAAAAGAAAACAACAAGTACGAAAATCAGACTGAGGTATTGTGAAAAGTTCACACCTTAGGTGTGAACTTTTAGAAGTATGCAATTAGGAATTACGTGCGATCCACAACTTGTCTTTGCGTTTGCTCCAAACTGCACGCTTCGAAAAAATTCAAAAAAAAAAACTTTCTTCGATGGTAGGCTTGTCGAACGAGTGAGAAAGAAAGTTGATTTTAGTACGCACGAGTGCATGAGATCTGGGTAAAAGGTTTAGCAAAGTTACACTCTGTATAAGACGTCACGAAAGGAACGGGGAAATAAGCTGATCGCTGATTGGGCACAAAAAAGTACAATGTCTCAAAATCTGTGCTCAATCAGAAGCAAGAACGCATAATGGGCTCTTGAACTAGTCCGTTAAAGGTATCCTCCCAGGGGCTGTTCCCGCCCGTCTTGTAAACTTTCGCTCGCACCAGGCTTCAGCTTGCACCTGTTTCGCCCGTTTTATCTGCCTCTCGCCTCGACTATCTGGCCCTGGGTCTCCGAGGATGCTCCTATAGGAAACCCGAGTTTTTCAGATCATCCCGCGACGCACAGAACGTATAAATAACAAAAGGAAACACCGCCCTTAAACTACAATGCTACCCTAGCAGATTTGGAGAAACACCTCCCGGGGGCGAGTAACGGGGGTTTCGTCATTTATCAGTTTCATGGTTTGGTTCATCAAAGTTCGTGGTTTGTTAAGGGTGTTAGTATTATCCTGATACCTTCAGGACATAAGCTAGACAAAAAAATGTCAGAAAAATTACGACCTGTAAGAATTGGTTCCTTTTAGGGGTGAAAATGAATTTCACCCCCAAGACGAGCTTCCCATAACGTTTATTCAGCATTATAGTTAACTCACCATCAGGAATAAAAGTGTTAGGAGAACAGTGAAATACATGATGATTTAATCTGGCTCCGAACTAACCCTGCATCCAATCCACTGCAGATTACTTGGAGTATTTCGCCCCAGACTTCTCTTTGTATCCAGATATTGCAGCCAGGATAGAGAACCAAAACACCAAACAGGTGCGAATGTGATCCTAGCCTTTTGTTTTTTTTCTTTTTGGCACGCAGTGTAGGGTTGTCCACATTATGCTCAATTTGTCAGACTATTATGATAATTCTTTATGCTCAACAAATGACACTTACTTTGCTCAAATAGTGTCTTTTTTATGCTCCATTATAATTGACATAAAAATAAATAAAAGATCACAGAAGACAGGTTTATGTTGATTACAAGTCCGAGGAGGCAGCTGACAATGTTCTAGAATTAACTGGAATTGCTGGAAACCATGTTTTTGCTAATTTGTGACCAGGCCCGGTCAAAAAATGTGGTACCTGGGCCGGTGTCTTGTGTGGGAATCCCATGGTTTTGGCATTCTTTATAAAGCACACAGAGTGGAAGAAACATTGTACTATTATGCCAGCATAATGTCGATTCTTTAGCCTCACTATTATGCAGTATGGAAGTCTCCACTTAACAATTCTTACACTTAGTTGAGTCTTACGTGAGTTTGTGTAGCCCACGAAGCAGTCATATATAATCTGATTGAGTAGAATCAATATTTAATTCTACTGACCACTTCTGGATTATGAGAAAGTTTATTTACGAAGGGAAAATGTATACATCGTGCTCATTTGTACCGAAGTGTTTATTTCACCAACTGCATGGATGGCATCTTTTCTAGTTAGTTTGTGGACAGGTTTACTTGTTCGGGTTGCGAGTGCTTGTTTTGGGGTCAAAGCTGTGAGATATCATCTGACCAGTAAAGCGAGCCAGCAACGCGTCGTTCGACACCAGATTTCATCGTTGCTCGCCGTTTAACTCTTCCCCTGTTTTCACCTTTTTGACCCTTTTCCTTTGGTTTTATTTCTTTCTCCTTGTTTATTCCATTTTTATTCCATTTTTTCTTTCTCTGTATTCAGTATCTGGACCATATCAAGCACACTGTGATAGAAAACGTCAAGTGCCTAACAGGGGCCCCCAGTGTTCAGATGCAGGAGGTCCCCCCGGATTTCATGTGCTTAGAGGCCATGGAAGATCAAGAGGAACCTGACGGCAGACACGATGAGGACTCAAGGTAGGGAGGGAAGAGAGGGTTGGGCTGGGAAGATAGGGAAGGGGGGGGGTGCGTTGGGAAGGAAGTGGACAAGAGGGGAGGAGAGGACCGTGTCTGAATGCAAGGGAGACTCCGGGGTTGGAGGGGAAGGGAAGTGTACAAAACGCGCGTGTTTCTATCCGTGCTAAATATATTTGCCTGTTACGTCTGCCAGATTGTTCTCCACCATTTCAAATCATGGACAGTTCAGATATGTTCTCAGTACCACAAACAATAAATGTTGTGTGTAAAATTAAAATATAGAGACGGGGAAAATCAAATTTGACAGGATAAGTTCATTCGCTGTAGCAAATGACACATTTTCAGATTTTTCTTTTTTTTTTAACAATTTTCAGCGTGAAGTATCCCTATAACAAGGTACAAATATGTTGCTTTTTCATATGAAGGCAGCTTCCTTTTTATAGCTGTGTATTTGCTCTCTTGACACAGATTTGACGGCGAGTTTTATGATGGTGAACATGACGTTGATAAAGAAGACGCATATGTTGATGTGTGACACGGCAGAGAAGAACAATCTTTCCTTGTTAGGAGAAAGACACCAATGCAGACGGGCAGATAGAAGCGTAAGACCCAACATCTCACAACAAACAAGCAAAGTTCTGCTACAAGAGAAAATACCAACATCCTCTTACTGGGTGATGGAAACGCTTCACTTCACGTGTACGTTATGAAAGCGTCATCAAGTGTCTTCTATGAGCAAGGACATGGCAAGCAACTTGAAGCAAGAAGGTCTCTACAGTTGCTTCCGTTTTCGATAGTTGCGTTGAAATTCGTAGCAGTTGTAAACACTGTAAATAAAGTGAAGTATTATCGAATGGAAGTTTTTAGTATCTTAGCTTATCAAACACGTGAAAACCAATTTTAACCATTAGTTTGCACGCTTGAAACCTTTAACGACACCAGAGATTTAACGTGCGTAGCGTGGGTAACTGTTTCATAACTAAGGGATGACGAATGGCTTATTCCGTTCGCTGTATGTCGAGTCAGAAAAGCTTATCAAGGTGCAAATGTTTGATGGACAGAGGTCACAATGTAGGTCCTACGCAAGTGAATATGGTTATATCCTTCTTTAGGTCAGACAGTTCCTTTCGGGGGAACCTGAAGGGTTCAAGCAAGTTGTAACAAAACGCCACGGAAATTTCGATCCTTCTGGGCTTAAATAAGTCTGAAATATCATGCGTATAGAGCTGACCGAGTCAGTAATACACTGTTGACCAAAGAATGCACAATTGACCGAGCAATATGCAGCGAATACATAGCTGAGGTATAGGCACAACTGACCCAGTAACACACAACTGTCAGCGCAATGCACAGTTGACTAACACAAAACCGACCAAGTAAAATGCAACTGGCCAGTTCTACAACACTCGGTTGTCTATTACGAAGGATGGATTTATTTGCAACATAACGCGTACCCAGTTTCAAACTATCACCTCGATAAACCAAAGAAAGACTACTTTTGCGAGACGCCTATTGTTTTTAGCTTCATTAAAATGTTCAACTTTAAGGCGGAAAGTAAGGAAAGCATCAGAAAATTATTCCTTGGGTGGTTAAGGAATAATTGGCTTTAAATTTGTAGACCGTAATAAATAGTTGCAGTTTCGAGAGTAGCATGGAAGTAGCTTTTAGAATATGGCAAGCGCAGGTATAGGGGAAAGATGAGGTAATGGTACAAAGTTACGATGATAATGTGCTTTCCCTCCTATTTTTCTAGGGAGAATAGTTCAACGGATAGGATGCATGATCTGATTAACGAATGGTACCAGCAAATGACTTTATGTTGTCTACAAACCCGTGATAATTAAAATGCAATAGGGGGGATATTTGACAGCCTGTTTATTTGAATCGCATTTTAGGTACACGCACAGGGCATGCAGCGCCTGGGGTGTATCGATTTATCCCCAGAAGTGACAGACTATGCACTATTTGTGGGCATAATGTTGAAGATGAAACCCATTTTCTATTTCATTGTCCAAGATATTCATCACTTAGAGACAACTTTTTCAGTAAAATAGATCATGTAATTTCGAATCCCAAGCAGCTATCAATTTCAACCTTGATTGTGCAATTAATGAACTCCACTGACTATTATATTAATATGCAATTAGTGCAGTTTATATCGTCCTGTTTTGAAATGAGAGACAAACTATTGTCAAATTCTTGATCAGTGATTATTTGATTAGTTTTGTTTAATGACTTTTTATTGTAATTATTGTTATTATATATTATCTTATGCTTTTGCAATACTGTAATGTTTTATGGTCATGCAAATAAAGCGCAAGTGTTGTTGTTGTTGTTGTACTGCAGCAGATAAATATACATTTCAGCAGCACAGGAAAATGCAATTATTTCGCAAGTACTTGAGCAAGCAATTCCCTCCTCAGTTGGAAGACATAATCGGAGTTCATATCGTCAAAAATCCATTGAAGGGAACCCTTCCTCCCTTACTGCTAACGTCCCCCTCACTTAACCCTTTTACTCCCAAGAGATCCCAAAATGAGCATTCAAGACAAGTCCCAAATTTCATTTTGTAAAATACTTAAATATAGATAGTACCATGTGAAAGTACTGCTTAAGAGGTTTCATTTGAATGGTGACACCATAGGATTTAATCCACAGACTCAAAAGTTATAACCACTTTTAATGTATCCTTATCTGACTCTGGGACTGAAAGGGTTAAAGCTGCATGAACGTCACACCTGTATCCTAATTACTGTCAACCACAAACCGATCTTCAAAGAAAACGTAAAAGAAAAGGCCGTGTAGACAGGCAATTCACGATGCAGTTATAGGAGCGGCTGCAACTTGGAAATATATATAACTGGAAACAGAGTCCACGCGAGTTGGCCGGTTTAAAAGGAAAAAGGTCAAAACGCACCAGGGGCTCCTTCAGTGCAACGTTTTCGCTGACATTACATTTGCTCTGCTCTCGTGCCCGTGCATCATTTCGAAATCGAAATCAAATCGCCGCGAACTCCGTGCGCGTGCAGCAGAGAGGTCGTTACTAAAACACCACACGAGTACTACGGGTAACATACGAGTAACGCACCGATACATACGGAGTACATACGAATACGTACGAGTCACATACCACTTACATACGGGTACATACTGATACATACGAGTGACATAAAAGTAACATACGAGTATATAGTTTATGCGCATAACATCTATCTTTTTCTCATACTGTTTTTTTTTAGTAAAATACATGGATTTCAGCTAAAAGGTGTTGGATCTTCCTCGGAAATCTTCGACAATCTTCGCCAATTTTCCCGCTGGATGTTCTAGATTCAAAAATGAGAGCAAATAGCGGTAGTGTGAAATAATAGCGGTAGTGCAAATAATAGCGGTAGTGCAAATAGCGGTAGCGGTAGTGTGAAGTAAAAACATCATGATGCAGGGAGGGAGGGGGGGGGGGGGAGGTGAAATGCTTTCTTCCTTCGTGCGTCTTGTAAGCCTATTATGAAAAATAGCATTATCTTCGGTAACATTTGGCTCGCACAACCTCCTTCCCAGATCCAGCTCGGCATATAGCAGATCACGTAATATACTGAACATGTTGAATGTTAATCAATGCACAAGCGCGTGGAGCTCAATCGCCAACCATTGTTGAATGGCGTGATCTGCCGTTTGTCAGCATCTGTTTTCAAAGGCGAAAGATTTAACAACAAGCACGCAATCCTTGATAACCGCACACATTTTAAGCCGACAGAGGCTTTCCAGTACTTCTCTACCTGCCACCCACCAGGGGATAGAAAAGGGTTTATCAAAGGTGAAGCTCCAAGACTTCTTAAAACAAACTCTTCAGCGAAATCCAGTTTGGTTGAGCTGAGAACATCAACCAATTTAAAACAAGCCTCCGTGCGAGAGACTACCCCAACAGTCTAGTAGAAAGAATAACATCCGAAGTCAAATTCAGTGAAAGGAAGTCGGTACTTCAACAAAGAGAGAAAGTGCGCAAGAAAATTCTGCCTTTCGTAACAACGTGCCACCCGGCTGTGCCTAATCTTAAGAACACCCTAATGAAGAAACTTAATGAGCAAATGGCACTTAATTCAGGGTCTGGAAGGGTATTCTCGGGATCCGGGATTTGACCAAAATACGGTGCGGGATTCGGGAAAACGCAAAATATCTTGACAGGATTCGGGATTTGACTGCTACCAGGGAAGCGGGATTCGCCAAAATTTGGGCACGGGATGCGGGATTTTTTGGCTTGTCTGTCGGGAATTTGGGAAATCGTCACGACCCAAGTAAACGTTCTAGCGGCAAAAGCGAATCAACCAGGCGAGCGCAAAATATCAATCAAAAGGGCCAATCTACATCTAAAATTTATTAGCTTTTGCAGAAATTAGTCTTTTTTAACGTATTTTTGGGAAAGAAAAAACGGTATTCGGGATAGCGATGAAAAAAGGGCGGGATGCGGGATTCTCCTCAAAAAGGAGCGGGAATGCGGGATCAGGACCCCCCCCTTCCAGACCCTGTTAATTCAAAATCAACCATTGCTAAATAAACATACAAAGAACCTTTCATAATCTCATACAAAAAAGGAAAATCTCTAGAGGATATACCCGTGAAAGATAAACTACAAGGTCACGGAATCACATTAGCACGAGCATACGAGTCGCTTTTGTCCTGTCAACAGTACATTCCAATCTCATTTTTGATTTTATAACACCCAATGGGAAAATGGACGGATTGTCGAAGATTTTACTAAAATACATTTACATATACATATAAAAAATGATCGATGCTATGCGTATAACCCATACATGTATATGATCGTATGTTGCTCGTGTGTATTCGTATGTTCCTCGTATTTACTAGTATGTTACTTGTGTGTCACTCGTAGGTATCTGTGTGTACCCGTATTATGTGACTCGTATGTATTCGTATGTACTCGTATATATTCGTTTGTTACTCGTATGTTACCCGTAGTACTCGTGTGGTGTTTTAGTCACGATCCAGCAGAGATTATTCATTCTCATGCTCATATCATCTGAAACGATTTTTCCCAGGCTTTACCGAAAAGTGCTAAACTTGTCCGATTTAGTCCCAGGTCCCTCAGGAATGAGGATCAAATGCTTTTCCCTTTAAAGAACACGGAAACATTTTTGTTTTAACTGCGAGAAGATAAAGGGCAAAATCTCGCTTCTCTTGTATCGCTTCTGTTCGTTTTCGACACATTTGTCTTCAGATAACGGTAAGTTTTAATAGGAATGTACTGCAGACAGGAAACAGTTTACATTGTAAGACGTAAGATGAACACAGCGGTATCCGGTACTACTCTTCACATAACCAGGTTTGCTTTCAGTAGAAACTTTCATTTAAATTTCCCGGAGTTTTTCTCAAAAAATGTTTCAGCTAACTTTTTGTGATGGATTTACGTGACTCTTCTTGATATAAACTTAACATATTATTATTATGATTAACTTTATAAAAGTCATTTACACCTACAAACCATCGTCACTTGAACTGTGGAGTATCGGAGAACGTCATCGAGACTTGTCAATCGCGCAGTCTAGTTTTCTCAAAGTTTCTGCAAGAGTGCCTCTGCTTTTTGTGAAATTGATCGATTCTGGTTTTCTTTGCAACCTTGTGAAAGCTTCTTAATCTTCATGTTTGCTAACACTTTCTAAACTTGCTAACGCGAAAACTTAGTAAAAGTTGGTTGCTGCACTCAGTAGAGAAGAGTTATTGAGCCCTGCAGTATTTTAGCTTCGAGTCATTTTTCATGAGGCCGTTGCATTCCGATGATACCTTAAAATATTAGAGGGTGTTATTGTGGTTTCGTTGAGTCCTACTGTTTTTGCTGACAATATAGGCCCGGTTAAACAAATGGTCTTGACGGTAATAGGGTTTCTTGTCGTTTCTTAAACAGCTTCAGTATATGAGATGATTTGAAGTTTACTACATTTTCTGTATTCCGTCGATTCTCGGGACGATATCGTGGTTCTGCCGAATTTTCCCGTGGTATCGTTGTTCAGGGACCCCTTCCTCCCTTACACCTAACGTCCCCGTCAAACAAGCTGAATGAACTTCACACTTGTACCCCAATTACTGTCAACCACCTCACGAACCGATTCTCAAAGAAAACGGAAAAGAAAAGGCCGTGTAGACAGGCAATTTAAGATGCAGTTATAGGGGCGCTAGCAACTTGGAAATATGTCTTAATTGGAACAGAGCCCATGCGAGTTGGCCGGGTGTAAAAAGAAAAAAGGTCAGAACGCACCAGGGGCTCCTTCAGTGCAACGTTTTTGCTGACATTATATTTACTCTACTCTCGTCGCCGTGCATCATTTCTAAAACGAAATCAAATCCATACGAACTCCGAACGCGTGCATCAGAGAGGTCGTGACTAAAACACCACACGAGTTCTACGGGTAACATAAGAGTAACACACGGATACATACGGAGTACATCATTTCGAAATCAAAATCAAACGCCGCGAAATCCGTGCAGCATGCAGAGATTATTGATTCTCATGCTCATATCATCTGAAACGATTTTTCCCAGGCTTCACCGAAAAACCGCAAACTTGTCCGATCTAGTCCCAGTTTCCACAGGAATGAGGAAAATATTATCAAATGCTTTTCCCATAAAAAAACACGGCAGCATTTTTGTTTTAACTGCGAAAAGATGGAGCGCAAAATCTCGCTTCTTCTTACATCGTTAACATATATTTAGACTTCTACACACATACTTTATTTATTTATCCACGGTAAAATCTTCAGTATTTACAAGTTAAAATAATAACAAATCAGAATATCTGTTACACCTATTTTGGTCATGTAAGAAAACCCAGTCCTTCTGGAACAGTTAATTTTCATGGCTGCAGTCCGGCAGGATCACTGAGAAAGACTCTAGGTCTCTTGAGGCGGACGCTGCTTTGGGTCTCAGGCCGGATAACTCCAAATATAAACTACAAATCAATAAATTTTTTTTTCTTGATAGCAAAATATTTTATTTGGATCTGAAAACTTAAAGAATGCACTCCAAAATTGAACGATTTCTTTTCGTGCTTACATCACGTTTTCAAAATAGAAAACGATGGTAGAACAGTTGCAAAGAAATGGGAACCTCTTCTACCAATCTTGCAATGACAGACCTGACCCCCAAGAATCATATCACAAACCTAACAAAACCTCTTTGTCCTTTCAACCCGGTAGCACCTCTGCACCATAGCATTACAGAAATGCATCGATGTGTGTGTGTGTGTGTTTTTTTTTGCCCTTTAATTGCTTGCTTGCCCGCTTTTTTTTCCTTTTTCTTTTCGCTTCCTTTCATTTCGCCTCTTGTGCTAATTAGCTAAGTAGTGTTTTTTTTTCCTTGTAATTATTTATTTAATTCTTCCAGTTGTAACGCTTGGTACACTGTTAAATAAAGCATTGTTAAAAATAAATAAATAAATAAATAAATAAATAAAATAATAACAATGCTGTTTTACAAGATTGCAGTGTGGGAGCCTGACTGATAATTGCTGTAAAGTTGGTCAATTCACCCTTTTAAAGCGTCCAAGAGAGTCTTATTTCCGTAAATTGACGGGTAGGCTCTTCCATAATAGCGTCCCGCTGTAGCCAAAGCTACTCCTACGTTGGAGTATTTGTAGTTTATCGCTCAAGGTAATGTTGAGTTCATCCCAAATGGAGCTACAGTAGTCAAAGTGGGGTAAAATTAACGCTTGGTAGATTTGGAGAGCGGTGCTTTCGGAGATGAATGGTCTTATGCGTTTAAGGGCGCTCATGGCTGAAGATATCCTCTTACTTTTTTCGTTTATATGTTTTGTCCATGAAAGGTGTTCGTCGATTAACAAGCCCAGTGATTTGGCTTCATCAACTCTTTTGATTGATTTGCCCGTCGATTTCAATATTAAACTGATTATTCGAAAGAGCATGTATTCGTTGACTTGACCCAATTACCATGAATTCAGTCTTGGCAACATTAAGCTTACAATAGCCTGTTGGTTGTAAGCCAGCGGTTAAGGTTTCTAAGCTCTGAATTCACGACATTTTCAAGGTCAGCCATTGTACTGGCAGCGAAGATTATAATTATTTGTGTCGTCGGCGAACATCCTTGGAGAGGCTAAACCGAGGGCAGATCATTAATATAGACTAAGAATAGAAATGGTCCAAGATTGCTTACCCGTGGGACGCCGCAGGAGACTGCATGGGGCAATATTTGACAAATGGCATTTTTGGTTTCAGTCGCGATTCAAACTGTTTAAGGGCGCCTATGGCTGAAGATATCCTCTTATCTTTTTCGTCTATATGTTTTTTCCATGAAAGGTGTTCGTTAATTTACAAGCCCAGTGATTTGGCTTGATCAACTCTTTTGATTGATTCGCCGTCGATTTCAATATTAAACTGACTATTCGAAAGAGCATGTATTCGTTGACTTGACCCATGCATTTACCATGAATTCAGTCTTGGCAACATTAAGGCTTACAATAGCCTGTTGGTTATAAGCCCGAGTGGTTAAGGTTTCTTAGCTCTGAACTTATGACATTTTCAAGGTCAGTCATTGTAGTGGCAGTGAAGGTTATATTTGTGTCATCGGCAAACATCCTTGGAGAGCCAGTAAACCGAGACAATTAGGCAAAAGTGGTCCAAGATTGCTTACCCGTGGGACGCCGCAGGAGACTGGGGCAATATTTGACAAATGGGATTTTTGGCTTCAGTCGCAAAGATATAATTCAAACCATTTGAGACTACTCCTGTCAACACCGTATTTATAAAGCTTCCGTATGAGAACACTGTGGTGGACGGTGTCAAAGGCTTTTTTGAGATCGAATTCGCTTCTGTTCGTTTTTGACACATGTCTTCAGGTAACGGTAAGTTTTAATAGGAATGTACTGCAGACAGAAAACAGTTTACATTGTAACACGTAAGATGAACACAACGCTATCCGCCTTTCTTACACAAGAGGACTAGTCCAAACTTGCCCTATTATTTTCAAAAGACCCCATTGCTGTGGAATGCATTGCTCGGGACTTTATCTCATAGAACACTCGCGTTCATCGTCTAACCCCTAACTTATCCTGCTTGTCTACTTATGAAATTATGAATATATGAAATTCATATATTTGAACTGCGGAATGAAGAAATAAATGTAAAGAAGATCCTCGCAGTTATTAACGCAACTTATGCAGTTGCGAGAAGAAAGCCTGAAAAAATCAGGCTTGCCGGGACTCGAACCCTGACCCCTGAACCCTGGTTCGAGTCCCGGCAAGCCTGATTTTTTCAGGGTTTCTTCTCGCAACTGCATAAGTTGCGTTAATAACTGCGAGGATCTTCTTTACATTTATTTTTTTGTCTACTTATGACGTCATTTTTCGTAAGCATAGCAACCGATTCTCACCGACCTTGTGTCAAAATGTGTTTAAGGGATATGCCTACAGCTACTAAAAAAGGCAGGTGCAGATGAAAAATCGTCTCTGAAAAATTAAAGAAAACCTTACGAGGAAGGGTTTCACATCCCTCTTTTCCCTTCACCCCACTTGTACATCCCAGGGTTACTAATGCCGCCGGGGGCATCGTGGTCATGGCGTTAACTTAAGGCCGACTTTTACACTGAGACCAGGTGTTTACCCAGTTGTTGGGAAAGGGGAGGTTTACTTCATAAAGACCAGTAGGCTATACTAGGAGTCAATAATAGCAAGACTATGTGACGTAACTGACTAGTTCTCTTTCTACCAATTTATTTTATTTTTTTCAAATAGTTTTTTAAACCGATCTAACTTTTTTCTTCTAAATTTCGGTGACTTCTGTCCACCTTCATCAGAGCTTAAGTAAAAGTTCGTTGGTGCTCGCGCTTACAAGCTCGTGCGTTGGTGATGACGTCCCTGATATTGAATTAATGGCATCGAAGCGCGAGGGAACGCTTTTCTCGCGTTCACGGCGTCGCTGTCCATGGTGGAGTCCCACGATTCCAAGAAAAGCCTCTTTCCGTAGTTAGATACGCCGTGCTCGAGGATTTGGGCATCTCTCGGATGTATATCATGATCCGTTGTTTCAGCGTGCTGTTGAATTGCCGATTCTTTGTTGCTTGCGTAGCCTGGATCGTGCTCGACTCCGCGCGAGGTCCACGAGCGCTTGCTTTCCCCGATGTATGTAAAAGAACAGCCGTTGCACTTCACTTTGTATACAATTCCTCCTATCTGGTCAGCCGGTGGTCTTGTCTTTTGGCTTTCTGAAAATGTCGCCTAATGCCTAACTGGTTTAAAAGCTGGCCGAATTCGGAACTTCTGAAGGACACGACTCACTTGATCTGACACACCTCTTACTGCGAGCTCCAAAGGCACTTTTCTTGCTTTCTCCTTTATCCACTGATAATCAGACGAAGCCTTCCATTTACAGTGGTACTTCTAAGTAAAACAGATGAACTTCTGAAGGACACGACTCACTTGATCTGACACACCTCTTACTGCGAGCCCCAAAGGCACTTTTCTTGCTTTCTCCTTATCCACTGATAATCAAACGAAGCCTTCCATTTACAGTGGTACTTCTAAGTAAAACAGATGAAACAAACGGCGCATCAGGTATCGTGTAAAAAAATCTTGGTAGATGTTCTGCAGGCTTGTCCATCAAGCGAGGATCATCTAGAGGGTTTCTCCAGAGTTTCTTTAGCAGTTCCTTGAATCCTTCCATAATTTTGCTTTTCTCAGAACTGATGGAGGAGCAACCTCGCTTGCATCGTATGTTTGCTGTCTTGCAGTTGTCGATGCACTTCGTCCGTGTTATACGGAGCAATGTAACGTTGAGAAGAGTTGAATAACTGATCCTGTCAGTGACAGTTTTTGTTAAATGACTTACCAGATTCATTGAGATAAGACAAGGTTGGTGACATTGGTTTTTAATTCGATAAACCTCCCGCACTGTTGATAAAAAACAAATGGCTGAAAAATGCACTTGACAAATAAACTCCGGGCCCCGAATAAACGCCAGGTCTGCGAGTACGAGTTTTACGGTATTCGGATTCCTAACAGTTTACACCAGGGCGGGAATAGGTTGGGCGATGAAACGGGCAGACATTCTCTCAAGCAAGGTGTGATGCGGAGAAGGACTGGCACGAGCGCTAATCCCGCTCTTCCGGTGCATTTAATAGCAGCCAAACAACAAACCAGAAACGAAATTTTCTTTCTTTGTTTCGAGGTGTCCGTTTCGAATTTTTCACACCTGCTTTAAGGGTTTTGGTAAGAAACTCAATATGTTTATACCTGTAGGCAACTTAACTTATTGTTCTCGTTTTAAGGTGAGTAAAATTAGCTGGGATTAGGCAGTGCCGAAAACATGTAGTGCCCGCTAAACGCGACCAACTTGTATTCCACGGCATCCTCCGTAAAAGCTCCAAATTCGGCACTCTACCCTAAATTAATCATATGTTAAAGATAAATAAGTTTTTTCAAAACATATCAAAAATTTAGCTGAGACATTTTGAGATAGTGGAGATATGCGACTTCAAAGTTTCGCCCGCCTTTCGACGGAACCCTTGTGGCCATTCGCCATCGCGCACGTTTGCCAGATTTTTACTTATTTTATGAGGGTGTCAATGGGGTTAACTGACTAGCGTATAACAATGGATTTTTGTTATCGTAACCGTATAAATAACAAAATACGAGCTGACTATCGTATAAAAGGAAGCCGTTTTCTTAGCGTATGCGGTACATAAAAGACAAATTTTTAACGTTTTTTCTGTGCAAATAAGAAAATTGAGCTTGCCGTTACTTCGTTTAAATCATTTTTGAGTCGATTTTCGACCCTGCTAAGACCTTCCGACCATTGTTGTCGTTTTTAGTCTGCTGTGTGACTGATTTTCGTGACAACCCCTGAGCCTGCGCTGTATCTGCGGCTTTATATAATCGTTCCAGGGTCTCTCCTGACTTCCGACCATGGCAAACGTGGCATGGCATCCATTTGTGCTGTGTAATGCCGAAGTTATCGAGCGTTTTCGCTCAAAAATATTATTTAATTGAGAGCTTCAATAACTTCAGGCTGCACGTCGAGGGTTTTCTTGGTGTCAATTAAAGGACCTTAAAGGGGCTGTGTCAAGGAGATTTCGACGTTTTTGGCTCAGAACTGCCCTACATTAAAACTTAAGACGATTTCCGCTCAACATTCGAGCAGTAAGTGCAAAAATTAAGTTACCAAAAAAATACTTGGAGCACTGTCACATTTTGAGAACAGATAAGAAGAACTTATCGTTACTTTCACTCCCAAGCTGACCCCACGAGAGAAAATTCGATTTGAAGTTATCCGTATTTCATTTAAAAAGACGCTCCAGGTCAGTCCAAAACAAAATGGCGCCCGTGTTTAGCATACTTTTACGAGATTTGAGATCAATTTTCTTGAGAATGCTTGAGAGTTTCATCGCGGGGTCACTTGGGCAAGTGAACCAGAGTGTGATGTTTCAAATAGCATTGAAAATGTTACCGTGCTATGAGTAGTTTTTTGGTAAATATTTTTTGCACTTATTGCTCCAACGTTGAGCGGAAACCGTCTTAATACCTTTCTCAGAAACAACATCAGCTTGTTGAACACTAAAAGAAAGATATCAAGTGAATTTGCGAAGAAAGAATAGATCATAATCAGAGGTTTTTTGAGTTCACCAAGACACGACGATAAACTTGAAAACATTAGCCTAATTTTTTTCAAGTTGCAATCCATTTCCAGCCAGGTCTTATGCTGCTGAAGGATTCTGGACACTTAAGTTTACTCTCAGAGCACTAGTAGAAAACATTTAAACAAAGCTGAACCAATTTGTTTAGGTTCCCACTGATATAAATATGTCCTTTGGCTTTTTAAAGTGACACTAGAAATGGTGACGTGGCCCCTTTAAGTCTTACGGTTGGCACTTGAGACCACTTGATGGTGACTCCTGTTTGATTCTGTCGATTCTGCTTGCTGTTGTCTTCAACAATAGAGTTTAAGCCATGGAAAAATGCGCGCATGTGATTTTTGTTCACTCGTCAGAAACTCACCCGTTCGTCAGTGAAGTATTTTCCATGCTGTTTTTTATTTTCATTTTTTTTTTATTTAAGACCGTTTTATCGATTCTAGGATTTTTTTCCTACCACTAAGAAGATGAAAGGTTGTGATCAACATCGCTGTTGACTACATTGTGAGAAAAAAGTTAGTAAACGTTAGTAATTAACCGACTTTTTTCCCCGTTTGCTGTTTACTGACTAAAAGGGATTTTTTTTACTGTTGACTGACTAAAAAGGATTTTTGTAACTGTTTACTGACTAGAGGTATACCCCATTGACACCCCGGTTTTATCCTTATTCCTTGGATGAATTATTTAACTACTGCCATCCTCTAATGTGAACTTTACGGTGGCCTGTAAGCCTCCAATCCGATGTAACTGTTGCTTACTATGCTTATCTTGCCGTTTAAAAATGATAAAGTTGCTGAACATCAGTGCTCAGAAATTTTAATCAGGCCAGGGAATACATCTTTTATTTAGCAGCGTGCACGTGATTGATTTGTTTACGCGCAGAACTTTTGTCGGTGGTATCTTGGCCAATTAGTTCTATGAATTAAAAAGTCAAGCGGAAAAACATTCCTGGATTTGTCTCTTATTGAAGTTTGTAACAGGCGAAAAAGACAATCAGACATTAAGTCTTAAACTGGACTAACAGCCAACAAAACCAGGATGTGCAAAAGCCAGGCATCGCCGCCTTTGAAATCAACTGCTCGAGTCTTCCTCTTTTATTCATTGCAAATAAAACATGGTTTTACTCCTTTCTTTCCGATTTCAATACAAGAACGAGTTTATTTATTTTAGGCTACTGAATTCGACACCGTTGAGACACAACATTGAGTTTTGTGTCGATACGATTTTTTAATATGATCGACGAAACAACTGTTTCAGACGAGAAAATAAACGTGCTTCAAAATGTCAACTTTATAATCTGGCTATAAGACAAGTGTTTTATTTATTAAACGAAAGTGTTCAAAGAAAGAAAGTGTTTTATTTATTCAACGTTCTAGCAAATAATTCAAGTCTACTGTCATATTGTGAAAACTAAAGAAACCACCAAAACAACAAAATAAACAAACCCATTAAAATGAAAACCTCGTCTTCTTTTCCACAAGCGTGACTTCTGAGAGAAGAATTTCTCTGCTGGCGTCCTGAACAACATGCACTAATATATTTTCGAAACAAGAAAGGAATGAAGATACCGACCTTATTCTTGTGGTCGTAGGAAGAATTTCGTGCGGTTGAGCCAATTTCTATATCGCTACCGCTAAATCGTGACTCTCAACTCCATACATAGCCGTGTTTGTCTTCACAGCCTCTTTTGTACCGCTGGTTCGACTTCAGTCTCCAAGGAAACTTCCAAAGTTTTTCACCACGCTCACAAGCCTTTCACTCCATCAATTCCTCAAAACTCCACGTCTTGCAAAAACTTTGCAAAAACTTCAGTTGTTAAACGAAAATTGAGTCCAGTCCACTGCATCACACCTTTTTGCTGGGACACGCTCGCTCGTTTCGTCGCCCAACCTATTCCCGCCCTGGTTTTACACTACACTACACCATGAACACGGAGATAAGTGATTGCTTCATAGAGCGACTCAGTATGCACCAAAATGTGAAAAAAATGTTCGGTTTCTGACCAAAAGTCTAAATAAGCAAAGCTGGGTAGATTATTTAATTTTTACGCAGTTAGATACTTTTTCCCTTATTATACTAGATTTATTTATTTATTTCATTTTTTAAATTAACTATTTTGTCACATTTTTTCTGTTATTACACGTTATTATAATTTTATATTTTTTGCATAATCTTGTAAATATTAGTAGTTATCTTTTAGTTAGGAGAGCAGTTTTTACATTAGGCTCGATTTCCGCCGCTCTCTCGAGTCCGGTCTTTGTTCCTCCCCGAAAGAGACGGGGGGATGAGTGCGGGCTCATTTTCCCGAACAGCGGCTGGTAATCGAGCCTATTTTTACATGGGAATTCAGTTTCCCCCTATTGCTTTCCTTTACCTACTGTACTTTTATTTATTTATTTATTTACTTATTTATTTATTTATTTTACTCCTTTATTATGTTACTGTACAGTTGGTATAAAGTATAATTAAAATTAAATTAAATTAAATTTAATTTAATTTAAAAAAACTTCTCCTTTAGGCCCTGTTTACTTGTGTTTACGTGAGTGATTTCACCCCGAGATGATTTCATCCCGGTCTTCAGCACCGGGATCAAATAATCCCGGGGCAAACACTTACAGGTAAATAACCAGACACCGAGATGAAAGTCATCCCGGGATGAGATAAAAGTCATCCCGAGATGAAACTCATCCCGGGGTGAAATCATGATCACTCATGTAAACAGGGCTGTCTAAGACTGAAAGAGACGCCAACAGACTTAAATTCGTCAAGGTGAAATCCGCTTCTATTGCAAAATTTTAAAATAAAAGACTTCATGACTTGAATGCCGTAAAAAGCACTAGACAAGTGTGAAACCTGTTCACCCAATAAAACATTCCAGATTTATAGGGATTTAAGTACACAGTATTCACTTTTTTAACGGTCTTAAGTATTCGGATTCGTGGCACAATCCGGGTAGTTTCGAATCCTTAATTCATCTCTTTGTGCGTAAACACGATCGCGAATCCGGCACCAAAAGTGACCGACCGGGGGGATTCGTCACAGGGATCCGGTAAGTTTTGCTCTGGTGTAAACTTCGCCTAAACACTGGTCTGTAACAAGTAAACGTCAAAGATTCCTAGCCGGCGTAAGAAGCGTTTCCGAAGGTGTTCTTTGAAGCATTACTGGTTGGGCCGAAAATTGGGGCGAAGGGAAAAATGGAGCCCTAATTTCGGCGCGACCAAAAAGCAAAAAATGATTCAAACGCACGCAATAGCCTACGGAAATGCTTGCACGCAAGCTAAACGTTTCCTGGCCATTCGGCTGTGTTGCCAGGAGCTCTAACAAAACGTTCATTTTATCCCTTTGTTATTGGTTCACCAACATGACAGCAACGCCATTGTCATTTCAATCTCTAGGGATTGGCTGCAAAACACTGACACTCCATATTTTTCTGCCCGCATTACGTAGGTAAACAATTTGAGTCAAACTTGGCTTAAATGGGATTTATTGAAACGTCTTATGTCCAGAAGTATATTACTGCCTTGTTTCAATTTCCCTTCATCTACGGTCACAGCACTTATAGGACGAAAGTTAAGGTATGTTTTACACTCCGCATCATTTCGTTTTCGATAGTGTTTAGCAACAAGCAATGTCAAACCACAAACATTACTCCAGCAACAACCATCATTTTTGTTCTCTTGTAGTTCAAATAATTCACGGCTTCTTAGCTACGCGGTACGCAGTCAAAGGGCGATACGCTTTTAGAACGAGAGAAACATATATTGCTATCACTTTCGCTCAGGCAACACTCCTTGAGAACGAGAGAAACATATATTGCTGTCACTTTCCAGTTGACTTTCTCAAACGACCGCGTGGACAAATAGAATATTTTAAATCAGTTTCTGCGTACCGCGTAGGCACCGACATAAAAAACAGTTGATGTGGCAGGGTATTCTGCAGTTGAGCCAAATAAGGTCGGTTTCAAACTGCGTCGCGTTGGAAGATAAATCTGGAAAATTCAGATGAATTCGACGTTGAGCGCTTCAAAAAAATAGTCCCGGTTATGTCTGAAACATACACTTACATTAGTAGTAACAATGTGAAGATATACATTTTATACATTGGAAACTCTGGTAATTCCAAAATGGCCAAGGTAACCAGCTCACCAGGCCATATGGTGCTGACAAGAAATTTAGCGACAAGTCAGTATTGAAATGTTTGACTCGCCGACAGGCTTGTACTTCCCCTTACTTACTGATGAGTGTATATGCACCGATGCTGGTTATAATGTAAACATTTCAGTGTTTGCTTCACATGAGTTTTTGTTCTGTTGTTATTTTGAGTGAAAAGAGTGCAGTTCGAGTCCATGTTTCGTACACTTCTCAATTCTTAGCTTTCAAATCAACCGTTATTTTTAGCGCGTTGAGTTGAGAGGCGGCTGTGTTCGCAGACTAAGAGCTGTTAACGTAAGAACTTCGCAGAGCCATTGATAAGCTATCTATCGATCTCCCTAAGCGTTTTTAAACACCTATATCTGCGTCCAGAATCTGTCAGTTGTTTTTATGTCCTTGTAAGAAGGTAAGTACCGAGTCCTTTCCTGCCACCGCCGTCTACTATAAGTTAACGGCAGTTAAGTAAGGGTTAGACAATGAACGCAAGTGTTTTTTTGGGATATAGCAGCCGTGGTTACACCACCCTAGGTAAACATGATTTTCCCAGTATAATTTTCCCTTGGTAAGATAGCTGGTGTTTTTATTTGCCTGGGTAAATAAGGTTACATGTACCAAGGAAATTTTTATGGCGAGTAGCTTTCCCGGGAGAAAACAGGGACAATTGAGAGATTATCGTGTATTACTCCTTCAGTTTTTACTGTTTAATACAGTTACGCTTTAAGAGCAGTGAGGTGCGGGATTGCAGAAAATTAATTCAGAGTTGAAAAGAACGAGGCTATAACAAATGTGCTGTTTTGTTATTCTTTTGTTATCCAATGAGATGCAAATGAGTGTAAAGCGCTTTTGTAAGGGTTAGACAATGAATGTGATGGGATATAGTGTCCTAAGTAAGGTAGAACGGTCTCGTTGCCTTTGATCTTGCGAGGGACGCTATATCCCATAGAACACGAACGTTCGTTGTTTAACCGCCTTAGAACATGGTCCCCAAGAATTTCGTTTTTCGTGCAGATTGCATTTTCGCATCTTAATTTTGCAGTTCACACCTTCGAATCACGTTGCTATTTTGGTTACGATATTTGCCCTACTTTTAGACGTGGCTTTGCGTTACAATGTTTTCAGTGTTTCACGCGGTTTTTCGCAGTCAGTGCGTATAAGGCATAAGCCATTACACAGAGGTCGATGAACTTGAGGCAGAAATTGCAACCCAAGATTTGCTTACCGTGGCCGAGGGTGGCCATCCAAAGTAAAAAGTCAAAACCAAAAGTCGATCTTCAAAGTGAAAAGTCAAAATCAAAAATCAAATTTGAATCTACGAAATAAAAAGTCAATTCGCAAATTGAAAAGTCGAAATCAAATGTCGATTTCTGAAGCGCGAAATTCTCACTTCTCACTTTCGACTTTCGACTTTGTCCATCCCCCCTACCCCCTCCCCTATTAATTCGGAAGACTTGGGAGCCTCGTCCAGCAGATTTCGCAAACAGGCCTAGCAAAGCCTCTTTTTTTTTTGCCATGCTCTTATATAATTTTTTCCGTTACTTAAAGTCTTTGAAACTCGAATAGTTTCAGGTTCAAAATGTCAATCCAGAAGAATAAGAGCGACTTCAACGCCACGAATGTCGCAGAACTTACAAAATATTTGCAGGAATGTCGGTTTTAGTGAGCGGATATTTGAAAACTTCGCTAGTGGAAATCGCCTCGGCAGTCGAAAGAATGGTTTTGCCAGTGGATCCAAACTTCGAAAAAGATCAAGTTAATGATGCAGAGAATTTAATAATTCATGATAAGCTAATTCCCCATCCATTTTCCCCGAAGGCCGTGAACAACTTCAACTCTTCGCCGCGGCCGTTTGGGTTGTAAGACATTTTTAACTATTCAATTTACCAATCCATTGCATACATTGCGGCCGCAATGTGCATACATCCCCCATCTCGACCACCTTTACACTTGCATCTTGCCTGAAGTACACTACCTCGGTTTGCACCTCTACCCTCAAGAATAAACCAGAGATCGTAGTACTCCTTTCCTTCATCCGTTTTGATTTTCATGAGAGGCCGCACTTTGGCTACATATACATGGACACCCTCTTGATTCAACTGAGCAGTTAGTAACGATTCTACATAACCATCACTGAATAAGCGATAATCTTCAAATGACTTGTAAGCAGCGAGCCCATGCTAGTCGTAATCAGTGCATTGGTGGTAAATCAAACAACCCAAACAGCGGCGGCGAGTTAAAGTTGTTCGCGGACTTCAGAGAAAATGGATTAGGAATTAGCCTGTCATGAATTATTACATGCTCTGCATTATTGGTTTGATCTTTTTCGGAGTTTGGATCCACCGGCAAAACCATTCTTTCTACTGCAGAGGTGATTCCCATTAGCGAAGTTTTCAAATATCCGCTTTCTGAAACTCGACGTTCCTGCATAATTCAGCCATATTCATGGCGTTGAAGTCGCTCTTATTCTTCTGCTTTGACATTTTGAATTTTTTAGTAACGGGAACTTGAAATAGCGAACTCGTAATTTGCAGACGTGTGGTTGTTTGGGAACCAAATGTCCGAACTTTCGCTGATCAGTTGTCTGATAACTGGTGAATTCTTGTGGCTTGTCTGTTTGTTGTATTTCTCTATTCTCAGTTAAATTCGACCTCTGAACGTTTGTTAAGCGACTTAATGTGGTGTTTACGCCGCTTTTGGCATATTCGGTACGTTGAATTTGTTTCGTTTAGGAACTTGATAGGTCAGTTTTTTCAGCCTCTCATGTTTATATTTGTGACAATAAAGGATCTTAAATATTATCTGCAACGTGATGAGTTTCCCTGCTGATGTCTGTAACGTCGGGCCCGGCTTATATAAAATTCTTCTGCAGGATGTTGTGTTTCGTATCATGGAGTGTGATCTATAGTCCCTCTTCGTCATGAAATTGAAGTCGTAGCTTCTTTATAGCCATGCAACGTGTAATAGATGGCTGAACCCCGCTTCAGTCAAACATGTGAAAGCAAAGTTATGAGAACGCCTAAAACACGAGCGTGGGAGTCGTGCGAGACTGCCATCCCCGTTTTACACAGTTGATCTATGAGTTTTCTGAACTAAAAATAGAACACAAAATAAACGGTTTCAGACCTTTGTACTGACCAATTTATTGCAACATTGAAAAAAAAATTCCTACCGCGTGTCTTCTTTTCCTCGTCCATGATCTGGCACGAAAACTTTGTCCCAGTCTTCCGCTCCGTTAAGAAAATGTTAGGGGAGGGGGGTAGGGGGGGTGGTCAAAGTCGAAAGTCGAAAGTGAGAAGTGAGAATTCGCAGCCCGATTTTCGCACTTCAGAAATCGAAATTCGATTTCGACTTTTCGAGTTGAAAATTGACTTTCTAAAGCGACTTCTTAGTTCGTAAATCGACTTTTGATTTTTGAGTTTGACTTTTCACTTTGCAGATCGACTTTTGATTTTGTGCTTTTGACTTTCGATGGCCGCTGTCGGCCGCCGTATTTGCTACCTTTTGACAATATCGAACATGAAGAGAATGACTTAAAGTTAAGTAACACTTGGCTTTTTTTTTCGTTATTGCTAATACACTGTAAGGTTGCATTTTTTATTAAAAGACAACAATATAGTGTAAAACGAATAGCCCTTTTCACAGTTAACTTTTCTCATTTGCATTACAATATGTTTGAACGTGGATGTGAGGCAATTTCGGGCACATCCACGTTCAAAAACATTGTATTGCAAAGGAGAAAAGTAAACTGGGAAAAGGGCAATTGGCTCGACGTCGCCATCGTCGTTATTGGTTTTATCGCTTTAGTTGCAACCATTCACGGAGAATCTGCGCATTCATTAGTAGGTTCTACTTAGGGCCTGTTTACAAGGACGGAGGGTTACTTTAGCAAGCAGGTTACCAAAGCAAGCGGGTTACCCTAGCACTCACACATTTCCTCTTTTTGTCTTCGTCATGTTTACAAGGCAGCCAGGGCTACCCAGGTAGGCGGGTTACCCTATCTGCGTGCTAGGGGTGGGTTAACTTTTCCCTTGTAAACACTCCAGGTAGGGTTAACCCGCTTACTCGGGTTAAACTTTCTACTTGTTTCAACCCTTGGTAACCACCAAGCGCATTAAGTTGTCCCGGGTGGTAGGGTTACCCTGCTTGTGAAATTTTGCTTGTACCCGGGCTATCTTTGACCCTCCTGCTCGGGTCGCGTTAACCCGCTTGCTAGGGTAACCCTCCCTCCTTGTAAACAGGCCGTTAGTAGCTTTGATACACAGGGAAATTGTAGGGTGAAATTAGTATTCACAGAGAATTTCTGCATTCATTAGTGGTTATAGTCCTTAGCTTGCTCTATCCCATAGAGTATACTAATGAGGCTTTCAAACAAAGGAAACCAAAACCTCATTAGTATGCTCCATGGGATAGAGCATACTAAGGACTATATAGAACCACTAATGAATGCAGTAATTCTCTGTGAATATTAATTTTACCCCACAATTTCCCCGTGCTTCAAATCGCCCGCCACTTTACATAATTTCAGACAGTTTATGGACTATAGAGCATCTCAATGCTAGACACTGATCGGCTGAGTGGGTGTGACCATGTTCTAAGGTACGGTAATTCCCTAGTTAAGACAACAAATTCATTTAACCAAGGGTGGACTTATTTCCAAAATACGCGCATAGTTTCGCTTTAGCATGTGCGTATTTTTTACTGTTCTTATCTTAGAAAACAGAAAGAAATAAGTTAGTTGCAGAGTATCCTGCACATAAATCCCCCCAAAAGATTATGTACGTAAAATATCCCAGCTATGCTACTGTATGTGGAGGTTTAAACACCCCTCCCCAAGTTATGATGCGTACACCAGTTTCTACCGGTTTAACACGTTTGACCTGCTTAATGTTCACATACCCGTCTCTACCTAAATTGTCAGGAACGATGAGATGCATTGCGAGGAGGGTACATTGGGTATTATTAGTGGTCGTCCCGCAAGTTATTCTGATCCTGTTCAGCTCCTGGGACAAGAAAACCGAAATGGGACAGACCGAATCAATCAAGTGGAAAGTAACAACTAACGGCACAGCAGGAGCGAATGTGACAAACAAGACAAGGGAGGCTGAGTCAAACGCAAACAAACCAAGGTTGAACGTCATCATTTTGACGCACATGAGTTCTGGATCAACATTTCTCGGCAACCTCTTTAACTTGCACCCAGACGTGTTCTATCTTTATGAGCCTCTCAACGAGCTAAGGATGGTAGTTCATGGCGATCGCAAGAATTTGGGTGAGTGGAATGTCTTAGATAAGAAGGCAGAGGAAGCATACAGGACTGACTTTTCCAACTTGCTTCGGGACTTTTTCACATGCAACTTTCAAGGAAATAAAACAATTGATTATCTTTTTCCTGGCTGGTTAAGAAATATTCAGAGATCCCAAAACTACCTGGCATGGAGGAGCACAAACACAAGACTTACCAAAGAATCAGTCAGAGAGGCTTGCAAGTCAAAAAGAATCACAGTTGCCAAAATCATGCAAACACGATTTCCGGGTGAAATTGGAATACGAGAATTGCAGCGAGTCTGTAGCTCTGAACCCGAAAACTTTGAGTGTCTGATAGTTCATCTTGTAAGGGATCCTCGAGCTGTTATATCGTCTTTAATTATTAATAAGTTTTATATGCCAGTCGGGCCTAAGAGAAAGTTGATTACCGAAAAAAACACACCTCTTGAAGGAAAAGAAATGATAAGGCACAATTCAGAAATCTTATGTTCATTACTGGAAGTCAATTTGAACTACATAAATGAGGAATGGTCAAACTGGTTTAATGGTCGCTACATCTTGGTTCGTTATGAAGACACTGCTATCGATTTGCTTAACACAGTTTTCAAGGTGTACAATTTTACGGGACTTCCCATGGTTGCTTCCATCAACAACTGGATTCTTGAAGGTAAACAGCCCCCTGGCGTTAAAAATCGCAACCCTGCTTTCAGCGTTTCCAAGAATGATGTCAAAAGAATTGAGAAATGGAGATTTCGCCTTGACACCTCCCAGGTATCCGAGTTTGAAAAAGGGTGTTGGCCTCTGATGTACATGATGGGGTACATTTCTGTTAATGGCTCTGAACGTGTTCTGCGTGATACCAGCCAGAAGCTTTGGACTGATAAGATGCCTTTCCTTTTTGCTGGCTGGGAGTGGTAAACGAAACCTCAGGAAAATATTGAACTTTGGGTGTATTTAACAGACTCAATATATTCTCACTAGGGCCATCTGCAAGCAATGCCGTAGACTAGATAAGATATGGGAGACTCAGCCCTTAACACAACATAACATAAACTATATTTAATCTCGAATTTACAGAGTAGCATTTCTGCTATTTTCTTTGCGCTTAGCTGGCGAAAGGAGTTGAAAAAAAAACACCGCTTGAAGGGAAAGAATTCAAAAATTTTATGTTGGATAGTCGAAGTTACTTTAATTTGAACTACGTAAACAAGGAATGGTCAAACTGGTTTAGTGGCCGCTAAATCTTGATTCGTTATGAAGACACTGCTAACAGTTTGATTGGAGCAGTTTTCACGAGGTGTACTATTTTATCGGTATCCGCATGGTTTTTTCATTGACAACTTGATTCTTGAAGGTAAACAGCCCCCTAGGGTTAAAAACCACAGCTCTGCCTTCAGCAGTTTCTAAGAATGTCAAAAGAATCGAGAAATGCCGAGATTTCGCCTTGACAACTCCCAAGTATCCGAGTTTGAGGAAAGGTGTTGGGCTGTGATGTACATGATGGGTACATTTATTAATGCCTCTGATCATGTCACTGGAAGCCCTCAGATCAAATTGTTGTTGTTCGGTGTTTTTATCAAGGGGCCATTTTGAATAACTTATACGCAGTCAGATTGTGTGAAGTCTGGAAAAGAGAAACCACGACGCAAAACTGGGGGTTCGGAGAATCTCCGGAGCTGCCGATTGCCTGCCGAGAATATGACGTTCTCATTTGACAAGAGTTACGAACAGTTTCAGAAGGCTTCGGTTCCAGACCTGCCATTCAAAGCGGCGGCATCGGTTCCAGACCTTACTTAAGAAACGATTCTTATTTTATGTGAGGGCTCCCTGTCATGGTGTTCTACAAACCACAAGCTGTGGACTGAAAAGATGTCATTTCTTTTTCCCCGTTTAGAGTTGGAAAATTGCGCCACAGTTCCCCTTCTAAAAAATTTACAGAAACAAACAAACTGCACACACAGGAAAATGTTGTGCTTTAGCATTTAACAGATTCAAATGTTACAACGTTGGTTGTTAAGGTTGGACGGGATTTCTTAATATTGTACGTCGGTATAATCGGTGTGACTTACCACTTTTTAACAGTTTTTAATGTGTGCATACCCTGTCAAATACCCGTAGGCCTAGTACAAGAAGAAACCGAACAGATCTTTTAACCTTGAAACTGAAAAGCCAACATTAATTAAACATACGCTTAAGAAGCTAAGTTTACTTTGTTAAGACGGACATGTAGGGCACCGTCTTCCAGTTCTAGTTCAGTTCAGTTCTGTATTTGTAATATATTGACTGTTTTCATGTAAATAAAGTTTTATTGTTGTTCTACGAAAGGTTTGTCGTAGTAGGTTGTTCAAGGTCACGACTGATTGACTGGTTGCTTAATGGGGGTAGGGACGGAAGAGGGCCTATGTTGTGACCGTGGTTTGGGTGTGTTATTTGCAATGCCTCCATGACACTTATATTTTGAGGTTTTAGGGACCCTTTGAAAAATTGTTGCGCTGCAATGCGTGGGTGCACGCGCACGTGTTTCAACTGGATTCCTTCGTGTGCCAAACAAGCCCCTTGGGCCCCGCGAGTACAAATTTGCATGTAAAACTGCATTCTTGAGATGCCTTTGAGCAGGCAACTTGTGCAGATCATAGGCAGAAACAAATTTCCACCCGATTCGAAAGTTTGTGTTGGATTTTAAGGATCAGTCCGTGGACGCAAATGAGTCAAAATCAGGCAAAATCAAACTAAGAAGACTGTTTTTTCGGAAACCGGGATTCTTTTGTCAAAGGCACAAGGATTAGTGTATTAATTTTGGCGAAATTCTAAGGCGGTCGCTAATTCGAGGTTCTGGAAACTGCAAACCTTGTGAGTATAAAACCGCCTCCCGGAGCTTTAAATCGACAAACCAAGCCCATAAAAACAAACATTAACATAGTGTTCATGTTTCTAAGCGTTTTAATTTGACTTTCATCCGTTGAAAAAGCCGTAATTGTCGTATTTGCAAAATCCTTTGTTCGCAAACGAAGCCGCCATTAATATACAGCTAGCACAGGTCCGCAACACAGAGGATGGTAAGCCTGTGGTTGTGTTCAAATTCGTAGCAGTTGTAAACATTGTAAATAGAGTGAAGTATTAAGGTGGCTCCCTAGAGTTTCTACAAAACTGACTATACGAACTGGCAAGACTTGCAAAAGAAGCCCTAGTTCTATTGTCTTGCAATCTTTTTTCCTGAATTTTACCAGTAAGGTTACCAACATGATTACCCTTATTTTTCAGTAGCTTCTAGTAGTTCAAAAGTTTTTCTTCCGCAGCCTGCTTTAAACTTTTTGTAGATGTCCTGCCAAAGTTTGTATGGGTGGAGGTATCGCTTGCAGTCATACAAACATCTGAATTTGTTAAGTTTCTAGACTGAAACAATATCCAACACCTGACACAATCCAAAAGTGCAAAAAAAAAAAAAACAACAACAACAACAACAACAAAACAAACAAAACTGAAGAAAGCAAAAAAACTAAATAAAACTTGGTTTTGATGTTCTGCGTGATTATTTAGCTATGTCTCTCCTCTAATAAACACTGCATTAGTTTCTCATAGAATAAAAATAAGCGATAAATATTGGAGAACAAACTATTCGATGTTCTCGTGACAATGTCTAGTTCATTCCACTGTCTTGTGAGAGAGACTATAGTGAACGGTTCTTTCCATGGCGTTGTTCCTTTCTCTCAATATGTGAGTACTTTTTAGTTAGAGTGAGTTTCTTTGGCAACCACCCTAACAAGCAACCATCTTAGAGTCTTACTTAGGCCACAATCTTAATGAAAACTCGTCACCAAGATCTCGTCCAATTAAAAGGTCTAGTTTATTCAGGATCTCTTCTAAATCTCGTGGGGGCGCGGTGGTGTAGTGGTTAGCTCGTTAGACTTCAGATCCGAAGGTCGGTGGTTCAACACCCAGTCCCTGCCATCGTGTTGTTTCGTTAGACAAGAAACTTTACCCCACATTGTCTCTCTCCACCCAGGTGTATAAATGGGTACCGGCGACATACTGCTGGGGATAACCCTGTGATGGACTAGCATCCCGTCCAGGGGGGAGTAGCAATACTCTCAGTTGCTTCATGCTACGGAAACCGGGATAAGCTCCGGCCGTGTGGGCCTCCTTGGCCCGAGTGCTACTTTATCCTTTATCCCTTCTAAATCTCACATCTGCGACCATTTCCTTAGCTTAATCTCGAAAGTACAGAAGTCGCGTCGCTTGCCAGAGTTCCTAAAATTAAATTTGATTTTTTTTTTAAGTTTTAAGTTGGGGCTCTCTTATATGACAGCGAAGGTTTTTGAAAACGAAACTCGGATTATTAAATGTTTGGCCTGAGGGCAAAAACAGAGCAATCAAAGTTGTTTGATATGAAATACATTACGTCAAAGGCTACATCCAGACAAGGGCAGAAAAATAAGCCGAAAATAATACTTCGTTCAAACTTCCTGTCCCAAACGTGTTTGTCTATAAAACGGTCGAACATCAATTTGAACTTATAACACAGAGTTTGGCAAGCTTGCCTTGGAGATCTTTCTTCGAGTAATCGAGACAGTGCAAGAGCAAGACAAGGTATAACAGTTAAATCATTTCATCTTTGTTTAGTTGGTATTATAGCTCTTTGTGGCAGTGCTCGACACCTGTTTACAGGATAAAAACGTTAGATTTTCCTTGTATAGCTCAAAAGTTAGAAACAAAAGTTACAAACAAATTGAACAATATGATAAACAACACCACAAGAAAGAAGTCCATAGCTTTCATATGAATGATCTCACAATCAGTTTACAGAAACTTAAGCGATAAATATTGGAGAACAAACTATTCGATGTTCTAGCGACAATGTCTAGTTCATTCCACTGTCTTGTGAGAGAGACTATAGTGAACGGTTCTTTCCATGGCGTTGTTCCTTTCTCTTAATATGTAAGTACTTTTTAATTGTAGTGAGTTTCTTTGGCTACCACCCTAACAAGCAACCATCTTAGAGTCTTACTTAGGGCCCGTTCATTTTTTACGAGGGAGGGGGGGCTGGTGGGATTTGGGGGGGGGGGGTCACGTAAAAAAAATGGCCTTAAAGGGGGGGCCATCTAAAAAAATAAGGGAAAAGGGGGGGTCACGTGAAATACTTTTGTAATACTTAAAGATGGGATATGTTGTACTATTTTTAAAAAATATATCCCCACCGAAATACACAAATAAGATTTAAAAATCTATTAAAGAAGTTCCTTCTGCTTTTAATAACGTTTCCACAGCTACAGACTACAATTTTAAAGCTAGGGAACTTTAATAAATCAACACAACAGAGTTTTCTTTCTATTTAGTTACTTAATTTTCATTTCTGTATTTAAAGTGGTAGCTCGACCAGAATAGCCTAAGCTACCTGCAAGCTGCTATAAAGGCCTGTAAACTATCTTGAATGAATAAAGTTACTGTTACTACATTGCTTCTCTCTGCTAATCTTCTTCAAGCTCTTCCTCGTCGTTTGTGCTGCTAGCACTGTGGGAGTCGCTTTCGTTCCTTTCAGGCAGAGCATACTCTTCAGGATACAGGAAGCAGTACACATCATCTCTAACGTTAGGCTTGAGGTTTGTGATTATTCTGCTTCCTACCGCATTGCTGAAGTGGTTTGATTGCAACATCTGTGCGATATATGGTGCATCTCGTCTATCAGTAATTCTGCAACATCTTCGATGTTGACGCACTCTTCAGGGATGGCTAGGGAAGGAGGATACACAAGACATTCTGCAAGATCATTGCCTAGCGGGTTTCCAACACAAATGCCATACGCTCATTGGACGTTGTTTGCATTCCGCTTCTTCTTCCTTTCATTAGATTTTCTTTGGTTTTCTTTCTTTCTTCGCCTCGGCTTGCTTATATGCTCTTTATGTATGCCCTTATATATAGTGTGGAAACTTTTCTTGTTTTCTTCTAGCATTTCCATATCCTGCTTGACCTTCAGCAGCTTAGCCTCAATGCACTTGATATGCTCCACATTAAAATCGTGAGCAAATTCTTCTCCTTGCTTCAAGGTAAGCCCATTACGCTGGAAGAGTGTGGAATCATGTTCTTTCAAATGTTTCACCATGCCATTCAGCTTGTCAAACATGCTTCTGTGCTCTTTGATGAAGAAGTTCAATCTTCTGCCATCACTGGTCTTCAAATGATATCCTGGTTTGGAAAACTCACCTGCTCTTTTCGAACACCCATCCGCACTTAGAAAGGTAACCTCTTTTGATTGTAAACATCGTATCGACAGGGTCGTTCAGTGGTGAACCTATTCTTAAAGGACTCGTCACTTTCGCCATTCTTTCGCATTTTGGAATGAGTCTCTTTGAAAATGCTCATGTAGTATTGCGCTCTCTTTCCTTTTGGATTTACAATATAGCCAATACTTGTTTTCCGAAGTCCCTTAGATGTCCACATCTTCAGCAGGGGAGGAACTAGTAACCTACCAGAAAAGAAGGACGACGTTTTATATAGATGTTGTGCATTGTGTTGTATAATCGCTTATTAAATGCTGTATTCGTTTGGTCGAATGCAGTTCAAGTGTAGTTCGCAGCATTTCAAAACGAAGTCATAAGACACACAAACGATATCAATAGATGACACAACACATCATACCTGGTGCAGTTCTGCAACGCTGTTGCGAAAAAAGAGTCTGTCCCTAGTAACAGCTACTTTTCCAAGATTGAGAAGTTCATAACTGAACATTACGAAGAAGGGGAGAACTACAGGGAGTTTTTAAAGTTTTCTTGTGGAGAAAAGGTAGGAGCCAATTGTTCTGGACCACTCATAGATAGATGTCCGAAGCCTTTTCCTGACCATTCCTGTCTTCCCGAGTACCATTACCTACCGTACAACAACACTCCAAGGGAGGGCCGTAATCCAGACGATTGGCAGCCCAGAGTTCAGTTGAAGAAGGAGCGTGGCAGTGGCAGGCTAGTTTTGTCACATTCAGCAAGTGTAGCAGCATTTTCTGACAAGTTTATTGTTAAGCCAAAGTTTGTTGTTGAACACCTTAAGCATCTTGAGGTGGTAGATTTCAAAAAGAAGAAGAGGGCAGAGGAGAGGGCCAAGCAAAGCCAGAAGGCGAAGGAGAAAAATCATGAGGATTATGCTTGGAAAGATTTGTGCGAAGATCCGACAAAATTACAAAAGCTTCGAGTGGCAGAGCTTAACAAATACCTCAAGCACCGTAGACTAGACAAGCATTTGAAGAGCACCAAACATGACAAGGTTAAGGTAATTGCCAGACACTGGCTTCTCCAAATGAATCCTAAAAGAACTGATCTGCTACAAACAAGATTGAGAGAAAAAGACTCAGCTGAAAATGAATCTTTGCTAGACATTGATAACGATGATAGCGATGAAGACAACAACAGTGGAAGCGAAAGCAGCAGTGAAAGAGACGAATCGAATGATGTCATTCTTGCCTTCATCGATGACGATGAAGAAGTTGCCTTCATCGATGACGAAGAAGTTGAGAGGCCAGCCACAACACGTTCGGGAAAAGCCATAACCAGAAGATCAGAAATTGATTTTTCTTTTCTTTTTTTTTTTTGACTCTTCAACGAATTCAAAGTTTATAGCGAGCTGAAACATTTCTCTTTTGCCGACTTAGTACAGTTAAAAGTGGCAAATGCAACTGTAGTATTAATTGTAATATAATGATATTGTCAAAAAGATGGTTTTGTTAACTGTACAGTATGCATAGCTGGCTTTTAAAATTGAGTTTTCTTTTTTGGGGGGGGGTCACCCCAAAAAATTACCCTTATTGGGGGGGGGCATGGGAAAAAATTTATTGACTGAGCGGGGGGGGCATGCAACTTCTTAATGACAGTTCAAAAATCCCACCAGCCTCCCCTACCTCGTAAAAAATGAACGGTCCCTTAGGCCACAATCTTAATGAAAGCTCGTCACCAAGATCCCGTCCAATTAAAAGGTCTAGTTGTTTCAGGATCTCTTCTAAATCTCTCACACTGGACGAAAAAATAGATTTACATGGGTGACAAAACAGCAGCAAATATGAAGTAAAGACCGGATTTGCGTTACTTTGGTCATATTTGCTTCAAATAAAATTTTGTATTTACACCATATTTGCACATCAAGTAAAGACGGTAATGGCCGCATTTGCTTTATATTTCCTCCACCCGCCCAATGTGGTGTTCAAAAACAGATTTGTCACACATTTTCACGCGTACTAAAGATGCTGCAAAGATGAATATTTGCCCTCACAAAAACGGATTTGCACGAGTAGCAAATTCGTTTCAAATACGAAGTAAATAGAAAATTTGCTCGACTTTGGTCGTTTTGCTCCTAAAGTGTATTTCATATTTGTACTTTAATTGCAACCAAAGCAAAGACGGTAATGACGGTTTTTGCTCTACTTTTGCTTATTTTTGCAAATGTGTGCACAGAACCATCTTTGTCCAACTTTTCACCTGTAGTAAACATTGTGCAATAACGTGTATTTGCCCCTCAAAACTGTATTTTCTTGGGTTGCAAATATGAAGTAAATAGTACGTTTGTTCGACTTTGGTCATTTTTGCACTAAAGCATAATTCACTTTCACACTTTATTTGCAACCAAAGCAAAGACGGTAATGACGGTTTTTGCTCTACCTTTGCTTATCCTCGCAAATGTGTGCACAGAACCATCTTTGTCAAACCTTTCACCTGCAGTGATCCATCTACCTGCGCGTCCTGCGTCTCCGATGCGTAAAATTTCCTAAAGACGCAAGGTTGATTTCCAGCTGCGTCCATCTGGACGCAACACTGCCAGCATTGTGTTTTCAGTGTATGTGTTTGTTGCAGCCGCTCTTCACCATGATAAAAGCAAAAACCTCTTGGGTTCACGCTCGATGTTCGTGGCAAAGCGCGTGGGAATGATCAGCGGTTTACTAAAAAAATGACTCGTTTTCATGTTTAGATTTTTCACCTGTTTCACGCAGCACAAGCATGGTCGAACTCGGCCGAAGTTTAATATGCCGCCAAAAAAGAAAGCCAAGACCCTCGAGGGACAACAAAAGCTCACCTTTTCGGCTTTTTCAAATTCGAATGAGCATCATAGGAGAGTAAGTGCAGGCGATTTTGTCCCTCTGGCCGCGGAAGCTGCCCAAGCTAGCGCTACTGACAGCGCTCCCAGTTCTAACAATTCATCAACTGCATCAAACCAAACAAAAGCAAGAAAATTTTTCAGCAGTTGGATGAAAACGTATTCTTGGTTGGCTTATGACGAAAAGGAAGACTGTATGTACTGCAAAGTTTGCACAGAACACAAGAAGAAAAATGGAATGTGCAAAGTGGCGCGCTGCAAGAATTTCCAAAACACAACGCTCGTCAGACATGCTGCACTCAGCGATCACCAAATGGCTTTGCAGAAACCGCAGATACCAAAGCAGTTTGAAGCTATTAAAGATAAAGCCGAATCACAGCAAAACAAAGCCGTCATGGTACTTCTTAAGTGTGTTCACTGGCTTTGTGTGGAAGGCTTGCCTCTTGTTCAGTTCAAATCCCTTCTGGAACTCTTGCATGATTTAGGATTGGAGGATATTGCAATTTTAAAACAATCTGCTAACATCCACTACGAATCCTACACAACTTATAATGACATTTTAGACTGCCTTTCCGACTTGTTAGAAGCTGAACTCAAAGAAAAGGTTATCAAAAACTTCTGTTGTCACGGTTCTTGCGGATGAAAGCACCGACATCGCCAATGTTAAAAGGCTTGATATCTACACGCAGATAATTTCGGAAGAAATGAAACCAAGCACCACAGGCTTACCATCCTCTGTTTGTGTGGTGGGCTGTGCATTTATAATGGCTGTGTCAGTTTATCAAATTAGCAAAACTAAAGCCGAAATTTAGGAGTTTTAAAACTGAGGAAAATGAAATAAAAACTCATAAAATTGCTGCCATGGTGTTTTGATTTGTGTTTCTGTGTTTATTTTGGCGATTTAAGGCTCGCGAAAGCGATGTTTTCAAAATAACGGTCGGACTCGCTCAAAAGTAGAGAAAGAGAACAAGGCATGCAACTAGGTGACTCGCAAATTACACTACCCAGTTGAACATTTCGCCCAAAAAGTCGTATTTGCCCGATTCACTCACACAAAAAAATCTTAGCCCTCGAAAGAATAGTCTTCGAACAAAATTTTGGCCAAATTTGAGTTAGATTCGATCGCGGATAGACCTTTAGAATCCAGCCTAGACTTTTGAATACGACCGTCAATTTGCTTTCTCCCTATGATCTGCAAGAAATCCGAACTCAAAGGAATTCGAAGAATGCATTTTTCCGTTAAAATTTGAATTCGCGGGCGACAAACTGCCGTCCCTGGCCTCCCCACGCGAAACTTTTAGTCCGTGACAAAATCTTCTCTGTGGTCACCCAAGTGGCGCGTTTGACCGACAAAGGAACCCAGTTGAAAGACGCGCGATGTTTTAAATTTCCACTGCGCGTAGACTGAGGGTCGCTGGGCGCAAAAATTCAAAACAAAAAAAAAAATGGAAGACGCGGACTCAGGCCAGCCTATGGCCAAGAAGAAAAAAACCGAAAAGGGAAACGAAAAACGGTGGTGGTACCAGAAAAGTTCAAGTACTTAGAATTCTTACATTTGTGGGGGAAGAAGACTGGTTTTTCCAGGGTAAAGAATTCTGTGAGATGAAAATACATTTTCGAGCTTCTACTACATTGAACGGGAATAAACTACTCAACAATTCATTACCATGCCATTGATTACTTTCAGTATTATTTCCTAAACCTAGCCACAGACAAAATCCAAAAAGTTGAGTTATGGATCCCCTACTTTTCCAGCAGTTCGTTTTGATCAAATGTTTTCGTTGAAAAAAAAAATAATTCCATGTTCATTGATCGCCTTTGCTGTTTTGGTCAAAGTCCCTAAGGGCGCTGTTACAAAAAGCAATTTTTCTTCCAACTTGTCTCTCAATTTTAAAAGTTCCACCAAAATTTGCGAGTCTGACAAGATGTACGAAACATTGCCTAGCATAGAACGGCAAATATGTTAGCTTACAGTAACTCAGAATAAAGAAAATGTACGAGAAATGTTAAGTTAAATGTCACTTTGCCGTTTTCTATGGAACAGTGTGTGACAACAGGTCTCCTTTCTATACCTTCAGTTCGCGGGAAAAAAGACGCGATAGTCAGCAAATTTTGTGGGCTGAGCTGTGGTGAGCTGATCAATGAAGCCGCGTTTCAAGCTGATGTTCGGTTTATGATGTTCAATTCAATGCTAGTTTAACCTCCAAAATCTCATCGGAGGAAATTTTTTCTCCGGATTTTAACTCATAATTCTGTGTTAACCTTTCATGAAAACGGAAAAATGCAAGCCAGTTAAACGTAACGAAACGATTACGCATGATCTTAATAGCTGCTGTTGTTTGGCAATGGTAAATGGCACACACACACACATGATAAAGAAGAAAAAACAATTCAACATACCACCACCGTTTTTAATTTCCCTTTTCGGTCTTCTTCTTCTTGGCCTTAGGCTGGCCTGACTCTGCGTCTTCCATTTTGTTTTGTTTGGAATTTTTGCACGCAGCGACCCTCAGTCTACGTGCAGGGGGAATTTATAAAATCGCGTGTCTTTCAACTGGGTTCCTTTGTCGGTCAAACGCGCCACTTGGGTGACCACAGAGAAGATTTTGTCACGGACTAAAAGTTTCGCGTGGGGAGGCCAGGGACGGCAGTTTGTCGCCCGCGAATTCAAATTTTAACGGAAAAATGCATTCTTCGAATTCCTTTGAGTTCGGATTTCTTGCAGATCATAGGGAGAAAGCAAATTGACGGTCGTATTCAAAAGTCTAGGCTGGATTCTAAAGGTCTATCCGCGATCGAATCTAACTCAAATTTGGCCAAAATTTTGTTCGAAGACTATTCTTTCGAGGGCTAAGATTTTTTTGTGTGAGTGAATCGGGCAAATACGACTTTTTGGGCGAAATGTTCAACTGGGTAGTGTAATTTGCGGGTCACCTAGTTGCATGCCTTGTTCTCTTTCTCTACTTTTGAGCGAGACTGACCGTTATTTTGAAAACATCGCTTTCCCGAGCCTTAAATCGTCAAAATAAACACAGAAACACAAATCAAAACACCATGGCAGCAATTTTATGAGTTTTTATTTCATTTTCCTCAGTTTTAAAACTCCTAAATTTCGGCTTTAGTTTTGCTAATTTGATAAACCGACACAGCCATCAAAAATGCACAGCCCACCACACAAACAGAAGATGGTAAGCCTGTGCAAGCACACATTACGTTACCAACGTCGAGTGTACCGATTCAACAGGAGTGGGGATAGCGAACGAAATAATGTCAGAGTTCCATAAAATAGGAGTTTCTTGTAACACTTGCACAACTGGGGTTAACTTTGGCAGTGCACACTGCTGGGAGTGAAAGGGGTTTTTCAGTGCAAAACAACATTCTAACCCCTTCTAGAAACAGGCTCACACCAGTTGTTCAACAGAAGTTGATTCGGGTTAAACTTGGCCCAGAAAGAGCAAGTTTCAATTTCCAAGCAGCACTTTTGACGTGGAGAGCTGTGAAAGACGGACACATCTATGAACTGAAGAAGACGAACCCAAAACTTTAACTTCATCTTCTGACTTAAATGATCAGTAACTTTAACTCTAGTTTGTAGTTTTGTATTGGCTACTACTGGTTCTGTTTGCTTATAACAATCGATTTAATACCTTTACTGTGAGTATTGTTAAACAAATGAGATGACAATAGCTTGATCAGAAAACTTCTCTTTTGCGTCATTGTTCCAAATTCCTGATTCAATGATGAATGAATCAATACCAGCTGAAGACTCGCCAATATTGGTATTGGACTCACTGAAAAGGTTTGGGACTCACAGGTTAATGGCTTGATGAGTCCCAGGACTCATTGACCTAAATTTGTAGATGGATCACTGCACCTGTAGTAAACATTGTGCAATAACGTGTATTTGTCCCCCAAAACTATATTTTCTTGGTTTGCAAATATGAAGTAAATAGTACATTTGTTCGACTTTGGTCATTTTTGCGCTAAAGCATAATTCACTTTCACACTTTATTTGCAACCAAAGCATAGACGGCAATGACGGTTTTTACTCTACCTTTGTTTATCGTCGCAAATACGACGCGTAGAACCATCTTCCTCAAACTTTTTATGCGCAGTAAACATTGTGCAATAACGTGTAATTGCCCACAAAAATCCATTTTCTTCGCACCAATATATATGAACAGTACATTTGTCTGATAGAAGAAAGGAATCGTTAAGTCCTACTTTACCCCATGTTCAGGCTGAAGCTAAGATAGGTAAAGATAGATAAAAAGATACCCGTTTGTAATTCCTTTTCTCTGTTGTGTAAATATGTTGTAACAACTGTATACATTATTTTGATCAACAAAACTACCCTTTTTCAGCAGATGTGGCGTAAAGAAAAACATAGACACATTATTATACATTTCAGTGACATTCAAGTATTTATTTCATCCCTAGCAGTGTTACGGCTGAATACACGATCATGCCTTGCAACAATATAAATTTTTTCGTCAATGCACTATTTTAAATTATGGCATGTACACACAAGTTACAATAAACTTAAACAGTAACTACAAAAAAAGGCAATCAACCGTTTTAACAATGTTGGAACATGAAACGAGTTTATCTGAACGGACACTATCGCCAAAGTAACACAAAGGCCTGGTGGATATTTATACACAAAAACATAAAACGTGGCCAACAAAGCTAGAGTTCCCTCAACAATGGATGTCTCTGAGATGCACAAAATTATCCTCCCAGCGGCTAAGTGCACCTTACTGGCAGAAAAATCCAGGTCACCCGGGAAGATTAGAAATGGATAATCATATGGTGTTGTTTTCCTCTCTGCCACTTCTTTGGGACTGGTTTCTTCCTGTTGAAGAAACAATCAAGAATGTAAGAATAAAACCAATAACAAAAATAAAGTAAAAATAAACAAATTATCTAACTTAAATAAGATCCCATGGCCTCGGATGCTTATGTAAAGATGGTCACTTGTGAATGTGGATACTTTCAGGGAGATGAAACCTTTTATGTTCATGCAGCGAAAAAAACATGAAGTACTACAGTGTACATCATGACATTAAAAACAATGACGACAACAACAACAACAACAACAACAAAAACTAGTACATCTGGGGACTAGAATACATTGTAGAAGCTGCATGAAAAGGTGTATTCGATTGGACTGTTTGTATCCTCATTTCTGCAATTTGCATTGTATTCAGTCGAAACTCTGACCAAATATTTAACAAGTGACAATCTTCATTAAATGACTACTATCAACATTAGTAAGAACTGTCCCCTTCCAGGAAAGATCTCATGGCCTTGGATGCTTATGTAAAGATGGTCACTTGTGAATGTGGATACTTTCAGGGGGATGAAACATTTGATGTTCCTGCAGCATCTTCACTACAAGAGTTTAGCAAAAAAAAAACATGAAGTACTACAGTGTACATCCTCACATTAAAAACAATGACAACAACAACAACAACAACAAAAACTAGTACATCTGGGGACTAGAATAGAAGCTGCATGAAACTGTGTATTCGATTGGACTGTTTGCATCCTCATTTCTGCAATTTGCATTGTATTCAGTCGAAACTCTGACCAAATATTTGACAAGTGACAATCTTCATTAAATGACTACCATCAAAATTAGTAAGAACTGTCCCCTTTCAGGAAAGATCTCATGGCCTTGGATGCTTATGTAAAGATGGTCACTTGTGAATGTGGATACTTTCAGGGGGATGAAACATTAATTTTGATGTTCCTGCAGCATCTGCACTACAAGAGTTTAGCAAAAAAAAACAAGAAGTACTACAGTGTACATCCTCACATTAAAAACAATGACAACAACAACAACAACAACAACAACAACAACAACAAAAAACTAGTACATCTGGGGACTAGAATAGAAGCTGCAGGAAACTGTGTATTCGATTGGACTGTTTGCATCCTCATTTCTGCAATTTGCATTGTATTCAGTCGAAACTCTGGCCAAATATTTAACAAGTGACAATCTTCATTAAATGACCACTATAAAAATTAGTAAGAACTGTCCCCGTCAAGAAAAAAAAAATATTTACAAACCATAAGTTTGGTTTATCTCTGAATTTGACTGGAATGCTAATAGCTGACCTTCACATTTATGTACTTACTGTTACATGAGCATAATGCATCAGTCAATTTCAGCTGCACCCATCCCCCATTACTGGGCAACTGTGGGGCAATTGCGCACCTTGTCAGTCGTGGGAGTGGGGCATTAGCAAATTTGGCACGGCCCAGGGGTCGGGCATTTGACTACGCTGGGTACTACCCCTGGGCTGTTCGCACGTGGTTTCCAACTCTAAATCCAAACATGGAAGATCCAGCAGTTTGTCTCAGACTGGCTCGATGCAGATTGGCTCGTCCGTCAAAGTTGAGGACTGGACAAACTTGTGGAGGTTTTCTTGATCTTATGCATTTATTTCTTACTTGAGCATCGGGAAAGATTAACCTGATTTTATAATTAGAATTTTGTCGCAATGATTCTAAAACTATCATGATCGTTTATTAAATTCTAAACATATTTATAGGGATCGTCGTTTACTTTTGCATTTTATTAAAATATTCACAACAGATAATTTTACAACAGACTATTTTATAATGTCAAGATACTTTTACTAGTGAACTGTTTAAAAACAAAATAAATAACAATAAAATGAGAATCAACTATCATGTAGTGTTGTCTGCATTATTAATCAATTAGAAGACGAAGAGGCAGACCTACAGAAACAAAAAATCACACATTTAAATGCTGAAAGGGGCACTATTGTGCAATGAATGAAAACTGCTGCAGTGTTGCTTGCAGACGTACAATCCTGGGGGCAGGGCATTTGTCCTCTTCCTTCATCCCCATTCCTGGGAATTTGCCATCCAAGAAAAGGGGGGGGGGGGGGAGGCAAAGGCGCAGCTGGAATTGACCAATGCATAACCAATACACCATAAACACCGGTGTATAAGCCATCCCCACAGATACAGTTTACACATACAAGGTGCACTTACAAAGATAAACTCCACAAATTCCTTGTGTTTGCATGTTCCAGCCTTTACCATATAGCAGTGGTAATATTGCTACTGCCACCTCAGTCTTTTCTCCTGAAACAGAGAACAGTAGTATTTAGTGGTGTCAAGTGTCTATTAGATTTGTTTTGTCCATTTTTCCTATCTTCTTATTCTTTTGTCTCACCAGTCATTAATTATAAAGTTACATGTACCATATAAAACAAAGAAGGGTTAACAACTGGAATGGAGACAAATTTGCAGTTCAGTTTGCAACCACTAGGCAGTCTTAAGGGAAAAAACATGGCAACAATGGCATGCAGCAGTACAAGACATTACTTAATACCTCATCTTGTGAAAGTAAATGTGTAAACACAATAATGCAAAACAAAGCCAAAACACATTATTTGAAGGGCCCGGTGGAAAAAGGGCGTAAGTGACGATTTGAGGTTAAAAATCGAAATTGCTCCTATTTAGCTGAACATTGGCACACAGGCTGGTTTTCTTGTGAGGAACGCCGTAGCGCACTTATTTCTTGACCTGAGATCTAAAATTTGAAGAATTAGCGTATTACTTTTGCTTAAAACTGACACAAAGAAAACAACAGGACCGCGGATTCTAGGTTGAATTCCTTTGTTTTAGTTCAGGCAGAGAACAAAAGAAATCTTTCACACATCACTTGAGCGAGTTCAGTTCAACAACACTTTTCACGCAAAAGTAATACGCTAATTCTTCAAATTTTAGATCTCAGGTCAAGAAATAAGTGCGCAACGGCGTTCCTCACATGAAAACCAGCCTGTGTGCCAACGTTCAGCTAAATAGGAGCAATTTCGATTTTAACCTCAAATCGTCACTTACGCCCTTTTTCCACCGGGCCCTTCATTTAATCAACTGGTTAATCAACTTGCAATGGTATAGCGCTTGAAGATCTGACGAAAATGCCGTCGCTTGCAAACTGTACTAAGCATAAAGATCTCACATTATGAAATTTAGTAGATAAACATGATAATTCAACTTGATAAAGATTCCTTGACGGAGTCAAAAGCTTGTGGCTTACATAAATTTTGGATCCTGTGAAAGAAACCTAATTTATTTTGATTCAATATGTCAGGATCGAGCACCATTTTTTTTTCACTAATGATAATTCAAACTGTACCAAGCATAACAGATAGACAGACAGACAACCTTTTTTTCACCACGATTAAAATTAAAGCTCTGCAGCTTGTGGGGTTGTGCAAAATAATAAAAACTAATAAAAACTAAAATTAAGTATATACAAAGCTAAGTAAAATCTAGCCTGCGAGCAGGCTCACTTACATGTAGTGTGTTATTCACGCAAGTATCTTGGCGGCGGAAGTCAGCGAGAAGAATGGGGCGAGGAAAAGTGAGTCTGCTCAAAAGCCATTGAATTTTGAATTCTCCTTGTTCGTCCACGAATGCAGCATTCTGATTGGTTTGAAATGACATGCGATGACAGACTTTATTATTGTGACAAATAACAAGCAAGGTGGTGTTATTGTTTGTCGCCTTAAGACTGTGAGCAGTCTCTTTCTTCTCCTAGTTTTAGCAAGAAGGAAAATAGGAGGAGTGCTCAGAGTCTACTCGTTTTTCAATCAATTTAACCTCTTAATGTGACTTGGCTGGTTGCGTCTGGCTAGCGATTGCAGCTTTGTGTCATTTTTTAGAATATCAGCCATGTTTATTTCGGTTATTGCAGCCTCGTTTTAGTGCATGGTAGTTTTCAAGCTTGTCTTCTCGGGATCTCCGAAATGACAGGATCTGTACCATTTTGTTTGACCGTGCAATGGACATTATCTTGCAGTCTTTGTTACACCGAGTTTGGATACTTGTTATTGTGGGAAGATGGTATCGCTTGTTCCTGTTTACAGATGTTTGCAACGCATAATGTAAGGGTGAAGTCTTCTGCGGTAGCGGCTTGATACTCTTTGTAACTGCTAGTTTCATGTCCCTGGAGTTCGATATTTTAAACCTCTTATAGGTTCTTGCGCATCGATTCCGAGTCATATCACAGATGCCTTTGCGATTTGATTTCTCGAGGATTCCTAGTTCCACACCGATTTTGAGTAGAACAAATTTAAATGCGGCAAAAATTGTCAACTGTGTTTATAATTTTCTTTTGCGCTATTCCGGCACATTCATAAAGAACTCAATCCTCTCGAGTGTGAAAATTTGCTGTCGTGTTTGTTTACATTTTGCTTCGCTTGTATTGGTTAGATATTTGATACCTTGACAGTTGAGACTTGTCACCTCACAGGGGCAGAATTCAAAATTCAATGGCTTTTGTGCAGGCTCACTTTTCCTCGCCCCATTCCTCTCGCCGGCTCGCTTCACTTGCCGACTTCCGGCACCAAAATACTTGCATGAATAACACACTTAGTGAGCCTGCTCGCAGGCTAAGTAAAATCGGTTCATACAAAATGCTTAAAAAAACCACTCAAAACTAAGAACTAATTTCTTAAGGCAGTTCTTAAGGCATAAAGATCTCACATTATGAAATTAAAATAATGTGTAAACATGATAATTCAAAACATATAATATTGTGCCTGGTAAACATTAACTGAGTAGTAGTCTCAGTAATATTCAGTCTAAATGAAAAGCTTAACAACGCTAAAACGCGACTTTTCTTTTAAAGCAAGTCTTAATACTCTCTGTTAGCCTAGTGCTGCCAATGGAAGGGGTCTCATACAAATGCTCGCATAAAAACTGTACATGTATGCACGTACGCCATACGCTCATACCGTAATTCACACGTCCTGTAGTTGCACCAAACCATCGCTTGTTCAAAACGTAATTAGCGAGCTGTACAATTTGTTGAGTATTAATGACTTACTCTGGTTTTTAAAGAAACCGTTTGAGGTTAGGGGAATTCAAAATGATGGAACACAATTCACACTAACCTTGAAAGTCTACATTGGTTGTTCCATGTTCCGGTGTCAACCATGGAGCCGCCAGAACATTGTGAAACACTTTCTTGCAGACCTGCCGGCTTCTGGCTCTTGATTCGGACCTCTCTGAACTGCTTTCGCAAGGTGAACCTCGCTATTTTCTACCATTTTCTTACGAAATAAAACGAACTCCTCCTATTTTTTCAACCTTGAAATAACCGCCTACCAAGTCGGGCTGCGTGCGCATAGTATAATTCAACAACGGCTTTCAAAGAATAAATTAACTTGGAAAGAGAGGGTTGGGGAGGGGAGGGACGATAAGCACAAACTAAGTTTGCTCAGAAATTTCATGTGTCACTCCAATCAAAGAGTAGCAAATTGAACAAAGTTCCCTATCCTTTTTTCAAGAAGGAAGAATCAAGTTAAACATATTCTGTAAATACTAACAAATTCATGCCACCGATTCCTTCGATCTGCCCCGGGGGACATGGGGTACGGTCTCCGGAAATTCACACTCCTATGACGCTACAACTGTCCAAAAGTATCGCGGGCGAACATAGCGCGGGACGATGAATTATGGCGCGGATTGCGCGCGGATTTGCATTGTTGTTGTGAAAGCAAGGGCTATGGCTATAGGTTATATTTTATAGTTTATAGTTTTGTACGTTCCTTGTTCCTCGTAAAATGAAGACAGCGCTGGTTCTTACTTTCGGATGTATCAGGGTTCACCCAGCGTACGAAAATAGCCTTTCCCACAGGGCAGTTTTAGCAAAATGGAAGCGATACGGGTAGCCCTCGTTTCGACTTGGATCACCAGCCCCGGTCTTCAGCAAATGTCCACATGTCTTCTCCGAAAAAAAAAAGGAATTCATCAGTCATGTACCAATGCATCGCTGTTGAAACTGGTAAGTTGACAAACTACTTTATTTTGTATTTGACTGTTGATCCTATTAATATCATCTTGAGCTTTTCTAATATAATGCCCGGGGGGGGGGGGGACTCCCATATGAAACTGACGGGGATGCTCGTCGGAAAATTAGAATTAAACCCCTAAAGGAGACCAATTTGGGTGTGGCTCAGGCGTTATTTGACCCCTAAAGGAGACCATGCTATTAAAACAGACAACCAAATAAGAGCTACAGTGATTTTAATTGTGCTAAAGACTGACGCTAAAGATTGATAGCGTTTGGTTTTTCATATAGATATTTCTTTACGCACAACCCTAAGCGATACCTGTATGGGTAAAAATTTGGCTTTCCTCCCTGAAAACCCTAAGCGAGACCAAAATCGGCAACTTACACCCCTAAGCGAGACGACGAGCATCCTCGTCAGTTTCATATGGGAGTCCCCCCCCCCGGGATATAATGTACCAGCCAAATTGAAGCTTCAACATCCTCCCCCCGGGCATTTAAACTTTTGACGATTGGCTTGTTCAAATTCCTCCCCTCTGGGCAAAAAAAGCCGTTCAAACGCCCCACCAATTAGAACTGAAATACCTCTCCTCAAAGGCAAATTTCGTCTTGAAGCAAACACTGTTCACGCTTCTCAGAGAGAGATATGCCGTAACGACACCTTCAAACTTCTTTTAAAGACCCTTTTGAGAGAGTTTAATATTCACTAACAAAGGCGAATTTCTATCCTAGAAATCCATCAAACCCTGCAAAAACCGAAAAACTCACGGGCGTATTAGGCTAGAACAAGAGATGAATTTGGTTTAAATTCCCCACCCTTCCAAGGCAATGTTCAAATTCCCCCCTCCCCGGCACAATGCACAGCCACATGCCTGGGGTTTGCCCGGGGGAGGGGGGATGTTGAAGCTTCAATTTGACCGGTATATAAGGGAATGTTATTGATTGTGGACAATCGATAAGCTCCAGCAAACATGGAGAATAAGTCTTCTTGTAAGTTTGCATTTATGTTTGTGTAAGAAGCTACAATAAAATTGAATGCAAACGGTGTAAGACAATTTGAGAACTACAAATTTTTTTAGGAATATCGCCAATCTTATCTCAAATTGCACAAGAAGTCATGTCACTGCTTTTCACGGATATAATGTACTGTGAACATTACAGGTTTCAGTACAGTCAAAGCTCTCATAAGCGACCACCTCGAGAATTCAGTAAAGTGGTTGCAACCAGAGCTGGTCGCTTACCAGAAGTAGACTACGAGCAGTCTCTCTTTCCACTCAGGGATAGTCATGCGAACCGAACAAGCAAGCAAGCACGAATTGTTATGTGACATGCGAAAAATTGCCTGCGGCGTTGATACGTGAGAGTAGTGGGCCAGGTGTATCAATGCAGCAGGCGATTTGCAGCTTGCTACACTCGGCTTGTCATGTAACAATGCAGCAGGGTATTTTCGCCCACTCTCGCTCGCTTGTTTCAGTCAGCTACCCTGAGCGGAAAGAGAGACTGCTCATAGCCTAACGAGAAGGGGCTCTTGTAAAAGAACCATGTGGTGAAACAATGGAGGGTGGTCGCTTGTGAGAGCTTTTGATGGTCACCAATAGTACTGTAGATATTGTATGTAAATATTAAATAATTTTTTATAGAAGAGGATTGCGTATATGCATGTACATGTACAAGTCAACAACCATTAGAGCTTATGCTGTGTATTACTCTGAATTAGCTCAAGAAGTGAGTAGTTTTATTTAAGTGTTGACTGAGTGGTCACCTTCAAGCACTTATAAGAAACAAAGAATAAGACCAGTCAGAAATTCACAAAAGTGGTCGCAGTTGATGTCAATGAATAATAAACTCACACTGATGCTTGCTTTCTTTGAACATTTTATTTATAATTCCATGTTCCTCTCTTCTCCGCAGAGGTCTCTTTGCATCACTAAGAGGCCGGGATGGGGAAAGAGGAGGGAGACCGTGCCTTTCACTCTTCCCATCGTCCCCCGCACTATTAATTTTTAATTTTTATTTAAAATTTTATTAATGGGATACCAGCGGGCACCTCTGCAGAGTTCTTAAGTTTATATTCCAATTGGTGGTGAAGCTATCAAACCACTAACTGCTTTATAACTGGCTGTACAGCATGTATAGACCACATTAAAAATGGCCACAATTGACTCCATTGCAAGATAATATCTTAAACCTAATTTGTACATCCTTAAGGTATTCTAGAAAACTAAATTCTATTTGTATGATGTGAGCATTCTGTGTGTATTTTTCATGTGAAATATTACTGGAATGATGCCTCAACAAACCAATTAGCTGGTTTAGAGGACTGTGGTGAATGTAAGCTGTATCCTTTTATTTATGCCTATCATCAGTTTGATAAATTTAAGTTTTTCATTCTCAATAAACTAATTAGTAGTGTTGCTTATTAAACAATTGTCATTATGTGGTTAATTTTGAGACAAAAAATGCCTTGTTTTAGTCATCAGGGTTTTTTAGGTGGTAGTGGTGGAAGAGGGGGAGGGGGGTCATGATATTTTGCCCACGGTTGTGGGTTATACAGTGAGAGGGGGCCAGGGAAAAACACACACCAAATAATAGGGGGGGGGGAAGGGGTGCTTCCAAAAAATGCATGGGAAACAATCTAAAATCACTACAGCCCTACCTCTACATAAATTGTGAACCATCCCTTATGAGAGTGGTCACAAGGAGAGTTTCAACTGTATTCTGATTGGTTCCCTAGCTATTTGAGGTATATGTTGTTGCTGCTGTGCGTAATCATTAGTATTATTACTATTATTATTATTATTATTATTTTTAGTATCATCATCATCATCATCATCATCATCATCATCATCATCATCATCATCATCATCATTATTGTTATTATTCCAGCAGCTGGTACATGCATATCAAAGCCTAGTATACATGCATATAATGCCTAAGGCTGAAAACAAAACTTTAAGGGCAACTCTTTCTGGCAAGAGTGTTACATGTATTTAGTAAGTCAACCCCTTTCGGCAGTTGGTATATCAGAGGGTAATGCGCAAGGTTGGAAGATTGTCCAAACAATGAACAGTTGGCCCAACAGAGTGTTTTATTAAGTGGGTGTTGGTAAAGCTGATTTTCATTGTTACAGTCAATGTCATTAGTCAATATTATTTTTACCACCTAAATGACTGCCCAATTAAAGATTACTCTTGCTGTAAATTCATACTATCTATACGGTTGAACCCCACCTAAGGATCGTAACCACTCCATCAAGAAACAACTACCTCATTATTATGGATAGTACTTTTTGGCCTGAAAAAAAAAATCTTGTCTGTTTCTTATCTTTAAACCCACTGATATGACTCCCCTCTTTATACGATTACATCTCTTTGACCTGATGGAGGTTATTTCACTGTTCTATCAACTTCTATCAATTGGGTACAAAGGATATACAAGGATTACTCATATTATCCATGTTAAAATTAATATTGAACATGTTCACAGGAATATTTTTCATTCATGACAAAACACCATTTAATAAGTAATTATGCTAAATTTTGGATTTATCAACTGAGTTGATAAGGTAAATTGGCCACCAACTTTCAATTTTGTGTTTCATGTCCCCACCGATGTAGCACCACAGTTTCTCTAACCCCACCATTTTAAGTATGCTGACATACTTGAAAAGAGTTTGATGGATTAAAGGTGAATCTTGTTCTTGTTACCAGTAATCTTGTTCTCAAAACATATTTCTCAATCTATTGGGTGGTTTTACCTGATGTACATAGTTTTATGTCCCACACAAGGTGTCTCTTTGGCCAATGATCCTATTCCTTTCAAGTTGTGATTGTAATCAATCAAGCTCTTCTTAAATAGTGAATTTCATTTACATTGTGCAAGTGTTACAAATGACCTTCTCAACCTTGTCGTTTTCAGATTTCTTGCCTTTGTCAACTACCATCCATGGGGACAACACTTTTCTGCCTATTTTGTATCAGCTTCGATCAGTGCTTCATGAAAGCACAATTTTGGAGAGAAAAACAGCATTAGATGGCAAGTTGGTTACAGAATTTATTAAAAAAGTTTCATCTAATCCACATCAATTTATTTTTGAGGTCTGATTGAACTAGGATTCTAAGGAAAGAATGAGAAGAAATTAATGTTTTTTGGCTTTGCTTTTTGGTCTATAAGTCAGACAATAAAGGCACTTCCTTTTGTGATTTGGAAAGATATTTGAAGTTTTATTTCTATGTTCATTTTGCCAGTTGATAACTTAATTAATACAGGCCAGTCTCTCTTTGTAATGAGTCTTCTCCACTCTCTCAGCAGTAATGTTTGAGAAAAAAATAGACAAGAGTTGAAACTCAGTTAAAGAGTATTTGTTTCTTTGTGACATTAGCAACCATTCCTGCTCTTAAGATGACACATCTTTTATTAGCAGGGCTGCCAAGATGACGCATCTTTTGCCAGTTTGTGTTTGTTATTGCCACAAGAAATAAATGATAAGAACTCATGATCAAGAGCAGTCGGTAAAAAGCAGAACAAAAAAAAAACAAAAACAAATAAACAAACAAACTAACTAACTAATGATAATGACCTGGCTGTGACTGGCAAAACAGGATGCTTTCTTGAAACAATATTTCAGTCTACTGCCATGGTAAGTAGAATTAATGACACGCGCAGCCCGTACTACTAAGTCTCGGACTAGCGAAATGAACATAGAAATGTTAAAAAAAATTCAAAGCAGGGACTTTTCGTTGATTTTGCTGGCTATCACTAAACTTTCATACGGTGCGCCCAAGCTTCTAAGCTGATGAGATCCAACTTAGTCTACAGCAAAAACATCTTTTCCCAAACTAGGTGTAGCGATTTTCTGTCTTTCAACTATGATAACACACCTAACCTGCATGAACTGCATTTAGATAATAAATAACCAATAAGGATATGCCTGGCACCAATCAGAGCAATTAGGTATTTCTTATTGCCACAATATTAATTCCAGAAAAGTGTTTGAGTGCTGACTAGTAATCAGTTCAACCCATTTCCCAAACTACATAAATAAAGTACTTGACCAATCAAATTTGATTAGTTTTATTTTGTGATCACCTCCAATGCATGAATTTGGTATTTCACTTTGTAGAGTATGTAACTTGAGATTATAAAATAACTAGTTATAAAACCAGTAATATGTACTCTTACTATAAGTGTAAATGGGAAGCAAAATCACTGTGTCTGTTTTTGTTGCTAGGGCTCCTTTTTGAAATGACCCCTTTTTCAAACTTTCAAACTGTAGAGGAGTGGTATGTGCACAAAAGCAAATTTGTAAAGTCTGAATTTCAATTTGTAAGTCAAAGTTTTAAATTGCAGAGTAGGTGGAAGCTTGTAATGTAGTTGCCCAGATGTTTCATCTTTAGGCAGCGCACTGGAAACGGGACAGGACAGATGCTTCATCTGTTAAGTTAGCAGAAACCTACTCTGTGGGCTGAACAACTACATGATAATGGATTACAAAACTAAATCATTGCTAGGGCTCCTTTTTGAAATAACCCCTTTTCTAAACTCTCTACTATAGAAAATTATAGGGATGTCATTAAGGAAATGAATACAAAATTCAATTAGGTAAACTCGGAAATGTTTAACTCCAATTTGTAAGTTTGACATTGCAAAGTAGGTGGAAGCTTGTAGTTGCCCAGATGTTTCATCTTTAGGCAGCGCACCAGAAATGGGACAGGACAGATGTTTCATCTGTTAAGTTAGCAGAAGCCTACTCTGTAGGGTGAATAAATAATGGGTTTAAAATACTAAAACCTTTTCCCATTCATGTTGACTATCGAATCATGATATCATTTCTACAGTAAATGCAGTTTTTAAATCATGCCCCTTTCCGCTCATTTCAATGAGAAGCTCTGGACCCAAAAATACAGTGGGGTTTGTTTCTATTGCGTTTTATCTATTGCCTGCAAGAAAATGACTTCATTTGACTAAATGTAGTGAGGTGTAATGAGTTGAGTTGATGAAGTCATTGTTTTTGTCAGAGGCTCAAAAACTAAAGTCCATTTACATCAGAAATGATCTTTGTATTTAATCCAAAATCCTTGAAATAAAATTAAATGCTTTCAGGGGGGATCTTTATCCACCCCATAACTTGTCTTCACTATTCGCACTTCATAATAGCCCACGTTCTTTTGCCACTAATTGCAAATTTTCTAAGATTCTTTTGTCTCTAAATTTCCACAAGAGAATTGATGCAAAAAAAGCCTTTTGCCAGGTCAAAATTATGGAACATGGGCTGTAATAGGTGCAACTGACTCCAGTTTTACATCCCATTTAAGTTGCTTGAAATTAAGTTGGAAGGAGGGGTATGTAAAAGTTGAGACATTTTTAAGGATTATTTTTGCTGATGGGTACTTCACCGGGCGATCTTCCCATTTCTTATTTGGTTAACAGAGCATGAGCCTACCCGGCACTTTGCTATTTCTTTGTTTGTGTACGGCCAGATTTTTGTTGCTCGCTTCACTGCGCATTATTGACACAATATTAATTCCAGAAAAGTGTTTGAGTGCTGACTAGTAATCAATTCAACCCATTTCCCAAACTACAGTAAATAAAGTACTTGACCAATCAAATTTGATTAGTTTTATTTTGTGATCACCTCCAATGCATGAATTTGGTATTTCACTTTGTAGAGTATGTAACTTGAGATTATAAAATAACTAGTTATAAAACCAGTAATATGCACTCTTACTATAAGTGTAAATGGGAAGCAAAATCACTGTGTCTGTTTTTGTTGCTAGGGCTCCTTTTTGAAATGACCCCTTTTTCAAACTTTCAAACTGTAGAGGAGTGGTATGTGCACAAAAGCAAATTTGTAAAGTCTGAATTTCAATTTGTAAGTCAAAGTTTTAAATTGCAGAGTAGGAGGAAGCTTGTAGTTGCCCAGATGTTTCTAAGACAGCGCACCGGAAACGAGACAGGACAGATGCTTCATCTGTTAAGTTAGCAGAAACCTACTCTGTGGGCTGAACAACTACATGATAACGGGTAACAAAACTAAATCATTGCTAGGGCTCCTTTTTGAAATAACCCCTTTTCTAAACTCTCTACTATAGAAAATTATAGGGATGTCATTAAGGAAATGAATACAAAATTCAATTAGGTAAACTCGGAAATGTTTAACTCCAATTTGTAAGTTTGACATTGCAAAGTAGGTGGAAGCTTGTAGTTGCCCAGATGTTTCATCTTTAGGCAGCGCACCAGAAATGGGACAGGACGGATGTTTCATCTGTTAAGTTAGCAGAAGCCTACTCTGTAGGGTGAATAAATAATGGGTTTAAAATACTAAAACCTTTTCCCATTCATGTTGACTATTGAATCATGATATTACTTCTACAGTAAATGCAGTTTTTAAATCATGCCCCTTTCCGCTCATTTCAATGAGAAGCTCTGGACCCCAAAATACAGTGGGGTTTGTTTCTATTGCCTTTTTTCTATTGCCTGCAAGAAAATGACTTCATTTGACTAAATGTAGTGAAGTGTAATGAGTTGAGTTGATGAAGTCATTGTTTTTGTCAGAGGCTCAAAAACTAAAGTCCATTTACATCAGAAATGATCTTTGTATTTAATCCAAAATCCTTGAAATAAAATTAAATGCTTTCAGGGGGGATCTTTATCCACCCCATAACTTGTCTTCACTATTCGCACTTCATAATAGCCCACGTTCTTTTGCCACTAATTGCAAATTTTCTAAGATTCTTTTGTCTCTAAATTTCAAGAGAATTGATGCAAAAAAAGCCTTTGTGCCAGGTCAAAATTATGGAACATGGGCTGTAATAGGTGCAACTGACTCCAGTTTTACACCCCATTTAAGTTGCTTGAAATTAAGTTGGAAGGAGGAGTATGTAAAAATTGAGACATTTTTAAGGATTATTTTTGCTGATGGGTACTTCACCGGGCGATCTTCCCATTTCTTATTCGGTTAACAGAGCATGAGCCTACCCGGCACTTTGCTATTTCTTTGTTTGTGTACAGCCAGATTTTTGTTGCTCGCTTCACTGCGCATTTTTGACACATATTTGGTATAAACACATTGCACCATGCTCAGTGCACGGTCATGCACCCAACATGTGTGCTTTTCTCGTCACCAGGGCCTTCTCTGCGTTTAAAAGGGCGGTTGGAGATTTTACTGTGTGAGTAGTTATATAGTTGGGGGTACGAGAGCATTTTTTCAAAATGCTCTCTTACCAAACCCAACTATATATCTACTTTCCATCTGATGGTAATATTTTATGGAAATCTATATGTTTTTATTTCATATGGTACCGAACGCATTTTTCCATTTGATGAAATCTATATGTTTTTATTTCATATGTCGGTAGGAGCCGAGCAGGCTCGGGAAGTCGTCACATGGTTCCAGATCATTTTTATATATGCTAGATCCATAGTTTTGCATTGGGGAACAAAAGCGGAACTTTTGTGAGGCAGTGAATTGATCGCAAAGCGATCAAGAGGGGAAGTTTCTTTTTGCGATGCTGGTTCCATTTGATGAAATCTATATGTTTTTATTTCATATGTCGGTAGGAGCCGAGCAGGCTCGGGAAGTCGTCACATGGTTCCAGATCATTTTTATATATGCTAGATCCATAGTTTTGCATTGGGGAACAAAAGCGGAGCTTTTGTGAGGCAGTGAATTGATCGCAAAGCGATCAAGAGGGGAAGTTTCTTTTTGCGATGCTGGTTCCATTTGATGAAATCTATATGTTTTTATTTCATATGTCGGTAGGAGCCGAGCAGGCTCGGGAAGTCGTCACATGGTTCCAGATCATTTTTATATATGCTAGATCCATAGTTTTGCATTGGGGAACAAAAGCGGAGCTTTTGTGAGGCAGTGAATTGATCGCAAAGCGATCAAGAGGGGAAGTTTCTTTTTGCGATGCTGGTTCCATCTGATGAAATCTATATGTTTTTATTTCATGTGGTAACGAACACATTTTTACATCGCGTGACTTCATACAACAGGAAGTCTTAAAACCACAGGGACTTTCCCGAGGAAATGAGTCATCAGATTTCTATTGTTTTTTGGGTCATACGATTATCATGTGATATTAGATGAACTTGTATTTAAAGTAAAGTTTGTCAGTAAAGTTTGTCAGTAAAGTTTGTCAGTAAAGTTTGTCAGTAAAGTTTGTAGTGAACAGAAAAGCAGACTGTGTTTGCGCAACTTGTATGGAGGTCGACACAGCTGTGTCGTGACGTCACATCTTCAGATTGCATAATGTCCATAAGCGAAACTATTGATTCCATCGTTTGATATATATCTTTTGTCGTCAAAACAGCTGAGTGACACTTTATTAATTTCATAGCTTCCGAGTTGATGATTGTTGCTTCGGATGGTTTTCATAGTATGATGCATTTGTCTGTTTTCTAATAAAATATTTTTATAATCTTCATGTTTGATATTGTTCTTTATTATGTTCTTCTTGATTCCTTTGGCTGTTTTTCCTACTTTCTGGTTGTCTTTTATGTAACTATACATTTTTGATCGCAAACCTATGAATTCTATGATTGGTATTCCAGCTGCTTCATCTTTGAATTTACCGATTACCTTTTTGTTTGTCTTATCGAAATAAAGTGAGTTTTCAGGATAGTCACTGTTGTCGAATAGATCTTTGTTATTCCAAAAGTCTTGGTAAACATCTTCGGCTTCAATCTCATATGTCAGACTGTCTGTGTCAGTGAAGAGCAGCTTGGCTTTGCTTCCATACTTTTCTTTTATGTAGTTATAATGAAAATCATACATTAATGTCTTGCTCAGATCAAGAATACACATACCTACATATGCTGGCCTGTTTAGAGTTAACGTTTCTTTGATCTTATGCACCGCAACTAGATTTTCATTGAATATCTTACTGCTGACATAAGTTGGTTTGGAAGCCATTTTCAATAGTTTATTTCTATCAGTAATAAGTCTGACATCAACACGCTTTCTTATGTTCTCCATCGTTTTTCCAAATACTGAGTTATTCATCAGTTTGAAGAAGTCTTTTTCGAATGAATTTTTCGCTTGAGTACGTTTTTGTGTATTGAAATCAATGTATTGCTTTAGCCATGGAGACTGGTTGAATTCTAACACTCGATGGACTTTCTTTATTTTCAATCCAAGATCAAGATATAGCTGTAGGTTTCTGTAGTGTAGAACATATTTTTCTTTGTCACATAATGTAGGGATCAGTTTATGCACCAGTCCTGTCGATATGTTGAACTTTTTTTGTATTTTCTTACAATATCCAGACAACATATTATCAGTTACTTTCACTTTTTCTGACCCTAGAGGATAGTCATTATGAATGTCATGCAACTCTTTGGGGTATTCCATATCAACTTCTAGTATCAATCCTTTATTACTGTCTTCATTATAGTGAGCTAAATTGATTTTATTAATCTGCTTTTCTGTCATCCATTTGAAACCACCAGTGGGGAGATATTGACTCATAGCCCAACCGTATAAATTATTAGCATCAAGGTACATAATATACTTTGAGGGCGCCTTCTCGTCGTATTCTCTCATGTACTTATTGTTTGCTTTTCCATATCGATTGGCTATATAAGATATACCACCACGCATACCTTTTTCAATGAATTGAAACATGTCTATGTCTGTCATTAGTTCCAGTTTGATATTGGTCATCTTCAACATAGCATCCCAAGATAATCCTGGAGATGTAAAGTAGTGACAGGGATCAAGTTTATAATACTGAAGACAGGTTTTACGGAAGTTTTCAAACACGTCAGCTAATAGAAGAATATCAGACTTAAGATATAGATTGTGGTATTCACCCATCGTTTGTAATTGAAATGTATTCCACACTTTTTGAGCATGGCTATAATCCTCATTTGTTATGTGCTCATTATTCAATATGCTGTAAAATTCTTCTTTCGTTGGCAATTCTGTTTTATCAAATTTTTCAAAACTGTCCATGAAATCGTACGGATAAATACCTTTTTTCCTCATCAATTCGAATTTTTCTTTTTTGAATTTTTTGCTTGTATATTTAAAAGCTTCTGCCGGCAAATTACTGACTAATTTATCCAAACTTGAGCTCATAAACTGGAAACTATCAATGAAGGTAAGATGATTACCAAGCATGAAAGCCATATATTTTTCCATATTGTTCGGTATGGCATTGATATTCATTTGTTTCTCCTCTCCTTTCTTATTTTTGTATGCATGTTTCTTAACAATAGCTCCAATCTCTTGCATTATAAAATGACTGTCATAACCTCTTAGATTATGGAATATAACAGGAATTTTAATTTCTTCTGGATTTATTCTAAGTTTCAGATTGCATTCTTGATGCGCTGAGCCTCTGTATTTGCCAGTAATATGGCAATGATCTCTGACTCGAATGTCTTTTTCAGTATATTTTTTATCACAGATGTGACATTCTTTTGCTTTTTCGAATTCCTCTTCATCCTCTTTCGTCATTTTCAATGGTTTGTTAAAAAATGTTTTCATTACTTTTTTACAGTATTTTACTTCTTCTAACATATTTTCCATGAATTTATACACAGCCTTTTCACCCCTATATAGTTGTATTGGTTTTGTATGCTTATCATCATAACAACAAACCACTTTATAACCATATCCACAGTCTGTATGTCTTTGGTAGGCTTCGGTGTATGATTTATTACTGTTAGGTTGACATCCTTGTACCTTTTCAGTTATAGCCTCAAAATCAGCATAGATAACAAATGGCACAGGTTGCTGCTTATGAAAATTATTGAATTTTAGTGTGTTATTTTCAACATTTGGCATATTTATCGCTTGCTGACCGTTCACTTGAATACAGTTTTCTTTGTGATTTATTAGTATTTGTTCTGAACTGAAACATTGAAGACAGTACATACAAAAGTGTTTTCTTTCTTTGTGTTTTGTTTGGTTATACATAAATCTGTTGAAATCTTTAGTAGTAAATTCCGCCCGTATGGCACAAATGGAGGCTTCTGATTGGTCGAGAGCGATCACGTGACCAGAGGAACTTCCGGTGACGTCATAAATCATTTCCGGTGGGGGAAACCGCTGACCAGTATGAAAATAGGATCGCGGGCTCATACAACCGGAAGTCACGTGATTTAGAATGGGAAACCGCTGACCAGTGGGAAAAAAAGGATCGTGGGCTCATACAACCGGAAGTCACGTGTTTTAGGATGGGAAACCGCTGGCGAGTGTGAAAAAGGGATCGTGGGCTCAAGGGGAAGTAAAACCGCTGAGAAAACGCGGGCTCCAAGTCCAAAGTCCAATGTCTGGAAGAGGGGTAGGTATAAAAGGGTAAACCCTAAGGTTAGGGAGTAATCACGATGAGTTTTTACATCACCCTTATCAGTGATCAAGCACAAGGCACGAATCAAAAATTTACGGCTCGACTTCCTCATTCACATTATTTGGTGGAAGATGATTGGGAAGCGGCCTTGGTTCATATCTCACACCCGGCTTTTTATCAACAATGGGGAGATCAAACCAAACAGAATTGGACGCAAGAAGATAGTCAAAAACATTGGATGAAAACAGATATCAGATACATACCAAAACGTGCTGATGGAACGGCTCCCATTCAAGTGACCAAACAAATCCATTTACCCCCAGGGTATTACCACAATTTGAAAGAAGCATGGATTGCCATCGCTTACGAAATAGAAAAACAACACATGGAAGTCATGATGGATATAGCCAAAATGGACGTGGACGATCTAGGGAAACGACAACAACTAGCCGCTCTTAACCTGGCTCAACCCTACGTGAAAATCACCAATGCCGGCATCGCCTCCGAATTAGATTCGTTGTATGTACTCATACCAGCCAACATGCAATTTGAAATGGAATGGAAATTGGCCAGCCTGATGGGACTTGTCAAAGATGGAACGCCAACGCAGAGAATTGTCCAAGAAAAAAATTATCTGGTGAAACATATCGTGGATTACGACGATCGCCACAAATGGACACCCACCATAGGGCCTGTCAACAAATATCCACCGCATGGCATCGTCTCTGTCAGCTTTACCCACCCCGATTTCGAGTATGAGTTGTTCTTGGGTCCGAATCTCAGTCGACAACCATTTCCCACCACCCAAACCGTCAAACCGCAACAAGGACGACAACAACTCATGATTTACACGGATCTGGTGTCCCAGAGCATTGTGGGAACTCAAGAGAAAGGATTTTTACGTACCTTGGATGCCGGCAATACCGATTATCAATTTGATACGATGCAACGGATGTATTTTCCTCTTGGCAAAACCATCTTTGACAGCATCGCCATCGATATTCAAACAGCGAATGGACAACCGGCTCCTTTCAAACAAGGCAGAACCATCATTACCCTTGAACTCTCCAGAAAAAGTCAACGAACATGATTATGTAGAGAATCAATAAAGATCACAACATCTTTTATTGATCTTTCGTATGTGGTTTATTTTTTATAGAGAAACAAAAGGGTCACGTGGGAGGAAAGGGGCCAATGAGAGAAAGGCCCATCATGCTGTGGGAGGGGAAGAGGTGGGGGGACCCCCCTCCCCCCTCCTTAGATAGACCATGGTGCATTGCGCGGATCGGGGTATATAAGTCAAGGGAAGCCCCAGGACGCCATTCCTAGCTTTGAGTTCATGCTTGGCTGACTTATGTTTGTTGTGTGAGCTGAAAAATGTCGAGAACTGTGTTGGGCTCCCTGTGTAGTGAGGTGAACGTGGGAGGAGAAGAGTCGTTGAGAAGGAGAGTGGAGCAGACGCCCCTCCAGCGCCATATAAATCACATGTACCAAAGGCGAGAGGAAGCGTGGCGTGGACTGACCCGGGAGCGCGTGGTCGCCTTTCTTCGTTTGTTTGTGCTCTGTTTCGTGGAGTTGGAAAATGGTCTCCCTCTCCAACAGTTAACCTACCGTATGTTAAAGAAAAAGTTGGTGAAAAGGGTCATCCCATGGATCCATTTTCGTTTGGTGTACACCATGGACGAGAGGTGGTGGCCCATTACCTTGGGGCAGTTTAGAGAAGTGAATGGCTACTTGGCGGACCACCTGCCGCGGATCCACAAGGACGACGCATGGGATGCCATTCGTTATTTTTACGAGGAAGTGCTCAAACAGCGGGAGGAGTACAAACGGATGGAGCAGTTGCAGAGGGAGGCCATGGAGAGTGTACGGCGTTGTTTGAACAGTTGAACATTTTTTAATTCCTGTTGAGTTTCTTTATTGTGAGTCAAGGCTACTGTGCGTCAAGAGACATTTATTTATGATCCACGTGCAAAACCAGTGATGTCAGTTTTTTAAAATTTTTTAATTAAAAAAGAAGAGTTGATGTTACAAAGGGTGGTTGGTCTTCTTTGCCACGCGGGTGGGGTGCTCCCATTTACAATTGAAAAAGCTATCTACAAATTTGAAAAAATAAAAATTGAAAAAGAAAGCTATGTACAATTGGAAAAAATAAAAACTAAAAAAAAAAAATTAAAAAAGAAAGCTATGTACAGATTGAAAAATAAAAATGGCTATGTACAATTACAAATGAAAGTCTTCCAGTTCCATACGTAATTGATCAATGTTCTCGGGTAGACAGAACGTGCGGTTGAACAAGGCTTGAATTTCGGCTCGGGTTTTCTCGTCCACATCCCGGGATCCCACAATAGCACTGCTTTGATGAAGGGTGGGCTTTTTAGGTCCCCAAGGGACAAATTGACTGCCAGTGACCAGGGTGGCGGCATTCTCATTGACTTGGTAGTAATGGTCCGAGCGGTACCATGATTGACTGGGTATGTCAAACAGGTAGACGGGTTTGCCTAGATCCATAGCCAGTTGCACAGTCCAACCAGTGCCTCCTTTCACGCGTTTATGATCCGGTTCCAAGATGCCAAAGGCATAGATGGTATGGGCTTTTTTGGCCAATTGATAATTACGTTGCAGCAATTGCAAGGTGTAAAAATGACTGGGCATTTGTTTGCCTAGTTTCTCAGCCGCCTGGTGAAGATGGGGGTTGGCCAGCATCAGGACTTCCACCGTAGAAGGGGTGACGAAAGTGGCTCGAGGATGGTTCGGGGGGACCAGGACTTCTAGCTGCATCCCAAAGTGTTTGGCATGTTCTTCCACGAGGGCATCCGTACCTTTGGCTCCCCCTGTGTAGACCACATGGCCATGACCCACTTGCAGTTCCAAGGCACCGAGATCTTGTTCTCCGATCATGTCAATGTCTGGGGGCATGGCTTTTGAGAATGAAGATCTAGTGACCAAGGGACCGTCTTAAATAGGGACAACGGACCAATGGGAAGACAAGAGGTCCTTATTTGGATTGAACAAGCTGACCAATGGGAAGATAACAAGTCCTTATTTGGATTGAATAAGCTGACCAATGACAGTCAAGGGTCTAAGGTATAAAAAGGCATGGGCAGTGGGGGTGACATCAACCTTGAGTACGATGTCCACCGATCGGAAGAGAAAATCAACCCATCCCCCAGAGGGGAAGAAGAAGAAGAAGGCCATTCAACATATGACGCCCGTGGACTGTGATCCTGTGGTCTGCGAGGTCGTGGAAGACACCCGAGCTGCCGTGGAAGATATGATGAAAGAATTGAATGATATGGTGTCCCCGCCTGAATACATGGTGACGTATGTGGAAGATCCTCCTCCTCCTAGTTCGGTGGACACTATGGTATGCCCTTGCCATGATGTGCGTTTGGAGGCCCGAGAATCTCAAAAGGGATGGAAGTATGTGAAATGTCCCATGCAACCGTGTTTGCTGTTTTGTGGACAAGATCAAGTTCTGGAGTATATGAAAGCCGTGTATAGTCAACCTCATGTAGAAGTGTTGGACATGTGGGGTGGTTTGCAATGCTTTTGCCGTGAACCCGCCACGCTACAACAGAGTCATTCGACTCAGAACCCCGATCGCTTGTTTCTGACTTGTTCCAAGAAAACGTGTGGCTTCTTCCGATGGGCCGATCAACCCTTGGGCCCCAAGTACTGGACGTGGTTTCATGACAACCCTCCCAAAAAAGCCGATCAACAAGCTGAACCACCCACCCGTGATGCTCAAGGATATCCCAAACGTGGAGTAGACATCCCTGGTCCTCCAGTCCAAAGGAAAGAGGACGTGGAACGAGAACGGCCCCTGACAGAGTATGAGAAACAATTGTTACGAGAAATTCAAGATCTCAAGAACCGTCAAGAAATGATGGTAGCCCCAGCTCCACCACCCCCTAAGTACAGTGACAGTGTGGACAACTGGCAGAAAGGTCTAGAGACCATCAGCTGCGGCCGTCTAGGTCTCTTTTAAAAAGGAGTAGGAATAAAATTTTTTATCAATGTCACCATGGAGTCTGTGTGTTATGCGTGGGATTCTGTCTTGTCCCTGGTACAATGGCAATGTCATCAAACCCTTTGTCAAGTCTTATATGATCACCAACCCGGCAACCAAATCCCCATACCCCCTTGTCCCGAGGACACGCATCCTCTCCACCTCTTTGAAGAAACCCATGTCGACCGCAACCTGTATCGATGGGTGGTGTTTGTCTTATGGTTAAAAGCTCACCCAGAGGCATGGCGATGGTATCGAATCATTCAAAAGGCGCATCCCCACACGGTCCCCACCATATCGACCTTATGGGGTGAATGCCAGAACGTATGGCCCCTCGAAAGAAAAAGGTCTCCCAACCATGGTTGAGTCAGTACCACGATCCTCGAGCCCCCGGCAGTTTAGGAGGGGTGCAACGATTTGCTAAGGCCCATCGTCTCCCTTTGAAAAAAGCTCAACGGGTCTTGGAACGGGATTTGGCCTATACGTTACATAAACCACGACGTCGTCGTTTTCCCACCGTCCCCGTGATCGTAGGAGGATTAGATGATCAATGGGTCGCGGATTTAGTGGAAGTGCAACCCTTGGCCAAGTATAATCGGGGTATACGATACTTGTTGACGGTCTTGGATGTGTTGTCCAAGTACGCGTGGGTACAACCGTTGAAAGACAAAACCGGGGTGGTGTTGGTCCATGCCTTTGACAAGATTTTGAAAGAAGGACGACGTCACCCGAATCGATTGCAAACGGATCGAGGGAAAGAATTTTATAATCGGACCTTTCAACGATGGCTCGACGAGCAAGGCATTCAACATTTTTCCACCGAAGGGGATGCGAAAGCCAGTGTGGTGGAACGATTTAATCGCACCTTGAAAGAACGGTTGTACCGTTATTTTACCGCGGCCAACACCTTACGCTTTGACGATGTGTTACCCGAGTTGGTGCAAGGCTATAATGCCACCCGTCATCGAAGTATTGGTATGGCTCCTCAAGACGTGACGTGGGACAACGAAGAAGCGGTGTGGAAACGATTGTATGGTAAACGGTTGAAAGGCCAGAAGAAACCGCAATTCAAAGTGGGAGATCGTGTCCGTCTCAACAAGATTCATCGTACCTTTGAAAAAGGCTATTTACCCGGTTGGACCGAAGAAGTGTTTGTGGTGCATCGGGTGATCCCGGGATCTGTGCCCACGTATAAGATTCACGAATGGGATGAGACCCCTGTCCAAGGCACGTTTTATGAAGAGGATTTACAAAAAGTCCATGTATCCGACGTGTTTCGCATCGAAAAGGTACTTAAGCGACAAAAAGATCGTTGGTTGGTCAAGTGGAAAGGGTGGCCCGACAAGTACAATAGTTGGATTCGTAGTCAAGACGTCACGTCTCTCCAACCACCCCAGAGGAAAAGCCCACCCAAGAGGAAAAACACAAGCCCACCCAAAAGACGACGACGTGACTAAACAATGACGTTGGTGCCCAACTCTTCGTTTTACGTGACGTTGATGAGTCATGCGAGTACCAAAGAGTTTCCTGGGAACAAGAGTCATCATTTCAGAAACCGATTGCCTAAACCCATTCGATTTATGGGACGAGGATGGATGGTGGGTATGGTGAGTTTATCTTTACCCACCATTCCCGTGATAGCGGAAGAAGGAGGCGTGGGTGATTCCCATCCTCTGTTGTACGTACGATGGCACGAACGGGTGTATGCCCAAGACGATCAAGGCAACGATCGATGGTGGCATCAACGTCGCGAACTCACTGTCTACGGTCGAGATATGAGAAAGGAGATGGCCTCGTCGACGGGATCGCACTTTTTTCATCAACTGGTGTACCGTTACGAGCAAAGCCGTGCCAAACAAACCGAACCCAAAAACAAATGGACCGAGGACAATGGCGTCAAATTATACCCGACGTTTGAATGGACCTCCGAAGGGGATTTGTTATTGAATACGACCAATGTGGATTACAAACGACAAGTAGCGCACGTGTCATGGGGCAGATCCTTGGCTCTGAGAATGGGATGGATTGAACAAGTGTCCCCCGGCCAGTATCGATTGGGTCCGAATCTCTTGCAAGAATTTCAAGGCATTTCCACCATTCCCACCCCGACGGATATCCGAGATGCCGCTAACAAGCCCATCTTTTGGAAAGTGGAGGGGGATTATCTGAAATTGAGTCTATCGTGCCCTTGGCGGTTTGTGAATTTGAACCAGACCTTTCGTCCCTCGTTGGAATTTCCCTCCACGCGTCCTTTGCACGTGTATTGTGATGTAGGGACCAGCAGTATGGTAGGGGGCCGCATCACCGATCTCTTACGAGAAATCAAGTACCAGCCTCAAAACACCACCCACTTTGAACCTCGGCATATTCAATATATCCCAGTACGCAATGAAGTGGTGGAAATCGTAGAAACCCAGATGGCCGAAACCAATGGGGATCTGGTGAAATTTGGTGAAGGCCATGCCCTCCTGACCCTCCACTTTAAAAGGGAAGTGGTAGTGTGAAGAAGAAAGACAACATGTCGTTCTACGTGACGTTACCCAGTCATGCCAACCGACGTGAATTTCCCAACAACCAACCCAATTCCTTCAAGATTCGTTTACCTCAACCGTTACAGCTCACGGGAGGTGGATGGCAAGTGGGGTTGAGTGCCATTTCCTTACCGGATACGCACGTCAATTTGTACGAGTTGGTGCAAAAAGATGGGTACATCCTATCGACGACCTGGGACCAAACCTATCCCAAACCGGGTGGAAAAGACGGGGAAACGGTCGGGCGAAGAGATAGCGCACAAACCCTCATCAATGACATTCAACATTTGGATTGGGTGGTGGATGGGGTGAGTTTCATGAAAGCCGCCATTGCTCACTTGGAACAACGACGCAAGGAAACGGCCATTCAAGGTGGCCGGTTTACCAATGATCAAGGCAAACACACCTACGTCAAGTTTCGTTGGGAAGGCGAGGATCTCATCATCGACAACACCAATGTCTGTCATTGCAAAACCGACACGCCAGCCCTGTACATCTACACCAAGTTGGCTGTCAAGATGGGATGGTTACGTAAAATTAGCAGTGGGTTGATTTTGGGACCCAACTTACAACAAGACTTCATGGGGGATCAAATCCCCAACATGACAAAACCCGTTGACAACGATTGGAACGATGTGGACGACGATCAACACAACCCGGTCTTTTGGACGGTGCGTGCGTTTATACCGGATCATTTACGATTGAGTATGAGTTGTGGGTGGCGTTTCACCAACTTGAATGTGGCGTTTCGTTCAGTGGTGGGAGATCCCTCGCGATCGTTGCACGTGTACTCGGACGTGGCAGGCAGTATGATGGTCGGCAATCGCGTGACCGATTTGTTGCGTGAAATCCATTACAAGCGGGAAGGCAGAGGTACCATGTACTTTGAACCGTTGCACATTCATTACCTACCGCTTCGTAACGAGGTGGTGGAAATCATTCAAATGCAAGTCACCGAAACGTCTGGCACCGAGGATAAGTTGGTCAGGTTTGGCCAAGGCAACACCCTGGTCACCTTGCACTTCAAAAAGACATAAAAAGGGAAAAAGGGGGATGGTCAGTCAAAGATGCCCAAGACAAGAGCACGTCGAAGAAGAAGAAGAAGGCAACGAGGCGGTCTCTTGCCTCTGGCCGCTCTCGTGCCAGCCTTGATGGCTGTGGGGAAAGCCGCCGCGTTGGGAGCAGTGGGTGGTGCGGCGGGTTACGGTGGTAAAAAAGCCATCGAAGCAGCGACCACTCGGAAGAAAAAGAAAGGCCGATGACGGTATAAAAAGACAAACGGGGTGACGTGAAGCATAGACCTTGGTGAAAGAGCAAAGAAGACAACCATGCGAGGGGGAAGTTTGACACGATTTCGAACCGACGAGTGGTATGATCAACACGGCAGCGGGTTGATGAGGGAGGTCATGCGTGGTGGGTTCCAAGGCCTTAAAAGCACGCGAAATCCTTTAAAACTGCCTAGTAATATCAAGAGAGGATTGAATGCAGGGTTAACACGCGGTGTTAAACGCAAAGCCGAACAAGTCATTAAAAAAGAAATCACCAAACAAGCCAAGAAAGCCTTGAATCAGAAGAACGTGAAAGACGCCGTGCGTGTGGCCAGTGCTTTGTTTCCCAAGCAAGTCAAACGTGCGCGTGATATTTTGGGAGTGTAATGGATCCCGTGCATTCACGACCTCGACGAATTCGTAGTAATCGAGGGTTGTCTCAATGGGGAGGACTGTATCCGTTTTGGAAACTCATGCGACGAGGACAACGTGGTGGCTGGTTGAGTGCCGAGGTGATGCGAGTCCCCGGGTTTGATTTGAGACAACGTTTAGCACGACGACGCTATAAAAACCCCTCACGACGACGACGGGGTACCACTCGACGACGACGCCGCTAAAAAATGACCGAAGCTGCCCCGGCTCACGAGCGTTCCGAAGGGACCGTCAACCCTGCCTTACGGATTTTCAAGGTGCCACCGACCGACATTAGCATCAATGCCTATCGCATGGTTACCATCCAACCCACCACCACGGGTATCAATCCCATGGAATTCATCATTCCAGGGTTGGACGATTTTGTGGATTTGGGACGCAGTTACTTTACCATGGAATTGAGTTTGAAAAAGGAGGATGCCGGGAACTTGGTGGCCAATCAGAAATTGTGGCCCGTCAACAATTTGGCCCATTCCATCATCAAACAAATTGACTTGCAGTTGAATGGCACGTTGATCAGTCCACAATCCGACACCTATCATTACAAAGCTTACCTGGAAACCTTGCTGAATTATGACCGAGAAGATGGCAAGACCGTGTTAGGACCCCAAGGATGGTTCAATCAAGTGGATTTCCCACCCGAATGGACTGCCAACAATACCAACACCACAGCGAATGCTGGTGCTGGACATGTAGACTACCAGGGACTCCCTGCCAATCACAAAGGGGCCTTGGGCGCCATGAAAGCTGAAGTGGCCAAGTATGCTGCAGGTGTCACCCACAGTCTGGTGTTTACCCCGCACTTGGAAGTCTTTCACACCGGCAAACTGTTGGTGCCTGGCATCGAAATCAAGATGAAATTTCATTTCAACGGCCCCAGCCTGTTTTTGAATGGAGTGGGTCTAGCTGGCCGATTGATGGAAGGGGATGTGAAACTACGGTTTCATCTCTGCCAACTGCGTTTGAATGACGCCATCTACCAGAGTATATCTAGCAAAAGACACAATGAAGGAGAAGTGGCGGCTTACCCGACCGTCCGCAGTGAAATCCGGACTTTCAGCATGCAAAACAACCTGGTCCGCTTTGATATCCCGAACCTGTTTCAAAACAGAATACCTGACCGAATGATTGTGGGGTTACTGGACAGCCGTGCCTTCAATGGAGATGTGACCCGAGATCCGTTCTGTTTCCAGAAATTTGGTCTGACCTCCATTAAACAGATTGTGAAAGGAGAAGAGTACCCTTATGAAACCCTCCAGTTAGTGCACAACAATGGCACCCGAGATAATCTAGGCTACTTCCGTTTTCTGCAAGCCAGTGGTGCTTGGTGTAAAAAGAAAGGCAACATGGTAGAACTGCTGGATTGGGGCGAAGATAAAAATTGTACCTTGTACATGTTTGACAATGTGGCCAATGGATGTGCTGACAGTCAAAACCTCAACCCCAAGCAAACAGGCGATTTACAACTGGTGTTGGAATTTGGAGCTGCCCCCGGTGTCAATATAACCGTACTCGTGTATGGAGAATTTGAGAATTTGCTGGAGATTGACAGGAACGGAGCCGTGTTGTATAACATTTACCAGCACTGATGGAACATGTGGCCTTGAATAATGTGCAATTGGATTATTTAGCCCGAGACGACCCCCAATTGAACCCTGTCTTTTACGGGACGGTGGCCTGTGATCGTTTACCCAAGAGTCCTGTCAAGACTACCCCTCAAGGGTACATTGTGAATACCGACCCACACGATCAACCGGGACAACATTGGTTAGCGGTGTGGACGGATGGAAAGGTGTGTGAAGTCCTGGACAGTTATGCTTTGCCATTGGATACGTACGTGCAAGCTACCCCGTTACGAGATTGGATTGTCCAACATTGGAAGTATGTAGTGACCAATGGCAAGTCCCTCCAAGCCATTTCAAGCAAGAGTTGTGGTGATTACGCCTTGTTGTACTTGAAAGCCAAAGCCCGTGGACGGACCTTGCAAGCATTTTTAAATGAGTTTTCGGATCATGATTATGTTAGTAATGACCATCAAGCCGGTCAACGCCTTCAACAATTGATTGTAGGTCAAGAAGCCAGATGGTATCAACTGTGTTGTCATCCGTATCATCAATGTAATGCTTAAATAAAATTTGTTGGAAAAAAGTGGTGTCGGAGTCGTAGCTCAGTGGGTAGAGCCTTTGGATCCCCTCGAATACATGAGGAGGGTCGTGCGTGGGTTCGAGTCCCACCGATTCCAATAAAAAGGTGCCTTTTTTTTTTTCTAAGGGTAGTTCGTCATCATCATCATGCAAACGGGGAAACCGTTTCGTTTTCATACGCCTTCCTCTATCTTGGTGGTGGGACCTTCGGGATGTGGGAAAACCGCGTTTACGGAAAAACTCTTGGTAGACAACCCGGAGTTGTTTGAAAGTCCACCGACCCAAATGCATTATTGTTATGGGGCCTGGCAAGATCGATTTCGAGGCATGCAAGATCAAGGGGTGGTGTTTCACGAAGGCATTCCCGATCATGAGGCCTTAGTGCAATGGTTTCCTGAAGGACATGGGGTCCTGGTCTTGGATGATTTAATGGACGAAGGGAGTCACGATAAACGCGTGTTGGATTTATTCACCAAACATTCGCATCATCAAGGGGTGACCGTCCTATACTTGTGCCAAGACATGTTTCCCGTGGGTCGCTATGCGAAAAGTATATCCCGCAATGCCCATTACATCGTGGCGTTCAAGAACCCCCGAGATCAATTAGGGGTACGCAATGTCATGCTTCAATCGTTTCCGACCACTTGGAAAGACACGTTGGAGACGTTTCATCAAGCCACCACACGACCGTATGGGTATTTGGTCTTGGATTTACACCCCGCCTCCTCCGATCAACAACGGGTGTTGAGTCACCTGTTAAAAGACGAAGGATGGACTCGCACCTATCAAAAACGACTATAAAGGCACCCCCTTGGAACAGGTAAAAAATAGAAAGCAAACTATGGCGGATGATGACCGTCAACCTCCGCAATCGTACGATACCGTGTCCCCGGCCGGGGTGGGGGCAGCCAGCGGCAATCAAATGTCCCCAAGGGCCTGGCAAGATTTGTATTTCACGGGAGACCAAGGCCTTCTCGACGTCGCCATGGAGGAAATGGAAGCCGAGCCCCTCTTTCAGTTTATGGAAGCTCTCCCCATTACCGGTAGAGATGGTGCACCCCCTGCCCAGGCCGCTTCCCCAGCAGGGGTAGGAAGTCCAGGAAGTCAATCCTACCGTAGCATACACACTACCCCGGAGTCTTCTGGTGCTCGAACCCCTGCGAGTCCTCCAAGCGTACCCTTGGCAGCGGGTGCTCGAACAGCAGCGGGTGCTGGGGGTAATGGACGTGGTGGTGGACGTGGTGGACGTGGTGGTGGACGCGGCGGTGGAAGCGGTGGTGGTGGTGGTGGTGGTGGTGGACGTGGTGCTGGTGGTGCTGGTGGTGCTGGTGGTGGTGGTGGAGGTGCTGGTGGTGGTGGTGGAGGTGGTGGTGCTGGTGCTGGTGGTGGTGGAGGTGGTGGAGGTGGAGGTGGAGGTGGTGGTGGTGGTGGTGGTGGTGGGGGTCGTCGTGGACGACGACCGAGACGAATACGAGGACGACGACGAAATACCCCCACTTCCCCTTTGACACCTGCCTCCAATCCAGCTACCCCTCGAGGATCTTGGACATCTGGGAGTTCTGGCCGAGCCCCTCGCACCTTGCGTCAAGCGGATTTACAACGACGTTTACGCATGCTGTTACAAGATCAAGAACAGTTGGCCCAAGGACGTGAAATTGCTAATGTCACCATGACCAATAGCATTGTCACCAGTTATAAACAAGGAGGAGCACCGAGCGTACAAACCTCGTCGTCCCGTGTTTCGCCGTAAAGATGAAAACCGTCGTGTCGTTATTGAATGGATCGAAACAACATGGTCTTCCCTTCCCCCCAGAATTATTACAACGGATGGATTCCTTGTATGCCTTTTATCATCAACAATGGTGGTGTTATCGAAAAATGTTGAATCATTACAGGTGTATCAATGCCTTGTTCAATGGTATGGCCTTACTCCTGATGGCTGCCGGTATGATTGCGGGTCCCCTTTTGGAAAACAGTACGTTGGTAGCCTGTTTGGCGGCCGTGGGCACCGTGGTCAAAGGATGGAATGATTTTAAACAATACCGATTTAAAGTGACCATGAGTCGATTTGCGTTTACCACCTATGCCAAAGCCTTGACCGAATTGAAAACCCATGTGCGGGGTATTCCCTTGGAGGATCTGGAACGATTTTTAATCAAGATGCAAACCTTGGATGATACCATTGTGGATTTCACCCCTCCATTACCCAAACGATGTCTCCAAGATTACCATGGTCATTTTGTGTACCAACCCTTGGAAGCCCTATGCTATGTAGACGGATGTCCTCGTCCCTTGAGACCTAAAGAGTATTGGATCCATAAAAAGCCGCTCCCTCCTAGTCCCACACTCTTAGAACCATGGCCGTCCAACGAAGACGACGACGACGCAGAAAAAGGAAACAACGAGGAGGGGCTTTAATGCGTCGCAAACCCCGTTTGGTCGATAAAATTGCCCATGGCATGAGTATGTTTCTATCAGGTCCCGCCCCTGGGTTTGGACTGGCTTTAGGCAAATTAGGGGGTCAAGCCTTGAAAGGCATTACTGATAATGTAAAACATTACCGACGATAACGAGGTGGGGGTTGGTGGCAAGATTTCAAACGCAATACCCGTCAAGGTTATAAAGAGTCGCGAGACGTGATCAAACAAGACAAAGCCCTTCAACGTCTATTGACGGGTCGACCATGGTGAGGAGGAGAAGACGACGCCGTCGTCAACGAGGCGGTTTTTTAAATCTATTGGTGCCCGCTATGGCAGGATTGGGGAAAGCCGTGGCCTTGGAAACGGATAAACGTATAAAACGCACGATTCAAAAAGCCAATCAACGGTATCGTCGTCGTCACCGATAAAGGATGCAACGTCTTCGACGTCAATTACCGTTTTTACGGTCCATGTTACAAGAAGCCAATGGTTCCAAACGTCAAGAATTGTTACAACATGCCAATGCCGATCAAATCAATGCTGTGAGTGAACTGGTCTTGAACTTTTTAAAAAACAAGATTCCCGTCACCCCACCCATGCTGGCTAAACTTCAACCCTATAAAAAGGTACTACGTGATTTGGGACGTCGTCGACATTCCGTCAAAAAACGTCGTCAGTGGTTAGTCCAACAAAAAGGAAGCGGATTGTTTCAAGGACTTCACGAGGTGTTATGTCAATGTGTTCGTTAACCCTCCCTACGTGGATGACTCTATTACAAGAGGCCAATCGGGCCACCGACAAGTGGAAAGACGAGTGTCATTATTGGAAGCATAAATATCACCTGTTATATCGAGAGTACCAACACATCTTAAGGGCCCGTCTTTGTAAGAGTTGCCGTGACCAAGAAGACGGGGAACTTTGCCCCGACTGTAGTCAACGAACATGGACGAAGTGTACATGATTCCCCAAAAGGACTTGGAACAACTCATTCAATATTACAAAGGAGAACTCACCGAAAATGCCTTGTTGAACAAAGCCGCGACGCTCGCCGCCAAAAAACATGTCTTGTTAGCCAACCCTCAATTACCTCCAGCCTTGGTCAATGCTCAAACAAAACCGTTGAGTCAAGAATTAATCAAGTTAACCAAACGCATTCGTCAATTTCCTGGCGGGGTGGGGGTTGGTGCCCCGGGTGCCCCGGGTGGTCCGCCAGGCGAAGAAGAAGAAGAAGAAGCCGGGGATTTGGTGACGGGACCTGTGGAACAATGGTTGAAGCGCATGATAAAAGGCAGCCCGTCGACTCCCAAACCACCCATTACCCCTGCAACCAAGAAAGGCAAAGGAGCAGCCACTACCAGTAAGATTGTCAAGAAAGAGACCCCATCCACCAGTCGATGGGGTCAATCGCGTTTAGAAGCCGTGCGAGAACGTCGCAAGACTTGGGAAAAGCATTTAGCCGAAAGTGGTTTCACGAAAGGCAAAGGCAAAGGCAAAGGCAAAGGACCCGCCCGAGAAGTGGAACGATTGAAACCTTTACCCGGTTGGGAAGATTGGGCTCGTGGCAAAAAGTTACGACGTCGATTGGATTACGACGACAGTGACTAAAAAAGATGCCCACCAAGAGGAGGAGAAGGGGACGCCCCCAACGAGGAGGGGCCTTGGATGTGCAAAAATGGATTGCAAAAACCGGCAAAGAATTTCATTGGCCCGGTTATCAGTACATGGGCCCTGGCACCCATTTGGCTAAACGTCTGAAACGGGGGGATCCCGGGATCAATCGCTTGGACCAGATTGCTAAGCAACACGACATTGATTACAGCCGTGCTAAGAATTTGCAAGATAAATGGAAAGCCGATACCAAGATGATCCAAGCCATTGATCGATTACCCGGCAAGAAAAACAAGACCGAACGGGTGGTCAAGAAAATCATGCAAGCCAAGAAACGTTTAAAATTGTAAACATTTAATCACATGTTGAGTCAAAAATGAAAATGTCACATTGTTATTCGGTAGTCTTCTGTAGTTCGTGTCTCAAGCAGGATTTGCGAGACAGAACCCATTGTGATGTAGACAATCCTGATAAAATAAAAAACAATGTCACTTGTGTCATTTTGATTGATGAGTTGTCAAGTTCATTGTTCTGCCAAATACTGAGACGGATGTTCTTCCAAATACTGAGACGAATGTTCTGCCAAATACTGAGACGAATGTTCTGCCAAATACTGAGACGAAAATGTTTTACGTTACTAAATCATACATTAAATCCACCCCCTCGTCGGGTGACATGTCGTGAACGAGGTCTTCAGGGGGCACCAATGCCTCCAAATCAAAGGAACAAGAGTCCTTCACATCCTCCATGATCTGCTCCCAATCGTCGGGTGACATGTCTTTCAATAACTCCTGCAAAAACGAAAAGTCCTCCAAGTCAGGGGGTCCATGACTTGCACACCCCCCGAATCCATATCCGTGAGAGTATAAGAATCTAGAAATGATTCACAAAAAGAAAAGTTCTCAGGCATTTTAGGCGTCGATTTCTTAAAGTCCTCCAAGGGAATGGTCAGTTTCAAGGGTCCTAATGCTTTCATTTTCTCTTCCGTTTTCTGTCTCTCTACAGAAGGTAAGGAGGTACAAAAGTCATTCAAATAGGTTTCCAGAGAAGGTTGCGTCCTACAATTAGTCAATACCACCCGCAGTGTTTTTGGCGTTTTGGGGCGAGGCACCTGCTTCCTTTTGTTGTGGTAGTACCTTTTAGCGAGCTCCAAGAACCTCTCGCGGTTCGCCCAGTAGTACTCTCTTCTTTGCGCATGCAGTTTCTCCTGGTTCGCAGCACGATAGGCCCGACGAGCCGCCCGTGCTTTGGCCCTTTTATTGTACATCCTTTTGTACGCCAATATTCGTACACGATTCTTTTGACGATATTCACGCGCTTGGGCTCTCAAACGTTCCCGATGTTTCTCTCTATACTTCCGATCGTATTCGGCACAACGTGCTCGGTTCTTTTGGGCCCATTTTTTTTTGCAAGCATTCCGTTGCTCCTTATGCGTCTCCTCATAACGCCTTTTGGACTCCTGCACTCGATCCGGATATTGTTCTCGGTATCGTTTTTTTGCAGCACGCACTTTCTCAGGGTACTTGCGTCGGTAGTTGGCTTTTTTCACAATATTCCTCGCTCGGGCTTTCTCTGGGTAACGACCATTGTACCTAGCTTTTTTGATTGCGTTCCGTCTCCGTCGTCGTTCGTCTTTCGTCAGTAACTCTATCGTTTCGTCGTCGTCGTCGTTCGGGTCATAGTCTATGTCGTTCAAGTCCTCGTCTGGGTCAGAGTCGTCGTCGTCGTCGTCGTTCGGGTCATAGTCGGGAACATAGTCTATGTCGTTCAAGTCGTCGTTCAAGTCCTCGTCTGGGTCAGAGTCGTTAAGGTCGTCGTTGTTTGGTCGGTACTTCACGGGGGGTCTGCGACGACGGTTGCTGCGGCGGAGGCCCTCGTTTCCGGCAGACATGGGGCGATGGGGGCGGTGCTGGCGGAGGTGTCCGTGGTCTCTTGAACTGGTACCGCCAGTAATCGCAACAGTAATCCAGCCCCTCTACGAACCACTCACAGGTCATTTGAGGGTAGCACAGTGGGTGAAAAGGAGCCGCCTGTTCTGCCCGACGTCTCTGGGCTTCCACTTTTTCCGGCTCCAACTGCTTCAAAGTTTCCGCAAACTCAGCCAACTGATCGTCCTTCAGCAACAACTCCCTCTTCACTTTCTTCAAAATGTCTTCAACTTCCAAATCGAGCTCGAACTCTTCAAACGTCTCTAACAAATTCTCATGGTGAGAGTCCATGTTGAGATGTTCCAGCCCGAGGATCGATCTGTTTTATAGTCTCTCATTCGTTCCCGTGATGCACCAGGGGTGCTAACTAGAGAGGGGGGAGGGGGGTCCCCCCACCCCGTCCCACCCCTCCCTAGGGCACCCCCTCTCTACGGGGCACCCTGTTTAGTGATTGGCTCCTTCCCCTCCCACGTGACATTTTGGTTCTCTATAAAAACAGAGCCCCGATCTCCAGTGACTTCATCTGATCATGTCCTCACAAGACAATGTGGCGGGGCCAAGCGGCCTCGCCAGACGTGAGATAATGTCCATGCTCGGTTTGGACTTAAGTGAGTCGGAAGACGACACCAATTCCTGTATGGGACCTTTGATTTCTACCGAAGAGATGCCGGACAGTGATGAGATTTGTGAAGAGGCCTTGAACCAATGGGAACAAAGTGGGGGTGGATTGGATCCCTCTGCGCAAGTTACCTTCCAATTTGACTTAGAACCTTTTGTGAATCGGAAGAGTGATCGCATGGGGGTACAAGAACGTCATTTCAAGACCCAGTTACGTCAAAGGGGGAACTTGATGCCAGGTCAAAATATAACCCAAGCTCTGCAAGATGGATTACGTCGAGCCGTCGATCAAGTGTTAACCACCACCCCCGACCTCCACGATCAAGATCGCCTCTACTTTACCATAGCATCCGATCGCCTGCACAATAATTTTCAGGGGTGGGGATTACGTGCAGGTGAATGGCGTCGAGACACAGAACGTGTGGAAGCTCTGTTTCAACGTTTAGCCCAAGCCCTCAACAGCAACGAACAATTTGAAATGGATGATTCCTTTCAAGTCTCCATCACTCAAGTCCATCATGCTCCTCAAGGCACCGGCAAACCCCGTCGTGGGAAACCAGGGCATCCCACCATGACCATGTTGACAACCAACAAACGGTCGGTAATAACCATCACCAACGATGACGAACTCTGTTGCGCCAGAGCCCTCGTGGTCGCCAAAGCTCGCGTGGACCAGCACCCGAAATTGGCATCCATTCGCCAAGGAAGGCCCCTGCAAAGAACCCTCGCTTGGGACCTCCAGAATGAAGCCCAGGTACCGTGGGGTCCTTGCAGCTATGATGCCTTGACCCAATTCAGTCAAGCTCCCTCCCTCACCGGTTACCAGATCATCCTGGTGGATGCACAGCGATCATTCCACATCACGACGTTTGGACCCCTTTCTGACAAACAACTGATCCTGTTGCACAACCAAGACCATTATGATGTCATCACCAAATTGCCGGGATTTTTCGGGTCCAGTTATGTGTGTGCGGATTGTTGGAAACCCTATGACAATGAGGGACTGCATCGATGCACCAAGACCAAGTTGTGTGGAGCCTGTCGACAGAAAGATTGTCCAGACTTTCAACATGCTTACCCCCGACACCTGAAAGCCACTCAACGTTGCGACTCGTGTCATCGGGACTTTTTTGGACCCGCGTGTTACGAAGCCCATTCCAGCAAGACCCATGCGGGCAAACCCGTCACGGGCCTCCAGACCTCCGTGTGCTCTCAACGACACCGATGCCCTGACTGTTATCAACAAAATGTGGGCTTGTCCCGCATTCAACGTCACCTTTGTTGGCACGTGGATTGCCCGTCTTGTCATCAGTACGTCCACGCTGACGACCACCGTTGTTTTATACAAAGAGCCCCCAAACCTCAAGACGAAAAGAAGAGAAAGAGGACCCGTCAAAAAGGTCCTCGCGCCAAACGAGGTGCCGCCGCCGCCGCCGCGGAACCCCATGCCTCCTCCTCCGAGGACGAGCAAGACCTGCCTCCCTTACACGTCTTCTTTGATATCGAAGCCATGCAACCCAAGGGAAAACACATTGCCGATCTCGTCGTGGCCGAAACCGAAGACAAGGATGAACCCAAGCCTTTCCCAGGTTCCACCTGTATCCGTGACTTTCTGGAATGGTTGGATACCTTGACCCTCAACGATACCCGTCAAGTCAATGTCATCGCTCATAATTTTCAAGGGTACGATGGGTACTTTATCATCCAAGAATACTATGGGGACAACCGCATCGTCCAACAACTCCGCAACGGATGTAAACTCTTAGAGATCAAACATGACCGCATCCGCTTCATTGATTCCATGAGTTTCTTCCAGATGCCCCTCTCCGCGTTTCCCAAAACCTTTGGTTTGACAGAACTCTGCAAAGGCTATTTCCCCCACAAGTTCAACATACCTAAGCATCAAAACTACGTGGGCATCCTCCCCTCACGCGATTACTACATGCCTGAGAGCATGACACTCGAAGGAAGACAAGCCTTTGAAACCTGGCATCAAGAACAACGCGACCAGGGTGTGGTGTTTCATTTTCAAGAAGAGTTATTGGCCTATTGCAGCTCCGATGTACGACTCCTCAAACAAGGATGTCTGACTTTCAAACGCATGTTTGAAGACTTAACAGGCTTCAATCCCTTCGATCACGTCACCATTGCCTCCGCTTGTAATCGAGATTTACGTATGAACCGGATGATCCCCAACAGTATTGCCAGCGAACCCCCCGGTCATAAGGGATGGAGAAATAACATCAACCAGTCCATCCCAGCCCTTGAATGGTTAACCTGGTGCGATCATCAACTACGTCAACGCGCCCTCCAAGATCTCAACCCCGACGATCTACTGGCCAGTGCCAATCCAGAGCCTCAGTACATTCAACATGTCCGAAATCAAGGCGAGTATAAGATCCCCGGGACCAAGATCTATGTGGATGGTTATTGCCGCGACACCCACACCGTCTACGAATTTCAAGGCTGTTTCACCCACGGATGCCCTACCTGTTATCCCCATCGCTACGAAAAACATCCCCGCAACTATGATCGAACTATGCAGGACCTCTATGACGTCACCCAAAACAAAGTCCAAAAGCTTACCGACCAAGGGTACAACGTCATTCAAATCTGGGGATGTCAATGGGAGCACCTCCGAGACACCCACCCAGAGATCGACTCCTTCGTCCGGGAACTCAACTTTATCCAACCTCTTGAACCTCGGGATGCTTTCTGTGGAGGTCGTACCAATGCCATCAAACTCTACCATCATATTACCCCTGGCCAAAAAATTCACTACATTGATGTCACCTCCTTGTACCCGTGGGTCAACAAGAAGTCCACCTACCCCAAAGGACATCCCACTATTATTTATCAACCGGGTCACACGGACATACACCAGTACTTTGGGCTCATTCAATGCAAAATCCTGCCTCCCCGTGAATTGTACCATCCCGTTCTGCCTTACCGTCATGACAACAAACTGCTCTTTCCACTCTGTGCCCGTTGTGTGGAAGAAGAAATGGACAAACCTCTTTTGGACAGATCCTATCATTGCCCTCACACCGACGAACAACGCGCCCTCACCAGTACTTGGTGCACCCCAGAACTGTATAAAGCCGTCGAGCTCGGGTACCAAGTCCAATACATCTACGAAGTCTGGCATTTTGAAGAGACCTGTGAGGGCCTCTTCGCCGATTATGTCAACACCTGGTTGAAAATCAAACAAGAAGCTAGTGGGTGGCCTAAGAACAACATGACAGAAGAAGAAAAGCAACGTTACATCGAACAGTACTTACTGCATGAAGGCATCCAGTTGGAGTACCACAAGATCAAATACAACCCGGGCCTACGAACATTAGCTAAGCTCATGCTCAACTCCATGTGGGGCAAGTTTGGACAACGCCTCAACAAGACCCAAATTCAAGCCTTTGATGATCCTCATGCCTTCCACCAGTTTTTGGATAGCGATGCCTTAGACGTACGTCACGTCGCAGTTATCAATGAACAAACTGTGGAGATCCACTACCAAAAACAAAAAGAGGACATCCGCGTCTCACCCAACCTCAACATTTTTGTGGCCTGCTTCACTACCTGCCACGCCCGCCTTAAATTGTATGACGCCCTCGAAGCCTTAGGGGAAAGAGTCCTCTACTTTGACACCGACTCCGTCATCTACCTGGAGGAAACACCCACTCAATTCAAACCTGTATTGGGTTCCTATCTTGGGGACTTCGCCTCCGAATTAGATGATAAAGAATACATCCAAGAATTTGTCAGTGGAGGACCCAAGAACTATGGGTATACTACGAATAAAGGAAAAGTGGAATGCAAGGTCAGAGGCTTCCGACTCAACAGCGAAGGACACACCCAGCTCAATTATGACGTCATGCGTCAGAATGTCAAGGACGAAATCCAGAAACCCCTTCCAAAACCACGGGAAATCCAAGTAACGAAAAGTTATCAAATTGTTCGCAACCCAACAAACTACACCTTGCTCACTGAACCCCAACATAAATGGTACAAGTTGGTCTATGACAAACGAGTCATTGATCACAACACCTTCAAGACCTACCCCTATGGATACCAGTAACTGAACACTCATCATAAAAGGAACACTTATCAAAGAGGAACTCAAAGGAAAACCACAGTTATTGTAAAACAAATCAATAAAATGTGATTTATTCATTTTGTCTTGTTTTCCGACCACCCCCGTTCCAAAAATTGGACTTTGGACTTTGAGCCCGCGTTTTCTCAGCGGTTTTACTTCCCCTTGAGCCCACGATCCCTTTTTCACACTCGTCAGCGGTTTCCCATTCCAAAACACGTGACTTCCGGTTCCCATGAGCCCGCGATCCTTTTTTCCCACTGGTCAGCGGTTTCCCCCACCGGAAATGATTTATGACGTCACCGGAAGTTCCTCTGGTCACGTGATCGCTCTCGACCAATCAGAAGCCTCCATTTGTGCCATACGGGCGGAATTTACTACTATCTTTTATTAGCACGTAATGCTTGTTTTCATCTTTCGTTACCAGAAGTAGTTCCATATGATCTTCATACTTTTCTTTGGAAACATAGATGGGATATGGCTCTTTGTTTTCATATCCGAATACGTTTATATTGATACTGTTTTGCTTCTCAATTTTGTTGTAATGTTTGACATTAACTGGAAAATCAATGTTTGAATAATCTAACTTTTCAACGTATTGTTTGTCTGTCTTTTTTATTCTTTGAGGATATTTTTCTTGTGGGTTTAAATGTCTTATGTGGCACCATCTGAAACATTCATTATCCTCATTTTTCATGTTTATTAAGCCTTTAGCGCTGTTTCGCAGTTCGTAAGGCAGTTGGATATATGAGGATCCTTTCAATGGCTTGTATTTAACTATGTTGAGGTAATGACTATCGACTGATTTGATTGTCCAACCAGATCCTTCTGATATCCATTGAGCTATCTTATTCAGTATCTGTTGTTTTGATAATTGTAATGAATCAGCGATTTCCATTTGGTTGATTATTGTTTGAGATGCACTATTGAAATATGCTAACTTTTCAACTATTTCACCATCAGACATTTTGCTAAATGTGACTTTCAATGTTTCAACGTATTTCAAGCCTTTCATTTCATTCAACAAAGTTATTACACGATGTTCTATAGCCTTTCTAGTGTTTTGCATTTGAGATAATGGGTCTTTATTGTTTTTGATGTTGATTTCATAAGACTTAGTGTAACCTTTTAAGGCTTTGTCTGTTTGTTCTATTTTGGTTCTTGGTGTTGGTATTGGTCTCCTTGGTTTGTATGTTCTTGACGCTGGAACTGGTTTATAATTATCCCTGAATTCTGGAGGTGGAAGAATGATGTTTTCTTCATATTCTTTAGCCATCTGTTTGACACTCTTGCGAGGTGTTGGTACAGGTGGTTTTGGTTTATAAGTCCTTTGTGTTGGAACTGGTTTGGTATCATCTGCTATGATGATTTCAGGCTTCCTTTTCTTTTGATTCAGAAGCAATTTGATAAGTTTTGATTTGCTAAGTTTCTTCAAACTAGCTTTGTTCATTTCTATATAATTATATTCTTTTATTTCCATATATACTATAGTATTGATATTCTTTTAAATTACTTTCATTGCGCGTTTTAAATGGTCGAGAATTCAAATGATCCAAAACATAGGATCCCTTGAACTATATGAAAAAAGATTATCATGGATTTAGTATCCGTTTTATTTCATTCCTTACCTCTTTCATATTGGTTTCATGGACATTTTTAATGTGCTTTTTTGTGTTCAAATGACACCATTTACCAGCTAGAGTATAATTACGACCAGTATTGCATATATCACAATACCATTCCTTATTTAGCATGTACTTCGATTTTTGTTGTTTTATAGCCTCCTTCTTCTCCTCTTCAGTTGAATACTTTTTTGGTCTACCTCGACCTCTCTTTACATTTGGATTCTCCATATATATATAATCTATATATTATTTTCTCTTTATAAGTGTTTGTGTATGTAATTCGAATGATTCTTTAATGTTTCTGTTGACTTGAATTTTCTGGAACAATGTTTGCATTTGATTCTTACACCCTGGAAATAAAGTATGATTTCTTTAATGATTTCATCATAATCGTTGCTGACTAATATTTTGTAATTGTTGTTTTCATACTCTTGTAGCATCATCTCCTGTTCTTCTGAAAGCTTTCCATAACCAGTTGGTGTTTTAAATTCGATTGCAAAACCTGAGTACTTCAAATGCATATTTCCAATGAATAGATCACAAGCTCCCTTCTGATAACCCATGTTGTATGATTTTATTCTCATGTTACCATTAATTTGGTTTTCACCTAATGTTGGGATTAGGATTGCTTTAGGATAATTGTTTCTAATAAAGTTGACTACCTTTTTATGTAAATCATATTCTGTGTTGATATTGAATGTCAGCATTTTGTATGGCCTGTTGTTGAATTCATACTTACCTGTTTTTCTGATTGATGGTAAAACCTCTTTTGTTACCCAACGTTTGAATTCTTTCGCTTTATCCATTTTTGATCTCAATATTAGGCTGTACAATCCAGATTCATTTATATAAATCGTGTTTCTGATGTTCCCAGTTAAAGGTAACGATTCGTTACCCTTGGAGTTGAGCCTCTTAAGTGAACATTTATCTTTTTCATCAACATGATCATTAATCGCTTTTCGTGAATTTGAATATTCCAAAATGTTAGCAACTGTTTTAGCACGGAACCATATGTCATCATCCTTTTTGATAATATTCAGTTTTTTTCCTTCATAAGTGAAAATTTCCATATGTATGTATTAATTCTATATATTATTTTCTGTTTAAATAAGATAGCCAGAAACAATTATATTTTTGGCTACCAAAAGCAAATAAACAGTATATACTGTATCAATCGATATAATATATATTAGATAATATTTGCTTAAACCATTTTATATATCCTTCAAGTCCTTGAACGGTATCCAACTGTTAAATTCATCACTATATCCTTTCCATTTCACTAAAGCTTGTTTCTTCTTGTAATCTCTCCTAATAACTTTGTCGATACGGAATACCTCTTGTTTTGCTTTTAATAATTCAGGTTCATAAAAACTCCCTTGAATGTCTTCACCTCTGAGATCCTTTAGTTTGTAATTTATTGGATTCGTATATTGGATTTTATCAACTGTAAAAACTTCCTCAGACCAATTTGGTGTATAGCCCTTATCAAACACATTCCGTTTATACTTACTTATTCTAACCTTATCACCTATTTTGAATTTTGGTTTAGATGATACTTGCTCCAAATTACCATACAGATTAAAGAAACAGTGCCTTCATTTTTCTTTTTACTGGCTTCTATGGGTGTCATTTTGATAGAACTATGTTTAGTGTTGTTATACTGTTTCACTAATTTGGGTAGCATTTCTAAATACTGTGTATTACCTTGAACAGTAAACTGCTTCCACATCTTGGTTTTAATTGTTCGATTCCATCGTTCGCATACGCTACTTTTCTCTTCATTTTCGGTTGAGTATAGTGTTATTTTATTCTTATCAAGTAGTTCCTTAACATGTTTGTTGTAATACTCTTTGCCTTTATCAGTCCACAGATATTGTGGTTTTCTGCCTTCTTTAAGGATAGTTTTTAATGCCTGAGCAAGAGTTTCTCCTTTTTTGTCTTTTAAAGGGACTATCCAACCATATTTACTGAACACATCTAGAACCATGAGAAGGTATCTGTAGCCAGCGTTCCATCGACTAAACTGTTGCATCTCAACAAGATCAGAGCACCATATCTCGTCAATGCCGTTTACTAAAACACGCCGCCGAGTAAAGTTACGTTTTATGGGTTTGTGTAATTCATCAGCTAATTTTTCTTGCCAGTTTTCTTCACTCGACGGCCTTTCCCGTTTTTTGTCTTCCTTTGTTTTACACCGAGACCTAGTTTCTGCTTCGTGTTAATCAAGAACCGAGCTGTTTGTCCCCATTTTGGCATCTGTCCATAAGGTATTCCATCCAATGACTTGACCATTTGTTTGTCACATTCACCTTTGTTTTTCCCCATATCATAACAAATATCATGATGAGCTGCTATTTCATCCACTTTATTGTAAGGTTGTACGTGCCACTTGGTGACCTCTCCAGTGTTCCTATCATACTCTAACTGTTTATCGAGAGGATTGTATGGTCCCATGTATTTATACTTTCCAGGAGTCCATCCAGCTTTTGGTTTCGGTATTTTCCCAATTAGTTTATGTATATCAACACCAGCACCATCCAAATCCTTCCTGTCAGTTTTATACTTTCTATTCGGTCTGATTTTGGTTGATAATTCATCAAGAGCTTGACTTCCGACATTTTGAATCATTGGATTCAACTTATCCAGAGCATAATCGATAGCCTTTTCTGCAGTTTTGGGTTTCTCAAGGCTTCTGATCCATAATATCTCCCCATTTCAACAGCCTTTTTTCCCAGCCAAGGAATACCGTGGTGAATCAATAAATCAGTACCAGTCGATGCTACTGTATCTAGTAAGCCCGCCCCTTTCGACGGGCTGACCCGTTTCCCGCCTGTTTAACGAATTTAGTCTTAGTTATTCCGCATTCAGAGCATTTACATTTAAGCATAAGCCTCCCATTTTTAGCCTTTTCATATCGTTCACTCCCAGGTACACATTCTGTTACCTTTTTCTGTTTCACGCAATATGATCTCATATATAATATGATTAGATTAGATTAAGGTTCAATATATACGTTCTCATATTTACCAGTTTTCGGATTTTTCACCAAACGCATAACAGTACCCTTCTTTGGTTTAGTCCAGAATTTCTTGCTCGTTATACCCGTTGGTGCTGTGAAAGCACCTTTCAATATATCACCAGACCAATATCTGTCAAATACATGGTTGGTTGATGGAATTACTTTGCGAGTTATTTGTTCTGCTATTTTGGCTGCCTCAAAAGCTTTACCTAATGGATTTTCACCTCCCTTTTGACTTTTGACGAATTTCGTCTTAGTAATACCACATTCACCACAAATACATTTCATCATAAGTCTGTTATTTTTGGCTCTCACATATCGTTCACTCCCGGGTACACATTCTGTGACCCTTTTCTGTTTCACGCAATAAGATTTCATATATAACTTGATTACATATTTTTGAAATACCGTGCTAGAAACCTCTCATTCTTCGTCGTATCATATATATCAAATACCTGAAGCAGATCAAAATATGATTTACCCTTATTCATCTCATTCAAAAAGTACAAACAGAAGTAACCGCATGTTGTCGTCAGTAAATTTTGTATTTGATTGTTCTGATGAAGTAATGTTAAATTCTTTTTTCTCGCGTGATTGACCATTTCTTGGAAGGGGGGCAAACCAAAACTATCAAAGTAATTGATGACTTTGTCCTTAACATAAGTAGCTACCCAATGACTCCCTGACATATAACTCGGTTCAAGATTGTAAATGAATAGAGCCTGTTGATGATCATGTGGGACAGTTTCATCTCGAGACAGAACATCTTTGATTGGGATATTCAGATATTTACACCATTTTATTAAATCATAATTGCTTAATGGGGCATTCTTATGGAATTTTGGTTTTACAATAGAATGTTTAGAAGAGGGACGTTTTTGAAGGGTGAGTTCTTGCCCAATAATAGACCTTCGCCCTTTTTTTTTGGAGCTTTTTTTTTTGTCCCCATACCGATTGTACCGTTCGGCCAATTTCCAAAAAATGGTGGAGTTCTATACATTGGGACTAACAAACCACCATCTTGATTGTTAACAGTAGTTGGTTTTGGTATAAATCTGGGTGGTCTTTGTTTTGGTTGACCCATCTGAGGGGCACCTTTACCAGTCATCTTCTTTATTGCCTCAATAGCCAAAGGGACTCCAATTGATGCAAGAAGAGTACCTAAGAAACCACCTGTTTGTACTTTTGTTGGTTTTATATGAACACCAGAACCTGTTTGTAGAGCATTTAATATATCCTTCTTTTGTTTGGTTGTCAAAAGATGTTTATATGCTATCAACTGGTCGATTTTATTTTGTGGTATGAGGAACCCACCGGTTTGAACACCTTTTCCGGATATCTTCTTAACAATCTGAGATGCTCCTTCACTAGCTGCTCCAGCCAAGGCTGATAAACCAATAGTTTTTGCTAATGTTGGTGCAAAAGTTCTTCCAAGCGCCAGAACTGTAGACAGAAGAGATCCACCTACTTGCTTTCGAATGTTTGTTTTAGAAAGTTTAATGTCCATTCCCTTTTTCAATTTTCTATTTTTATCCAATCGCTTAACTATATTCTGAGGTACGTATAGAGTGTCATTCCCAGATAGAGAGTCCTTCGTGAGCCTTAGAACTATTGTTTCTCTTTTATGATACGCGTTACTAAGATTCTTTTTCTGGTTTGGTGATAAACTAACTTTAATTTCGTATAGTTGTGTCATATAATATATGTTAGATAAATTCTCTTTTAAAAAACATATTCATTTAAATTTTCATCGATGTAAAACTTATTTATTTAAACTATCATCAATTCGTTTCCAACTGTCTTTACTACAACCTCACTCTCGTAAAATACGATGCTATGAGCTCGGACGTTTGCTGTTGGGGCTACATTGAGACGATAATGGAGAATCAACTGTTTAGGATCTCTCGTCACTACCTCTTTCTGATATGACAAATCGAAATACAATAATCCATACAAACTAGTGAAATTGGATACATTAAGCTGTGTTCCTGAATTGTAATCGTTCTTACGAAATGCATATGACATGAGATCATTAAATATCCGTATTTTAGAGTCACTATCATATTCCAGCTCTGGGTAAAAAACATTATTCCCGTATTCAAGCCTGCAGTTTGATAGAGAGCTATTAGCATCAGCTGCATTCAACTTGAAAGTGTCAAATAAATACGGACTCCTCTCTGCTTCATCATTATTTGGTGCGTCTGTCCTCTGGAGATATATAAAAACATGTTTAACGTCATCGATAGCTGGACTGATTTGAAACATATTCTGAATAGCTCTGGTATTTGCTGACTGATTGTAGAGATCTCGCATATATTTCCAGGTTGTTGGCTTGAGAAACTCTGAAACGAAATTACTATACGTGCTGTCTTTTGGGATTAATCTTGGGAGCCAAAGATACAATCTCTTTACTACAACACGACCAGGGTCTGTGCCATTTGCCATGTGAATCAGTTCACTGTCTTCGTTAAATGTAAGTTCAATTGTGAGCTGCATCGGAGGCAACATTTTTCTTTCTAGCTCTTGAAAAAAGCTGTATCTGTTTAAGGGAATCATTTCGTTAATACTCTTAGCTCCTCCACCGCCGTTATTCTGATGAGCCTGGGTTAAAATGCGACGGGCTTCGAAACCTGTATTAGTAGCTGCTGATGTTCCATCAGTATCAATATACCAGAATGAATTCTTTCCAACGGATCTACTATAATCATCACTGTATTCAAGGAGATTTTTGACATTCGTTATTCGATGCAAATTATCACTCTCATACACGATTTTACCAGACGATTTAATAACCATATGTCTGATTAGACTGTGAGATCCATTTATCATAGTGATGCGATCCGCTTGAGCATATCCAACACCATCTGCCCTTTTTTGAAGCTCTTTAGTTACTTCGAAATACCCATTAAAAAAATCGAACATAGTCGACCTATCGTTGATTGTGAATCTGTAACCTGTCTTTTTCTGGCTTTGATTGTTAGCAGGTTGCTCAATGACATTATCCAAATGGAAACGAACGTATTCATATCGTTGTAGATTTTCATTTGTTCTGAAACTCATTTATATGAGTAGTTTAGATAAAATTCACTTTTTAATAACCAGTACCTGATATAAGTCTATTCAGAATCGTGTTGTAATCTTCTTGTTTTGGTTTAGTAGGTTTGGTAGGTTTCATTGGTTGTTTAGTTAAACCATGTAATTTTCTCATAATAAGCTCTCCGCTTTTTTCAGCTGCTTTTTTTCCCAGTTTGTCTCCAGCATGTGAAATACCAGATTCAAGCGCTTTTTTGGCAAAAGGTTTTAAAACCATTTCTGGAACTTTACTTAACACCCTTCCAACTGGTTTGAATATGTTATCAACAATAATCCCAGATCCTTTATGCTTATACACAAAACGACCTAGTTTCGGGTGATAAATTCGCTTGTATTCATACGACGACATATATAACTATTAGTTAGATTAATCTCTCTTCTCTCTTAAAATCAAACTGAATGAAGTGTCACTATGATTAAGATCGATGATTCTCCTCTTACCATCTGTGATATAAATTCTTATTTTATTGATCGTATTTTTATTACACGGGTTGTACTGAACTCGTCGAGGCTCTTGTGTGAAACTATAACTTGGGGTGAGAGTTGAGGTACTGAAACTATATATAATATCTGACTCTTCACCATCGACAAGACTGTCACTTATCAAATCACAATGAACATTCAATATTTCTCTGTCTTGTGAGAGATTAGGAATGTAATCTCCAACATTTACACTACTTGTTAGAATCTTTTTATTGAAACCAATAAGATCATTAAAATTACTTTTAGTGAGATCTAATCTGTAATTTGAGGCTAGTGTTATTATTGTCCTGAATACAGTATCGTTAAACTCCAGAGTGATTGGATATTGAGGGTTTGATGAGGTTCCTGTTTTTGTTTTTTCTTTGATTAAATTGTCAAAATCAATGTAATTCCATACTCCAGGGTTGAATATAATTTCCGTCCAATTAGTACCACTATCTGTTGAATATCTGATTTTCTGATTATCAAGTTCCCTTGTCACATTGAACCAAGTGAATGACATCGAAATGATTCGATCTAGGCCGATTTCATATTGTCTGTTTGAATCTAGTATTATCGGATTACTGTATTTGATTGTGAAATCTGATGGTTTATTACCATTTTGGGTTTTTACTGTATGACTGGATAATACAAGTTGTCTATTCATTTATATGATTAGTTTAGACTAAAATAGTTTTTGTATATTTTGTTGTATTGTGGCTTATTGAGTATTGAATTTCTCAACAAGATGTCGAGAAGTGCGACACCTGTATTCCGTAGTTCGATGCTATTATTACCAGCAATCATCGATCCGATAATCAGTTCAAGTTTTTTAATCATTTCTGTCGGATTATTGAAAAACTGGACTTGTCCACCTTTTTTTGTTTTTTTCTTCAAACCAGACCCTTTAATATTTTTCAGTCTTTGATTGTTGTAATCGATATAATCAGTAAGAACCTTTCTTGTATCTTGAATAATTTTTCTTCGATATTGAGCCTCAGCTTCAGTAATTATACCTTTATTTAATTGTTTAGTGATATGACTCCAATAGCCAGTTAGTTGAAACCTTTTCTCTTTTGCTGTCTTCAGGGTCTTGGTAAGATAAGATTTCCTCTTTTTGTTATTCATATCTTCTTGTTTAAGTCGTAATTCGACGTCTTCATAATTCGGTAAATCAAGTTCATCTAAAGCTTGATTTATTCTATCCTCTTCAAGAATTTCGTAATCAGGTGCTTCTTCTTCTTCGTATCCAGGTGGAAGATCTTCTGGTTTATACATGTATTCAGGGTCAATATACATTTGTTTTTTACCTGATGCTAAATCCTCAAGGACATCTTCATAAGATGGAGGTTTTGGAACTAACTGTTTCTCGTTTTCAGGTAAAACAGGTTGATCAAACAAATCATCCAATCCATAATCAGGCACTTCATCATCAATAGCTATTCCATAATCTGGAACAGGTCGCTTTTTCTTTGGTAATCTTCTCAACGGTGCTTTTGGGGCTGTAAGTTCCTTTAACTCAGATGTTATAGGTTTGAAAAGTTTCTCTGCCTCGACTTCACCCATTTGATCAGATATCTTTTTTTGTTTTATTGTATCTCTTACTGTGTTAATCTTTTTACCAAGCTCGGATCGTTTCTCAGCCATTTCTTTCCATTTGAGTAAACTCATTATATCATTTGTTTACATAAAATTTCATATTTTGTTCGGAAAAATTAGGGTTATCATATATAAAAACGCTCGCATAGCGTGCCGCATAGCGTGCCGCATAGCGTGTCGCCATGCGATAAAATTGTATAACATATTATCATATGAAGATTCAAAATTACGACATTCAAGATGATGAAAACAACGATTTTGTTCAATTAAAGAGTTTCATGCCAAACCGATGTTTCAGGATGCTTATTTGTGCTCCCTCTGGTGGTGGCAAGACTAACCTTTTGCTTGATATGATATATAGGCTTCTCTATTTTGATAAGATATACCTTTATGCTCGCAATCTCCAACAAAGCAAATATAAGCATCTGTTGAAATCTCTTGAACCAATATCAAAAGAGGTCGGTTATGACGTGATAGAAGCAAGTAACGATGAAATCATCCCTCTGACAGATTTGTCTGATGAAAACCAAAAATTAATCATATTTGATGACTATTTGAATACAGGTAAGAAAAATGACGAACGGATACGTGACTACTTTACCAATTCTAGAAACAAAAATTGCTGTTGTATATATTTAAGTCAAAGCTATTACGGAACTGATAAAACAATAAGACTGAATAGTTCACATTTTTGTGTTTTTGATTTTCCTTCTATAAACGAGCAATCGATGATTTGCCGAGAACTGAACATAAATAAATCAGATTATCAGAAAGCTACTAAGGATCCATATAGTTTTTTGTATGTTGATAAGGTCAAAAAAAAGGTAGCCCGAAATTTCGACGAAAAAATCTAAACTAATATTATATGAGTTATACAAACGGTATTCTTAATCATGTTGATTCTCAAGGACAAGGTCAGATAGGTTTAAGAGGTTTACCTGGTATTGGATTTAAATTAGATGCTAATAATGATTATGATATGCAAAACAAAAAACTGGTTAATGTAAAACAGGGAACTAATAATAATGACGTGGTTACAAAATCTTATCTTGATTCAGAGATAGCCAATATTCCAAGTGTGGATACATCTCAATTCATGCTAAAAGCAGGTGATACGATGACAGGGTCACTCATTGTCCCAAAAGACAATTATCCAGTTCATGGTAATCTCAACAAGGTTATCAGTTATGAATCGCAAAGAGAGATATTCTTGTCAAAGAAGGAAGGAGGTCGAATGGAGCAACATATTGACATGAACAATAATTTCATCACAAATGTGAAAGATCCAGTTAATTCAGACCATTGTGTTAATAAAAAGTATGTCGAAAATCAGCTTGAAAAAAAACTGGATAAAGGATCTGATATTGATATGAAAAATAATTCAATTATCAATCTTGATCTTCCATCAAACCAAAGAGACGCCGCATGTGTCGAGTTTGTTAACAACAGAATTGATGACATGACACAAAAAAAGTTTCTCAAAGTTGATGGCACCAACAATATGACTGGAAACTTGAATTTAAATGAAAAAACAATAATCAACTTGAACACCGATGACAAAGACATAAAATCAGCAGCTAATGTCGGCTATGTCAGCAGTAAGGTACACGCCGCCAAAGGTGATGTGACTGTAGGGCTGAAAACTTACTTTGACACAAAAATCAAGGAGTCTCACATCACCAGCTCAACCAACAAGAAAGACGTTTTCAGGTATCTCATGGAAAATGCCGATGAATCTTCAAGTGAAAACAACATAATAGTTGATGGCATTGTTGACTTTTCTGGTTCCCTCCACAATGTCAACAAAAAAGCTTATAAATTTAAAATGGGGAAAGACGCTCAAAATGAGTATTCTTCTCGCATTGGCTTTAACATGTTCAAACTTCCAGAAGGTGAGTACACTTTGGCTATTGAATTTTTCCCTCCAAGCACAACAAATTTGTCAGTGAGTGTCGTTTCCACTTCACTAAATATTGGTCAACAATCAACTAAGCTGTTTGTTAATTACAGTAGATCGATTGTTCACTTACATAAGTGGAGCATAACTCCTCCCGAATACATTTACATTGACATGCATTGTCAGGGCACTGCAAGTAGCTCCACTCAAGGAGTTGGTTATTTGATTGTATATGGAGTCAAAGGATCACAGAGTAATGTAGACTCGGATGTGTATGATACGGCGTACGTTGTAGAAAATGGTAAAATGGTAATGCAAACAGATTTGTCTTTAAATGGGTATAAATTAAGTGGTTCAGTTCATTATATACATGGGTATTTAAATACGAAAAACGGGAACACATTTTTATTGAATGGTTGTGACAAAATAATTATTCCAAATCATAGCCACATATTAACTATAACAGTGCTCTATTTCAAGCTCAAAAGTAAATATAAGCCTATTTCTTTAAAAATAAAACACAGTGACCATTTAACTCAATCAATCACTTACACTTCAACCCAATCAACTAAATCACAGACAATAAATATCAATTTAGTACTAGCGTTTGGTCATTTGGCTGTGGAACTGGGTTCAGTTGTGAAAAATCAAGAACTCTTAATGTTGATTGAATATAGAGTGCCATAAACATTTTTTTCATTCATCATATATCACAATGCGGATATCCATCTGATTGGAGTATGGAATGCTTTTTAGAATATATTATCCCAAAAGAAATAAGCGTTGAGGTTTCCGATGAAAAACATAATGAATAATCTAAACAATATAATATGAAAATATCAACTTTAATCAACGACATTATTGAGAATATAGAAAAAATAGTTCGAAACATCAGAAAATTATACATCAGTATTAAGAAATCGTTCAAAAAAGAAAAAATGTAACCATATAATATATATGGATAGACGTAAAAGAATATTCAATTGGAACCATGTTTCAGAAAATTTAACAGAAGATCAAATATCTGAGTTGAAAGCATTGTACAAATTCTACCATAAGCAATACTGGCTCCACAAAGAGTCATTTAAAAGCTTCAAGAAAAAGAATATGGCATGTAACATTGGATCTGTTGTATTGATAGTAACTGGGACTGTGGCTGGTGGTGTGACGTTAAACCCCGCTGTACTTGGATCAATATCAGGCGCAGGGCTTATACTAAAAACATATTCAGAGGTCAAAAATTACAAAAGAAAGATCGAGATGTGTAAATTCGCGTACACTACGTATGAAAAGGTTTTAACTCATTTACGTTCCTTTATGAGAGGACTGGAGTATAATGAAAAAGAATTTCTTGATCATGTCAAAGTTCTTGATGAAATAATCATTGAAATGTGTCCTTTAACTGACAAATTTGAAAAGAAATATAATAAGGTATTCATCTAATAATAGATTTTATTTTATCACCTATCAAAAATTGAATTTTATCCCAATATTTATTATAAAAAGCTAAAGTTTTTTTCGATTTACTATTTGGAATTTGTTTATGAGGTATCCCCATCATCTTGAATATCTTTATCATAATAAAATTAACGCTAATCATTCTTTTCCTTGTACCATTAACTTCATTAAGAACCTTACCGATCTCTGTAAACACTCTATCGATCTTATATTTCTGACAGTTTGATATTTTAATGTTATATTTTTCTTCAATATCGAGTAATATGTTGCTGATGTGGTACTCTCGATGGTAAACAGATTTTCTAATAAATTTATGTCTATTTTCATAAAAATTAACATATTCTTTCACATAATTATATCCTTGAACAATACCACAACTTAGACAGGCTAACATCCCATCGTCATTAATAATATACTGATTATCACAGCATTCATCATATTTCGGTTTTTCATTAGAATCTTCCAATTTTTGGTCACAAAAAGGACATGAAATTTCTCCTAATTCTTTCAGTTCATCGTGTATATCTTTATTACAATTCATTCTATACTATTATATAAGATATTATTTTTATATACTTTACAAACATGACGTCACGCCACAGCTGTGGCGTTTTGTGGTTGACCGATATCATACGGTCGTCTCATGACATTGACACAATAGCTATTAGTAATGACGTCACGCCACAGCTGTGGCGAAATTACAAGTGCCTTAAATCTCGGCTACAAACTTCACTGACAAACTTCACTGACAAACTTCACTGACAAATTTCACTGACAAACTTTACTGACAAACTTTACTGACAAACTTTACTGACAAACTTTACTGACAAACTTTACTGACAAACTTTACTGACAAACTTTACTTTAAATACAAGTTCATCTAATATCACATGATAATCGTATGACCCAAAAAACAATAGAAATCTGATGACTCATTTCCTCGGGAAAGTCCCTGTGGTTTTAAGACTTCCTGTTGTATGAAGTCACGCGATGTAAAAATGTGTTCGTTACCACATGAAATAAAAACATATAGATTTCATCAGATGGAACCAGCATCGCAAAAAGAAACTTCCCCTCTTGATCGCTTTGCGATCAATTCACTGCCTCACAAAAGCTCCGCTTTTGTTCCCCAATGCAAAACTATGGATCTAGCATATATAAAAATGATCTGGAACCATGTGACGACTTCCCGAGCCTGCTCGGCTCCTACCGACATATGAAATAAAAACATATAGATTTCATCAAATGGAACCAGCATCGCAAAAAGAAACTTCCCCTCTTGATCGCTTTGCGATCAATTCACTGCCTCACAAAAGCTCCGCTTTTGTTCCCCAATGCAAAACTAGGGATCTAGCATATATAAAAATGATCTGGAACCATGTGACGACTTCCCGAGCCTGCTCGGCTCCTACCGACATATGAAATAAAAACATATAGATTTCATCAAATGGAAAAATGCGTTCGGTACCATATGAAAAACCATAAAATACCATAAAACCATAAAATATTACCATCAGATGGAAAGTAGATATATAGTTGGGTTTGGTAAGAGAGCATTTTGAAAAAATGCTCTCGTACCCCCAACTATATAACTACTTGTGTGACGATCAAATGGCGTTCACTTACCTTATTTTCAGCAGAAGGGCAAACGTTTGTTTTCTTGCAATCTAAAACCGTTATTCAAACAACACGGAGTAGTTTTATTGTTTCACGCGTCAAAATACTCCAGGTGTTTTTGGGCATTTTGGCAGCCTTTCTCAGGGGTTTCTCCGCAAGCCATTTTAAGCCGGGGGCTGGATTCATGAAGCCATCCTCAGGTAAGATATGTCCTATGTATTGTTAGAAAAAAAAAGCCTTTTGTTAAAAAAAGCAATACTTAGGATTCATCTTTACTTGGGACAGCTTTGTGAATCCTTCCCCGGGAGAAGATCCTAGGGTCAGGGTTGTGCGCGGGTCTCGTGCAAGCGATTTTCCGAGGTTTCCGGTATGCGCTGTGAAAATTGTTACACATACAAATGATCCAACATTGTAGCTTCGGCCAAGAAATTTTGATTTCACTCGAAATACTTTCGTCGAAGTAAGTATTACTGTAAGTTTGCACCTTCCTAAAGGGATACTGTAACCTATTTTTTAAGATAACTTTGAAAAGCTAAACTGAGAGAAATTCCAATCAGAGGAAACCCAAAAATACTGGTTGCGTTTCGTTTAAACTACTTTACAAGTTCTCTGAGTCTATAATTAAATGTGTTTGGCTGCGGATCGCTGGGATGGACATGGACTGCAAATTGAAAACATCAGGCTTTCCTTCTCTTGACGTTCTAGGAGTATTCTGTTTAATTTAAATTTCAGCACATTTTTCGCCCCAAAACGGAAAAATTCCTGTGACAGAGTCCTTTGAAAGACGTCCAGTGGGACAAACTTAAATAAAACGACTGTCGTTTTTGAAATTCGATGTTTGAATTTGGCTAGCCTATTTCAGGCGTTCCGATTGTGTGGAGCAGCGTGCTGAATAGCGACTTCACGACTTCCTTTTTGGTAACAGCTTGCTGCAATTTACCAACAAAGCGACCTAAAGACGGCGTGTGAGGTTAGAGATTGCAGTGTCCCGTAGAAGTCCGGAAGAAACTGGTTTAATCCGGTTTCCTTGTTTGTTGACGGTCGGGTTCTTCGCGACCCGTTATGTAATATATGTGACAGTATTAACGCGGTTGCACCGTATATTTTGCTCCTATCGTAATCATGAGCGTAATGCACGCAAATTTCGTAATGTGATATCTTTGCGAATTTGGTGAAGATGGCTATATTTGTACCGATAGCAAATGTGAGCGTTAACGGGGTTCCAGCGTATATTTTGCCCTATAGTAAATATGAGGAAAATGCAGGCAAATTTCTTAATTTGATATGTATGCGAATTTGGTAAAGATGGCCATATTTGTACCGATAGCAAATGTGAGATAATACCCTTAAATTTGTTGATTTGATAGTAATATAAATTGAATGTTAAGGGGCATACTTGCCCCCTGTAGCAAACCATGGGTATAACACAAACAAATGTTTTTATTTGTAGCTTCGGTAAATGTGGTAAAAAAATGACGCAAACAAATAGGTTTGCACCGTGTTTCCCCAGATTTACGCTGATAGCAAATGTAATTTTTTACATAGAGAGCAAATCTAAAGCAAATGTATGGCAAAGATGTTGATTTACGGAGGTATCAAAAATGAAGCAAATGTGAAGTAGAGGTGATAGCGGAGCCTGCGGGCCAAGCCCGCCAGCGGAGCTCCATTGCTAAGCAAATTTGGTAAACCTATCGATCCGAGAAATTTTGGTTGTGACGTAATAGTCACGTGACCGTCCGTACGTCCGCACAGACTCTGCGGGAGGGGGAGGGGAGTCCCAAGACAACCCGAAGGGGGGGGGGGGGGCGTTAGAGAATACCATCTTTTCTTGGCGGGAAATCGCATGACCATCGTCGCATCTCAAAAAGAGGTTTCTTTAAAGGCTTAAGCTTCTTCAGCAAAACGATTGTACGAGAGTACTGAAGTACTTGACAACAAAAACATCTTATATCTATAAATGGAAAGAAAAAGTTCAAAAGAATACTAGTAGAAGGCGAAAAGTTCAAGTTACAAAAGCTGCCTTCAAAGGACTTCATCGCTTTGTTTTCTTCACGGCGGAGAGATTGCCCTGTTCTGAAACATAACCGAGTAAGTGAAGTTTTTAAAAGGGTCTAATGTAAATGATTTTGAGTGTTACGGTCAAAGAAATTACGTTTTGAAATGAGAATTTAATTTATGTCATTAGAAATGTGTCATTTACTTTTGACTTTAAAAAATTATGGGAATTCACATATTTGCAAAGTTTGTAAAAAACTTTACTAGTACTAATAAACGAATTTTTTGCAAAAAAGTATACCAATGAAAAATAAATGAAGTGATGTATATTTTTTAAAATGCTTTTACTAATAAATGCAAAATCTTGCAAAAAAGAAAACGACTTTTTCGCGAGATATTCCGTTTATTAGTATGTCTTTCAATATTAATACTAATAAATGCAAAATCTTGCAAAAAAGAAAACGACTTTTTCGCGAGATCTTCCATTTATTAGTACATGTTTCATTGTTAATACTAGTAAATGCAAAATCTTGCAAAAAAGAAAGCGACTTTTTCGCGAGATATTCCATTTATTAGTACATGTTTCAATATTAATACTAATAAATGCAAAATCTTAAAAAAAGAAAACGACTTTTTCGCGAGATATTCCATTTATTAGTACATGTTTCAATATTAATACTAATGAATGCAAAATCTTGCAAAAAAGAAAACGACTTTTTCGCGAGATATTCCATTTATTAGTGCATGTTTCAATATTAATACTAATAAATGCAGAATCTTGCAAAAAGGAAAACGACTTTTTCGCGAGATATTCCATTTATTAGTATATAATTTATTATTAATACTAGTAAATGCGCAATCTTGCAAAAAGGAAAACGACTTTTTTGCAAATTATTACTTTCGGGAAGGTGATTGGGGAAGGAGGCAAGTCGACAGTGTATGAGGGATCACTAAAGCGGGATTCAAAGTCAATTCCAGTAGCACTGAAAAAGTACCGAGTCGCAAGGATGTCACCTCGTTGTCGTAAGCAAATAGAAAGCGAGGCAGAGTATTTGTCTACATTAAATCATGGAAATGTCATAAAGTACTTCGGTGCTTGTCTTGAGGACGATTGTAATGGAAAAGATGGGAATGATAATGAAAACTTCGGACAGCCACAGTAAGGTGAACAATGTAAGGGAGTACCTTGACGAATTAGTGGATGAAATTATTCACTGCAATACAAGAATAAAAATTGCCCTGGATGCTGCAAGAGGCCTTGAACATCTTCATCTGAACGGAATAGTTCATCGTGACTTTAAGTCGAGCAACCTTTTAGTGAAGGAGGAAGCGAATGTCATGATTACAAAGGTGAGGAGTACGGCAATCTTTTTTTTTCAATGTTACTCCAGAAAGAACATTATTTTTATAATCGCAAATAAAATGATGGCATTGTGTTTATTTCTTACCGTTCTCCGAGCCTTCAGAGGCCATCTGATTCGAACGAATTAAAAATTCTGATTCGAACGAATTAAAATTCTGTATCGTGAGCCCACAGATTAAATCATACGTGACGTTATTTCGTCCAAGGCAAAATTGGCGGGATGTTGGACCCAAAAGGTTTGGCAATGATACCATTTTTAATAATTAAATTTAGTTATTGGAGGTGGCCGAAAAAAAAAATTAAAATGGCAACAACTCCAAACTTTAAGGCCATCATTATTTGAGCACCCAGACAATTTCCCGTTGGACGGAAACTGGCTGTTCACGATGCTGAACTTTTACAATCTTTGGAGAAAAATTGTCATTAGGATCGAATGGACTTTGAAGGCACAGAGAACGGTAGGCTGACTCGTGTGTTAAGAAGACACTCGAACATTTGATCTCTTGCACCCGCTTGTGCATGGCCTACGTATCCTTGCAAGTGTCACGAGGCAGCTTTAATTTTGTCGTCGCTAAAGCGTTCCTTTATTTTCCAGGCTTTAGTAACGATTACAATAGCAAGCGTAAGCTCAAGTGCGTTGTTTCACGTCCCTTTGGACTAAGTGCGTTTATAAGTGACTGTTCTTTTCTTACACGGTTTTGTTTCAAGAGTTTTCTACAGGAAATTAGCTTAACAAAATTACGTCAGTTGTAAGCTAGGTTACTTTTGCGATTCCCGGTAAGCGGCAATGTCTGTTATTTCAGCAAAATCTTACTAATAATTGAAGATGCGTTAATTCGTTATATTGGTTGACGGCTTGAGGTAAGGTAGATTTTGAGTAGGGACGAGCCCCAACCAAGTGTTCAATAATAAACATGGTGCCACAATTTCGAGATCATGGCGTTGTTCACCAAGAAGCCAGGCCTACATAGCCAAATAATCCAAAACAACAGGTGTATCATGAATTTTCTCTCTAAAATGAACAGCAGGTAGTGTTAACGCATGCATGAGAAAGTCAGGTTTAACAGACTATCCCTCTTTACTAGTATTAATATTGAAACATGTACTAATAAATGGAATATCTAGCGAAAAAGTCGTTTTCCTTTTTGCAAGATTTTGCATTTACTAGTATTAACAATGAAATATGTACTAATAAATGCAATATCTCGCGAAAAAGTCGTTTTCTTTTTTGCAAGATTCTGCATTTACTAGTATTAATATTGAAACATGTACTAATAAATGGAATATCTCGCAAAAAAGGCGTTTTCTTTTTTGCAAGATTTTACATTTATTAGTATTAATATTGAAACATGCACTAATAAATGGAATATCTCGCGAAAAAGGCGTTTTCCTTTTTGCAAGATTCTGCATTTATTAGTATTAACAATGAAACATGTACTAATAAATGGAATATCTCGCGAAAAAGTCGTTTTCTTTTTTGCAAGATTCTGCATTTACTAGTATGAACAATGAAACATGTACTAATAAATGGAATATCTCGCGAAAAAGTCGTTTTCTTTTTTGCAAGATTTTGCATTCATTAGTATTAATATTGAAACATGTACTAATAAATGGAATATCTCGCGAAAAAGTCGTTTTCTTTTATGCAAGATTTTGCATTCATTAGTATCAATATTGAAACATGTACTAATAAATGGAATATCTCGCGAAAAAGTCGTTTTCTTTTTTGCAAGATTTTGCATTTACTAGTATTAACAATGAAACATGTACTAAAACTCAAAACTGCTTCGCTTATAGTTACCTAAGTAACCCTTATATTTCGTTCTACAACTTGAGACGGGTTATCAGATACTTGCAAACTTTTTAAAAAACTTTACTAGTACTAATAAATAAATTTTTGGTGAAAAACTTTACCAGTGAAAATAAAAATTACATAAATGTAAAAAAAACAACATATAAAATATAAAAATCATATACTAATAAATGCAAAATCTTGCAAAAAAGAAGTCGACTTATTTGCAAGATATTCCATTTATTAGTATATCATTCACTATTAATACTAATAAATGCAAAATCTTGCAAAAAAGAAAACGACTTTTTCGCGAGATATTCCATTTATTAGTACATGTTTCAATATTAATACTAATAAATGCAAAATCTTGCAAAAACGACAACGACTTTTTCGCGAGATATTCCATTTATTAGTACATGTTTCAATATTGATACTAATAAATGCAAAATCTTGCAAAAAAGACAACGACTTTTTCGCGAGATATTCCATTTATTAGTACATGTTTCATTGTTAATACTTGTAAATGCAAAATCTTGCAAAAAAGAAAACGACTTTTTCGCGAGATATTCCATTTATTAGTACATGTTTCAATATTAATACTAATAAATGCAAAATCTTGCAAAAAAGAAAACGACTTTTTCGCGAGATATTCCATTTATTAGTACATGTTTCATTGTTCATACTAGTAAATGCAGAATCTTGCAAGAAAGAAAACGACTTTTTCGCCAGATATTCCATTTATTAGTGCATGTTTCAATATTAATACTAATAAATGCAGAATCTTGCAAAAAGGAAAATGACTTTTTCGCGAGATATTCCATTTATTAGTGCATGTTTCAATATTAATACTAATAAATGTAAAATCTTGCAAAAAAGAAAACGCCTTTTTTGCGAGATATTCCATTTATTAGTACATGTTTCAATATTAATACTAGTAAATGCAGAATCTTGCAAAAAAGAAAACGACTTTTTCGCGAGATATTGCATTTATTAGTACATATTTCATTGTTAATACTAGTAAATGCAAAATCTTGCAAAAAGGAAAACGACTTTTTCGCTAGATATTCCATTTATTAGTACATGTTTCAATATTAATACTAGTAAAGAGGGATAGTCTGTTAAACCTGACTTTCTCATGCATGCGTTAACACTACCTGCTGTTCATTTTAGAGAGAAAATTCATGATACACCTGTTGTTTTGGATTATTTGGCTATGTAGGCCTGGCTTCTTGGTGAACAACGCCATGATCTCGAAATTGTGGCACCATGTTTATTATTGAACACTTGGTTGGGGCTCGTCCCTACTCAAAATCTACCTTACCTCAAGCCGTCAACCAATATAACGAATTAACGCATCTTCAATTATTAGTAAGATTTTGCTGAAATAACAGACATTACCGCTTACCGGGAATCGCAAAAGTAACCTAGCTTACAACTGACGTAATTTTGTTAAGCTAATTTCCTGTAGAAAACTCTTGAAACAAAACCGTGTAAGAAAAGAACAGTCACTTATAAACGCACTTAGTCCAAAGGGACGTGAAACAACGCACTTGAGCTTACGCTTGCTATTGTAATCGTTACTAAAGCCTGGAAAATAAAGGAACGCTTCAGCGACGACAAAAGCTGCCTCGTGACACTTGCAAGGATACGTAGGCCATGCACAAGCGGGTGCAAGAGATCAAATGTTCGAGTGTCTTCTTAACACACGAGTCAGCCTACCGTTCTCTGTGCCTTCAAAGTCCATTCGATCCTGATGACAATTTTTCTCCAAAGATTGTAAAAATTCGTTTATTAGTACTAGTAAAGTTTTTTACAAACTTTGCAAATATGTGAATTCCCGTTTCAGGACTATTCTTAAGAAACGAACACCAATTTATTCCTTGGAGGCTCCGCTTTTAGGCTTGGCTAAATCTATATATTATTTACGTGGCATTTGCGCGCAAATTCAGCGGAAACAAATATCTGCTTTTACATTATCATTGCCTCCAGAGCATATTTCGGTCAAATTTAGAACCCTAAATTTGCATCATATTTACTTCAGTTGTAAAGCTGCTCAAATATATTTTTTCGTCCAGTGTCATCTGCGACCATTTCCTTAGCTTAATCTCGAAAGTACAGAAGTCGCGTCGCTTGCCAGAGTTCCTAAAATAAAATTTTTTTTTAAGTTTTAATTTGGGGCTGTCTTATATGACAGCGAAGGTTTTTGAAAACGAAACTCGGATTATTAAATGTTTGGCCTGAGGGCAAAAACGGAGCAATCAAAGTTGTTTTATATGAAATACATTACGTCAAAGGCTACATCAAGACACGGGGAGAAACATAAGCCGAAAATAATACTTCGTTCAAACTTCCTGTCCCAAACGTGTTTGCCTATAAAACGGTCGAACATCAATTTGAACTTGTAACACAGAGTTTGGCAGGCTTGCCTTGGAGATCTTTCTTCGAGTAATCGAGACAGTGCAAGAGCAAGACAAGGTATAACAGTTAAATCATTTCATCTTTGTTTAGTTGGTACTATAGCTCTTTGTGGCAGTGCTCGGCACCTGTTTACAGGATAAAAACGTTAGATTTTCCTTGTATAGCTCAAAAGTTAGAAACAAAAGTTACAAACAAATTGAACAATATGATAAACAACACCACAAGAAAGAAGTCCATAGCTTTCATATGAATGATCTCACAATCAGTTTACAGACGCTGTGGCATAAACCATAGGAAAGTAAGCACTCAGTAGGGCTCATTTCAAAGTCCACACTTAAGGATCTTACTGGGTGTCATAGATTCGTGTCGCCATTTCTTTTTTTGGCTGATTTTTTCGACTTATTCAGATATCTTTTCGATTGCTGCATTATTTTAAACGATTACTCGGATTTCACAGCGCAATGCAAAGCAATCAAGCCAGTACTTGGCCACTGTTCAAGTCAGCTACCGTTATGTGCACGTTTTCTTTGATTTGTAGGGTACTTGTGCAAAGGTACCTCCGTTGATATTTTCCCAGGGTATGGCATATACGTTGAAGCCATGTCGGTTTTACACTAACAAGGACCCCCTTATGGCATGCAACATAGTGGATGTCTTTGGCCATTGCTTTTTCCCACTGGTTATTATTTGTGCTCACTTTAGTGACCAAACTCAAATTCATACGCAAATTGACGCAAGTTTTTCACGTCTGACCACATCTAGTTTGGTATGATTTGGGCACCCAGCGCAAGTCGACGGAAGTGTTGTTTTCCTTACTAGTGTTGCCAGCGCTGTTGCAAAGTTTTTAAAGTTTTTTTTGTTTTGTTTTGTGCAACTTGTGTCTTCTGTGCAACTCAACTTGCGTTGAGTTTTTTTTTTGTGTGTGCGCCTTTTGACCGCTTGCCTGGGGTTTAAATATATATTCGAACTGGGAACCGTCAATTGGAAACTAATGACAACATAAGAAAACTTTTCCGAGAATTAACCGTCTGAAACTTACCAAGTTGGTATGGGTGGAGGTATTGCTTCTAGTAATTCAAAAGTTTTTCTTCCGCAGCCTGCTTTAAACTTTTTGTAGATGTCCTGCCAAAGTTTGTATGGGTGGAGGTATCGCTTGCAGTCATACAAACATCTGAATTCGTTAAGTTTCTAGACTGAAACAATACCCAACACCTGACACAATCCAAAAGTGCAAAAACAAAAAAAAAAACAAGAAAAAAAAAAACAAAAAACAAAAGACAAAAAACAAACAAAAAAAAAGCAAAAAAAAAACTAAATAAAACTTGGTTTTGATGTTCTGCGTGAGTATTTAGTTATGTCTCTCCTCTAATAAACACTGCATTAGTTTCTCATAGAATAAAAATAAGCGATAAATATTAGAGAACAAACTATTCGATGTTCTAGCGACAATGTCTAGTTCATTCCACTGTCTTGTGAGAGAGACTATAGTGAACGGTTCTTTCCATGGCGTTGTTCCTTTCTCTTAATATGTAAGTACTTTTTAATTAGAGTGAGTTTCTTTGGCAACCACCCTAACAAGCAATCATCTTAGAGTCTTACTTAGGCCTCAATCTTAATGAAAGCTCGTCACCAACATCCCGTCCAATTTAAAGGTCTAGTTTGTTTAATCTCGAAAGTATAGAAGTCACGTCGCTTGCCAGAGTTCCTAAAATTAATTATTTTTTTTTAAGTTTTAATTTGGGGCTGTCTTATATGACAGCGAAGGTTTTTGAAAACGAAACTCGGATTATTAAATGTTTGGCCTTCGTTCAAACTTCCTGTCCCAAACGTGTTTGCCTATAAAACGGTCGAACATCAATTTGAACTTGTAACACAGAGTTTGGCAGGCTTGCCTTGGAGATCTTTCTTCGAGTAATCGAGACAGTGCAAGAGCAAGACAAGGTATAACAGTTAAATCATTTCATCTTTGTTTAGTTGGTACTATAGCTCTTTGTGGCAGTGCTCGGCACCTGTTTACAGGATAAAAACGTTAGATTTTCCTTGTATAGCTCAAAAGTTAGAAACAAAAGTTACAAACAAATTGAACAATATGATAAACAACACCACAAGAAAGAAGTCCATAACTTTCATATGAATGATCTCACAATCAGTTTACAGAGGCTGTGGCATAAACCATAGGAAAGTAAGCACTCAGTAGGGCTCATTTCAAAGTCCACACTTAAGGATCTTACTGGGTGTCATAGATTCGTGTCGCCATTTCTTTTTTTGGCTGGTTTTTTCGAGTTATTCAGACATCTTTTCGATTGCCGCATTATGTTAAACGATTACTCGGATTTTACAGGGCAATGCAAAGCAATCAAGCCAGTACTTGGCCACTGTTCAAGTCAGCTACCGTTATGTGCACGTTTTCTTTGATTTGTAGGGTACTTGTGCAAAGGTACCTCTGTTGATATTTTCCCAGGGTATGGCATATACGTTGAAGCCATGTCGGTTTTACACTAACAAGGACCCCTTATGGCATGCAACAGAGTCGATGTCTTTGGCCATTGCTTTCTCCCACTGGCTATTATTTGGCTGATTTTTTCGAGTTATTCAGATATGTTTTCGATTGCTGCACTATTTTAAACGATTACTCGGATTTTACAGCGCAATGCAAAGCAATCAAGCCAGTACTTGGCCACTGTTCAAGTCAGCTACCGTTATTTGCACGTTTTCTTTGATTTGTAGGGTACTTGTGCAAAGGTACCATCGTTGATATTTTCCCAGGGTATGACATATACGTTGCAGCTAAATATAAGCTAAAAAGCGTACAATCGTACACTGACTGCATGCCTTTAAACGAAGACCGAATCCAAAAAGTATAAATTGCGCCAATTTAAGATTACGGCCGCTGGTGAATTATGCTGGGCTTAGTATTTTGCGCCCTTTATTCGAAGCTTCAAAAAGTAGTATTTTATCAAATAAGAAAAAGAATCAATTCATTCACTTTTTTGCTAGCCCTATTCTCAGACGGTCCGGGACGCTCGCGTTCTGCCTGTTTAGAAGCACCTCTTTTTCTTTCTACGGTATTTAGATACAAGCTCTCGTAAGCGACCACCCCGAGAATTCTGAAAAGTGGTCGCAACTAGAGCTGGTCGCTACAAGAGTGGGCTCTCGTAAGCGACCAAGGGATGAAACATTAGAAAGTGGTCGCTTACGGGAGCTTTTGGCAGAAAGCTTTAGTGCCATATGTTGATGGCTACTTTAAAAAAAAATAGCATTGTAGTAATAAGATTAAAAAGTTTTTTTAATTGCCTATCACAGAAGACGTTCACGTATGTACAAGTCAAAGAACATTAGCGCTTATATTGTGTTTTACTCTAAAATTGATCAAGGAGTGAAAGCTTTTATTAAAGTGTTGACTGAGTGATCGCTTACGAGAACTTAAAAACAAAGGAAAAGACCAGTTGGTATTATGCAAAAGTGGTCGCAGTCGCTGACGGGAGCAGTCGCTTAGGAGAGCTTTTTTAAAAATGACTAGTGCTAACTCGTAACAAGAGCTGGTCGCTTACGAGAGTGGTCGCAATTATATCTTCGACTGTGCGTTCCTGGTTTTTAACGATGCTGTAATTATCGGCATAGCGAAATTAAATGGGATTTTGGCATAAATGAATTTGACGTTTTTTAATGAAATCCCCCCTCCATTTGAAACAAAAGAATTCACGCCTAGCGCTATTTTAATCCCCCACAAATATTTGAAGAACGCGACGTTAAACGTCGCTTTGGTCCTAAAATCGAGCGTCCGGCTTGTTATGTTTATAATTAAGGTTAAGCTTATTAGTATGTTAGCCAATGTGAATTATTGAATTATATTTATATTATTAAAATTCACAAGTCGTATTCTTCCTCAAAGGTCGCTACTCTGAACGTCGCTAATTGCTGTTATAAGTTTGTCACACGGCAGCACGACTTAGTTATTAAAGCTTTAAATCTGACAAAAAGCTTAAGAAACATAAAATCGTTTGCACACGTGAATTTAACCGTTCGATAGACAGTACAATACATTCACTTATCGGCAGAAGTTCTTTGTAAAACATTCTTTTCTTTACAAGGCCTCTTCTTACGAACAGCACCTATCTTCCGAGCTTTATTGCAGCAGTGGTCACCCTTTCACGAGTCAAAACAAAGACCGTGGAGGTGTTTGTTTACCTTTACTCGGACTCTGTTTTTTTTTTCATGTGATCTATTTGTCTCAAGGTCATGGAAGGTCACAGCCAGCTAGCCAATTGCGTGCGCAGAAAAACGAAGGCATTGTTTAAACCATGGCGCTACCTAGTTCCCAAGCCCCCCAATTTGGATGTCGCAAAAGAAGGCAGAATCCTGTGCGATGTGTGCTTTCCCTCCTATTATTTGCAACATAACGCGTACCCAGTTTCAAACTATCACCTCGATAAACCAAAGAAATACTACTTTTGCGAGACGCCTATTGTATTTTAGCTTCATTAAAATGTTCAACTTTAACGCGGAAAGTAAGGAAAGCATCAGAAAATTATTCCTTGGTTGGTTAAGGAATAATTGGCTTTAAATTTGTAGAACGTAATAAATAGTTGCAGTTTCGAGAGTAGCGTGGAAGTAGCTTTTAGAATATGGGAAGCGCAGGTATAGGGGAAAGATGAGGTAATGGTACAAAGTTACGATGATAATGTGCTTTCCCCCCTATTATTCTAGGGAGAATAGTTCAACGGACAGGATGCATGATCTGATTAACGAATGGTACCAGCAAACGACTTTATGTTGTCTACAAACCCGTGATAATTAAAATCTAATAGGGTGGGATATTTGACAGCCTGTTTATTTGAATCGCATTTTAGGTACACGCACAGGGCATGCAGCGCCTGGGGTGTATCGATTTATCACATTTACTGCAGCAGATAAATATTTAACATTTATATTTCGCAAGTACTTGAGCAAGCAATTCCCTCCTCAGTTGGAAGACGTAATCGGAGTTCACATCGTCAAAAATCCATTGAAGGGACCCCTTCCTCCCTTACTCCTAACGTCCCCCTCAATTAAAGCTGCATGAACGTCACACTTGTATCCTAATTGCTGTCAACCACCTCACAAACCGATTTTCAAAGAAAACGTGAAAGAAAAGGCCGTGTAGACAGGCAATTTACGATGCAGTTATAGGGGCGGCTGCAACTTGGAAATATGTGTAACTGAAAACAGAGCCCACGCGAGTTGGCCGGTGTAAAGGAAAAAGGTCAGAACGCACCAGGGGCTCCTTCAGTGCAACGTTTTCGCTGACATTACATTTGCTCTGCTCTCGTCGCCGTGCATCATTTCTAAAACGAAATCAAATCGCTACGAACTCCGTACGCGTGCATCAGAGAGGTCGTGACTAAAACACCACACGAGTACTACGGGTAACATACGAGTAACACACGGATACATACGGAGTACATACGAATACATACGAGTCACATACCACTTACATACGGGTACATACAGATACATACGAGTGACATAAAAGTAACATATTAAGGTATTTGAAATTAACGCGACTTAAATTAACGCGAATTGAAGGGAAAATTACTCCCCAATAAAGGACATTAACGCGAAAGAGGGCGTAAAATTTCAAAACGAGGGAAATTAACGCAATTAACACAAAGAAAACACCTTTCGGTCACAACCAGAACAAATTTATTTCTAACTGAATACAAAAATCACGAACAAAACAGGTCAACAGGTGTGTGAGGCAATTTCTTTACAGACAATGTGCGTTAAATTCTGCCTAAATGTAGGAAAGCTATCGTTTTCTGGGTGTCAAGAATATCCAAAGTATGGGATTAAAATGATGGAAATTAAGGTCTCGCGGTAATTAACACCCCACTTAATTAACAACGCGGAAATTAACGCTCACAAAAATTAACGCGACTTAAATTAACGCGAATTTTTACAATTCGCGTTAATTTCATTTCATTGTAACAGGCGAAAAAGACATTAAGTCTTAAGCTGGACTAACGGTCAACAAAAACAGGATGTGCAAAAGCCACCGCCTTTGAATTGACTTGCTCGAGTCTTCCTCTTTTATTCATTGCAAATAAAACATGGTTTTACTCCTTTCTTTCCGAATTCAATACAAGAACGAGTTTATTTATTTTAGGCTACTGAATTCAACACCGTTAAGATATAACGTTGCGTTTTGTGTCAATACGCTTTTTAATATGATCAACGAAACAACTGTTTTAGACGAGAAAATAAACGTGCTTCTTGTCAACTTTATAATATGGCTATAAGACAAGTGTTTTATTTTTTCAACGAAGGTGTTCAACGAAAGAAAATGTTTTATTTATTGAATGTTCTAACAAATAATTCAAGTCTACTGTCATATTGTGAAAACTAAAGAAACCAATAAAACAACAAAATAAACACACCCATTGAAATAAAAACCTCGTCTCCTTTTCCACAAGCGTGACTTCTCAAAGAAGAATTTCTCTGCTGGCGTTCTGGACAACATGCACTAATATATTTTCGAGACGAGGAAAGGAAAGAAGATACCGACCATATTCTTGTGGTCGTAGGAAGAATTTCGTGCGGTTGAGCCAATTTCTATATCACTACCGCTAAATCGTGACTCTCAACTCCATACAGAGCCGTGTTTGTCTTCACAGCCTCTTTTGTACCGCTGGTTCGACTTCAGTCTCCAAGGAAACTTCCAAAGTTTTTCACCACGCTCACAAGCCTTTCACTCCATCAATTCCTCAAAACTCCACGTCTTGCAAAAACTTTGCAAGAACTTCAGTTGTTAAACGAAAATTGAGTCCAGTCGACTGCATCACACCTTTTTACTGGGACCCGCTCGCCGGTTTCATCGCCCAACCTATTCCCGCCCTGGTTTTACACTACACTACACTACACCATGAACCCGGAGATAAGTGATTGCTTCATAGAGCGACTCAGTATACACACATATTGTGAAAACAATGTTCACTTTCTGACCAAAAGTCTAAATAGGCAAAGCCGGGTAGATTATTTAATTTTTACGTAGTTAGTTACTTTTTCCCTTATTATCCTAGATTTATTTATTTATTTATTTTCTTTTTTTTTTTCATTATTTATTTCATCACATTTTTTCTGTTATTACACTTTATTATAATTTTATATTTTTCTCATAATCTTGTAAATATTAGTAGTTATCTTTTAGTTAGGAGAGCAGTTTTTATATGGGAATTCAGTTTCCCCCTATTTCTTTCTTTTACCTACTGTACTTTTATTTATTTATTTACTTATTTATTCATTTATTTTACTCCTTTATTATGTTACTGTACAGTTGGTATAAAGTATAATTAAAATTAAATTTAATTTTAAAAAACTTCTCCTTTAGGCCCTGTTTACGTGTGTTTACATGAGTGATTTCACCCCGAGATGATTTCATCCCGGTCTTCAGCACCGGGATCAAATAATTCCGGGGCAAACACTTACAGGTAAATGACCAGACACCGAGATGAAAGTCATCCCGGGATGAGATAAAAGTCATCCCGAGATGAAACTCATCCCGGGGTGAAATCATGATCACTCATGTAAACAGGGCTGTCTAAGACTGAAAGAGACGCCAACAGACTTAAATTCGTCAAGGTGAAATCCGCTTCTATTGCAAAATTTTAAAAGACTTCATGACTTGAATGCCGTAAAAAGCACTAGACAAGTGTGAAACCTGTTCACCCAAAAAAACATTCCAGATTTATAGGGATTTAAGTACACAGTATTCACTTTTTTAACGGTCTTAAGTATTCGGATTCGTGGCACAATCCGGGTAATTTCGAATCCTTGATTCATCTCTTTGTGCGTAAACACGATCGCGAATCCGGTACCAAAAGTGACCGACCGGGGGGATTCGTCACAGGGATCCGGTAAGTTTTGCTCTGGTGTAAACTTCGCCTAAACACTGGTCTGTAACAAGTAAACGTCAAAGATTCCTAGCCGGCGTAAGAAGCGTTTCCGAAGGTGTTCTTTGAAGCATTACTGGTTGGACCGAAAATTGGGGCGAAGGGAAAAATGGAGCCCTAATTTCGGCGCGACCAAAAAGCAAAAAATGATTCAAACGCACGCAATAGCCTACGGAAATGCTTGCACGCAAGCTAAACGTTTCCTGGCAATTCGGCTGTGTTGCCAGGAGCTCTAACAAAACGTTCATTTTATCCCTTTGTTATTGGTTCACCAACATGACAGCAACGCCATTGTCATTTCAATCTCTAGGGATTGGCTGCAAAACACTAACACTCCATATTTTTCTGCCGCATTACGTATGCAAACAATTTGAGTCAAACTTGGCTTAAATGGGATTAATTGAAACCTCTTATGTCCAGAAGTATATTACTGCCTTGTTTCAATTTCCCTTCATCTACGGCCACAGCACTTCTAGGACGAAAGTTGAGGTAAGTTTTAGACTCCGCATCATTTCGTTTGCGAAACTGTTTAGGAACAAGCAATGTCAAACCAAAAACATTACTCCAGCAACAACCATCATTTTTGTTCTCTTGTAGTTCAAATAATTCACGGCTTCTTAGCTACGCGGTACGCAGTCAAAGGGCGATACGCTTTTAGAACGAGAGAAACATATATTGCTATCACTTTCGCTCAGGCAACACGCCTTGAGAACGAGAGAAACATACAGATTGCTGTCACTTTCCAGTTGACTTTCTCAGACGACCGCGTGGACAAATAGAATATTTTAAATCAGTTTCTGCGTACCGCGTAGGCACCGACAAAAAAAACAGTTGATGTGGCAGGGTATTCTGCAGTTAAGCCAAATAGGGTCGGTTTCAGACTGCGTTGCGTTGCAAGATAAATCTGAAAAATTCAGATCAATTCGACGTTGAGCGCTTCAAAAAAGTAGTCCCGGTTATGTCTGAAACGTCCACTTATACTAGCAGTAACAATGTGAAGATATACATTTTATACATTGGAAACTCTGGTTATTCCAAAATGGCCAAGGTAACCAGCTCATCAGGCCATATGGTGCTGGCTGGGAATATCTGGCATTGACAAGAAATTTAGCGACAAGTCAGTATTGAAATGTTTGACTCGCCGACAGGCTTGTACTCCCCCTTACTTACTGATGAGTGTATATGCACCGATGCTGGTTATAATGTAACCATTTCAGTGTTTGCTGCACATGAGTTTTTGTTCTGTTGTTATTTTGAGTGAAAAGAGTGCAGTTCGAGTTCATGTTTCGTACACTTCTCAATTCTTAGCTTTCAAATCAACCGTTGTTTTTAGCGCGTTGAGTTGAGAGGCGGCTGTGTTCGCAGACTAAGAGCTGTTAACGTAAGAACTTCGCAGAGCCATTGATAAGCTATCTATCGATCTCCCTAAGCGTTTTTAAACACCTATATCTGCGTCCAGAATCTGTCAGTTGTTTTTATGTCCTTGTAAGAAGGTAAGTACCGAGTCCTTTCCTGCCACCGCCGTCTACTATAAGTTAACGGCAGTTAAGTAAGGGTTAGACAATGAACGCAAGTGTTTTTTGGGATATAGCAGCCGTGGTTACACCACCCTAGGTAAACTTGATTTTCCCAGTATAATTTTCCCTTGGTAAGATAGCTGGTGTTTTTATTTGCCTGGGTAAATAAGGTTACATGTACCAAGGGAATTTTTATGGCGAGTAGCTTTCCCGGGAGAAAACAGGGACAATTGAGAGATTATCGTGTATTACTCCTTCAGTTTTTACTGTTTAATACAGTTACGCTTTAAGAGCAGTGAGGTGCAGGATTGCAGAAAATTAATTCAGAGTTGAAAAGAACGAGGCTATAACAAATGTGCTGTTTTGTTATTCTTTTGTTATCCAATGAGATGCAAATTAGTGTAAAGCGTTTTTGTAAGGGTTAGACAATGAACGTGATGGGATATGGTGTCCTAAGCAAGGTAGAACGGCCTCGTTGCCTTTGATCTTGCGAGGGACGCTATATCCCATAGAACACGAGCGTTCATTGTTTAACCGCCTTAGAACATGGTCCCCACGAATTTTCGTTTTTCGTGCAGATTGCATTTTCGCATTTTAATTTTGCAGTTCACACCTTCGAATCACGTTGCTATTTTGGTTACGATATTTGCCCTTCTTTACACGTGGCTTTGCGTTACAATGGTTTTCAGTGTTTCACGCGGTTTTTAGCAGTCAGTGCGTATAAGGCATAAGTCGATGACCTTGAGGCAGATGACCTTGAGGCAGAAATTGCAACCCAAGATTTGCTTACTTCAACTCTTCGCCGCGGCCGTTTGGGTTGTACGACATTTTTAACTATTCAATTTGCCAATCCCCTGCATACATTGCGGCCGCAATGTGCATACATCCCCCATCTCGACCACCTTTACACTTGCATCTGCACTTGCATCTTGCCTGAAGTACACTACCTCGGTTTGCACCTCTACCCTCAAGAATAAACCAAAGATCGTAGTACTCCTTTCTTTCATCCGTTTTGATTTTCATGAGAGGCCGCACTTTGGCTACATATACATGGACACCCTCTTGATTCAACTGAGCAGTTAGTAATGATTCTACATAATCATCACTGAATAAGCGATAATCTTCAAATGACTTGTAAGCAGCGAGCCCATGCTAGTCGTAATCAGTGCAGCGGTGGTAAATCAAACAACCCAAACAGCAGCGGCGAGTCAAAGTTGTTCGCGGACTTCAGAGAAAATGGATTAGGAATTAGCCTGTCATGAATTATTAAATGCTCTGCATCATTGGTTTGATCTTTTTCGAAGTTTGGATCCACCGGCAAAACCATTCTTTCGACTGCAGAGGTGATTCCCATTAGCGAAGTTTTCAAATATCCGCTTTCTGAAACTCGACGTTCCTGCATAATTCAGCCATGTTCATGGCGTTGAAGTCGCTCTTATTCTTCTGCTTTGACATTTTGAATTATATAGTAACGGGAACTTGAAATAGCGACTCGTAATTTGTAGACGTGTGGTTGTTTGGGAACCGAATGTCCGAACTTTCGCTGTTTGTTTACATCAAAAGTCGCGTGACAATACACGTGAAAATCTAACGCCGAAAAGGTGAAATCTGATCAATTGTCTGATAACTCGTGGATTCTTGTGGCTTGCCTGTTTGTTATATTTCTCTATTCTCAGTTAAATTCGACCTCTGAACGTTTGTTAAGCGACTTAATGTGGTGTTTACGCCGCTTTTGGCATATTAGGTACGTTGAATTTGTTTCGATTAGGAACTTGATAGGTTTTTTCAGCCTCTCATGTTTATATTTGTGACAATAAAGGATCTGAAATATTATCTGCAACGTGATGAGTTTCCCTGCTGATGTCTATAACGTCGGGCCCGGCTTATATAAAATTCTTCTGCAGGATGTTGTGTTTCGTATCATGGAGTGTGATCTATAGTCCCTCTTCGTCATGAAATTGAAGTCGTAGCTTCTTTATAGCCATGCAACGTGTAATAGATGGCTGAACCCCGCTTCAGTCAAACATGTGAAAGCAAAGTTATGAGAACGCCTAAAACACGAGCGTGGGAGTCGTGCAAGACTGCCATCCCCATTTTACACAGTTGATCTATGAGTTTTCTGAACTAGAAATAGAACACAAAATAAACGGTTTCAGACCTTTGTACTGACCAATTTATTGCAACATTGAAAAAAAAATTCCTACCGCGTGTCTTCTTTTCCTCCTCCATGATCTGGCACGAAAACTTTGTCCCAGTCTTCCGCTCCGTTAAGAAAATGTTAGGGGAGGGGAGTAGGGGAGGGGGGTTGGTCAAAGTCGAAAGTCGAAAGTGAGAAGTGAGAATTCGCAGCCGGATTTTCGCACTTCAGAAATCGAAATTGGCGATTTCGACTTTTCAAGTTGAAAATTGACTTTCTAAAGCGACTTCTTAGTTCGTAAATCGACTTGATTTTTGAGTTTGACTTTTCACTTTGCAGATCGACTTTTGATTTTGTGTTTTTGACTTTCGATGGCCGCTGTCGGCCGCCGTATTTGCTACCTTTTGACAATATCGAACATGAAGAGAATGACTTAAAGTTAAGTAACATTTGGCTTTTTTTTTTCGTTATTGCTAATACACTGTAAGGTTGCATTTTTTATTAAAAGACAACAATATAGTGTAAAACGAATAGCCCTTTTCACAGTTAACTTTTCTCATTTGCATTACAATGTTTTTGAACGTGGATGTGAGGCAATTTCGGGCACATCCACGTTCAAAAACATTGTATTGCAAAGGAGAAAAGTAAACTGGGAAAAGGGCAATTGGCTCGACGTCGCCATCGTCGTTATTGGTTTTATCGCTTTAGTTGCAACCATTCACGGAGAATCTGCGCATTCATTAGAAGGTTCTACTTAGGGCCTGTTTACAAGGACGGAGGGTTACTTTAGCAAGCGGGTTACCAAAGCAAGCGGGTTACCCTAGCACTCACACATTTCCTCTTTTTGTCTTCGTCGTGTTTACAAGGCAGCCAGGGCTACCCAGGTAGGCGGGTTACCCTATCTGCGTGCTAGGGGTGGGTTAACTTTTTCCCTTGTAAACACTCCAGGTAGGGTTAACCCGCTTACTCGGGTTAAACGTTCTACTTGTTTCAACCCTTGGTAACCACCAGGCGCATTAAGTTGTCCCGGGTGGTAGGGTTACCCTGCTTGTGAAATTTTGCTTGTACCCGGGCTATCTTTGACCTTCCTGCTCGGGTCGCGTTAACCCGCTTGCTAGGGTAACCCTCCCTCCTTGTAAACAGGCCGTTAGTAGCTTTGATACACAGGGAAATTGTGGGGTGAAATTAGTATTCACAGAGAATTTCTGCATTCATTAGTGGTTTATAGTCCTTAGCTTGCTCTATCCCATAGAGCATACTAATGAGGCTTTCAAACAAAGGAAACCAAAACCTCATTAGTATGCTCCATGGGATAGAGCATACTAAAGACTATGTAGAACCACTAATGAATGCAGTAATTCTCTGTGTATATTAATTTTACCCCACAATTTCCCCGTGCTTCAAATCGCCCGCCACTTTACATAATTTCAGACAGTTTATGGACTATAGAGCATCTCAATGCTAGACACTGATTGGCTGAGTGGGTGTGACCATGTTCTAAGGTACGGTAATTCCCTAGTTAAGACAACATATTCATTTAACCAAGGGTGGACTTATTTCCAAAATACGCGCATAGTTTCGCTTTGGCATGTGCGTATTTTTTTACTGTTCTTATCTTAGAAAACAGAAAGAAATAAGTTAGTTGCAGAGTATCCTGCACATAAATTCCCCCCCCCCCAAAAAAAAATATGTACGGAAAATATCCCAGCTATGCTACTGTATGTGGAGGTTTAAACACCCCTCCCCAAGTTGTGATGCGTACACCAGTTTCTACCGGTTTAACACGTTTGACCTGCTTAATGTTCACATACCCGTCTCTATCTAAATTGCCAGGAACGATGAGATGCATTGCGAGGAGGGTACATTGGGTATTATTAGTGGTCGTCCCGCAAGTTATTCTGATCCTGTTCAGCTCCTGGGACAAGAAAACCGAAATGGGAGAGACCGAATCAATCACAGCAGGAGCGAATGTGACAAACAAGACAAGGGAGGCTGAGTCAAACGCAAACAAACCAAGGTTGAACGTCATCATTTTGACGCACATGAGTTCTGGATCAACATTTCTCGGCAACCTCTTTAACTTGCACCCAGACGTGTTCTATCTTTATGAGCCTCTCAACGAGCTAAGGATGGTAGTTCATGGCGATCGCAAGAATTTGGGCGAGTGGAATGTCTTAGATGAGAAGGCAGAAGAAGCATACAGGACTGACTTTTCCAACTTGCTTCGGGACTTTTTCACATGCAACTTTCAAGGAAATAAAACAATTGATTATCTTTTTCCTGGCTGGTTAAGAAATATTCAGAGATCCCAAAACTACCTGGCATGGAGGAGCACAAACACAAGACTTACCAAAGCATCAGTCAGAGAGGCTTGCAAGTCAAAAAGAATCACAGTTGCCAAAATCATGCAAACACGATTTCCGGGTGAAATTGGAATACGAGAATTGCAGCGAGTCTGTAGCTCTGAACCCGATAACTTTGAGTGTCTGATAGCTCATCTTGTAAGGGATCCTCGAGCTGTTATATCGTCTTTAATTATTAATAAGTTTTATATGCCAGTCGGGCCTAAGAGAAAGTTGATTACCGAAAAAAACACACCTCTTGAAGGAAAAGAAATGATAAGGCACAATTCAGAAATCTTATGTTCATTACTGGAAGTCAATTTGAACTACATAAATGAGGAATGGTCAAACTGGTTTAGTGGTCGCTACATCTTGGTTCGTTATGAAGACACTGCTATCGATTTGCTTGACACAGTTTTCAAGGTGTACAATTTTACGGGACTTCCCATGGTTGCTTCCATCAACAACTGGATTCTTGAAGGTAAACAGCCCCCTGGCGTTAAAAATCGCAACCCTGCTTTCAGCGTTTCCAAGAATGATGTCAAAAGAATTGAGAAATGGAGATTTCGCCTTGACACCTCCCAGGTATTCGAGTTTGAAAAAGGGTGTTGGCCTCTGATGTACATGATGGGGTACATTTCTGTTAATGGCTCTGAACGTGTTCTGCGTGATACCAGCCAGAAGCTTTGGGCTGATAAGATGCCTTTCCTTTTTGCTGGCTGGGAGTGGTAAACGAAACCTCAGGAAAATATCGAACTTTGGGTCTATTTAACAGACTCAAACTTTACAGCCTTGGTGTCAAGGTTGTAATATATTCTCACTAGGGCCATCTGCAAGCAATGCCTTAGACTAGATAAGATATGGGAGACTCAGCCCTTAACACAACATAACATAAACTATATTTAATCTCGAATTTACAGAGTAGCATTTCTGCAATTTTCTTTGCGCTTAGCTGGCGAAAGGAGTTGAAAAAAAAAAAACCGCTTGAAGGGAAAGAATTCAAAAATTGTATGTTGGATAGTCGAAGTTACTTTAATTTGAACTACGTAAACAAGGAATGGTCAAACTGGTTTAGTGGCCGCTAAATCTTGATTCGTTATGAAGACACTGCTAACAGTTTGATTGGAGCAGTTTTCACGAGGTGTACTATTTTATCGGTATCCGCATGGTTTTTTCATTGACAACTTGATTCTTGAAGGTAAACAGCCCCCTAGGGTTAAAAACCACAGCTCTGCCTTCAGCAGTTTCTAAGAATGTCAAAAGAATCGAGAAATGCCGAGATTTCGCCTTGACAACTCCCAAGTATCCGAGTTTGAGGAAAGGTGTTGGGCTGTGATGTACATGATGGGTACATTTATTAATGCCTCTGATCGTGTCACGGGAAGCCCTCAGATCAAATTGTTGTTGTTCGGTGTTTTTATCAAGGGGCCATTTTGAATAATTTATACGCAGTCAGATTGTGTGAAGTCTGGAAAAGAGAAACCACGACGCAAAACTGGGGGTTCGGAGAATCTCCGGAGCTGCCGATTGCCTGCCGAGAATATGACGTTCTCATTTGACAAGAGTTACGAACAGTTTCAGAAGGCTTCGGTTCCAGACCTGCCATTCAAAGTGGCGGCATCGGTTCCAGACCTTACTTAAGAAACGATTCTTATTTTATGTGAGGGCTCCCTGTCATGGTGTTCTACAAACCACAAGCTGTGGACTGAAAAGATGTCATTTCTTTTTCCCCGTTTAGAGTTGGAAAATTGCGCCACAGTTCCCCTTCTAAAAAATTTACAGAAACAAACAAACTGCACACACAGGAAAATGTTGTGCTTTAGCATTTAACAGATTCAAATGTTACAACGTTGGTTGTTAAGGTTGGACGGGATTTCTTACTATTGTACGTCGGTATAATCGGTGTGACTTACCACTTTTTAACAGTTTTTAACGTGTGCATACCCTGTCAAATACCCGTAGGCCTAGTACAAGAAGAAACCGAACAGATCTTTTAACCTTGAAACTGAAAAGCCAACATTAATTAAACATACGCTTAAGAAGCTAAGTTTACTTTGTTAAGACGGACATGTAGGGCACCGTCTTCCAGTTCTAGTTCAGTTCAGTTCTGTATTTGTAATATATTGACTGTTTTCATGTAAATAAAGTTTTATTGTTGTTCTACGAAAGGTTTGTCGTAGTCGGTTGTTCAAGGTCACGACTGATTGACTGGTTGCTTAATGGGGGTAGGGACGGAAGAGGGCCTATGTTGTGACCGTGGTTTGGGTGTGTTATTTGCAATGCCTCCATGACACTTATATTTTGAGGTTTTAGGGACCCTTTGAAAAACTGTTGCGCTGCAATGCGTGGGTGCACGCGCACGTGTTTCAACTGGATTCCTTCGTGTGCCAAACAAGCCCCTTGGGCCCCGCGAGTACAAATTTGCATGTAAAACTGCATTCTTGAGATGCCTTTGAGCAGGCAACTTGTGCAGATCATAGACAGAAACAAATTTCCACCCGATTCGAAAGTTTGTGTTGGATTTTAAGGATCAGTTCGCGGACGCAAATGAGTCAAAATCAGGCAAAATCAAACTAAGAAGACTGTTTTTTCGGAAACCGGGATTCTTTTGTCAAAGGCACAAGGATTAGTGTATTAATTTTGGCGAAATTCTAAGGCGGTCGCTAATTCGAGGTTCTGGAAACTGCAAACCTTGTGAGTATAAAACCGCCTCCCGGAGCTTTAAATCGACAAACCAAGCCCATAAAAACAAACATTAACATAGTGTTCATGTTTCTAAGCGTTTTAATTTGACTTTCATCCGTTGAAAAAGCCGTAATTGTCGTATTTGCAAAATCCTTTGTTCGCAAACGAAGCCGCCATTAATATACAGCTAGCACAGGTCCGCAACACAGAGGATGGTAAGCCTGTGGTTGTGTTCAAATTCGTAGCAGTTGTAAACATTGTAAATAGAGTGAAGTATTAAGGTGGCTCCCTAGAGTTTCTACAAAACTGACTATACGAACTGGCAAGACTTGCAAAAGAAGCTCTAGTTCTATTGTCTTGCAATCTTTTTTCCTGAATTTTACCAGTAAGGTTACCAGCATGATTACCCTTATTTTTCAGTAGCTTCTAGTAGTTCAAAAGTTTTTCTTCCGCAGCCTGCTTTAAACTTTTTGTAGATGTCCTGCCAAAGTTTGTATGGGTGGAGGTATCGCTTGCAGTCATACAAACATCTGAATTTGTTAAGTTTCTAGACTGAAACAATATCCAACACCTGACACAATCCAAAAGTACAAAAGAAAAAAAAAACAACAACAACAACAAAACAAACAAAACTGAAGAAAGCAAAAAAACTAAATAAAACTTGGTTTTGATGTTCTGCGTGATTATTTAGCTATGTCTCTCCTCTAATAAACACTGCATTAGGTTCTTATAGAATCAAAATAAGCGATAAATATTAGAGAACAAACTATTCGATGTTCTAGCGACAATGTCTAGTTCATTCCACTGTCTTGTGAGAGAGACTATAGTGAACGGTTCTTTCCATGGCGTTGTTCCTTTCTCTCAATATGTGAGTACTTTTTAGTTAGAGTGAGTTTCTTTGGCAACCACCCTAACAAGCAACCATCTTAGAGTCTTACTTAGGCCACAATCTTAATGAAAACTCGTCACCGAGATCTCGTCCAATTAAAAGGTCTAGTTTATTCAGGATCTCTTCTAAATCTCGTGGGGGCGCGGTGGTGCAGTGGTTAGCGCGTTGGACTTCAGATCTGAAGGTCGGTGGTTCGACGCCCAGTCCCTGCCATCGTGTTGTTTCGTTAGACAATAAACTTTACCCCACATTGTCTCTCTCCACCCAGGTGTATAAATGGGTACCGGCGACATACTGCTGGGGGATAACCCTGCGATGGACTAGCATCCCGTCCAGGGGGGAGTAGCAATACTCTCAGTTGCTTCATGCTACGGAAACCGGGATAAGCTCCGGCCGTGTGGGCCTCCTTGGCCCGAGTGCTACTTTATCCTTTATCCCTTCTAAATCTCACATCTGCGACCATTTCCTTAGCTTAATCTCGAAAGTACAGAAGTCGCGTCGCTTGCCAGAGTTCCTAAAATTAAATTTGATTTTTTTTTTAAGTTTTAAGTTGGGGCTCTCTTCTATGACAGCGAAGGTTTTTGAAAACGAAACTCGGATTATTAAATGTTTGGCCTGAGGGCAAAAACAGAGCAATCAAAGTTGTTTGATATGAAATACATTACGTCAAAGGCTACATCCAGACACGGGCAGAAAAATAAGCCGAAAATAATACTTCGTTCAAACTTCCTGTCCCAAACGTGTTTGTCTATAAAACGGTCGAACATCAATTTGAACTTATAACACAGAGTTTGGCAAGCTTGCCTTGGAGATCTTTCTTCGAGTAATCGAGACAGTGCAAGAGCAAGACAAGGTATAACAGTTAAATCATTTCATCTTTGTTTAGTTGGTATTATAGCTCTTTGTGGCAGTGCTCGACACCTGTTTACAGGATAAAAACGTTAGATTTTCCTTGTATAGCTCAAAAGTTAGAAACAAAAGTTAGAAACAAATTGAGCAATATGATAAACAACACCACAAGAAAGAAGTCCATAGCTTTCATATGAATGATCTCACAATCAGTTTACAGACGCTGTGGCATAAACCATAGGAAAGTAAGCGCTCAGTAGGGCTCATTTCAAAGTCCACACTTAAGGATCTTACTGGGTGTCATAGATTCGTGTCACCATTTCTTTTTTTGGCTGATTTTTTCGATTTATTCAGATATCTTTTCGATTGCTGCATTATTTTAAACGATTACTCGGATTTCACAGCGCAATCAAGGTAATCAAGCCAGTACTTGGCCACTGTTCAAGTCAGCTACCGTTATGTGCACGTTTTCTTTGATTTGTAGGGTACTTGTGCAAAGGTACCTCCGTTGATATTTTCCCAGCGTATGGCATATACGTTGAAGCCATGTCGGTTTTACACTAACAAGGACCCCCTTATGGCATGCAACATAGTGGATGTCTTTGGCCATTGCTTTTTCCCACTGGTTATTATTTGTGCTCACTTTAGTGACCAAACTCAAATTCATACGCAAATTGACGCAAGTTTTTCACGTCTGACCACATGTAGTTTGGTATGATTTGGGCACCCAGCGCAAGTCGACGGAAGTGTTGTTTTCCTTACTAGTGTTGCCAGCGCTGTTGCAAAGTTTTTAAAGTTTTTTTGTTTTGTTTTGTGCAACTTGTGTCTTCTGTGCAACTCAACTTGCGTTGAGTTTTTTTTTGTGTGTGCGCCTTTTGACCGCTTGCCTGGGGTTTAAATATATATTCGAACTGGGAACCGTCAATTGGAAACTCATGACAACATAAGAAAACTTTTCCGAGAATTAACCGTCTGAAACTTACCAAGTTGGTATGGGTGGAGGTATTGCTTCTAGTAATTCAAAAGTTTTTCTTCCGCAGCCTGCTTTAAACTTTTTGTAGATGTCCTGCCAAAGTTTGTATGGGTGGAGGTATCGCTTGCAGTCATACAAACATCTGAATTCGTAAAGTTTCTAGACTGAAACAATACCCAACACCTGACACAATCCAAAAGTGCAAAAACAAAAAAAAACAAGAAAAAAAAACAAAAAACAAAAGACAAAAAACAAACAAAAAAAAAAGCAAAAAAAAACTAAATAAAACTTGGTTTTGATGTTCTGCGTGAGTATTTAGTTATGTCTCTCCTCTAATAAACACTGCATTAGTTTCTCATAGAATAAAAATAAGCGATAAATACTGGAGAACAAACTATTCGATGTTCTAGCGACAATGTCTAGTTCATTCCACTGTCTTGTGAGAGAGACTATAGTGAACGGTTCTTTCCATGGCGTTGTTCCTTTCTCTTAATATGTAAGTACTTTTTAATTAGAGTGAGTTTCTTTGGCAACCACCCTAACAAGCAACCATCTTAGAGTCTTACTTAGGCCACAATCTTAATGAAAGCTCGTCACCAAGATCCCGTCCAATTTAAAGGTCTAGTTTGTTTAATCTCGAAAGTACAGAAGTCACGTCGCTTGCCAGAGTTCCTAAAATTAATTTTTTTTTTAAAGTTTTAATTTGGGGCTGTCTTATATGACAGCGAAGGTTTTTGAAAACGAAACTCGGATTATTAAATGTTTGGCCTTCGTTCAAACTTCCTGTCCCAAACGTGTTTGCCTATAAAACGGTCGAACATCAATTTGAACTTGTAACACAGAGTTTGGCAGGCTTGCCTTGGAGATCTTTCTTCGAGTAATCGAGACAGTGCAAGAGCAAGACAAGGTATAACAGTTAAATCATTTCATCTTTGTTTAGTTGGTACTATAGCTCTTTGTGGCAGTGCTCGGCACCTGTTTACAGGATAAAAACGTTAGATTTTCCTTGTATAGCTCAAAAGTTAGAATCAAAAGTTACAAACAAATTGAACAATATGATAAACAACACCACAAGAAAGAAGTCCATAGCTTTCATATGAATGATCTCACAATCAGTTTACAGAGGCTGTGGCATAAACCATAGGAAAGTAAGCGCTCAGTAGGGCTCATTTCAAAGTCCACACTTAAGGATCTTACTGGGTGTCATAGATTCGTGTCGCCATTTCTTTTTTTGGCTGGTTTTTTCGAGTTATTCAGATATCTTTTCGATTGCCGCATTATTTTAAACGATTACTCGGATTTTACAGCGCAATGCAAAGCAATCAAGCCAGTACTTGGCCACTGTTCAAGTCAGCTACCGTTATTTGCACGTTTTCTTTGATTTGTAGGGTACTTGTGCAAAGGTACCTCCGTTGATATTTTCCCAGGGTATGGCATATACGTTGCAGCTAAATATAAGCTAAAAAGCGTACAATCGTACACTGACTGCATGCCTTTAAACGAAGACCGAATCCAAAAAGTATAAATTGCGCCAATTTAAGATTACGGCCGCTGGTGAATTATGCTGGGCTTAGTATTTTGCGCCCTTTATTCGAAGCTTCTAAAAGTAGTATTTTATCAAATAAGAAAACGAATCAATTCATTCACTTTTTTGCTAGCCTTATTCTCAGACGGTCCGGGACGCTCGCGTTGTGCCTGTTTAGAAGCACCTCTTTTTCTTTCTACGGTCGACACAAGCTCTCGTAAGCGACCACCCCGAGAATTCTGAAAAGTGGTCGCAACTAGAGCTGGTCGCTCCAAGAGTGGGCTCTCGTAAGCGATCAAGGGATGAAACATTAGAAAGTGGTCGCTTACGGGAGCTTTTGGCAGAAAGCTTTAGTGCCATATGTTGATGGCTACTATTAAAAAAAATAGCATTGTAGTAATAAGATTGAAAAGTTTTTTTAATTGCCTATCACAGAAGACGTTCACGTATGTACAAGTCAAAGAACATTAGCGCTTATATTGTGTTTTACTCTAAAATTGATCAAGGAGTGAAAGCTTTTATTAAAGTGTTGACTGAGTGATCGCTTACGAGAACTTAAAAACAAAGGAAAAGACCAAGTTGGTATTATGCAAAAGTGGTCGCAGTCGCTGACGGGAGCGGTCCCTTAGGAGAGCTTTTAAATGACTAGTGCTAACTCGTAACAAGAGCTGGTCGCTTACGAGAGTGGTCGCAATTATATCTTCGACTGTGCGTTCCTGGTTTTTAACGATGCTGTAATTATCGGCATAGCGAAATTAAATGGGATTTTGGCATAAATGAATTTGACGTTTTTTTAATGAAATCCCCCCTCCATTTGAAACAAAAGAATTCACGCCTAGCGCTATTTTAATCCCCCACAAATATTTGAAGAACGCGACGTTAAACGTCGCTTTGGTCCTAAAATCGAGCGTCCGGCTTGTTATGTTTATAATTAAGGTAAAGCTTATTAGTATGTTAGCCAATGTGAATTATTGAATTATATTTATATTATTAAAATTCACAAGTCGTATTCTTCCTCAAAGGTCGCTACTCTGAACGTCGCTAATTGCTGTTATAAGCTTGTCACACGGCAGCACGACTTAGTTATTAAAGCTTTAAATCTGACAAAAAGCTTAAGAAACATAAAATCGTTTGCACACGTGAATTTAACCGTTCGATAGACAGTACAATACATTCACTTATCGGCAGAAGTTCTTTGTAAAACATTCTTTTCTTTACAAGGCCTCTTCTTACGATCAGCACCTATCTTCCGAGCTTTATTGCAGCAGTGGTCACCCTTTCACGAGTCAAAACAAAGACCGTGGAGGTGTTTGTTTACCTTTACTCGGACTCTGTTTTTTTTTTCATGTGATCTATTTGTCTCAAGGTCATGGAAGGTCACAGCCAGCTAGCCAATTGCGTGCGCAGAAAAACGAAGGCATTGTTTAAACCATGGCGCTACCTAGTTCCCAACCCCCCAATTTGGATGTCGCAAAAGAAGGCAGAATTCTGTGCGATGTGTGCTTTCCCTCCTATTATTTGCAACATAACGCGTACCCAGTTTCAAACTATCACCTCGATAAACCAAAGAAATACTACTTTTGCGAGACGCCTATTGTATTTTAGCTTCATTAAAATGTTCAACTTTAACGCGGAAAGTAAGGAAAGCATCAGAAAATTATTCCTTGGTTGGTTAAGGAATAATTGGCTTTAAATTTGTAGAACGTAATAAATAGTTGCAGTTTCGAGAGTAGCGTGGAAGTAGCTTTTAGAATATGGGAAGCGCAGGTATAGGGGAAAGATGAGGTAATGGTACAAAGTTACGATGATAATGTGCTTTCCCCCCTATTATTCTAGGGAGAATAGTTCAACGGACAGGATGCATGATCTGATTAACGAATGGTACCAGCAAACGACTTTATGTTGTCTACAAACCCGTGATAATTAAAATCTAATAGGGTGGGATATTTGACAGCCTGTTTATTTGAATCGCATTTTAGGTACACGCACAGGGCATGCAGCGCCTGGGGTGTATCGATTTATCACATTTACTGCAGCAGATAAATATTTAACATTTATATTTCGCAAGTACTTGAGCAAGCAATTCCCTCCTCAGTTGGAAGACGTAATCGGAGTTCACATCGTCAAAAATCCATTGAAGGGACCCCTTCCTCCCTTACTCCTAACGTCCCCCTCAATTAAAGCTGCATGAACGTCACACTTGTATCCTAATTGCTGTCAACCACCTCACAAACCGATTTTCAAAGAAAACGTGAAAGAAAAGGCCGTGTAGACAGGCAATTTACGATGCAGTTATAGGGGCGGCTGCAACTTGGAAATATGTGTAACTGAAAACAGAGCCCACGCGAGTTGGCCGGTGTAAAGGAAAAAGGTCAGAACGCACCAGGGGCTCCTTCAGTGCAACGTTTTCGCTGACATTACATTTGCTCTGCTCTCGTCGCCGTGCATCATTTCTAAAACGAAATCAAATCGCTACGAACTCCGTACGCGTGCATCAGAGAGGTCGTGACTAAAACACCACACGAGTACTACGGGTAACATACGAGTAACACACGGATACATACGGAGTACATACGAAATACGGAATACATACGAGTCACATACCACTTACATACGGGTACATACAGATACATACGAGTGACATAAAAGTAACATATTAAGGTATTTGAAATTAACGCGACTTAAATTAACGCGAATTGAAGGGAAAATTACTCCCCAATAAAGGAGATTAACGCGAAAGAGGGCGTAAAATTTCAAAACGAGGGAAATTAACGCAATTAACACAAAGAAAACACCTTTCGGTCACAACCAGAACAAATTTATTTCTAACTGAATACAAAAATCACGAACAAAACAGGTGTACAGGTGTGTGAGGCAATTTCTTTACAGACAATGTGCGTTAAATTCTGCCTAAATGTAGGAAAGCTATCGTTTTCTGGGTGTCAAGAATATCCAAAATATGGGATTAAAATGATGGAAATTAAGGTCTCGCGGTAATTAACACCCCACTTAAGTAACAACGCGGAAATTAACGCTCACAAAAATTAACGGGTATATCCTAAAAGCTGGACTGGACCCTGGACTCTGGACTCTGGACTCTGGACTTTTCCCTCTTGAAGCTTTATCCCCCCCGAAAAAACCTCTAATATCTCCCCCCCAAAAAAAACGTCCCCCCCCAAACAAATTCCGTTTCCAAATAAAAAAATTCAACTAAATCGGATTTTTTTCCTAATAAACAAGTTAGAAGTGTGCGAGTTTTCAAAAAACAACTTTATTCCCCCCACCCACCTCCCCGAAAGAACCTTTATGTCTCCCCATAAAAACTGCCCCCTCCCAAAAAATCCCCCTCCCCTCCCCCAAATAAAAAAATACAACTACATCGGATTTCTGATTGAAAGCGATTGAACAAACACTTGTCGTCTCAATGTTCTTGCACAAATCGGCATTGAAATCACGAATGCCATCGAACGACCCGACCCCAATCCTTAAAAAAAAAAAGTATTTGGCGTGCGAACGTGATTGCATTACACAATAAGCAAAGATCAGATAAAATTCTCTATTCATCGATGCGAAGTGTGCAAGCTCTTATCAGCTGCCAGTGACAATGTTGTTTACCTAAGGTGTTACATTTATTCTTGTTTTCAGTCAAGCATAAAGTATTGTGTCCTTGAAATAAATTGCATTTTTTTAGTACGTTACTAGTTCGATGGTCATACTAATGCTTGTTAATTGCAGCCGCTCAGAGGCTCTTTCCGCCCCCAGATAGGTTCTATTCACCGACACGTGCAAGGCCTTGCGTAGTTTTATCAACTAATCTGATAACAAGCTTTTGAAGTGCGCGCGCGGTGTCCGTGTTCTTTGTCTCATTAACAAAAGATTTTTAAAAAGCATAAGCATAATTAACTGTCCAGACAGAGACTTTGGTGTCTCAGTTGGCCAAGTTTAGGTGCTGTGATTTCAATTTTTTATTAGCAAAAAAAAAAACTTTTTCTGCAGGTCAAATAAAACTTTTTGGGAAGGGGCAGTTTTTAGGGGAAGACCTAAAGGTTTTTCCGGGGAGGTGGGGGGGGGGGGGAATAAAGTTGTTCGTTTGAAAACTCGCACACTTCTAACTTGTTTATTAGGAAAAAAATCCGATGTAGTTGAATTTTGTATTTGGGGGAGGGAAACTGATTTGTTTTTTTTTTGGGGGGGGGGAGGTTTTTTGGGGGGAGATATAGAGATTTTTTTCGGGGGGGGGATAAAGTTTTGGGAGTGGGCAGTTTTTAGGGGGAGACATAAAGGTTTTTCGGGGAGGTGGGTGGGGGGAATAAAGTTGTTTGTTTGAAAACTCGCACACTTCTTACTTGTTTATTAGGAAAAAAATCCGATTTAGTTGAATTTTTTATTTGGGAGAGGGAATTTTTTTTGAGGGGGGTAAAGTTTTTTGGGGGGAGATATAGAGGTTTTTTCGGGGGAGAGGGTAAAGTTTTAAGAGGGAAAAGTCCAGAGTCCAGAGTCCAGAGTCCAGAGTCCAGGGTCCAGTCCTGCTTTTAGGATATGCCAAATTAACGCGACTTAAATTAACGCGAATTTTTACAATTCGCGTTAATTTCATTTCATTGTAACAGGCGAAAAAGACATTAAGTCTTAAGCTGGACTAACGGTCAACAAAAACAGGATGTGCAAAAGCCACCGCCTTTGAATTGACTTGCTCGAGTCTTCCTCTTTTATTCATTGCAAATAAAACATGGTTTTACTCCTTTCTTTCCGAATTCAATACAAGAACGAGTTTATTTATTTTAGGCTACTGAATTCAACACCGTTAAGATATAACGTTGCGTTTTGTGTCAATACGCTTTTTAATATGATCAACGAAACAACTGTTTTAGACGAGAAAATAAACGTGCTTCTTGTCAACTTTATAATATGGCTATAAGACAAGTGTTTTATTTTTTCAACGAAGGTGTTCAACGAAAGAAAATGTTTTATTTATTGAATGTTCTAACAAATAATTCAAGTCTACTGTCATATTGTGAAAACTAAAGAAACCAATAAAACAACAAAATAAACACACCCATTGAAATAAAAACCTCGTCTCCTTTTCCACAAGCGTGACTTCTCAAAGAAGAATTTCTCTGCTGGCGTTCTGGACAACATGCACTAATATATTTTCGAGACGAGGAAAGGAAAGAAGATACCGACCATATTCTTGTGGTCGTAGGAAGAATTTCGTGCGGTTGAGCCAATTTCTATATCACTACCGCTAAATCGTGACTCTCAACTCCATACAGAGCCGTGTTTGTCTTCACAGCCTCTTTTGTACCGCAAAATAAACACACCCATTGAAATAAAAACCTCGTCTCCTTTTCCACAAGCGTGACTTCTCAAAGAAGAATTTCTCTGCTGGCGTTCTGGACAACATGCACTAATATATTTTCGAGACGAGGAAAGGAAAGAAGATACCGACCATATTCTTGTGGTCGTAGGAAGAATTTCGTGCGGTTGAGCCAATTTCTATATCACTACCGCTAAATCGTGACTCTCAACTCCATACAGAGCCGTGTTTGTCTTCACAGCCTCTTTTGTACCGCTGGTTCGACTTCAGTCTCCAAGGAAACTTCCAAAGTTTTTCACCACGCTCACAAGCCTTTCACTCCATCAATTCCTCAAAACTCCACGTCTTGCAAAAACTTTGCAAGAACTTCAGTTGTTAAACGAAAATTGAGTCCAGTCGACTGCATCACACCTTTTTACTGGGACCCGCTCGCCGGTTTCATCGCCCAACCTATTCCCGCCCTGGTTTTACACTACACTACACTACACCATGAACCCGGAGATAAGTGATTGCTTCATAGAGCGACTCAGTATACACACATATTGTGAAAACAATGTTCACTTTCTGACCAAAGGTCTAAATAGGCAAAGCCGGGTAGATTATTTAATTTTTACGTAGTTAGTTACTTTTTCCCTTATTATCCTAGATTTATTTATTTATTTATTTTCTTTTTTTTTTTCATTATTTATTTCATCACATTTTTTCTGTTATTACACTTTATTATAATTTTATATTTTTCTCATAATCTTGTAAATATTAGTAGTTATCTTTTAGTTAGGAGAGCAGTTTTTATATGGGAATTCAGTTTCCCCCTATTTCTTTCTTTTACCTACTGTACTTTTATTTATTTATTTATTTACTTATTTATTTATTTATTTTACTCCTTTATTATGTTACTGTACAGTTGGTATAAAGTATAATTAAAATTAAATTTAATTTAAAAAAACTTCTCCTTTAGGCCCTGTTTACGTGTGTTTACATGAGTGATTTCACCCCGAGATGATTTCATCCCGGTCTTCAGCACCGGGGCAAACACTTACAGGTAAATGACCAGACACCGAGATGAAAGTCATCCCGGGATGAGATAAAAGTCATCCCGAGATGAAACTCATCCCGGGGTGAAATCATGATCACTCATGTAAACAGGGCTGTCTAAGACTGAAAGCGACGCCAACAGACTTAAATTCGTCAAGGTGAAATCCGCTTCTATTGCAAAATTTTAAAAGACTTCATGACTTGAATGCCGTAAAAAGCACTAGACAAGTGTGAAACCTGTTCACCCAATAAAACATTCCAGATTTATAGGGATTTAAGTACACAGTATTCACTTTTTTAACGGTCTTAAGTATTCGGATTCGTGGCACAATCCGGGTAGTTTCGAATCCTTGATTCATCTCTTTGTGCGTAAACACGATCGCGAATCCGGTACCAAAAGTGACCGACCGGGGGGATTCGTCACAGGGATCCGGTAAGTTTTGCTCTGGTGTAAACTTCGCCTAAACACTGGTCTGTAACAAGTAAACGTCAAAGATTCCTAGCCGGCGTAAGAAGCGTTTCCGAAGGTGTTCTTTGAAGCATTACTGGTTGGGCCGAAAATTGGGGCGAAGGGAAAAATGGAGCCCTAATTTCGGCGCGACCAAAAAGCAAAAAATGATTCAAACGCACGCAATAGCCTACGGAAATGCTTGCACGCAAGCTAAACGTTTCCTGGCAATTCGGCTGTGTTGCCAGGAGCTCTAACAAAACGTTCATTTTATCCCTTTGTTATTGGTTCACCAACATGACAGCAACGCCATTGTCATTTCAATCTCTAGGGATTGGCTGCAAAACACTAACACTCCATATTTTTCTGCCGCATTACGTATGCAAACAATTTGAGTCAAACTTGGCTTAAATGGGATTAATTGAAACCTCTTATGTCCAGAAGTATATTACTGCCTTGTTTCAATTTCCCTTCATCTACGGCCACAGCACTTCTAGGACGAAAGTTGAGGTAAGTTTTAGACTCCGCATCATTTCGTTTGCGATACTGTTTAGGAACAAGCAATGTCAAACCACAAACATTACTCCAGCAACAACCATCATTTTTGTTCTCTTGTAGTTCAAATAATTCACGGCTTCTTAGCTACGCGGTACGCAGTCAAAGGGCGATACGCTTTTAGAACGAGAGAAACATATATTACTATCACTTTCGCTCAGGCAACGCGCCTTGAGAACGAGAGAAACATATATTGCTGTCACTTTCCAGTTGACTTTCTCAGACGACCGCGTGGACAAATAGAATATTTTAAATCAGTTTCTGCGTACCGCGTAGGCACCGACATAAAAAACAGTTGATGTGGCAGGGTATTCTGCAGTTAAGCCAAATAGGGTCGGTTTCAAACTGCGTTGCGTTGCAAGATAAATCTGAAAAATTCAGATCAATTCGACGTTGAGCGCTTCAAAAAAGTAGTCCCGGTTATGTCTGAAACGTCCACTTATACTAGCAGTAACAATGTGAAGATATACATTTTATACATGGGAAACTCTGGTTATTCCAAAATGGCCAAGGTAACCAGCTCATCAGGCCATATGGTGCTGGCTGGGAATATCTGGCATTGACAAGAAATTTAGCGACAAGTCAGTATTGAAATGTTTGACTCGCCGACAGGCTTGTACTCCCCCTTACTTACTGATGAGTGTATATGCACCGATGCTGGTTATAATGTAACCATTTCAGTGTTTGCTGCACATGAGTTTTTGTTCTGTTGTTATTTTGAGTGAAAAGAGTGCAGTTCGAGTTCATGTTTCGTACACTTCTCAATTCTTAGCTTTCAAATCAACCGTTGTTTTTAGCGCGTTGAGTTGAGAGGCGGCTGGGTTCGCAGACTAAGAGCTGTTAACGTAAGAAGTTCGCAGAGCCATTGATAAGCTATCTATCGATCTCCCTAAGCGTTTTTAAACACCTATATCTGCGTCCAGAATCTGTCAGTTGTTTTTATGTCCTTGTAAGAAGGTAAGTACCGAGTCCTTTCCTGCCACCGCCGTCTACTATAAGTTAACGGCAGTTAAGTAAGGGTTAGACAATGAACGCAAGTGTTTTTTTGGGATATAGCAGCCGTGGTTACACCACCCTAGGTAAACATGATTTTCCCAGCATAATTTTCCCTTGGTAAGATAGCTGGTGTTTTTATTTACCTGGGTAAATAAGGTTACATGTACCAAGGGAATTTTTATGGCGAGTAGCTTTCGCGGGAGAAAACAGGGACAATTGAGAGATTATCGTGTATTACTCCTTCAGTTCTGAATACCCTGCCATTTCGAGTGTCTTAGGAGAAAAGGCGGTACGCGGTACGCAGTCAATTCAAGAATGATTGAAGAGAAAAAGTTAAATTAACTGAAGTCAAATTTAAGTGGACAAGAGGACAAGAGAGCATAATTTCGTGCCTACGCGGTACGCAGTCCGAATTCTAGAAAACAAGACAGCATAATTTGTTGCCTACGCGGCACGCGGTACGCAGTCCGAATGCTAGAGGACAAGAGAGCATAATTTTGTGCCTACGCGGTACGCAGTGTGAATTCCAGAAGACAAGACAGCATAATTTCTTGCCTACGCGGTACGCGGTCCGCAGTCCGAATGGTAGGGGACAAGAAAGCATAATTTCTTGCCTACGCGGTACGCGGTACGCAGTCGGTATGGTATGCAATAAGTGAAGTTTTATTGTTTGTCAACGCGATACAAGTAACACAGTCAGTAATAATGCAAATATATAATTCAAGCGTGAAATGTAGTGGAAACATGAACTCTGCTCTGAAGCTTTACAAATAAAGAGAATAAAAAGTTCTTGATACTTCACGTGGCTCACGGAGTTGCCCGATTATTATATAAAGTTAGGGAAATAGATATCTTTGCTTTCGTGACCATCTTAAATTGTTGGAATACATATAAAATTGAAGTTGATTGACAAGTCGCCGTTTCAGTGAAGTGAAATCCACTTGAAAATATTTATGATTGTTTCCGTTTTATATGGAAGAAATGAACAAGGCGTACAGTCAAATCAATGTTTTGTTAGTTAAAAAAATGCACGCGACACATGTCCGTTGCTTTGAAGTGCGCTCTTAACATTTTCCGTGACCGTCGGATGCGGTGGGCAGTCAAACTTTTCGGTGTATTCTTCGATGGAGCAGAATTCTGGTACAAAGTCTTGGATTTCTGCTGGTTGATTTTTGATGAAAACCACTGAATCTTTAGATTGCCTTCAGAGGCGCATTGTGACAACTCTGCCATACGTGCGAAGTGACTCCCCAACGGCCTTGAATTCAGCGGCAGTGATGCTGCGCACGTCTCTTGAAGTCGCTTGGCGGTAGCCTCGGCACAGGATCACTTTTCCCGGGAAAAGCAGTAGAGCGCGTTTAATATTCACCTCTTGGGGCTGTTCCACTTCATTGTCAATACTTGATTTAACGAGGGACGCTAACACCTATGAAAAGCATTACAAAAGAACAGAATTGGAAATTGATAAATTGAAATTTGGAGTTAAGGTAGTTTCGCCTCTGGGTCGTTTAGTGTACGGGTGGTTGGTTGGATGCAAATGTGCTTGCAGTACGAGAAATAATATATATTGCATTTTCTTTTAGTAGGGTAAAATGCTTTAAGAACGAGAAAGTAATATTTCTTGCATTTCCTGTTCGATTTTTAAGACTTGAGCAAACCCCAAAAAATGCCGTTGGCGAAACGATCTCATAGCAAGTTATTTTGCGATATAACAGTTATTTTCAGTTCCCTAAATGGTCGCTTCAACGTTGCTGCGTGTGCTAACAAAATGTAATACCCTTTACCCCAACTTTTTGGGACCGGAGTAAAAGAAACAAAAAATAATGGGACTGACCTCCATAACAATGTGCTTCTGCGTCTCCGCATAATCCACAAACTGTTGAGCCCGGTTCAGCGTTTGCAGAGAAATAGATTGGGGCGGCGTTCTTTGTTTTTTTTTTTGAGTTGTCAACTGACGGAAAGCCAACATTTTTTTTTTGCAACAACACAATACAGTACTTAGGATACATTACGTACAGTCACTTAACTTACAAAAAGCGTTACAGTACTTACAATACGTTACTTACAGTAACTTACTTACAATACACGTTACAGTACTTACAATATATTACTTACGATAGCTTGATTACTGTACACGTTAGGAAAAAATTAAATACAAAGCAAATAGTTGTTAACTAAAAGTGAAGAAGACCAACTAGATATAACAAGGTTATTTTCTACTGAGTGTTCATGACAGCTACCAAATTTTCCCATTTTTTAAAATGAGTAGTGAGTTTATTCCTCTCCCTCGCAATATGGAGTTCGATGTTATAAACACGTCTTATCCTGGCAATAAAACCTCTCAATGAGGGTAAGCTTCCATGACTTTCCTTATAGTCCAATAAAGTTATGCCAGGAGGTGCAAATGCTTGCAACATAATTTTTATTTTTACATTGTTTGCTTTTGAGGCATGTATGTTTACATACTAAAAGTCAACAAAAATCAACTCATGGGAAATACGAAAAAAATCCACGTGTTGACGACTGCCATGTTTTTATGCTAATTAGCCACTGAAAACTGTCCCATCAAGACATTTACCACTTTTAGTTTCACTTAACATGTAAAAACAAAGGACGGTAAAGTAAAGTGTACATTTAGGTTCTATCATGGACCGTCTTCCAACAAATATTCAACAAAAAAGTATTTAAAGGAACTGTGTAACGGATTTTAGCCAAATTCATGCATGGGAAATGTCGATCAAATTCGGTGAAATATAATACAGCAAATACAAAAGAAGGCACGGATGGCTAAAAGTGAAGAAGATTGAAACGGATTGCGATATATGTTTGTGAAATGCTGTTGGGCTGAACAGTTTTCAAAGTTATCCTCATTTGCTTGTAACTTTAAATTAATGTCTCAAACATATAGCATCACCTGATTATCTATCGGTACCTTTTTAAGTTAACAGTACTGAAGTTAAGCAATAAGGCATTTGACCCGACGTCCTCTGTATCGCTATCTGGATCTGTCAGAACGTGGATTGAAACAAACACTTCCATGACACTCTCCACAGGCAGGTGAAGAGTCAAGCCCGTGCTTTCTGCAACTGCATCGAGCCATGTTACAGTCCACCTTGCAGTAACATCTGATAACTCGGAGGAGAGTTTCCGGTGCAGGTGGTTTGTCGGTCATTACCGGAATTAGAGTACCATCTGTTTCTTTCCATCCCTAGTCACACGGTTGAAGCTCTTGATTTCAAGTCCAAAGTTGAACCTGCTAACAAACGCGAAGGGAATGAAGTTTCGGAGACGTCGGAGGCAAGGACTTCACTTTGACTGCGGTTGTGCTTTTAGCTGTCGTTTCGCAAAATCGTCAATATAGAAAGGCCTCCAAACTGTCGCTCACCTCGCCGCCATACACCTCTACCAATGCGCGTTCTCCTGCTTTGATAAAATCTTCTTTTTTCAACGAATTGGCATGATAAAATACTTCGGCATGCTGTTACAACTGTGATCTCTTCTTAAGACCGACGGCCTTTCCAATACTAACAACCGTGACGTGGAACCACGTCCCGGCAACGCGTGTAGAAATGGAAGATGCCTGCAGAAGTTTGACCCGAGCACAGAACAAGTAGCTTGGATGTCCCAAACCTTGCCTTGCGCGGACCCTCGCTTCGGCTGTGGTTTGAAGAAAATTTTCATGTTGGAGTTGTTTCCTTGGTGGCAGAGTAAAATTAAAATGTCTGTGTCATCTGCAATGACGACAGTGTCTCTGGTAGCAGATACAGAGACCGCAGACTGACCTGTCAAGAAATCAGCATCGCATCGCCTGCAGCATGAATGGTGTCACACCCCGCCTCCTTTTACTTCTCACTCAGCATATTGATGAAACGTTGTTTGTTCTGTTTGTTTCGCAGGAAAACGTCTTTCTTTACAGTGAGTGTGTTCACAAGATCACAGTGTACAGCTACAGCGTTGGTTGATCGTCTTTTTAAGCGAGCTTCGTCTTTAACTGAGGGCCCATAGATAGACATATAACCTTTATTTAAACACGATAAATATTTTAGCTTACAGCTTGTGGGGTCGTGTGGGAAAATAAAAATAAAAATTTAAGTTTACTCAATATTTACACGTTTCTAAAAATGATCAACATTTACAGATTCGTGTGCTACAACTCCTAATACTATGCTCCTTAGTGAGGTATCATCCTTGGAAAAGGAGTTCCTAGTTACTCTGTATCCTTCCAGTCTCTCTTTTGTCAACTATCTGAAGCTTCTACGTGTTGCTCGCTAGTGTTATAAGCGACGCCGGTGAAATCTTGCATAGAGCTGTATACGTTGCAACAGAAAGACATAGACTTGACCCACACTAATCTTTGCACCACATTCTTTCCTATGTCTCTTGAAAGGCCACCAGTTGAGTTGATGTTGCGCATTAGCGTCTGTTCGATTACCAAATAAGTTGAGAGACTAGCCCTTAATCTATCAGTGTGGCGGACAACATGCAGATTATTTAGAAAAAAGGAATAGATTTCTCGATGGTCAGTTTGTAGTATAACAATTTGCTGAAGGTAAACGTAGATTGTGTTGGTATACAATTATGCCCAGCTGTCCAATTCTTACACAGCTATTTAAAAAAAACATCTGTTTTTCTCATAAGATGTGAACCGTAGTTTGTAAACAAAGAAGAAATTCTTGTAAAAATTTACTGCACAGTGCACGTGGTCTCAGTAGTGTTTCTCTAGAAATAACAATGTTTAAATTTTGCGAACAACTGTAACTTTAAGCACTCCAATGCAAGGACTCCAGCCGGAATCGTCTTATGCAAAGCGCACAACAAAAGCATTACATGAAATACATAGTTTTACCTCAAGGTTGGATAACGGGACTGGCGGGACTTGCTCGTCATCTGTCGTATATAAACTCTGCCCTACCAACATGTACTAATCTTCCAGGGAACTGGTGTCGACCTTATACTCTATCGTCATCTTCGCCGCGAAGCTGAACCGAACTCAATCTTTTCGTTTGCTTACATTGATTAATTGTTCTTTACGCCACTTTGCAGTTGTAATATCACTGAGTGCTCTGTGAGAGCTAAAAAAAAATAAAACTTCGTAACACTAACCGTAATAATAGTAGTAATAGTAAAAGTAATATTTCGTAGCGAAAGTATTCGATAAGCAAACCAAAGCATTAATTCTCCCTTTAAAAACACTTTACTAAAACAAGTTAGTTGATTAATGCCACTTAAAATGAAATTTTGTTGTAAAACTTGTCTGTGATAAGACTAATTTGCATAAAATCATGGCGTCTAAAAGGCAAAATGACAGAGGCAAAAAAACTTACATTTTTTTCATATTTCGCCAGGGTTGATTTTTGTTGACTTTTAATATGTTTATCTGGAGTCCTTAACGAAAACGTCCCTGAAAATAAAAATTCTATTGCAAGCACTTTGACCTTAAGGTACCAAATCGCGTTAACTTTCCTGGACTACATAAATGTAATATTTACCTAATAACAGAATGTGGTTAATTATAAAGAAATCTTCCGTTTTTTCAAAATTCCCTTAAAACAAACCTATCTCATTTAAGGATTCTATAATGATGTTATTATCTTTCAGCCAGGACAAGACTTCTTTCCAAAATTCAGAAGACACTTTACAACGGGAGAGTAAATGTTCGATGGATTCTGGTTCTTCATTGCAAAACGTACAATTAGGGAATTGCGAAAGGCGAAAGCGAAATAATTTATCATTTGTGAAGACAATGTTGTTAAGAATTTTGTATTGAAATTCTCTCAGTTTGGAATCAAGTGTAGTACGGAAGGGAGAGAGTAAACCTTTTCCCAGTTAATGGATGTCTCTGAGTACTTGTCTGTTAATTTTTGTTGTGCTGTCGGAGGAGTTTGTTTTTTGCGCAAAAAAGAGTCGTATATCTGTTTAGAGGTGACATCAGAGATAGGGACAGAGCCACAGTTTAATTTAATATATGGTGTGCAAGGGATGGGTTTTATTTCATTTGTACAGACAGAAGATCTAATAATCGTTTTCCAATCCGATGGAAGAGAGTGAACGACTCCCATAATAAAGAAACGTTGTTCAGGAGAGATCGGCACATAAGGGTCTTCGTGCAAGAAAAGATTGTTATCCGTAATAAGGTCGCCCACCTTTACGATTCCTAAGTTAACTAGATCATTTCTATCCCGGTTTCTATAGACAGACTTTTTATCAATGCAGATAAACTTATTATTCCAAATGATCTCATTCATAATATCATTAAAAGTGACAGGCGTACTAAAAACTTGACCATGCGTCAAAACATTCTTTGTAATATTTCGGGAGCTGAGTTTTTAATTTGACGGTGTCAAAGTTGCAATGCAGAACTAGACTCCCACCAACAGGTAAAGTAAAACTATTTAAAACCGATTTCCAAGTACTTGGGTGGTCTTCTAAGAATTTCTTTAAACAAATGACACGTCTAGCACTGACCATAGACTCGATATCTAGCATCTTCAGCCCGCCTTTATCAATATCTGAAATGAGCGCACAGCGCTTAACTTTTCCATTCCAAATAAAGTTGTAGAAGATCGAAGTAGCTTCTTTAACAAGGTCATTGGATATCAGAATTACTGATGCTCTGAACATTAACTTGGGAATTGCGAATGTTTTAATAATTTGGATTTTGCCCAAAAGAGATAAGTTCCTCCATTTCCACATGTTGATTGATTTTTTAATAGATTTTAATGTTTGTCGGAAATTTAAGTCGTTCCTCTGTTTTTCGTCATAACCAAAATAAACTCCCAAGATCTTAATAATTTCACAAACCCTATGGTTATTGAAATCCTTCTCGTGTAGAATACTATTACCAAGGGCTAAATATCTCCGTTTTTTCGTGATTCACACGCAAACCAGAGCATGATCCAAAGGATTCCAGAATAGCAAAGAGGGAAGCATAAGATTCCTTGTCTCGTACAAAACAGGTCATATCATCCGCAAATAAAGAAAGTTTAGTAGTTTCTCCTCCTATTTTAAATCCTTTGATTGAATCGTCATTTCTAATCTTGATAGTTAGAGTTTCTAACGCAATGATGAAGAGATACGGTGAAAGTGGATCGCCTTGGCGGACTCCTCTGCTTAACGTGAAGGGGCCTGTTGTAAAACCATTGTTCATTACACAACTTTTTACGTTTTTGTACAATGTTCGAATCCACTGAATAAAAGAAGGGCCAAAATTAAACTTGTGTAGTGTTCTTATTAAAAAATTGAGATTAAGCGTGTCAAAAGCCTTTTCAAAATCAATAGCTACTAAAATTCCGGGTAGATCCTTCTCTTTAGTATACTCCATCAAATCATCAATTGTTCTGATTGCGTCAAAAATAGATCTTCCTTTAACAAACGCGTTTTGGTTAGAGTGTATTATTTCGGGTAAAACCTTTTCCAAACGCTTTGCCAGCGTTTTAGAAGCTATCTTCGCATCAACATTAATCAAGGATATGGGGCGCCAGTTTCTAATCATCCTTTTATCCTTTCCTTTCTTTTCTATGAAGGTTATTATGGCTTGTTTCTGTGAATTCGAAAGCTCTCCAAACTCAAAGGCGTAGTCCAGACTGTCTACTAATAGCCTTCCGAACAAGGGCCAGAATGCCAGGTAGAATTCAATTGTCAAACCGTCATTTCCGGGAGTTTTATTTTTAGGAAAGGTTCCCAACACACTGAAACATTCACTGTATCCTAATTTCCCTTCACAAATTTTCCTCGAGTCATCAGCTAATGCTGGAAATCCCCTAGAGTTATCTAAAAACATGGAGGTGGCTGAATCTGATGGGCAACTGCTACCATCGTAAAGGTCAGCATAAAATGATTCCAGCTCATCCATAATCTTTTTGGGGTTGTTAGTTAGTTTTCCATCCCTGGTAAATATTTTACGGACACTGCTCTTCTTCTTGTTTGATTTTTCTAAATTCAAGAAATATTTGTTGTTTTTTTCACCCAGCTCGTACCAGGTTGCACGAGAGCGAATAATAGCCCCTTGTGTGATGTAATCGTACAACTGGTCGTATTCTGCTTGTAGGCATTCTAGCTCATCTAAGTCTTCTTTAGAAGGGTTGTTACCGCATTTAGTAGTGCAGTCTCTTAGACTTTCTTCTAGATGCTTTACTTTTTCTCTTTTTACGAGCCTTGGCTTTACTATAGATAATTGTTCGCTGTCGTCTTTTGTATTTAATTAGGTCCCATAGGACTCGTTTATCATTAACTTCTTTAAATTCTTCTAACCAGTTTTTATATTCCGAGCGGAGAAGGTTACAGTACTCTTGGTCATTAATAAGAGTGGAGTTAAATTTCCAAAAACTTGGTCCCCGTTCGTTTTCATCAAGGCCGCTAATTGACAGTGCAATGGCGGAGTGATCCGATTTAATTGCGGTTATTATTTCTACTGACTCAACATCTTCTTGTAAGTCGTTGCTGATTAGCCAGTAATCTAAGCGTCTTTGTATCAGCGGCGATTTTTGACGCCAAGTGAATCGCGTGTCAGTGGGATTACGAATACGCCATATATCTACTAGATCATGTTCGATAATCATATCTTCCACATATCGCACAGAATCCTTTCTCTTTTTATTTCCGCCTCGCCCATCTAGGTCTGGATCAAGAATGACGTTAAAATCCCCTCCAACGACAACGGACTTGTCTTCATCTGTGACAAAATCTTTAAGTTCTTCCGATAATTTGCTAAAAAAACACATTGTTCCGCACATTTATTAGGAGCATAAATATTCAGAATGACGAAAGGTGAATCTTGGATCTCAACTTCCAAAAAAATGTAACGGCCTAATGGATCAATCTTTGACGAAATTAGCTTGAAATCTAAATGTTCCTTCACGAGAATCATTGTACCTTTACTGTGACAACTACCATGCGAGAAAAAGGTATCGCCCTTCCATTGTTTTTTCCATATGTTAACTACTTCTGGAGTACTGTAGGTCTCTTGTAAAAAACATGTATCGGCCTGAGATTTGTGAAGCCAATTAAATACGGCCTTTCGCTTCTCAAAGGAGCGAATCCCTCGGACGTTTAGGGATACAAGTTTAAAATTAATATTTTTACACACCATACTACGAGGACGAAAGGAATATAGGCCGGTGGGAAAAGCTGCGTAGTGAGCTATGTATAAAAGGAAATAACCATTCGTTCAAACAAGTGTGAAAGGGTCGAAAAATGTGAGAAAACTGCAAGAAAACTCCACCAGTGAAGGGAATGAAAAGAAATATTAAAGCACAAGTAAGAAAGTAAAGAAAAATTAAACATATAATTGAACTTAAACAATTAAGCATGCCCCTTGCAACTAAGCAGCGATATACATATAAAGGGAGCATTTTATACAGATCTTAAGGCCGGAGAAAGAAAAGAGAAATAACCTAATCTACCGTAGTTGTTAAAAAAGGTTCGCAAGATTCACACCTTTAGTGCGACCTCAGGGGCTCGGGACTATTGTTTTGAGAAACATTCAAACTATGGCAAGTAAATTTATGCGCTTTGGGCTGGCGAAGGAGTTTTAACACGTTAATTTTAGCAAAGTTGTTTAAACAAGCAAAACGAAGCTAACCGCGAAAAAAAATATATAAATATGTATGATAATCATTATGCGAATACTGAATCATACACTAGCGATATTAAAATTCTTGAAAAGAAAAACAAAAACCATAAATTGGTACTAAGACTAATAAATTTTAAGGATAAGCTTGCATGTTAGCTAATCACTGACATTTTTCTGTGGCAAAAGATAGCCCAGTAAGTTGTCCACTGAATAAACGGTACTATTTACTGTCAAATTTTTACCTTTTATGAATACTCTTCCGATGTCCAGTTCCTTGGCTTTCTTATATGCGGCGCGGAGCTTCCCGCGTTGTTTTGCTGATTCCGGGTAAAGGTCTTTGTCAATAAACACCGATGAGAAGCGAGAACTGTTCATTAGCTTCTTCCTGTTTTCCCAAATCCAATCGCTATCCACTCTTGAAACGAAACTGACTAAAATTGGACGTGGTCGTGGAGGACATGATGCCCCTTCTCTTGACTCTGTCGACTCTTCGTTGTTTGCAGCGCTGTTCGAGGACGCTGTATTATTTGGATTTCCTGTTCGATGCATAGCATGAAACATAATGTTTTCTGGAACGGCGCCGAGTTCAGTTAGTACTTCTATCACTTTACGCGAACATTCCTCATTGCTCTCTCCAGGATTTTCTGGAATGTTGTAGAAACGAAGATTCTCTCGCCTAGAGTAATCTTCCAGTTTAATTAGACGATTTTTAAGAGTGCTGATCTCCTCGTTTAGTTTGTTGTTCTCTCTCGTGGTGCTATCGCAATGGTCTTGTCAATCTTTGTTTTTCTGTTTAAGTGATTGTACTTCTTCCCATACGGCGCTCAACGACTTCATTGCTTCGCTTAATTCTGAATTGACTGCCTGAATTTCACCTTTGAGTTCCTCCTTTAATGTTTTAATGTCCTCGTGGATCTTGGACAGCTTTTCCAGGATCATTTCGTCTGATACATCTTCTTCGGCAGTCGAACTTGACCCACGTGCACGTTTCTTTTCTTTGTTTTTTGCCATTTTTAGGTCTGAAAAGCCTTTTTTCATTGTAAATCAGTTTTTTGCAAGTCAACAGGGATCGATTCAAGTCAACACCAGCACCAAATAAATCTCAGGTGTCACGAATCTGCCATAGTTTCTTGGACGGTTAAAGAGACGCACCGACCGCCATGACAGCTAGCCCCAGACCCCCAGGTTTGAAGATGGTTGGCGTTCTTGGTTGTCGGCCTTCGATTAATTCTGAAGTGGTGTAGTCAAACACGTGGAGGCAGACGGCGACACGCTGCAACAAGTCTATTTTCTTTGATTTTGGCGGCACGTTTCCAGCTTTAATGGCATCGTTGACTTCCTGAATAAAATCATCTTGTAACGCGGTCAGTTTTTGTGCACTCTCCTCTGAAAAAGTGTAATGGGAAGGCGCGTTGCGATCATGGGCGTCGTACATCATAGAAAGGTGTCGGAGACCTGTTTCAGGGGCATTTCCTCAGACTGAAACCATGCACGGGCCACTTCTGTTTCTGCGGTTGATGGGCGCAGGCAGACTGGAAAGAGGAAAAGGAATCGATCCAAAAGGCCATGGCCCTGATCCATGCGGCAGATTAGTCTTGCGGCATATAGAACTTGTGTCGACCCGATAATGGAAAAGGGTACGTTGGCGGGAATTTCACGTGTGCGTTCAGTTGCGAAACGGTACGAAGAACTTTCGCCTGAAAAAAGCTCGCAAAGAACTTGAATGTCCCCTGTTGCATTGTCCTCATCAGATTTTAGTAGCTTGTTGAGAACCTCAAACACCTTCGGGGATACGATGAATGCCTTTTTATTACCGGCGATGGACTTCACTAACGCAGAGGAAGTACATTTTTCGATGATGGTGTTCGCCCAATCGCGTTCAGCTCGCACATCGACCATCGGTTGTAGGGCTCCCTCTTTGAGTGCTTGGGATTTTCCTGTTCCGGGAGGACTAACAAAAACCGTGAACAAATTGACAGGCATATCTTGCGATCCATTCCGAACGAGGAAGTTTTGGGAGATGACATAAGCAGTTGATGTTAGAAGACATGGAACCAGATATCCGTGGCAGGAACCTAACGATGCAGCCTTCTGCTTGATGAATTCTGAAACACGCGGCGAAAATAGACTGTCGTATTCAAACGGGATGGAGATTAAACGCCGATTCAGCTGCGCCCAGGTTCGTTCGTGTTGTTTCACAACTTTAGCTAGCTTGGACATTTTTGGTAAACGTACTCACGAGAAGCATACAGTGATATGAACAGTTGGGAAATGGGCGAGTATTAATTGTAGAGCATAATGAGAAAAGAAATTGATCTCATGGGAGTTATTAGGATATAAATGGCTTATAAAAGTCCATTGTTATTGAGACTATTATCACACCTTTGCTCGGGGATTCAAAATGTGGAGCGCGTAATATAATTCATTTGATAGATTGCGAGTGGAGTCCAATTTTGATGATGTTTGCTAAATACAAGCGCGCGCAAAATTAGCTTCCGCGAGGATAGCATTACGTCTCGTCAAAATCTCCTCTTGCGGGCAATGGGGCGTGCATTTCACCGGGATCGCAAAAGTAGGGAGTGTTGCCGTCTACAATTGATTGTTTATGCCTTGTCACGGCGGAACTGAGATTAAAGGTAGCATGTGGGAAAATTCTATAAACGAAGAAAATTACCATGTTCACAACACCTTATTGAAATGTATTGGCGACCAATTGAGGCCGCCAAAAGGGAGCTACAAAAGAAACGGTGTGTAATTGATATGTGAAGTGTAAAAAATAAAGGCTGTTCCAAACAATAACGGCCAAGTTAAATATAAGTTAAATATAAGTTAAATATATAATATAAGTTAAATATATATTGTCACTGGCAATTATAACACCTCATACATGTAAAGTGCATAACTCATAGTCATTAGTGTAGACGTATTGTAGCGCGTAATTGATAGTTTATGCGTTACCACGGCGTGAGTTTAAAGCAAAATGATGTAAATGGATCGTTGGAGATAGTTTAAAAAGAAAATGTATACAGTTAAACGCCGTAAAGTAGCAGAAGTACAGGTCGGTTGCTCATATGCGGATCATAAAGAGCAAGGTACTCAGTGTCGCCACTTCAAAGGAAGTTACCACAGAGCCGACAAGGAAGAGAATATAACCAATTATGACGACCTGTTACGAAACTACCTTTGGGACAAAGACTTTACCCTGTCATGGCTAAAACAGGAAGGGTTAATTGCATCTAGCCGAATCTGCAGTATCTGTGGAACAGAGATGAAGTGGGTGGAATGTGACGACCGATCTGACGGCTACGTGTGGGAGTGCAGGAAGCAAAGAGATGGTAAACGACACAGATGTGAAAGAAGTATCAGAGAGGGAAACTGGTTTGAAAAGTCGAATTTGACTATTGAGGAAGTGTTGAAGTTCACATCCTGGTGGTGCCAGGATCTTAAGCAGTGGCAGATCAAACAGCAAATTAGACTTGGGTCGCACACAGCCGTAGATTGGGACATGACTGTTCTGCCGCGAAGTTTGCGAGGTGGCTTTGTTGGAAAGAAGAGAGAAAATTGGGGGTCCCGGAAAGCTAGTGCAAATTGATGAGAGCAAGATTGGCAAGAGGAAATATCACCGCGGTCACGTGGTTGAGGGTCAGTGGGTGTTCGGTGGGAAAGAGGAAGAATCGCGCAAGTGCTTCATTGTCACAGTTAAAGATAGAAGTGAAGCAACCTTGTTACAGGTTATCAAGGACTGGATCGAGCCTGGTACAACAATTGTATCTGATTGCTGGAAAGCCTATGTGAATCTCGAAAAACATGGATATATTCATAAGACAGTTAACCACTCAGTTGAGTTTGTTAACGATGAGGGATTTCACACGAACAAAATTGAGGGCCACTGGAGGCAAATGAAAGCGAAGCTACCTACACATGGTCGGAAAAAGGACCATTATTCGTCCTATTTGGCCGAATTTAAGTGGCGGTATATTCATCGGGGGGAAGATTTGTGGAAGATTTTTTAGATGATGTAAAGAAAAAAAAACTGTAAACAGAAAGAACATTTATGCGCGAATAACTCAGTTGTGAGCAGCGGTTAAAAGGTTTTGTTGGAGAAAAATTTTTCAGTTAAAAAATATAAGCGGCATTACTATTGTTTTAATAACAAGACATCGGGGAATAAGTTTAGTTGAAAGTTATGAACATCGCTCTAAAACAAGAATAGTTCATTTAAACATAAGCTTGTATGTAGAGTTAGATGGATTTTTTGGGGTAACACTTGTGAAAGTTGAAGCAAAAATGTAAACTATATAGTGCAATAAATAGCAAAGTGATTCAATCAATTTGCATGTTATAAAGTTAATTGTTGAGTTTATACTGCGTCGGGGCAATATGCTTTTTGAATGAGGGAAACATATTGCTGTCACTTTCGCTCGGGCATCACGCTTTAGAACGAGAGAAACATATTCCCTTTCGCTTAGGCAACACGTTTTGAGAAGGAGAGAAACATTTTCCCTTTCGCTCGAGCAAAACGCTTTTCGAATGACAGAAACATATTCCTTTCGAGCAACACGCTTTTAGAACGAGGGGAACATATTCCTTTCGCTCGAGCAACACACGCTTTTACAGCGAAAGAAACATGCAACTATTTATAAAGTGGATTAACTGACTCACGTGAATTGACTGTGACTATTTGTAGCGACTACTGTCTTTTGGTGAGTTTAAAGGATCTTTTTATGTTTGAAAGAGTTACTTGATTCTTAAAGAACGTGGGATGTTTACTGTCTTATTGTGATGTTGTTATTAGAATGTTTGAAAGAACGAATAATTATTATCGCACATAGATTGGAAGAATAGATTGTTTATGTGTTAGTACGCAACGTATTCCCATGGAACACGATGAGTCACACGATGGAACACGTCGCGGGTGTATTAAAATTCGGTGTATTTACCGCGTACCGCGTACCGCGTAGGCAACTCTTAAATCTGATTAAGTTACATTCTGTAATTCAATTGTACTGTGTTCACTGAACCTTGTCACTGACGACTACTGGACAAATAAAATATTTTAAATCAGTTTCTGCGTACCGCGTAGGCACCTACATAAAAAAACAGTTGATGTGGCAGGGTATTCTGCAGTTAAGCCCTTCAGTTTTTACTGTTTAATACAGTTACGCTTTAAGAGCAGCGAGGTGCGGGACTGCAGAAAATTAATTCAGAGTTGAAAGAACGAGGCTATAACAAATGTGCTGTTTTGTTATTCTTTTGTTATCCAATGAGATGCAAATGAGTGTAAAGCGCTTTTGTAAGGGTTAGACAAAGAACGTGATGGGATATAGTGTCCTAAGCAAGGTAGAACGGCCTCGTTGCCTTTGATCTTGCGAGGGACGCTATATCCCATAGAACACGAGACGCGTTCATTGTTTAACCGCCTTAGAACATGGTCCCCAAGAATTTCGTTTTTCGTGCAGATTGCATTTTCTCATTTTAATTTTGCAGTTCACACCTTGGAATCACGTTGCTATTTTGGTTACGATATTTGCCCTTCTTTACACGTGGCTTTGCGTCACTATGTTTTTGAGTGTTTCACGCGGTTTTTAGCAGTCAGTGCATATAAGGCATAAGCCATTGCACAGAAGTCGATGACCTTGAGGCAGAAATTGCAACCCAAGATTTGCTTACCGTGGCCGAGGGTGGCCATCCAAAGTAAAAAATCAAAGCCAAAAGTCGATCTTCAAAGTGAAAAGTCAAAATCAAAAATCAAATGTGAATCTACGAAATAAAAAGTCAATTCGCAAATTGAAAAGTCGAAATCAAATGTCGATTTCTGAAGCGCGAAATTCTCACTTCTCACTGTCGACTTTCGACTTTGACCACCCCCCCTACCCCCTCCCCTATTAATTCGGAAGACTTGGTAGCCTCGTCCCGCAGATTTCGCAACCAGGCCTAGTTTCAGGTTCAAAATGTCACAACCTCGTCCCCAGGGTCTTCTCGCTTTTCAAAATGGCGGCGGCTCGGGAGAAGACCCTGGCACACAGCAGATCACGTGCCTCCAACGAGGATGGAGATGTATTCAAAATGGCGGCTACGGCGAAAAGGGTGAGAAGAACTGGGTACGAGATGCTAAGGTGAAGATAAACAAATGGCGGAAAAAGCTGAAGTTCAGTTCAAGAAAAAACAGGAAAAACAGACACGTTTTGGATGTAAGAGTCTTAGGAATACGGCAAAGTGTTAGAGGTCTTGTTTTTGCTGTTCATTGTTTCTTTTTTTTTATTTTAAAGTTAGGAGTAATGGGTTTGAGCGTACTCTACTGCGGAACTCCGTACCGCTATTTGATTCAATGTTGCTCAAGTGAACATATTATATTTTTGTTTCATGAGGCTTTAGGCAATAAATTGTCTTATCGTTACATTGTTACAAATCTGTCCTTCTTAAATATTGTTATAAATTCGTCCTTCTTAACATTATATGCTCCAGCTTAAGACTTTTCGAATATATCAGGTTCAGATTAAGCTTGAAATATAAATATTATGGAGTGAGCTTAGGCCTGTAATAGAAAATGACTCATTTATTTATTTATTTACTTACTTATTTATTTAAGCTTATTTACAGTGCAACTTCGATTTAACGAAGTGCAAGGGAATGGGAAAAGAGCAGTGTTGTATGGACTGGTTAAACTAAGTTTTGATCTGGCATATTCCAGGTGCTGCTTTGGAGGCAGTGATAATCATTTTGGCTTTCTTGAATTTATTTGTGCCCATTCCTTGTGCTACAGTTTTGCTTGTACAGTTGAAGGTCTCCAGGCTTTGTCGCTTTCAATATTGTTTTCTACACTGTAGTTTCAGTAAGTCTCATTAAATACTAGAACTGAGGAGATTGTGAGAGTGTAAATAATGGCGAAATAAAGAATTTTAACAGTGGATAGATAAAGTCCTCTTTGTACGTTAGACCAGTTCTAGGGATAATATTCCCAGGTTTGAAAAATTTTCTGCTTAACAACTTCAATCAATTGAGTTATCTAGTTGTAGTTTGAAAGTGTTTGAAAAATTTAAATCAATGGGAAAGAGAGGATTTCAGGAAAAAAAGGGAGAGAAAAAGATTTCATGAAGTTTTGAAATTGGAAATTGTAGCTAGGCCTTTAAGCCCCAGTAGTGACAAACAAACATCTAATTTCTCCTAACAATATCCCTACTTGTTCAAACATACAGGCCCTGAGAATAAAGGAAATGATCACCAAAAATAAAATGTCTGGATGTTTATGTGAATTCTCTCAAGTAGTACCATAAGACATTTACGGAGAATAGTGAGGAGAACATGTTTGTTGATATCGGGGCTTAAAGTTAAGAACAAGGAAAGGAATATCATAATTGACTGCTATCAACCTGGGGTGCTCGTATGTGGATATCAGTTTTTGATGGTCTCTTAAAATGATTTCCCATCTCATGTCTCTACTTTAAAAGTATTCTCATGTCAATCTAAGCCAAATAAAAAGGGTTTGCAGATCCAATTAGAACACCACAAAAATCCACTAAAAGTTACAACAGAGGTTCAAAGAAATAACGAGTCATCCTAAAAAGTGGGATTTGTAACTTAAGGTTATGTGCTGATCAATTTGAATCTTCAACATCCCCCTCTCCCCTATGGGCATACCTCAGACATTTGGTTACATGTATTTTCCTTGCCCGAGGAGTAGGGAATTTGATGCAAAGGTCCTGTGTGTATTACTTGGTCAGTTGTACGATAATTCTATCAGTTGTGTATTACCCGTCAGTTGTGCGTTACTTGGTCACTTGTGTAACCTTTCTGTCAGTTGCATGTTGCAAGTTGCAGTTGGAAGTTGTGCATCACTTGGTCAGTTGTGCATTTTTCTGCCAGTTCTGTGTCATTCAGTGGGTTGCATGATAATGTTGTCAATTATGTATTACTCGGTCAGTTGTGTACTTCCCCATCAGTTGTGCATTACTCAGTCAGTTGTGTACTTCTCTGTCAGTTGTAATACTCGATCAGTTGTGTATTACCCAGTCAGTTGTCTCAGACTCGGTCAGTTGTGTTACACTCAGTCAGTTGGATGATAATTCCGTCAGTTGTTTATTACTCCGTCAGTTGTGTACTATTCCATCACTTGTGTATTACTCCCTCAGGTGAGTTCAATCCTCTCTTTCCCATTTCTATTTTTGAAACATTTTCAAACTTCACCCAGTTGCAGGTTACTCAATTGATTGAAGTTGTTAAGCAGAAAATTTTTTCAAAGCTGGGAGTATTATCCCCAGAACTGTTAAAATGCTTTATTTTTCCATTGTTTACAGTCTCACAATCTCCTCAGTTCTAGTGTTTAATGTGACTCACTGAAGCTTAAGTGTAGAAAACAATATTGCAAGTGACAAAGCCCTGGAGATCTACAACTGTACAAGGAAAACTGTAGCGCAAAGAATGGGCAAAAATAAATTCAAAAAAGTCAAAATGATTATCACTGCCTCCAAAGCAGCACCTGGAATATGCCAGATCAAAAATTAATGAGTCGTTTCCATAAATGAGTCATTTCCACTGAACTCACAGAGATGTAAGCCATGTAGAATAAATATTTTGTAGCTCTAGTTTTATTTAAGGCTAAGCTCACTCCATAAGAGTTATATTTTTAAGCTATAAATCTTATGGAGTGAGCTTAGGCCTTAAATAAAACTGAGCCTGATTTATTTTAAAAGTCTAAAGATGAAGCATATAATTTTAAGAAGGACGGATTTATAACAATATTTAAGAAGGACGGATTTGTAACAATGTAACGATAAGACAATTTATTGCCTAAAGCCTCATGAATCAAAAATATAATATGTTCATTTGAGCAACATTGAATCAACTGGCGGTACGGAGTTCGGCAGTCGAGTACGCTCAAACCCATTATTCTTAACTTTAAAATAATAAAAAAGAAACAATGAACAGCAAAACCAAGACCTCTCACACTTTGCCGTATTCCTAAGACTCTTACATCCAAAACGTGTCTGTTTTTCCTATTTTTTCTTGAACTGAACTTCAGCTTTTTCCGCCACTTTGTTTATCTTCACCTTAGCATCTCGTACCCAGTTCTTCTCACCCTTTTCGCCGTAGCCGCCATTTTGAATACATCTCCATCCTCGTTGGAGACACGTGATCTGCTGTGTGCCAGGGTCTTCTCCGGAGCCACCGCCATTTTGAAAAGCGAGAAGACCCTGGGGACGAGGTTGAAAATGTCAAAGCAGAAGAATAAGAGCGACTTCAACGCCACGAATGTCGCAGAACTTACAAAATGTTTGCAGGAATGTCGGTTTTAGTACGCGGATATTTGAAAACTTCGCTAGTGGAAATCGCCTCTGCAGTCGAAAGAATGGTTTCGCCAGTGGATCCAAACTTCGAAAAAGATCAAGTTAATGATGCAGAGAATTTAATAATTCATGATAAGCTAATTCCCCATCCATTTTCCCCGAAGGCCGTGAACAACTTCAACTCTTCGCCGCGGCCGTTTGGGTTGTACGACATTTTTAACTATTCAATTTACCAATTCACTGCATACATTGCGGCCGCAATGTGCATACATCCCCCATCTCGACCACCTTTACACTTGCATCTTGCCTGAAGTACACTACCTCGGTTTGCACCTCTACCCTCAAGAATAAACCAGAGATCGTAGTACTCCTTTCCTTCATCCGTTTTGATTTTCATGAGAGGCCGCACTTTGGCTACATATACATGGACACCCTCTTGATTCAACTGAGCAGTTAGTAACGATTCTACATAACCATCACTGAATAAGCGATAATCTTCAAATGACTTGTAAGCAGCGAGCCCATGCTAGTCGTCATCAGTGCATTGGTGGTAAATCAAACAACCCAAACAGCGGCGGCGAGTTAAAGTTGTTCGCGGACTTCAGAGAAAATGGATTAGGAATTAGCCTGTCATGAATTATTAAATGCTCTGCATCATTGGTTTGATCTTTTTCGAAGCTTGGATCCACCGGCAAAACCATTCTTTCGACTGCAGAGGTGATTTCCATTAGCGAAGTTTTCAAATATCCGCTTTCTGAAACTCGACGTTCCTGCATAATTCAGCCATGTTCATGGCGTTGAAGTCGCTCTTATTCTTCTGCTTTGACATTTTGAATTATATAGTAACGGGAACTTGAAATAGCGACTCGTAATTTGTAGACGTGTGGTTGTTTGGGAACCGAATGTCCGAACTTTCGCTGTTTGTTTACATCAAAAGTCGCGTGACAATACACGTGAAAATCTAACGCCGAAAAGGTGAAATCTGATCAATTGTCTGATAACTCGTGGATTCTTGTGGCTTGCCTGTTTGTTATATTTCTCTATTCTCAGTTAAATTCGACCTCTGAACGTTTGTTAAGCGACTTAATGTGGTGTTTACGCCGCTTTTGGCATATTAGGTACGTTGAATTTGTTTCGTTTAGGAACTTGATAGGTTTTTTCAGCCTCTCATGTTTATATTTGTGACAATAAAGGATCTGAAATATTATCTGCAACGTGATGAGTTTCCCTGCTGATGTCTATAACGTCGGGCCCGGCTTATATAAAATTCTTCTGCAGGATGTTGTGTTTCGTATCATGGAGTGTGATCTATAGTCCCTCTTCGTCATGAAATTGAAGTCGTAGCTTCTTTATAGCCATGCAACGTGTAATAGATGGCTGAACCCCGCTTCAGTCAAACATGTGAAAGCAAAGTTATGAGAACGCCTAAAACACGAGCGTGGGAGTCGTGCAAGACTGCCATCCCCATTTTAAACAGTTGATCTATGAGTTTTCTGAACTAGAAATAGAACACAAAATAAACGGTTTCAGACCTTTGTACTGACCAATTTATTGCAACATTGAAAAAAAAATTCCTACCGCGTGTCTTCTTTTCCTCGTCCATGATCTGGCACGAAAACTTTGTCCCGGTCTTCCGCTCCGTTAAGAAAATGTTAGGGGAGGGGGGTAGGGGAGGGGGGTTGGTCAAAGACGAAAGTCGAAAGTGAGAAGGGAGAATTCGCAGCCGGATTTTCGCACTTCAGAAATCGAAATTGGCGATTTCGACTTTTCAAGTTGAAAATTGACTTTCTAAAGCGACTTCTTAGTTCGTAAATCGACTTGATTTTTGAGTTTGACTTTTCACTTTGCAGATCGACTTTTGATTTTGTGTTTTTGACTTTCGATGGCCGCTGTCGGCCGCCGTATTTGCTACCTTTTGACAATATCGAACATGAAGAGAATGACTTAAAGTTAAGTAACATTTGGCTTTTTTTTCCGTTATTGCTAATACACTGTAAGGTTGCATTTTTTATTAAAAGACAACAATATAGTGTAAAACGAATAGCCCTTTTCACAGTTAACTTTTCTCATTTACATTACAATGTTTTTGAACGTGGATGTGAGGCAATTTCGGGCACATCCACGTTCAAAAACATTGTATTGCAAAGGAGAAAAGTAAACTGGGAAAAGGGCAATTGGCTCGACGTCGCCATCGTCGTTATTGGTTTTATCGCTTTAGTTGCAACCATTCACGGAGAATCTGCGCATTCATTAGTAGGTTCTACTTAGGGCCTGTTTACAAGGACGGAGGGTTACTTTAGCAAGCGGGTTACCAAAGCAAGCGGGTTACCCTAGCACTCACGCATTTCCTCTTTTTGTCTTCGTCGTGTTTACAAGGCAGCCAGGGCTACCCAGGTAGGCGGGTTACCCTATCTGCGTGCTAGGGGTGGGTTAACTTTTTCCCTTGTAAACACTCCAGGTAGGGTTAACCCGCTTACTCGGGTTAAACTTTCTACTTGTTTCAACCCTTGGTAACCACCAAGCGCATTAAGTTGTCCCGGGTGGTAGGGTTACCCTGCTTGTGAAATTTTGCTTGTACCCGGGCTATCTTTGACCCTCCTGCTCGGGTCGCGTTAACCCGCTTGCTAGGGTAACCCTCCCTCCTTGTAAACAGGCCGTTAGTAGCTTTGATACACAGGGAAATTGTGGGGTGAAATTAGTATTCACAGAGAATTTCTGCATTCATTAGTGGTTTATAGTCCTTAGCTTGCTCTATCCCATAGAGCATACTAATGAGGCTTTCAAACAAAGGAAACCAAAACCTCATTACTATGCTCCATGGGATAGAGCATACTAAAGACTATATAGAACCACTAATGAATGCAGTAATTCTCTGTGAATATTAATTTTACCCCACAATTTCCCCGTGCTTCAAATCGCCCGCCACTTTACATAATTTCAGACAGTTTATGGACTATAGAGCATCTCAATGCTAGACACTGATTGGCTGAGTGGGTGTGACCATGTTCTAAGGTACGGTAATTCCCTAGTTAAGACAACATATTCATTTAACCAAGGGTGGACTTATTTCCAAAATACGCGCATAGTTTCGCTTTGGCATGTGCGTATTTTTTACTGTTCTTATCTTAGAAAACAGAAAGAAATAAATTAGTTGCAGAGTATCCTGCACATAAATCCCCCCCCCCAAAAGATTATGTACGGAAAATATCGCAGTTATGCTACTGTATGTGGAGGTTTAAACACCCCTCCCCAAGTTATGATGCGTACACCAGTTTCTACCGGTTTAACACGTTTGACCTACTTAATGTTCACATACCCGTCTCTACCTAAATTGTCAGGAACGATGAGATGCATTGCGAGGAGGGTACATTGGGTATTATTAGTGGTCGTCCCGCAAGTTATTCTGATCCTGTTCAGCTCCTGGGACAAGAAAACCGAAATGGGACAGACCGAATCAATCAAGTGGAAAGTAACAACTAACGGCACAGCAGGAGCGAATGTGACAAACAAGACAAGGGAGGCTGAGTCAAACGCAAACAAACCAAGGTTGAACGTCATCATTTTGACGCACATGAGTTCTGGATCAACATTTCTCGGCAACCTCTTTAACTTGCACCCAGACGTGTTCTATCTTTATGAGCCTCTCAACGAGCTAAGGATGGTAGTTCATGGCGATCGCAAGAATTTGGGCGAGTGGAATGTCTTAGATGAGAAGGCAGAGGAAGCATACAGGACTGACTTTTCCAACTTGCTTCGGGACTTTTTCACATGCAACTTTCAAGGAAATAAAACAATTGATTATCTTTTTCCTGGTTGGTTAAGAAATATTCAGAGATCCCAAAACTACCTGGGATGGAGGAGCACAAACACAAGACTTACCAAAGAATCAGTCAGAGAGGCTTGCAAGTCAAAAAGAATCACAGTTGCCAAAATCATGCAAACACGATTTCCGGGTGAAATTGGAATACGAGAATTGCAGCGAGTCTGTAGCTCTGAACCCGATAACTTTGAGTGTCTGATAGTTCATCTTGTAAGGGATCCTCGAGCTGTTATATCGTCTTTAATTATTAATAAGTTTTATATGCCAGTCGGGCCTAAGAGAAAGTTGATTACCGAAAAAAACACACCTCTTGAAGGAAAAGAAATGATAAGGCACAATTCAGAAATCTTATGTTCATTACTGGAAGTCAATTTGAACTACATGAATGAGGAATGGTCAAACTGGTTTAGTGGCCGCTACATCTTGGTTCGTTATGAAGACACTGCTATCGATTTGCTTAACACAGTTTTCAAGGTGTACAATTTTACGGGACTTCCCATGGTTGCTTCCATCAACAATTGGATTCTTGAGGGTAAACAGCCCCCTGGCGTTAAAAATCGCAACCCTGCTTTCAGCGTTTCCAAGAATGATGTCAAAAGAATTGAGAAATGGAGATTTCGCCTTCTCATCTCCCAGGTATCCGAGTTTGAAAAAGGGTGTTGGCCTCTGATGTATATGATGGGTTACATTTCTGTTAATGGCTCTGAACGTGTTCTGCGTGATACCAGCCAGAAGCTTTGGACTGATAAGATGCCTTTCCTTTTTGCTGGCTGGGAGTGGTAAACGAAACCTCAGGAAAATATCGAACTTTGGGTCTATTTAACAGACTCAAACGTTACAGCCTTGGTGTCAAGGTTGTAATATATTCTCACTAGGGCCATCTGCAAGCAATGCCTTAAACTAGATGAGATATGGGAGACTGAGCCTTTAACACAACATAACATAAACTATATTTAATCTCGAATTTACAGAGTAGCATTTCTGCTATTTTCTTTGAGCTTAGCTGGCGAAAGGAGTTGAAAAAAACAAAACAAAAAAAAAACACACACCGCTTGAAGGGAAAGAATTCCAAAATTTTTATGTTCGTTAGTCGAAGTTACTTTAATTTGAACTACGTAAACAAGGAATGGTCAAACTGGTTTAGTGGCCGCTAAATCTTGATTCGTTATGAAGACACTGCTACCAATTTGATTGGAGCAGTTTTCACGAGGTCTACTATTTTATCGGTATCCGCATGGTTTCTTCATTGACAACTTGATTCTTGAAGGTAAACAGCACCCTAGGGTTAAAAATCACAGCCCTGCCTTCCGCAGTTTCTAAGAATGTCAAAAGAATCGAGAAATGCCGAGATTTCGCCTTGACCCAAGTATCCGAGTTTGAGGAAAGGTGTTGTCCTGTGATGTACATGATGGGTACATTTATTAATGCCTCTGATCATGTCACTGGAAGCCCTCAGATCAAATTGTTGTTGTTCGGTGTTTTTATCAAGACGCCATTTTGAATAATTTATACGCAATCAGATTGTGTGAGCTCTGGAAAAGAGAAACCACGACGCAAAACTGGGCGTTCGGAGAATCTCCGGAGCTGCCGATTGCCTGCCGAGAATATAACGTTCTCATTTTACAAGAGTTACGAACAGTTTCAGAAGGCTTCGGTTCCAGACCTGCCATTCAAAGTGGCGGCATCGGTTCCAGACCTTACTTAAGAAACGATTCTTATTTTATGTGAGGGCTCCCTGTCATGGTGTTCTACAAACCACAAGCTGTGGACTGAAAAGATGTCATTTCTTTTTCCCCGTTTAGAGTTGGAAAATTGCGCCACAGTTCCCCTTCTAAAAAATTTACAGAAACAAACAAACTGCACACACAGGAAAATGTTGTGCTTTAGCATTTACCAGATTCAGATGTTACAACGTTGGTTGTTAAGGTTGGACGGGATTTCTTACTATTGTACGGCGGTATAATCGGTGTGACTTACCACGTTTTTAACAGTTTTTAATGTGTGCATACCCTGTCAAATACCCGTAGGCCTAGTACAAGAAGAAACCGAACAGATCTTTTAACCTTGAAACTGAACAGCCAACATTAATTAAAAATACGCTTAAGAAGCTAAGTTTACTTTGTTAAGACGGACATGTAGGGCACCGTCTTCCAGTTCTAGTTCAGTTCAGTTCTGTATTTGTAATATATTGACTGTTTTCATGTAAAGAAAGTTTTATTGTTGTTCTACGAAAGGTTTGTCGTAGTAGGTTGTTCAAGGTCACGACTGATTGACTGGTTGCTTAATGGGGGTAGGGACGGAAGAGGGCCTATGTTGTGACCGTGGTTTGGGTGTGTTATTTGCAATGCCTCCATGACACTTGTGTTTTGAGGTTTTAGGGACCCTTTGAAAAACTGTCGCGCTGCAATTCGTGGGTGCACGAGCACGTGTTTCAACTGGATTCCTTCGTGTGCCAAACAAGCCCCTTGGGCCCCGCGAGTACAAATTTGCATGTAAAACTGCATTCTTGAGATGCCTTTGAGCAGGCAACTTGTGCAGATCATAGGCAGAAACAAATTTCCACCCGATTCGAAAGTTTGTGTTGGATTTTAAGGATCAGTCCGTGGACGCAAATGAGTCAAAATCAGGCAAAATCAAACTAAGAAGACTGTTTTTTCGGAAACCGGGATTCTTTTGTCAAAGGCACAAGGATTAGTGTATTAATTTTGGCGAAATTCTAAGGCGGGTCGCTAATTCGAGGTTCTGGAAACTGCAAACCTTGTGAGTATAAAACCGCCTCCCGGAGCCTTAAATCGACAAACCAAGCCCATAAAAACAAACATTAACATAGTGTTCATGTTTCTAAGCGTTTTAATTTGACTTTCATCCGTTGAAAAAGCCGTAATTGTCGTATTTGCAAAATCCTTTGTTCGCAAACGAAGCCGCCATTAATATACAGCTAGCACAGGTCCGCAACACAGAGGATGGTAAGCCTGTGGTTGTGTTCAAATTCGTAGCAGTTGTAAACATTGTAAATAGAGTGAAGTATTAAGGTGGCTCCCTAGAGTTTCTACAAAACTGACTATACGAACTGGCAAGACTTGCAAAAGAAGCCCTAGTTCTATTGTCTTGCAACCTTTTTTCCTGAATTTTACCAGTAAGGTTACCAACATGATTACCCTTATTTTTCAGTAGCTTCTAGTAGTTCAAAAGTTTTTCTTCCGCAGCCTGCTTTAAACTTTTTGTAGATGTCCTGCCAAAGTTTGTATGGGTGGAGGTATCGCTTGCAGTCATACAAACATCTGAATTTGTTAAGTTTCTAGACTGAAACAATACCCAACACCTGACACAATCCAAAAGTGCAAAAAAAAAAAAACAACAACAACAACAACAACAAAACAAACAAAACTGAAGAAAGCAAAAAACTAAATAAAACTTGGTTTTGATGTTCTGCGTGATTATTTAGCTATGTCTCTCCTCTAATAAACACTGCATTAGTTTCTCATAGAATAAAAATAAGCGATAAATATTGGAGAACAAACTATTCGATGTTCTCGTGACAATGTCTAGTTCATTCCACTGTCAATATGTGAGTACTTTTTAGTTAGAGTGAGTTTCTTTGGCAACCACCCTAACAAGCAACCATCTTAGAGTCTTACTTAGGCCACAATCTTAATGAAAACTCGTCACCAAGATCTCGTCCAATTAAAAGGTCTAGTTTATTCAGGATCTCTTCTAAATCTCGTGGGGGGGCGCGGTGTCGGCGCGGTGGTGCAGTGGTTAGTGCGTTGGACTTCAGATCCGAAGGTCGGTGGTTCGACGCCCAGTCCCTGCCATCGTGTCATTTTCTCAGACAAGAAACTTTACCCCACATTGTCTCTCTCCACCCAGGTGTATAAATGAGTACCGGCGACATACTGCTAGGGTAGTCCTGCAATACTCTCAGTTGCTTCATGCTACGGAAACCGGGATAAGCTCCGGCCGTGTGGGCCTCCTTGGTCCGAGTGCTACTTTATCCTTTATCCCTTCTAAATCTCACATCTGCGACCATTTCCTTAGCTTAATCTCGAAAGTACAGAAGTCGCGTCGCTTGCCAGAGTTCCTAAAATTAAATTTGATTTTTTTTTTAAGTTTTAAGTTGGGGCTCTCTTATATGACAGCGAAGGTTTTTGAAAACGAAACTCGGATTATTAAATGTTTGGCCTGAGGGCAAAAACAGAGCAATCAAAGTTGTTTGATATGAAATACATTACGTCAAAGGCTACATCCAGACACGGGCAGAAAAATAAGCCGAAAATAATACTTCGTTCAAACTTCCTGTCCCAAACGTGTTTGTCTATAAAACGGTCGAACATCAATTTGAACTTATAACACAGAGTTTGGCAAGCTTGCCTTGGAGATCTTTCTTCGAGTAATCGAGACAGTGCAAGAGCAAGACAAGGTATAACAGTTAAATCATTTCATCTTTGTTTAGTTGGTATTATAGCTCTTTGTGGCAGTGCTCGACACCTGTTTACAGGATAAAAACGTTAGATTTTCCTTGTATAGCTCAAAAGTTAGAAACAAAAGTTACAAACAAATTGAACAATATGATAAACAACACCACAAGAAAGAAGTCCATAGCTTTCATATGAATGATCTCACAATCAGTTTACAGACGCTGTGGCATAAACCATAGGAAAGTAAGCGCTCAGTAGGGCTCATTTCAAAGTCCACACTTAAGGATCTTACTTGGTGTCATAGATTCGTGTCACCATTTCTTTTTTTGGCTGATTTTTTCGATTTATTCAGATATCTTTTCGATTGCTGCATTATTTTAAACGATTACTCGGATTTCACAGCGCAATCAAAGTAATCAAGCCAGTACTTGGCCACTGTTCAAGTCAGCTACCGTTATGTGCACGTTTTCTTTGATTTGTAGGGTACTTGTGCAAAGGTACCTCCGTTGATATTTTCCCAGGGTATGGCATATACGTTGAAGCCATGTCGGTTTTACACTAACAAGGACCCCCTTATGGCATGCAACATAGTGGATGTCTTTGGCCATTGCTTTTTCCCACTGGTTATTATTTGTGCTCACTTTAGTGACCAAACTCAAATTCATACGCAAATTGACGCAAATTTTTCACGTCTGACCACATGTAGTTTGGTATGATTTGGGCACCCAGCGCAAGTCGACGGAAGTGTTGTTTTCCTTACTAGTGTTGCCAGCGCTGTTGCAAAGTTTTTAAAGTTTTTTTGTTTTGTTTTGTGCAACTTGTGCCTTCTGTGCAACTCAACTTGCGTTGAGTTTTTTTTTTGTGTGCGCCTTTTGACCGCTTGCCTGGGGTTTAAATATATATTCGAGCTGAGAACCGTCAATTGGAAACTCATGACAACATAAGAAAACTTTTCCGAGAATTAACCGTCTGAAACTTACCAAGTTGGTATGGGTGGAGGTATTGCTTCTAGTAATTCAAAAGTTTTTCTTCCGCAGCCTGCTTTAAACTTTTTGTAGATGTCCTGCCAAAGTTTGTATGGGTGGAGGTATCGCTTGCAGTCATACAAACATCTGAATTTGTTAAGTCTCTAGACTGAAACAATACCCAACACCTGACACAATCCAAAAGTGCAAAAACAAAAAACAAAAAAAAACAAAACAAAAAACAAACAAAAAAGCAAAAAACTAAATAAAACTTGGTTTTGATGTTCTGCGTGAGTATTTAGTTATGTCTCTCCTCTAATAAACACTGCATTAGTTTCTCATAGAATAAAAATAAGCGATAAATATTGGAGAACAAACTATTCGATGTTCTAGCGACAATGTCTAGTTCATTCCACTGTCTTGTGAGAGAGACTATAGTGAACGGTTCTTTCCATGGCGTTGTTCCTTTCACTTAATATGTAAGTACTTTTTAATTGTAGTGAGTTTCTTTGGCTACCACCCTAACAAGCAACCATCTTAGAGTCTTACTTAGGGCCCGTTCATTTTTTACGAGGTAGGGGGGGCTGGTGGGATTTGGGGGGGGGGTCACGTAAAAAAATGGCCTTAAAGGGGGGGCCATCTAAAAAAATAAGGGAAAAGGGGGGTCACGTGAAATACTTTTGTAATACTTAAAGATGGGATATGTTGTACTATTTTTAAAAAATATATCCCCACCGAAATACACAAATAAGATTTAAAAATCTATTAAAGAAGTTCCTTCTGCTTTTAATAACGTTTCCACAGCTACAGACTACAATTTTAAAGCTAGGGAACTTAAATAAATCAACACAACAGAGTTTTCTTTCTATTTAGTTACTTAATTTTCATTTCTGTATTTAAAGTGGTAGCTCGACCAGAATAGCCTAAGCTACCTGCAAGCTGCTATAAAGGCCTGTAAACTATCTTGAATGAATAAAGTTACTGTTACTACATTGCTTCTCTCTGCTAATCTTCTTCAAGCTCTTCCTCGTCGTTTGTGCTGCTAGCACTGTGGGAGTCGCTTTCGTTCCTTTCAGGCAGAGCATACTCTTCAGGATACAGGAAGCAGTACACATCATCTCTAACGTCAGGCTTGAGGTTTGTGATTATTCTGCTCCCCACCGCATTGCTGAAGTGGTTTGATTGCAACATCTGTGCAATATATGGTGCATCTCGTCTATCAGTAATTCTGCAACATCTTCGATGTTGACGCACTCTTCAGGGATGGCTAGGGAAGGAGGATACACAAGACATTCTGCAAGATCATTGCCTAGCGGGTTTCCAACACAAATGCCATACGCTCATTGGACGTTGTTTGCATTCCGCTTCTTCTTCCTTTAATTTGATTTTCTTTGGTTTTCCTTCTTTCTTCGCCTCGGCTTGCTTATATGCTCTTTATGTATGCCCTTATATATAGTGTGGAAATTTTTCTTGTTTTCTTCTAGCATTTCCATATCCTGCTTGACCTTCAGCAGCTTAGCCTCAATGCACTTGATATGCTCCACATTAAAATCGTGAGCAAATTCTTCTCCTTGCTTCAAGGTAAGCCCATTACGCTGGAAGAGTGTGGAATCATGTTCTTTCAAATGTTTCACCATGCCATTCAGCTTGTCAAACATGCTTCTGTGCTCTTTGATGAAGAAGTTCAATCTTCTGCCATCACTGGTCTTCAAATGATATCCTGGTTTGGAAAACTCACCTGCTCTTTTCGAACACCCATCCGCACTTAGAAAGGTAACCTCTTTTGATTGTAAACATCGTATCGACAGGGTCGTTCAGTGGTGAACCTATTCTTAAAGGACTCGTCACTTTCGCCATTCTTTCGCATTTTGGAATGAGTCTCTTTGAAAATGCTCATGTAGTATTGCGCTCTCTTTCCTTTTGGATTTACAATATAGCCAATACTTGTTTTCCGAAGTCCCTTAGATGTCCGCATCTTCAGCAGGGGAGGAACTAGTAACCTACCAGAAAAGAAGGACGACGTTTTATATAGATGTTGTGCATTGTGTTGTATAATCGCTTATTAAATGCTGTATTCGTTTGGTCGAATGCAGTTCAAGTTTAGTTCGCAGCATTTCAAAACGAAGTCATAAGACAAACGATATCAATAGATGACACAACACATCATACCTGGTGCAGTTCTGCAACGCTGTTGCGAAAAAAGAGTCTGTCCCTAGTAACAGCTACTTTTCCAAGATTGAGAAGTTCATAACTGAACATTACGAAGAAGGGGAGAACTACAGGGAGTTTTTAAAGTTTTCTTGTGGAGAAAAGGTAGGAGCCAATTGTTCTGGACCACTCATAGATAGATGTCCGAAGCCTTTTCCTGACCATTCCTGTCTTCCCGAGTACCATTACCTACCGTACAACAACACTCCAAGGGAGGGCCGTAATCCAGACGATTGGCAGCCCAGAGTTCAGTTGAAGAAGGAGCGTGGCAGTGGCAGGCTAGTTTTGTCACATTCAGCAAGTGTAGCAGCATTTTCTGACAAGTTTATTGTTAAGCCAAAGTTTGTTGTTGAACACCTTAAGCATCTTGAGGTGGTAGATTTCAAAAAGAAGAAGAGGGCAGAGGAGAGGGCCAAGCAAAGCCAGAAGGCGAAGGAGAAAAATCATGAGGATTATGCTTGGAAAGATTTGTGCGAAGATCCGACAAAATTACAAAAGCTTCGAGTGGCAGAGCTTAACAAATACCTCAAGCACCGTAGACTAGACAAGCATCTGAAGAGCACCAAACATGACAAGGTTAAGGTAATTGCCAGACACTGGCTTCTCCAAATGAATCCTAAAAGAACTGATCTGCTACAAACAAGATTGAGAGAAAAAGACTCAGCTGAAAATGAATCTTTGCTAGACATTGATAACGATGATAGCGATGAAGACAACAACAGTGGAAGCGAAAGCAGCAGTGAAAGAGACGAATCGAATGATGTCATTCTTGCCTTAATCGATGACGATGAAGAAGTTGCCTTCATCGATGACGAAGAAGTTGAGAGGCCAGCCACAACACGTTCGGGAAAAGCCATAACCAGAAGATCAGAAATTGATTTTTCTTTTCTTTTTTTTTTTGACTCTTCAACGAATTCAAAGTTTATAGCGAGCTGAAACATTTCTCTTTTGCCGACTTAGTACAGTTAAAAGTGGCAAATGCAACTGTAGTATTAATTGTAATATAATGATATTGTCAAAAAGATGGTTTTGTTAACTGTACAGTATGCATAGCTGGCTTTTAAAATTGAGTTTTCTTTTTTTGGGGGGGGGGGGTCACCCCAAAAAATTACCCTTATTGGGGGGGGGGGCATGGGAAAAAATTTATTGACTGAGGGGGGGGGCATGCAACTTCTTAATGACAGTTCAAAAATCCCACCAGCCCCCCCTACCTCGTAAAAAATGAACGGTCCCTTAGGCCACAATCTTAATGAAAGCTCGTCACCAAGATCCCGTCCAATTAAAAGGTCTAGTTGTTTCAGGATCTCTTCTAAATCTCTCACACTGGACGAAAAAATAGATTTACATGGGTGACAAAACAGCAGCAAATATGAAGTAAAGACCGGATTTGCGTTACTTTGGTCATATTTGCTTCAAATAAAATTTTGTATTTACACCATATTTGCACATCAAGTAAAGACGGTAATGGCCGCATTTGCTTTATATTTGCTCCACCCGCCCAATGTGGTGTTCAAAAACAGATTTGTCACACATTTTCACGCGTACTAAAGATGCTGCAAAGATGAATATTTGCCCTCACAAAAACGGATTTGCACGAGTAGCAAATTCGTTTCAAATACGAAGTAAATAGAAAATTTGCTCGACTTTGGTCGTTTTGCTCCTAAAGTGTATTTCATATTTGTACTTTAATTGCAACCAAAGCAAAGACGGTAATGACGGTTTTTGCTCTACTTTTGCTTATCCTCGCAAATGTGTGCACAGAACCATCTTTGTCCAACTTTTCACCTGTAGTAAACATTGTGCAATAACGTGTATTTGCCCCTCAAAACTGTATTTTCTTGGGTTGCAAATATGAAGTAAATAGTACGTTTGTTCGACTTTGGTCATTTTTGCACTAAAGCATAATTCACTTTCACACTTTATTTGCAACCAAAGCAAAGACGGTAATGACGGTTTTTGCTCTACCTTTGCTTATACTCGCAAATGTGTGCACAGAACCATCTTTGTCCAACTTTTCACCTGTAGTAAACATTGTGCAATAACGTGTATTTGTCCCCCAAAACTATATTTTCTTGGTTTGCAAATATGAAGTAAATAGTACATTTGTTCGACTTTGGTCATTTTTGCGCTAAAGCATAATTCACTTTCACACTTTATTTGCAACCAAAGCATAGACGGCAATGACGGTTTTTACTCTACCTTTGTTTATCGTCGCAAATACGACGCGTAGAACCATCTTCCTCAAACTTTTTATGCGCAGTAAACATTGTGCAATAACGTGTAATTGCCCACAAAAATCCATTTTCTTCGCACCAATAGATATGAACAGTACATTTGTCTGATAGAAGAAAGGAATCGTTAAGTCCTACTTTACCCCATGTTCAGGCTGAAGCTAAGATAGGTAAAGATAGATAAAAAGATACCCGTTTGTAATTCCTTTTCTCTGTAATTCTCCTTTTCAACTGTATACATTATTTTGATCAACAAAACTACCCTTTTTCAGCAGATGTGGCGTAAAGAAAAACATAGACACATTATTATACATTTCAGTGACATTCAAGTATTTATTTCATCCCTAGCAGTGTTACGGCTGAATACACGATCATGCCTTGCAACAATATAAATTTTTTCGTCAATGCACTATTTTAAATTATGGCATGTACACACAAGTTACAATAAACTTAAACAGTAACTACAAAAAAAAGCAATCAACCGTTTTAACAATGTTGGAACATGAAACGAGTTTATCTGAACGGACACTATCGCCAAAGTAACACAAAGGCCTGGTGGATATTTATACACAAAAACATAAAACGTGGCCAACAAAGCTAGAGTTCCCTCAACAATGGATGTCTCTGAGGTGCACAAAATTATCCTCCCAGCGGCTAAGTGCACCTTACTGGCAGAAAAATCCAGGTCACCCGGGAAGATTAGAAATGGATAATCATATGGCGTTGTTTTCCTCTCTGCCACTTCTTTGGGACTGGTTTCTTCCTGTTGAAGAAACAATCAAGAATGTAAGAATAAAACCAATAACAAAAATAAAGTAAAAATAAACAAATTATCTAACTTAAATAAGATCCCATGGCCTCGGATGCTTATGTAAAGATGGTCACTTGTGAATGTGGATACTTTCAGGGAGATGAAACCTTTTATGTTCATGCAGCATCATCACTACAAGAGTTTAGCGAAAGAAACATGAAGTACTACAGTGTACATCATGACATTAAAAACAATGACGACAACAACAACAACAACAACAAAAACTAGTACATCTGGGGACTAGAATACATTGTAGAAGCTGCATGAAAAGGTGTATTCGATTGGACTGTTTGTATCCTCATTTCTGCAATTTGCATTGTATTCAGTCGAAACTCTGACCAAATATTTAACAAGTGACAATCTTCATTAAATGACTACTATCAAAATTAGTAAGAACTGTCCCCTTCCAGGAAAGATCTCATGGCCTTGGATGCTTATGTAAAGATGGTCACTTGTGAATGTGGATACTTTCAGGGGGATGAAACATTAATTTTGATGTTCCTGCAGCATCTGCACTACAAGAGTTTAGCAAAAAAAAACATGAAGTACTACAGTGTACATCCTCACATTAAAAACAATGACAACAACAACAACAACAACAAAAAACTAGTACATCTGGGGACTAGAATAGAAGCTGCAGGAAACTGTGTATTCGATTGGACTGTTTGCATCCTCATTTCTGCAATTTGCATTGTATTCAGTCGAAACTCTGACCAAATATTTAACAAGTGACAATCTTCATTAAATGACCACTATAAAAATTAGTAAGAACTGTCCCCGTCAAGAAAAAAAAATATTTACAAACCATAAGTTTGGTTTATCTCTGAATTTGACTGGAATGCTAATAGCTGACCTTCACATTTATGTACTTACTGTTACATGAGCATAATGCATCAGTCAATTTCAGCTGCACCCATCCCCCATTACTGGGCAACTGTGGGGCAATTGCGCACCTTGTCAGTCGTGGGAGTGGGGCATTAGCAAATTTGGCACGGCCCAGGGGTCGGGCATTTGACTACGCTGGGTACTACCCCTGGGCTGTTCGCACGTGGTTTCCGACTCTAAATCCAAACATGGAAGATCCAGCAGTTTGTCTCAGACTGGCTCGATGCAGATTGGCTCGTCCGTCAAAGTTGAGGACTGGACAAACTTGTGGAGGTTTTCTTGATCTTATGCATTTATTTCTTACTTGAGCATCGGGAAAGATTAGCCTGATTTTATAATTAGAATTTTGTCGCAATGATTCTAAAACTATCATGATCGTTTATTAAATTCTAAACATATTTATAGGGATCGTCGTTTACTTTTGCATTTTATTAAAATATTCATAACAGATAATTTTACAACAGACTATTTTATAATGTCAAGATACTTTTACTAGTGAACTGTTTAAAAACAAAATAAATAACAATAAAATGAGAATCAACCATCATGTAGTGTTGTCTGCATTATTAACCAATTAGAAGACGAAGAGGCAGACCTACAGAAACAAAAAATCACACATTTAAATGCTGAAAGGGGCACTATTGTGCAATGAATGAAAACTGCTGCAGTGTTGCTTGCAGACGTACAATCCTGGGGGCAGGGCATTTGTCCTCTTCCTTCATCCCCATTCCTGGGAATTTGCCATCCAAGAAAAGGGGGGGGGGGGAAAGGCAAAGGCGCAGCTGGAATTGACCAATGCATAACCAATACACCATAAACACCGGTGTATAAGCCATCCCCACAGATACAGTTTACACATACAAGGTGCACTTACAAAGATAAACTCCACAAATTCCTTGTGTTTGCATGTTCCAGCCTTTACCATATAGCAGTGGTACTATTGCTATTGCCACCTCGGTCTTTTCTCCTGAAACAGAGAACAGTAGTATTTAGTGGTGTCAAGTGTCTATTAGATTTGTTTTGTCCATTTTTCCTATCTTCTTATTCTTTTGTCTCGCCAGTCATTGATTATAAAGTTACATGTACCATATAAAACAAAGAAGGGTTAACAACTGGAATGGAGACAAAATTTGCAGTTCAGTTTGCAACCACTAGGCAGTCTTAAGGGAAAAAACATGGCAACAATGGCACGCAGCAGTACAAGACATTACTTAATACCTCATCTTGTGAAAGTAAATGTGTAAACACAATAATGCAAAACAAAGCCAAAACACATTATTTAATCAACTGGTTAATCAACTTGCAATGGTATAGCGCTTGAAGATCTGACGAAAATGCCATCGCTTGCAAACTGTACTAAGCATAAAGATCTCACATTATGAAATTTAGTAGATAAACATGATAATTCAACTTGATAAAGATTCCGTGACGGAGTCAAAACCTTGTGGCTTACATAAATTTTGGATCCTGTGAAAGAAACCTAATTTATTTTGATTCAATATGTCAGGATTGAGCACCAGTTTTTTTTCACTAATGATAATTCAAACTGTACCAAGCATAACAGATAGACAGACAGACAACCTTTTTTTCACCACGATTAAAATTAAAGCTCTGCAGCTTGTGGGGTTGTGCAAAATAATAAAAACTAATAAAAACTAAAATTAAGTATATACAAAGCTAAGTAAAATCTAGCCTGCGAGCAGGCTCACTTACATGTAGTGTGTTATTCACGCAAGTATCTTGGCGGCGGAAGTCAGCGAGAAGAATGGGGCGAGGAAAAGTGAGTCTGCTCAAAAGCCATTGAATTTTGAATTCTCCTTGTTCGTCCACGAACGCAGCATTCTGATTGGTTTGAAATGACATGCGATGACAGACTTTATTATTGTGACAAATAACAAGCAAGGTGGTGTTATTGTTTGTCGCCTTAAGACTGTGAGCAGTCTCTTTCTTCTCCTAGTTTTAGCAAGAAGGAAAATAGGAGGAGTGCTCAGAGTCTACTCGTTTTTCAATCAATTTAATCTCTTAACGTGACTTGGCTGGTTGCGTCTGGCTAGCGATTGCAGCTTTGTGTCATTTTTTAGAATATCAGCCATGTTTATTTCGGTTATTGCAGCCTCGTTTTAGTGCATGGTAGTTTTCAAGCTTGTCTTCTCGGGATCTCCGAAATGACAGGATCTGTACCATTTTGTTTGACCGTGCAATGGACATTATCTTGCAGTCTTTGTTACGCCGAGTTTGGATACTTGTTATTGTGGGAAGATGGTATTGCTTGTTCCTGTTTACAGATGTTTGCAACGCATAATGTAAGGGTGAAGTCTTCTGCGGTAGCGGCTTGATACTCTTTGTAACTGCTAGTTTCATGTCCCTGGAGTTTGATATTTTTAACCTCTTATAGGTTCTTGCGCATCGATTCCGAGTCATATCACAGATGCCTTTGCGATTTGATTTCTCGAGGATTCCTAGTTCCACACCGATTTTGAGTAGAACAAATTTAAATGCGGCGAAAATTGTCAACTGTGTTTATAATTTTCTTTTGCGCTATTCCGGCACATTCATAAAGAACTCAATCCTCTCGAGTGTGAAAATTTGCTGTCGTGTTTGTTTACATTTTGCTTCGCTTGTATTGGTTAGATATTTGATACCTTGACAGTTGAGACTTGTCACCTCACAGGGGCAGAATTCAAAATTCAATGGCTTTTGTGCAGGCTCACTTTTCCTCGCCCCATTCCTCTCGCCGGCTCGCTTCGCTTGCCGACTTCCGGCGCCAAAATACTTGCATGAATAACACACTTAGTGAGCCTGCTCGCAGGCTAAGTAAAATCGGTTCATACAAAATGCTTAAAAAAACCACTCAAAACTAAGAACTAATTTCTTAAGGCAGTTCTTAAGGCATAAAGATCTCACATTATGAAATTAAAATAATGTGTAAACATGATAATTCAAAACATATAATATTGTGCCTGGTAAACATTAACTGAGTAGTAGTCTCAGTAATATTCAGTCTAAATGAAAAGCTTAACAACGCTAAAACGCGACTTTTCTTTTAAAGCAAGTCTTAATACTCTCTGTTAGCCTAGTGCTGCCAATGGAAGGGGTCTCATACAAATGCTCGCATAAAAACTGTACATGTATGCATGTACGCCATACGCTCATACCGTAATTCACACGTCCTGTAGTTGCACCAAACCATCGCTTGTTCAAAACGTAATTAGCGAGCTGTACAATTTGTTGAGTATTAATGACTTACTCTGGTTTTTAAAGAAACCGTTTGAGGTTAGGGGAATTCGAAATGATGGAACACAATTCACACTAACCTTGAAAGTCTACATTGGTTGTTCCATGTTCCAGTGTCAACCATGGAGCCGCCAGAACATTGTGAAACACTTTCTTGCAGACCTGCCGGCTTCTGGCTCTTGATTCGGACCTCTCTGAACTGCTTTCGCAAGGTGAACCTCGCTATTTTCTACCATTTTCTTACGAAATAAAACGAAGTCCTGCTATTTTTTCAACCTTGAAATAACCGCCTACCAATTCGGGCTGCGCGCGCATAGTATAATTCAACAACGGCTTTCAAAGAATAATTTAACTTGGAAAGAGAGGGTTGGGGAGGGGAGGGACGATAAGCACAAACTAAGTTTGCTCAGAAATTTCATGTGTCACTCCAATCAAAGAGTAGCAAATTGAACAAAGTTCCCTATCCTTTTTTCAAGAAGGAAGAATCAAGTTAAACATATTCTGTAAATACTAACAAATTCATGCCACCGATTCCTTCGATCTGCCCCGGGGGACATGGGGGTACGGTCTCCCGAAATTTCACACTCCTATGACGCTACAACTGTCCAAAAGTATCGCGGGCGAACATAGCGCGGGACGATGAATTATGGCGCGGATTGCGCGCGGATTTGCATTGTTGTTGTGAAAGCAAGGGCTATGGCTATAGGTTATATTTTATAGTTTATAGTTTTGTACGTTCCTTGTTCCTCGTAAAATGAAGACAGCGCTGGTTCTTACTTTCGGATGTATCAGGGTTCACCCAGCGTACGAAAATAGCCTTTCCCACAGGGCAGTTTTAGCAAAATGGAAGCGATACGGGTAGCCCTCGTTTCGACTTGGATCACCAGCCCCGGTCTTCAGCAAATGTCCACATGTCTTCTCCGAAAAAAAAAAGGAATTCATCAGTCATGTACCAATGCATCGCTGTTGAAACTGGTAAGTTGACAAACTACTTTATTTTGTATTTGACTGTTGATCCTATTAATATCATCTTGAGCTTTTCTAATATAATGCCCGGGGGGGGGGGGGACTCCCATATGAAACTGACGGGGATGCTGGTCGGAAAATTAGAATTAAACCCCTAAAGGAGACCAATTTGGGTGTGGCTCAGGCGTTATTTGACCCCTAAAGGAGACCATGCTATTAAAACAGACAACCAAATAAGAGCTACAGTGATTTTAATTGCGCTAGAGACTGACGCTAAAGATTGATAGCGTTTGGTTTTTCATATAGATATTTCTTTACGCACAACCCTAAGCGATACCTGTATGGGTAAAAATTTGGCTTTCCTTCCTGAAAACCCTAAGCGAGACCAAAATCGGCAACTTACACCCCTAAGCGAGACGACGAGCATCCCCGTCAGTTTCATATGGGAGTCCCCCCCCCCCCCCCCGGGATATAATGTACCAGCCAAATTGAAGCTTCAACATCCTCCCCCCGGGCATTTAAACTTTTGACGATTGGCTTGTTCAAATTCCTCCCCTCGGGGCAAAAAAAGCCGTTCAAACGCCCCACCAATTAGTACTGAAATACCTCTCCTCAAAGTCAAATTTCGTCTTGAAGCAAACACTGTTCACGCTTCTCAGAGAGAGATATGCCGTAACGACACCTTCAAACTTCTTTTAAAGACCCTTTTGAGAGAGTTTAATATTCACTAACAAAGGCGAATTTCTATCCTAGAAATCCATCAAACCCTGTAAAAACCGAAAAAACTCACGGGCGTATTAGGCTAGAACAAGAGATGAATTTGGTTTAAATTCCCCACCCTTCCAAGGCAATGTTCAAATTCCTGGGGTTTGCCTGGGGGAGGGGGGATGTTGAAGCTTCAATTTGACCGGTATATAAGGGAATGTTGTTGATTGTGGACAATCGATAAGCTCCAGCAAACATGGAGAATAAGTCTTCTTGTACGTTTGCATTTATGTTTGTGTAAGAAGCTACAATAAAATTGAATGCAAACGGTGTAAGACAATTTGAGAACTACAAATTTTTTTAGGAATATCGCCAATCTTATCTCAAATTGCACAAGAAGTCATGTCACTGCTTTTCACGGATATAATGTACTGTGAACATTACAGGTTTCAGTACAGTCAAAGCTCTCATAAGCGACCACCTCGAGAATTCAGTAAAGTGGTTGCAACCAGAGCTGGTCGCTTACCAGAAGTAGACTACGAGCAGTCTCTCTTTCCACTCAGGGATAGCGAACCGAACAAGCAAGCAAGCACGAATTGTTATGTGACATGCGAAAAATTGCCTGCGGCGTTGATACGTGAGAGTAGTGGGCCAGGTGTATCAATGCAGCAGGCGATTTGCAGCTCGCTACACTCGGCTTGTCATGTAACAATGCAGCAGGGTATTTTCGCCCACTCTCGCTCGCTTGTTTCAGTCAGCTACCCTGAGCGGAAAGAGAGACTGCTCATAGCCTAACGAGAAGGGGCTCTTGTAAAAGAACCATGTGGTGAAACAATGGAGGGTGGTCGCTTGTGAGAGCTTTTGATGGTCACCAATAGTACTGTAGATATTGTATGTAAATATTAAATAATTTTTTATAGAAGAGGATTGCGTATATGCATGTACATGTACAAGTCAACAACCATTAGAGCTTATGCTGTGTATTACTCTGAATTAGCTCAAGAAGTGAGTAGTTTTATTTAAGTGTTGACTGAGTGGTCACCTTCAAGCACTTATAAGAAACAAAGAATAAGACCAGTCAGAAATTCACAAAAGTGGTCGCAGTTGATGTCAATGAATAATAAACTCACACTGATGCTTGCTTTCTTTGAACATTTTATTTATAATTCCATGTTCCTCTCTTCTCCGCAGAGGTCTCTTTGCATCACTAAGAGGCCGGGATGGGGAAAGAGGAGGGAGACCGTGCCTTTCACTCTTCCCATCGTCCCCCGCACTATTAATTTTTAATTTTTATTTAAAATTTTATTAATGGGATACCAGCGGGCACCTCTGCAGAGTTCTTAAGTTTATATTCCAATTGGTGGTGAAGCTATCAAACCACTAACTGCTTTATAACTGGCTGTACAGCATGTATAGACCACATTAAAAATGGCCACAATTGACTCCATTGCAAGATAATATCTTAAACCTAATTTGTACATCCTTAAGGTATTCTAGAAAACTAAATTCTATTTGTATGATGTGAGCATTCTGTGTGTATTTTTCATGTGAAATATTACTGGAATGATGCCTCAACAAACCAATTAGCTGGTTTAGAGGACTGTGGTGAATGTAAGCTGTATCCTTTTATTTATGCCTATCATCAGTTTGATAAATTTAAGTTTTTCATTCTCAATAAACTAATTAGTAGTGTTGCTTATTAAACAATTGTCATTATGTGGTTAATTTTGAGACAAAAAATGCCTTGTTTTAGTCATCAGGGTTTTTTGGGTGGTAGTGGTGGAAGAGGGGGAGGGGGGGTCATGATATTTTGCCCACGGTTGTGGGTTATACAGTGAGAGGGGGCCAGGGAAAAACACACACCAAATAATGGGGGGGGGGGGGGGGAAGGGGTGCTTCCAAAAAATGCATGGGAAACAATCTAAAATCACTACAGCCCTACCTCTACATAAATTGTGAACCATCCCTTATGAGAGTGGTCACAAGGAGAGTTTCAACTGTATTCTGATTGGTTCCCTAGCTATTTGAGGTATATGTTGTTGCTGCTGTGTGTAATCATTAGTATTATTACTATTATTATTATTATTATTTTTATCATCATCATCATCATCATCATCATCATCATCATCATTATTGTTATTATTCCAGCAGCTGGTACATGCATATCAAAGCCTAGTATACATGCATATAATGCCTAAGGCTGAAAACAAAACTTTAAGGGCAACTCTTTCTGGCAAGAGTGTTACATGTATTTAGTAAGTCAACCCCTTTTGGCAGTTGGTATATCAGAGGGTAATGCGCAAGGTTGGAAGATTGTCCAAACAATGAACAGTTGGCCCAACAGAGTGTTTTATTAAGTGGGTGTTGGTAAAGCTGATTTTCATTGTTACAGTCAATGTCATTAGTCAATATTATTTTTACCACCTAAATGACTGCCCAATTAAAGATTACTCTTGCTGTAAATTCATACTATCTATACAGTTGAACCCCACCTAAGGATCGTAACCACTCCATCAAGAAACAACTACCTCATTATTATGGATAGCACTTTTTTTGGCCTGAAAAAAAAAATCTTGTCTGTTTCTTATCTTTAAACCCATTGATATGACTCCCCTCTTTATACGATTACATCTCTTTGACCTGATGGAGGTTATTTCACTGTTCTATCAACTTCTATCAATTGGGTACAAAGGATATACAAGCATTACTCATATTATCCATGTTAAAATTAATATTGAACATGTTCACAGGAATATTTTTCATTCATGACAAAACACCATTTAATAAGTAATTATGCTAAATTTTGGATTTATCAACTGAGTTGATAAGGTAAATTGGCCACCAACTTTCAATTTTGTGTTTCATGTCCCCACCGATGTAGCACCACAGTTTCTCTAACCCCACCATTTTAAGTATGCTGACATACTTGAAAAGAGTTTGATGGATTAAAGGTGAATCTTGTTCTTGTTACCGGTAATCTTGTTCTCAAAACATATTTCTCAATCTATTGGGTGGTTTTACCTGATGTACATAGTTTTATGTCCCACACAAGGTGTCTCTTTGGCCAATGATCCTATTCCTTTCAAGTTGTGATTGTAATCAATCAAGCTCTTCTTAAATAGTGAATTTCATTTACATTGTGCAAGTGTTACAAATGACCTTCTCAACCTCGTTGTTTTCAGATTTCTTGCCTTTGTCAACTACCATCCATGGGGACAACACTTTTCTGGCTATTTTGTATCAGCTTCGATCAGTGCTTCATGAAAGCACAATTTTGGAGAGAAAAACAGCATTAGATGGCAAGTTGGTTACAGAATTTATTAAAAAAGTTTCATCTAATCCACATCAATTTATTTTTGAGGTCTGATTGAACTAGGATTCTAAGGAAAGAATGAGAAGAAATTAATGTTTTTTGGCTTTGCTTTTTGGTCTATAAGTCAGACAATAAAGGCACTTCCTTTTGTAGAAGGACTGTCCACTGAGATAACAGGTTTTTTTTGCCACTTATTAACTGTGATTTGTAAAGATATTTGAAGTTTTATTTCTATGTTCATTTTGCCAGTTCATAACTTAATTAATACAGGCCAGTCTCTCTTTGTAATGAGTCTTCTCCACTCTCTCAGCAGTAATGTTTGAGAAAAAAATAGACAAGAGTTGAAACTCAGTTAAAGAGTATTTGTTTCTTTGTGACATTAGCAACCATTCCTGCTCTTAAGATTACACATCTTTTATTAGCAGGGCTGCCAAGATGACGCATCTTTTGCCAGTTTGTGTTTGTTATTGCTACAAGAAATAAATGATAAGAACTCATGATCAAGAGCAGTCGGTAAAAAGCAGAACAAAAAAAAAAACAAAAACAAATAAACAAACAAACTAACTAACTAATGATAATGACCTGGCTGTGACTGGCAAAACAGGATGCTTTCTTGAAACAATATTTCAGTCTACTGCCATAGTAAGTAGAATTAATGACACGCGCAGCCCGTACTACTAAGTCTCGGACTAGCGAAATGAACATAGAAATGTTAAAAAAAATTCAAAGCAGGGACTTTTCGTTGATTTTGCTGGCTATCACTAAACTTTCATACGGTGCGCCCAAGCTTCTGAGCTGATGAGATCCAACTTAGTCTACAGCAAAAACATCTTTTCCCAAACTAGGTGTAGCGATTTTCTGTCTTTCAACTATGATAACACACCTAACCTGCATGAACTGCATTTAGATAATAAATAACCAATAAGGATATGCCTGGCACCAATCAGAGCAATTAGGTATTTCTTATTGCCACAATATTAATTCCAGAAAAGTGTTTGAGTGCTGACTAGTAATCAGTTCAACCCATTTCCCAAACTACATAAATAAAGTACTTGACCAATCAAATTTGATTAGTTTTATTTTGTGATCACCTCCAATGCATGAATTTGGTATTTCACTTTGTAGAGTATGTAACTTGAGATTATAAAATAACTAGTTATAAAACCAGTAATATGTACTCTTACTATAAGTGTAAATGGGAAGCAAAATCACTGTGTCTGTTTTTGTTGCTAGGGCTCCTTTTTGAAATGACCCCTTTTTCAAACTTTCAAACTGTAGAGGAGTGGTATGTGCACAAAAGCAAATTTGTAAAGTCTGAATTTCAATTTGTAAGTCAAGTTTTAAATTGCAGAGTAGGTGGAAGCTTGTAATGTAGTTGCCCAGATGTTTCATCTTTAGGCAGCGCACTGGAAACGGGACAGGACAGATGCTTCATCTGTTAAGTTAGCAGAAACCTACTCTGTGGGCTGAACAACTACATGATAGTGGATTACAAAACTAAATCATTGCTAGGGCTCCTTTTTTAAAAAAAAACCCTTTTCTAAACTCTCTACTATAGAAAATTATAGGGATGTCATTAAGGAAATGAATACAAAATTCAATTAGGTAAACTCGGAAATGTTTAACTCCAATTTGTAAGTTTGACATTGCAAAGTAGGTGGAAGCTTGTAGTTGCCCAGATGTTTCATCTTTAGGCAGCGCACCAGAAATGGGACAGGACAGATGTTTCATCTGTTAAGTTAGCAGAAGCCTACTCTGTAGGGTGAATAAATAATGGTTTAAAATACTAAAACCTTTTCCCATTCATGTTGACTATCGAATTATGATATTATTTCTACAGTAAATGCAGTTTTTAAATCATGCCCCTTTCCACTCATTTCAATGAGAAGCTCTGGACCCAAAAATACAGTGGGGTTTGTTTCTATTGCCTTTTATCTATTGCCTGCAAGAAAATGACTTCATTTGACTAAATGTAGTGAGGTGTAATGAGTTGAGTTGATGAAGTCATTGTTTTTGTCAGAGGCTCAAAAACTAAAGTCCATTTACATCAGAAATGATCTTTGTATTTAATCCAAAATCCTTGAAATAAAATTAAATGCTTTCAGGGGGGATCTTTATCCACCCCATAACTTGTCTTCACTATTCGCACTTCATAATAGCCCACGTTCTTTTGCCACTAATTGCAAATTTTCTAAGATTCTTTTGTCTCTAAATTTCCGTCCACAAGAGAATTGATGCAAAAAAAGCCTTTGTGCCAGGTCAAAATTATCGAACATGGGCTGTAATAGGTGCAACTGACTCCAGTTTTACATCCCATTTAAGTTGCTTGAAATTAAGTTGGAAGGAGGGGTATGTAAAAGTTGAGACATTTTTAAGGATTATTTTTGCTGATGGGTACTTCACCGGGCGATCTTCCCATTTCTTATTTGGTTAACAGAGCATGAGCCTACCCGGCACTTTGCTATTTCTTTGTTTCTGTACGGCCAGATTTTTGTTGCTCGCTTCACTGCGCATTATTGACACAATATTAATTCCAGAAAAGTGTTTGAGTGCTGACTAGTAATCAATTCAACCCATTTCCCAAACTACAGTAAATAAAGTACTTGACCAATCAAATTTGATAAGTTTTATTTTGTGATCACCTCCAATGCATGAATTTGGTATTTCACTTTGTAGAGTATGTAACTTGAGATTATAAAATAAATAGTTATAAAACCAGTAATATGTACTCGTACTATAAGTGCAAATGGGAAGCAAAATCACTGTGTCTGTTTTTGTTGCTAGGGCTCCTTTTTGAAATGACCCCTTTTTCAAACTTTCAAACTGTAGAGGAGTGGTATGTGCACAAAAGCAAATTTGTAAAGTCTGAATTTCAATTTGTAAGTCAAAGTTTTAAATTGCAGAGTAGGTGGAAGCTTGTAGTTGCCCAGATGTTTCTAAGACAGCGCACCGGAAACGAGACAGGACAGATGCTTCATCTGTTAAGTTAGCAGAAACCTACTCTGTGGGCTGAACAACTACATGATAACGGGTTACAAAACTAAATCATTGCTAGGGCTCCTTTTTGAAATAACCCCTTTTCTAAACTCTCTACTATAGAAAATTATAGGGATGTCATTAAGGAAATGAATACAAAATTCAATTAGGTAAACTCGGAAATGTTTAACTCCAATTTGTAAGTTTGACATTGCAAAGTAGGTGGAAGCTTGTAGTTGCCCAGATGTTTCATCTTTAGGCAGCGCACCAGAAATGGGACAGGACAGATGTTTCATCTGTTAAGTTAGCAGAAGCCTACTCTGTAGGGTGAATAAATAATGGTTTAAAATACTAAAACCTTTTCCCATTCATGTTGACTATTGAATCATGATATTACTTCTACAGTAAATGCAGTTTTTAAATCATGCCCCTTTCCGCTCATTTCAATGAGAAGCTCTGGACCCCAAAATACAGTGGGGTTTGTTTCTATTGCCTTTTTTCTATTGCCTGCAAGAAAATGACTTCATTTGACTAAATGTAGTGAAGTGTAATGAGTTGAGTTGATGAAGTCATTGTTTTTGTCAGAGGCTCAAAAACTAAAGTCCATTTACATCAGAAATGATCTTTGTATTTAATCCAAAATCCTTGAAATAAAATTAAATGCTTTCAGGGGGGATCTTTATCCACCCCATAACTTGTCTTCACTATTCGCACTTCATAATAGCCCACGTTCTTTTGCCACTAATTGCAAATTTTCTAAGATTCTTTTGTCTCTAAATTTCCACAAGAGAATTGATGCAAAAAAAGCCTTTGTGCCAGGTCAAAATTATCGAACATGGGCTGTAATAGGTGCAACTGACTCCAGTTTTACACCCCATTTAAGTTGCTTGAAATTAAGTTGGAAGGAGGAGTATGTAAAAATTGAGACATTTTTAAGGATTATTTTTGCTGATGGGTACTTCACCGGGCGATCTTCCCATTTCTTATTTGGTTAACAGAGCATGAGCCTACCCGGCACTTTGCTATCTCTTTGTTTGTGTACAGCCAGATTTTTGTTGCTCGCTTCACTGCGCATTTTTGACACATATTTGGTATAAACACGTTGCACCATGCTCAGTGCACGGTCATGCACCCAACATGTGTGCTTTTCTCGTCACCAGGGCCTTCTCTGCGTTTAAAAGGGCGGTTGGAGATTTTACTGTGTGACGATCAAATGGCGTTCACTTACCTTATTTTCAGCAGAAGGGCAAACGTTTGTTTTCTTGCAATCTAAAACCGTTATTCAAACAACACGGAGTATTTTTATTGTTTCACGCGTCAAAATACTCCAGGTGTTTTTGGACATTTTGGCAGCCCTTCTCAGGGGTTTCGCCGCAAGCCATTTTAAACCGGGGGCTGGATTCATGAAGCCATCCTCAGGTAAGATATGTCCTATGTATTGTTAGAAAAAAAAAGCCTTTTGTTAAAAAACGCAATACTTAGGATTCATCTTTACTTGGGACAGCTTTGTGAATCCTTCCCCGGGAGAAGATCCTAGGGTCAGGGTTGTGCGCGAGCCTCGTGCAAGCGATTTTCCGAGGTTTCCGGTGTGCGCTGTGAAAATTGTTACACATACAAATGATCCAACATTGTAGCTTCGGCCAAGAAATTTTGATTTCACTCGAAATACTTTCGTCGAAGTAAGTATCACTGTAAGTTTGCACCTTCCTAAAGGGATACTGTAACCTATTTTTTAAGATAACTTTGAAAAGCTAAACTGAGAGAAATTCCAATCAGAGGAAGCCCAAAAATACTGGTTGCGTTTCGTTTAAACTACTTTACAAGTTCTCTGAGTCTATAATGAAATGTGTTTGACTGCGGATCGCTAGGATGGACATGGACTGCAAATTGAAAACATCAGGCTTTCCTTCTCTTGACGTTCTAGGAGTATTCTGTTTAATTTAAATTTCAGCACATTTTTCGCCCCAAACCGGAAAAATTCCTGTGACAGAGTCCTTTGAAAGACGTCCAGTGGGACAAACTTAAATAAAACGACTGTCGTTTTTGAAATTCGATGTTTGAATTTGGCTAGCCTATTTCAGGCGTTCCGATTGTGTGGAGCAGCGTGCTGAATAGCGACTTCACGACTTCCTTTTTGGTAACAGCTTGCTGCAATTTACCAACAAAGCGACCTAAAGACGGCGTGTGAGGTTAGAGATTGCAGTGTCCCGTAGAAGTCCGGAAGAAACTGGTTTAATCCGGTTTCCTTGTTTGTTGACTGTCGGGTTCTTCGCGACCCGTTATGTAATATATGTGACAGTATTAACGCGGTTCCACCGTATATTTTGCTCCTATTGTAATCATGAGAGTAATGCACGCAAATTTCCTAATGTGATATCTTTGCGAATTTGGTGAAGATGGCTATATTTGTACCGATAGCAAATGTGAGCGTTAACGGGGTTCCAGGGTATATTTTGCCCTATAGTAAATATGAGGAAAATGCAGGCCAATTTCTTAATTTGATATGTATGCGAATTTGGTAAAGATGGCCATATTTGTACCGATAGCAAATGTGAGATAATACCCTTAAATTTGTTGATTTGATAGTAATATAAATTGAGTGTTAAGGGGCATATTTGCCCCCTGTAGCAAACCATGGGTATAACACAAACAAATGTTTTTATTTGTAGCTTCGGTAAATGTGGTAAAAAAATGACGCAAACAAATAGGTTTGCACCGTGTTTCCCCAGATTTACGCTGATAGCAAATGTAATTTTTTGCATAGAGAGCAAATCTAAAGCAAATGTATGGCAAAGATGTTGATTTACGGAGGTATCAAAAATGAAGCAAATGTGAAGTTGAGGTGATAGCGGAGCCTGCGGGCCAAGCCCACCAGCGGAGCTCCATTGCTAAGCAAATTTGGTAAACCTATCGATCCGAGAAATTTTGGTTGTGACGTAATAGTCACGTGACCGTCCGTACGTCCGCACAGACTCTGCGGGAGGGGGAGGGGAGTCCCAAGACAACCCGAAGGGGGGCGGGGGGGGTAGAGAATACCATCTTTTCTTGGCGGGAAATCGCATGACCATCATCGCATTTCAAAAAGAGGTTTCTTTAAAGGCTTAAGCTTCTTTAGCAAAACGATTGTACGAGAGTACTGAAGTACTTGACAACAAAAACATCATATCTATAAATGGAAAGAAAAAGTTCAAAAGAATACTAGTAGAAGGCGAAAAGTTCAAGTTACAAAAGCTGCCTTCAAAGGACTTCATCGCTTTGTTTTCTTCACGGCGGAGAGATTGCCCTGTTCTGAAACATAACCGAGTAAGTGAAGTTTTTAAAAGGGTCTAATGTAAATGATTTTGAGTGTTACGGTCAAAGAAATTACGTTTTGAAATGAGAATTTAATTTATGTCATTAGAAATGTGTCATTTACTTTTGACTTTAAAAAATTATGGGAATTCACATATTTGCAAAGTTTGTAAAAAACTTTACTAGTACTAATAAACGAATTTTTTGCAAAAAAGTATACCAGTGAAAAATAAATGAAGCGATGTATATTTTTTAAAATGCTTTTACTAATAAATGCAAAATCTTGCAAAAAAGAAAACGACTTTTTTGCAAATTATTACTTTCGGGAAGGTGATTGGGGAAGGAGGCAAGTCGACAGTGTATGAGGGATCACTAAAGCGGGATTCAAAGTCAATTCCAGTAGCACTGAAAAAGTACCGAGTCGCAAGGATGTCACCTCGTTGTCGTAAGCAAATAGAAAGCGAGGCAGAGTATTTGTCTACATTAAATCATGGAAATGTCATAAAGTACTTCGGTACTTGTCTTGAGGACGATTGTAATGGAAAAGATGGGAATGACAATGAAAACTTCGGACAGCCACAGTAAGGTGAACAATGTAAGGGAGTACCTTGACGAATTAGTGGATGAAATTATTCACTGCAATACAAGAATAAAAATTGCCCTGGATGCTGCAAGAGGCCTTGAACATCTTCATCTGAACGGAATAGTTCATCGTGACTTTAAGTCGAGCAACCTTTTAGTGAAGGAGGAAGCGAATGTCATGATTACAAAGGTGAGGCGTACGGCAATCTTTTTTTTTTCAATGTTACTCCAGAAAGAACATTATTTTTATAATCGCAAATAAAATGATGGCATTGTGTTTATTTCTTACCGTTTTCGGAGCCTTCAGAGGCCATCTGATTCGAACGAATTAAAAATTCTGATTCGAACGAATTAAAATTCTGTATCGTGAGCCCACAGATTAAATCATACGTGACGTTATTTCGTACCTGGACTTAATGGCTAAAAAAGACCAGAACTGACATTTGTCACTCCAAAAGGGAGAAGGGCCAGCAAAGAGGGTTATCAAGGAAAGGATAAATCATAGAACTGTAAGTAGATAAATTCTTTCTTTTAGGTTGGAATATGCTTGAGGGGAGAGCTTACAATTTTAATTGGCAAGACATGGGGTGGAGATAGGTCAGAATGACAATTCCTTCTGTGTGACATCATCTGCTATTTCAAAGAAAATTGACAAAAAATCTCTGCTTACTATGCATTGCTTTTACAACCTGTCCCTGTGGCAAAATAAAAATCAAACGATGGGAAGCATTATTTATTTTTAGTTACTTCAGGTATCCTGATCATAACCTAGGAGTGCTACAAACTCCCTTTGTGTGCACTATTTAACCCACTTATTTGCCCCAAGATCAACAGGCATGCATGTTCTCCTGACTGCTTGTTCTCCACACATCTAAGGTACTACTTGGGAGAATTTTGTTCAACATCAAGACTATGACTTTTATGTTTGATCAACGTTCTTTACTTTGCTTCTCACAAATATATGATGCCTGCAACAGGCCACAGACACTGAAAAATATGAAGTGGTCAATAGATTGCAAGAGTTGTTATGCAAGATGTTAGTATGTGTATTAATTTTACAATTGATACTAAGGTGATTCCATTCAGTTAACTCCTGGTGTGATAACACCAGGGAAGCCCTCTGTGTGTTATTAAGTGCTACCACAACAGTCATAACACAGTTGTCATTTATCCTGATGTTCAATTTCTTGTTTTCAGCTGAAGAAAGAATTCTTAGTGAAGTGGAAATTCTCCTGGGTGGAGACAAAAAACAGGACAAGCAAGAACACAGACATTGAAAAGGAAAATGGAAAAAGAATTTAGAGTAACTCCTTAAAGTGGATTAAGCATTTGGTGGAAAAAGTAGAAATATATTTATTGAATTTTTTTAAAAATTTTTTCCTATAATTAAAATGGACACTTGTTAATTAAAATGGGAACGAGGGCCCGGTTGTTCGAAAGCCGATTAGCGTTAACCTTGGGTTAAATTTTGTCCAGGCTTTCTGATTCTCTTGATGTTAGAAAGCGTTACTGCTGCTAACTTCATGTGACAATTTAAAGTAGCCAGAGTCAAACTGTTAAGTGAAAATAATTTACTGGAATCCACCTTGCTTGAAACAACCAGGTCCTGACATAGTCTGTTTCCTGACCATGATGGTCTGTTTCCATCAGATGGTTTTTAATTGGGGGAAAGGGGATTTCTGGTGAAAATTAATTTCTGTGTTGGGGAGATCAAAGTGGTTAAATTTGGCCTTTTAAACATGTAATTTTACAAGAATGGTGCCTCACAGACAGTCATGATGTCCAAATTACACTGTTTGCAAAGGAGACTGACATGGAATATTTTCTCTTGGTCACATATCCCATCCTGCATGCAATGACCCAGTGAAAAATGTTTTCCCCTCATAGTCCTCCTTGGCATCCATCCACATGAGCAAAACCAAATTAACTGTCTTTACTACCTTCAAGGGTTCAGGGGAAACATTGATGCTTATTTGGAAGATTTGAAATTTATCACAGCATCTCCCCCCCCCCCCCCCCATCACCACAGCCTGCCTCCAATTTCCCTGTTCCTTTCAATAAATAAGTCTATAGGGAAGATGTTACTTTTAAAATAGGGGCAATTGATTCCCAACTGGCCAGGGGGACAGAGGGTACCCCCCCTGTATAAGCTATATAGATATCTGCTACCCCAAGGGGTATGGCTTTTTGGTTTGAAAATGGGTATGGATTTTGACTGTTTTGGTCTGAAAGTCTGATTTGGGTACCAGATCTGAAAATGGGTATGGATTCAGAGGTTAGGGCTAAAAACATGTATTGGAAAGTTACACTGGAGAACTTGGCAGCACACCCCCACTAAAAATTCCTAGGAGTACCCCCCTCCTCCTGGGATGTGAATAGTGAACTTAGAATAAATGCACTTAGCCTGATGTTGATCAGTGTAAATTATACGATATTACATCTGTACTCACTGCCCTGTATGAAAAATGACTAGTTAATTCTTATCCATCAGAGGTTAAATAAGGAAACAGTAAAAAATTGGGAAATTGAGTTGTGTTGATTGTGCTGAGCTTGGGACCACTTTCCCCAGAAAGTGCGGAGTGGATAGCAATAGATTGCCAGTAGACTACTAACCTCTTCTGGTATTGGTCATCGAGTTAAAGTAAAGGGCTCTTAATTATTCTGCTTTCTTATGAAAAGGTTGATAATCTTATTTTTATCGTTGAGGACACTCTAAGGAGACGTATGTGTAGGATATGGTATGTTGTATAAGCATTTCATTGGACCGCAACCAATCAACAATAAGGGATTTCTAACTACCCCCTGTTGCGTCCACGTTTTGACACTTTGAGTATTGTTAGTACTTGGGCCAGTAAAGGTTCTGGAAGAGACAATTTGTCAGTGTGGGGATGGGTGTTTGAAGAATTTCAGCTCACTTGTAGGAGTCACTCAAGGGTCATCTCATTGTTTACACTTTTGATAAACACTGGATTTTTTATAATCCTTCATTGTCAGCAATTTCTTTCGATTTAGATACGACGGTGGAGAAGGAAATGCCGTTTCAACCTGAATAGAAAACTGACTTTATACCCACTGAGTATGTCAACTCAAGATTTACTTAAAGACCAGGCAATTTTCAAGTTGGTTTCATGCCCAGCATGTGGAGTCAATTTTCATACTGGCCATACAAAGTCGATTTTCATGCCGGGCATGAAAAGCCGATTTTCATGCCGGGCATGTAGAGCCAGATTTCATGCCGGGCATGAAATGTGGCTCGACCGAGAGAAGACTGGGCTGAGACGAGAACAAAAGTCATGCCGGGCATGAGATTTCGATTTTCATGCCGGGCATGAAAATCGAAATTTCATGCCCGCATGAACTTTTTTCGTCTCAAACCCAGTCTTCTCCCGGTCGCTCGGTACGGATTGTCCCTGAGTAAAAGAACATCCAGGGCATGAACTTTTCCGAAACATGCCCTACCAAATTTTTTCCTCAATGAACTCCTCTTTAGTTTGCTTCCAACAGTTTTGGGTTTTTAGAGGCATGAAAAAATGCGTTACATGCCCAACTAGAGGGGATACCCGGTCGGAAGTAGTACATTTTCCCCTACATGCCATGATCCATGTAAAAAAGAGCCTTTGATTTTTAAGATCGTTGAAAATAATACCCACGAGGGCATTTCTTCATGCCTGTTATGTCTCAAAAGAGGTTTTCGTGGCTCAAGAGAGGTCGTTGATCATGTTTTGGCATTAAAATAGCCAAAAAGCATGCCTATACGATTAAAACTGTAAATTTTTAACTGAAATTTCACTTTCCAAGCCGTTCTTATATGACAGCGAAGGTTTTTGAAAACGAAACTCGGATTATTAAATGTTTGGCCTTCGTTCAAACTTCCTGTCCCAAACGTGTTTGCCTATAAAACGGTCGAACATCAATTTGAACTTGTAACACAGAGTTTGGCAGGCTTGCCTTGGAGATCTTTCTTCGAGTAATCGAGACAGTGCAAGAGCAAGACAAGGTATAACAGTTAAATCATTTCATCTTTGTTTAGTTGGTACTATAGCTCTTTGTGGCAGTGCTCGGCACCTGTTTACAGGATAAAAACGTTAGATTTTCCTTGTATAGCTGAAAAGTTAGAATCAAAAGTTACAAACAAATTGAACAATATGATAAACAACACCACAAGAAAGAAGTCCATAGCTTTCATATGAATGATCTCACAATCAGTTTACAGAGGCTGTGGCATAAACCATAGGAAAGTAAGCGCTCAGTAGGGCTCATTTCAAAGTCCACACTTAAGGATCTTACTGGGTGTCATAGATTCGTGTCGCCATTTCTTTTTTTGGCTGGTTTTTTCGAGTTATTCAGACATCTTTTCGATTGCCGCATTATGTTAAACGATTACTCGGATTTTACAGCGCAATGCAAAGCAATCAAGCCAGTACTTGGCCACTGTTCAAGTCAGCTACCGTTATGTGCACGTTTTCTTTGATTTGAAGGGTACTTGTGCAAATGTACCTCCGTTGATATTTTCCCAGGGTATGGCATATACGTTGAAGCCATGTCGGTTTTACACTAACAAGGACCCCTTATGGCATGCAACAGAGTCGATTTCTTTGGCCATTGCTTTTTCCCACTGGCTATTATTTGGCTGATTTTTTCGAGTTATTCAGATATCTTTTCGATTGCCGCATTATTTTAAACGATTACTCGGATTTTACAGCGCAATGCAAAGCAATCAAGCCAGTACTTGGCCACTGTTCAAGTCAGCTACCGTTATTTGCACGTTTTCTTTGATTTGTAGGGTACTTGTGCAAAGGTACCTCCGTTGATATTTTCCCAGGGTATGGCATATACGTTGCAGCTAAATATAAGCTAAAAAGCGTACAATCGTACACTGACTGCATGCCTTTAAACGAAGACCGAATCCAAAAAGTATAAATTGCGCCAATTTAAGATTACGGCCGCTGGTGAATTATGCTGGGCTTAGTATTTTGCGCCCTTTATTCGAAGCTTCTAAAAGTAGTATTTTATCAAATAAGAAAACGAATCAATTCATTCACTTTTTTGCTAGCCTTATTCTCAGACGGTCCGGGACGCTCGCGTTGTGCCTGTTTAGAAGCACCTCTTTTTCTTTCTACGGTATTTAGATACAAGCTCTCGTAAGCGACCACCCCGAGAATTCTGAAAAGTGGTCGCAACTAGAGCTGGTCGCTACAAGAGTGGGCTCTCGTAAGCGACCAAGGGATGAAACATTAGAAAGTGGTCGCTTACGGGAGCTTTTGGCAGAAAGCTTTAGTGCCATATGTTGATGGCTACTATTAAAAAAAATAGCATTGTAGTAATAAGATTAAAAAGCTTTTTTAATTGCCTATCACAGAAGACGTTCACGTATATACAAGTCAAAGAACATTAGCGCTTATATTGTGTTTTACTCTAAAATTGATCAAGGAGTGAAAGCTTTTATTAAAGTGTTGACTGAGTGATCGCTTACGAGAACTTAAAAACAAAGGAAAAGACCAGTTGGTATCATGCAAAAGTGGTCGCAGTCGCTGACGGGAGCGGTCCCTTAGGAGAGCTTTTAAATGACTAGTGCTAACTCGTAACAAGAGCTGGTCGCTTACGAGAGTGGTCGCAATTATATCTTCGACTGTGCGTTCCTGGTTTTTAACGATGCTGTAATTATCGGCATAGCGAAATTAAATGGGATTTTGGCATAAATGAATTTGACGTTTTTTTAATGAAATCCCCCCTCCATTTGAAACAAAAGAATTCACGCCTAGCGCTATTTTAATCCCCCACAAATATTTGAAGAACGCGACGTTAAACGTCGCTTTGGTCCTAAAATCGAGCGTCCGGCTTGTTATGTTTATAATTAAGGTTAAGCTTATTAGTATGTTAGCCAATGTGAGTTATTGAATTATATTTATATTATTAAAATTCACAAGTCGTATTCTTCCTCAAAGGTCGCTACTCTGAACGTCGCTAATTGCTGTTATAAGTTTGTCACACGGCAGCACGACTTAGTTACTAAAGCTTTAAATCTGACAAAAAGCTTAAGAAACATAAAATCGTTTGCACACGTGAATTTAACCGTTCGATAGACAGTACAATACATTCACTTATCGGCAGAAGTTCTTTGTAAAACATTCTTTTCTTTACAAGGCCTCTTCTTACGAACAGCACCTATCTTCCGAGCTTTATTGCAGCAGTGGTCACCCTTTCACGAGTCAAAACAAAGACCGTGGAGGTGTTTGTTTACCTTTACTCGGACTCTGTTTTTTTTTTCATGTGATCTATTTGTCTCAAGGTCATGGAAGGTCACAGCCAGCTAGCCAATTGCGTGAGCAGAAAAACAATGGCATTGTTTAAACCATGGCGCTACCTAGTTCCCAAGCCCCCCAATTTGGATGTCGCAAAAGAAGGCAGAATTCTGTGCGATGTGTGCTTTCCCTCCTATTATTTGCAACATAACGCGTACCCAGTTTCAAACTATCACCTCGATAAACCAAAGAAGACTACTTTTGCGAGACGCCTATTGTATTTTAGCTTCATTAAAATGTTCAACTTTAACGCGGAAAGTAAGGAAAGCATCAGAAAATTATTCCTTGGATGGTTAAGGAATAATTGGCTTTAAATTTGTAGAACGTAATAAATAGTTGCAGTTTCGAGAGTAGCGTGGAAGTAGCTTTTAGAATATGGGAAGCGCAGGTATAGGGGAAAGATGAGGTAATGGTACAAAGTTACGATGATAATGTGCTTTCCCCCCTATTATTCTAGGGAGAATAGTTCAACGGATAGGATGCATGATCTGATTAACGAATGGTACCAGCAAACGACTTTATGTTGTCTACAAGCCCGTGATAATTAAAATCTAATAGGGTGGGATATTTGACAGCCTGTTTATTTGAATCGCATTTTAGGTACACGCACAGGGCATGCAGCGCCTGGGGTGTATCGATTTATCACATTTACTGCAGCAGATAAATATTTAACATTTATATTTCGCAAATACTTGAGCAAGCAATTCCCTCCTCAGTTGGAAGACGTAATCGGAGTTCACATCGTCAAAAATCCATTGAAGGGACCCCTTCCTCCCTTACTCCTAACGTCCCCCTCAATTAAAGCTGCATGAACGTCACACTTGTATCCTAATTGCTGTCAACCACCTCACAAACCGATTTTCAAAGAAAACGTGAAAGAAAAGGCCGTGTAGACAGGCAATTTACGATGCAGTTATAGGGGCGGCTGCAACTTGGAAATATGTGTAACTGAAAACAGAGCCCACGCGAGTTGGCCGGTGTAAAGGAAAAAGGTCAGAACGCACCAGGGGCTCCTTCAGTGCAACGTTTTCGCTGACATTACATTTGCTCTGCTCTCGTCGCCGTGCATCATTTCTAAAACGAAATCAAATCGCTACGAACTCCGTACGCGTGCATCAGAGAGGTCGTGACTAAAACACCAACACGAGTACTACGGGTAACATACGAGTAACACACGGATACATACGGAGTACATACGAAATACGGAATACATACGAGTCACATACCACTTACATACGGGTACATACAGATACATACGAGTGACATAAAAGTAACATATTAAGGTATTTGAAATTAACGCGACTTAAATTAACGCGAATTGAAGGGAAAATTACTCCCCAATAAAGGAGATTAACGCGAAAGAGGGCGTAAAATTTCAAAACGAGGGAAATTAACGCAATTAACACAAAGAAAACACCTTTCGGTCACAACCAGAACAAATTTATTTCTAACTGAATACAAAAATCACGAACAAAACAGGTGTACAGGTGTGTGAGGCAATTTCTTTACAGACAATGTGCGTTAAATTCTGCCTAAATGTAGGAAAGCTATCGTTTTCTGGGTGTCAAGAATATCCAAAATATGGGATTAAAATGATGGAAATTAAGGTCTCGCGGTAATTAACACCCCACTTAATTAACAACGCGGAAATTAACGCTCACAAAAATTAACGCGACTTAAATTAACGCGAATTTTTACAATTCGCGTTAATTTCATTTCATTGTAACAGGCGAAAAAGACATTAAGTCTTAAGCTGGACTAACGGTCAACAAAAACAGGATGTGCAAAAGCCACCGCCTTTGAATTGACTTGCTCGAGTCTTCCTCTTTTATTCATTGCAAATAAAACATGGTTTTACTCCTTTCTTTCCGAATTCAATACAAGAACGAGTTTATTTATTTTAGGCTACTGAATTCAACACCGTTAAGATATAACGTTGCGTTTTGTGTCAATACGCTTTTTAATATGATCAACGAAACAACTGTTTTAGACGAGAAAATAAACGTGCTTCTTGTCAACTTTATAATATGGCTATAAGACAAGTGTTTTATTTTTTCAACGAAGGTGTTCAACGAAAGAAAATGTTTTATTTATTGAATGTTCTAACAAATAATTCAAGTCTACTGTCATATTGTGAAAACTAAAGAAACCAATAAAACAACAAAATAAACACACCCATTGAAATAAAAACCTCGTCTCGTTTTCCATAAGCGTGACTTCTCAAAGAAGAATTTCTCTGCTGGCGTTCTGGACAACATGCACTAATATATTTTCGAGACGAGGAAAGGAAAGAAGATACCGACCATATTCTTGTGGTCGTAGGAAGAATTTCGTGCGGTTGAGCCAATTTCTATATCACTACCGCTAAATCGTGACTCTCAACTCCATACAGAGCCGTGTTTGTCTTCACAGCCTCTTTTGTACCGCTGGTTCGACTTCAGTCTCCAAGGAAACTTCCAAAGTTTTTCACCACGCTCACAAGCCTTTCACTCCATCAATTCCTCAAAACTCCACGTCTTGCAAAAACTTTGCAAGAACTTCAGTTGTTAAACGAAAATTGAGTCCAGTCGACTGCATCACACCTTTTTACTGGGACCCGCTCGCCGGTTTCATCGCCCAACCTATTCCCGCCCTGGTTTTACACTACACTACACTACACCATGAACCCGGAGATAAGTGATTGCTTCATAGAGCGACTCAGTATACACACATATTGTGAAAACAATGTTCACTTTCTGACCAAAAGTCTAAATAGGCAAAGCCGGGTAGATTATTTAATTTTTACGTAGTTAGTTACTTTTTCCCTTATTATCCTAGATTTATTTATTTATTTATTTATTTTCTTTTTTTTTTTCATTATTTATTTCATCACATTTTTTCTGTTATTACACTTTATTATAATTTTATATTTTTCTCATAATCTTGTAAATATTAGTAGTTATCTTTTAGTTACGAGAGCAGTTTTTATATGGGAATTCAGTTTCCCCCTATTTCTTTCTTTTACCTACTGTACTTTTATTTATTTATTTACTTATTTATTTATTTATTTTACTCCTTTATTATGTTACTGTACAGTTGGTATAAAGTATAATTAAAATTAAATTAAATTTAAAAAAACTTCTCCTTTAGGCCCTGTTTACGTGTGTTTACATGAGTGATTTCACCCCGAGATGATTTCATCCCGGTCTTCAGCACCGGGGCAAACACTTACAGGTAAATGACCAGACACCGAGATGAAAGTCATCCCGGGATGAGATAAAAGTCATCCCGAGATGAAACTCATCCCGGGGTGAAATCATGATCACTCATGTAAACAGGGCTGTCTAAGACTGAAAGAGACGCCAACAGACTTAAATTCGTCAAGGTGAAATCCGCTTCTATTGCAAAATTTTAAAAGACTTCATGACTTGAATGCCGTAAAAAGCACTAGACAAGTGTGAAACCTGTTCACCCAATAAAACATTCCAGATTTATAGGGATTTAAGTACACAGTATTCACTTTTTTAACGGTCTTAAGTATTCGGATTCGTGGCACAATCCGGGTAGTTTCGAATCCTTGATTCATCTCTTTGTGCGTAAACACGATCGCGAATCCGGTACCAAAAGTGACCGACCGGGGGGATTCGTCACAGGGATCCGGTAAGTTTTGCTCTGGTGTAAACTTCGCCTAAACACTGGTCTGTAACAAGTAAACGTCAAAGATTCCTAGCCGGCGTAAGAAGCGTTTCCGAAGGTGTTCTTTGAAGCATTACTGGTTGGGCCGAAAATTGGGGCGAAGGGAAAAATGGAGCCCTAATTTCGGCGCGACCAAAAAGCAAAAAATGATTCAAACGCAAGCAATAGCCTACGGAAATGCTTGCACGCAAGCTAAACGTTTCCTGGCAATTCGGCTGTGTTGCCAGGAGCTCTAACAAAACGTTCATTTTATCCCTTTGTTATTGGTTCACCAACATGACAGCAACGCCATTGTCATTTCAATCTCTAGGGATTGGCTGCAAAACACTAACACTCCATATTTTTCTGCCGCATTACGTATGCAAACAATTTGAGTCAAACTTGGCTTAAATGGGATTAATTGAAACCTCTTATGTCCAGAAGTATATTACTGCCTTGTTTCAATTTCCCTTCATCTACGGCCACAGCACTTCTAGGACGAAAGTTGAGGTAAGTTTTAGACTCCGCATCATTTCGTTTGCGATACTGTTTAGGAACAAGCAATGTCAAACCACAAACATTACTCCAGCAACAACCATCATTTTTGTTCTCTTGTAGTTCAAATAATTCACGGCTTCTTAGCTACGCGGTACGCAGTCAAAGGGCGATACGCTTTTAGAACGAGAGAAACATATATTGCTATCACTTTCGCTCAGGCAACGCGCCTTGAGAACGAGAGAAACATATATTGCTGTCACTTTCCAGTTGACTTTCTCAGACGACCGCGTGGACAAATAGAATATTTTAAATCAGTTTCTGCGTACCGCGTAGGCACCGACATAAAAAACAGTTGATGTGGCAGGGTATTCTGCAGTTAAGCCAAATAGGGTCGGTTTCAAACTGCGTTGCGTTGCAAGATAAATCTGAAAAATTCAGATCAATTCGACGTTGAGCGCTTCAAAAAAGTAGTCCCGGTTATGTCTGAAACGTCCACTTATACTAGCAGTAACAATGTGAAGATATACATTTTATACATTGGAAACTCTGGTTATTCCAAAATGGCCAAGGTAACCAGCTCATCAGGCCATATGGTGCTGGCTGGGAATATCTGGCATTGACAAGAAATTTAGCGACAAGTCAGTATTGAAATGTTTGACTCGCCGACAGGCTTGTACTCCCCCTTACTTACTGATGAGTGTATATGCACCGATGCTGGTTATAATGTAACCATTTCAGTGTTTGCTGCACATGAGTTTTTGTTCTGTTGTTATTTTGAGTGAAAAGAGTGCAGTTCGAGTTCATGTTTCGTGCACTTCTCAATTCTTAGCTTTCAAATCAACCGTTGTTTTTAGCGCGTTGAGTTGAGAGGCGGCTGGGTTCGCAGACTAAGAGCTGTTAACGTAAGAAGTTCGCAGAGCCATTGATAAGCTATCTATCGATCTCCCTAAGCGTTTTTAAACACCTATATCTGCGTCCAGAATCTGTCAGTTGTTTTTATGTCCTTGTAAGAAGGTAAGTACCGAGTCCTTTCCTGCCACCGCCGTCTACTATAAGTTAACGGCAGTTAAGTAAGGGTTAGACAATGAACGCAAGTGTTTTTTTGGGATATAGCAGCCGTGGTTACACCACCCTAGGTAAACTTGATTTTCCCAGTATAATTTTCCCTTGGTAAAATAGCTGGTGTTTTTATTTTCCTGGGTAAATAAGGTTACATGTACCAAGGGAATTTTTATGGCGAGTAGCTTTCCCGGGAGAAAACAGGGACAATTGAGAGATTATCGTGTATTACTCCTTCAGTTTTTACTGTTTAATACAGTTACGCTTTAAGAGCAGTGAGGTGCAGGATTGCAGAAAATTAATTCAGAGTTGAAAAGAACGAGGCTATAACAAATGTGCTGTTTTGTTATTCTTTTGTTATCCAATGAGATGCAAATTAGTGTAAAGCGTTTTTGTAAGGGTTAGACAATGAACGTGATGGGATATGGTGTCCTAAGCAAGGTAGAACGGCCTCGTTGCCTTTGATCTTGCGAGGGACGCTATATCCCATAGAACACGAGTGTTCATTGTTTAACCGCCTTAGAACATGGTCCCCACGAATTTTCGTTTTTCGTGCAGATTGCATTTTCGCATTTTAATTTTGCAGTTCACACCTTGGAATCACGTTGCTATTTTGGTTACGATATTTGCCCTTCTTTACACGTGGCTTTGCGTTACAATGGTTTTCAGTGTTTCACGCGGTTTTTAGCAGTCAGTGCGTATAAGGCATAAGCCATTACACAGAAGTCGATGACCTTGAGGCAGAAATTGCAACCCAAGATTTGCTTACTTCAACTCTTCGCCGCGGCCGTTTGGGTTGTACGACATTTTTAACTATTCAATTTGCCAATCCCCTGCATACATTGCGGCCGCAATGTGCATACATCCCCCATCTCGACCACCTTTACACTTGCATCTTGCCTGAAGTACACTACCTCGGTTTGCACCTCTACCCTCAAGAATAAACCAAAGATCGTAGTACTCCTTTCCTTCATCCGTTTTGATTTTCATGAGAGGCCGCACTTTGGCTACATATACATGGACACCCTCTTGATTCAACTGAGCAGTTAGTAATGATTCTACATAATCATCACTGAATAAGCGATAATCTTCAAATGACTTGTAAGCAGCGAGCCCATGCTAGTCGTCATCAGTGCATTGGTGGTAAATCAAACAACCCAAACAGCGGCGGCGAGTTAAAGTTGTTCGCGGACTTCAGAGAAAATGGATTAGGAATTAGCCTGTCATGAATTATTAAATGCTCTGCATCATTGGTTTGATCTTTTTCGAAGCTTGGATCCACCGGCAAAACCATTCTTTCGACTGCAGAGGTGATTCCCATTAGCGAAGTTTTCAAATATCCGCTTTCTGAAACTCGACGTTCCTGCATAATTCAGCCATGTTCATGGCGTTGAAGTCGCTCTTATTCTTCTGCTTTGACATTTTGAATTATATAGTAACGGGAACTTGAAATAGCGACTCGTAATTTGTAGACGTGTGGTTGTTTGGGAACCGAATGTCCGAACTTTCGCTGTTTGTTTACATCAAAAGTCGCGTGACAATACACGTGAAAATCTAACGCCGAAAAGGTGAAATCTGATCAATTGTCTGATAACTCGTGGATTCTTGTGGCTTGCCTGTTTGTTATATTTCTCTATTCTCAGTTAAGTTCGACCTCTGAACGTTTGTTAAGCGACTTAATGTGGTGTTTACGCCGCTTTTGGCATATTAGGTACGTTGAATTTGTTTCGTTTAGGAACTTGATAGGTTTTTTCAGCCTCTCATGTTTATATTTGTGACAATAAAGGATCTGAAATATTATCTGCAACGTGATGAGTTTCCCTGCTGATGTCTGTAACGTCGGGCCCGGCTTATATAAAATTCTTCTGCAGGATGTTGTGTTTCGTATCATGGAGTGTGATCTATAGTCCCTCTTCGTCATGAAATTGAAGTCGTAGCTTCTTTATAGCCATGCAACGTGTAATAGATGGCTGAACCCCGCTTCAGTCAAACATGTGAAAGCAAAGTTATGAGAACGCCTAAAACACGAGCGTGGGAGTCGTGCAAGACTGCCATTCCCGTTTTACACAGTTGATCTATGAGTTTTCTGAACTAGAAATGGAACACAAAATAAACGGTTTCAGACCTTTGTACTGACCAATTTATTGCAACATTGAAAAAAGATGCCTACCGCGTGTCTTCTTTTCCTCGTCCATGATCTGGCACGAAAACTTTGTCCCAGTCTTCCGCTCCATTAAGAAAATGTTAGGGGAGGGGGGTAGGGGAGGGGGGTGGTCAAAGTCGAAAGTCGAAAGTGAGAAGTGAGAATTCGCAGCCCGATTTTCGCACTTCAGAAATCGAAATTCGATTTCGACTTTTCAAGTTGAAAATTGACTTTCCAAAGCGACTTCTTAGTTCGTAAATCGACTTTTGATTTTTGAGTTTGACTTTTCACTTTGCAGATCGACTTTTTGATTTTGTGTTTTTGACTTTCGATGGCCGCTGTCGGCCGCCGTATTTGCTACCTTTTGACAATATCGAACATGAAGAGAATGACTTAAAGTTAAGTAACATTTGGCTTTTTTTTCGTTATTGCTAATACACTGTAAGGTTGCATTTTTTATTAAAAGACAACAATATAGTGTAAAACGAATAGCCCTTTTCACAGTTAACTTTTCTCATTTGCATTACAATGTTTTTGAACGTGGATGTGAGGCAATTTCGGGCACATCCACGTTCAAAAACATTGTATTGCAAAGGAGAAAAGTAAACTGGGAAAAGGGCAATTGGCTCGACGACGCCATCGTCGTTATTGGTTTTATCGCTTTAGTTGCAACCATTCACGGAGAATCTGCGCATTCATTAGTAGGTTCTACTTAGGGCCTGTTTACAAGGACGGAGGGTTACTTTAGCAAGCGGGTAACCAAAGCAAGCGGGTTACCCTAGCACTCACACATTTCCTCTTTTTGTCTTCGTCGTGTTTACAAGGCAGCCAGGGCTACCCAGGTAGGCGGGTTACCCTATCTGCGTGCTAGGGGTGGGTTAACTTTTTCCCTTGAAAACACTCCAGGTAGGGTTAACCCGCTTACTCGGGTTAAACTTTCTACTTGTTTCAACCCTTGGTAACCACCAAGCGCATTAAGTTGTCCCGGGTGGTAGGGTTACCCTGCTGGTGAAATTTTGCTTGTACCCGGGCTATCTTTGACCTTCCTGCTCGGGTCGCGTTAACCCGCTTGCTAGGGTAACCCTCCCTCCTTGTAAACAGGCCGTTAGTAGCTTTGATACACAGGGAAATTGTAGGGTGAAATTAGTATTCACAGAGAATTTCTGCATTCATTAGTGGTTATAGTCCTTAGCTTGCTCTATCCCATAGAGTATACTAATGAGGCTTTCAAACAAAGGAAACCAAAACCTCATTAGTATGCTCCATGGGATAGAGCATACTAAGGACTATATAGAACCACTAATGAATGCAGTAATTCTCTGTGAATATTAATTTTACCCCACAATTTCCCCGTGCTTCAAATCGCCCACCACTTTACATAATTTCAGACAGTTTATGGACTATAGAGCATCTCAATGCTAGACACTGATCGGCTGAGTGGGTGTGACCATGTTCTAAGGTACGGTAATTGCCTAGTTAAGACAACAAATTCATTTAACCAAGGGTGGACTTATTTCCAAAATACGCGCATAGTTTCGCTTTAGCATGTGCGTATTTTTTACTGTTCTTATCTTAGAAAACAGAAAGAAATAAGTTAGTTGCAGAGTATCCTGCACATAAATCCCCCCAAAAGATTATGTACGGAAAATATCGCAGCTATGCTACTGTATGTGGAGGTTTAAACACCCCTCCCCAAGTTATGATGCGTACACCAGTTTCTACCGGTTTAACACGTTTGACCTGCTTAATGTTCACATACCCGTCTCTACCTAAATTGTCAGGAACGATGAGATGCATTGCGAGGAGGGTACATTGGGTATTATTAGTGGTCGTCCCGCAAGTTATTCTGATCCTGTTCAGCTCCTGGGACAAGAAAACCGAAATGGCACAGACCGAATCAATCACAGCAGGAGCGAATGTGACAAACAAGACAAGGGAGGCTGAGTCAAACGCAAACAAACCAAGGTTGAACGTCATCATTTTGACGCACATGAGTTCTGGATCAACATTTCTCGGCAACCTCTTTAACTTGCACCCAGACGTGTTCTATCTTTATGAGCCTCTCAACGAGCTAAGGATGGTAGTTCATGGCGATCGCAAGAATTTGGGCGAGTGGAATGTCTTAGATGAGAAGGCAGAGGAAGCATACAGGACTGACTTTTCCAACTTGCTTCGGGACTTTTTCACATGCAACTTTCAAGGAAATAAAACAATTGATTATCTTTTTCCTGGTTGGTTAAGAAATATTCAGAGATCCCAAAACTACCTGGCATGGAGGAGCACAAACACAAGCGTTACCAAAGAATCAGTCAGAGAGGCTTGCAAGTCAAAAAGAATCACAGTTGCCAAAATCATGCAAACACGATTTCCGGGTGAAATTGGAATACGAGAATTGCAGCGAGTCTGTAGCTCTGAACCCGATAACTTTGAGTGTCTGATAGTTCATCTTGTAAGGGATCCTCGAGCTGTTATATCGTCTTTAATTATTAATAAGTTTTATATGCCAGTCGGGCCTAAGAGAAAGTTGAGTACCGAAAAAAACACACCTCTTGAAGGAAAAGAAATGATAAGGCACAATTCAGAAATCTTATGTTCATTACTGGAAGTCAATTTGAACTACATAAATGAGGAATGGTCAAACTGGTTTAGTGGTCGCTACATCTTGGTTCGTTATGAAGACACTGCTATCGATTTGCTTAACACAGTTTTCAAGGTGTACAATTTTACGGGACTTCCCATGGTTGCTTCCATCAACAACTGGATTCTTGAAGGTAAACAGCCCCCTGGCGTTAAAAATCGCAACCCTGCTTTCAGCGTTTCCAAGAATGATGTCAAAAGAATTGAGAAATGGAGATTTCGCCTTGACACCTCCCAGGTATCCGAGTTTGAAAAAGGGTGTTGGCCTCTGATGTACATGATGGGGTACATTTCTGTTAATGGCTCTGAACGTGTTCTGCGTGATACCAGCCAGAAGCTTTGGACTGATAAGATGCCTTTCCTTTTTGCTGGCTGGGAGTGGTAAACGAAACCTCAGGAAAATATCGAACTTTGGGTCTATTTAACAGACTCAATATATTCTCACTAGGGCCATCTGCAAGCAATGCCGTAGACTAGATAAGATATGGGAGACTCAGCCCTTAACACTACATAACACAAACTATATTTAATCTCGAATTTACAGAGTAGCATTTCTGCTATTTTCTTTGCGCTTAGCTGGCGAAAGGAGTTGAAAAAAAAACACCGCTTGAAGGGAAAGAATTCAAAAATTTTATGTTGGATAGTCGAAGTTACTTTAATTTGAACTACGTAAACAAGGAATGGTCAAACTGGTTTAGTGGCCGCTAAATCTTGATTCGTTATGAAGACACTGCTAACAGTTTGATTGGAGCAGTTTTCACGAGGTGTACTATTTTATCGGTATCCGCATGGTTTTTTCATTGACAACTTGATTCTTGAAGGTAAACAGCCCCCTAGGGTTAAAAACCACAGCTCAGCCTTCAGCAGTTTCTAAGAATGTCAAAAGAATCGAGAAATGCCGAGATTTCGCCTTGACAACTCCCAAGTATCCGAGTTTGAGGAAAGGTGTTGGGCTGTGATGTACATGATGGGTACATTTATTAATGCCTCTGATCATGTCACTGGAAGCCCTCAGATCAAATTGTTGTTGTTCGGTGTTTTTATCAAGGGGCCATTTTGAATAATTTATACGCAGTCAGATTGTGTGAAGTCTGGAAAAGAGAAACCACGACGCAAAACTGGGGGTTCGGAGAATCTCCGGAGCTGCCGATTGCCTGCCGAGAATATGACGTTCTCATTTGACAAGAGTTACGAACAGTTTCAGAAGGCTTCGGTTCCAGACCTGCCATTCAAAGTGGCGGCATCGGTTCCAGACCTTACTTAAGAAACGATTCTTATTTTATGTGAGGGCTCCCTGTCATGGTGTTCTACAAACCACAAGCTGTGGACTGAAAAGATGTCATTTCTTTTTCCCCGTTTAGAGTTGGAAAATTGCGCCACAGTTCCCCTTCTAAAAAATTTACAGAAACAAACAAACTGCACACACAGGAAAATGTTGTGCTTTAGCATTTAACAGATTCAAATGTTACAACGTTGGTTGTTAAGGTTGGACGGGATTTCTTACTATTGTACGTCGGTATAATCGGTGTGACTTACCACTTTTTAACAGTTTTTAATGTGTGCATACCCTGTCAAATACCCGTAGGCCTAGTACAAGAAGAAACCGAACAGATCTTTTAACCTTGAAACTGAAAAGCCAACATTAATTAAACATACGCTTAAGAAGCTAAGTTTACTTTGTTAAGACGGACATGTAGGGCACCGTCTTCCAGTTCTAGTTCAGTTCAGTTCTGTATTTGTAATATATTGACTGTTTTCATGTAAATAAAGTTTTATTGTTGTTCTACGAAAGGTTTGTCGTAGTAGGTTGTTCAAGGTCACGACTGATTGACTGGTTGCTTAATGGGGGTAGGGACGGAAGAGGGCCTATGTTGTGACCGTGGTTTGGGTGTGTTATTTGCAATGCCTCCATGACACTTATATTTTGAGGTTTTAGGGACCCTTTGAAAAACTGTCGCGCTGCAATTCGTGGGTGCACGAGCACGTGTTTCAACTGGATTCCTTCGTGTGCCAAACAAGCCCCTTGGGCCCCGCGAGTACAAATTTGCATGTAGAACTGCATTCTTGAGATGCCTTTGAGCAGGCAACTTGTGCAGATCATAGGCAGAAACAAATTTCCACCCGATTCGAAAGTTTGTGTTGGATTTTAAGGATCAGTCCGTGGACGCAAATGAGTCAAAATCAGGCAAAATCAAACTAAGAAGACTGTTTTTTCGGAAACCGGGATTCTTTTGTCAAAGGCACAAGGATTAGTGTATTAATTTTGGCGAAATTCTAAGGCGGTCGCTAATTCGAGGTTCTGGAAACTGCAAACCTTGTGAGTATAAAACCGCCTCCCGGAGCCTTAAATCGACAAACCAAGCCCATAAAAACAAACATTAACATAGTGTTCATGTTTCTAAGCGTTTTAATTTGACTTTCATCCGTTGAAAAAGCCGTAATTGTCGTATTTGCAAAATCCTTTGTTCGCAAACGAAGCCGCCATTAATATACAGCTAGCACAGGTCCGCAACACAGAGGATGGTAAGCCTGTGGTTGTGTTCAAATTCGTAGCAGTTGTAAACATTGTAAATAGAGTGAAGTATTAAGGTGGCTCCCTAGAGTTTCTACAAAACTGACTATACGAACTGGCAAGACTTGCAAAAGAAGCCCTAGTTCTATTGTCTTGCAATCTTTTTTCCTGAATTTTACCAGTAATGTTACCAACATGATTACCCTTATTTTTCAGTAGCTTCTAGTAGTTCAAAAGTTTTTCTTCCGCAGCCTGCTTTAAACTTTTTGTAGATGTCCTGCCAAAGTTTGTATGGGTGGAGGTATCGCTTGCAGTCATACAAACATCTGAATTTGTTAAGTTTCTAGACTGAAACAATACCCAACACCTGACACAATCCAAAAGTGCAAAAAAAAAAAACAACAACAACAACAACAACAAAACAAACAAAACTGAAGAAAGCAAAAAACTAAATAAAACTTGGTTTTGATGTTCTGCGTGATTATTTAGCTATGTCTCTCCTCTAATAAACACTGCATTAGTTTCTCATAGAATAAAAATAAGCGATAAATATTGGAGAACAAACTATTCGATGTTCTCGTGACAATGTCTAGTTCATTCCACTGTCAATATGTGAGTACTTTTTAGTTAGAGTGAGTTTCTTTGGCAACCACCCTAACAAGCAACCATCTTAGAGTCTTACTTAGGCCACAATCTTAATGAAAACTCGTCACCAAGATCTCGTCCAATTAAAAGGTCTAGTTTATTCAGGATCTCTTCTAAATCTCGTGGGGGCGCGGTGTCGGCGCGGTGGTGCAGTGGTTAGCGCGTTGGACTTCAGATCCGAAGGTCGGTGGTTCGACGCCCAGTCCCTGCCATCGTGTCATTTTCTCAGACAAGAAACTTTACCCCACATTGTCTCTCTCCACCCAGGTGTATAAAATGGGTACCAGCAACATACTGCTGGGGGTAACCCTGCGATGGACTAGCATCCCGTCCAGGGGGGAGTAGCAATACTCTCAGTTGCTTCATGCTACGGAAACCGGGATAAGCCCCGGCCGTGTGGGCCTCCTTGGTCCGAGTGCTACTTTATCCTTTATCCCTTCTAAATCTCACATCTGCGACCATTTCCTTAGCTTAATCTCGAAAGTACAGAAGTCGCGTCGCTTGCCAGAGTTCCTAAAATTAAATTTGATTTTTTTTTTAAGTTTTAAGTTGGGGCTCTCTTATATGACAGCGAAGGTTTTTGAAAACGAAACTCGGATTATTAAATGTTTGGCCTGAGGGCAAAAACAGAGCAATCAAAGTTGTTTGATATGAAATACATTACGTCAAAGGCTACATCCAGACACGGGCAGAAAAATAAGCCGAAAATAATACTTCGTTCAAACTTCCTGTCCCAAACGTGTTTGTCTATAAAACGGTCGAACATCAATTTGAACTTATAACACAGAGTTTGGCAAGCTTGCCTTGGAGATCTTTCTTCGAGTAATCGAGACAGTGCAAGAGCAAGACAAGGTATAACAGTTAAATCATTTCATCTTTGTTTAGTTGGTATTATAGCTCTTTGTGGCAGTGTTCGACACCTGTTTACAGGATAAAAACGTTGGATTTTCCTTGTATAGCTCAAAAGTTAGAAACAAAAGTTACAAACAAATTGAACAATATGATAAACAACACCACAAGAAAGAAGTCCATAGCTTTCATATGAATGATCTCACAATCAGTTTACAGACGCTGTGGCATAAACCATAGGAAAGTAAGCGCTCAGTAGGGCTCATTTCAAAGTCCACACTTAAGGATCTTACTGGGTGTCATAGATTCGTGTCACCATTTCTTTTTTTGGCTGATTTTTTCGATTTATTCAGATATCTTTTCGATTGCTGCATTATTTTAAACGATTACTCGGATTTCACAGCGCAATCAAAGTAATCAAGCCAGTACTTGGCCACTGTTCAAGTCAGCTACCGTTATGTGCACGTTTTCTTTGATTTGTAGGGTACTTGTGCAAAGGTACCTCCGTTGATATTTTCCCAGGGTATGGCATATACGTTGAAGCCATGTCGGTTTTACACTAACAAGGACCCCCTTATGGCATGCAACATAGTGGATGTCTTTGGCCATTGCTTTTTCCCACTGGTTATTATTTGTGCTCACTTTAGTGACCAAACTCAAATTCATACGCAAATTGACGCAAATTTTTCACGTCTGACCACATGTAGTTTGGTATGATTTGGGCACCCAGCGCAAGTCGACGGAAGTGTTGTTTTCCTTACTAGTGTTGCCAGCGCTGTTGCAAAGTTTTTAAAGTTTTTTTGTTTTGTTTTGTGCAACTTGTGCCTTCTGTGCAACTCAACTTGCGTTGAGTTTTTTTTTTGTGTGCGCCTTTTGACCGCTTGCCTGGGGTTTAAATATATATTCGAGCTGAGAACCGTCAATTGGAAACTCATGACAACATAAGAAAACTTTTCCGAGAATTAACCGTCTGAAACTTACCAAGTTGGTATGGGTGGAGGTATTGCTTCTAGTAATTCAAAAGTTTTTCTTCCGCAGCCTGCTTTAAACTTTTTGTAGATGTCCTGCCAAAGTTTGTATGGGTGGAGGTATCGCTTGCAGTCATACAAACATCTGAATTTGTTAAGTCTCTAGACTGAAACAATACCCAACACCTGACACAATCCAAAAGTGCAAAAACAAAAAACAAAAACAAAACAAAACAAAAAACAAACAAAAAAGCAAAAAACTAAATAAAACTTGGTTTTGATGTTCTGCGTGAGTATTTAGTTATGTCTCTCCTCTAATAAACACTGCATTAGTTTCTCATAGAATAAAAATAAGCGATAAATATTGGAGAACAAACTATTCGATGTTCTAGCGACAATGTCTAGTTCATTCCACTGTCTTGTGAGAGAGACTATAGTGAACGGTTCTTTCCATGGCGTTGTTCCTTTCTCTTAATATGTAAGTACTTTTTAATTGTAGTGAGTTTCTTTGGCTACCACCCTAACAAGCAACCATCTTAGAGTCTTACTTAGGGCCCGTTCATTTTTTACGAGGTAGGGGGCGCTGGTGGGATTTGGGGGGGGGGGTCACGTAAAAAAATGGCCTTAAAGGGGGGGCCATCTAAAAAAATAAGGGAAAAGGGGGGTCACGTGAAATACTTTTGTAATACTTAAAGATGGGATATGTTGTACTATTTTTAAAAAATATATCCCCACCGAAATACACAAATAAGATTTAAGAATCTATTAAAGAAGTTCCTTCTGCTTTTAATAACGTTTCCACAGCTACAGACTACAATTTTAAAGCTAGGGAACTTTAATAAATCAACACAACAGAGTTTTCTTTCTATTTAGTTACTTAATTTTCATTTCTGTATGTAAAGTGGTAGCTCGACCAGAATAGCCTAAGCTACCTGCAAGCTGCTATAAAGGCCTGTAAACTATCTTGAATGAATAAAGTTACTGTTACTACATTGCTTCTCTCTGCTAATCTTCTTCAAGCTCTTCCTCGTCGTTTGTGCTGCTAGCACTGTGGGAGTCGCTTTCGTTCCTTTCAGGCAGAGCATACTCTTCAGGATACAGGAAGCAGTACACATCATCTCTAACGTCAGGCTTGAGGTTTGTGATTATTCTGCTCCCCACCGCATTGCTGAAGTGGTTTGATTGCAACATCTGTGCAATATATGGTGCATCTCGTCTATCAGTAATTCTGCAACATCTTCGATGTTGACGCACTCTTCAGGGATGGCTAGGGAAGGAGGATACACAAGACATTCTGCAAGATCATTGCCTAGCGGGTTTCCAACACAAATGCCATACGCTCATTGGACGTTGTTTGCATTCCGCTTCTTCTTCCTTTCATTTGATTTTCTTTGGTTTTCTTTCTTTCTTCGCCTCGGCTTGCTTATATGCTCTTTATGTATGCCCTTATATATAGTGTGGAAATTTTTCTTGTTTTCTTCTAGCATTTCCATATCCTGCTTGACCTTCAGCAGCTTAGCCTCAATGCACTTGATATGCTCCACATTAAAATCGTGAGCAAATTCTTCTCCTTGCTTCAAGGTAAGCCCATTACGCTGGAAGAGTGTGGAATCATGTTCTTTCAAATGTTTCACCATGCCATTCAGCTTGTCAAACATGCTTCTGTGCTCTTTGATGAAGAAGTTCAATCTTCTGCCATCACTGGTCTTCAAATGATATCCTGGTTTGGAAAACTCACCTGCTCTTTTCGAACACCCATCCGCACTTAGAAAGGTAACCTCTTTTGATTGTAAACATCGTATCGACAGGGTCGTTCAGTGGTGAACCTATTCTTAAAGGACTCGTCACTTTCGCCATTCTTTCGCATTTTGGAATGAGTCTCTTTGAAAATGCTCACTGTAGTATTGCACTCTCTTTCCTTTTGGATTTACAATATAGCCAATACTTGTTTTCCGAAGTCCCTTAGATGTCCGCATCTTCAGCAGGGGAGGAACTAGTAACCTACCAGAAAAGAAGGACGACGTTTTATATAGATGTTGTGCATTGTGTTGTATAATCGCTTATTAAATGCTGTATTCGTTTGGTCGAATGCAGTTCAAGTGTAGTTCGCAGCATTTCAAAACGAAGTCATAAGACAAACGATATCAATAGATGACACAACACATCATACCTGGTGCAGTTCTGCAACGCTGTTGCGAAAAAAGAGTCTGTCCCTAGTAACAGCTACTTTTCCAAGATTGAGAAGTTCATAACTGAACATTACGAAGAAGGGGAGAACTACAGGGAGTTTTTAAAGTTTTCTTGTGGAGAAGAGGTAGGAGCCAATTGTTCTGGACCACTCATAGATAGATGTCCGAAGCCTTTTCCTGACCATTCCTGTCTTCCCGAGTACCATTACCTACCGTACAACAACACTCCAAGGGAGGGCCGTAATCCAGACGATTGGCAGCCCAGAGTTCAGTTGAAGAAGGAGCGTGGCAGTGGCAGGCTAGTTTTGTCACATTCAGCAAGTGTAGCAGCATTTTCTGACAAGTTTATTGTTAAGCCAAAGTTTGTTGTTGAACACCTTAAGCATCTTGAGGTGGTAGATTTCAAAAAGAAGAAGAGGGCAGAGGAGAGGGCCAAGCAAAGCCAGAAGGCGAAGGAGAAAAATCATGAGGATTATGCTTGGAAAGATTTGTGCGAAGATCCGACAAAATTACAAAAGCTTCGAGTGGCAGAACTTAACAAATACCTCAAGCACCGTAGACTAGACAAGCATCTGAAGAGCACCAAACATGACAAGGTTAAGGTAATTGCCAGACACTGGCTTCTCCAAATGAATCCTAAAAGAACTGATCTGCTACAAACAAGATTGAGAGAAAAAGACTCAGCTGAAAATGAATCTTTGCTAGACATTGATAACGATGATAGCGATGAAGACAACAACAGTGGAAGCGAAAGCAGCAGTGAAAGAGACGAATCGAATGATGTCATTCTTGCCTTCATCGATGACGATGAAGAAGTTGCCTTCATCGATGACGAAGAAGTTGAGAGGCCAGCCACAACACGTTCGGGAAAAGCCATAACCAGAAGATCAGAAATTGATTTTTCTTTTCTTTTTTTTTTTGACTCTTCAACGAATTCAAAGTTTATAGCGAGCTGAAACATTTCTCTTTTGCCGACTTAGTACAGTTAAAAGTGGCAAATGCAACTGTAGTATTAATTGTAATATAATGATATTGTCAAAAAGATGGTTTTGTTAACTGTACAGTATGCATAGCTGGCTTTTAAAATTGAGTTTTCTTTTTTTTGGGGGGGGGGTGTCACCCCAAAAAATTACCCTTATTGGGGGGGGGGCATGGGAAAAAATTTATTGACTGAGGGGGGGGCATGCAACTTCTTAATGACAGTTCAAAAATCCCACCAGCCCCCCCTACCTCGTAAAAAATGAACGGTCCCTTAGGCCACAATCTTAATGAAAGCTCGTCACCAAGATCCCGTCCAATTAAAAGGTCTAGTTGTTTCAGGATCTCTTCTAAATCTCTCACACTGGACGAAAAAATAGATTTACATGGGTGACAAAACAGCAGCAAATATGAAGTAAAGACCGGATTTGCGTTACTTTGGTCATATTTGCTTCAAATAAAATTTTGTATTTACACCATATTTGCACATCAAGTAAAGACGGTAATGGCCGCATTTGCTTTATATTTGCTCCACCCGCCCAATGTGGTGTTCAAAAACAGATTTGTCACACATTTTCACGCGTACTAAAGATGCTGCAAAGATGAATATTTGCCCTCACAAAAACGGATTTGCACGAGTAGCAAATTCGTTTCAAATACGAAGTAAATAGAAAATTTGCTCGACTTTGGTCGTTTTGCTCCTAAAGTGTATTTCATATTTGTACTTTAATTGCAACCAAAGCAAAGACGGTAATGACGGTTTTTGCTCTACTTTTGCTTATCCTCGCAAATGTGTGCACAGAACCATCTTTGTCCAACTTTTCACCTGTAGTAAACATTGTGCAATAACGTGTATTTGCCCCTCAAAACTGTATTTTCTTGGGTTGCAAATATGAAGTAAATAGTACGTTTGTTCGACTTTGGTCATTTTTGCACTAAAGCATAATTCACTTTCACACTTTATTTGCAACCAAAGCAAAGACGGTAATGACGGTTTTTGCTCTACCTTTGCTTATACTCGCAAATGTGTGCACAGAACCATCTTTGTCCAACTTTTCACCTGTAGTAAACATTGTGCAATAACGTGTATTTGTCCCCCAAAACTATATTTTCTTGGTTTGCAAATATGAAGTAAATAGTACATTTGTTCGACTTTGGTCATTTTTGCGCTAAAGCATAATTCACTTTCACACTTTATTTGCAACCAAAGCATAGACGGCAATGACGGTTTTTACTCTACCTTTGTTTATCGTCGCAAATACGACGCGTAGAACCATCTTCCTCAAACTTTTTATGCGCAGTAAACATTGTGCAATAACGTGTAATTGCCCACAAAAATCCATTTTCTTCGCACCAATAGATATGAACAGTACATTTGTCTGATAGAAGAAAGGAATCGTTAAGTCCTACTTTACCCCATGTTCAGGCTGAAGCTAAGATAGGTAAAGATAGATAAAAAGATACCCGTTTGTAATTCCTTTTCTCTGTAATTCTCCTTTTCAACTGTATACATTATTTTGATCAACAAAACTACCCTTTTTCAGCAGATGTGGCGTAAAGAAAAACATAGACACATTATTATACATTTCAGTGACATTCAAGTATTTATTTCATCCCTAGCAGTGTTACGGCTGAATACACGATCATGCCTTGCAACAATATAAATTTTTTCGTCAATGCACTATTTTAAATTATGGCATGTACACACAAGTTACAATAAACTTAAACAGTAACTACAAAAAAAAGCAATCAACCGTTTTAACAATGTTGGAACATGAAACGAGTTTATCTGAACGGACACTATCGCCAAAGTAACACAAAGGCCTGGTGGATATTTATACACAAAAACATAAAACGTGGCCAACAAAGCTAGAGTTCCCTCAACAATGGATGTCTCTGAGGTGCACAAAATTATCCTCCCAACGGCTAAGTGCACCTTACTGGCAGAAAAATCCAGGTCACCCGGGAAGATTAGAAATGGATAATCATATGGCGTTGTTTTCCTCTCTGCCACTTCTTTGGGACTGGTTTCTTCCTGTTGAAGAAACAATCAAGAATGTAAGAATAAAACCAATAACAAAAATAAAGTAAAAATAAACAAATTATCTAACTTAAATAAGATCCCATGGCCTCGGATGCTTATGTAAAGATGGTCACTTGTGAATGTGGATACTTTCAGGGAGATGAAACCTTTTATGTTCATGCAGCGAAAAAAACATGAAGTACTACAGTGTACATCATGACATTAAAAACAATGACGACAACAACAACAACAACAACAACAAAAACTAGTACATCTGGGGACTAGAATACATTGTAGAAGCTGCATGAAAAGGTGTATTCGATTGGACTGTTTGTATCCTCATTTCTGCAATTTGCATTGTATTCAGTCGAAACTCTGACCAAATATTTAACAAGTGACAATCTTCATTAAATGACTACTATCAACATTAGTAAGAACTGTCCCCTTCCAGGAAAGATCTCATGGCCTTGGATGCTTATGTAAAGATGGTCACTTGTGAATGTGGATACTTTCAGGGGGATGAAACATTTGATGTTCCTGCAGCATCTTCACTACAAGAGTTTAGCAAAAAAAAACATGAAGTACTACAGTGTACATCCTCACATTAAAAACAATGACAACAACAACAACAACAACAACAACAACAAAAACTAGTACATCTGGGGACTAGAATAGAAGCTGCATGAAACTGTGTATTCGATTGGACTGTTTGCATCCTCATTTCTGCAATTTGCATTGTATTCAGTCGAAACTCTGACCAAATATTTGACAAGTGACAATCTTCATTAAATGACTACCATCAAAATTAGTAAGAACTGTCCCCTTTCAGGAAAGATCTCATGGCCTTGGATGCTTATGTAAAGATGGTCACTTACTAGATGTAAAGATGGTCACTACTTGTAAAGATGGTCTACTTGTAAAGATGGTCACTACTAGTTTTTTGTTGTTGTTGTTGTTGTTGTTGTTGTTGTCATTGTTTTTAATGTGAGGATGTACACTGTAGTACTTCATGTTTTTTTTTGCTAAACTCTTGTAGTGCAGATGCTGCAGGAACATCAAAATTAATGTTTCATCCCCCTGAAAGTATCCACAGTGTACATCCTCACATTAAAAACAATGACAACAACAACAACAACAACAACAACAACAACAACAAAAAACTAGTACATCTGGGGACTAGAATAGAAGCTGCAGGAAACTGTGTATTCGATTGGACTGTTTGCATCCTCATTTCTGCAATTTGCATTGTATTCAGTCGAAACTCTGACCAAATATTTAACAAGTGACAATCTTCATTAAATGACCACTATAAAAATTAGTAAGAACTGTCCCCGTCAAGAAAAAAAAAATATTTACAAAAGATAAGTTTGGTTTATCTCTGAATTTGACTGGAATGCTAATAGCTGACCTTCACATTTATGTACTTACTGTTACATGAGCATAATGCACCAGTCAATTTCAGCTGCACCCATCCCCCATTACTGGGCAACTGTGGGGCAATTGCACACCTTGTCAGTTGCAGGAGTGGGGCATTAGCAAATTTGGCACGGCCCAGGGGTCGGGCATTTGACTATGCTGGGTACTACCCCTGGGCTGTTCGCATGTGGTTTCCGACTCTAAATCCAAACATGGAAGATCCAGCAGTTTGTCTCAGACTGGCTCGATGCAGATTGGCTCGTCCGTCAAAGTTGAGGACTGGACAAACTTGTGGAGGTTTTCTTGATCTTATGCATTTATTTCTTACTTGAGCATCGGGAAAGATTAACCTGATTTTATAATTAGAATTTTGTCGCAATGATTCTAAAACTATCATGATCGTTTATTAAATTCTAAACATATTTATAGGGATCGTCGTTTACTTTTGCATTTTATTAAAATATTCACAACAGATAATTTTAGAACAGACTATTTTATAATGTCAAGATACTTTTACTAGTGAACTGTTTAAAAACAAAATAAATAACAATAAAATGAGAATCAACCATCATGTAGTGTTGTCTGCATTATTAACCAATTAGAAGACGAAGAGGCAGACCTACAGAAACAAAAAATCACACATTTAAATGCTGAAAGGGGCACTATTGTGCAATGAATGAAAACTGCTGCAGTGTTGCTTGCAGACGTACAATCCTGGGGGCAGGGCATTTGTCCTCTTCCTTCAAGGGCGCAGCTGGAATTGACCAATGCATAACCAATACACCATAAACACCGGTGTATAAGCCATCCCCACAGATACAGTTTACACATACAAGGTGCACTTACAAAGATAAACTCCACAAATTTCTTGTGTTTGCATGTTCCAGCCTTTACCATATAGCAGTGGTACTATTGCTATTGCCACCTCGGTCTTTTCTCCTGAAACAGAGAACAGTAGTATTTAGTGGTGTCAAGTGTCTATTAGATTTGTTTTGTCCATTTTTCCTATCTTCTTATTCTTTTGTCTCGCCAGTCATTGATTATAAAGTTACATGTACCATATAAAACAAAGAAGGGTTAACAACTGGAATGGAGACAAATTTGCAGTTCAGTTTGCAACCACTAGGCAGTCTTAAGGGAAAAAACATGGCAACAATGGCACGCAGCAGTACAAGACATTACTTAATACCTCATCTTGTGAAAGTAAATGTGTAAACACAATAATGCAAAACAAAGCCAAAACACATTATTTAATCAACTGGTTAATCAACTTGCAATGGTATAGCGCTTGAAGATCTGACGAAAATGCCATCGCTTGCAAACTGTACTAAGCATAAAGATCTCACATTATGAAATTTAGTAGATAAACATGATAATTCAACTTGATAAAGATTCCGTGACGGAGTCAAAACCTTGTGGCTTACATAAATTTTGGATCCTGTGAAAGAAACCTAATTTATTTTGATTCAATATGTCAGGATCGAGCACCATTTTTTTTTCACTAATGATAATTCAAACTGTACCAAGCATAACAGATAGACAGACAGACAACCTTTTTTTCACCACGATTAAAATTAAAGCTCTGCAGCTTGTGGGGTTGTGCAAAATAATAAAAACTAATAAAAACTAAAATTAAGTATATACAAAGCTAAGTAAAATCTAGCCTGCGAGGAAGCTCACTTACATGTAGTGTGTTATTCACGCAAGTATCTTGGCGGCGGAAGTCAGCGAGAAGAATGGGGCGAGGAAAAGTGAGTCTGCTCAAAAGCCATTGAATTTTGAATTCTCCTTGTTCGTCCATGAATGCAGCATTCTGATTGGTTTGAAATGACATGCGATGACAGACTTTATTATTGTGACAAATAACAAGCAAGGTGGTGTTATTGTTTGTCGCCTTAAGACTGTGAGCAGTCTCTTTCTTCTCCTAGTTTTAGCAAGAAGGAAAATAGGAGGAGTGCTCAGAGTCTACTCGTTTTTCAATCAATTTAATCTCTTAACGTGACTTGGCTGGTTGCGTCTGGCTAGCGATTGCAGCTTTGTGTCATTTTTTAGAATATCAGCCATGTTTATTTCGGTTATTGCAGCCTCGTTTTAGTGCATGGTAGTTTTCAAGCTTGTCTTCTCGGGATCTCCGAAATGACAGGATCTGTACAGGATCTGTATTTCGATATTTTTAACCTCTTATAGGTTCTTGCGCATCGATTCCGAGTCATATCACAGATGCCTTTGCGATTTGATTTCTCGAGGATTCCTAGTTCCACACCGATTTTGAGTAGAACAAATTTAAATGCGGCAAAAATTGTCAACTGTGTTTATAATTTTCTTTTGCGCTATTCCGGCACATTCATAAAGAACTCAATCCTCTCGAGTGTGAAAATTTGCTGTCGTGTTTGTTTACATTTTGCTTCGCTTGTATTGGTTAGATATTTGATACCTTGACAGTTGAGACTTGTCACCTCACAGGGGCAGAATTCAAAATTCAATGGCTTTTGTGCAGGCTCACTTTTCCTCGCCCCATTCCTCTCGCCGGCTCGCTTCGCTTGCCGACTTCCGGCGCCAAAATACTTGCATGAATAACACACTTAGTGAGCCTGCTCGCAGGCTAAGTAAAATCGGTTCATACAAAATGCTTAAAAAAACCACTCAAAACTAAGAACTAATTTCTTAAGGCAGTTCTTAAGGCATAAAGATCTCACATTAAGAAATTAAAATAATGTGTAAACATGATAATTCAAAACATATAATATTGTGCCTGGTAAACATTAACTGAGTAGTAGTCTCAGTAATATTCAGTCTAAATGAAAAGCTTAACAACGCTAAAACGCGACTTTTCTTTTAAAGCAAGTCTTAATACTCTCTGTTAGCCTAGTGCTGCCAATGGAAGGGGTCTCATACAAATGCTCGCATAAAAACTGTACATGTATGCATGTACGCCATACGCTCATACCGTAATTCACACGTCCTGTAGTTGCACCAAACCATCGCTTGTTCAAAACGTAATTAGCGAGCTGTACAATTTGTTGAGTATTAATGACTTACTCTGGTTTTTAAAGAAACCGTTTGAGGTTAGGGGAATTCGAAATGATGGAACACAATTCACACTAACCTTGAAAGTCTACATTGGTTGTTCCATGTTCCAGTGTCAACCATGGAGCCGCCAGAACATTGTGAAACACTTTCTTGCAGACCTGCCGGCTTCTGGCTCTTGATTCGGACCTCTCTGAACTGCTTTCGCAAGGTGAACCTCGCTATTTTCTACCATTTTCTTACGAAATAAAACGAAGTCCTCCTATTTTTTCAACCTTGAAATAACCATTCTCGTTCCCAGAGCCTACGATCTGTCCTGTCAGCGGTGGGATCGTAGGGCTCTGGTATCAACCATTACCGGATGTCGTGAATTTCACGACATCCGGTAGCGCATGTCTAATTTGTTAAGGTGCTATTGCGCCTGCTCCGTTCTCGTCCGTGGAGCTCTGGGCATGACAATTCTGACAACAACTGAGAAATTTGAATTCCTATCGATCGAGTCGTGGTGCTTTATGATCGACTAAAAGCTGTTTGGGACCCTCTTAATCTCCTGCAACTAGCGGAAAACCTGGAACTTTAAAAGGAACAAACTTAAGAAGCTGCCTTTCGTGCGGTAGTTGTTCAGAAGAACGATTGTCCCTGCATTTTGCTCACGGGTTTTGGATTTGTATCTTGCCTGATTAAAGGTATAATTATTATTGCATTTGCGTTATATTGAATTGTACAGTTATTTTATTACATTCGTCTGGTTTCTGTTGTATGAGAATGTCCACTGTGTACTTATTGTTTCGCCACCCCTAAACGCTCTACTGTATTACGTTTTACCCCACGAAAATTTCCAGAAGCATTTGGCGCCCAAGTTTTTAAACCTCGACATCAAGAGGTCATTACAAAAGTTGATGAGACGGTTACATGTAAGTTTATTTATGGACAAGCTGTAGTTTTGTAGAAAATGCTGTAGCGAGGAAAGAATCGCTGGCATTTAGTGACAATCTCAACACTTTGAATTCAAAATTTGGTCGCTTAATCTGCCCTAAGCCGCATTCTTTGCGTGGAAATTGATCAAGTCAGTATATTAATTAATGCCCTGATATCTGATTAATTCAATCGGAAATAAAACGTTATGCGTAGAAGCCAAAAAATGTTTACGTTATTGCGCACACAGTTTGAATCGGCCAATCAAAAAAAAGAAATTTTTGGCCGTTACCAGAGCTACAAGAGACGTAAATTTAAAAAAAGCCGCGTAGCTCTGGGGACGAGAATGTGAAATAACCGCCTACCAATTCGGGCTGCGCGCGCATAGTATAATTCAACAACGGCTTTCAAAGAATAAATTAACTTGGAAAGAGAGGGTTGGGGAGGGGAGGGACGATAAGCACAAACTAAGTTTGCTCAGAAATTTCATGTGTCACTCCAATCAAAGAGTAGCAAATTGAACAAAGTTCCCTATCCTTTTTTTCAAGAAGGAAGAATCAAGTTAAACATATTCTGTAAATACTAACAAATTCATGCCACCGATTCCTTCGATCTGCCCCGGGGGACATGGGGGTACGGTCTCCGGAAATTCACACTCCTATGACGCTACAACTGTCCAAAAGTATCGCGGGCGAACATAGCGCGGGACGATGAATTATGGCGCGGATTGCGCGCGGATTTGCATTGTTGTTGTGAAAGCAAGGGCTATGGCTATAGGTTATATTTTATAGTTTATAGTTTTGTACGTTCCTTGTTCCTCGTAAAATGAAGACAGCGCTGGTTCTTACTTTCGGATGTATCAGGGTTCACCCAGCGTACGAAAATAGCCTTTCCCACAGGGCAGTTTTAGCAAAATGGAAGCGATACGGGTAGCCCTCGTTTCGACCTGGATCACCAGCCCCGGTCTTCAGCAAATGTCCACATGTCTTCTCCGAAAAAAAAAAGGAATTCATCAGTCATGTACCAATGCATCGCTGTTGAAACTGGTAAGTTGACAAACTACTTTATTTTGTATTTGACTGTTGATCCTATTAATATCATCTTGAGCTTTTCTAATATAATGCCCGGGGGGGAGGGGGACTCCCATATGAAATTGACGGGGATGCTGGTCGGAAAATTAGAATTAAACCCCTAAAGGAGACCAATTTGGGTGTGGCTCAGGCGTTATTTGACCCCAAAAGGAGACCATGCTATTAAAACAGACAACCAAATAAGAGCTACAGTGATTTTAATTGCGCTAGAGACTGACGCTAAAGATTGATAGCGTTTGGTTTTTCATATAGATATTTCTTTACGCACAACCCTAAGCGATACCTGTATGGGTAAAAATTTGGCTTTCCTCCCTGAAAACCCTAAGCGAGACCAAAATCGGCAACTTACACCCCTAAGCGAGACGACGAGCATCCCCGTCAGTTTCATATGGGAGTCCCCCCCCCCCCGGGATATAATGTACAAGCCAAATTGAAGCTTCAACATCCTCCCCCCGGGCATTTAAACTTTTGACGATTGGCTTGTTCAAATTCCTCCCCTCGGGGCAAAAAAAGCCGTTCAAACGCCCCACCAATTAGTACTGAAATACCTCTCCTCAAAGTCAAATTTCGTCTTGAAGCAAACACTGTTCACGCTTCTCAGAGAGAGATATGCCGTAACGACACCTTCAAACTTCTTTTAAAGACCCTTTTGAGAGAGTTTAATATTCACTAACAAAGGCAAATTTCTATCCTAGAAATCCATCAAACCCTGTAAAAACCGAAAACACTCACGGGCGTATTAGGCCAGAACAAGAGATGAATTTGGTTTAAATTCCCCACCCTTCCAAGGCAATGTTCAAATTCCTGGGGTTTGCCCGGGGGAGGGGGGATGTTGAAGCTTCAATTTGACCGGTATATAAGGGAATGTTGTTGATTGTGGACAATCGATAAGCTCCAGCAAACATGGAGAATAAGTCTTCTTGTACGTTTGCATTTATGTTTGTGTAAGAAGCTACAATAAAATTGAATGCAAACGGTGTAAGACAATTTGAGAACTACAAATTTTTTTAGGAATATCGCCAATCTTATCTCAAATTGCACAAGAAGTCATGTCACTGCTTTTCACGGATATAATGTACTGTGAACATTACAGGTTTCAGTACAGTCAAAGCTCTCATAAGCGACCACCTCGAGAATTCAGTAAAGTGGTTGCAACCAGAGCTGGTCGCTTACCAGAAGTAGACTACGAGCAGTCTCTCTTTCCACTCAGGGATAGTCATGCGAACCGAACAAGCAAGCAAGCACGAATTGTTATGTGACATGCGAAAAATTGCCTGCGGCGTTGATACGTGAGAGTAGTGGGCCAGGTGTATCAATGCAGCAGGCGATTTGCAGCTCGCTACACTCGGCTTGTCATGTAACAATGCAGCAGGGTATTTTCGCCCACTCTCGCTCGCTTGTTTCAGTCAGCTACCCTGAGCGGAAAGAGAGACTGCTCATAGCCTAACGAGAAGGGGCTCTTGTAAAAGAACCATGTGGTGAAACAATGGAGGGTGGTCGCTTGTGAGAGCTTTTGATGGTCACCAATAGTACTGTAGATATTGTATGTAAATATTAAATAATTTTTTATAGAAGAGGATTGCGTATATGCATGTACATGTACAAGTCAACAACCATTAGAGCTTATGCTGTGTATTACTCTGAATTAGCTCAAGAAGTGAGTAGTTTTATTTAAGTGTTGACTGAGTGGTCACCTTCAAGCACTTATAAGAAACAAAGAATAAGACCAGTCAGAAATTCACAAAAGTGGTCGCAGTTGATGTCAATGAATAATAAACTCACACTGATGCTTGCTTTCTTTGAACATTTTATTTATAATTCCATGTTCCTCTCTTCTCCGCAGAGGTCTCTTTGCATCACTAAGAGGCCGGGATGGGGAAAGAGGAGGGAGACCGTGCCTTTCACTCTTCCCATCGTCCCCCGCACTATTAATTTTTAATTTTTATTTAAAATTTTATTAATGGGATACCAGCGGGCACCTCTGCAGAGTTCTTAAGTTTATATTCCAATTGGTGGTGAAGCTATCAAACCACTAACTGCTTTATAACTGGCTGTACAGCATGTATAGACCACATTAAAAATGGCCACAATTGACTCCATTGCAAGATAATATCTTAAACCTAATTTGTACATCCTTAAGGTATTCTAGAAAACTAAATTCTATTTGTATGATGTGAGCATTCTGTGTGTATTTTTCATGTGAAATATTACTGGAATGATGCCTCAACAAACCAATTAGCTGGTTTAGAGGACTGTGGTGAATGTAAGCTGTATCCTTTTATTTATGCCTATCATCAGTTTGATAAATTTAAGTTTTTCATTCTCAATAAACTAATTAGTAGTGTTGCTTATTAAACAATTGTCATTATGTGGTTAATTTTGAGACAAAAAATGCCTTGTTTTAGTCATCAGGGTTTTTTGGGTGGTAGTGGTGGAAGAGGGGGAGGGGGGGTCATGATATTTTGCCCACGGTTGTGGGTTATACAGTGAGAGGGGGCCAGGGAAAAACACACACCAAATAATGGGGGGGGGGGGGAAGGGGTGCTTCCAAAAAATGCATGGGAAACAATCTAAAATCACTACAGCCCTACCTCTACATAAATTGTGAACCATCCCTTATGAGAGTGGTCACAAGGAGAGTTTCAACTGTATTCTGATTGGTTCCCTAGCTATTTGAGGTATATGTTGTTGCTGCTGTGTGTAATCATTAGTATTATTACTATTATTATTATTATTATTTTTATCATCATCATCATCATCATCATCATCATCATCATCATTATTGTTATTATTCCAGCAGCTGGTACATGCATATCAAAGCCTAGTATACATGCATATGCCTAAGGCTGAAAACAAAACTTTAAGGGCAACTCTTTCTGGCAAGAGTGTTACATGTATTTAGTAAGTCAACCCCTTTCGGCAGTTGGTATATCAGAGGGTAATGCGCAAGGTTGGAAGATTGTCCAAACAATGAACAGTTGGCCCAACAGAGTGTTTTATTAAGTGGGTGTTGGTAAAGCTGATTTTCATTGTTACAGTCAATGTCATTAGTCAATATTATTTTTACCACCTAAATGACTGCCCAATTAAAGATTACTCTTGCTGTAAATTCATACTATCTATACAGTTGAACCCCACCTAAGGATCGTAACCACTCCATCAAGAAACAACTACCTGATTATTATGGATAGCACTTTTTTTGGCCTGAAAAAAAAAATCTTGTCTGTTTCTTATCTTTAAACCCATTGATATGACTCCCCTCTTTATACGATTACATCTCTTTGACCTGATGGAGGTTATTTCACTGTTCTATCAACTTCTATCAATTGGGTACAAAGGATATACAAGCATTACTCATATTATCCATGTTAAAATTAATATTGAACATGTTCACAGGAATATTTTTCATTCATGACAAAACACCATTTAATAAGTAATTATGCTAAATTTTGGATTTATCAACTGAGTTGATAAGGTAAATTGGCCACCAACTTTCAATTTTGTGTTTCATGTCCCCACCGATGTAGCACCACAGTTTCTCTAACCCCACCATTTTAAGTATGCTGACATACTTGAAAAGAGTTTGATGGATTAAAGGTGAATCTTGTTCTTGTTACCGGTAATCTTGTTCTCAAAACATATTTCTCAATCTATTGGGTGGTTTTACCTGATGTACATAGTTTTATGTCCCACACAAGGTGTCTCTTTAATTGGCCAATGATCCTATTCCTTTCAAGTTGTGATTGTAATCAATCAAGCTCTTCTTAAATAGTGAATTTCATTTACATTGTGCAAGTGTTACAAATGACCTTCTCAACCTCGTTGTTTTCAGATTTCTTGCCTTTGTCAACTACCATCCATGGGGACAACACTTTTCTGGCTATTTTGTATCAGCTTCGATCAGTGCTTCATGAAAGCACAATTTTGGAGAGAAAAACAGCATTAGATGGCAAGTTGGTTACAGAATTTATTAAAAAAGTTTCATCTAATCCACATCAATTTATTTTTGAGGTCTGATTGAACTAGGATTCTAAGGAAAGAATGAGAAGAAATTAATGTTTTTTGGCTTTGCTTTTTGGTCTATAAGTCAGACAATAAAGGCACTTCCTTTTGTAGAAGGACTGTCCACTGAGATAACAGGTTTTTTTTGCCACTTATTAACTGTGATTTGTAAAGATATTTGAAGTTTTATTTCTATGTTCATTTTGCCAGTTCATAACTTAATTAATACAGGCCAGTCTCTCTTTGTAATGAGTCTTCTCCACTCTCTCAGCAGTAATGTTTGAGAAAAAAATAGACAAGAGTTGAAACTCAGTTAAAGAGTATTTGTTTCTTTGTGACATTAGCAACCATTCCTGCTCTTAAGATGACACATCTTTTATTAGCAGGGCTGCCAAGATGACGCATCTTTTGCCAGTTTGTGTTTGTTATTGCCACAAGAAATAAATGATAAGAACTCATGATCAAGAGCAGTCGGTAAAAAGCAGAACAAAAAAAAACAAAAACAAATAAACAAACAAACTAACTAACTAATGATAATGACCTGGCTGTGACTGGCAAAACAGGATGCTTTCTTGAAACAATATTTCAATCTACTGCCATGGTAAGTAGAATTAATGACACGCGCAGCCCGTACTACTAAGTCTCGGACTAGCGAAATGAACATAGAAATGTTCAAAAAAATTCAAAGCAGGCCGGGACTTTTCGTTGATTTTGCTGGCTATCACTAAACTTTCATACGGTGCGCCCAAGCTTCTGAGCTGATGAGATCCAACTTAGTCTACAGCAAAAACATCTTTTCCCAAACTAGGTGTAGCGATTTTCTGTCTTTCAACTATGATAACACACCTAACCTGCATGAACTGCATTTAGATAATAAATAACCAATAAGGATATGCCTGGCACCAATCAGAGCAATTAGGTATTTCTTATTGCCACAATATTAATTCCAGAAAAGTGTTTGAGTGCTGACTAGTAATCAGTTCAACCCATTTCCCAAACTACATAAATAAAGTACTTGACCAATCAAATTTGATTAGTTTTATTTTGTGATCACCTCCAATGCATGAATTTGGTATTTCACTTTGTAGAGTATGTAACTTGAGATTATAAAATAACTAGTTATAAAACCAGTAATATGTACTCTTACTATAAGTGTAAATGGGAAGCAAAATCACTGTGTCTGTTTTTGTTGCTAGGGCTCCTTTTTGAAATGACCCATTTTTCAAACTTTCAAACTGTAGAGGAGTGGTATGTGCACAAAAGCAAATTTGTAAAGTCTGAATTTCAATTTGTAAGTCAAAGTTTTAAATTGCAGAGTAGGTGGAAGCTTGTAATGTAGTTGCCCAGATGTTTCATCTTTAGGCAGCGCACTGGAAACGGGACAGGACAGATGCTTCATCTGTTAAGTTAGCAGAAACCTACTCTGTGGGCTGAACAACTACATGATAATGGATTACAAAACTAAATCATTGCTAGGGCTCCTTTTTTAAAAAAAAACCCTTTTCTAAACTCTCTACTATAGAAAATTATAGGGCTGTCAGTAAGGAAATGAATACAAAATTCAATTAGGTAAACTCGGAAATGTTTAACTCCAATTTGTAAGTTTGACATTGCAAAGTAGGTGGAAGCTTGTAGTTGCCCAGATGTTTCATCTTTAGGCAGCGCACCAGAAATGGGACAGGACAGATGTTTCATCTGTTAAGTTAGCAGAAGCCTACTCTGTAGGGTGAATAAATAATGGTTTAAAATACTAAAACCTTTTCCCATTCATGTTGACTATCGAATTATGATATTATTTCTACAGTAAATGCAGTTTTTAAATCATGCCCCTTTCCGCTCATTTCAATGAGAAGCTCTGGACCCAAAAATACAGTGGGGTTTGTTTCTATTGCCTTTTATCTATTGCCTGCAAGAAAATGACTTCATTTGACTAAATGTAGTGAGGTGTAATGAGTTGAGTTGATGAAGTCATTGTTTTTGTCAGAGGCTCAAAAACTAAAGTCCATTTACATCAGAAATGATCTTTGTATTTAATCCAAAATCCTTGAAATAAAATTAAATGCTTTCAGGGGGGATCTTTATCCACCCCATAACTTGTCTTCACTATTCGCACTTCATAATAGCCCACGTTCTTTTGCCACTAATTGCAAATTTTCTAAGATTCTTTTGTCTCTAAATTTCCGTCCACAAGAGAATTGATGCAAAAAAAGCCTTTGTGCCAGGTCAAAATTATCGAACATGGGCTGTAATAGGTGCAACTGACTCCAGTTTTACATCCCATTTAAGTTGCTTGAAATTAAGTGGGAAGGAGGGGTATGTAAAAGTTGAGACATTTTTAAGGATTATTTTTGCTGATGGGTACTTCACCGGGCGATCTTCCCATTTCTTATTTGGTTAACAGAGCATGAGCCTACCCGGCACTTTGCTATTTCTTTGTTTGTGTACGGCCAGATTTTTGTTGCTCGCTTCACTGCGCATTATTGACACAATATTAATTCCAGAAAAGTGTTTGAGTGCTGACTAGTAATCAATTCAACCCATTTCCCAAACTACAGTAAATAAAGTACTTGACCAATCAAATTTGATAAGTTTTATTTTGTGATCACCTCCAATGCATGAATTTGGTATTTCACTTTGTAGAGTATGTAACTTGAGATTATAAAATAAATAGTTATAAAACCAGTAATATGTACTCGTACTATAAGTGCAAATGGGAAGCAAAATCACTGTGTCTGTTTTTGTTGCTAGGGCTCCTTTTTGAAATGACCCCTTTTTCAAACTTTCAAACTGTAGAGGAGTGGTATGTGCACAAAAGCAAATTTGTAAAGTCTGAATTTCAATTTGTAAGTCAAAGTTTTAAATTGCAGAGTAGGTGGAAGCTTGTAGTTGCCCAGATGTTTCTAAGACAGCGCACCGGAAACGAGACAGGACAGATGCTTCATCTGTTAAGTTAGCAGAAACCTACTCTGTGGGCTGAACAAGTACATGATAACGGGTTACAAAACTAAATCATTGCTAGGGCTCCTTTTGGAAATAACCCCTTTTCTAAACTCTCTACTATAGAAAATTATAGGGATGTCATTAAGGAAATGAATACAAAATTCAATTAGGTAAACTCGGAAATGTTTAACTCCAATTTGTAAGTTTGACATTGCAAAGTAGGTGGAAGCTTGTAGTTGCCCAGATGTTTCATCTTTCGGCAGCGCACCAGAAATGGGACAGGACAGATGTTTCATCTGTTAAGTTAGCAGAAGCCTACTCTGTAGGGTGAATAAATAATGGTTTAAAATACTAAAACCTTTTCCCATTCATGTTGACTATCGAATTATGATATTATTTCTACAGTAAATGCAGTTTTTAAATCATGCCCCTTTCCGCTCATTTCAATGAGAAGCTCTGGACCCAAAAATACAGTGGGGTTTGTTTCTATTGCCTTTTATCTATTGCCTGCAAGAAAATGACTTCATTTGACTAAATGTAGTGAGGTGTAATGAGTTGAGTTGATGAAGTCATTGTTTTTGTCAGAGGCTCAAAAACTAAAGTCCATTTACATCAGAAATGATCTTTGTATTTAATCCAAAATCCTTGAAATAAAATTAAATGCTTTCAGGGGGGATCTTTATCCACCCCATAACTTGTCTTCACTATTCGCACTTCATAATAGCCCACGTTCTTTTGCCACTAATTGCAAATTTTCTAAGATTCTTTTGTCTCTAAATTTCCGTCCACAAGAGAATTGATGCAAAAAAAGCCTTTGTGCCAGGTCAAAATTATCGAACATGGGCTGTAATAGGTGCAACTGACTCCAGTTTTACACCCCATTTAAGTTGCTTGAAATTAAGTTGGAAGGAGGAGTATGTAAAAATTGAGACATTTTTAAGGATTATTTTTGCTGATGGGTACTTCACCGGGCGATCTTCCCATTTCTTATTCGGTTAACAGAGCATGAGCCTACCCGGCACTTTGCTATCTCTTTGTTTGTGTACAGCCAGATTTTTGTTGCTCGCTTCACTGCGCATTTTTGACACATATTTGGTATAAACACGTTGCACCATGCTCAGTGCACGGTCATGCACCCAACATGTGTGCTTTTCTCGTCACCAGGGCCTTCTCTGCGTTTAAAAGGGCGGTTGGAGATTTTACTGTGTGACGATCAAATGGCGTTCACTTACCTTATTTTCAGCAGAAGGGCAAACGTTTGTTTTCTTGCAATCTAAAACCGTTATTCAAACAACACGGAGTATTTTTATTGTTTCACGCGTCAAAATACTCCAGGTGTTTTTGGACATTTTGGCAGCCCTTCTCAGGGGTTTCGCCGCAAGCCATTTTAAACCGGGGGCTGGATTCATGAAGCCATCCTCAGGTAAGATATGTCCTATGTATTGTTAGAAAAAAAAAGCCTTTTGTTAAGGACGGTGGCCCCTATTGCTAAAGCGCACATTTTCTGCGCATTGCGCTTTCATCCCGCACGATCGCGCGAATGCATTTCCTGTATGTGTAGTGGTCATTCTCACTCTTTAGGTTTTTAGAGTTGTTGCTTTTGTATTTCACTTCCGATGTGGGAGTGTTGACCCGCAAATGGGGAACGTGAAACCAAAACGAAATGGTAGGTTTATGAAAGAATCCGGGCCGTCGAAGCGCCACCGCTTGCACGACGAAAAACAAACATCGACACCGACCTCCGACAACAAGTTAAACAAGGAAAGTAGCACGGGAAGGACGAAGTTGACTTGGCGAGAAGATCGACGAATGGTAGATCCCGGCTTGTTAGCTGAACAGACTTGTTTTTCAGAGGATATCTGGAAAGCGACCTTTTGAAAAGACCACGCGAGCGTCAACCTTTCGGTTAAACTCCACAGTAAAGCAAATTACCTATTTGATTGTGGATTTACATTATAAGAATCGTTTATTTGAGAGAAGTCCTTCGTCGAAAATGATATTCTTAAGATGTTAAAGTGAATGATCGAATAGAATTGTTCCGAGTAATTTTTTAAACCTTCGGAACAAAATAATACAACACTTGATTGTGAGTTAAGACTCTTTGCCGAATAATACTTCGCAGGCGAAAAACTTATGCCATTTTTCCTCCATAATTTACATGTGCTTAGAAGCAGTTCCGAAAACCTTTTCTGGGTAACTTTTGCCGGTAAACTGCCAGATGCCGTAGCAATACTATTTATTTTAGCAAAGTTGTTTGATTGTTGACAGGATACATGCGAATCAGTACAAAGAAATTCGTTTTTACATTGACAAATCTGTCGAGACGCTACCGGCAGGCGGCAGCAAGCTAAAATCATGGCATTGTTAGAGCAACTGTAGTTTAACGAGTACTCTCCTTGAACTTAATTAGCTTTCCAAAGAATACTGCAAGAAGAGCTGCCGGTGAAATTTGTGCTGAAGTCTTCTTTTTGAAGAAAAATTGGTCAACTTCACTGTTTCCTCAGCGGTCCGCATTCTGTTTTTACCTTTATGTTTCCCATTGTCGTTTTTTCATCTTTCGGCGAATAACGAGTCAATAACTGCACAACTGAAATGTACTGTATTTTAGGGGCCAATAAGTTGAGAAGAAACTTTACAAATCATAAATGCACTCCAATTTATGAGTGCTTAGCGTGATCAAGATAAAAACGCAGAACAATTAGTAGAAAAGTAACAAGTTTTATGATGGCACGACCTTCCTCTCTCTCAGTTAGAATGCTTTTAAAACAGTGTTTTAAAATGAAAGTCGTAAAAAGACACTGTCTAAAGGACAAAGTTGAAGCAAACTACTTGTTTAGATTTAAACTATCACCCCTAACGCGAAAACCGACAGATTCAGACAGTTGCACTGAAATAAAGTAAGATTTCACTCCTATTTTTAAGGTACATGTTGTCATTTCCACGTGTGGCATTTTCTTAGTAGAGGGAAAGGAAACGTATCTAAGGCTTACATCTGATGAAAAATTTTTCCATTGTAATTTGTTCCTAAGAGATTAGAAAGAGTCAAAAGAGTAAACAAATTGTGAAGCCACTTCTTGAAAGAAAAACAAAAACGGCACCTAACTGACCCGGCCGATAGTCCATGAAATATTAAAAGAAAACCTACCTCCTCTCGGTCTGGAAAAATGTCGATAGCTGTTATAAACTGCAGCAACCGATGGAATGAAAACCATGTTGACCTGCTGAAGTAGAGCGATCTAGCCGAATGAGAAAGTACAAATCGAAAACTTGACGAGAAATTTCAGCTTTCGATCTGACAGGTCAGTTCGCTTCAGAGCTACAGATTCCGATTTAGTGGCATTTCGTGTTATTATTTTGTCAAGATCCGAACACGATGAAAACCCAAAACAATAACCCGTTTTGTTTAGGGTGAGTTATATTTAGCTGTTGTAGATAAGCGACGTTTCCAGTTCATTCAAGCGAACAGCCAATAAGTCGGAGATGATTTGACAACCCTTGACAGTTAATGACAGGATATTGAAACATTGTATTACAAAAAACCAAGGAACACGGTGCAAGAAGAAGAAAATATTTCATGCGGACAGTTTGAAGCTCGAAAAAGTTTAAAAACAACAGTAGTGTGACTTTCGAGTTCGGATTATTGTGGGCAATTCGCGGGAAAAATTTGCCAAAATTTGCGGCGCTGTGCAAACACTTTCGAAAGAAAATCGCGCCCGAAAATAGCCGCGCACAATTTTTAGGCCCGAAGAGTTTTCGGATGTTTTGAGAAACGAACACCAGCTTATTTATGGGAGCGCCGCTGTTAGGCTAGCTAGCCTATCTATACATATATTTCAGGCTTGGTCTGACCCCACTGTCAATTTGCAGTAGCCTTCTAGAACTTCCAAGCAGGTACACAACAATCTCGAAACAACCAAGATTCTCGGCTGCACAACATTCACTGAACAATGAAATCGCCTAACGGCTCTCCGTTATAGTATGTTCTTTGATAAGGCAATTGTAAAATCCCCGTTGGCAGAGATGAAATCCATCGACGTTTTACGAGGATTTTACTTTGCTGCATCCTTTCACCACGCGTCCCCTCCGCCATCTTCGATTCCCAACATGCATCACTTCGACTTACATTTTATTCCTCACCGGGGAGGAGAGCGTCAAGAAAATCGTCACCGATGGAAAACATATCGTGCGTGAGTTAGGAAAAAGTGAAGTTAACTTTTAAAAATGCACGGTTACACCAAGTTTTTATGTAATCAGTCAAAAGCAGGACAACTATAAGGTATTGTGAAATATTTTTTTTCAGAGGAAAAACCGTCTGTCAAAAGTTATTCTACAAAACGTTCGAATCTACTAGGACAAATAATGGCCCCAAGAAGAGGAAATTCGCATATAGAATTCCGCAGTATGTTGAGAATTGTATATGTTGTTATTCATTACAAAGCGCTTATCAATTTAGACATCTTCATCTCCTACTTAAGCCAAATAATGGCTATCTTATATTTGAAAAAGTTTTTTTTTCCTAATTTTAAAAAAATGCTCAATCAGCACTTTTTTACCATGTTTGGGCCTAATTATCTCTGAAAAATGCACGGTAACCCCCCATTTTCTCTTTGGATTTTAACAGCCCTAGGTACGAGTCACAAATCCCACATGGGCACAAATAGGAAAAAATAGCTTCCTATTAGGGGTCACCGTCCTTAAAAAACGCAATACTTAGGATTCACCTTTACTTGGGACAGCTTTGTGAATCCTTCCCCGGGAGAAGATCCTAGGGTCAGGGTTGTGCGCGAGCCTCGTGCAAGCGATTTTCCGAGGTTTCCGGTATGCGCTGTGAAAATTGTTACACATACAAATGATCCAACACTGTAGCTTCGGCCAAGAAATTTTGATTTCACTCGAAATACTTTCGTCGAAGTAAGTATCACTGTAAGTTTGCACCTTCCTAAAGGGATACTGTAACCTATTTTTTAAGATAACTTTGAAAAGCTAAACTGAGAGAAATTCCAATCAGAGGAAACCCAAAAATACTGGTTGCGTTTCGTTTAAACTACTTTACAAGTTCTCTGAGTCTATAATTAAATGTGTTTGACTGCGGATCGCTAGGATGGACATGGACTGCAAATTGAAAACAGGCTTTCCTTCTCTTGACGTTCTAGGAGTATTCTGTTTAATTTAAATTTCAGCACATTTTTCACCCCAAAACGGAAAAATTCCTGTGACAGAGTCCTTTGAAAGACGTCCAGTGGGACAAACTTAAATAAAACGACTGTCGTTTTTGAAATTCGATGTTTGAATTTGGCTAGCCTATTTCAGGCGTTCCGATTGTGTGGAGCAGCGTGCTGAATAGCGACTTCACGACTTCCCTTTTGGTAACAGCTTGCTGCAATTTACCAACAAAGCGACCTAAAGACGGCGTGTGAGGTTAGAGATTGCAGTGTCCCGTAGAAGTCCGGAAGAAACTGGTTTAATCCGGTTTCCTTGTTTGTTGACTGTCGGGTTCTTCGCGACCCGTTATGTAATATATGTGACAGTATTAACGCGGTTCCACCGTATATTTTGCTCCTATTGTAATCATGAGAGTAATGCACGCAAATTTCCTAATGTGATATCTTTGCGAATTTGGTGAAGATGGCTATATTTGTACCGATAGCAAATGTGAGCGTTAACGGGGTTCCAGGGTATATTTTGCCCTATAGTAAATATGAGGAAAATGCAGGCAAATTTCTTAATTTGATATGTATGCGAATTTGGTAAAGATGGCCATATTTGTACCGATAGCAAATGTAAGATAATACCCTTAAATTTGTTGATTTGATAGTAATATAAATTGAGTGTTAAGGGGCATATTTGCCCCCTGTAGCAAACCATGGGTATAACACAAACAAATGTTTTATTTGTAGCTTCGGTAAATGTGGTAAAAAAAATGACGCAAACAAATAGGTTTGCACCGTGTTTCCCCAGATTTACGCTGATAGCAAATGTAATTTTTTGCATAGAGAGCAAATCTAAAGCAAATGTATGGCAAAGATGTTGATTTACGGAGGTATCAAAAATGAAGCAAATGTGAAGTAGAGGTGATAGCGGAGACTGCGGGCCAAGCCCACCAGCGGAGCTCCATTGCTAAGCAAATTTGGTAAACCTATCGATCCGAGAAATTTTGGTTGTGACGTAATAGTCACGTGACCGTCCGTACGTCCGCACAGACTCTGCGGGAGGGGGAGGGGAGTCCCAAGACAACCCGAAGGGGGGGGGGGGGGGTAGAGAATACCATCTTTTCTTGGCGGGAAATCGCATGAACATCGTCGCATTTCAAAAAGAGGTTTCTTTAAAGGCTTAAGCTTCTTTAGCAAAACGATTGTACGAGAGTACTGAAGTACTTGACAACAAAAACATCTTATATCTATAAATGGAAAGAAAAAGTTCAAAAGAATACTAGTAGAAGGCGAAAAGTTCAAGTTACAAAAGCTGCCTTCAAAGGACTTCATCGCTTTGTTTTCTTCACGGCGGAGAGATTGCCCTGTTCTGAAACATAACCGAGTAAGTGAAGTTTTTAAAAGGGTCTAATGTAAATGATTTTGAGTGTTACGGTCAAAGAAATTACGTTTTGAAATGAGAATTTAATTTATGTCATTAGAAATGTGTCATTTACTTTTGACTTTAAAAAATTATGGGAATTCACATATTTGCAAAGTTTGTAAAAAACTTTACTAGTACTAATAAACGAATTTTTTGCAAAAAAGTATACCAGTGAAAAATAAATGAAGCGATGTATATTTTTAAAATGCTTTTACTAATAAATGCAAAATCTTGCAAAAAAGAAAACGACTTTTTCGCGAGATATTCCGTTTATTAGTATATCTTTCAATATTAATACTAATAAATGCAAAATCTTGCAAACAAGAAACGACTTTTTCGCGAGATATTCCATTTATTAGTACATGTTTCATTGTTAATACTAGTAAATGCAAAATCTTGCAAAAAGGAAAACGACTTTTTCGCGAGATATTCCATTTATTAGTGTATGTTTCAATATTAATACTAATAAATGCAGAATCTTGCAAAAAGGAAAACGACTTTTTCGCGAGATATTCCATTTATTAGTATATAATTTATTATTAATACTAGTAAATGCGCAATCTTGCAAAAAGGAAAACGACTTTTTTGCAAATTATTACTTTCGGGAAGGTGATTGGGGAAGGAGGCAAGTCGACAGTGTATGAGGGATCACTAAAGCGGGATTCAAAGTCAATTCCAGTAGCACTGAAAAAGTACCGAGTCGCAAGGATGTCACCTCGTTGTCGTAAGCAAATAGAAAGCGAGGCAGAGTATTTGTCTACATTAAATCATGGAAATGTCATAAAGTACTTCGGTACTTGTCTTGAGGACGATTGTAATGGAAAAGATGGGAATGACAATGAAAACTTCGGACAGCCACAGTAAGGTGAACAATGTAAGGGAGTACCTTGACGAATTAGTGGATGAAATTATTCACTGCAATACAAGAATAAAAATTGCCCTGGATGCTGCAAGAGGCCTTGAACATCTTCATCTGAACGGAATAGTTCATCGTGACTTTAAGTCGAGCAACCTTTTAGTGAAGGAGGAAGCGAATGTCATGATTACAAAGGTGAGGCGTACGGCAATCTTTTTTTTTCAATGTTACTCCAGAAAGAACATTATTTTTATAATCGCAAATAAAATGATGGCATTGTGTTTATTTCTTACCGTTCTCCGAGCCTTCAGAGGCCATCTGATTCGAACGAATTAAAAATTCTGATTCGAACGAATTAAAATTCTGTATCGTGAGCCCACAGATTAAATCATACGTGACGTTATTTCGTCCAAGGCAAAATTGGCGGGATGTTGGACCCAAAAGGTTTGGCAATGATACCATTTTTAATAATTAAATTTAGTTATTGGAGGTGGCCGAAAAAAAAATTAAAATGGCAACAACTCCAAACTTTAAGGCCATCATTATTTGAGCACCCAGACAATTTCCCGTTGGACGGAAACTGGCTGTTCACGATGCTGAACTTTTACAATCTTTGGAGAAAAATTGTCATTAGGATCGAATGGACTTTGAAGGCACAGAGAACGGTAGGCTGACTCGTGTGTTAAGAAGACACTCGAACATTTGATCTCTTGCACCCGCTTGTGCATGGCCTACGTATCCTTGCAAGTGTCACGAGGCAGCTTTAATTTTGTCGTCGCTAAAGCGTTCCTTTATTTTCCAGGCTTTAGTAACGATTACAATAGCAAGCGTAAGCTCAAGTGCGTTGTTTCACGTCCCTTTGGACTAAGTGCGTTTATAAGTGACTGTTCTTTTCTTACACGGTTTTGTTTCAAGAGTTTTCTACAGGAAATTAGCTTAACAAAATTACGTCAGTTGTAAGCTAGGCTACTTTTGCGATTCCCGGTAAGCGGTAATGTCTGTTATTTCAGCAAAATCTTACTAATAATTGAAGATGCGTTAATTCGTTATATTGGTTGACGGCTTGAGGTAAGGTAGATTTTGAGTAGGGACGAGCCCCAACCAAGTGTTCAATAATAAACATGGTGCCACAATTTCGAGATCATGGCGTTGTTCACCAAGAAGCCAGGCCTACATAGCCAAATAATCCAAAACAACAGGTGTATCATGAATTTTCTCTCTAAAATGAACAGCAGGTAGTGTTAACGCATGCATGAGAAAGTCAGGTTTAACAGACTATCCCTCTTTACTAGTATTAATATTGAAACATGTACTAATAAATGGAATATCTAGCGAAAAAGTCGTTTTCCTTTTTGCAAGATTTTGCATTTACTAGTATTAACAATGAAATATGTACTAATAAATGCAATATCTCGCGAAAAAGTCGTTTTCTTTTTTGCAAGATTCTGCATTTACTAGTATTAATATTGAAACATGTACTAATAAATGGAATATCTCGCAAAAAAGGCGTTTTCTTTTTTGCAAGATTTTACATTTATTAGTATTAATATTGAAACATGCACTAATAAATGGATGCTGCAAGAGGCCTTGAACATCTTCATCTGAACGGAATAGTTCATCGTGACTTTAAGTCGAGCAACCTTTTAGTGAAGGAGGAAGCGAATGTCATGATTACAAAGGTGAGGCGTACGGCAATCTTTTTTTTTCAATGTTACTCCAGAAAGAACATTATTTTTATAATCGCAAATAAAATGATGGCATTGTGTTTATTTCTTACCGTTCTCCGAGCCTTCAGAGGCCATCTGATTCGAACGAATTAAAAATTCTGATTCGAACGAATTAAAATTCTGTATCGTGAGCCCACAGATTAAATCATACGTGACGTTATTTCGTCCAAGGCAAAATTGGCGGGATGTTGGACCCAAAAGGTTTGGCAATGATACCATTTTTAATAATTAAATTTAGTTATTGGAGGTGGCCGAAAAAAAAATTAAAATGGCAACAACTCCAAACTTTAAGGCCATCATTATTTGAGCACCCAGACAATTTCCCGTTGGACGGAAACTGGCTGTTCACGATGCTGAACTTTTACAATCTTTGGAGAAAAATTGTCATTAGGATCGAATGGACTTTGAAGGCACAGAGAACGGTAGGCTGACTCGTGTGTTAAGAAGACACTCGAACATTTGATCTCTTGCACCCGCTTGTGCATGGCCTACGTATCCTTGCAAGTGTCACGAGGCAGCTTTAATTTTGTCGTCGCTAAAGCGTTCCTTTATTTTCCAGGCTTTAGTAACGATTACAATAGCAAGCGTAAGCTCAAGTGCGTTGTTTCACGTCCCTTTGGACTAAGTGCGTTTATAAGTGACTGTTCTTTTCTTACACGGTTTTGTTTCAAGAGTTTTCTACAGGAAATTAGCTTAACAAAATTACGTCAGTTGTAAGCTAGGCTACTTTTGCGATTCCCGGTAAGCGGTAATGTCTGTTATTTCAGCAAAATCTTACTAATAATTGAAGATGCGTTAATTCGTTATATTGGTTGACGGCTTGAGGTAAGGTAGATTTTGAGTAGGGACGAGCCCCAACCAAGTGTTCAATAATAAACATGGTGCCACAATTTCGAGATCATGGCGTTGTTCACCAAGAAGCCAGGCCTACATAGCCAAATAATCCAAAACAACAGGTGTATCATGAATTTTCTCTCTAAAATGAACAGCAGGTAGTGTTAACGCATGCATGAGAAAGTCAGGTTTAACAGACTATCCCTCTTTACTAGTATTAATATTGAAACATGTACTAATAAATGGAATATCTAGCGAAAAAGTCGTTTTCCTTTTTGCAAGATTTTGCATTTACTAGTATTAACAATGAAATATGTACTAATAAATGCAATATCTCGCGAAAAAGTCGTTTTCTTTTTTGCAAGATTCTGCATTTACTAGTATTAATATTGAAACATGTACTAATAAATGGAATATCTCGCAAAAAAGGCGTTTTCTTTTTTGCAAGATTTTACATTTATTAGTATTAATATTGAAACATGCACTAATAAATGGAATATCTCGCGAAAAAGTCGTTTTCTTTTTTGCAAGATTTTGCATTTACTAGTATTAACAATGAAACATGCACTAATAAATGGAATATCTCGCGAAAAAGTCGTTTTCTTTTTTGCAAGATTCTGCATTTACTAGTATTAATATTGAAACATGTACTAATAAATGGAATATCTCGCAAAAAAGGCGTTTTCTTTTTTGCAAGATTTTACATTTATTAGTATTAATATTGAAACATGCACTAATAAATGGAATATCTCGCGAAAAAGTCGTTTTCTTTTTTGCAAGATTTTGCATTTACTAGTATTAACAATGAAACATGCACTAATAAATGGAATATCTCGCGAAAAAGTCGTTTTCTTTTTTGCAAGATTCTGCATTTACTAGTATGAACAATGAAACATGTACTAATAAATGGAATATCTCGCGAAAAAGTCGTTTTCTTTTTTGCAAGATTTTGCATTTATTAGTATTAATATTGAAACATGTACTAATAAATGGAATATCTCGCGAAAAAGTCGTTTTCGTTTTTGCAAGATTTTGCATTTACAAGTATTAACAATGAAACATGTACTAATAAATGGAATATCTCGCGAAAAAGTCGTTTTCTTTTATGCAAGATTTTGCATTCATTAGTATCAATATTGAAACATGTACTAATAAATGGAATATCTCGCGAAAAAGTCGTTTTCTTTTTTGCAAGATTTTGCATTTACTAGTATTAACAATGAAACATGTACTAAAACTCAAAACTGCTTCGCTTATAGTTACTTAAGTAACCCTTATATTTCGTTCTACAACTTGAGACGGGTTATCAGATACTTGCAAACTTTTTAAAAAACTTTACTAGTACTAATAAATAAATTTTTGGTGAAAAACTTTACCAGTGAAAATAAAAATTACATAAATGTAAAAAAAACAACATATAAAATATAAAAATCATATACTAATAAATGCAAAATCTTGCAAAAAAGAGGTCGACTTATTTGCAAGATATTCCATTTATTAGTATATCATTCACTATTAATACTAGTAAATGCAAAATCTTGCAAAAGGAAAACGACTTTTTCGCGAGATATTCCATTTATTAGTACATGTTTCAATATTAATACTAATAAATGCAAAATCTTGCAAAAAAGAAAACGACTTTTTCGCGAGATATTCCATTTATTAGTACATGTTTCAATATTGATACTAATAAATGCAAAATCTTGCAAAAAAGACAACGACTTTTTCGCGAGATATTCCATTTATTAGTACATGTTTCATTGTTAATACTTGTAAATGCAAAATCTTGCAAAAAAGAAAACGACTTTTTCGCGAGATATTCCATTTATTAGTACATGTTTCAATATTAATACTAATAAATGCAAAATCTTGCAAAAAAGAAAACGACTTTTTCGCGAGATATTCCATTTATTAGTACATGTTTCATTGTTCATACTAGTAAATGCAGAATCTTGCAAAAAAGAAAACGACTTTTTCGCGAGATATTCCATTTATTAGTACATGTTTCATTGTTAATACTAGTAAATGCAAAATCTTGCAAAAAAAGAAAACGACTTTTTCGCGAGATATTCCATTTATTAGTACATGTTTCATTGTTCATACTAGTAAATGTAAAATCTTGCAAAAAAGAAAACGACTTTTTCGCGAGATATTCCATTTATTAGTACATGTTTCATTGTTCATACTAGTAAATGCAGAATCTTGCAAAAAAGAAAACGACTTTTTCGCGAGATATTCCATTTATTAGTGCATGTTTCAATATTAATACTAATAAATGCAGAATCTTGCAAAAAGGAAAATGACTTTTTCGCGAGATATTCCATTTATTAGTGCATGTTTCAATATTAATACTAATAAATGTAAAATCTTGCAAAAAAGAAAACGCCTTTTTTGCGAGATATTCCATTTATTAGTACATGTTTCAATATTAATACTAGTAAATGCAGAATCTTGCAAAAAAGAAAACGACTTTTTCGCGAGATATTGCATTTATTAGTACATATTTCATTGTTAATACTAGTAAATGCAAAATCTTGCAAAAAGGAAAACGACTTTTTCGCTAGATATTCCATTTATTAGTACATGTTTCAATATTAATACTAGTAAAGAGGGATAGTCTGTTAAACCTGACTTTCTCATGCATGCGTTAACACTACCTGCTGTTCATTTTAGAGAGAAAATTCATGATACACCTGTTGTTTTGGATTATTTGGCTATGTAGGCCTGGCTTCTTGGTGAACAACGCCATGATCTCGAAATTGTGGCACCATGTTTATTATTGAACACCTGGTTGGGGCTCGTCCCTACTCAAAATCTACCTTACCTCAAGCCGTCAACCAATATAACGAATTAACGCATCTTCAATTATTAGTAAGATTTTGCTGAAATAACAGACATTACCGCTTACCGGGAATCGCAAAAGTAGCCTAGCTTACAACTGACGTAATTTTGTTAAGCTAATTTCCACACAAAAACTCTTGAAACAGTCACTTATAAACGCACTTAGTCCAAAGGGACGTGAAACAACGCACTTGAGCTTACGCTTGCTATTGTAATCGTTACTAAAGCCTGGAAAATAAAGGAACGCTTCAGCGACGACAAAAGCTGCCTCGTGACACTTGCAAGGATACGTAGGCCATGCACAAGCGGGTGCAAGAGATCAAATGTTCGAGTGTCTTCTTAACACACGAGTCAGCCTACCGTTCTCTGTGCCTTCAAAGTCCATTCGATCCTGATGACAATTTTTCTCCAAAGATTGTAAAAATTCGTTTATTAGTACTAGTAAAGTTTTTTACAAACTTTGCAAATATGTGAATTCCCGTTTCAGGACTATTCTTAAGAAACGAACACCAATTTATTCCTTGGAGGCTCCGCTTTTAGGCTTGGCTAAATCTATATATTATTTACGTGGCATTTGCGCGCAAATTCAGCGGAAACAAATATCTGCTTTTACATTATCATTGCCTCCAGAGCATATTTCGGTCAAATTTAGAACCCTAAATTTGCATCATATTTACTTCAGTTGTAAAGCTGCTCAAATATATTTTTTCGTCCAGTGTCATCTGCGACCATTTCCTTAGCTTAATCTCGAAAGTACAGAAGTCGCGTCGCTTGCCAGAGTTCCTAAAATTAAATTTGTTTTTTAAGTTTTAATTTGGGGCTGTCTTATATGACAGCGAAGGTTTTTGAAAACGAAACTCGGATTATTAAATGTTTGGCCTGAGGGCAAAAACGGAGCAATCAAAGTTGTTTTATATGAAATACATTACGTCAAAGGCTACATCAAGACACGGGGAGAAAAATAAGCCGAAAATAATACTTCGTTCAAACTTCCTGTCCCAAACGTGTTTGCCTATAAAACGGTCGAACATCAATTTGAACTTGTAACACAGAGTTTGGCAGGCTTGCCTTGGAGATCTTTCTTCGAGTAATCGAGACAGTGCAAGAGCAAGACAAGGTATAACAGTTAAATCATTTCATCTTTGTTTAGTTGGTATTATAGCTCTTTGTGGCAGTGCTCGGCACCTGTTTACAGGATAAAAACGTTAGATTTTCCTTGTATAGCTCAAAAGTTAGAAACAAAAGTTACAAACAAATTGAACAATATGATAAACAACACCACAAGAAAGAAGTCCATAGCTTTCATATGAATGATCTCACAATCAGTTTACAGACGCTGTGGCATAAACCATAGGAAAGTAAGCGCTCAGTAGGGCTCATTTCAAAGTCCACACTTAAGGATCTTACTGGGTGTCATAGATTCGTGTCGCCATTTCTTTTTTTGGCTGATTTTTTCGACTTATTCAGATATCTTTTCGATTGCTGCATTATTTTAAACGATTACTCGGATTTCACAGCGCAATGCAAAGCAATCAAGCCAGTACTTGGCCACTGTTCAAGTCAGCTACCGTTATGTGCACGTTTTCTTTGATTTGTAGGGTACTTGTGCAAAGGTACCTCCGTTGATATTTTCCCAGGGTATGGCATATACGTTGAAGCCATGTCGGTTTTACACTAACAAGGACCCCCTTATGGCATGCAACATAGTGGATGTCTTTGGCCATTGCTTTTTCCCACTGGTTATTATTTGTGCTCACTTTAGTGACAAAACTCAAATTCATACGCAAATTGACGCAAGTTTTTCACGTCTGACCACATCTAGTTTGGTATGATTTGGGCACCCAGCGCAAGTCGACGGAAGTGTTGTTTTCCTTACTAGTGTTGCCAGCGCTGTTGCAAAGTTTTTAAAGTTTTTTTTGTTTTGTTTTGTGCAACTTGTGTCTTCTGTGCAACTCAACTTGCGTTGAGTGTTTTTTTTGTGTGTGCGCCTTTTGACCGCTTGCCTGGGGTTTAAATATATATTCGAACTGGGAACCGTCAATTGGAAACTAATGACAACATAAGAAAACTTTTCCGAGAATTAACCGTCTGAAACTTACCAAGTTGGTATGGGTGGAGGTATTGCTTCTAGTAATTCAAAAGTTTTTCTTCCGCAGCCTGCTTTAAACTTTTTGTAGATGTCCTGCCAAAGTTTGTATGGGTGGAGGTATCGCTTGCAGTCATACAAACATCTGAATTCGTTAAGTTTCTAGACTGAAACAATACCCAACACCTGACACAATCCAAAAGTGCAAAAACAAAAAAAAAAACAAGAAAAACAAAAAACAAAAAACAAAAGACAAAAAACAAACAAAAAAAAGCAAAAAAAAACCTAAATAAAACTTGGTTTTGATGTTCTGCGTGAGTATTTAGTTATGTCTCTCCTCTAATAAACACTGCATTAGTTTCTCATAGAATAAAAATAAGCGATAAATATTAGAGAACAAACTATTCGATGTTCTAGCGACAATGTCTAGTTCATTCCACTGTCTTGTGAGAGAGACTATAGTGAACGGTTCTTTCCATGGCGTTGTTCCTTTCTCTTAATATGTAAGTACTTTTTAATTAGAGTGAGTTTCTTTGGCAACCACCCTAACAAGCAATCATCTTAGAGTCTTACTTAGGCCTCAATCTTAATGAAAGCTCGTCACCAACATCCCGTCCAATTTAAAGGTCTAGTTTGTTTAATCTCCAAAGTATAGAAGTCACGTCGCTTGCCAGAGTTCCTAAATTAATTATTTTTTTTTAAGTTTTAATTTGGGGCTGTCTTATATGACAGCGAAGGTTTTTGAAAACGAAACTCGGATTATTAAATGTTTGGCCTTCGTTCAAACTTCTTGTCCCAAACGTGTTTGCCTATAAAACGGTCGAACATCAATTTGAACTTGTAACACAGAGTTTGGCAGGCTTGCCTTGGAGATCTTTCTTCGAGTAATCGAGACAGTGCAAGAGCAAGACAAGGTATAACAGTTAAATCATTTCATCTTTGTTTAGTTGGTACTATAGCTACTTTGTGGCAGTGCTCGGCACCTGTTTACAGGATAAAAACGTTAGATTTTCCTTGTATAGCTCAAAAGTTAGAAACAAAAGTTACAAACAAATTGAACAATATGATAAACAACACCACAAGAAAGAAGTCCATAACTTTCATATGAATGATCTCACAATCAGTTTACAGAGGCTGTGGCATAAACCATAGGAAAGTAAGCGCTCAGTAGGGCTCATTTCAAAGTCCACACTTAAGGATCTTACTGGGTGTCATAGATTCGTGTCGCCATTTCTTTTTTTGGCTGGTTTTTTCGAGTTATTCAGACATCTTTTCGATTGCCGCATTATGTTAAACGATTACTCGGATTTTACAGCGCAATGCAAAGCAATCAAGCCAGTACTTGGCCACTGTTCAAGTCAGCTACCGTTATGTGCACGTTTTCTTTGATTTGTAGGGTACTTGTGCAAAGGTACCTCTGTTGATATTTTCCCAGGGTATGGCATATACGTTGAAGCCATGTCGGTTTTACACTAACAAGGACCCCTTATGGCATGCAACAGAGTCGATGTCTTTGGCCATTGCTTTCTCCCACTGGCTATTATTTGGCTGATTTTTTCGAGTTATTCAGATATCTTTTCGATTGCTGCACTATTTTAAACGATTACTCGGATTTTACAGCGCAATGCAAAGCAACAACAACAACAACACTTTATTTGCATTCCCAATTACAAAAATCAAGCCAGTACTTGGCCACTGTTCAAATCAGCTACCGTTATTTGCACGTTTTCTTTGATTTGTAGGGTACTTGTGCAAAGGTACCATCGTTGATATTTTCCCAGGGTATGGCATATACGTTGCAGCTAAATATAAGCTAAAAAGCGTACAATCGTACACTGACTGCATGCCTTTAAACGAAGACCGAATCCAAAAAGTATAAATTGCGCCAATTTAAGATTACGGCCGCTAGTGAATTATGCTGGGCTTAGTATTTTGCGCCCTTTATTCGAAGCTTCAAAAAGTAGTATTTTATCAAATAAGAAAAAGAATCAATTCATTCACTTTTTTGCTAGCCTTATTCTCAGACGGTCCGGGACGCTCGCGTTGTGCCTGTTTAGAAGCACCTCTTTTTCTTTCTACGGTATTTAGATACAAGCTCTCGTAAGCGACCACCCCGAGAATTCTGAAAAGTGGTCGCAACTAGAGCTGGTCGCTACAAGAGTGGGCTCTCGTAAGCGACCAAGGGATGAAACATTAGAAAGTGGTCGCTTACGGGAGCTTTTGGCAGAAAGCTTTAGTGCCATATGTTGATGGCTACTTTAAAAAAAAATAGCATTGTAGTAATAAGATTAAAAAGGTTTTTTTAATTGCCTATCACAGAAGACGTTCACGTATGTACAAGTCAAAGAACATTAGCGCTTATATTGTGTTTTACTCTAAAATTGATCAAGGAGTGAAAGCTTTTATTAAAGTGTTGACTGAGTGATTGCTTACGAGAACTTAAAAACAAAGGAAAAGACCAGTGGGTATTATGCAAAAGTGGTCGCAGTCGCTGACGGGAGCAGTCGCTTAGGAGAGCTTTTTTAAAAATGACTAGTGCTAACTCGTAACAAGAGCTGGTCGCTTACGAGAGTGGTCGCAATTATATCTTCGACTGTGCGTTCCTGGTTTTTAACGATGCTGTAATTATCGGCATAGCGAAATTAAATGGGATTTTGGCATAAATGAATTTGACGTTTTTTAATGAAATCCCCCCTCCATTTGAAACAAAAGAATTCACGCCTAGCGCTATTTTAATCGCCCACAAATATTTGAAGAACGCGACGTTAAACGTCGCTTTGGTCCTAAAATCGAGCGTCCGGCTTGTTATGTTTATAATTAAGGTTAAGCTTATTAGTATGTTAGCCAATGTGAATTATTGAATTATATTTATATTATTAAAATTCACAAGTCGTATTCTTCCTCAAAGGTCGCTACTCTGAACGTCGCTAATTGCTGTTATAAGTTTGTCACACGGCAGCACGACTTAGTTATTAAAGCTTTAAATCTGACAAAAAGCTTAAGAAACATAAAATCGTTTGCACACGTGAATTTAACCGTTCGATAGACAGTACAATACATTCACTTATCGGCAGAAGTTCTTTGTAAAACATTCTTTTCTTTACAAGGCCTCTTCTTACGAACAGCACCTATCTTCCGAGCTTTATTGCAGCAGTGGTCACCCTTTCACGAGTCAAAACAAAGACCGTGGAGGTGTTTGTTTACCTTTACTCGGACTCTGTTTTTTTTTTCATGTGATCTATTTGTCTCAAGGTCATGGAAGGTCACAGCCAGCTAGCCAATTGCGTGCGCAGAAAAACGAAGGCATTGTTTAAACCATGGCGCTACCTAGTTCCCAAGCCCCCCAATTTGGATGTCGCAAAAGAAGGCAGAATTCTGTGCGATGTGTGCTTTCCCTCCTATTATTTGCAACATAACGCGTACCCAGTTTCAAACTATCACCTCGATAAACCAAAGAAATACTACTTTTGCGAGACGCCTATTGTATTTTAGCTTCATTAAAATGGATGGTTAAGGGTGGTTAAGGAATAATTGGCTTTAAATTTGTAGAACGTAATAAATAGTTGCAGTTTCGAGAGTAGCGTGGAAGTAGCTTTTAGAATATGGGAAGCGCAGGTATAGGGGAAAGATGAGGTAATGGTACAAAGTTACGATGATAATGTGCTTTCCCCCCTATTATTCTAGGGAGAATAGTTCAACGGATAGGATGCATGATCTGATTAACGAATGGTACCAGCAAACGACTTTATGTTGTCTACAAAGCCGTGATAATTAAAATGCAATAGGGTGGGATATTTGACAGCCTGTTTATTTGAATCGCATTTTAGGTACACGCACAGGGCATGCAGCGCCTGGGGTGTATCGATTTATCACATTTACTGCAGCAGATAAATATGCATTTCAGCAGCACAGGAAAATGCAATTATTTCGCAAGTACTTGAGCAAGCAATTCCCTCCTCAGTTGGAAGACGTAATCGGAGTTCACATCGTCAAAAATCCATTGAAGGGACCCCTTCCTCCCTTACTCCTAACGTCCCCCTCAATTAAAGCTGCATGAACGTCACACTTGTATCCTAATTGCTGTCAACCACCTCACAAACCGATTTTCAAAGAAAACGTGAAAGAAAAGGCCGTGTAGACAGGCAATTTACGATGCAGTTATAGGGGCGGCTGCAACTTGGAAATATGTGTAACTGAAAACAGAGCCCACGCGAGTTGGCCGGTGTAAAGGAAAAAGGTCAGAACGCACCAGGGGCTCCTTCAGTGCAACGTTTTCTCTGACATTACATTTGCTCTGCTCTCGTCGCCGTGCATCATTTCTAAAACGAAATCAAATCGCTACGAACTCCGTACGCGTGCATCAGAGAGGTCGTGACTAAAACACCACACGAGTACTACGGGTAACATACGAGTAACACACGGATACATACGGAGTACATACGAATACATACGAGTCACATAAAAGTAACATATTAAGGTATTTGAAATTAACGCGACTTAAATTAACGCGAATTGAAGGGAAAATTACTCCCCAATAAAGGAGATTAACGCGAAAGAGGGCGTAAAATTTCAAAACGAGGGAAATTAACGCAATTAACACAAAGAAAACACCTTTCGGTCACAACCAGAACAAATTTATTTCTAACTGAATACAAAAATCACGAACAAAACAGGTCAACAGGTGTGTGAGGCAATTTCTTTACAGACAATGTGCGTTAAATTCTGCCTAAATGTAGGAAAGCTATCGTTTTCTGGGTGTCAAGAATATCCAAAATATGGGATTAAAATGATGGAAATTAAGGTCTCGCGGTAATTAACACCCCACTAATTAACAACGCGGAAATTAACGCTCACAAAAATTAACGCGACTTAAATTAACGCGAATTTTTACAATTCACTTTCTGACCAAAAGTCTAAATAGGCAAAGCCGGGTAGATTATTTAATTTTTACGTAGTTAGTTACTTTTTCCCTTATTATCCTAGATTTATTTATTTATTTATTTTCTTTTTTTTTTTTCATTATTTAATTCATCACATTTTTTCTGTTATTACACTTTATTATAATTTTATATTTTTCTCATAATCTTGTAAATATTAGTAGTTATCTTTTAGTTAGGAGAGCAGTTTTTATATGGGAATTCAGTTTCCCCCTGTTTCTTTCTTTTACCTACTGTACTTTTATTTATTTATTTACTTATTTATTTATTTATTTTACTCCTTTATTATGTTACTGTACAGTTGGTATAAAGTATAATTAAAATTAAATTTAATTTTAAAAAACTTCTCCTTTAGGCCCTGTTTACGTGTGTTTACATGAGTGATTTCACCCCGAGATGATTTCATCCCAGTCTTCAGCACCGGGATCAAATAATTCCGGGGCAAACACTTACAGGTAAATGACCAGACACCGAGATGAAAGTCATCCCGGGATGAGATAAAAGTCATCCCGAGATGAAACTCATCCCGGGGTGAAATCATGATCACTCATGTAAACAGGGCTGTCTAAGACTGAAAGAGACGCCAACAGACTTAAATTCGTCAAGGTGAAATCCGCTTCTATTGCAAAATTTTAAAAGACCTCATGACTTGAATGCCGTAAAAAGCACTAGACAAGTGTGAAACCTGTTCACCCAATAAAACATTCCAGATTTATAGGGATTTAAGTACACAGTATTCACTTTTTTAACGGTCTTAAGTTTTCGGATTCGTGGCACAATCCGGGTAGTTTCGAATCCTTGATTCATCTCTTTGTGCGTAAACACGATCGCGAATCCGGTACCAAAAGTGACCGACCGGGGGGATTCGTCACAGGGATCCGGTAAGTTTTGCTCTGGTGTAAACTTCGCCTAAACACTGGTCTGTAACAAGTAAACGTCAAAGATTCCTAGCCGGCGTAAGAAGCGTTTCCGAAGGTGTTCTTTGAAGCATTACTGGTTGGGCCGAAAATTGGGGCGAAGGGAAAAATGGAGCCCTAATTTCGGCGCGACCAAAAAGCAAAAAATGATTCAAACGCACGCAATAGCCTACGGAAATGCTTGCACGCAAGCTAAACGTTTCCTGGCAATTCGGCTGTGTTGCCAGGAGCTCTAACAAAACGTTCATTTTATCCCTTTGTTATTGGTTCACCAACATGACAGCAACGCCATTGTCATTTTAATCTCTAGGGATTGGCTGCAAAACACTAACACTCCATATTTTTCTGCCTGCATTACGTATGCAAACAATTTGAGTCAAACTTGGCTTAAATGGGATTAATTGAAACCTCTTATGTCCAGAAGTATATTACTGCCTTGTTTCAATTTCCCTTCATCTACGGCCACAGCACTTCTAGGACGAAAGTTGAGGTAAGTTTTAGACTCCGCATCATTTCGTTTGCGATACTGTTTAGGAACAAGCAATGTCAAACCAAAAACATTACTCCAGCAACAACCATCATTTTTGTTCTCTTGTAGTTCAAATAATTCACTGCTTCTTAGCTACGCGGTACGCAGTCAAAGGGCGATACGCTTTTAGAACGAGAGAAACATATATTGCTATCACTTTCGCTCAGGCAACACGCCTTGAGAACGAGAGAAACATACAGATTGCTGTCACTTTCCAGTTGACTTTCTCAGACGACCGCGTGGACAAATAGAATATTTTAAATCAGTTTCTGCGTACCGCGTAGGCACCGACATAAAAAACAGTTGATGTGGCAGGGTATTCTACAGTTAAGCCAAATAGGGTCGGTTTCAAACTGCGTTGCGTTGCAAGATAAATCTGAAAAATTCAGATCAATTCGACGTTGAGCGCTTCAAAAAAGTAGTCCCGGTTATGTCTGAAACGTCCACTTATACTAGCAGTAACAATGTGAAGATATACATTTTATACATTGGAAACACTGGTTATTCCAAAATGGCCAAGGTAACCAGCTCATCAGGCCATATGGTGCTGGCTGGGAATATCTGGCATTGACAAGAAATTTAGCGACAAGTCAGTATTGAAATGTTTGACTCGCCGACAGGCTTGTACTCCCCCTTACTTACTGATGAGTGTATATGCACCGATGCTGGTTATAATGTAACCATTTCAGTGTTTGCTGCACATGAGTTTTTGTTCTGTTGTTATTTTGAGTGAAAAGAGTGCAGTTCGAGTTCATGTTTCGTACACTTCTCAATTCTTAGCTTTCAAATCAACCGTTGTTTTTAGCGCGTTGAGTTGAGAGGCGGCTGTGTTCGCAGACTAAGAGCTGTTAACGTAAGAACTTCGCAGAGCCATTGATAAGCTATCTATCGATCTCCCTAAGCGTTTTTAAACACCTATATCTGCGTCCAGAATCTGTCAGTTGTTTTTATGTCCTTGTAAGAAGGTAAGTACCGAGTCCTTTCCTGCCACCGCCGTCTACTATAAGTTAACGGCAGTTAAGTAAGGGTTAGACAATGAACGCAAGTGTTTTTTGGGATATAGCAGCCGTGGTTACACCACCCTAGGTAAACTTGATTTTCCCAGTATAATTTTCCCTTGGTAAGATAGCTGGTGTTTTTATTTGCCTGGGTAAATAAGGTTACATGTACCAAGGGAATTTTTATGGCGAGTAGCTTTCCCGGGAGAAAACAGGGACAATTGAGAGATTATCGTGTATTACTCCTTCAGTTTTTACTGTTTAATACAGTTACGCTTTAAGAGCAGTGAGGTGCAGGATTGCAGAAAATTAATTCAGAGTTGAAAGGAACGAGGCTATAACAAATGTGCTGTTTTGTTATTCTTTTGTTATCCAATGAGATGCAAATTAGTGTAAAGCGTTTTTGTAAGGGTTAGACAATGAACGTGATGGGATATGGTGTCCTAAGCAAGGTAGAACGGCCTCGTTGCCTTTGATCTTGCGAGGGACGCTATATCCCATAGAATACGAGCGTTCATTGTTTAACCGCCTTAGAACATGGTCCCCACGAATTTTCGTTTTTCGTGCAGATTGCATTTTCGCATTAGGGTTTTCCGATTTAGCGGAATCGGAAAGACTTTTTCCGCCTTGCTGGCTAATTGAGGATGAAAATGTGTTGTTGATTCAATTTGCACAATGCATTTTCAGTTATTCTTGTCCATTTTCTATTGAGATACTTGACAATAATAAAGCCTTTTTAAAGCAAATACAATAGGTTGCCTCGATTTCAAAACAATTCAAAAACTCATTAATAATTCATAAGCCCCATGAACCTATCAAATGAGCTCACGTGCAGTGACTTTATATCTAATTAAAAACACTCCTAATTAGTATGCGGTGTTTATCAGATATAAAGTCAGTGCATGTGACTTAATTATGAATATTAATTATCAAAACATAAACTGACACAAAAAATGGTGACTGAACATTTCATCTGATTCTTTCAAGTAATTTAATTACATTACACAGTGGATTTACGTTTTCAGTAGTCATTAAACGGCTTTCGCTATTCTCTTTGAAAACATCGTAAGTAAACAAAAGTGAAGCGACTATAGCGTAACTTCAGTATCCAAGTGTTGAAATTTTGCCTTCACCTGAGACCACGTGGGTTCCACAGTTAATAAAAGAATCTGGTTATGAAGCTCAGCAAAGTCTTTTGTTTTATGTTTTTGTTACCGTTTTTAGCCTTGACCGTGCACAAACAACAATAGGTTTGAATTTTGTATGAGCAACGAACCAATAAAAATGTCACTGTTAAGTTATTCAGCCATAGGGTGCGAACGTAAAACAAAAGATTGTGCACGGTCGTAGAACTTTCAACATAAATTGCAGCACCTTTGTTTGTTTGTTTGTTTTTTTCAGCACCTTTGTTTTGGCCTTTGAAACTTGCAAGGTTTCATAACCAGTCCCTCGAGTAACTATGGTGGGTTCAGTACAGGCAATTTACTTCTCGCCGTTCTCTGTCCCTCAACAGAAAAATCATACACCACTTACTCACTTACCAAGCGAGTTGTCTTTAAAATAGCTCTGTTTGGCGGGTTCCCCTTTTCTTCTTCAGAATTTTCGGCTCTCAAAACGTTTGACAAAAAGAAGCGATGTTGACTCCTTCGAAGCCAGAGCACGTATAAGACAAAAGATGTTTTTGTCGTATAACAATTTCTTCCTTTTCAAAAGCGCATTGGTTTGAACTCACTGGGGACACGCCCTATCGGTTAGTTTCGTGGGAGACAAAAGATATGTTTTTGTCGTATGCTAATTTCCAACTTTAACAAAAGCATCATTGTTATAAACTTTTACAGTGGGTGTTTGTTCCGAGGCAAGGCCGAGGAATTTTAGACCCGATAAAACACTGCTGCTCGTTTATTTAACATTACTTAGTTTCAAAAACTACGCAAATGAATTGCAAAACTGTACTTGTATGCATGTATTTCTCTTTAAAATATCACCATCCTTCAGTGTCAACGAGATGCACGTGGACCATGTTAGCAAGTCATCAGAACAGGTCGCCTCGCATTTTTAATGAATTTTGTTTATTTTTCTTCATAATTAGCACCAATAATAATCTAATTCAAGACATTTTAATATATTTTTTCAATTTTGAAGAACTCTGTTGGAACCCACATGTGCACACAACTAAAGGTAAAAATGGTGTCTGGTGTCGAAATACACTAGAAATAGATATTTTTCGAAATCCAATAGAATGATCTATCTGTACTCGCAATGACCGCGATGCACGATTGGCCGAACGTTGCCTCCTGTTGGGTGAGATGGAGTATATTGTAACTTCATATAGTTTATTTCTACGTCTTCCTTGGTTATCTTGCCCCGTGAAAACAGTGTGTCAAATAACTGAGGTCAAGTTATCAGACCACAGTTAGAAAAAAACCTTCGTAGAACTCTCTCGTGAAAACAAGGCATTGGTCCCCATACTGCATACTTATACCGATTAAAATTATTATTTCTAAAAAGAACTTTCGAAATACCGAAAGAATATAGGCTAGAAATCTGCATCCCTGCAAAGCTCTGACTGAACGACTTCTTCAGTATCTTCAGAGGTATTGAGATACCTCTACCGCGAAACCGGGAACAGAAATAATACTGATTAACTTAACTTATGCAATTTGTGCAGGCTCCCTGTTATGCAACAATGGACAAACTAAGTGATTTCAATGACATTTTCAATAGGCGGAAAAATGTGTTCCATTTAAGTAAATTTTCCGCTGAATCGGAAAACCCTATTTTAATTTTGCAGTTCACACCTTCGAATCACGTTGCTATTTTGGTTATGATATTTGCCCTTCTTTACACGTGGCTTTGCGTTACAATGGTTTTCAGTGTTTCACGCGGTTTTTAGCAGTCAGTGCGTATAAGGCATAAGCCATTACACAGAAGTCGATGACCTTGAGGCAGAAATTGCAACCCAAGATTTGCTTACTTCAACTCTTCGCCGCGGCCGTTTGGGTTGTACGACATTTTTAACTATTCAATTTGCCAATCCCTGCATACATTGCGGCCGCAATGTGCATACACACCCCATCTCGACCACCTTTACACTTGCATCTTGCCTGAAGTTTGCACCTCTACCCTCAAGAATAAACCAAAGATCGTAGTACTCCTTTCTTTCATCCGTTTTGATTTTCATGAGAGGCCGCACTTTGGCTACATATACATGGACACCCTCTTGATTCAACTGAGCAGTTAGTAATGATTCTACATAATCATCACTGAATAAGCGATCATCTTCAAATGACTTGTAAGCAGCGAGCCCATGCTAGTCGTAATCAGTGCAGCGGTGGTAAATCAAACAACCCAAACAGCAGCGGCGAGTCAAAGTTGTTCGCGGACTTCAGAGAAAATGGATTAGGAATTAGCCTGTCATGAATTATTAAATGCTCTGCATCATTGGTTTGATCTTTTTCGAAGTTTGGATCCACCGGCAAAACCATTCTTTCGACTGCAGAGGTGATTCCCATTAGCGAAGTTTTCAAATATCCGCTTTCTGAAACTCGACGTTCCTGCATAATTCAGCCATGTTCATGGCGTTGAAGTCGCTCTTATTCTTCTGCTTTGACATTTTGAATTATATAGTAACGGGAACTTGAAATAGCGACTCGTAATTTGTAGACGTGTGGTTGTTTGGGAACCGAATGTCCGAACTTTCGCTGTTTGTTTACATCAAAAGTCGCGTGACAATACACGTGAAAATCTAACGCCGAAAAGGTGAAATCTGATCAATTGTCTGATAACTCGTGGATTCTTGTGGCTTGCCTGTTTGTTATATTTCTCTATTCTCAGTTAAATTCGACCTCTGAACGTTTGTTAAGCGACTTAATGTGGTGTTTACGCCGCTTTTGGCATATTAGGTACGTTGAATTTGTTTCGTTTAGGAACTTGATAGGTTTTTTCAGCCTCTCATGTTTATATTTGTGACAATAAAGGATCTGAAATATTATCTGCAACGTGATGAGTTTCCCTGCTGATGTCTATAACGTCGGGCCCGGCTTATATAAAATTCTTCTGCAGGATGTTGTGTTTCGTATCATGGAGTGTGATCTATAGTCCCTCTTCGTCATGAAATTGAAGTCGTAGCTTCTTTATAGCCATGCAACGTGTAATAGATGGCTGAACCCCGCTTCAGTCAAACATGTGAAAGCAAAGTTATGAGAACGCCTAAAACACGAGCGTGGGAGTCGTGCAAGACTGCCATCCCCATTTTACACAGTTGATCTATGAGTTTTCTGAACTAGAAATAGAACACAAAATAAACGGTTTCAGACCTTTGTACTGACCAATTTATTGCAACATTGAAAAAAAAATTCCTACCGCGTGTCTTCTTTTCCTCCTCCATGATCTGGCACGAAAACTTTGTCCCAGTCTTCCGCTCCGTTAAGAAAATGTTAGGGGAGGGGGGTAGGGGAGGGGGGTTGGTCAAAGTCGAAAGTCGAAAGTGAGAAGTGAGAATTCGCAGCCGGATTTTCGCACTTCAGAAATCGAAATTGGCGATTTCGACTTTTCAAGTTGAAAATTGACTTTCTAAAGCGACTTCTTAGTTCGTAAATTGACTTGATTTTTGAGTTTGACTTTTCACTTTGCAGATCGACTTTTGATTTTGTGTTTTTGACTTTCGATGGCCGCTGTCGGCCGCCGTATTTGCTACCTTTTGACAATATCGAACATGAAGAGAATGACTTAAAGTTAAGTAACATTTGGCTTTTTTTTTTCTTTATTGCTAATACACTGTAAGGTTGCATTTTTTATTAAAAGACAACAATATAGTGTAAAACGAATAGCCCTTTTCACAGTTAACTTTTCTCATTTGCATTACAATGTTTTTGAACGTGGATGTGAGGCAATTTCGGGCACATCCACGTTCAAAAACATTGTATTGCAAAGGAGAAAAGTAAACTGGGAAAAGGGCAATTGGCTCGACGTCGCCATCGTCGTTATTGGTTTTATCGCTTTAGTTGCAACCATTCACGGAGAATCTGCGCATTCATTAGTAGGTTCTACTTAGGGCCTGTTTACAAGGACGGAGGGTTACTTTAGCAAGCGGGTTACCAAAGCAAGCGGGTTACCCTAGCACTCACACATTTCCTCTTTTTGTCTTCGTCGTGTTTACAAGGCAGCCAGGGCTACCCAGGTAGGCGGGTTACCCTATCTGCGTGCTAGGGGTGGGTTAACTTTTTCCCTTGTAAACACTCCAGGTAGGGTTAACCCGCTTACTCGGGTTAAACGTTCTACTTGTTTCAGCCCTTGGTAACCACCAGGCGCATTAAGTTGTCCCGGGTGGTAGGGTTACCCTGCTTGTGAAATTTTGCTTGTACCCGGGCTATCTTTGACCTTCCTGCTCGGGTCGCGTTAACCCGCTTGCTAGGGTAACCCTCCCTCCTTGTAAACAGGCCGTTAGTAGCTTTGATACACAGGGAAATTGTGGGGTGAAATTAGTATTCACAGAGAATTTCTGCATTCATTAGTGGTTTATAGTCCTTAGCTTGCTCTATCCCATAGAGCATACTAATGAGGCTTTCAAACAAAGGAAACCAAAACCTCATTAGTATGCTCCATGGGATAGAGCATACTAAAGACTATATAGAACCACTAATGAATGCAGTAATTCTCTGTGTATATTAATTTTACCCCACAATTTCCCCGTGCTTCAAATCGCCCGCCACTTTACATAATTTCAGACAGTTTATGGACTATAGAGCATCTCAATGCTAGACACTGATTGGCTGAGTGGGTGTGACCATGTTCTAAGGTACGGTAATTCCCTAGTTAAGACAACATATTCATTTAACCAAGGGTGGACTTATTTCCAAAATACGCGCATAGTTTCGCTTTGGCATGTGCGTATTTTTTACTGTTCTTATCTTAGAAAACAGAAAGAAATAAGTTAGTTGCAGAGTATCCTGCACATAAATTCCCCCCCCCCCAAAAAAAAATTATGTACGGAAAATATCCCAGCTATGCTACTGTATGTGGAGGTTTAAACACCCCTCCCCAAGTTGTGATGCGTACACCAGTTTCTACCGGTTTAACACGTTTGACCTGCTTAATGTTCACATACCCGTCTCTATCTAAATTGCCAGGAACGATGAGATGCATTGCGAGGAGGGTACATTGGGTATTATTAGTGGTCGTCCCGCAAGTTATTCTGATCCTGTTCAGCTCCTGGGACAAGAAAACCGAAATGGGACAGACCGAATCAATCACAGCAGGAGCGAATGTGACAAACAAGACAAGGGAGGCTGAGTCAAACGCAAACAAACCAAGGTTGAACGTCATCATTTTGACGCACATGAGTTCTGGATCAACATTTCTCGGCAACCTCTTTAACTTGCACCCAGACGTGTTCTATCTTTATGAGCCTCTCAACGAGCTAAGGATGGTAGTTCATGGCGATCGCAAGAATTTGGGCGAGTGGAATGTCTTAGATGAGAAGGCAGAAGAAGCATACAGGACTGACTTTTCCAACTTGCTTTGGGACTTTTTCACATGCAACTTTCAAGGAAATAAAACAATTGATTATCTTTTTCCTGGCTGGTTAAGAAATATTCAGAGATCCCAAAACTACCTGGCATGGAGGAGCACAAACACAAGACTTACCAAAGAATCAGTCAGAGAGGCTTGCAAGTCAAAAAGAATCACAGTTGCCAAAATCATGCAAACACGATTTCCGGGTGAAATTGGAATACGAGAATTGCAGCGAGTCTGTAGCTCTGAACCCGATAACTTTGAGTGTCTGATAGTTCATCTTGTAAGGGATCCTCGAGCTGTTATATCGTCTTTAATTATTAATAAGTTTTATATGCCAGTCGGGCCTAAGAGAAAGTTGATTACCGAAAAAAACACACCTCTTGAAGGAAAAGAAATGATAAGGCACAATTCAGAAATCTTATGTTCATTACTGGAAGTCAATTTGAACTACATAAATGAGGAATGGTCAAACTGGTTTAGTGGTCGCTACATCTTGGTTCGTTATGAAGACACTGCTATCGATTTGCTTGACACAGTTTTCAAGGTGTACAATTTTACGGGACTTCCCATGGTTGCTTCCATCAACAACTGGATTCTTGAAGGTAAACAGCCCCCTGGCGTTAAAAATCGCAACCCTGCTTTCAGCGTTTCCAAGAATGATGTCAAAAGAATTGAGAAATGGAGATTTCGCCTTGACACCTCCCAGGTATCCGAGTTTGAAAAAGGGTGTTGGCCTCTGATGTACATGATGGGGTACATTTCTGTTAATGGCTCTGAACGTGTTCTGCGTGATACCAGCCAGAAGCTTTGGACTGATAAGATGCCTTTCCTTTTTGCTGGCTGGGAGTGGTAAACGAAACCTCAGGAAAATATCGAACTTTGGGTCTATTTAACAGACTCAATATATTCTCACTAGGGCCATCTGCAAGCAATGCCTTAGACTAGATAAGATATGGGAGACTCAGCCCTTAACACTACATAACACAAACTATATTTAATCTCGAATTTACAGAGTAGCATTTCTGCTATTTTCTTTGCGCTTAGGTGGTGAAAGGAGTTGAAAAAAAAAACACCGCTTGAAGGGAAAGAATTCAAAAATTTTATGTTCGTTAGTCGAAGTTACTTTAATTTGAACTACGTAAACAAGGAATGGTCAAACTGGTTTAGTGGCCGCTAAATCATGATTCGTTATGAAGACACTGCTAACAGTTTGATTGGAGCAGTTTTCACGAGGTGTACTATTTTATCGGTATCCGCATGGTTTCTTCATTGACAACTTGATTCTTGAAGGTAAACAGCCCCCTAGGGTTAAAAACCACAGCTCTGCCTTCAGCAGTTTCTAAGAAAGTCAAAAGAATTGAGAAATGCCGAGATTTCGCCTTGACAACTCCCAAGTATCCGAGTTTGAGGAAAGGTGTTGGGCTGTGATGTACATGATGGGTACATTTATTAATGCCTCTGATCGTGTCACGGGAAGCCCTCAGATCAAATTGTTGTTGTTCGGTGTTTTTCTCAAGGGGCCATTTTGAATAATTTATACGCAGACAGATTGTGTGAAGTCTGGAAAAGAGAAACCACGACGCAAAACTGGGGGTTCGGAGAATCTCCGGAGCTGCCGATTGCCTGCCGAGAATATGACGTTCTCATTTTACAAGAGTTACGAACAGTTTCAGAAGGCTTCGGTTCTAGACCTGCCATTCAAAGTGACGGCATCGGTTCCAGACCTTACTTAAGAAACGATTCTTATTTTATGTGAGGGCTCCCTGTCATGGTGTTCTACAAGCCACAAGCTGTGGACTGAAAAGATGTCGTTTCTTTTTCCCCGTTTAGAGTTGGAAAATTGCGCCACAGTTCCCCTTCTAAAAAATTTACAGAAACAAACAAACTGCACACACAGGAAAATGCTGTGCTTTTAGCATTTAACAAATTCAAATGTTACAACGTTGGTTGTTAAGGTTGGACAGGATTTCTTACTATTGTACGTCGGTATAATCGGTGTGACTTACCGCTTTTTAATAGTTTTTAATGTGTGCATACCATGTCAAATACCCGTAGGCCTAGTACAAGAAGAAACCGAACAGATCTTTTAACCTTGAAACTGAAAAGCCAACATTAGGGACCGTTCATTTTTTATGAGGTAGGGGGGGCTGGTGGGATTTGAGGGGGGGCCACGTGAAAAAATTTGGCTTTAAAGGGGGGGCCAGCCGAAGAAATATGGTGTGTAAAGGGGGGGGGTCACCAAAAAAAAATGCCTTTAAGTTTATTAGTGACAGCATCTCTAATAATGCAAACATCAGTGCCAGAAGGCCAAAAATAGCGTTTCTAAGGTTCTGAAAATTCAAATTTTCCCGGGGGAGAATGCCCCCGGAACCCCTACTTTATTATACACCCAACGACAACTCTACCCCACCAACTGTTTCATTACAAAATACAGCCAAGGAAATGTCAACTCTTTTTTGGCTTCTGCTGATTTGATTCTTAAACAGCTAATAACAGTGTCCAAAATAATGCTTTCAACCGGCATGAATTGTTTATGTACTTCAGAATAAGCATTTACTTCTGCAGGACTTGAGTGTTAACTGATTGACTGTTTAATTTAAGCTTCATAAGTTTTAGATTTACTTTATCACTTTTTCTTGTTTTCACTTTTTTTTTGGGGGGGGGGTCATCTCAAATATTTAGGACTACAAGGGGGGGCCAGGTAAAAAATTTCTAATGTAGAGGGGGGTCATTATATTTTACAGGTACTACCCATCAAATCCCACCAGCCCCCCCTACCTCATAAAAAATGAACGGTCCCTTAATTAAACATACACTTAAGAAGTTAAGTTTACTGTGTTAAGACTGACATGTAGGGCACCGTCTTCCAGTTCTAGTTCAGTTCAGTTCTGTATTTGTAATATATTGATTTTATCATGTAAATCAGTAAAGTTTTATTGTTGTTCTACGAAAGGTTTGTCGTAGTATGTTGTCCAAGGTCACGACTGATTGATTGGTTGCTTAACGGGGGTAGGGACGGAAGAGGGCCTATGTTTTGACCTTGGTTTGGGTGTGTTATTTGCAATGCCTCCATGACACTAATATTTTGAGGATTTAGGGACCCTTTGAAAAACTGTTGCGCTGCGATGCGTGGCTGCACGCGCACGTGTTTCAACTGGATTCCTTCCCAATCGTGTGCCAAACAAGCTCCTTGGGCCCCGCCAGTACAAATTTGCATGTAAAACTGCATTCTTGAGGTGCCTTTGAGCAGGAAACTTGTGCAGATCATAGGCAGAAACAAATTTTCCACCAGATTCGAAAGTTTGCGTTGGATTTTAAGGGTCAGTCCGCGGACGCAAATGAGTCAAAATCAGGCAAAATCAAATTAAGAAGATTGTTTCTTCGGAAACCGGGATTCTTTTGTCAAAGGCACAAGGATTAGTGTATTAATTTTGGCGAAATTCTAAGGCCGTCGGTAATTCGAGGTTCTGGAAACTGCAAACCTTGTGAGTATAAAACCGCCTCCCGGAGCTTTCAATCGACAAACCAAGCCCATAAAAACAAACATTAACATTGTGTTCATGTTTCTAAGCGTTTTAATTTGACTTTCATCCGTTGAAAAAGCCGTAATTATCGTATTTGCAAAATCCTTTGTTCGCAACCGAAGCCGCCATTGATATACAGCTAGCACAGGTCCGCAACACAGAGAATGGTAAGCCTGTGGTTGTGTTCAAATTCGTAGTTGTAAACATTGTAAATAGAGTGAAGTATTAATGAATGGACGTTTTTAATACCTTAAGTTATGAAGCACGTGAAAACCAATTTCATTTAAATTAGTTTGCACTCTTAAAACCTTTTACTGACGTCAGAGATTTCATGTGCTTAGCGGGGTCACTGTTTCGTAACAAGGGATGACGGTTGGCTTATTTCTTCCGCTTTATGTCGAGTCAGGAAAACTCATGAAGGTGCAGATGTGTGAGGGACAGGGACAGAGGTCACAATGTAGGTCCTACGCAAGAGAATATGGTAACATCCTTCTTTAGTTCAGACAGTTCCTTTCGGGGGAACATGAAGGGATCAGCAAGTTGTAACAAAACGCCACGGAAATTTCAATCGTTCTGGGCTTAAATAAGTCTGGAATATCATGTGTATAAAGCTGACCGAGTCACAGTTGACCAAATGACCAAAGAATGCACAGTTGACCGAGCAAAGCTGGAGCAAATATGCAACGAATACACAGCTGGGAGATAGGCACAACTGACCCAGTAACACATAGCTGCCAGAGCAATGCACAGTTGACTAACACAAAACCGACCAACGATTATGCAACTGGCCAGTTCTACAACTCTCAGTCAGTTATATTTACAACATAGCTAGCAAATCCGCGCTATCAAATTCACCTTACGTAAACGTGCTCCATAATCCTGTTGACTGCACGCTGGCGGCGTGAGCAAACTTAACCTATTTTGTTCTGTCTGTAGCGGCCAAAAGTGTCTTCTTCGCGAGCAGCTCGGCAAGTAAATGACCAAGAAAAATCATTTTACAGCAGAGTTAAACGAGGAAGAAATTACAACAGCGAAATTGTTGCAGAGTGTTTGTTTCTTAGGACGAGAAATGAACTTCGTTGAAAAAGAAACTTAAGCTTAATTCAGTCTTTGGCGTTGTGTTTTAATACGATTTCTTTCACCGTCGCACTCTCAACAAATGTTTACTGAAGGTTACCCTGCAAGCAGAGGTTTCTTGGTTGCCCTGTGTTCCGCGACTCGTGGATCTACAACACTTTGACAATGTTATGACGAAATTCATCATCAATAAGAGTACAAACGCATAAAAAACTGACGTCAATTTGTTAAATTTCTGCAAGCTTATAATCGCTTAGTTTTCGCCGGCATTTCCACTGGCTATGTTATAACACAATTGGTTCATGCTTTTAGCTGTGCGTACATCGAGTATTATTCTTCAACAAATTGTCACTACGCCCATATATGGTAAGAAAGCCCTCAATATCTGTCATCCGTACATGACAGATATCCTGCGATATACGTAAATGACCATATTTGGAAGTGCACTGTAGATTTCTTTCATTGCTTGTTTGGCGGACATTTTGAAAAGCGAGGCAGTTTTAGCAGTGTTCTCCGGAAATTTTAACTCCCTGGAAGAAACTTTCCACGATTAAATGCTCTCAAAAAGTGAACAAGTATTTGCTTCAGCTCACAAAGATATCCAGAGGTTGACTTGGAATTTTCATAGTGAGAACTCAACCAAGAAAATGGTATTGCGAACGAAGCAGCACACTTGCTCACGGAAAGTTGTAAAGTTGAAAAGACTTTAATTCACAGGAAGAGGACTTATTCTCGGTAAGGTAGCAGTATTTTTTTTACTCTGTCTTCTCATTTCCAAACATGAGTTTGTAAATAAGTCTTTTTAAGTGAACGGTAGTAAACTTCGTATTCTTGAAGTTCTGTTTTGATTTTTATTACTTGTTGCTAGCTTTTAGCGTTTTCATCATAGAGCCATAGCTTTTCAGGCGTTATGAAAATGTTAGTCGATGAGAATTTGTTGAATAATAAAACAATTATCCTGCTCAATCTTGCGGAATATCCCCTGATTTAGCCAACTCGGCCTACGGCCTCGTCGGCTAAGTATCAGGTGATATTCCGCGCGATTTCGCAGGATAATTGTTAAATGGATGCACTTGGGAAGTTTAGAGAGCACTCAAGAGGCTAGAGTTGCGCTCTCCAAACCTCCCGCGTGCATCCATAACTCGATGTGCGTACGCTAAAGCATGAACCAATTGTTAACTATATTTAACAATTATTCACCAAAGTGGAGGTGAATAGTGGTGAATATTTGCTGAGCAGCGATTTGTTTTAGTATATAGCAAACCAGTGGATAGCCAGCACCAAATAGTTCCTTTTTTACTGGGAAACGAGGCAAAACTCGGGCGCGAAATCCAGAAAAATGCTGGGAGGTGAATAGCAGATACTATTTCAAGTACCGGAAATAATAAATGAATATTAACATAACAATATATATCCCACAATTCTCTACGCTGTATATATTATCATGTTTTCTTCTATTGTGCACATTTCTCCTACGACATCACTTGAAGTAGGAACGAAGTCATTATTCTGTTAGCACCGCGTCATGGCCCAACCGCCGCAAATCCAACGGCCTTTGCAAGTTAGAGCTCAAGATATTTTAGCAAACGCCCAAGCAGAATTGCCTGTTCCTCAAGGTCCTCAACCGGCGGTTGCCGTTCCTGCTCCGGGTCCTGCACACGTGGCCGAACCAGAAGTTGCTGAAATTGCTGAAGTTGCTGGACCTCATGCAGTCCCTGACCCTCCACTTGAGGTGAAACAACCGTTTTCCTTTCTTCCCGTTTCATTTACTGGTTTTAGCTTATTTTTGCTCTTACGTCTGTTTTTGAGATGTATGCCACTCGAGTGCGGCGTGTTATTTAAATGCGAGTGATGCCGCTCGAGTGCGAGCGATGCCAGTCGAGAGCGACTGAAGGAAAGCTTGTTACTCGACCATGTGAAATGCAGTTTGCTAGTCGAGGGTTATTTAACCACTCCGGTGTTTTGTGAGTGATGCCACTCGAGTGCGAGTGATGCCAGTCGAGAGCGACTGAAGAAAAGCTTGTTACTCGACCATGAGAAATGCAGTTTGCTAGTCGAGCGTTATTTAACCACTCCGGTGTTTTGTGAGTGATGCCACTCGAGTGCGAGTGATGCTCTCGAGAGCGACTGAGAGCTTTACGAGTGAATGAAAATCCTGTTGCAAACAAATGCTGGTCGGAATTTCGACATGTCACTTGAATGCAATTGAATGCAATTTACCGGTTAGGCACGACTGATCGGACAATTTTTTGCCGCTCGAAAGCGAGTGAAAATCTTGAACTTATGTTGTTCAAATATGTTTTTTGGTGTTTTTGTAAAACGCCTCTAACGCGGTAGTGTATGTTATATTCTACAAGTGTGGCTAAAGGTTTTTTGCTCTCAGTAAAACATGGTTTGCTCGTTTGCTTTTTTAAAACATCTCATTTTGCCACACGCTGGGAAAGCTGCTGGTTGTTTGTGCAGTTTATCAAGTTTTATTTTCCCTCTTAATAGGGCCAACGGGCCATAAGGTGCTTTGCACGTTGTTATTTATTTATTCATTTCCCGTACAGCAAACACGGCAGTTTGTTTGTGAATTTTTTCTCACCTTATGCAAATCACGTTTTCACTTATTTTTGTTCGGTTTCTCTTTCTAGCTTTCGTTTGTAATTTCTTTTGGCGCGCGAGGCTGCCAATTTTCGGATATCGTTTCCGCTTGTGTTAGTGTTTTGGAAATATGTCAACAGTTTTGACGGCTTTGTGCCAGCTCCCTCGTTTAGTGCGTTCGGGAGATGTTATTTACCTAGTAGGCAGAGTGTTTTATTATTTTGTGGGCAGATTTGTGTGCTTATCCTTTTCTTACCTGGTTTCCTTTTTTGTTTTAGCAAAATAAGCCATAATTTCCATTAAATGTTGTCAACTCATGCTGAATCGAGTTATAATAAAGTGTTTTTTGTTGTTGTTTAGTTTTTGTTAGCGTTTGTTCTCCCTTCTTTTGTTTTTCTTGTTTGCGGCTTTTTTCGTTTCCCTTTCCTTTTGTTACCAGTTGAGTTGGATTGTCGCTTGAAACAGGGGTACAACTCTCCTCCCGGTTTATCTGGGTCAAGCTGTCTTTCCTCCTCCTCTGGTGGCCACTATTTTTGTTTTTTACTTTACATTTTCGCCTTTTCTTTCTACTTGGGTTTTAATTCCAGCATTTTTCTGTTTTGCCCTGTATAATCAAGCAAAACCGCTCACGCCTCGTGCCGGGCACAGTACATTTGATCCCACTCCCTGTGTTGCTGTCTTCTAGTCTAGAGTCAATGAGTGGGTAACCATGGATATGTGGCCACTAGAGTCTGAGGTGGAAATGACAGCCCCTTGTTTCGATTTTGGTTTTGTTCAAAGTATCTGTTCCGGGAAGATTGTCCCTGACATTACGACCCTCCGTTTCCGCAACCCTGATGTTTTCATTGCTGGTCAGCTTCACCTTCACAGCGAAGTCTGGGAGAAAATTGCGAGTCTCAGTACCTATGACCGCGCGGATGAAGTCCTTGACTGGATTAAGAATAAAGTCTCTCTCTTCAAGTTTTTTCGGCCGTTCAAAGGACATTTTAAGGGACGCGCTTATGACTCTGTTATTCCCCCCCCGCATTGAATTTGATAATAACAAATCTTGTAATAATTTTGTTGATTTTATTGTCAACACGTTGCTTGAAAGGGTGTGTAGTGGCGCTATATCAGTCTTAGGGAGGGTTGGTGAGGTGGACCCTCCACATCTCGCCATGCCTTTGACTGTTGAACCGACAAAACCTCGCCTTTGTCACGATAACCGCTTTCTGAACCTTTGGATGGTTGACCGCCCTTTTCGTTTGGACAACTTATCGCAATTACCCAGATACCTCACAAAAGGATGTTACCAGACAACGCTGGACGATAAATCTGGCTATGATCATATTCTTTTAGATGTGTCTAGTCGTACTTTCTTTGGCATTAGGTGGAGAGGATGGTATTTTGTTTCCAACACCATTCCTTTTGGTTGGAAAATTTCTGCCTATGTTTATCATTCTACAGGTCTCCTAGTATCGCATTTTTGCGTTCAATAGGAGTACCATGTTCTTTGTATATTGACGATAGGCACAATGGTGAGTTGCAATCCAAAACCTCCTACCCTTCGGCGAGTACTTTAGCTACCCCTTCTGACGAAACACGTCTTGAAGCTTCCAAGGCTGCGGTTTTCCTTGCTGCATATACCCTCACTTCTCTTGGGTACACCCTTGGACTAAAAAAGTGTGTTTTCACCCCGCAAAAAAGAATAAAATACCTCGGTTTTATCTCTGTTTCTGACCTAGAAGCTTTTTACTTACCTCCCGATAAGCAAACCAGTTTTCTTGCTTTGGTAAACTCAATTCTCTGTGGGAGTTGCGTTTCGACTGTCACCCTTCAGCGTCTCGCGGGTAAATGTATTTCTTTTCGCCTTGCAGTACAGGATTCTCGCCTTTATACCAATGAGATGAATCTTCGCTATTAGCAAGGGTTCAAAATCCTCTAAGCCTATTCGCATCTCGCCTCCGCTCAGAGCTGAAGTGCAGCATTGGGCAGATCCTTCAGTTGTCGCTAGAATTGGAAAGTGGCGCGACGAGCGACACCTCCAGTTCGTTGTTTATTCGGACGCGTCCTCTTTTGCTTGGGGAGGATTTTTTCCCCGAAAAAGTCATGTCAGTGTTTCCGACTATTGGACGCCTTCTACAGCGGTGTTAGATATTGCCACTAAAGAAACCAAGGCCCTTACCAACACTCTTCTTTCTTTTCGTGATGATCTTCGTGACGCTAGGGTTGATGCTTATGTGGACAACCTATCCCTTGTTCAGGCCTGGCAGTCTCAAGGTGCCCGATCGAGCCTTTTTTTCTGACGCGCTAAAGCGGTTAGCGGAAGTGGTCCTAGACCTTAATGTGCACCTTTCAGTTATCCATATCCCCTCGAGTGTTAATCCTGCTGATCAGCCTTCACGTCGTTTTTCTCCTGCTGACAGTAAGTTAGCTTTTCATTTGTGGCAGCGCCTTCAATCACACCCTTCTTTTGGCGGTTTACATGGTCATTCTGTCGATCTTATGGCTTTGGACTCAAACTCTCAAAGTGATCTCAATGGGGTTTCCTTGCCTCATTTTACACCGTATCCTACCCCCTGTTCCTCTGGCGTGGATTTCTTTGCGCAAAATTTTGACCACCCGGATCGTAGTTCCATCTTAAGTAACCCGTATATTTTTCCTCCTATACTTTTGATTGGGCAAGTTTTTAATCATCTGCGGGCTAATCATTTGCGATGCACTATTGTTGTCCCCGATGTTCACCCTAGACGATACTGGTGGCCAATTCTATTTCACTCGGCTTTCGCTTCTCTTAAGCTTTCTTGCAAAGGGGAACAAGGCGCGCTTCTTACGCCTTCTCCACATGGTTTCTCAGACTCGTTTAAACTGCCATGGGACCTCTGGGCTTTCAGAATTTAAGACATTTGTTGCGCCTTTTGTTATATATTTGTTGTTTGCGAACATATACTTATCAAAATGATCTGTACATCCGCTAGAACAGTTTTTTGTTTTGATAGTCAATTATAGATTGTATTTGTTCTATAGAATGTTTGGTAACTTTTTTCTTAACTTTGTAATGATCGAACTGACAATAAATTTTGTTCATTTATTTTTTGTTTTCCTTCTTCGTTTTCCCTTCAGCCTTTGCCAACGGCCCCTAAACTTTTTTGCCAGTCAGTCTCTTGTCCTCGCTGTGAATATGCCAATGACGCCACTTTCCGTTACTGTCAGAATTGTGGTTACAAGAGGAAAATCCTAACCGTTGGCCATACCCAAAGGACTGACGTTACTCTGGACGTCTCTGCTCTTGATAACCGCCTTTCACAAATCGCGAGCCTATCTGCTAACACGTCCTACTCAAAGCAAAAGTCGTCCCTTCAAAAGGAATTGGAGTTCTTCTTAGCCTCCCTTCCTTTCCCAAAGGATATTTCCACTGTTACTCCTCGCGAGCTATGTCGTTTTTTGGTATGGAAAGATCAAAAGGGGAAGACAAAAGTTCATTACGCCGGTTGTCAATTCTACGCACGCAAAGGTTCCTTTCCCTGTCCATGTCCAACGCGTCTGGCTTTTGGCACCGTGGACTCCTTGATTGGAAAGTTGCGTACAATTTTTAATGAAGTCGGCAGGAGAGGAGAATGGGACCCGAGACTTCTGCTGGGGAATCCGGCTACCGATCTTTCACTAAAACAATACCTTAAGTGTGTTACCGCAGAACAGTTGCAAGCTCAAGCAACACCCAAACAAGCCACTCCTTTTTTCGTTAATGATCTTTTACAGTTAAGTCACCTCATCGATCGTAAATTGCGGTCAGAGGATTTAACTCGGATTGACGTGTTTGTTTTATTAAGAGACCAGGCCTTTTTCAAAACACTCTTTTTCAGTGGAGATAGACCCGGCGATCTCAGTCAGGTTAAGACTCCGGAAATTCTCCGCTTCCCGGATAATAGCGGTTTACTATTCAACCATGTTTGGGGGAAGACTCTACGTGATGGTTCTTCGAACCTTTTTGCCATTCGTCGCAACCAGAATGCCGATATATGCCCTGTTAAAGCAATTGACCTTTACGTAACCTTTGCAAAGGGTATAGGTATTGACATTACAAGCGGTTTTTTATTCCGCCCTATTACCCCAGATGGGGGGATTGTTGATAGACCTTTTTCATCCTCGGCGGCAGATTCTCGCTTCAGAGTCTACCTTGACGAAGGAAACCTTGCACAAGCAGCAACACTTCACGGTTTTAGATCGGGTTGCGCTATCACCCTCGCCCTTGCGGGCGCGGGACTGCAGGATGTTATGGGACACGTTGGCTGGCGCCACCGCTCTACTGCGACCTATTATATGCAGTTATCAAAAGTAATGTCCACCAATTCTCCTTCCACGACCCTTTCTGGTCGAGAAGTAAACATTGCAGATCCAGGGGTTTTGTATCAGAATTGTGATAGCCTTAAAGATTTTATTCCAGCCTTCCCGCGGTAGTTTTGGAGAATGGGAGAATAAACTCATTTTTGGCTAGGTTTTCTTCTTTCCCATCTCTGTGTCCATTACCCAGAGTCGAACGGTTGGATTTTGCAACCCATTTTCACCCTTCCATATCTCATTGTTATGTATATTCATGTGTATTGTAGGTACTTGGAATATGTTACTATTTCAAGTACCGGAAATAATAAATGAATATTAACATAACAATATATATCCCACAATTCTCTACGCTGTATATATTATCATGTTTTCTTCTATTGTGCACATTTCTCCTACGACATCACTGGTAGTAGGAACGAACCCGCCCGCCCACCCCCAGTGGCATGACGCGGTGCTAGACCTTCATGCACATGAATATACCGCTGTCCACACTTGTGGACAGCACCCATTTTCACCCTTCCATATCTCATTGTTATGTATATTCATGTGTATTGTAGGTACTTGGAATATGTTACTATCCCGAGTTTGAGTAGCCAATCAGAGCGCGCGGAAAACACTCTTAAGGGCCCATTTAAGTATCTCGTTGCTATGATACGCGGTTGCCATGCACGTGCAATTTTACTTCCGGTCGTCCGCAAATTTTTCGCGCGCTTTCTGGCCTCCCGGCGCCGGCCCGTCGCCGGTTCAAGTCGCCGATAATTTTTTTAATTTCGTTGCGACAAACACAAAAGAAACTTTTTTGTTTACTTTTTAAATTGATTTTAATTTTCTGCTCTACGTTTACAACATGTGAGTTGTGCCTTTATTTCTTAAACTGGGTGTTTCAGTTGAAAATGAGCTTGAAGCTATCCACGTACGCACGTAAACAGAAAGCGATGGGGAAATGCAGATCGCGAAAAGCCGACATTCAAAGATTTTCAGTGTCAGGTCGGGGATAGAAATGTCAGTGATACCACAGGTAACCAAAGCGTAATATGAGAGTTTGTATGGAGCTGAAATTCGATCGAAAATAATCGGCGGTTTTCCGCCGAAAATACATTAAAATCGAAATAAAGTTTAAAAAACCTTACCTGTTGTGTGTTTGCTGTGTTTTTATCGCTTTTCCGAGCTTCCGGAGGCCGTTTTGGGCGATTTTCTGCTTAACGGTCGACGCGACGGCATGTCACGTACTAAAGAGAGCTAAAGGTAGGAAAACGGGAATTCAAAATTGCCAACCGACACTCGAGGTCCCGATCAAAATACCCGCTAAAAATCGATTCAGTCTAAAGTCAGCGCTTTAAAACCACAACACATTTCAAAAAGGATAAATCTCCTACCTTTCTATGTGATTCAATCGTCAATTAGTTTATCTCTCGAAGTACAGCCCTGCATTAAAAACGAACTAACTTTTCGAAATCGCCGACATCACAGGCTTGTAAGGAAAAGAGGGTCAAAACTAACGGTCAAGCCTGGGACAAAGCGCCAAATTTCGCTCCACCGGGGGACGACATGAGTGACTTCTGTGTCGCCAAATGCCAAACTCACCCCCTCTCCGGTAAATCAAGTGTTGTACCGCTCAAATTTCGGCGGGAAAACGCGCGCGGGTCGCATTCAGGTATAAAACTTGACTTACCGGAGAGAGGGTGAGTTTGGCATTTGGCGACATAGAAGTCACTCAAGTCGTCCCCCGGTGGAGCGAAATTTGGCGCTTTGTCCCAGGCTTGACCGTTAGTTTTGACCCTCTTTTCCTTACAAGCCTGTGATGTCGGCGATTTCGAAAAGTTAGTTCGTTTTTAATGCAGGGCTGTACTTCGAGAGATAAACTAATTGACGATTGAATCACATAGAAAGGTAGGAGATTTATCCTTTTTGAAATGTGTTGTGGTTTTAAAGCGCTGACTTTAGACTGAATCGATTTTTAGCGGGTATTTTGATCGGGACCTCGAGTGTCGGTTGGCAATTTTGAATTCCCGTTTTCCTACCTTTAGCTCTCTTTAGTACGTGACATGCCGTCGCATCGACCGTTAAGCAGAAAATCGCCCAAAACGGCCTCCGGAAGCTTGGAAAAGCGATAAAAACACAGCAAACGCACAACAGGTAAGGTTTTTTAAACTTTATTTCGATTTTAATGTATTTTCGGCGGAAAACCGCCGATTATTTTCGATCGAATTTCAGCTCCATACAAACTCTCATATTACGCTTTGGTTACCTGTGGTGATACGGAGGCAAACCGAAATAAGTACTGTACCATCATCCCGAACCCATAAAGAAATCCCTGTGTCTGCGGCCGTGACTTCGACTGCTCCCAAACTACCTGACGTCGCTTGCTAGAAAACTGTAATCGATGTGCGAACCTGTGAACTGTCCTTCCGAACCTGAGCAACTCCAGTGTTTAGACAGCTCTTCAAGAAACGAAGCTCTCGAGGCCACTGACTTGCAGCCATTGTCGCAAGACAGCGTGGAGCAGCATACAGCAAGAAAGGAAGCTTGTAAATTGTCCTTGAAAGCAGCTCTATCGCGCGAATTTCATGCCCACATTGGCAATGCTATTATTCTGTATTATTAAAGCACACGATAGAATACCTGACAAATAATGGTGAGCTCGATACATCTGATGGGCAACGTCTGCTAACAACATCACTTGAGAAATTAGCAAAAAGTAATTTAAGCGATCTAAAAGACTGTGACTGTAGAAAGGACTGAGAAATACGAATTTTGTTCGGTAAAACAAAACACAGTTGAAGAGTTTGAGTTCGAGTGCAGTCGATGTGGACAGAAATTCAGCTTGAAGAGTATTACCTCTGTCGTGAAAGCCACAACTCGTCCAAGGTCTGCAATACATAAGTCTGGACCAAGTCAATTCGACTCGGTGGATCCACATTGTTGAATGGGTTGCACCGTTCGTAAAACAGATCGCCGACTGGAGCGTGAAAGAAGCGAGAACTGAAGCAATCCAACAGAAAAACCAATCACCATTACACATCCAGTTCGACGGCTTTTATCTGACTCGCGGCCAATATTCTAACAACAGCTCAGCTCAGCTCAGCTACCGTCCACGATGCCAAGAATGGGAAAATTATCGCCTTAGCGACCTAGCCATTTAACGCCTAGGCACCTGGCCATTGAAAAAAGTAGCGTCACTTCCGGTGCCGCGAAAAATGTACTTTTCTCGTCGAGAAGTAAAGGTAGCTGCTGCATTTTAAAAGAATTCGAAAAAACATCTTTTTTTCTCGAAATTTAAGCATCCTTTTTGCGAAGAAACAGAAAACAAAAAAATTATACCCAAAAGAGTGGTCAAAGAAGCACATTTTTCATTCTTATTTGTTTATTTTTCTTCGTAAACCAAAACGCATGCTTAAATTTCCTCAAGACGGCTTATGAAATGGTACGGTACAAGAAATTATGGACAAAAAGGTAAGTCTTGAAGTAAAAACGCATTTTTCTGGTTCTGATCACGTGACATGGGGCGTGGTCCGATGACGTCATAAACTGAACCATACTTGCCCTCAATGAATGTTGTCCAAATTTGGTCCAATGAAAGCATACATGTGTTGAGTTACAGCAAACTCATTTTTCCCTAGCAACGGCCTAAAAAGATACTGTAATGGGCCCTTAACTGGTTTGGTATATACAATTAGAGCGCTTTTCAAATGAGTGTCGTAAAACCAAAACCAAAGTAATTACCCCAGCCAATCACAACAAACACAAATTACCCAATGAACCAATCAGAACTCGAAGCAAGCACATGTAACCGGCGTCAAGCGCGGGAAAACGCGTGCGAGCGCGAGCAAGTCGCGACTGATTGGTTTGAGGTTTACTCCTGATTGGTCGAGAAAGTGGCGCGAGATTTTTTAACCAATCACAGAGCGAAGTAAAGCAAAACCAAAGCAAAACACGAATTACTTTCGACACTCAATTGAAAACTGCTCTAAGTACACACAACTGACTAAGCTAACACACATACAACTGACTGCACTAATACACATACAACTGAGGTAGTATATATGCAACTGACTGAGGCAATAGGTCCTATACACACAACTGACTGAGGTCATATACATACAACTGACTGAGGTTATACACAACTAACTGAGTGACATGCAACTTCCACAGTAATGTACAACCGTTGAGTAATGCACAGCTGGCCTGGAGAAACATAACTCGCGACTGCAAGATACACATCTTGCTGAATAATTCACAAGCTACAATCTTCCTTAGAAAACATTCAGTTCAAACTCCTTGATAAATGTTACTTATTTCATCCTTATTTCAATAATACAAACAGTTTGGTTTGGCCTCAGCTTTAGCAGAGAGACAACACACTTCAAAATTAAAAGCAATGCGTTTTATTACACAAGTTTCCAGAACGTAAATAGTAAGTGACGTAAATAGTAAGTTAAAATCAACCTTTACGATATCAATTCAGTCTTCTTGGGTTGCAATGTTCTTCAGATGTGACAACTAAATTTAACACATAGTAGGACGAATTAAAACAAGGATTAATATACATTTTTTACACAGACTTTCTGTTAACTTATTTATATTTGTCTTTGACACTGTTTCCAAGCGTGAGGGTTCAATTTAAGACCCGAGTACTTGCAAACATGAGGGGTCGAGGTCGATAATCCTCACTTTCGCGTTTCCATTCTATGGTCCAGACAGAGTAGTGTAACGGCATGTAACAGCTGAGTCGCTTTCCATTCTTATTCTAACTCCGAGTTGTTCGTCAGGTTTTAGCCTTTGACTGTGATGCTGATAATCTTGATATCCTCGTACGGTTTATCGTCTTTGGGATTCGTTTTCACGTTGCTAATGTTTTGTACCACGTCCATTCCTTTAACAACGCGGCCAAATACCGTGTGCTTGTTGTCCAACCATGGCTGGAGTAAAAACAAAAAAACGAGACATTCGCAAACTGATATAAGTTCTCCACTATTTCAAGCACTTTTCATAACTCTTTTAAGTGAATCGCTTTCAATTGCCTTTAATGATTATCTACCTTAAGTTTGAAAGTCAAATGGAATTTCCAAACAAAACAAAAATAGAGCCCGCGCCCCTTGGCGCAATAAAGCTAAGTTTTTCTTACGCTGAAGCATTTGTTCTAGACTTCGAAGTTTGACACGACACAAAAGTGGGCGACTATATGTTTGTGGTACAACGGCCTATTAACAGAGTGTTTTTTAAAGATGATTTTAAGTATGTTTATCAAAGAAAAGGAGGGGGTATGAAGAATTGTAGGGAAAAGCAAAAAAGATTGAAATTTTTTTAATTGAAATTTTTGATTTTTAGGGACTTTTCAATCCTAGAAAATGCCCCCCACGAACTTGCAGGACTTTTCAGGACTCGTATACGAACCCTTAATGACCCTATTTTTTAGCTTACCGTTGGCACGACAGTGATAAAGAACTGTGAGCCATTGGTGTTTGGACCAGCATTAGCCATGCTGACTGTGTACGGTCGATCGTGTCTTAAATTGCGATGAAACTCATCTTCAAACTCTCCACCCCAGATGGACTCTCCACCAGTGCCGTCCCCTAGGGAAAAATGGCAAGTCAACACTCCACCAAATAATTGCACTGCTTTTGCAGGCAAAGTCATGGTTACACTAAGGGGCCGTTCACATGATACCGGAATGACTTTCATTCCAGAACGAGTTCATTCCATCCCCAAATATTTCTCTGTATCTGTTTACATGATACCGAGACGAAATGTCGTTCCCACATAAGTCATTCCGGTTTTCAATCCGAATGAAATTCTCGTTCTGGTATGACATTTCATTCTGGTATCATGTAAACTGAAAACGAACTCCGTTCCGAGATGAAACCGCAAACCGTGTAGTCTGGGGGCGAGTGGTGCATGCGTATTGTTTTCAAGATGGCGGACAAAATGGTCGTTTTCAAGGTCTTTCAAGACGGCTGAGCCGGTAGATTTTGTCATTTGAATGCAGTACGAACTTCATTCTGGAACGAAACTCATACCGGAATGAAACTCATTTTGGTATCATGTGAACAGTCCCTAAATGGTAACGGAATTACCGTGTGGCACTAAAATTTTTGCGCGAGTTAAATTTTGCGGATTGGCGATTTTTGTGCTTTGCGGGAACTAACTTTTGCGATTGGAAGAGACTGGTTTTTCTTGCTGGGAATTAATTTTTGCGATTTTCTGAAAGTCGCGTTCAAATGGAACTGATAATATTTTATTTTATTTTTTATTTGAGTACATGCAATCGAAATACAGTTAAAACAACATGGGAATGTAAGAAAGATTATCGATGTCACTCTATTACACTAAAATGGATCGCCAATAACTAGGGTACCATGTATTATCCACCCAGTTATCTATGCCATTTTCTCCTTCAAACCAGTATTTTTGTATATAATTTCTACGTGGAGTAAATTTTTGCGGCAAAAAAAATTTGCGGAAATTTCATTTTGTGGGAACTTATTTTTGCGGATCGCGAAAAAACCCGCTAAAAGCGCAAAAATTAGAACCCGCAAAAATTTAGTACCACACGGTAGTTGCGACAGAAACTGTGTTGCTGGGTCGGTGGGGTATGATACACTTCAATGCGATATCAACTGAGTTGTTGGAAGGTAAACTGGCTCCTGTGAAGAGATTCAAAACCTGCGTTTCGAGTATTTGCCTGTTTCACAACGATTGGATGGATTCGTTCTGACGAAGGGCTAATCAATCAATCAATCAATCAATCAATCAATCAATCAATCAATCAATCAATGTTAGTCAGTAAGTCAGTCAATCACACTTATTGTCAATTATGATAGCCGAGAGAGTGTTCCTTCTACTAATTTTGGACACTTGAGCATATACAGTATATGCATTTATTATATAGACAAGAGTGTTTTAGTGGAAAATAGACCACTCGTAAAGCTCTGACGTAACTACATCCGGGACATGAGTGGCGTATTTTCCTCCCTAGTGAGGATATCGATGACATCATTTCCCACTCTTACACTGTTGTATGTGTAAAAATACTTTTGTCTATACAATAAAAAGAAAATTACACGGTGGCTTGAAGATACGAATTTTATTTTCTCGTGGTAAGAAACAATGTTTTACTCACTCGCTGCGCTCTTTCGTAAAATATTGTTTTTACCACTCGAAATAATCCATATCTTCGCGCCGCCGTCTAATATCCTCTCTTTATATATAGGGTTTCTAATGTTCGTTGTTATATACCTTTATACAAATTAGTTTCAAATTACTAGAAGTATTTTAAAGTGATTATATTTTCTTGTAAATAATCGCACAATTCAACTTCTGGTTGCAAAGTGATTCAGAATCTTATCAATAAACCATCTCTTTCTATCTCCTGAGCTTTGAGCACTAGCATGTGCTCCGGCATGAGCTTTAGTTCGTTTCCAATACGTGTGCTATGTTCTCTCGGTCTCGAGTATAGACATAACATGTTTTAAGCAAACGTTTCGTAGTGGCTGTCGTGGGGGTTTACTTAAATTCCTTCATACTGACACAGCTAAAGAAAGCAATGCGTGTGTTCATTACGCCACCAGAAGATCTTGTTACCAAAATACTTACATTAATGTTTAGGAAAAAGTTTTTCCCTTTCAAGACTTAACGAAAATTCGTTCAAAGTAAATTTAACACGAAACTAAACGCCGCCATCTAAAAACGGAAAGAAAACCTAACTACACAACGCCGAACTAAACCATGAGCGCATTTTTTTTAGTGGCAATTGCCGCCATTTTTAAGGCTTGCTGCTGTCCCTTGTAATATGTACGCGGAGAAACCGTAGAATAATCCCAAAAAGACTAAGATGTGGCGCACAATAAACTACACTGACGCCAACCTGGGCCTTTCAAAACGCGGACGACACTATGTACACGTAGGAGGCATTAAAAGTGAAGGTTGGAAACCTATCAAGACCGCTGGCCAATTTTCGCTGACCATGCATGATGAGTCTTTGGTGTTTAAGCTGCAAATTTAAATTAGTTAATAGATAGTTCTAAACGACATTATTATTCAACAAATTGTCACTATGCCCAAATATGGTAAGGAAACCCTCAATATCTGTCATCTGTACATGACAGATATCCTGCCATATACGTAAATGACCATATTTGGAAGTGCCCTGCAGATTTTCTTTCATTGCTTGTTTGGCGGCCATTTTGAAAAGAGAGGCAGTTTTAGCAGTGTTCTCCGGAAATTTTAACTCCCTGGAAGAAACTTTCCACGATTAAATGCTCTCAAAAAGTCAACAAGTATTTGCTTCAGCTCACAAAGATTTCCAGAGGTTGACTTGGAATTTTCATAGTGAGAACTCAACCAAGAAAATGCTATTGCGAATGAAGCAGCACACTAAGTCTTGCTCACGGAAAGTTGAAAAGACTAAAGTTGAAAAGACTTTAATTCACAGGAAGAGGACTTATTCTCGGTAAGATAGCAATATTTTTTTTACTTTGTCTTGTCATTTCCAAACATGAGTTTGTAAATAAGTCTTTTTAAGTGAACGGTAGTAAACTTCGATTTCTTGAAGTTCTGTTTTGTTGCTAGCTTTTAGCGTTTTCATCATAGAGCCGTAGTTTTTCTCGTTCTGAAAATGGTAGTCGATGGGAATTTGTTGAATAATAAAACAATTATCCTGCTCAATCTTGCGGAATATCCCCTGATTTAGCCAACTCGGCCTACGGCCTCGTCGGCTAAGTATCAGGTGATATTCCGCGCGATTTCGCAGGATAATTGTTAAATATTTACCGAGCCGAAGGCGAGGTAAATATTCGCCAATATTTCCTGAGCATGAGGCGAATAATTTTTTTAGTATAATTTTGAGATGTGGACATCAAAAAGTAACAAAAAAAAAAAAAAAAAAAAAAAAAAAAAACCCGGGCTAAAACTTTACAAAATACACACGAAAAAAAGTAACTTAGCTTAGCAGCCGCACCTTGAAATGTTATATTCACCGGTAGCGCGGTGAATATAGCATTAAAATTGTACTAAATTCGGATACTCCGTGTAACATACATGTACCTGGATATTCCTTTTAATCAACACTGCCTTACCTAGAGGGTCTCCCGTCTGGATCATGAACTGATGAATAACTCGATGAAATATATGCGTGTTATAATAGCCACTGACACTGTGAGTTGAGAAATTTTCCACTGTCTTGGGACATCTAAAAAATGACACGGAGAAGTTCAGCTTAAAATCTCTAACGACCAAGCTTATATAATAATCTATATTACCGTTTGCTTCACTATATATAGTCAAAATCACGGCGCTCCCAGTTCGACTGCTTATTGTTGGTCTTTATCAGACGATGAGGTCGACTGTTCGTCGACTGGTTACGCGTCACCAGTTGTATCAGAATGGTCGGCTGTGATTGGCGCATTTCAATTCTCATTATGCAGTCTGCTTTCTCTGCACTCCACTGCTGTACCTATCTCTTGCGGTGTTTCTTGAATATTGAGCAATTGTGGAATCCCCACGCAACACCAGATTTCCAAAGTAATGTTGAGGGAATTGAATTTAGAAGGTCAACCAGATAAACTTACTCTTTAGAGAACAGTTTAATGGCAATGTCACCCATCGTTGTGTGTATGACGGCCTCTTCAGGAAGTTTCTTTGTTCCTTCAGACCCCTTAAAGCAGATCAGACAGAATCATTTAACAGCAATTCGGTTGCATCAAACAGATTTACCGGTCCCGTGTTATATTACTTTTCCCGAATTTTTGCATGGCCAAAAAGCGACAAATCCTTCAAATGTGCGGAAACTCTACGGAAACGCTTTCCACGCAGGCTGCTTGCGCGAAAGGCTGTCTTTTCCTCTGGGCGAGACAGCATTACATCACATGTACTTTCTATCGGACATTGATCTCTCACTAGCACTGTCATAAACACATTTGTCTACCACCAAAACAAGTCTTACTTGAGTAGCTGCGAGCATTTCTTCTCTGGAAGGTTTCTCGTTAAACACATCACGGTCAGTATCACCACTGAAATGACAAAGTGACAACGTTTTCTACAAGTAGATACAAAGTCAGTCACCATGAACAAAAGGACCGGTAACAAGCTCTTTTATTGAGGTAAAAATCACAATGCTGGTAGAAAAAAATTAAAGTAGAGAAAACAGAAAGAAAGTATTATTAATTAAATAAAGAATGCTTGACACGAATCCACACTGAATCTCCATTATGATCAAATGGAGTGTGAACACATGAAATAACCATATACATAAAAACTGCGAATGAAATAAGACATGATAACGACTAGACTTACTCCAAGTCGCCTGTATTTTCTTATAAAGGACAAAAACAATGATTGCCGTGCGGAGATAAGCGCGTTCGTGTATAGCGCAAGATAATTTTCTTCACACGCACGATGCATATCAGTGAAGTCTATTCAAGACTGAATTTTAAGTTCTTCATTTCAACTGCTTAAGTTGATATCTTCACTGCGATGGTCTTTATCTAGACTTGCTGTAAGTTTGCGCTTTCTCAAGGTGCACGCGTGGTTCGCGAGCGTGAATCAAAATGGCGACTTGCCCACGCGCGTGAATCAAAATGGGGCCTCGATACCAGTGCAGCGCTCTCACCAACTGAGCTATCACGCGAATCGGAAGCTCGTCATTTCTCAACACAACCTTTTAAATGAGTAGCCCCGCAGCTCTTAACAACCTCTAATTTCATTGTATCTTGGTATCACGCAGCTCTATTGTTTTCGGGGCTAGGGTCCATTGTTTTGTTGTTTGGTCTATTGTTGTCTCAGCAAATCAGAGAAGACCTTGTAAGAGCTGCGACATCGCCCTTTTAAATTGCCACGCTCCTAAGTAGACTGCAACCCACCTTAGATCTGGCTGCCTTGTGGAAAATATGTAAAATCTGTTTTTCTTGGACGCTGTGCAGAATAACATCGGGTCAGGGCCTCCGGTTTGAAGAGATGGGTTTTCTGATGCTTCCATTTCCTGGAAAATAATTATTGTAATTATATATTTTTTTTAATAATGCAAATCTTTATTGAAGGTAACAAGATTCAGTTACAATTTATAATGGTACATCACAAAAATAATGTGTACAAATAAAATAGAAGTTAACACTAATACAGGTTCGTTTGCATTATTTTCCACACGTACATAGTTACACATGACAGGACACGTACACTAAAGACGCATACACAAACACATGAGCACATACAAACTCAAGTGTAATTATTATAATTATAGCTGGAGAAAAATTATCATCATATTGTAGTACCTTTTGCCACCCAACTCCGCTTACTATCCCCCCCCCCGGGCTTACTATGTAAAATTAATACAAAAAATAAGTTCAGAAATCCCACGATATTCAAACAGTTTACTTAGTTCGTTACATGTAATTTTGCAGAAAGAAATCTGCGTCTACCAGTGGATAAAACAGCGCGTAGAGCAGTTTATGAGAATCAATGTAAGTATCATTATGCAACGAGAAAGCCCACAAAAATGACGTTGCTGTGGCATCCGAGTAAAGCATCCAGTTTTGTGGAGTTCCTTTAGCGCTGTCCGAACTGATTCAACGCTCCGTTTCTTGTTCAAAAATGTGTTGGCAACAAAAGATGTCCACCTAGCAAGACAACGTTGTGCAAAAGCCGTTCAATTATAGTGTAGCATATTGCAGTTGCAATCAAAACACTGGAAAGTTTTGGTCATATCAGGTAAGTGCGAAAAGAACAATGTAAAGGCCGGTATGGTTTACAACATGGATTACTCAGCAAGAAGTGGATATATCACGTGACAAACACCCAACTGTTAACCTTTAGCGTGCACATAAGCAGGGCTGTAAATAATTTTTCTTTCTTTAAAGGACATATGTCCAACCAAGTCTCCATTTTGGTGGGACAAAACAGAAATGTGGTCGGACTTTTTTTTTTAATAATTATTATATTTTAGTGGAATTCTTTTTCAAATAATTATTTTTTTATCATTATTTACTTATTATTTGGTAAAAAAAATTTGTCCGGACATAATGTCCGACCAAAGTTAAGATTTCGTCGGGCATGGGCCGATTTTAGTCGGACATTGTCCGATGACCGACAGTTATTTGCAGGTCTGCATAAGACAGTTTAGGCCAATTATATAAAACAAGGTCTTAAGCATGTAGTGGTTAGCGCGTTGGACTTCAGATCTGAAGGTCGGTGGTTCGAGGGCCAGTCCCAGCCATTGTGTTGTTTCCTTAGACGAGAAACTTAACTCCACATTGTCTCCCTTGACCCACGTGTATAAAAAGGGTACCGGCGACCCACTGCTAGGGTAGTCCTGCAATACTCTCAGTTGCCTCATGCTGCAGAAACCGGGTAATTAAGCACCGGCCGTGTGGGCCTCCTTGGCTCGTGTGCGACTTTAAGAAGGGCGACAGGATTTTACACCGAGGTAGAACCAGAAGGTCAGTGTGGGTTTCTAGTTGGCTTTTTAGTCTGTGATACACGCCGACTAGACGTTGTTTACATGTATTTTGCGGTAAATGACGCCAACACACTCTCGTTAATTACTGTAGCTTAATTTCGAGTTAAGCGACAGTTTTGTAAAACCCTGTCTAAATTTCTTCTAAATAGACGACCCTTGGGTCCAAGAACCCAACAAAGTTGCTTAGAATACTTAAAATCTAACTCACACCATACTTACCAAAGTGACTGCAGCTTTTGCTTTCTTTCCTTTGCCTTGATGTAGTGCCAATTGAACAAACCGCACATTCTCCATCTAGGAGCAATATAAACAGTCAGCAAACTGAAAAAACTTACAGTTCGTCCGAAATTTATACCTCACTGCAGTTGGGACTTCGTCTGACAAATTTTATCCAGTCATTGTCTGATGACCACTGTTATTTTCAGCCCTGTTTTTACCACAGCCCTCTTGCAGCAAGACAGCGTAGAGAGAAGGAAATTTGACACACGAGTTGAAAGGTGTTCACTGTTGGACCTGGAAAAAGGACAATATGCTGGGAAAAGGGGTGTGCACTCGGTCCCCAAAGTGTTCACAATATTTTTTCTTTGTGCACAGCCTTTCCTTCTCATCCCACATTTCGACTGGAAAACCTGAAAAAGTCTACTTTCACAATATACCACATATTAAGTGTTCTCTTTTTTCTTACCTTTCCTATTGTTCTGACACATCTGTTGGTGTGTAGATTTATAACTAGAAGAAACAATAACAGATAATAAAAAACAATTCAGAATTTACTGTAACTGCTCCCTTTGGTCACTTTGTGTACAATAGTGGTTTCAACTTTCAACCTCTCTTTACCCTTTCAATAATTTCTTAACAAGTAACAATAAAGTAACACGCCAGCACTGATCTGAGACAAGCTTTGTTCCATATGTTAATATCAGAGTTGTTTCACTAAATCAGCAGAAAAGACACACACCTTTAATACCCAGCATTGTGGCATACAGCAGGAAATGTCCACTTTCATCAAATACTTCATGGAGAAATAAAACAATATCAGCCTCAGTTGCGTACCTGTACACGACTAAATGGCGTTAAACTTAATATACTAGTAGTACTACTACTACTACTACTACTACTACTACTACTACTACTACCACCACCACCACCGCCACCACTACTACTACTACTACTACTAATTACTTAATTGACCACTCCCTGTGAGGGGCTTTTCAGAGACAATGAAAGAAATAAACTAAATGAACATAACAGCTTTAAGAACCCCAACTGGCAGGGAGGCAGACCAGTTGGCTATTTAGAAGTGTGGCCGAGGAGTTGAACTCGGGGCTACCAAGAACAACTCCAGCTAGTGCTTAGAGCGGGAATTGAACCTGGGACCTCCAGTTTCAAGTCCGACACCCTAACCACTGGGCCACGCTGCCTCCTCAAATGAAGCACTAACACCCCCCCCCCCAACTCCCCACAAAAAACACACACACATAACACAAAAAAAAGGAAAAAGAAAAAAAACTTAGAGCCCATTCCTGCAAGGCTTAATTAATGTTACTCATTACAATCACTTGCAAACTGATCATTAAGTTCAGCGATACAGCAAACATGCAAACATGTGCAGTACACATATTTTTTCTTTTTCAAAATAGCTCATCTCATTACCTACATTGGAGAACCTCAGGGTATCAGTCTTCTCTAAATCTCTTTCTGTTGCCATTCTTCTACCAAACTCCATGTCTGGCAGCTGCTGTTTTTGCTGCAAGAAGAAAGAAAGGGAGATGCTGTCAAAAAAGATGTGTATGTATTTTGTGGGGTCATCATCATCGTCATCATCATCGTCATCATCATCGTCATCGTCATCACCATCGTCATCATCATCATCATCATCATCATCATCATCATCATCATCATCATCATCATCATCATCATCATCACAGTTGCCATGGATATAGCCTGAACAGTATCTCCCACTGTTTTTTCCCTTTTTCTAAAGTGTAGCTTCTTTCACTTTTTCTTTTCTTCAGATTCATCATAATAATTTAACAGGGCATAGGATGAACACACTGCAGATGCAAGATGGTTACAAGTGTAAACCAGGAAGTGCACAGGGGGAGGTTAGATTCTGGCTCTACACTTTTTCCAGAAAGTTGAAAATTGAAGGACACCAAGAAAGAACCTCTTATTAGTGACTTTTTAACTTCCCATACAAAATTCCTAGACCAGATTAAGCAATACTTTGCCCTGATTCTGACCTTAATTGGTTGACCAAGGCATTAACCCATTAAGCCCCAATAGCAATCAGCATCAATTTTCTCATCATCATATCTGTGCACTATAACACATACAGGTCATGTGAATCTAGGAAATCATCACCAGAGATGAATTGTCTTGATGTTCAAACAAGTTCTCCCAAATAGAGGTCAATGAAATGTATGGAGACCAGTAAGGAGAATTTGTATACTGATGTTGGGGCTTAAAGAGTTGAGTGAGCCTGACAAAAGCCCATCACATTTTTTCTAGCTCTGCCCATAGGCCATAAAAGTTTTTGATCAGTTTTGACCACACCTTACTCAGGCCTGACTTAGTAGGGACAAACTGAGACTCAAGTATTGAGGCTTGAAAGAAACCTGAAGGTAATGTAACACAAAACTGGTCATGCTAATCTGACTAAATTGTTCTTGTTAATCTTGACATGTTTGATCGAGTGTGATTACCTGTTGCATCTCAGTAAAGACTTGTAAGGACTCATCAAATACTCTTGTTTTCTTCCCTGTCAGAAATCTAAATACCCTGACCTAAAAGTGACAAAGCAATGTCAAAAATTAAAAAGTTTAACTCAAGCCAAAGGCAGCTCACATGTCTTGTTTTTGTAGCATGAAGTATTTCAGTTGCATGAAGAATTACAGCCACTCCCCCAGCAAAAAGCTGCCTAATATAGTGAGCAGTTTCACAAATCAATTCTTTCAAGCCCTAAAATAAGAAAATAATAAACCTCTGACAAGTAAACATAAAAATCCACATTTTACAACTTTCTGTTTAACAAATTGTCTATTATACATGAGCCTGTCCTTGAATCTGGGCATTTGACTGTGATTCTGTTATTTTCTGTCGTGTATGTCAGGTGTTATGGTGACTGCTGTAACAAAAATAATTATAATATCACACCTTCCTATCTGTTGCCAAGGTGACAAATAGTTTTCCATCAGGTGAAAAAGTTAAGGATATCGGAACAGTCTTGCACTGAAAGAAAAAAAACCTACAATCAAATGGTGTAAGTTACTTCCTTAAAGCTGTCTTGTAGTTGAGCACTAATTTAACAACAAGAAGCAATTATTATTTAATTAATACTCACTGATAAAAAGTCAATTAACCCTTTAAGCCCCAATAGTGACAAGCATCTATTTTCTTCTTACCGTATCATTACTTGATCAAACATACAGGTCATGAAAATTAAAGGGAAGGGTTCATGGTTTAGCGCATACTCATGAATCTAAATGCTGTTTTTCACCTGTGTACGTTGTAGCGAGTACGCAAGCAATATTATTCCATAACATTGTTAAAGAACCAATCAGAAGCGAGTAGATAGCTCGGGTGTGAAATTTTCTTGCCAGAGTTTTGCGTTTAATGATTTCTCAACTATCTGCACGCACCCGTGACAGCCATTTGACTAAAGCGCGTGCAAATAGCGGGAAATTCATCAACCATGGAATAAAATCTTCGGGTCAACAATAAATTCAACGTTGGCAGTGTTGGTGCAATCCACTAATATTTCCTGTGAATTTAGTCCTCTGCCGTTCTACGTGGGCTTACTATAATATGTGATCGCTGAGATACATGTGAGTGGGATTATTAACAGATAGTTACTAATAAATCGGAAAAAAGTAATTTGATTCATGCACATGCGCAAAGGCGTGAACCTGTCCCTTTAAGCAAATGATCACTAAAGATGAGGTGTCTCGATGTGTAAGCAAATTCTCCCAACTAGTACCGTACAAAATATATGGAGAACACTAAGGAGAATATGCATGTTGATACTGGTGCTTAAAGGGTTAACAAAAACACAATTACACCCATCCGATGCTCTGACTACTGAGCTACTGTGTGACTTAAGGTAAGCTCGGCTATTGTTTTCTAGGTTCCAAGTCAACGCGCTTTCGTTGTCGTTAATAAATTTCACTCACCATAATAAATTCGAAGAGGTCGGTATCAGTTTTGTATTCAAAATCAACATTCTTCGGAAAACCAAGATCGTTCTTCACACCAGACCAGTATTCCACCATGCCTGCTTCATCAGCTGATACAGCAACATCATAGACTGCATTGTACTGTAAAACAAACATCAGAGCTTGCATCATCAGCTGATACAGTAACATTACAAACTGCAAACAGTAACCATACTGTAAAAAAAATACCAGCCTGCTTCATCAGCTCATATCATCAATATCATAGACTGCACTCTACTGCAAAACGAAAATTACAGCCCTTTTTCCCAGCTGATACGGCAACTGCTTTTTACTGTGAACCACAACTCACAACTCTTAACCATAAGGTTAGCTTACCAAGAGACCTGTACAACACCCTCAGGAGAGAGAATCGCAACAAACCACACCGTGCAACTAGGACTATTCTTAAATTCTTGGAGCTTTACCTTTAACCATTAACTGATTTGCTTCTATAAAACATGAAGTCATCCTTTGTTTTCGTAAAAGGACCTCTTGATTTACGAAAACATTGAAATGGCTGTGCACACTGATTTGTTTTACAATGCAATTCGAACCCTTTAAGTATGTCATGTGTTCCAGTAGACGTTTTATTCCAGATCAAAAGTTTCCAGTGGAGGATATTTTATCCAATTTGTAAGTATGTCTACAACCAAAAAGGTCTGAATTAATTAAAAGTAATATGGGCAACATTTTCATGCAACTTGGCATGCAACAACTATAGCATTGCAAGTTGAGATTGTTTGTTGTGCATATGGCCACCTTCCACGAGAAGTTTCTAAGTTGCAGAAAGTAGATCAGTGCCTTCATCTACTTTTTGCAACATAAAAATCTGTTCAGCGGGAGATGGTAAGGTGTGAACAACAAACAATCTCAACTTGCAATACAATTACATGGTAGCATTGCAAGTTGCACGAAAAAGTTGCCTGTATTACATGTACTTGGCCTTAAGCCTGGCTAAAATATACCTTAATAAATGTAACAGGTTTAGTGTGAAGATTCAGTGTGTGAAGGGGTGTGCTTGTTCCTCTTCCATCATAGATGTAAATCACTCCTGTTTCTTTCTCAGAGCTGCAACAAATCAAAGGGACAGAGTTACATGTAACTCCTTGGTCAAGAGAGATTCTCCATGGATGCTCTCTAAAACATTTCTTACAATCTATAAGGGGCTAGTACATGAAACTCATATGGGAATGAAGGACGTGCACACATTTGGGGATGCACATGTAGTAACACAAGATCTGAAACATCAAGCCAGACATCAAGGATGCAGGCATGCAAGACCTGGGACCTATAAATTGTGACACTGGTTGTGAGCTCCCAAGATCAGGCAATGGCTAACTACAAATTCGAGAGTGATAACCTACAAGATAACCCAAAAGCTTATAAGATCAGGCACCTAGGCCACACAGTGGAGGGAAAGAAACAGAATCTTGCACCAGGGATGAAACATCGGGGATGGCGAAGGTTGGGAATGTCGGAGCACATGATTGGGGAGTCAGAAAATGAAACTGGGGACTATTTTCACAGCGATGGCTAACCACAAATCCAAGAGTGATGACCAACAAGATAACCCAAAAGCTCATACATTTAAAACCATAATTTATTAATAAACCAAGGGAACTAGTGCTTTGGATAGCCAATCATGTTGATACTGTATGTCAGTTATTTACTTGCACATAAATCTAAGTCAAAAATTTAAATGTTAGTCCTTGTACAAGTTAACGTTTACTATGGCACACTGCAGTTGCAATCAGGATATAAAGAATTGTCTTGAGCTCATCAGGTAAGTGTGCACAACACATTAATATGCAGAGACTAGTCATACAAACAATTGATGATATGACATCATTGCTTATAAATGTTGATTTCTGGAGTTATAACATTTTTGTTGACTCCAGAACTGTTTTCTGTGCAACTCAAAAACCCACGTCTAGCAATTTAAATAAATATTAAATAAATAAATAAATAAATAAATAAATAAATAGGGATTAGCAGTGGATCACTAGCCAAGGCGGCTCTTCTGACACTCTTCTTTCAATTTATTTTTATTTTGATACTATGTACTAGATACCAGATAGATGCAATCTGAAACTTCAAGAAAAGAAAATGACCAGCTGGGTTTATGAAGCTTAATGGTGCCCATGTGAATGACAAAATCATTGTAAAGTTAATGTTTAATCCCTTAAGCCCCAATAGTGATCAGCATCAAATTTCTCCTCATCATATCAGTACAGTATAATGCAAAAAAGCCATGAGAATTGGGGAAACTAAATGATCACCAAATATGAATTGTCTTGATGTCTTAAGAAGTTCTCTCAATTAGTACTCAATGAAATGCACTGAGACCAGTAAGGAGAATTCTAATAATGATACCGAGGCTTAAGGAGTTAACAAGGGACCTGATTCCTTACCATGCTACAGTGGCCACAGCAGCTCCAGGAGGGAAAATCCATTCACACTGCCCTGGTACATACTGTAATCTCAACATGTTTATCATATCTAGCAAAGAAGCAAAGAAATTAATTTAAGGTCTTCAGTAAGTTAAAAAATTTCAAATTATATGTCAAGGTTTCAATTAAGTGTTGGAGAATTTACTGGCTAGCCACCATCCACTAGTTGTCATTTAATTGGCAAATAAGCCATTTGAAATTTATTTAGTCAAGTCAGGGTTGTCCCTAACAGCCAGCAGCTGGCAGAATTAACCGGCTAAATGGATTGTTTGTGTCGGGTACTTTTGTGATATATACATTTTTTTAAAGACAAATTATTTGTCCCTTTACTGGTGCAGATATATGAAAATGAAACTTATTTCCCATTGCAGTTTATTGACTTAAGAATAATCTGGCTGGCACAGAGATACACGATTATTAGTTCATTACATTGAGTTCTGGGAATATCATGTAGAAAACCACTGAAAGTATGAGTTTATACAAATAAAATTGAAAAGTTATGATTACTTTTGGAACTGACATAATTAAATTATTTTGAAATTTGTGCTCAGAATCAAGGAAATTCCGTTTCTGAGGAACTTAAAATGTAAAAATTTCCTGGGTGAGCATGCCCCAAGACCCCCCTAGAAGGGATTGCCCGCGGCGCTCAATAATCACTATCTGGCTACTTAGAAATTTTTCCCAGCTACTTGAAAAGTTGTGGACAAGCCTGTCAAGTATGCGAGGTTTCCATCCCTGGAGCAAACTGTTTGGCTGAAAAGTCCATCTATAGTTCACATTAGTTTCAGGTTGCACATTACATACAGTATGTGGAAGATTCTCAGTTGGCACAATGCTTTGTGTGTGTGGCAGGAAAATGTGGGCTGTCACCCAACGATTTGGCCTCCCACAGACAAAATAATACTATTTTAATATGTAAACTAATTGGGGACACACTACATGTATATACTTGCTGCTTCCTTCACACTTAACTTAATTTTTTTCTTTTTATTATACGTTATTATAGTTTAATATTTTTCTCAAAATCTTGTAAATATTAGTAGTTCTCTTTTAGTCGGAGAGCAGTTTTCATACGGGAATTCAGTTTCCCCCTATTACTTTCCTTTACCTACTGTCCTTTTATTTATTTATTTATTTATTTTTCTCCTTTATTATGTCTTGTACAGTTGGTATAAAGTATTATTAAACTTAACTTAAACTTAAACTTAAACTTAAACTTAAACTTAAACTTATGGTTTGACCCCCCAGCAGGCTAGGGCTGATGCATGTAAACTGTTCACTGCAAGAGAAATGCCTGAAAATTCCAATCTTACCAAAATTAACAACATCAAAGACTTTGAGTGATTTATCCTCAGCTGTTGAGCACATGACCTGTCCATCAGCACTCGCAGCAATACAGTGAATAACTCCTGCGGTAAATATAATAAAATGGCATACACATCAATGACTAAGTAACTTAGCAGGTATATTTAAGGCATATTTCTTATTCATAACTGCATCTTTCAATAAAACTCAACCGATGGTTTTATTTTTCATTGCTGCCATCACTCTAGAGTGTGTCTCAAGATACAAAGTTCTGTATACCACAGATTAAAAAATAACAGCTTCCTGGACGTACTACCTCCCCAGAAGTAACATTAACTTTGGGATGTTTTTAACTTAGTAATTACTATTAATAGGTACAGGTGCTTATAGTAATTATAGTTCAATTATCATTATCAGTTGACGTTACTCTTTTTAAAAGTTTTATAATCATTTTACAATAGGCAATCAAAATTAAACGCAAATTTTATGCTGCAATACTTCCAGCTTTTAAGGCTTCACGCACAACGCAAGTCACATCGCGCGCTACGAGAATCGCGCAGTGCGCGATGAGTGCGATTCGCGTCTTGCGAGGGGTTGGTAACTTACCTTTGAGCGGTACTGTAACAATGCACCCCTTGCTACCCCTCCATGAAGGAATGGTAATGTTCATTGTCTTTTTGACAAGCATCTAATTTCTCCTTAAAATGCCATTACTTGATGAAAAATTCAGGTCATAAGAACAAAGGAAATGATCACCAAAGATATAATTTCTTGACTCCCCAGTTAGTGCCATGAGAAATAATTATATGGGCCATTCCACCGTTACGGACATTACATTCAGACAACATTTTTCAACTTTAGACTTCTGCTGTGCACAGGACATGCACAGTTTTGCTACATGTATTTGCTGTTAAACACAATGTACTTTAGAGACCTCTCTCTTATTTGGTAAAAATAAATTTTAAGTTTTTGTTCTAAGCTACCTGTAATTGTGATTGAAAGGTCTGTTACGGACATTACAACTAAAACAACCACCAATTTGAATTCAGACTTTTAAAGGTAAATTCCTGTGATTTGTGAGACATTTTCAGGGGACAGGTATTTTATGATGATTGGCAGTTAGTCAAAGTCTCTTAATAATGAAGTTAATTTTCACCAAGTTTATTCTGCTTTGTACAATTTGTGAAATTGTTGTGTTACGGACATTACACAAAACGTTACGGACATTACCTGCTGTGAATTTGACTATCAAAATAACATGCTAAAAAGTATCTTGTACAATGTACATCTATTTTCAATTGGTTTATTTGTACTTTAATTGACTGGATCCCTTCTAAGATAATAACAAAAAGTTGTTAACTTTTGCAAGCTCTCAGAAAAAAACATGTGATATTTTTGTGACAATTCAAGAAGTCCTACATGGAGTACTAACCAGAGTTTTTCAGGTTTTTCCTGACCAGTTTATTCACCTCTTGGGCAAAAAGCAACCAAAAAATTTCTGGGATCAAACTTCTTTCCACTAACATTTTGTAGTTATCTGATCCAGGACCCCTGGAATGTTTTTATTTCATTTTTGTGCTGTTTTCATGATGGTTGTTACGGACATTACGTTACGGACATGTATCTTTCAGCTGTTTTTCTAAGTAACAAAGTTAGTTGAAATAAAATAATAAAGGCTGAGATGATGACCTGAGCGAACTAAAAGAGCAGCAGAAGTGATATAACCAGCAGATTTAAATCCTGCTCAAGACAGGAAAAAAGGGGCATTTTTTGTTGTGGACATTACATAATGAGCACACAGATTTCAACCAGTTAAAAGTCATGAAGTAATTCTCAAAAGCTGGAATTATTATACTCTAGTGAAAACTAGTTAAGAGCTACTAATATATCAGTGTCAGTGCTCTGGTTCAATTGTGGTCTGTTCACAATTTTCTTATGAAGTTCTGTCTTTGGCCATTCCTTTTTCTATGCTTTTTGAGTTATGAAGTGTTAGACCTCCCACGGGATGTGCATGGCTAGAACTGATTGCGACATATATGTTTTGAATACACTGATGTTTAGTCTCTTTGATGGTGTAGAATTTACTCAAGAAAAATTGATTTGAAAAATTACCATTTTTTCACCTCTCATGTGGAATGGCCCATATGGTGAATATGCAATTGTCAGTACTGGGGCTTAAAAAGTTAACAGTCAGCTTTAACAAGCAATCTGACAAGACTTGAGACAAGACTTGAGACAAGACTTTTTTCACTCTTACCCAGATGTGCTTTGAAATGCTTGACAAAGTCAATTCCCTCCTCTTGCTTTTTCCAGAACTTGACATGGCCATCACAACTTGCCGTAATGATAAAGTCTGTTCTGTGAACATGACATGTAAAATGCAATTAGCTACATTGTACCTGTGTAGTAAAAAATAATGACGGACACTTGCAAACCAAATTTGATTGTAACAGCAAACTGAGTTTCAGCAAACTTTTAATTGACATGTGATGTCAGAGTTTCAAAGAGCTTTTGCATCAATACTGGGTAACATGTTATTCTTGTTCAAAATCCATCACTAAACATGCAAAGAAAGCTGAATATAGCAAAGGTTGTGGTTGTCTTCCCACAAAGTCATTATGACCACCTTCCCAAAATACCAAAATGTTCTTAGCATATGTAGTCACTATATATAGTTAAAACCTTCATGGACAACCACCTCTCATAAGCAGCCACTTTTTGGGCTGCAGTTTAAATTTTTTTATTGTTGAAAACCTCTGGTAAGCGACCGCTCAACATAGGATCCCATCTCACTGGGTGCAAATTCTGTAGAGTGGCACTGTACATACTTGTTATACCTGGTCTTCGCTAGAGTTGAATGCATTAATTTTGAAAGTTCTCTCAATTTGGGAATACTGTAAAAGAGATATTACATTTCATTTGCAGTACACGTCAGTTTGTGCACGGGCTGTTGAAAGTAAACCTTTGAAACTAGCTAAACTAAAATGTCAAAAGTTTGACTCCCCATAGTTTGACAATTGTAAGCGACCACCTTCCATAAACAACCACTTAATATATTTTAACATTTTAGGTGATCATCTATGAGAGGTACAACTGTATGTGGCTTAGGATATTTGGATTTGGATACAGAGCACTCAAATATTCTTTTGATGAGAATATCCAACAAAAGTTAAAAAAATATTAATAAATTATAAGACATGTTTATCAATAAAGGTTTACCAAAGCACAGACAAGCAAAAACAAATGATAAAAATCAACACTTTGGAGCAATCATAACACCATTGTCAAGATAACTGACAAAATGTAAATTTAATTTTGATGTAAATTTAACTTACAAAATGAAAATGTAATTTTTGCTCTGTCTATTAATTTAATGTAATGAAAGTAATAATGATAATGTAGTGAAATTAATTTAATTAGTAGTGAAAGTTCACTTGAGATCGATTGGCATCGTGGTGACTCCGAGACGTTGGTTTTTATTGTTTGTTTTTGCTTGTCTACAATGTGTGCTATGATAATATAATTGTGATATAAAACAAACTTACACAGTGACCAGTATGTGTGAAATCACATCTCTGTGCATAAAACTCTTCTCATAGGACTCAGCAGATGGAATATTTTCCAAGTAGACTTTTTCAAATTCTAAAACTAGAATTTAGACAAAAACCAACAAGTTATGATAACTTACATATACATGTATTACTGCATCTTACGTGTAAGTGGTCCCCGTCAACCAGCATTTTTTTTATATATATCAATTTCCAAGTACTTTAGAGAAGTCTTTTAATTAATGCAAAGCGGTTTTCAAACCCAGAAATTATCTTGACTCAACCTGTTACATTTAACCCTGTGTTAAATGTTGTCCAAGCTAGGTTTCTCACTCTCCTGTTTAAAAGCGATATCACTGAGCACTAATTTTCCATGACAATTTGAAAGCAGCCAAAGTCAAATTGTTACGTGAAAATAATTTACTGGAATCTGTGTCATTACGGATTAAAAAGACTTAAAAATTGACACCTATCCTGGGTTAGATTAACCGTGCTTTGGTGTGTGCAAGTGAAACACTTCAATTGAATTAGAACTGAGTTGATGTAAGGTAGATTCAGGCCACTGTAAAATGATTCAAAAGCTGACATTTTAAGAACTATAAGAGAACTAGCCTTACAACCCACAGGAATGCATTTTTAGCTTTTTTAACCTTTCAGAAATGTAATTTCTTAGCATCTTAGGATAGAATTTTTTACCTTTTTTTGAAAAAAACCTTTTTAATTTGTAATTTTTTAATATTGCGTGGTTCCAGAAAATATCCAAACCCCCACTATAGAGGGTCATTGGAAATTCTGAGGAGGAGGGAGGTCTTTATGGCCAAAATTTTAAAAGGAATATATACGAACCTAAACTGGAATTTCAAGAGGGGTGGAGGGTTCAAACCAAAAAAACCCTCTGTGGGGGGAGTATGGATATTTTCTGTAACAACACATTCTATACATTTAATGTATACTTGTAGATGCAGGGCCCCTTTGGATACCAGCCTTCGAGCATTCTCTCTCTATGAGAGCGAGTGGAGGACTTTCATGTAATTTATACGAAGTAAATGGTTTGAACCCAGGAGCCATGTCGTAGCTTTGTTATGTATGATTGCAGGTGAGAGTTATCCTGAAAAGGACTGTTAGTGATAGTGACTAAGACGACTTGTAGGGTCATGATCAGGGTCATACACCACCTGCTGCTTTAACCCTTTCAGCCCTGATATGAAAATGCATATTCTCCTTTCTGTTCTTCATACATTTCTTATGGAACTAGTAAGGAGAATTTGTCTGAATGTCAAGACATTTCATCCTTGGTGATCACTTTCTTTATTCTCATCACTTGAATATTTGAACAAGTAGTAATAATGTTAAAAGACATTTCATTTTCATCACTGTTATAGGGCTTAAAGGGATAAGGATTATTGGTTTTGAGTGGTAATTAACAAATGAAAGGAAGGGGAAGAGAATGTGGTTTTCTTTTCCTTCGGGAGACCAACCTAAGAGGCACAAGGGCTCCCTGAAATTTTTTTTAACTACAGCCTTGATTGATTTGCCATGACTGAAAGATGTCTAATAATTTGCATTTCCAGCACAAAAGAAATGAAATAAGGGAATTTTCATTTCTCACCCCAAAAGGAAGAGAGGAAGGTGACACTCCTTTAATTTCCTAGTGAAGCTTTCTGTATGATTGTGTGCTTACACTGTGAGAGGACATTTTTGGAATTTGCACCAATTAAAGTATTGTCAACAGATGGGAAAGTGAAGGTGTAGCAGTGAATTGGTCATCAAGTAGGACTTTTGATCAGATGATTGTGAGATCAGAAGGTTGGTGGTTCGAGAATTGGTCTCTGCATTGTATGGTGTTGTTCCCTTGCACAAGAAACTTTACTTCACAGCTGTGTAAATGGATACCGGCTAACTGGAACTGTGTAAATGGATACCGGCTAACTATTAGGGAATCCTATTAGAAAAGCTGGGGTGTAAACTGTGATGGACTGGCATTCCATCCAGGGAGGACTAGTGATACTTCTAGTCCCTTCATGCTTAAAGGAAACTATGTCACGGCATTTTCATTCATTTTTCTGATCTTACAAAATTATTTTCTCATTAAAGGAAACCTCAAAATAATAGTTTCCTAAGGTAGAAAAACACCAAAGAAGTAATAATTAACCAAAACTAAACAAGGATGGTTACGACTGAGGGAGATTAAGACGGATTACGAATGACAAACTTGAAAAAACTTGCCAGCTTTTTCAAGTTGCGTTATCTGTGACGTAGCTCCTTTAAGAAACCGGAATTAACGTTCATTTCAGTGGATTTGACTCAAGAATTGACTCACAAATGGGAAAGAAACAAAAGCCTTTCACTATTAACATCATTAGCTACTGTTTCCCCCTTAGTCCAGTTTATTGCCCATACCCATTTAAGACTTATATTCCTGGCCTGGCATGCATGAGTGAGACAATGACAACCGGCGGCAAGAAAGTCATGCTAGCCCACATATAAGCCACTAATAACATTACAATCCTATATGAATATATACATCAACTGATTAACGCACCTACCTCCACTAACACACACTTTCCTTCACTTGTACTCACTTGCCTTCATTTGTACTCACTTTCCTTCAGTTCTCCTCACTTCCCTTCACTTGTACTCACTTACCTTCACATTAGTGCCCTATATGTGGGCGACCCTGACGTTCTGGCCCAACTGGCCGTGAACGATTGACCCCCGCTCTGATCTTCCGATTTATCATGGAATAATTACCTCTTTTCTTTTTCGGTTTAGGCGGAGGAGCTGGCATAGGACCAATTAATTCGTCATCTTCTTCTTCATCGCTGTTATTTGTGGCGTTTAGAGCACGTTTTCTGCTATCTACGTCCGCCATTTTGAAAAAGTTATGAAATCATGCTGGTCAGAGCTCTTGACTATGTGAGTATGCGCACAAGGGTTCTGACACCCAGGGGAAATCATCATATTTACACTATCCCACGTTAATCAATGATGATGATATCAAGTCTCAGTAAATGAGAAGAACAATCACTTCTCTGCTTTCAATTTAGGGTCGGTATCTTTGCCAAAACAACTCTACCCGCCATGGCATGTTGCGTTTAACAGCCCCGTGTGGTATGGTCAAAGGTAGAAGAAACTGAAATTGATGGGGGACATCTCGTGCGAGTACTGTTGGAGGCATACAAGTTTGTGTTTTGACTAGTACAGTCATGATTTAGAAGGCCTAGCTTCGCCACACGACTGTGAAAATGGGAGAACGAATTTGAATCACACCTTAAAGGACCATGGAAGGGCTTGAGAGCTCCACGGCGGCTTACCGCACAGAAAGCGAGGGAAGTACAACAAGCGAAGACCGAGACCTTTCGCTTCGTGCGTTTTTGCAGAGAGAGTCGCTCGGACATCTCACCGCTTTGTTCCCAGACGATGTATCTCTCAGCTATTTTCAAGCGCTCACCGAGGACGATTTGGAACACGAATACAACGTTAAAGATGACAAGGAAAGAGAACTTTTAATGCACTCCATTTTCAAACTGCGGGAAGAGTTTTCAGCAGACGAGGTATGTAACATGTGTTTGCGGCATTTTCAGCAATTGTCGAATTTTCTGTTTAGACCGACCTACGACTTACATTTTAGCCAGGTAATTCACTGAAGTCCTACATTTTAGCTCCAACTGTTCTTACAAATATTCTTTATTTTTTAAAGGTTTATTATTTTTGTTTGTCTCATGGTAAATACATTTTCGTGTTTCCTAGGCCGACAACACGGCAGGAAACAGCGCGATACCAAAATAATAATTTTGAAGAATATAATTGGTTTGAAACACCTCTGGTCTGGCGTGCTTATCTTTTCTGATCATACAAAAATTTGCTCTACTTTAGACTCGGTATTTCACAGAACCTTCTTTCAGTTTTATTTGATTTATTCCATTGTATGTTTAAGCGTATATTACTGTTCTTACAGTATTGGCTTTGGTCTCGACATTTCGAGCTCAAATCGTGGTTGCCATCTGGCCAGACTAGGTGTTTCTTGATGCATAAAGATCAAGCACGTTTTTCCTAAAACAATTCAACATGGCCAGATACTGTAATCTGATGTCTACTTTCTTCTGACAAGCGCGCGCGAAATTTTGGCATAACTGCAATTGATTCCCCCAAGTTTTATTATTGGTTGTGCCATTTCCTTTGCTCATTTCCGTCGCTCGGGGCGTGCATTTGTACCCCAGAGAATGCCTCTTTGTTGTGATCTATTTATTGCTGTCATATAGTCAACATGCAATTTCAACCATGCACATTTTGGCATACAGTAATTCTAAAGTGTCATGCTTCACATAAAAGCTGTAACTCGTAAAACTTATTCAACCGCGAAAAATTCTGTCTCGACTCCAGTTGTAAACAACCGCTATAAATAGTCAAGAAACGCTCTTTAGTATAAAAAGGCTATGGTATGGCATTCAAAGGTGGAAAATTATTTAGGTGGATTAAGCAAAACGCTTTCCCTTCACATCGCGGAATGGTATGTACAAACACAAAGTGCAGACAAGATTAGGTTGAGATCGAGTGGGATGAATTATTATGCAAATTACACTGTACATTGACACCACTCATCTAGTTAGGATCGGAATAATTTTCATTTTAATTTTAATAGAGAAGCTAGTTGCTTGGTTGTTCCATTTAAATATTTTGATTATTTTTAAGATTAGAGGAAAACATGATAAAAAACTTCCTAATTTCAGGATTTTATTAATTTTGTTGTTTTTCTTAGACATCAAATATACATAAATGTTCAATTTTGTGAAGCCTGATCATGCAAATAATAAAAAGACCATTGTTCATAAAACAAACCTTTTGTTAGTATAGAGTCATTCACAAAAGCTAATATTGCCTTCGTTTGGCCTAAATTTACTTTTGGTAGTGTAAAGGTACACCCAGAAACAAAGAAAATCAGATTCCTTTTTTAAATGTACCATGGGACATTTGAACTGCACATTTGCCCCTGCTCTGGGGCATTTATAGTTCACTTTAAATAAAGGCTAATGCCTTTGGGTTTGCTGGGGAGGAATGGGGGGGGGGGGGGGCATGGACACTCCTGGAAACAATTGACACATTAGATAATCATCTGCTAGATAAACCTCTAGGATTACTTGAACTGCTTGAAAATTGAAAAGGCTTAAGATACACAGTTCCGCTCTATGAACAGAGCAACAGCAACTTTTTTCAAACCTGAAAACCACCGAAGTGGCAGATGCAGTTAACATCTTTGCAAAGAAATCTGTATACTATAATCTTAATTCTCAGAATTGTCCCAGTGACCATTCCTGAATTTCAAAGGTTCCATCTCATGTACTCCCTTTTTAGAGACAATTTGAATGTTTCTTTTTTGCTAATAAGCTTATCACTGAAATGAAGTCACAGATGCCTAGGGGTATACTTATGCTTGGCCCCTGGGATGGCTTACCCCTCAAGGAGGGGGGAATAGACAGGGATGGGCACCACTCATCAAGAGATATAGAAAGGGCCAAGGTCTGCACATTCCTTCATAAAAAAGAGAGATGAAAAATTCTGTTTAGACCTGTTTACGTGGTTTGACAGATCCTGTTTGTGGGCTTCTGACCTTCATAAACGAGTTTGAACAAGAGAAATATCAACCTTAGCACAATATTACATTGGGTGGGAAGACAAGCTTCCTTCTTTTATTTTACATTAAGTGATTCAGAAAAAAATTTGAGTGCAGCGAAAACCCATTAAAATGGCCACCAAAGGAAGTTGGAAATTTAAGTGTGTTAAACTAGAGTGGTAAAGTAGTTTTTTAGATGTGAATTGGAGCCTTGAATCCTGTTACATAATCACTTTGCTAAGCAAAAACATCATGTGTATTAGTAGTGAGCAAATCATACAAGCCTGTATTTCTCCATGTAAATAATCTAGTAAATAATTTGGCATGAGGAAATGCACAGGTATTTGACGTAACATCTGTTCTAGGCTTGGATAAATTCTGCCGACATAATTTTGAGCAGAATAAGCAATTCTTGAAGTGAGCATTCTGCTGGCAGAATAAGGCATTTTCAAGCAGAATTTGAGCAGAATAATGGAAAATCAGTGACACTAATGATATGCATAACAGTTGTAAGAAAAATTGAAAACTAAATACAAAACAAATGGAAAAATACCTTGTGATGAAAGTGGTTATTAGCTAAAACACACTCATGTAATTCACTGTTTTGTCTAATACTAGTGATAAAAAGTAAGATGAATATCTAATTAGTATTTAGGGTTAGGTGCAGGCTCCTTTCCACATTTGCGAAAATAGATAAGGCCCAAAGGGCCGAAAATTTTCGGGTACCGAGCAGAATTCGAGCGGAATTAGGGTTTCTGAGCAGAATTTCGAGCAGAATAAGTGATTTTTGTGAGCATTGCTGGCAGGCAGAATAAGCCATTTTACAAACAGAATTTATCCAAGCCTTATCTGTTCCCAAGAAGTGAACAATATTCCAAGAATCTGTGAGCTTCAAGGAACTCATAATGTCCAAGGACAAATACCTGATCATGCATATTTTTAAAACAAATGTTGTTTTTTGCTTTAAGTGGTGCCTGTGTGAAAAACATTAATTGCAAAGGCAGTTGCCTTTTTACTTTTTTTTTACTTTTTGTCTGTTACAAGAACAAGACACTCTCCACTTGAATTTCTGAAAAAAAGTTAAATTTTTGATATGATGTTGTTCAATGCAAGTTTTGGAAACTAGGAATTATGTCTCAGTTTTAGCCAGGGCACATTCCGTCATGTGATGTACTTTGACTAGTTGAATGCATTGCATGCAAAGATATTTGATTGATTATAACAAATTGTAAATTTTGTTTTTCCACTGCAGTCTGACTCTGAACTTGACAACAGTACGGACTTAAATTCAGAAGTATTCTCGTCTTTGCCACGTAATTTCAAGCTCAATCGTTCAAGGTTCTCAGATGAATTTGGAGATGGAAGAGCCAAGAGGAGAGAGAGTTTTGGCTTTCCTTCATCAAGGCTTGATGAGACGTCTAATTTGTTGCGCATGAGGGCAAATCCATCCCTGGGAAGCTCTGAACCCAACCTCACTGGAAGCTGTGTAAGTGAGCTGCTGGTACATAGAGCATATGTAAACAATTCTCACTGACCTCACCTCTACTTCTGTAACGAGAATGGGCGCCTTTATAGAATCTACTGCTCTTAAAGAAATGTATAGGAAAATTTACATGTAGGATGGGGAAGAAAAATTTTTAGGGTGGGGAACTGTTTTAGAGTGCCTTTGGGAAGGTATACAGATAAGACCAAGAGGAAAGGGGAAACTGTCACAAAAATTGTTGTTCATTGACCAGTTAAGTTTTCACAGGTACAGTAATTTTTGTTGCAATATTCAGCGAGACAGGTACATTGAACAGAAAACTGAGAAAGGGATAATTTTTAATTCAGAAAATTGTGTATTGTATTTGTCCATTTATTTCAATATGTGACCATCGAATTTACTAAAAGTAGGCAGGGCCCGAAATTGCGCCTAATACAGGCACCAATGCGCCTAAATTTCCTGTGTGGCGACCAAATCCTGAAAATTAGTCACCAAATTGGCAACTACAATTCTTCATCACACCCTGCCTGAAGACCTTGGGAATTTTTGAAACCGTGTAAATCAAAATCTGTGGCAGTGATAGGCATTCAAGCATGCTAGTTTCAGAAAATCGGCACTTGTTCCACAAAGAAAATCTGTCGCTGGACGCCATCTTGGATTTCAAGTACTTGCGTTGTATATGGCCACTTCTAGAGTCCCTTCTTCATATATGGAAAAGTGAAAGCACAATAAGTTACAATGGCTGCCATTTATCACAAAGGTGAAGAAAGCATTAAGAAATGAAAATAAAAATTGCTCGCACGTTTTGTAGGGGGCAATTTTGGAAAACTATTTTTAGGAGCAGTTTTTTCTCAATTTGAAAGGAAAGGTCTTCACGATTCTTTGATTTGTACTTTATGAAAATGAAATGGAATTTTGAAGCATACATTCACTTTACTTTGAGTCGGATGCTTTGAGAGGGGGCAAGAGTACTGCAGTGTTTTTGCAGCTGTTTGAGAACTGTTTGAATGAATTAAAGCTGGCTGTTTTGGTACAATCTTTCCTGATATAATTCTCTTTGTTAACTTATCAAGTTAAACTTATTTTTCTTTAATTTGGATGTTTGTAATGCATCCTAGCATCATTCTGGAGGGTCTAACTCTTCAATATAACAGAATAAAATCTTTTTCTTTTTATTTTAAAAAAACTGGGGACTAGCTTTTTGGTATTGGTGACTACTTTGAAATATTTAGGAGCCAAGTGGCTCCTTGAAAAAAAAGTTAATTTTGTGCCCTGGTAGGATGGGCCACATAATTACACGTATTTCAATTAATGCACGTGATAATTAAAAAGTAAGACAGGGGACATGATTCACCACCCCGCATTTTTGTTATGACAAGAAAACGAAATACAGGCTTGTCCCTAACGGCCGGCTGCCGGCAGAATTAACCGGCTACTTGGGTCCTTTGTACCGGCTACTTTTGTGATATATATCTTTTTAAAGACAAATTATTAGTTTATTACATTGAGTTCTGGGAATTACATGAAGAAAACCACTGAAGGTATGAGTTTACAGACTGAAATAAAATTGAAAAGTTTCGTTTACTTTTGGAACTGACATTATTGGAAATTTGTGCTCAGAATCAAGGAAATTCCATTTCTGGGGATTTAAAATGTAAAAATTTCCTAGGGGAGCATGCCTCCAGACCCCCCCTAGAAGGGATCGCCTTCTGCGCTCAATAATCACTTTCCAGCTACTTAGAAATTTTTGTCAGCTGCTTGAAAAGTTGTGGACAACCATGGAGATATGTATTTGCCTTCCATTCTGTGGATTTATTTTCTGGATGCATTTGCAATCATATCCCCTTACCTCATAGGGAATGACGGCTGGTACCTGGATTGTGTTTGTTTCTCTACATTGTTTTTTTCCTCATCTTGTAAGATGGTAGTGACTTTTCGGTGGTACTGTATCATTTCCAGTGTCAATTTAATCTGCTGTTTTGTTGATTTTCAGGGTGACATAAGCCGGAGACCAAGGTATGAATTCAGTGTTTAATTTGTTACCAAATAATAAATCAATGTTGTAGTGAAGTAATAAATTATTGCAATAAAAATATTATTATTCTGTATGCACTACACTGCCTTATAATTATTACTGTACGTACATTGTCACATTGGATTTATACCTCAGGGTAGTGACATGCACTGTCAGTAATAATGTCACTGTGTTATTCTGTTCAAAATGCATTAAATTAAATGAATTCTGGGATGAAATAGTCGAAATTACACTTATAACGCATACAGCTGGTTCAAGCGTGTTCAAGTACCTTACATTTAATGTAATATAACATGCACATTTGTACCTGTCAATGTTACTTTTTGTGCAAGTCATATTTTGCCATACAGTAGTTTATTTGCTTTTCTGCATGACAATTACTTTTTCAACCTTTGGACGCTCTGTATCACTTAGAGTCTTTCAAATTGTCTTTTTCCTTAAAATTAACCTTTTATCAATCGTCACATTTGGTGCCATATGCTAATTTTAATCAAAACGAAACATCTACCTGATAACAAACCGTGTGTACAGATTGTCTGTTCAAAGGAATAAAGGAATATTCTGTGGAGAGGTTATAACCATATTGCTTTTGGTGTGATCACTTCATCAAGCCACTCTCTTGTCTGTGTTTTATAATAATAATGAATTAACATCTGGTTGGGGCTCTTTCCTGCCTGAATTCAAAAGCTTGATCATCATGAATAAAAACATCGTAAGGTTTGTGGTAATACTTTATATAATTATAATATATATACGTGTATATGTTTTGCTAAGCATGGGAATCTAATATCAGCTGCCCTGTAAAAGCTTTTGCTGTTTTTGTTACATGTTAATGTTTGGCCCAGTAAACTGTAAGTGAAAAGATGAATTTTGTTCGACTGGTTTAAGGTAGTGTAAATTGTATCATTCTCTTGTTGTAAGTTCTCTTTATTACTGTTAAGATGTAGATTACCACTGGTAGTAAAAACATGTACCTGTACACAAAGTGCATTTTTTACAGTACTTTTTACAATTGTAATGGTCCAGCATTAAATTGAAAGTTATTTTATGCCATTTTTTTTTAGTTCTTGAATGGCAAATCCAGTTGTATCCAAGGCTAAGATAGTAATTTATATAAACAAAAAACAACAGAGTATTGGTCACTTAAGCAGTGAAGGCCACATTTACTTTGAGTCATTTTTCTTTGCTCGTTTCTGTTTACATTTAGTTGAACGTCTTTTCCGTCTGCTACTTTTTCCTTACTTTCTTTGTCTTCAATATTTGATTTAAAATGGTGAAAACAGCATAAAATAGTAAAAATTTTTCTATACAACTTTTGAAGAATAATTTAACATTAAGTGTTGTTTTTGTTGCAAAAATTTGATCTTTGTCAGATATACACATTCATCAGTCTTACTTATTTTCATGGTTTCCAATGTTTGGTTGATTTGAAGCTTTGTGCTCTAGTTTTTGCTGATATTGAGTACTACACTAAAAGCCATGCATCACAAGGGTTTGCCAATTTTGTGAAACTTTACGATTAATGTTGCACATGAAAATTAGAGCGCATTAAGTGCATTTACTAAGTGACAAAAACTGTGGTCATGGACATGTCAGAGTGTGAAGTCAGTTCTGGACAGGATTTAGTTATAGATTTATTGTATGGCATTTTAATTTGCAAAATACATTCTTTTTTCTTAACTGTCATTGTCTGAATAATTAACATGTTAGTTTTTATGGCTGAATGCTTGCTTGTACAAGACAAATGTAACATTTTTGTGTGTTCTCTTGTGTGGGATAATGGTTGCCCTACTGATAAGATGTTATTTACAATTTAAGTTTCCATTTTTGGAACATTTGTAAAGGTAGTGATATCTTTAAGTTATGAATTTTCTTTGATAAGAGAACAATAGAAATTATTACTCACAGCAGACCACATGTCTGGATCTCTTTTCTTTCTCTGAACACCTTTGTGCAGTTCTTTTAAAATTGCTCTTAAATCCCTCTTGTCAAAAGTCAAAACTAGCAACTTCTTAAAGAAGTCCTGAAGATCTTTTCATCCCCTGAAGGTTAATGCAATTTGCAGTATATTTGAAAGCCATGTCAGAATCCTTTTTTTTTTTTTTACTTCTAGAAGTTTTCAAAGTCATAACAAAAGGCTTCATGTAATGTATAAGTACACTGTATTGTTAGTACTAAGTGGATCCCAACAATATACACCTGTAGAAAATGTCCACTCTTATTTAATTTATTGTTGTAATAGGTGACAACAACAAAGAAGTATTTTTCTGCATATTCATACTACTTGGTCTTTCAAAAGTGAAAGATCTTCATCACTCAAGTTTAGGTTTTTTTCACTGAAGCATCTAAACACTGTGAATGGATTGATCATCATTCCAAATTACTCAGACATGCAAATGTACTGTAGTTTGAGTCAGATTTATTGAATAATTTTGGGCCAGCAAAACGTGCATCTCACATACTATATTCAAGACTTGTTTTCTTTTGAAAATGCTATATGTAAATTGTTTGCCCTCGTTGTTCCAGTTTTATATGATTACATGAGCTTGATGCATCTTAAAGAAATTTCTTTCTACAAGTACATGTTTGAAGAAGGTGCTGTTGAAAAGAAGTTTTGACTTAAAACCATAGCTTATCACTGTGAATGTCCTATAAGAGAATGTGGAACTTGGTTGTGACACATAGAACTGTCATTTTTGTTTTCAAATATAACCAGTCAGATTCAAATATTGTTGTTATGTTAGTGGGGACTAAATTCAAATCACCCGTAATTGTTAGTAGTTCTTTTGTTCTATCATTTCATATGAATTGAAATGATTTATCAACAAGTAATCAGCTGATTGTTACTGTTAATATTCAGCTCCTTTAATGCTGGGACACGGAAAGCAGGGAGAAGTTTTACTACAACAAGCTCTATGCCATCAGGATCCAACAGACCCTATTCACCTTTCTCCTCACCATATTCACAAGGTTTGGAAGTTATGCTAACACTTGTACATTTAGTATGCATTTTTTGTCTCACTAACACATGCACATGTTGTATTTAATGTTGGTGGTTTTGCCAGCAGAAGATTTAACACAAATGTCCTTAAGGACGGTGCCTCCTCTTGTTACTGCGCATATGTTCTGCGCATCTTGGGATATTCAGGTTTTTTAAGGAATTTGCTGACTAATACAATATTTTTGCCTGGTTTATGACTGTGAAAAAAGCAGATCTTAGCAAGGGCTATTAGAATACGAAAAGAAAATTGGGGGTATTGAAGCATTTTTCAGAGATAATTGAGCTTAAATTTGGAAAGAAATTGCCATACATTTTTTGTATTTTAACACTTTTTTAGAATTATGGTTGCTTAATTATCTGTGAAAAATGCTTGGTTACCCACATTTTTCTTTTTGGATTCCAAAAACCCTTGCTAAGATCTGCTTTTCCCCATAATCATAGCCTTTGCAAAAATGCCCCTGTTTTAGGAGGCACCACCATCCTTAATTGATATCATTATTGAGCCTTATTGAGCAGACTCCAGCTCAGTCTATTGCTGTTATAGTTATTAGTTACTGTGCTTTCTGTCAGGTACAGACAGTCCAGTGGGAAGTCCAAGTTTTCACACTTCGTCAAACTGTACCTCAGCTGGAGCTCATTTTGCTTTTTCAAGTGTTAGAAAGTGAGTACCTGCTAAGGGTGTTCTTATTTTTTACGAAACATGACAGAGTGTTTCATCAGGAATTTGATCTCCAAGAATAGAGTTTAAAAAAAAAAAGTGTTAGCAGCTCTGTCTTTGTGGACAAACTCAATGTGTTAGATATCCTAATGAAACACTCTCTAGTGTTTGATAAAAAAAATTGTTTCTAAATAAAGAGAAAATGTAGAAAAAAAATGGTCAAAATCTTTGCTAATAAAGACTGAGTTTAGTGGCAAATTAATTCTTGAGTTTGAGAATATTTTGTGAGGCCCATACCAGATCAAGGATGCAACTCCTTGGTATATCATACTTTTTATCTAAAAGTCTTTGGTATGAGCTGTATCTCTGGTACTGTGTTTTTGCTGAGAGAAGAAACCTGGCTGCACATGGCCTTTCTTCACTCAGAGCCCACTTGTGCAAAGCAAGATTTTAGCAATCTAGGATTGGGATAAACTTCAGAGCACAGATATTAATGTGGATTCCTGTCAAACTTTCTTGCCCTTACACACAAGCAAGACATACAGTATACCTTGGTTAACCCTTTAAGCCCGGATATCAACATGCATTTTCCCCCACTGTTTTTCATATGTTTTTTTATGGTACTACATGGGAGAATTTGCATAAAAGTCAAGTCATCTCATCTTTGATGACCATTTCCTTTGTTCTCATGACCGGCATGTTTGATTGAGTAGTGATATTGTGAGGAGAAATTAGATGCTTGTCACTACTAGGGCTTGAAGGGTTAAGAGGGGGGTTTTCATGGGAGTGTCCTCCTCTAATTAATTTGCTTATTTTTGTGGAATTGACTATCCATGAATTGACATTTGAGAATAGCTTCTAGAAAAGCAGCCCAAAGTCACAAAGAAAGCTCGAGGTGGTTTCCTACAAGAGTAGAGTAGTAATAGAATACAAGTGGTGTTATGTTGGACACTACACGTAGGTCAAGTTCTCTAGGCGAGATAGGTTCCCTGTTACTCAAGTGCATAACTTTTATCTTTATGTTGGTTTGGTGTTTGCTATCCCTGTGTTGATCTGGACAATCATTCCAGTCGGGTAAGGGAGGGGGGGTGGGGGTGGGGGGTAGTGATACAGTACTAGTGGCATTGTGTTACAGACACCACACATAGGTCAACTTCTCTCGGCCAAATAGGTGCCCTGTGACTCAAGTACGGTATATGACTTTTATCTTTACAATGGTTTGGTAACCCTGTGTTGATCTGGACTATCACTCGAGTCGGGAGCTGGGGGTGGGGGGGGGGGGGGGCAGGTGTCGTGATACAGTACTTATCTAGTGGGTGTGTGGGTGGTGTTCTCAGGGTGCTTGGCCCCCTGTGACTCAAGCGTGCCTTTATCTTTGCCTTGGTACAGAGCTGATGTTGCTGGAAGGCGGTGGTCAGTGGCATCTCTGACATCATCATCAGGATATGGGACGCACACTCCTTGTTCATCATCTTACTCTGTGAGTTGAACCGTCCAGTTTTGAATTCAACCAAGACTGCTGAATAAGAATACTTAAGATGGATAAATTTGTGCAGGGTTGAAGTAAACTAGGCACAAATACCAACAGGAAAGCATAAAAATAAGCAATCTTGAATCATGGATAAATAAAAGCCTAGTCACACCTCACAGAAAGATTAATTGCCCAGATCAATCAAACAGAGAGACTTCCTGGAAACAGATCACAACATTGACATATTTTTACTGTGGTTATACTTCTAAGTGTAACTACTGCTATCGTGACATATTCAAATCCCCGTACCAAATCATTTATTATTCTTAACTTTTTTTTTCCAGTCCCTTGCATCATCGCAAGAAAAACTTCATCAGGTAATTCATCTTGTGTACGATTACTGAAATCTCTTGTATTCCAGCTTAAGCTGACCTTCTTGTGATAAGAATAAGACCTGTGCAATTCCTCCAAAGGTTCTCGCAAATGTTATTAATATACATGAACCGACTGGCTTACTATTAACTTGTTAATCAAATAACATTCTGTTTATTAATTAATACTTCATGGGAGAAAAAAAATGAACCCCATCTTATCTCAGGAAACCTTTCTTTTATGTTGCTTCTTTGTATGAATACATATAATTTTTATGGGTTTACATGTGTGCAGGAGTTTATAACAACTATGTGTTTTTGAACACAGTTGCAGATTGGTTTACCTTATAGCGATGAGTATAACTATGGAGCGCATTTTAGGTAATACAATTTAAATAATTAATGATGTCAACTCAGGTGATTGTGCTACTTTTGTTCATAGTGAAATTATGAATATATGAAGTTCATAGTCTTTCTTTGAAAAAAAAATTTCCAGCTTACACTTTAGGCCACTAGCTGCTCAACTGTCAGAAAAAGGAAAAAATGCTTCTGATGACCTGTCTGTCGCTCCAGGAAGAGTTTGAAATTGAGAAATACAAAATGTATTTTGTGGATTCATTAAGTGGTGGTAATTCTTGAGAGTGAAAATTTGAGAAAGTGACTCAGAGATAACTTGTGGAAATGCATGGCCAAAGGCAACCGTTTTTGTAGCTGTTTTGAGTTCTCCCAGTTTTTGCCAGTGCCTGCAAAGAAAGGTTCCTTTTTCTTTCATGAAATAAAAACATAAAAGCATTTTCTGTGTTTCCTTAGCATAGTAATGAGTGGATTTCAACCAATCACAGTTTAAGGAGTGTTGTATATTTCAGAAAATTTAGAAATGGTCCCAACCCTTAATTTTACTCAACACACTTTTTTCAACTGAGAGTTGTCCTGTAGCATTGTCATGACCATACACTTGTATCATCGTTGAAGTGAATGTTTGGTTATTTTTTGTTTACTTTGTGTTGTTTTGCTGTCATTTAAGTGCTGACAGTGATCAGGATGATGACGCTGGGGGTCACAGGTCACCCAAGCCTAGGCAAAGGTCAAGAAGCCTCAGGTAAAACAACACTTCCTGTACTTCACGTCTCCTCGCCCCAGTCAAATCTTTAGTAAAAACCCACTCAAAATGTGCCAGCAGCATTTTTACACTGTCCAGTCTATTATTTTCCAGTTACTTCACAGCTAATTTTCCCCAGGACACCCTCACAGGCAAGAGGTCCTGACCCTTGCTGTCATCTACTCCTATTATGATGCCTACTACTGCAAAACATTTTGAAAGGGCTGTTATTAAACAGTCACCCTTCGAGAATGGCTAACTGGTCACCTTGAAATCCCTTACTCAGGACTTCAAAAACGCAAAATTCAGTTTGTTTCATCCCTTTCATTCAGCAGGAGCCTATTCACGCTGTTGGGTGGTTTCTTTAAGTAATTAAGTATTTTGTATTGTCTCTCTTTACAGCCCTGGACGGTCTGTACTTATTCAAGAGGATGAACTCCAGTTGCTTAATAACCTCTACAGAGAACGATTTCCTAAAGTAAGATAATACAGTTTTGAGTCCCAGCTACATTTATGGGCTGTCAAGGCATTGATGCTTGATGCTGTACAACTGTTTTCCACCTGGCTACCCACCCAGTAAATTCAAAAATTAATGAGAGCTTGGATCTATGAAAAAAAATTGATAGAAGAAATTTAGTTATAATGCTTATAATTTTATGGCAAAGGAGCTGTATGACGAAGTTAAGCCAAATTCAGCCACTAGGACCTGACCACCGAATTAAGCAGAAAAGTAGAACATAAAAATAACCGCTTAAAACATTGATGACAGGTTTATAAATACAGGTTTATAAATACAGCAAATACAAAAGAAGACATGGATGGGCCAAATTGAAGAAGATTAACATGGATTGCAATTGGGACTTTTGAAAAAATGTTAGGCTGAACAGTTTTCAAAGTTTGTCTCTGTTGTTTGTAATTCTAAATCTCATGCTCAGGATACACATTTGTTTGTCACGAAGCCGTGATTATGTCATTTACAAGTAATTTCTTAGCTAACGTTTAGTTCCATAGCAAGTAAGGGCGATTAATTGGGAAAAAAAAACAAATTGGACTGGACTGCCATGACACAGCCCCTTAAACTTTTTGTTTTCATTTTTGTCAGGCTGTTACACAAATGGAGGAGAATCTGAATGTAAGTATTGTAGTTATAGGCATGTTTGCAAGACTGTGAATAGCAACTGTGTAGTCAGGGGAAACAAGAGACCCAGGAGATCAGAAGTCACAGGGAACATTTGACACGTTTCATTCATGGGATACTTTTAATCAAAGAGCTTCAACCAACTGTGATCATGTAACCAGACTCCATCTGTACTAAGTTATTTAGTACACAACTCAAGACTTCATTACTTAACTTACTCCATTACTCTCTTCTATCTTTCTAATGTCATTCTCTACTTGATAACGACTAATGATGATGCATACTTTGAAACATTGCACCACTTAAAATATTATTTCTACTGAAATGTTTTAACAACCAGCTGTTAATTTCTACTTAAATTGACTCTTAAAGGGACACTGTCACTGGGATTTTTACGGTTTGGGGTGAAAAATGTGCTGAATTTTAAATAAATGCCTTTTCACGTACACAGAATACTCCTAGAACATCAAGAGAAGAAAATCGTATAATTTTCTCAAAGGAATTACAAACCATAGCCACAAACTCGGACAAAACTGTTGAGACACTTCGAACGAATAAGAACTTTGACCTTGAAAACCACTTGCCATGAGAAATCTGTCCCCCTCCCCTTATCAATGCTGCTTTGCCACCAAAATTCCCCTGATGAAACCTCAGTCCTTCCAAACAACATTGAATGAGGGGAGGGGGGAGGGAAATTATTTCTGCAATACTGTCGGTGTTTCCATACAGGGAAATTGCAATGAGAAATACATGCGCTAATTGCCTTTGTCTCAACAAGTTTCGTCCAAGATTGCAGTTACTGGCAATTTTTCCACGAAACAAAGGAAAAACTTGAAAACATCAGCCTGATGTTTTCAAGTTGCAACCTTTTCCATCCTGGCGATCTACAGTGAAACACACTTAATTATAGTTTCAGTGAACTGGTAGAGTAGTTTTAAACGAAACTCAACCAGTATTTTTGGCTTTCCTCTGATTAGAATATGCCTCTTAGCTTTTCAAAGTTATCCTAAAAATTGGTGACAGTGTCCCTTTAAATGTTTACACATATCCCGAGAATGAAGGAAGTGGTCACTTTAAGTAGTTCGGTTTGAACAAGATTTGCTGAAATAGATACTGAAATAAAAAAGAAAGCACTGTTAAACATCAGAATTCCCTAATGTATTTGTAGGAGTTGATACAAGAATTCTCAGAGGAAAAGGCCCTTAGTCACAACTACTGTGATGGAGTCTTGAATTTTGTTTGCAATCAGGTACACAGACCCGTTTCTTTCTTGTAATGCTAGTTATGGAAACTTGATGCAACACTGACACAATGAAAATGTAGTCGATCTTTTCTCTCTGTTTTTAACCATACTATAAGGGAGGGGATCAGGTGAGATGGGCGATGTGTTTTTCCAGAAAATATCCAATCCCATACTCCCCCCACAGATGGTTTTTGGTTTGAACCCCCACCCCTCTGGAAATTCCAGTTTAGGCTCATACATTCCTTTTAAAATTTTGGCCTTTAAGACACCCCTCCCCTCGGAATTTCTAATGACCCTCTGTGGTGGAGTATGGATGTTTTCTGGAACCACACAATTCAGCTTTTGTTTTTGTTGTTTTTGATTTTACAGCTGTATTATTCTGTTGGTTACAGGAATAGAACATAGCCTTGTTTACCATTGTTCTGTGTGGGTGAAATGAGGCTCAGTTTCTGGAAGTGTAGTTGGCATTGTTAAAGTACCTACAGTGCAACATTTTAAGAATAATCTTGGCATTGATCAGCCCATTCAGTTACATGTAGGAAATAAATTAAAACAGTTGTTTCCCTTTAGAGTTTTAAAAGGAGTTGTTAACTAGTAACCTGTACACCGTCATGGCTTAAACCTTTTGCTGATTAGTCCGAGCATCAAAATTGCCAAGTTTCCTCTTTTAAGGCCCTGAAGAGATGATAAGGGAGAGGATAGGGCTTCTTAAATTTGTAACCATGTTGGGAATGAAAGCAGAGGAAATAAATTGTATGAATATTAATATATGAAATGACCATATATTTGAACCGCGGGTTAAAGACAGAAATATAGAAGACCATCGCAGTGATGATATTTCAACTTAAGCAGTTGAAAGAAGAAACCTGAAAAAATTCAGGCTTGAACGGGAATCGAACCCATGACCTCTGTGATACCAGTGCAGCACTCTAAAATGGAGCTATCAAGCCAACTGGGAGCTGGTCAATTAAGAGGTCGTATTTATCCAGTAGATGGAAAATGAATGAATATTAATGTATGAAATGACCATATAAATTGTGTAAAGCATTGAGATGTGCATTATTTGATTGTCCATACAGGTAGTGGAAGCAGCACGTGATCTTCTTAAACAATCCCAGGAGGGTGCGCTGACTAGTCTGTACTTCTATGATCTGTCCGAGAGGCTTGAAAGACTACTTTTTGAGGTAAGAACACTGCTGCAAGGAGCTCTGTGGTTTGTACAAAGTACAGTTTCCACAGTGCCAATTTTAAGTGGTGGATGTAGTGACGTTGTGTTTGGTATGAGAACAGGAAACTAATTAACATTGGAAACACAGTTTTTCGATATTTTACAGCATAGCAGTAGTAGTAGACATCAAGGGCTGTGCACCTACAACCTTCGACAAATATTTTTGGGACACCTAAAGAAATCTGGCCTATTTTACGTGAATTTCAAATTTTAAACTCAATCACGCTGTAACCAGACTTTGAAAGCCCTCCCCCCCTAAACAATGTTGTGTTACAGATAAATTGGTTTTGGATGGGAAAATCATCATTGTACAGGGGGTGGGTGGGGGTTTTTTCATAGAATTTTCCTTGGCAATTACAGAGATGTGAGGTGTCCCAATATTAATGACGAAGGTTGTTGCATGCTGAAGGGGCATTCATGTTTAAGTAAACGGCAATTTTAAAAGGGCTGCGTAATGCCTGACCCTTTAGAGTGGAGGCGCAGTTTTCAATCCAAAGATGGGAGGGTCCTTAGTTGGAGGCTAGGTTGATCTCTGCATTGTCCTGCTAGACAAGAAACTCCTCCACAATTGATTGTCTCTACCCTGGTACATAAATAGGTACCACTATAAAATTGTTTGGGGTAGCCCTGCAAAGGGGGAAGGAAGCACTGTTCCAAGTTGCTTCATGTTCTGGAAACTTTTATTAAGTCACAGGCATGCAGGCCACCTGGGCCTGAAGGGCGACTTTTAATTACCTTGTTGAACCCTGGAATTTCCAGTGGATCGGTTTCATTTGTGTTTTAGTTCATCTGTTCCCTTCTTTTTCTGACAGGCTCACCAGAAAACAGACTTGGACATTTCACCATTAAAGAAACTTGTCAGGAAGCTGCTGATGATCATGTCCAGGCCTGCACGGCTCTTGGAGTGTCTTGTAAGTTCTGTTTTCATCTGTAAACCAAACCTAGGTGCAGAAGAGTTTCTATTCTTAGGTTGAGATGTGAATGCATTAGGATTGTGATGTCCCTGTTTCATGCACTGTTTCTTTCACCCTGCGGTTTGAAAAAACGATCTTGTGTTGACATGTTTTGTTGACCGTAAGGTGACCCAAGATTGGTAATGTTGATCTTCCAATGAATGAGCACCCAATAAATGTCAACCTTTAAATGAAAAACTAGCACTGCCTATCAGTGCATGCACTGACTTGTTTGATTGACTAGCTAAGTGACTGACGGACTGACTGACTGATTGTCTGATTGACTGACTGACTGACCAACTGACTGACTGATTGACGGGCGGACGGACGGACGGACTGGCTGGCTGGCTGGCTGGCTGGCTGGCTGGCTGGCTGACTGACTGACTGACTGACTGACTGACTGACTGACTTTATACATGTAACTGCATGGTTGATAACATGCCAAGTGTCTTGAGAAGTACAAGTTTCTAATCCAATACTGATATGATTTACAGGAATTTAGCCCTGAGAATTTTTATAATCAGTTAGAGGAAGAAGGTAGAGAACTGGAGAAGGTCTCTGACAAGGCAGACATCACTAACTATGTGAAAGTCAAACTTGGACTTGTGCAAACTGAAGAGCCTACACCAGACTCACCAGAGGTAAAATATTGTGTTACTTAACTCATTGTGTGGTTCCAGAAATTATCCATACCCCCACCAGACCACAGAGGGTCATTGGAAATTCTGAGGGGTGGGGGGGGGGTCTTAAAGGTCAAAACTTTGAAAGGAATGTGTGATCCTAAACTGGAATTTCCAGAGGGGTGGAGGGGGGTCTACCAAAAACACCCTCCATGGGGGGGGGGGAGTATGGGTAGCTTCTGGAACAACACATCAGCAAGCTTGAGTTAGTGTTACCAGCCACCCTGAATATGCCAGGGATATTTTTCTAATATTCTTCTTCTCTTCTGCTTCCATCATTGATGAACTTCAGTGTAATTTTACCACACTTTTTTGCCCAACATTTTCATTTCAAATTTGGGAGTGTGGCTTGCAATGTATGAGCAAGCACCTCTAGAAAATGGATTGTAAATTTCCTTATGAAAACCAGTTTTTGCAAGCTTTTAGGGTCATTTCTCTCTTCCATCATAACTCTAGCTACAAAGCTTTCAAAGTTCATGTTTTAAAGCATGGGGTTGTTGACATGCAACAAATTATTTACTAAAAAATTGACTTTGATGAAGCAGGAGTAGTTAACAAATACCCTGAAAAATCTTTTCTCATTGAGATATTAAATGGAAATTTGGTGAAGAAGTAGCTGTAAACAAAAAACATGTCAACAAAAATTTGCTGAAAAAAAGTCTCACAGAAATCGACATTGAGAAAGACATATATAGCAGTACACAAAAACCTAGAAAAATCTTTCACTGACTGAGCGGGAAGATGTAGTGTTCATTTTATCTTAAAGCAAAAATTAGAGTTCAGTCAAGCAAAGTCTGTAAGCAAGTTATCTGAAAAGTTGACGTACAGTGTAACATTTTCTCTTCAGGCTGTTTTGTTTATGGGGTTGCAGCTTCTGTAGCTGCAGGTCATCTGCCGATGTTCACAGGACCTAGTTTATCAATTTTATTTCATCTGTTCTGTAATATATTCTTTCTTTTCTTTTTTCTTTTAATTAGAAAAGTGACGGTCCTGGTCCCATGGCATTTGAAAAACCAACTGAGGATGACTTTGAGTACATAAAGCTCATTAGCAATGGAGCTTACGGGTGAGGATATATGAAACACTATTGTCTCGTTCTGTGATCTTCATTCCTTTTGTAACAAGGTTTATTCACTGGTCAAATGAAAAAAGACTGTGGTGCTGCGTCGGTGGGGAAGTGAACCCAAACCTTTGGATTTAGCAACTGAGTTGATAAGGTAAATTGACCACCGTAAAGAGATTGAAAGCTGACATTTTGAGGGTCAGTCCTTCTTCAGAGTCAGTCAAGGAATTGTGGGTTGTATGCGGTTTAAATGTTGAACAGTGAAACTACGCTATTGGTGGCAACATGGCAACACAAAAAACAGGAATAAATTGGTTGAATGCAATTCACTTATCTGGAGCCAAACATCACCTGGCACGTATGTTTTAATATCTGTACAAATCCCTGTTTGGTGTCTGACTCATTTACCTGGCGAAAATACAACACCAGAAGTCCTGCAGGCCCAGGTTCAAGTCTTGTCAATTGCTTAGTTTTAAATGCAGCTAGGCCCAAATGATTCTTCTTCTTTTTTTTTGGGGGGGGGGGGGGGGGCGGGTGAGGGGATTTTTTTGCCCCTCTTTGTATTTCCATTTTGACGGGCATTGTACAAACTGTAATTTAAGAGTCATTGAGAGGTCTGAAAATTCTGACAGCCTGGATTGAACTTACAGAAGAGAATAACTCATTGCTAATGAAGTCAGCCAAACATGCGAAGAAAAACAATTAACAACTGACGTTTTCCTTCCTGGATTCAAACGCTACCTTTCTGACCTCCTTACGTTAGAATCATAGCGTGGAGACATACATGTGTAGAGTGGATAGTGAAATACCACTGAGGCCAAAAAGATTTAATATTTAATTGGTATTAATGCCACACTACGAGTTTCACAATTCGTTTGACGTTTTAAGGCAATAATATGTCTGCAAATCAAGTATTTAGCCAGAAAGGGAAAAAATTGATGTTGAGATGATGCCGCCTGGGTGGCCTAATAAAGTAACAACAGTACCTCTGATGAGAAAGTCAGGCAAGTGCTAGGTTAGTGCAGTGTTCACAACACCTTTTGCCGTGTGATTGAGTTGATAGTTTGTGTTTGATCACCCAATTTCAGAGCTGTTTACCTGGTGAGACACAAGCAAACACGGATGCGGTTTGCTATGAAGAAGATGAATAAACAACTGATGCTGCACAGAAATCAGGTACACTGTACTGTCAATAAGGTGCTGGACACAAAAATACTTGAAGCACCAACTAAAGTTTGCAATTAATCTTGTCTTAGCAAACACTAGCTGGTGAGTACTAGCCGGGGAGCAGGGATGGCGCATGGTGAGAGCACCCGCCTCCCACCAATGTTGCCCGAGTTTGATTCCCGGATTCCACGTCGTAGGTGGGTTGAGTTTGTTGTTGGCTCTCATTCTTGCTCCAAGTGGTTTTTCTCCGGGTACTCCAGTTTTCCCCTCTCCTCAAAAACCAACATTTTCAAATTCCAGTTCGATCTGGATTTCAGTCTCCCCGATTAGCAGTGCACTTGTGCATGGCTAGAAGATCGAGACTATAATAAAGGTATTTATTTATTTATCGGTGGTTTTTTTTGGAGTTGGTAAACTTTTTTGCCGCGTTCACACACGACTTGTATTTGACAACACAAGGTTGCAAATTTTAGATTTAATGCATGTCAGGTCTGAAATAAATAATTCAGAGATGAAACTGTTGCATCACCCAACAATGATTTCAGTGTCCTCTTTTCGTGGATCGAATGTAATTTTAAAAATGTTTCAGTTTTGTAAGGAGATAGGAAAACTGGAGAACGTAGGGATAAGACCTTGAGAGTAATGGGAAGAGCAATAACAAACAACCCACATATGATACCGATTCTAAGTTTTAAGCTTAAGACACAGTGGTAGGAGGCAAGTGGTCTTATCACTGGGACATCCATGGTGATTTAGATGTCCACGAGCTTGTGCATCATGGCCTGCAAAATTTGGCCAAGGATGCCAATATCGTTTACTAATAGTGTTCCGTTGTTTCCTTACAAACGTGGAATAAAATTTAATGTTGGAGCAACTTATAAAGTTTGATTTTAAAATATTAATTAAACACCACTAAATATTTTGGCCCCCTTTCGTGAAAACAAGCACTCTAAACTCTCTCAAGGGGTTCTCTAGGCCCCCAAAAGCCTTTTTCCAGAATAAACCCTTTAGGCACAAGGGTTATCAGAAAGTTTTTTTGATAGAGAAGCGGAAAAAAGGCTTTCCATAAAGGAAGAAAAGTGCTGATCTCGCATTCTTAGGCCTCAACAAACGAATGTCAGCATCACCAAGCATGGCTGAATCCAACTTTATTGTGTCAATGTTTGATGGCAATGTGTTGTTGCGGGAAATATCCACCCCACCCCTCCCTTGTAAATTCCAGTTAAGCTCCATACTTTCCTTTAAAAATTTGGCTTTTGAGACCCCCCCCCCCCCCCCTCGGAATTTTTAATGACGTTCCATTGGGTGTGCATGGATTTTTCAGCAGCGTTCGACGTCATTCAGCATTCTTTAGTATCATTTAAAGGGACACTGTCACGGGGATTTTTATGTTTTGGGGTGAAAAATGTGCTGATATTTAAATTAAATGTCTTTTCTCATCTTCAGAATACTCCTAGAACGTCAAGAAAAGGAAATGAAATGATTTTCTCAAAGAAGGAACAAACGGTAGTCCGTTTCTTGCGATTTTCCCAAGAAACAAAGGAAAAACTTGAAAACATCAGGCTGATGTTTTTAAGCTTTAATCCATTTCTATCCTAGCCATCAGCAGCCAAACACAATTATAGTCTCGGAGAAATCCCAAGAAATGGTAGAGTAAGTTTGAAGGAAACTCAACCAGTATTTTTGGGTCTCCTCTGAATAGAATATGTCTTTTAGCTTTTCAAAGTTATCCTAAAAAATGGTGACAGTGTCCTTTAACACCATCAATATCCAACAATATCGACTGGGGCGTTACTGACTTTCCCAAATTTGCTTCTTAGGTGCAGCAAGTGTTTGCTGAAAGAGACATCTTAACGTTTGCCGAGAATCCGTTTGTGGTTGGAATGTGGTGTAGTTTTGAGACAAAGAAGCATCTGTGTATGGTGATGGAGTATGTTGAGGGAGGGGATTGTGCCTCATTGCTGAAGAATATGGGACCACTACCTATGGATTTGGCCAGGTAAAGTTACCAGATAATACGTTTTTTTTTCCCATAAATAATACCCTTTTGGACAACATAGGAAGGAAAATGAAAACACTTCTTTGCAGGTAAATCAAATTATGCCCTCATCGTCTTTTCATTGTAGTTGCCCTGAACAAATAAAGTGATGAACTTGTGATGTCATCATTAAATTATTAAGTCACCTTAAAAGAATCTTGACAAATCAAACCAGCTGTAGCCCTGGAAAAATTGAATCTATTTGATCAAGGCCTTAGTGTGTAACAAAGGTGTCAAACATTGTTTTCGTCAGATCATACATAGCGGAGACACTGTTGGCTGTTGAGTATCTACACAGTTATGGAATTATACATCGTGATATCAAGCCTGACAAGTGAGTTGATATCATTCAGCAGTGGTTATTATAGTGACAAGTGAATCTGGTGTCATAACACTAGCGCAATCTGAGTATCAATGTAATTGTCGAACTTACTGGACAGAAATTACAGTGTTGAGTGCCGATAACTCAAGGGAAATCAAAAAAGGTTGGAGTTATCCAAATCGGGAATTCAAGTTACCAAGGGACGGGATTCCTGCTGGCACCACTATTACATGTATTCTCACGCTAAGGAAGAACTGACACGTTTTGTGTAACACAACACCAGGGAACTCAGAAATTGACACAAACGACAATTAGACACTTCAAAACAACATTCCGCTCAACTTTTCGAAAGTTAATTCAACATAAATACAATGTTATGGAGTATGTTTTGTCTCATTACACTTTGACAAACTTGATTTGAGTTATCGAGGGTAAAATTATAAAGAAAATGGCCTAAAGGGAAAACATTTCAGTTTGAATTAGCGGGAGGTGCGAGTTATTGAGAGTAAAATTACAGTCCATGTATGGAGCAAATCCAGGGGAAGTCCATTTTGGTTCGAGTTACCGAGGGCTCGAGTGACCGGGAGTAAAATGTACAATTTTTTGTGTAGTTAGCTGCAAACTGCTCAATGCTTGCTGTTTGTTTGCCTTGCAGTCTTTTGATTACATCCATGGGTCACATAAAACTCACTGATTTTGGACTGTCAAAGGTTGGACTGATCAACAGTAAGTGTTTCACACCCAGCAAAGCATTTCATTAGCAAAGGCACCATTGTCTTTCTTGTACCCTAAACGAAACCAGCCCCTCACCTAGCAACTAGATAGTCGTCAGTGATGCCAGGGACAGGGTCCCTACTAAGTTAACTTGGTGGTTGTTATGAAAACGTGACATGGAAATTTTTGTTAATCACCTTTGGCACATCCTTAGGGCATATTTTTTTGGGGACACATTGGAAGTGTTCTTACTACAGGAATCTAATGAACAAACTGTGATGCTGCAATTGCCCGGTAACAAAGATCCCAATCCTAACGACTAAACCTCAAAGTAACAGTTCTTTTTACTTTCAACATTTTGAAAGACAGATGCGTGCAAGATTTCGGAATATCTAGGGTACGTTCATGAAAATCTGTGACATCTAAAAATGGTTTCAACTGCTGCGGTAAAAGCCTGCGGAACTGAACAATCAAACCTATGTGATCGTACGTTTAGCGAAGCGTGCATGTATTGAATGTCTTTCTTAAGACTCAACTTAAGATTTTTCAAGAAAAAGTCCCCCGAAAATTAGAGCACAACTCGGATACAGTTTATCCGTCGGTGTTCACGCTACTTTATCTGAGTTGTTCACTTAAATTGTGCTTTGTTTTCCATCCAGGTACTACTCACATGTACGAACATTCATTGGCACAGGAGACAAAACAGTTTACAGACCAGCAGGTGTTTGGTACCCCTGATTATCTGGCTCCTGAGGTGATTCTCAGACAGGGCTATGGTAAGCCTGTGGACTGGTGGTCTTTAGGTATCATTCTGTATGAATTCCTCATTGGTGTGCCGCCTTTTTATGGTGATACCCCTGAAGAGCTTTTTGCTGATACTTTAAGTGGTGAGTAAATGAGATTGATAGTATGGTTTTTGGACGCGTAGTGTTGAAATGTATATAGGAAGGGGGCGCAAAATTCGGTTGGTCGGTCGATCCGCCGTAGACTTCTATTGTTAATGATATCCTGTGGGGGTCGGGATGGAAGAGAGCTTATCTTTTGCTTTTGGTTTTCTTGAGGACAGGGGTAGGTTATTGCAATGCCTTGAGAGGTTTAAATTACCGGAGTAGATTTCACGCAGGATAATGAAATAATTTGTTATGAAAAAACTGTCTTTAACTCAGACAAATTATTTCAATTCACGCATTTGAAATATAGCTTATATGAAGACGGAACAAGAACGCTAGAATCTACACTGGGTTAATTTCCTTCACCAGATGTAGTTGGGGAGGCTGTGAAAAGATATGATTTCTATAACTTATGTTCAAAATCATTTTCAAATAGCTGCCGTGACTGACTTCGGCTGTTTTTCATTGTCTCAAATATCCACTTGTGTTACCACAACTTAATGGCAACGTGGAAGACATTTCTATGTCTTGAATGTCAACGTTCAAGATTTTAGTGTGATGCATTTAACTCGTGATTAGTTACTTACTTAAACCACGGACGATGAAACCCAAAGGGTTGATTTTGTGGTGAAGTAGTCTGCTGAATTAGAGGAGTGCGAAAGCAAAAGAGAATAGCAGTGTTCTTTCTGCTCTGCAATGCATGGTTAATACCTGGAAGAGTGTTGTTTCCCTGTTTGTCCCTGAACGTTTTGAAGGTTATCTGTTCAGATCAAATAACACGATGGTGGATCCAGTTATTGTTCATGTAGTAGACAAGGCTGGTACAACATAACGTAAGTACGATTTTCGACTTTGAACGTAAATTGGGTGCTTTGGTTTTTCTCGTCAAAGGTATTATAGAATGGCCGAGTGAAGACGAAGCTCCGCCAGAGGACGCACGGGACCTGGTCACTAGGTTGCTGGAACAGGATCCTCTTGCACGTCTGGGGACCACGGGTGAGTGCACCGGCCTAAAGGACTTTTTCCTGAAAGAGAGTGTTGGATATGTTGACGAAACGCTCTCTTGCCTGTTTGTTACTACAGCTGAACCTCCCATAGTTTAATTCGTACACAAGCAGACACATAACCCAAAATGAAGTGTTATATCTTTTTAGTAGTCATGGATCGACAGTTCAATGCGCTCAACTTAAGCGGAGACCGGAAGTTACAAGTTCATTGCATTTAGAACTGAGTCATATTAGGGCTATACGGCGCCACTCAAAACAATTTGCACCCGTTTACATGGGATCGTGTGTCAAATGGTCGCTTACTAGAGTTTAAAAACAGTAGAAAATTTCAAACTTTCAGGCCAAAAAGGAGTCGCGATCGCTTACGAGAGGTTAAGGGGGAGACTCTTAACTACTATATTGTTGCTATGGGAAATTCCTTATCATCATATCTTGGAAACCCTAACTTCCACAGATAAGCTGCTTGGCCACATTTGTTCTATAGGAAAGGTGTTCAAGATTTTTGAGTCGCAACGATATTTGGCAGGTCACCTGACCTAAATAGAAAAAAGCCTAAAACTCCAACAGCATACAGTTTTGGTTATTGAAAACAGTGCCAATATTTAACAGTCATCAAGATACAAAACGTGACGTATCGATTTCTTGAAATTCGTATTATAGTAGTTATGACGTCATAAGTACGTATATTTATACATTTTGTACTGTAGTTTTTCTATTCTCTGTCATAACAGTAATTGCTTACGTCAGATGATAAGGAAGGCTGAATTGTCTCCGATTCGCGAAAAAAGTCGAAACTCTACCTCCTTTCCTCCAAGTTTTAGGGATTTTTCTTTTTATTGCGTGGTTAGGGACGGGCACTAGCTACGCGCGCGCAATGTCGATTTTTCCAATTCAGTGTTCATCCTCATACGTTTCACCAATCTAGCGGCACAAAACGCTGCAAAACAGCGTATGACAAAATACCATCCACAAAAAACCCTTAGCAACAACGACAGAACTGTAGTTAAGGGTCTCCCCCCTTAAGTGATTTGACTGTCAAAAATGTGGTATTTTGGAAAAGTGGTCGCTGACGGGAAGTTTGACTGGATATCTTACCAAACAAGCCATAAATAAAGCGAATACGAAGATACAAAATCTCCAAAATTTAAGCTAGTTTAGACTGAGTGCCCAAACCTCCGTCTCGCTTATGAATTACTTGTTCACACTTAATGGTTTATGATGAGTTTGACAAAGTAGAGGAAAGAGTTTCAATTTCTGTAATCTCAAGGAAAAATAGGTAATCGCACACTTCGAATGAGGCTGATGTTATTGTCGCATTCTCTTTTCAGGCGCACATGAGGTGAAGGAACATCACTTCTTTGTGGGTTTAAATTGGACAGCGCTGCTGAGACAGAAAGCTGAGTTTATTCCGCGCTTGGATGGCGAAGATGACACAAGCTACTTTGATAGTAAGCGATTTTGTACTGGGTTATCAGTGTTTAAATTCAAATGCTAGGATTCCGTATTGGATCGGACTGTGAGTACGAATCAAAACTACCGAGCCAATGGTAATTTATGTCACCCTCATTAAATGAAGTCATGTTATTATTACCCGCCCCCTTCCCGTTTCTTTGTGCTGATCACTAGTTTAAATGGAGGCTCTGCCAACGAGATCATATGTTATGCGATGTGGTAATGCCAACAAACTAGAATTGAGAAGTCGTACTTGTACTTTGTGTTATTTTAGTATGGGCTTTTCCGCGTGTTGGAAGCACTATTCGCCTTTTTGGCTTACCTTCGCGTGGCTAAAAGGCGAAAACCCTCTCCAAAACACAGAAAACCCCAAGCAAGCGCTTGCTACGCAGCCTACAAAGGCGGTAACACAACCTATTTGGAGACGGTGTACCACACAGATTTAAGCAAATCCCATTACCAATCATCGAAATATGTTATGTCATGTGATTATCATGGTATTATTATGTAATGTCATGTGATTATCATGTGATTATTATGTGATGTCATGTGATAATCAGCAAGCAGCAACTCTTCTTGTGGATAATAACTGGAGAACTGTATGACGTCGTACATTCCAAAAATGATAACTTGCGTTAACGTAAAAGTGATAATAGGCGATAGTTATCTCCAGTTTTTTAGAATACCCCAAAATATTATTTCTATCTTTTTTCAAAGAAATATGAATTTAGACTGCTATATTTCAGGCTGCTCACTAGTTAGCTTTAAATTAAAATTTTTTTCAAAAACATTAAAAAAATAAATTGATTTTTAAAAAATTGTTTTAAAAGATTGTCCATATACTTCGAGTTGCCTCGTCACTCCACTTTTTGCTACTCGTTTCCAGCTCCGAAGTTCGTTGCAAGAGTACTAGCCTGGCAACCACTTCTCTTTAATTTTAATGTAGTAACCTGAACTGATTGTTCTCCTTATTCTCATAAGTAGTTTGCTTGACAGTCTACTGGTGTCGTACTGAGAAAGTAGACGTTGATTCCTCTTATTCTTTAACAGCTCGTTCAGACCGTTATAACCATGAGCTTGAAACTGATGATGATGAAGATGACGATGAAGAGTTCAGCAACTTCTCCAACGAGTTCAGCAATTTCTCCACGTGTTCCCCCCGATATTCCCGCATCTGTGCGTCCCCTGTTCCTTCGCCCGTGCCCTCCCCTGGACCGTCATCCCCCGTGTCCCCTGATGACGGAAAGAAAACTTCCGACAGCAAAGACTCAGGAGAGGAGGTGTCCACACCACGCAGCGATCAGAGCTCGGAAAGCTCCCCTCCTACTGTCCGACGACGGGGTTTGAAGGAACGAAATCAGTCGGAGAGCCGAGAGAGTGACGAAGATTTCCGAAGACAACGGAGTGATAGCGGTATCAGCGCAGATCAGCCACGAAGCAGAGGAAACTCTACGAGCGAGTAAGTATTAAGACATCATGCTTGTTTGAAAAGTGGAACCAGTTAAATATTAGATCACAGCAGTGGAGGGTGAGAGCGTACGTCATGATATTAAGGCGCAAGTGGCAGCTGCCATCACCCGACCCACCCAACCGATGAATGAATGTTTAGCTAATTCAAGAAAGGAACCCTATCTAAGAAGGAGCAAAATGGACACCCTACCACGTGCATATTCTCCTCACTGTTCTCCATATATCTTTTATGTTACTAGTTGGGAGAATTTGATTAAACATCAACACATTTCATGTCTGGTGATCATTTCCTTTATTCTCATGACCTGTATATTTGATCAACTATTTATATTGTACGGAGAAATTAGATGCTGGTCACTCTTGGGGCTTTAAGGGTTAAGGACTGTGAACCTCAAAAACCATACCCTATTCCGCGACGCCTACCTGTATAGCTTATATATGGGAAAAACCCCTCCCCGGGCCTACTAATTTATTATGACCCAGTGTACGAGAAAAGGCAAACGGCGTAACGTCGCTGTCCAATGTGACGAGATCAACTGAACTTGTCGTGCCCTGGACAAATTAAATGTGCTAGGTATTTACCAAAGGTTGTTTTTGTAATGTTTGTAACTGCTTATCTCGTGCATTTGTTCTTCAGGTCCCTAACCCCTGTGGAGCATGACCTAAGTCCGGAGTCTCCCAGCACTCCCCCCACGGTACGACTAAGAAAGAAAGCTTATTCAGACTTGTCCCCAGTCCCAATTCCGCTGTTGTCACTGTCAGCTGACGAAGAAAGCCCGACCAAGCCCCCTGCGTCCAATTCGCCGAACCTTATTGTGGAGACTGAGGACAAACAACGGGTTCAGCGTACCAGTTCCCTCCCGAGCGCCAAGAATGAGAAACTATCGGCTGGTGTACCCAAATTGGAACTGTCTTGTAAGTACTGAATGCAGAGTCGGTACTTAACCTACACTACTAAGTTAAAAAGTGTGCTAAGATTGGCAGCCAAAAAGTGCTTATCCTCACTTCGTGCCCCGGGCTAGTACTTCCCACTCTTCGGCCCTCTAATGTATTTTTTTCTTTCGTTTTTGCCACATTAAGCCATTATTTAGAGGTCATTGCCTTCAACGACGTTTCTTTTTTTCGCCTAAACTACCTAGCGCCTCTGCCATGTCTGCGAGTCATTGCTTTCGCTATAATGAAGACCTAAAATGTTCCTGTTTACACGAAATTTCTTCATTGTTTTGTCAAATAGATTTTATAAACGTTGTAGTAGCCTGGGTTGCAACAAACGTGATGTCCAAGGTGTACTCCAAGGAAATTTGTTTTTAACAAACCAAAAGAAGGCAAGAGCCTCTTAATAGTCTAACTAAAATCGCCTGCAGTGACACGTGTATTAATTTGCCCACAGTGTCTGACGATGAATTCCGTGCGTTACGACAGCACATTCGAAGTCCTCCTGGTTCTCCTCGTTCCCAGACGCCACCCCGTTCTCCCAGCAACCGTAGGAGAGGAAAGACCCTGTCACTCAGCCTCCGTCCTCCAATCATAATCGAGAAAGGTCCGCGTGGATTTGGGTTTACTTTGCAAGCCATTCGTGTGTACTTTGGTGATACAAACTATTACCGGGTGCACCACCTTGTGTCGGTTAGTGTTGCATTTCATTGTTTCTCTTCCTTTTTTGGTCTGGAAGAGTCTTTCCTACGCTTGAAAAGCAATAGCGTTTGGACTCCTGCTCAAGAAAAAACACGGTTCTTGTTAGCGTACTTAGTTGGTACTGAAGAATGTAATGGCATACCTGGTGTACCTGTGGCTTTCACCCACGAAGTACATACCAAAGAACGTTATTTTTTCTTCTACCCTCGTCGTCAATATTTTGCCATGTGAAAGCCTTACTGGAATTTGTGTTTTCACGTATAGCAAAGCAGTTCTGTTTTGTTGTTCAGTTCAGTTTAATTATTATCAACCTCTAAGAGTTAAATACTGAATTACAGGTAGCTTGCGCAATATACATTAATTATCATAACACTAGGACAAAAAATCTACATATTTCACGGTTACAAACTCGCTAAATGTGTTGGTGTTACCCGCCAATTTATTATAAAAACTTCGTGGTCGTAGGGAGCACTGATGACTGTACTGTATATATATGTATACTGTATATTCTACTGTATGTAACATGGTAGAGCGGATTGTCATTCTCAGTGCAGAAACTATTGTTTGTTAACTATTGTGGTCTGTTGCACGTTTCTTAAGAATCTGTTATTTTCTGTGGCTTGGCGATCTCAACGCCTAGAAATTGTGTTTCCGCCTTATTTTAAATGCTTTTTTTTGTGGTTTGCAGAATGTGGATCATGGCAGTGCAGCCTTTGAATCAGGTTTGAGACCAGGAGACTTACTGACACATGTCAATGATGAGGTAAGAACAAAGACGACGCTTTTTCTTTAGTACGGCAAAAGTGCGTTGTGAAAATTAATCGGAGGGTTATAAAATATAAATCCCTTGTTGGCTTGCTGGTATATCGTAGGATAATGCCCTTGGCTAAAAGATTGTCCTCAAAACTTCACAGTTGCCCTTGAAGCAAACCGTTCTTTTTTCGGACAGTCTTTCATCCTTGGGCATTATTCCCCGATATACCAGTAGCCTGTGAACTAATCCGTGGATTATAAAAGCTGATATCCGATCAGTAGGGAGCCATTCAGTCCGTGCGCTTGCTCTTATTAAGCAGCTGTAATAATTCTCTGAATGCTGAGCACTTCAGACTCTGCAGTGCTTACTGGGGACATTGCAGCCTGGCGAGGAACACTTTTTTAAAACGTAAAGTAAGTACCACAACCTGAACAGAAACAACGATTACGACGATCGCAGCAGCATGGTTTGTCGATTCATAACTTCTTTAGTATGTTTTCATTATTTTATAAATCTCAGTCAGCGCAAACAAGTCACAATAGTCACCGGCCCTCAGTGCCTGTTACTACTGTTCATTGTTGTTAATTCTCTCGTGTTGTTCTTTGCAGTCTGTAATGGGACTCAGTCACCGACAAGTCATTGAACTCATTCTGGGAGGCGGACCCAAAGTCAAACTGAGTGCTACAGAGCTCGCCAAAACTTCCATCAAAAGAGGAGGACGAAAGCGAGTCCTTTCCGCGAGTAAGCAAATTCGTAAGAAGCTTCCCTCCAGACGAGGAAGAAGGGCCGCCACATTGTCTCCTAGTCTACCATCATCGCCTGGCCCGGAAACTGGCGACAAACAGCCGAAACAGAAGTCTTTCTGGAAGCGACTAGGTCGAAGAGCAAGCCATTCAATTTCTCCGGGGACAAACCTTCGGCGGACAAGCTCGTTAAAACGGATGGTATCGTCGCCGGAAGCGAGAGCAATACGACCTGCTTCACCTAAATTCGTATCACCTTCGTTTGATTTTCGGACGCTGTCGGATCAGTCTTCGTCTTCTGTCGGTAGCAGTCCGGCTTCTTCACCGAGTTCACCGAGTGCTCACGGCTTAGGTCGGCCAGGTGAGTGTAGTACGCGGGTGCCTTGGGTTATTGACATTTTTTATTACTTAATAATAATAATAATAATAAATAAACATATTTATGCAGGATGACCATTTCAGTTATAAAAACTGCTATCAACATGGGTCCTTACAATGAAACCTCGCCTTACGACTATCCTGTTGATAGGAACACTAGACACACTCTTTATAATAATAAATGGTCTGAATTGAATACAGTGATTTTCGTATCTAAGAACCCATTAACCCGGCCACCCTGTTGATACGACTTCAGCTGGTTTTATGGCCCATTTGTGGTCGTATCAATGGAGTGCCAGTGCATATATTCATGAAGTTGATTTGTTTAGCCGTGATTAAAAAAGCCTCTTCGTCACTTTGCCGTGATAAAAAATGCACTTACTCGAACATTGCATTCGCTTTAGGCATACAAAACATCATTTTCTGCTTTCTTCAGGCATACGAAACATATCATTTTCTGTTTTAATTGAAAACTCTGCGTTTTCAAAAGAAAACTTTAATAATCTTTTCCTGGTGATTTCATTATCTCACAAATTACTTCATGACTAGTATGTTTATTGCAGTCGTTGCAAAACTGGGAACACCACTGGCTTGTTCGATCAAGGATTCGTTCTTTCATTTGTCACTTTTCTTATCTCCTGAATAGAAATCAAACCCTATCATTAACCGCTGTGCAAACTCTGAACAACAGTGCGGAGTTTACGAAACCTCCACGGCAACACCATGTGACTTTTCACGATATCTTAAACTTACTCCCGATTTTGTCAACTCGTGTGATTGGTCAAATGTGGCCGAACCATTCAGGGGCTGAATTCGCAGAGAAGGCTTTCAAGGTCAAATAGAGAAAGGAGAATTCACCGTCGTATGTTCGAATTCTCCAGGAAACCCTGAGTTTGGTCGTTTCGTGTCGTTGTTTTTCAGAGAAAGGCGAAGAAATGTACCAAAAAGTAAAACGCGCTTGCAGAGCCATTCTTTTGCTAAGTCAACTTTTTGTTTTAAGACGTTCTTGTTACCGTCGCCGTCGGGGTTTCGTAAACTCCCCAGTATCCAAGGGAAACCGCTCAGCTCAATCTCGGGTAATTTCTTTCAGGTACTCTACAAGGACTCATTCCAAAGTTGAGAGCGGTCCGCTCACCAAGAAGAAAGTCCACGACACATGTTCCCGTGTCTCCCCTAGCCAGGACACCGTCACCAACCTCAGTATCCCCTTCTCATCCTCATAATCATTCTCATCAAGCGCGCAGCACTTCTCCGCTGACCCTGCGGGGGTCTTCTGCGTCACCACACCTTGTCAGCATTACTCCCCAGACCTCCCCAAGACCGGGTTCGCCACTGCTAAGGCGCGCCTTGTCGCCCGAACATTTTCACCTCGGAAAACAGGACAAAAGAACTGAACACCGTAGAAAGACTTCTAGAGAAGAAAGGCTTCCGCTGGTTAGACAGGACAGTTATGAAATGAAAGGCCGTCATCATCGTAAACATGATGTGTATCAGGGAGTGCGCTGTGTTGTTGAACAAGAAAGTTTTGTGGAGCGAGCGCGAAGTACCAGCTTAAATGAAACAAAGAGTCAGAATAAACTAGAACTCAGGTGTGAACTACGGAGGCATTCAGAAGAGGTTCCTAACTCTTATTTGAACGTCAAAAGTCAATCCAAAGATTGTACAGAGAAGAAATTAGAAGAAACAAAACTTGACACAAAACTGTGACGGGCTGTCAGGCCAAAATAAGTATTGGAAACTCTTGTCTCTCCAGAGAGCGACAAAACGTGTGATAGAACGAAGAGAGTAAATTATTTTGAGTTTACCTGAGGGGCTGTTTTCACGGCGGAAAAAAATTGCTCGGATCGAGAGGACGTATTACCAGTTTCTTGTATATGCAACTGTTTACACGAGTTGTCTTGGAATGACTCGATTTAAGTGTAGCACCTTGACATTACAAGGTTAAGAAATTTTTACACGACAAATATTTCACGGACCCTGGCCTAAGATGCGGTTATGCAACCAACTAAGTGCTCAGAAAAGTAGAAATGAACAGTTCTTGTTGGAGCCATGCAATGGTTTTCTGTCGTTTGAACAGCACTTACCCGCTACGAACACAATTTTTGTAGAATTGTATGATTCTAAGAGCGATTTGCAAATGATTGGCGTTGAGCCTGAGTGGAAGGCTCAAATAACGCATGAAGCGTCTGTAATCAATCAGCGATCCAACAACAAAGCTAATCCGGATTGGCTTTCTCGCGTTTTTGACACTGGCTGTCTGTCTGGATTTCTGATTTGTTTACCACAGAGTTTGAGGCCGTGCTAATTAGGCACATGATTGCTCTTTTCACGACAATTATTGGGAAATTGCATCAAGGTTCACTGATTGTGGTAATAGAAGGAGCTCTTGTCGAGGCTTGGACGGAAAAGAAGCATCCTCCGTCACATGTTGTAAATATCTGTAAATCAATGAACATATGTAAATAGTAAAATGAGAGAGGTTGATCATGGCTAATTAACGCCAAATGAGGTAAAATGTAGACAGTTTCTGTATCCTTATGAAGGTTTTCAGTCATCATCATCGACATCATAAGTCCTTTTCCCGCCTACTGTCGCATAGAGTGCGAAGGCTTTCGATGGCTTTTGTAAGCCAAAGTTCTTCAGTACGTCTAGTGCCGTGTATTAATCAGAATTCAAAGCAAAAAGTGTGTTTTGCATTCGATTGATCAAGGAAAGAGGGCGCTTTCTTGCTGGAAAGCATGACTTTTTTCGAAGTTGCAGACTCGTGATTTAGTCTGATTCACGTTCGAGAGGAGATGGGGAAGGAGTGAAGCAAAGCGTGTGTTGAATTGTGGGAAGTCTGGAGGGAACAACGACTGGAACATAACTAAGGCTGCTCGCTCCAAGTTTTGGCATATCTAAGAAGTAGGCAATTCTGAGCGGCTTCTAAGTCAAGAAGTGTCTAGCTCGATTAGTTTCTCGTGTAAAAATTTGCAGCACGATCCTCCATCCTTCAAAATAGTCAGATTCCTTTTGTTACCGCCAATTATAACGCAAAGCTCGTAAGAAATGAAGTTAAAAGCAATTAGAGGCCAGATTTACCTTTACGCGGTGCAATTAAGGTCGTCACTTGTTTCCGAGTAACTTTAGCCTCCCGGAGGCGTGAATTTCGCCAAAATACTCTAGGGCATTTTTGAGCGGACTAACTAAGCAAGACAATTTCGAGAAGTTTCGAGATTCCCTTAAAAAGGCTTTTGCCGACGTCCGACAAAATGCCAGTCTTATCTTCCCACAATGCCGCGCACACCTTGCTTCACATTAAACCACTGGGGATCTCCTTTTGCCCCCAAATCAGCGAAGGACTGGATACAATCAGGTTTAACTGAATGAATGTGTACATTGAGTGTGAGTGTGCGTAAGTGTGGAATGTTGTAAACAAAACGGTACCTACAATGTAACTGAGAGATGCTGGATTTCTCTCACGTGTCCGTGTGTGTTTGCGACTTCAAATTAACTGGATCGATTCCAAGCCAAGTACTAATAACTCCTGCTGCTATTGAGCAGCTTGGAAACAACAGCAAATAAAATTGTATGTTGATAAACTTGATTGTCTGTTTGTTTAATTCCCTTTCTTGTTTTTTCCGTAACCCCATGTTTAGGCTTTTAAAACCGGGTCTCCGCGGATTTTCTATAACAAAGAAGACTGAGTACTATAAACCCTTTTTAGAATTTTTCTTTTTGTACCGTGCTTGAAACAAATTTTTGAGTATAACAAAGTTTGCATAATAAATAAAGGTTATGCATGTAACTGAGGATGAAAGATACAATTCATTTATTACAACGCTTTGCATTGGCTCTCGCCATGGCTATTTGACTCAAGGTTAGAAAGCAGTTTTTTCTAAGCTCATCTGATTTGTCACAGGAGCGTCGTTATTCAAACATTGCATGGTTGTAGACCAATTGTTAATTCTTAGTTTTTCTGAACGTAATTATATACCTTGTGTCCGTGTGTTATTTGTTCAAATAGACGCTGTTTATTTTGACATCAAACTACGAAGTGAATGTAACATGTTAGCGTAGCTGAGGTTAATACTTCGTTCAATGCAAACACCTTGGAAAAGAGTCAATTATCCATGGTGCTATTACGTACATCAGTAGTCTGATGTCATAGCACGTTAAGATACCTTGCGTCACAGTCTAGATATTACCTATGAAGTCTTCGGAAAGAAAGCGCGGAAAACGGACCACTCGAAGACTGGATGAATTTAAACTATCGCTACTTTAGAAATCGCCACAAGATCAAAAGGGTTATGGAGGCTTATAATAGACTTGTTATTGAGGAGAACGGTTATGACAGCAAGGCACTTTGGAGAACAGTCAAAAATTAAAAGCTTTTACTAGGGGATAGCAAGGAAGTGTGCATGCCCACCTTCTTTAATCCAGAGCGGTCAAAACACAAATTTGCAGCTTTACATAAAACCAGAACAGTAACGCAGGAAAACAATAGTGACTTTCGCTTTCGGTCACATTGTCATTAGCCTTGTTATTAACTATTCCTTGCCAAATATATCATCGATGCCAAGTTCCTTCTCTTCTTTTCTTAGATATCTACATTGCGCTAAATCGCTCCAATTTTCCGCCGGCGTTTCTTGCAGCCTCTGAGCAGTTTTCAGTTCTTCTTTCAAGGGTGGGAGTCCAGTAGCTCTTGACGTCCGTCGTATCCGGCCATGAGCGACACTGATTCTTCGTCCTCCGAGGTTCTCCGGCAATGAATCGAACGCCGACTCGGGATCATGAACGTTAAACCGACTACGCGATCCCGTCACCGGGCTGTCTCCCCGATTGCCGGTACTTCCTTTTCTCTTCCAAGGATACTGAGGTACACCAAGGCTTCTCTTCCTTTGGTTCGGAGCCAAAGAATATTCATCGACAATGCTCGGCCGTTGCCGATGTAATCCGACTTCACTGCTGCCTTCTGATCTTTGCTGAGTTCGAGACATCTTACGAGTTGAACTTGACAAACTTGTGCTTTGGCTGGTTATAAACCTGCCACGAAGCACGTTAGAAAAAGACTGTGACCCTTCGGTAGATGACTTCTTTCTTCCACTTTGTTGCTCTTGCTCAATAGAAGAACGTCTTGCAAGAAGTCTTTGATTCCCCGCCTGACTTACATGGCGATGCTCTTCGTGTTCAGCACGTTCGTTTCCCCATAATTCTGTGTTATTTGGCGCGTGGGGAGAAATCTGATCGTTTTTGCTATCAACAATCTGTTTCTCCTGCGCTCGCTCGCTATTTGTTTTCTTTACAAAGACGTCCTTTAACTCATTCTCTGGTTCTTGTTTGACTTGCAAGATCTCGTCGGGCCCATCATCAAAATCAGCATCTTTCAGCTTCTTTGCATCGTGCACATGAGAAGCAGGCGGAAAGCTTCCGCTTCTGCACCTTGCCATTGCATCATGGTTCAAATTTCTGTCCTTACTGCGGTCTTGTTGACTTTGCTCAACAGCAGCCTCCTTTCTGTCCTCTGAAGGCACAGAGCTAACAGTGGTTCGTCGAACGCGCCTCTGAGGCTGCTCAAATATGGATGGAATGTACTGTCCATGCATCCTCTTAGAGACTTTTAGCTCGCTTTGCAAGCTGTGCAGAATCTCCCTGAGTTCGCGTGTTTCATTCTTAATCCGCTTGTTTGACAACTTGTAAGAAGTGTTGATTGCCTCTAATTTCTGCTTGAGTTCGTTGTCTGTTTGAGAAATTTGCGACACGCGCGTGTTTGACGCGAGGATATTGCGTTCCTCAAGGGATCTTGAGATTTTCCTTTGGTCTCTGCTCATGATATTATAGTTACGTTACACGCAGTTTACAGCACAGTCGGATTACAGCACTCAACAGTGAGACCTTTGATAGCTTAAGGTAAATCTCGACTTCCTCCGTAACTATAATAATTCTCATTAAGGAGAAATGTGATTATCATCAGTGAACTATTCTCACAGTCTTTGACAGTTTGCAACGAAGCATAAGTTATTAACTGTTGCATTTTGCATCCAGACCAAATAAAAGTGTTATGAACTTTAACTGTGAATCTTAATGAGGGTTTCGTCGCAATCTCCGACATTAAACCTGCTTTTCCGTTTTCATCTACTATTTATCGTTAGTTATTTTCTTCTTCATTAAATGGGGAACGCGGGTCTCAAAAGTTGTTTTAAGTGAGAATCGTTTGATTTTTCAACGACATGGATTCATCTGCCGTATTACACAGGTCGGTCTATGATAGCAGATATTCGCTGGACAACCAATAATTTTTAGGGGGTTCTTTATTGTAAAAAACAGATGATGAAGAAATTTTCCTTGACAACCGTCGCTGCTTTAAGCGTAGAACTGCCTTCTCAAGTAAATAAGCATCTGCATTAAAGTAAGTAAACCCTGAGTACAAAGTCTAAATAAGTGTTATTAAGTTTTTTTTGGCAAACTGAACGCAAACAAAACTTCTAGAGATGATCGATTGAAAAGCTCTTGTGTATTAAGATCTTTTAATGCGGGATAACTGTTTAATCTGTTTTTATCCTATGGGAGAAATATATCATTAGCAAAGCTTTTAATAAACATTGTTGACTTTGTTAAGACCCTGTTGACATTGTTTTCCTGCGTCATGCACGCAATAAAGTTTACTTCCAGTGCTGCTGATCATACAAGGTCTGCTCATCCCTTGAGCGGCAAAATGCTGCTCCTTGAAAATGAACACCATTATTGCTCGGCACAGTTTGGGAGTTGTCGTTAATTTATTGTTCTCTATGAGAGACAAAAACTTAGAAACTCACTCTACTCTCTCTCTCTCTCTCTCTCTCTCTCTCTCTCTCTCTCTCTCTCTCTCTCTCTCTCTCTACGATCTAATGCTTACATGACGAGTTGCGTTTGTTGCAGACCTGTGCCTCACAGGTAATTTAAGATAGACTAATTACGAATCTCGATACTAGAATTCTAATCTTTATTGGGTATGTTGCCTTATTTACTTTATCCTAAACAGCTGTCTTCTTGAAACAAATTAAAGAATTGGCGGGATTCCTTAATTTGACCTTACGAGTTAACCCTTAAACAAACGCAAATTTAGGCGTCGATTCATCATCTTGACGAAAACAACAGTGCAGACAGAAGAAAGGTAAACGGATTTACGCTGTAAGCTGACAACGAGCTTACCACTATAGAAACCGGCGACAAACAACTGCATCTGTGATAGCTCAAGTGATAGTGACATTGCTTTGATTGGAACGGAAATTTCTGCATGTGAGACAAAGACTTCAGATACCTTTGGTCGGGCCTAGACTGCAAACGGCTTTTTCATCATGTCTTCTCGTACCATTTCTGAGTTGGGAGCGCCACGTATTCATAGCGTGGTGATGGCTCGGGGTGCAGCTCAAAAGATTAAAGAACTTTCTTCAGGTGTTGTTGCGGAGCAGCAGAAGAGACTGGATAAAGGTGGTTTTGCCGTAACCTTCACTGACGATCCAACAGGACTGCTGGTAAACTCTCCACGCCCAAAACTGGGAAGACGAGAAGGAAGACGAAGGTCTAACACAGCCAGTTCGAACGAACTTATACAGCCCATACAGTTAGACTCGCATACCACCAACCGTTTAGACCCAGGAGACAGACAGCGTAGAAGACGGTCTACCACTGTTTCAAGTGGATGCAGCGAACACATCTCAGATTCCGAGTCAGAAAACTTATCACAATCTCGACTGGATGACAGACAACGGCGAAGGCGATATACCTCAGTGGCTAAACCACCTAAATCGGCTTCCAGCGGATTGGGGAGTCTGGTAGATCAAGAGCCACTGAACACGTACCGTGTGGAGCCGGACAACAAATTCCAACACTGGAAGGTTAAAGAGATCATCAAGAAAACTTTGGAAGAACGCTTGATCGAAAACAGCTATAATCAAGAGCTTTGTCATCGCATGAGTGGAATCACTGCAGACACCATCAAGGAGCGGGTCAAGTCGCTGCAGTTTTCAAGGTACAAAATTATCAGTGTTGTGTCCATTGGACAAAAGACTGGGCAAAGCGTTCGAGTGGCCAGCAGCTTTGTCTGGGATTCAAGGTTTGATTGCTATGCTCAGCACTGTTTGGAAAGAGGAGATATGTATGCGATTGGTGTAGTGTATGGTATATATTGCGAGTAATATAACCGGCAACCAAACATCTAACATGAACATAACGCTTAGGTACACTTACTACAATGCAACCCCACAAGGACTTTTGAGTGCTTATTAATTAAACCATAAAAAGGTCCTAAAGGCTATCTCGTATAACGTCTTTCCCCGTCGTCCAATGCGCTCTCGTGCTATACCTCCGCACGCTTTGTAAAAGGCAGTAGAAGTGGAGATCTTTCTCTTGATTATAGACTTTTAGAAGCTTTTGGTGGCTTAAAACATGTTATAATGTCCGCCAGTCAATTCCGGGGGGGATACTCCCTTGTAGGGCCTATACGGGGACATGCCGCTGGATAGGGTATGGCTTTTGACGTTTATGCCCTAAACAGTGAATATAATTTATGCTAGTCTGTACTAAAGATGGTCTGAACTTGTCCTACACAAGGTATGGTTGCACGATTGTCGTCGTTGAATATCGCTCGCGCAGTATGTGTTAGTATTCATCAATCCTAGATTGGAGAAGTTTCCTGCTCTCTAACCTCTTTAAAATTGCGTAAAACAAGAGAGTGTGCATCTGCCACTTGTCCTAAACAGAGACCTAAAATGGACGATGCTGCCCTGAACACGGTTGTTAGTTTGGGGCATTTTTTGTCCTAAACAGGGTCAGGGTTTCAGACCCTCAGAGGTACCCCTACACCCAAACATGAGTCCTATTCTCCTCCCTGCAGTCATGCGATTACCCCTTGACAACCATTGAGTTTTACTCCGGACGCTCCGGGTTGCTATTGCGGTTGCGTAGTTAGAGGCTCACATTTGTCATCGACCGGTGGCATTATTTAGTCGTGCAGTTTCGAGGAACAAGTGATAAACATTCCCCACAAGGTCCTAAGGGCTATCTCGTGTAACCCCTTTTCCCGTCGTCCAATGCGCTCTCGTGCTCGACCATACCAGATCTCTCTTACGTTAGACTTTTAGAAGCTTTTGGAAGCGTAGTTGCAGGCTCAGATTTGACATTTTCTGTGGTATTATTTAGTCGTACGGTTTCGAGGAACAAATGGTACATCTTTTAGTAGACACTAAGACCGCCTCTAAGCCCATATTTTACATTAGTTTCAGAATTGAGATCCTGAAAAGGCAAGGAAAGTTTTATTGAAGTTTAGATTTCACACTTAGAGAGCGAGGGAACAAGTAAAAATTAAGCATAACTCGAACCTCTCATAACCTGGACGAATCAAAGACTCCTTAAATAACACGGCTCTCTGAGGATAAATATGGGAATTTACTTGCAGCATACGCGTAAGCTGTAGCATTTGCTGGTGTGAAGTGTTCATTATTTTTATGTCTAGTGTAGATAACGCACGTGGTCTAAGACACAGGCATACTTTATCAGAGTATAGTTTTTAGCTTGGTCTTCTTATGCAGTACTTTCACCTTATCGGCAAGTTTAAACGGAGAGCTTTAATTTTGTAATTTTTTGGGTCACTTGTGGTGCTTGTCATTCGCTGTGGAATAATTTTGAATAGCACGCAGAAAATATACTTTGACGTTGACGAACGTGACACGCCTTGCTGGGTCACTTCAAAGGCCGCCGAATTTGCTGTGAAAAGGGCAAACAGTTTCAAAACAAGAACAGAATGTTTGCACTGTTATTAGTACAGGTCATGCGTTTATTCAGTTGTTTTCCGTTATTACTATGCATTATTTCAACCTTGAAACCACATAGCATTTTTTATGCTTATCAAGTTTCAGTCTTGTCCTTTCTATGTGTTGTCGGATTTTTGATTTAATCCTTCTCTTCGAGACCCGAAATCTGTACTAACTATATACGCATTAGGGGCTTAAGTCAGTGTTCTGATCTGAACTGACCTAAAAGTGTTATTGTTTCTAATGTAAAAAGGCCACGGGATCAGATAAGGTGTACTCTATGGCTTAAACGTTACTTTCAAATTGAATTCAATTTTTTTTCTTTTTTTTTTTACTGACTCAGGTTAAGTTTTCGACTTCTTTCGCTCATTGCTCTTTCATGATAGCTCATTTAATACACTTGAATAGACTCTTGAACAACGTCGGTCTGAACAGAACAATCCGTCTGCATATCTGTCCTCGGGCAATAAAGTTGATGTCCCGATATTTATCCAGCGAGGTAGCGAACTTCGCGACACGACGCAACATAATAACAACAAAATGGGAAAAAAAAATGACGTAGACATAACGACATAAGGATGTCGTGACATTGTTATGTTACCTGGGTCCACTGCTCCTAGCTAGAAATTTAAATTTCAAATACGTGTTTATTAACATTTTTTTCAGTGTGATTAACGATAATTTGTTGATGACAATTAATTCAACACGCCCAATGTTTAGGCAACCGTTTACCTCTTTAGAAACAAGTAAGGATTTGTATAAACGTTTTAAGAGTTGTACAAATGTACATTCTTCAAGCTCCAAAGTCTTAGTACCCCTATCTTTCTAGGGGGTAAGAAACAGATAGCTCTGAGTTTCAGTACAAATCAACTGAATAGAGCGGATTCACTCTACCCAAAGCCTCTTTTTAATTATATTTATAATTACTCGACCGAAGTTGGCCTTGACAACAGCTTAGTATATGTTTATTTACGGATTACAACATATAATCATTTTTGCCTTTATTGCATACTCGTGTTAATTAAGGCACATTAAATTGCTTTCTCCGAAATCACAGGTAAATGATATTTTCGTATCCCGCATTGTCTTTCAATTATCTTAGAAGCTTTTCACGTTAACTGCATGTTTATTTCTTGCTCTTAATTCAAACGCTTATGGACGTACGAAATATTTACAAACAAAGAAAAAACTGAGGTAAAATGGAGAGATAATTAGAGAATATGTTGTATTTTACAACTGTTTATCTACTCTTATAAAATGTTAAGGGCATACGGACGGTTCCTCTGGAACGATAAAGACATTTCTTGATCAGAACTGGACCCTCAGTATATATATTGCTCCTCCGCTAAATATTCTCGGTTGTTTCTCGTAGCTGTAAATTAGTCATACTGAAATCACCTTCTCAAAGTATAAAGTTTATTATAAATCAAAAAAATGTGGCAAAATGAGTTGGTCAGGTCTTAAATGACTTAGCTCATTAACTGTCCACTTGAAGTTGTTATGAAACCGTACTTAGATATGTCAAAGTTACAGACTGTAGAATTAATGTAACCTGTTTTTCTATAGCGTTCCTTCTGAATTTGACTTAGATATTAAATTTCCTCGTTTAATAGTTAATGAACTATTGACAGGGAAATATTTCTGCAAGTAATCACAAGGTGTTTATTGTAAACACAAAACATTGTTACTCGTAATAAACTCCATAAACAGTGCCTACGGCAAAGAAACGCTCACTCTCGAAGCAAGCAGTAACAAAAGTATCAAAGCGATCATCCCATAAGCATCGGCTAGCAATTCGCAATCCCTGGGACTCTTTGGAACCAATAGTAACCAGACAAACCACTTTATACCGCTCAATATTCAGCTGCTTGACACTTTCCAGTACACGAGCGCTCAGTAACTTAGCCAAAAAAGGCGAGTGAGTTGGACTGTAGTTATGGGAGGTTAATGTCTCCAGAGCCTCATTAATCACGGCTCGCACTTTCCCTTCAGGAAAACGACTCTTCGGCTCCAGGCGGTACGTGTTCTCGAAGCGATTCTTCTTGTCATGCAGGTTGTCTTTCGGTTCTGGTGGTTTTTTTAAATTTGAGAAAAACGAAGATCCGGAAATGCGTCTTGAAACTGATATTTTCCTTGAAGTGTTATCTTGTGAATATTTGCGATCGCTCTTCGTGCTTTCTATTGACACGCGTCGTTGAGACTGACTGTCAAGTGAAATTCGTCTCTGATTGTCATTCGTACTTTGTGTACTTCTTAGGCTTTGGCTTCTGCGACGAGATTCAACTTCAGTCATTTTGGGAAACTTTTCGGTGGATTACCGACTTCTTCAACAACTGTTTCTAGGCCACTATACCACTGGCGTGCTAAGTGAATTTTCACGCAAGCACTCGACGCTTAAGCAGCAATTAGCAGACATGATAATCTTTGGATAAACAGTAATTGTTTCTATGGCATATATTACGAGCTCATTTTGATGTCACGGGGCGTGTGACCTGTGATGCACACGATCTGGCCAAGTACGTAAATCAATCAATAAACTTTATTTACCCTCGAATTTACAGTGTAGCACTCAAGTGCTAATATCTTCGAGCCAATTACATTAATAAATAATTACAATAAAAAGTTAATTCTATATAACAAATAAGATAACTAACTACCTAGACAACTAACTTGCAAATTATCATGATGTAGAAAGGTTTGCAGTTCCTGCCCTTTTAAGTAAATTACTGTTCCCCGTAGATATCAGTCGTCGAAAAGAAGTAAAATCAGAAATAGTGCGATAATGGTCAGGAAGGCTGCAATTCAATGACGGAGATTGAAAATTTAATAACTCGAAGTATTCATAAGATAACACAGTTAGAATTGTACTGACCACTTACAGGTCTAATCCCTCAAGCCGTAATTAAGATCAAGATGCATGTTCTCCTCACTGTTGTCCATATATTTCTTATGATACTAGTTGGGAAAATTTGACTAAACATGAAGATATTATCTTTGGTGATCATTTCCTTTATTGTCATCACCTGCATGTCTGATTAAGTAGTTTTATATTATAAGGAGATATAAGTGCTTGTCACTATTTGGGCTTTTAAAAAACGGTTTAAATTACGTAACCAGACTTCCTAAGTAATTGACTTTTTTATAACATAAAGCGCAAAATTACTGAATGCTGATTGGTTGAGACGGAGGGCATTTATTCTTAGTTTTCTTTCTAACGATGGCAAAATTACTGACTCCTAACTGGCCAAAGACTAAAATTACTTCCATGTGATTGGCTGAGCTCGACAGGGCGCCATTTGCGTTTTGTAAGCGTCTTGAAACGAAAAACGGATTTTGAGTTGTTCAACACAAGGATCGCTTCGGAGTTTGACTTTGAACCCCGTTGATTAGTAAAAATGGTATGGACATTGGGTGAAAGCTTGAAGAGAAATTTCAAAATGCGAACCTTAGCTTACCTTACTGGAAACAGCTAAAGGTTATCTGTTTAAAACAACTGAAAACCTTAGTGCGACCAGACCCTGGCGTGGTCGAAGATTCACCCAGTGAATCATGGCGACGAACAGATAAGTAAAATTTACTTAGTTTAACTTGAAAGTGTCAGTTTGTCCATGAACTAGAATTGAATTCATAATAGTCAGTGTTTCTTGCTCTGTACGCTGAGTAACAGTTGAACTGCTTTTGTGGTGAATTGTTTACGAGCTGGTACTTTTATTCTGAGGGCCGGTTGATTGTGTTTCGACTTATATGGAAATTTATGCCCCATTAGAGTTGGCTTTGTAAAATATCTAGCGCGCATTGCCTTGGTTGAGCCCCGGGGGGGCCCCCCGGGTGGTTGAGCTCGGTTTGCTTGGAAGAAAGATGACGTGACACATTATGGCATATTTTGGCCCCTCAGGTGGCCGTTTATTCATAATCTGCATAAACAATGACCTTGATAGAAGGCCGCTAACTGTCAATGAAACTGTTCCCAGCAAAGGTGAGGGGATACCCGAACTCCCTTAAATAGTAAACGTACCTGGGGGCTCAGGGAGGAAGGAAAATCTCAACTATAGTCTTGGGCGGTGTCCGACCGAAAAGGACTAGCTTCTCAATTTTTCGCCTTTTATAAGCGAGTTCCTGAGGACAGATCCTATTACAACCACCTGACCGGAAGCCGGGTCAGTTTAATTGTTAATATAGTTCATGGCTAACTGGTGCATAAAATCATTTATTTGTTAAATAAATCTCCCTTTTCCGAAAATTTTGCCCTCTGTGTTGTAGACACGTAATCCCATTTAGTTCACTTATATTTTCAAAGTTTTCACAAATTGCCCTCGTCGTGCAATTTTGAAAATCAGCAAGTGAGAATTTATCCTTAATTCTACTCGGCCTCATGCGACTACAAATACCGTGGGGAACTCGTTCTTTTATATTGAAACCACCAAACTGAAGCCCCGACCAGCCCCCTTCCCAGGCCTTTATGCGCTATTGAGTGACTTTGGTAGGCTTGGGGCTGAGCGTACCAGCGATAGTACTGGGCGAATTTTCCCGATGAGCTCGTCGGGTGACGTTTAAGCTAATTAGTTGACGTTATTTATGCGTACACCAATGAAAACAGGACACGCTAAGACTCGTACCCAGTCGTTACTTATGAGTTTGGGGGAAAAGCAGAGAAGATTGGATTCTACTGAGGCGCGCGGGGTGAAATGAGAAGGGGCGAAGGAAACATAGCGATTGGCAGATTTCGTACGGTAGAACCGTGCAGTTTGCCATAGAGACGTGCAGTTCCTTTTTTTTTTTCACGGAAACGGCACTGAACTCTGAAGATACTTGGATTGCTCGTTTCGTTAATCCAGGGAGACGTTACCAGCCCTATTTCAATCGCGAACAGGAGTAAGTGGTCGTAATTCAGGATCCGATGCTTTCAAGCTTGTCGCTGGCAATTTTTAAATAAATGGAACCAAGAAATCAAGGTATCGATTTAGAAATTTCTTGCTATTTGAGAAAATTATTTTAAGGTCTAAGAAAGATTTCAGCGAATTATTTGTGAAATTTATAATAGTTGACGAAAGGGATAGTGTACGTGTATCAGAAAAGGTCAGCTCAGTAGGTTAGAGTAGTGATGCAAAATACAGTTCGCTTTATAAAAAAACATTATTTCCAATTCAACTGCGATGTGAGCAATCTAATTTACCTTCATTCATGGCAATATTAACCTTGCGTGAAAAAGAACTTCCTTCACGAGCGCGCCCGCCATATTAATATGAAATCTGCCAGTCGCTATTTTTTCCCTCACCCCTTCCCATGTCACCCTGCGCGCCTCAATAGAATCCGATTTTCTCTCCCTTCCCCCAGATTCATAAATAGCGACTGGGTACGAGTCTGAAACACGCTGACCACTTTTTTTGTTTTGTTTCAGTGGAGAAAATAGAGGAAAGCGCATAAAATGATCTCCTTTTATTTTCAAAAAGAAAACGCGCGGGAGTCTGGAAAACGCATTACATGTAATGGGACGGTTCTCGAATATAGTCGCCGTTGGCATTCTCTGTTTCATTACCGTGACCACATTTCCACTTACTATAATAACAAGGAGGAGAATTTTCAACACAGGGCTGTATTTTGCAGCTTATCATAATACACTGCGCCCAAATCCAACTATGAAAAACTTGAGGGAGGGAAAAATATAGGCTATTAATAATTCAACTGAACACATCAAGCTCAACAGTGCAATCTTCCATTGTGTCCTGATTTATGTTTATGGGTTTTTACTTTTTATCCGACGTCTTTTTAAGTGAGGTTTGTTGAGATGGAAATTGCTTATTAATTAAAGAGACCAAATTCAATGCAAGAGGAGACATAAGCTTCAAATCAGATTATTTTGAGCTTGACATCGCCTGGTTGCACAAATAAATATATAGTCAATTTATATGCGAATCAAACTAAAGTTAATTATACAATTATAGAACAAAATCACGCCATGTTCACAATATAAATTAAAATTAAAACCTAGCTACATGATTATTTGTGTATTATTTGTATATTATTTGTATATGTATGATCAGAGTTAGGTGAGTGAATTTTCAATAAGCGAAGGATTGATGTAAAATGCGCTTCAGCAACCTAAACAGCAGCTGCCGTTTTCTAATACAAGGTTCAATTTTTTCGTCTTCGAAAGAAATCACTTCAAATGGACAGTAACTTAACTCGTGAATTTTACAACTCAGCTTTACATAATGACGATGAATGTCTTCGACAAAAAAATACATTTTGAACAAAACAAGAACCACGCAATCGCAATTTGTGCGGTGAACGTTCTTCTCTGCCATGCCGCAGTGGTTGGAAATTCTGCAGTAATAATAATGACTTTATTACCGTGTCAAACAAGAATCTAGCAGAGGGGATTTCCCACTGCTAATAGAGGACACCTAACTTTCTAAAATACAATCGAAAAATACAAAACGAATTAGCATAGAGTTTTGGAAGACTCCTTTCCTGCATTCGCCAGCGAGTATTTTACTCGCAAGTCTTGGTGTATCGGACTTTGCCGTTGGTTTGATTACACAGCCTCTGTTAATATCCTTTTTGCTAACGGCAATATATGGCTTATCGCCTCCAATGCATCGAGGAGTCTGCCTAGCTTATGGTTACACGGCTTACTTCTTATGTGGCGTTTCTCTTTGCACAATTACAGCAATTGGATTTGACCGACTTCTCGCCCTTCAGTTATATTTGATATACTACTCAATGATAACTATCCATCGTGTAAACTTGGAAGCAGCTGGAATTTGGCTGTGTGTTGGACTTTTCATGACAAATTATTTCTGGTTAAAAGTTGAAATATTTACCACGATTTTAGCAACAACAATCTGTGTTATCATGACGGCAAATTTTGCTATTTATTTGAAAATTCATCGCATTGTCCGGCGCCATCAGACACAAATTCGAAATCAACAACAGCAAGGGAATCATGGAAGCATTTTCAGATTAAAAAGACTGAAGAAGTCAATAGTCAATACCTTTCTTTTCTTTATTTTTCTGACTTGCTGTTATGTGCCGCAAATGTCTGTCTATCTTACTGCACGGTATTTTTCCACTGTTTATTTTGCAACATCGACCATAGTTTTTCTTAATTCATCATTCAATCCTCTCCTATATTGTTGGCGAGTTGGTGAGCTGCGCTCGGCCGTCAAAGAGCTCTTTTGTCGATGATATGTACGGAAACATCACCTAGTTTTTGCTCTTGTCAATTTAACTTTATTGTACTTAGAAAGTGTCGGTTCAGAGTGAAATATAGTTGTTTCTTGCAAATGTTGAGTAATCATAGATTAGGGAGTGCATTCGACATAATTAATAGGAGGTGTTAGTAAGAAATAAATGGGCGGCGAAGTAGGTAAAGCAACTGTGAAACTGCGAGTGGGAGGGGACTGTGAATTGATAAAGGCTGTAAAACCTCAAAACGAGTTTGTACAGAGGTTAATTTTACAATAACTGAGCGAACTCTCGCGCAATGATTGGCTAATTTTTATCGTCAATAAGAGTACAGACGGATGAGACACGTAGGCCTATTCTGGGACCTTAGCTCGCCTTAACTCGCCCTAACTCGCCCTAACTCGCAACTTGAGATTATGTCCAAACTTCCTTATCTCGCCTTAACTCGCCTAAACTCGCATTATCTCGCACAAACCCGCTCAATCTCGCCACTAAGCAAAGTAGATACCAATTTAATTATCTCATCCTACTTTAAGTGTAATTTTAATATTAATCTATGAAGGAAAGTGGCCAAAGAGTATCATTATATGGATTTCAAAAATGAAAAAGATAATGATTTGTAATGAAACAGGGTCTTTACCTTAAAAAAATAGTAAATTGACGCGTCCCATCTTTCTGTAATTTCCAATAGCCTCTGTGGTAAGGGTATTTCACATGTAAAGATTACATATTGCTTTTGTTACTTAACGTTATTTGTCATGCCTTGGAATCACCACTGGTATGTCAATGGAACTACCAGGAACAACCTGAACATGCACTAACTAGTTTGCTGATGCATAACAAAAAGGCTGTAATGCTAAGCATGTCAGATATTCCAGAGGCATGGGGTCACAGGTTCTAGGGATATTTTTTTAAAATCCCACATTGACTTTTAACCTTTATGTTCCACAAAGCATGTGACATTACTAAGAGAACATAAACAGTGAATCCACCAAAAAAGTATTCATAAAATAGTAAATTTTAGTCTCATTCTTCTAAGCAAAACAAAGAAATACAAAAGCATGATAAATGATTTACAGCAAATACTGCTTGAAGTGGCAAATACAATAACTTTGCAAATATATACATAGAAGCTGTTTTATGTTAATGAATAGCAGCAGAAATAGTATCATCTTATAATCTGATGGAGCTCAAGGAGGAGTCCAGCTGACAATGAAAGCCTGGGATGTAGTCAGAATCTTTTAAATCCTCCATGGCCACATAAGCTTACTGATGATTTGCAGTTCATAATTCTTATAAGATTAAAGTTACCTGGTACTAGAAGATTTGTACATTGGTTCAACGTGGCATCCTGTATGGCTTACAACGTAGTTAGCCTGACAAACATAATCCATGATTTACAAATACTCGTTACATTTAGCCCTTCATTGGATAAAGGATTTCTAATAAAGGTAGCATGTTTGCATTGTCTGATTGATCGCCAGCTTCGTTCGCCATATTGGAAATTACCCAGTAGAGACTGGTAATTCGTGTCTTTCCCAGGGCCCTCTCGTTCAACACTAGGACGCTTCAATGTGGCGTACATGACAAGAAAACAATCACAACGCGACGGGCGGTCGCCATTTTTTGTAAAAAAGCGAAGCTGGAAGATTGTAAGGGTTTTCAAATGCAGGACAAAAGCTGACAAAGCAGATAATGGAAAGTAAGTGATGCTTTGTGATGAGTAAACTATTCTTGTCAATTTAAAGTCAAATGAAGATGAGATATAGCTCTCTCAGTAACCCTGAACAGAAAATATGGTCATTTTTGGCTGTTATTCTTAGGCTGAGAATGATGAAGAGATTACTATCAAGTTAACTTGATCCTCCTTTTTTTGTAGAAATCAAAGTGTCTCTCACAGGACTTTCAAAGGTTAAGGAAGGAGTTTCCAAATTACAGGAACTACTGTCCTTGCGAAAAGGCATCAAACTGCATTTACAAGAAGTTACAATGGATTTATCAGGAGGAAACGAAAATGCAATTGGCGTTTTCATTTCTGATAGTAACAACAAACAATTGGGCTGGATTCCAAGGGAAACCATCAGTGAAGTTCAGAGGATGGGTCGAATGGAAGACTTAAGATAAGTCTGATAAATTTCAAGAAGAAAGACATTTCAATGCATTTCAGTAAAGTTGATTGTATCATAAAAATCTCCTCAGCTGAGTTGTAATTCGTCAGCTTCCCCGGTTTTTTTTTTTGTTTTGTGTTCTTTTTTTGTACTAGCTGTTGCAAAACATTGGCACAGACTGTAAGAACTTTTCTTTTAGTTCTGGACTCAATGACAATAGTTCATGCTGATACCGATTATGCTCACCTGTCTATTAAAACATAGTGTTACTGAATTAAAAAACAAAACAAAATAAAACATCTTACCTGTGTTTATACTACAGTTGCATTGACTTATCTATTCATGATTGCTTGGTTAACATTAGTTTCCTTTTTCACTAATTTATTAGTCTGCCAACTATTTATGTAGCTATAGTGAATATTTAATATTCACTTAATTATGTGATGATGATGACGATGATGATGATTATTATTATCATACAGCCACCTAATGGGATAGTTTGGTGTCTGAATGCTTTATAATTGGTAAAGATCAGGACTCCATATTCATACTTAAGCTTGTCCAGTTAGGAAAAAATTCAGTTACAAAATTTACATAAGAGTTCACTCAATCAATTTTTGCACTCATCTGAAATTTTTTGCTTATTTTTTTCGTAATTGGACAACATGGAGCCTTGTTATATATACAAGACATACAAGGATTGCAAGGCATCTTTTGCCTAAAGCATATTACTATATGTTTTAACCCTTATCACCTCGACATTAGTTGGGTCATTTTCCCCTAACTCGCCTTAACTCGCCTTAACTCGCAACTGATAGGCAAGCTTGATTTTTCCTTAACTCGCCTTAACTCGCCTTAACTCGCATTATCTCGCATAATCTCGCGGCGAGTTAAGGTCCCAGAGTAGGCCTGACACGTCAAAGTTTGTTGTAGATCCACTCGCCTGCGGCTCGTGAATCTACAACACTTTGACAATGTTATGACGAAATTTATCATCAATAAGAGGACAGACGCATAAAAAACTGACGTCAATTTGCTACGTCGCCGTCTACAGCAAAGTATCCATAAATACCAGACAGAGCACGAAGGAATCATAACTTTGGGTAGTCTCCAATTATAGTACTTATGTTAGACTTTGGAAAAAGTCCTTCGTCCTATTTAATATGGCCCTGTGAAACTCGTGAGATCGACTTGTGGCAAATCTATACTCTGTGTATTATATTACTTCAGATTGAGACTGTGTGTAAAAGGATATCCCTAGTACAGTGTGTTTAGAATTTGGTAGTAGTAGTAGTAGTAGTAGTAGTAGTAGTAGCAGTAGCAGCAGCAGCAGTAGCAGTAGCAGTAGTAGTAGTAGTAGTAGTAGTAGTAGTAGTAGTAGTAGTAGTAGTAGTAGTAGTAGTAGTAGTAGTAGTAGTAGTAGTAGCAGTAGCAGTAGCAGTAGCAGCAGTAGGAGTAGTGGTAGTGGTAGTGGTAGTGGTAGTGGCAGTGGCAGTAGCAGTAGCAGTAGCAGTAGCAGTAGCAGTAGCAGTAGCAGTAGCAGTAGCAGTAGCAGTAGCAGTAGCAGTAGCAGTAGCAGTAGCAGTAGCAGTAGCAGTAGCAGTAGCAGTAGCAGTAGCAGTAGCAGTAGCAGTAGCAGTAGCAGTAGCAGTAGTAGTAGTAGTAGTAGTAGTAGTAGTAGTAGTAGTAGTAGTAGTAGTAGTAGTAGTAGTAGTAGTAATAGCGTGGTATACTGACCGCCGAGCTAAACAGCTCGGAAATTTTGCTTTTTGATCACGAATCCTGGTCATGTTAAAGTGCACCTAACCCCTAAAATTTTTTTCGACTTAATAAATTCTGTTATCAACTGGAACATTTCTTCGCAAAAATTATTTGATTTAGTTAAATTCTCGATTTTCTGTGCCCTGTTAAATCCAAGAAAAATTTGGTTCAAGTCCGAGTAAGAGGAACCTGGGGCGAGCCGTAGTGGTGACGTCAGATCAAGAACCAAGAATTCCACGCCGCTCAGTTTTTAGCTGTGTTTCTCTGACTTTATTTGTTGATCGAAGCCTTCTGACCTTCTAGCTAATTCGAACAAAGTCATAGTATGACTAAAATTCTAATGTTGTAATCCAAAGCAGATACTGAGACGAGCTACGCGGATTCTGCTGATTTGTAGATGAATTTTAGCTCTGAATACGAGATAGATGCGGAACACGAAGTCGACAGTACACCGACAAAGGATGAAGAAAGTGCCGTCCTGCCCATATCTGCTAAAAAGCCGCTAACCAACGAAGAATGAATTGCCCAATGCAAAAAGGAAATAAAGGCAAACTAAGAACTGGAACAGCAAATAAAGCAACTCACGATTGGCCTTAGAGGGCCGCGAAGAAGCCGGAATGCTGAGCTTCGCCCGTGAGTGTTTACATTTTATTTCGCACGTTTGGTCTTCACGTTTGGTCTTGGTTTTCCTGCTCTCCACCTCTCGCATTTGAGATTTATGTTCAAGCTGAGGGAATCTCTTATAGAAATGGAGATTTTAATAAAGCATTCCTTTCTTCATTTATTTATTTTACATAGAAGTAAATGTGGAAACTGCGATAATACTTACGTTTTGTCCATTTCTGTAACCAGCATTAACAATAACAACAATTTATAACACCAGTGAATCAGGAAGGCAATTATTTTCCAAAGGACATTGACGAGAATTATAAGCACGAGAGTTTGTTAGTATCGGTTCAATTGAGATTATCTTACCGATCATTTTTCTCGCTTCAACGTGCGAGCAGTTTACTCAGATCCCACGCGCGAGCGGAAATGTACAAATTTATATGTAAATCAACCGGCCCTCGCTTAACTCGCGAATCGAGGCTTCGCCGCTCATCGCTCACACTTCGATCTTCTTGCGGCCCTTTTTCGCACAAAAAATGGTAATAAAAGAATTAAGAAAGAGACTGCTTGCCGTCTACTTCAACGGAGGATATGAACAAGGGATCTCTGCACAGTGATTGTTTGTTATGCTCGAGTGATTTAATATGACTCAAGATAAAATTCTCATAGCGAGGCACGTTCATAGACTAGAATAAGGAATAATGGCAATGGTTTGTTATTGTGGAGAAAGCGCGTTCGGTTCTGCTGAAGGAGGAATTTCTATAAATACGGTCATTAATTTTAAACCCTTCGCTGTTTGGGCACCGCTTACATGTAATTATCGTTAGCGCTTGCCGCGTAGCCAACTTGAATAATTCGCAAAGGTAATAATTTTCTGCGTACTGCGAATCGCGGGTATTCTGTGGTTAATCGACCGTTGAATCATTGGAAATACACAAAAGGCTATCGTTTGATCGGATACTAAAGTTGTTCATTCATTCATACCTTCTTCTGCGACAACAAATCTTTGCTTAAAATGCATCGAACATAGTATCGAGTGCTTGGAAGGCTGCCGCTTTGCTCGCTATTGCTTTACAAAATCCACTCATTTCGTCTCTTCGCCTCTGGTCGCTCGTCGTCAAAAAATGCTGTATTTTTGTAGTGATACGTCTTGTGATTCGTTTCTTTGGTTACTATGTCTCGGAGCAATACGAACGGTCGACAGTTTTCTGTATATCTTCGAGAACTCAAGAGAAATATAACTCCGATAGAGATAGCGCGAGACTGCGGGTTCTTGATTTGCCGTCACAAGGTGACTAGTCCCATGCCCTCACTGCACAACCCTGAACCAAAAAGGCGTCTATTTTCGCCCGATTTTCCGTACTGCAACCGCGCACAGAAAATCAGGGATTAATCCAAATCAAAAACTTTTTGTGACGAAATGCTCCAATTGATAACAGGATTTATTTGACGGGGAAAAAAATTTTGGGGTTAGGTGCACTTTAATAAGGGACTGTGCATTAATTACCTGGAGGGGGGGGGGGTTGAGAAATGGGTAACACATGGCTCAAAAGTAAGTCGCACCTCCCCCTCTCACTAAGCAAAAATTTCCTTTAACCTCCCCTCACCTACTGATAATATTAAGGTCGACCCCCTCCCCTGCTTCCTTCCCCCATTGGTTCCCTCATTCCTAAGTTACGTGTTGGATGTCTTCCTCAGGCACAAAAGTACTTGAAATGACTCTTCAAATGACTTTGCTAAATAATCAAACTGTCTATATTTACATAGTTCAATTTATTGCTGTTAAATTCAACAGTTCGGTTTTCCATTCTCTTTAATCTTTAATTATAATACCATGTAGGCTATCCTACATTGGCATCTTTTTTTTTCATTGAATAGCATCATAGTGCAACTTTTAAGGGTCCCTATTTCATTACGCAATAAATAAGTTGGTTCGACGAAGGAGAACGCAAACCTTAATCTTATGTTGGGTGGCCTGTGCTGCTTTTGGGTGTCCTGTGGCCTACAAAGCCGGGACGTTCTGTCGTTCCAGACATTCTTGTACGGACATCAAAATGGCACCTCACATATTTTTGCAGCGACTTGTGTTAATTGCGCGCTCTCAGCCTTTACAGCCTCGGCTTCGTGAATGAATGCTTCGTTTTCGTAGATGGGCCTTGTGCTTTTCGACTGCGTTGTGACGTTTTCCTTCGTTGTCGCGGGTTGAAAGGATTTTTGTAGCGCTGTGGACTTTCTTGAAGCAAGTTTGAATGAATAGTTCTTTAAAATCAGAGGTAATGTTGTTTTAAAGGCCTTATAGGTATTTATCGAAGTCTGAGGGAAATGTTTGACTCCTGCTGTAAAATCTAACCCAGACTTCAACGTCTCAACGAGGATTTGCCACACTTTCAGGCTGATTCAAAACAAACTCGAAGTTCTGGAGCTACCACTATGATATGCAAGGCGAAGCATGGTGCGACCAAACATAGCGGTCATCTACCGGCGATGGTACATACTATTAATTCTCCCGTTTGTTATTTGCCGCTTCGCTTAAACAATACTTGTGAATATTTACGAAAGCTTACCAGTTTGATCGATTTATTGATCTGAGAGACCTCTGCTAGCAGGGAAGCTGTGATGAACATGCAACCTTTGCGTTATTTTACAATCTCATCTTGCACTTTATACTAAAAATAAAATTGATCTTCGGCATTTCGGGAGAAATACATATGGCAAGGCTTTTGTTCATTAATCAAATCAACATTCGATTATTGAATCAAGGCGCAATTTAAATATTGGATTATTCATTTCAGGAATGGATTATTCAATCAACGAACGGAATAAATTTGCCATTAATGTATTTATTAGTCCAGTAACGACGGGAACGCTTGGCCGGCCTTGACTATAATGCCTGTGAAACGGAAAATATGGGTGTCAACAGTACTGGGGAACTTAACAATTAGTGTTTCACTGGATGTTAATTTAAACACCTATAGTCTTGTAATCACTTCCGATTGAAAGTTCATTTTTTTCACTCATGATCAAACTGTTATCTTTGAAATGATGTTGTAAACAACATTTACGATGATATTGTTACGTAACTATTGCCGAAATAAATTGTTTTTTTTTTAATTCAACACTTTGTAAATTGTTCTTCCTAACACTACTCCTCAAACTCAAAATTTCCACTTGACCGAGACAACCAAATTCTAAACTCTGTACCATAGGGGTATCCTTTTACACACAGTCTCAATCTGAAGTAATATAATATACATAAGTACTAACTGGAGACTACTCAAAGTTATCATTCCTTCGTCCTCTGTCTAGTATTTGTGAATACTTTACTGTAGATGGCGACTTAATCTCTGTGCAAATTTTGAGATTTTACAGACTTTATCAATTCACAGTCCCCTCCCACTCGCAGTTTCACAGTTGCTTTACCTCCTTCGCCGCCCATTTGTTTCTTACCAACAACTCCTGTTTATCATGTCGAACGCACTCTCTAATCTATAATTACTCCTAGTTTTAATATTTTTCGTATTTAAGAGGGATTTTCGACGGCTTAAAATAGGATCTGGAACCCATGAGAAAGAACAGAGGTATGCGCAAGACCCAAGAATACACCTTTGAAGTTGTAGGGCGATTCGTTTATTGTGATGGAATTTATCGAACCTCAAGTGAGGTGCAGTGTGAAATTGTTTCCTGCCTTTAATTAATTCTAAACGTTCAATAACTGATGATAAATATAAACCTCAATTTCTCGCCCAAAAAGCTTCAAACCAGCCCAGGAAGCCCTCCAATAATGACCAATAAAACAATGAAATAAGACAAATCTTTTTTATTTCGACTTCTTTCTGATTTGTGGCAATTTGAGACGTTTTGTATCATTTCCATACAAACTCTTAAATGTTGCCGATGTCATTATTATGCATAGCGTGGAAAAAACAGTCTAATTTATGCGCAGCTCTCAACCTTAGCTTGGGCTGCCTGTGTTTGAACTAGACTTGCCGATTTCACAACCCTCCACGTTGCAAAATTAAATTTTCTTGCACACGTATTAGCGCCAAAGCAGCTCTTTGAACGGAATTTTGTCATCTGCTGATTTTAGAGTCTTCCAGTCTTGTGATACTGCTTTCCTCTGGCTGACCTTGGCATTTTCGAGCGAAAAAAACGTGCATGATTCTTTTTTTCTATGTGGATTTGCATTTCGTTGCGAACTACTCTGGTTTGCATAAATATAAATATAAACTTTTCAGCTCCAGCTTAAAATTTTTAAAAGCAGGTAAAGGGAAGGCAGTTTATTTTATTATTTCCTGCTTTTGTTTCCAACAAAGGAATACGGGCGTCTGGCAGAAACAACAAGCCTAGTGATCCATGCCTATTTTGTTGGTTTTGACTAAATACGTGAAATGCAAAAGAAGTTCGTGCCAGGTGATTTGAATTACGTGAAATTATTGTGACAGAAACAAAATATTTTAAGGGACCTTCGTAAATATTTCCCGTATTGTCGGTATTAGTCGTCGCACTTCGTGTATATTCTTTACAAAATGCATACTGATGAACGTATCCTGTCCAGTTGGACATGGTTGATTTAACATGTTGAATTAATATGTTGATTTTGTGGCTTTGCAGAAGCCAAAATTTGAATATCTATAGCACAATTTCGAACAAGTAAAGATTTCGGGCCAACAAAAAACGATCTACCTGTACACTTTAAGAAACTATTGAATGTTTTCCGGGCTCAGTGTGTTTAAGAAAAATGTTGCAACAAAGAATCTGCGTGGTTACGATACCGAATTAATATTAGTACCCTTACGCCCAAGGATTGTTCAAAGTCTGCATCAAGACAATTATGTGATTGTCGATGCCGGAGTTTCGCTTACGTAAGGAAGTAAAACAGGATGAGGTTTAGGTAAAGTCCGTAGCATTCCACAGTGATTTTGGAAACGTCTCACCGTGTTCCAAGAGAGTGATTTTTTCAAACTCTTTTAGCAAACCCAAGTCCAGCATTTGCTTTGCTGTCACCGAGTAAGCGAAGTGAACCACCAAAGCTTCGCCTACAATACAATTGGTTTGTTGAGCTCTACTTGAATATTGCATGGTCCACCAAACTTCATCATCGCGGATCCCTCCCTGTTCCATCATACGCTTAAAGTCTACAAGGTCTGCATCTAGAAGGAAAAGATTAATACTGAAACGCTGTCCTTTTGTAGTCAAATCCCTCCCGTGAAACAGATATCTACTCAACTGCTTTTTATGATAATGATGTACGAACGTGCGTAGAACCATTTCGGCGCACTCTGGATCTTTCCATCCGCACCATGCAGCAGGTTTAAATTCAAATTTTAATCCCTTTGGATTTACTTCGTTGTCATAAACGCCAATCTGCTGATGAAGCCAGTTGCACCTCCAGTTAGTCACAATGTTACCAAAGTGCATGAAGCAATCGCTCGTATTCTTGTTCTTTAGCATGTTGCCAAAAACATTCGGATGAAGGTAAACGATATCATCGTCCAGCTTAAAATAAACGTCAGATGGATTTCGGAAAAGGCGTTGTAGGACAACATAATAAAACTTGCTGTAGAATGGATACAAACTCCTTGGGTCATGCCTTTCGCTGGGAACGTCTTTTAAATAGACAAACTGAAAGGCTTCATCCTTTAAAATACTGTTGGCAGCAGTTGAGAAGTTGTGCAACTTAACTTGCGTCTCTTTAGTGTATCCTATCATAGCAAACAACACCCTATCAACAACACCGCCGTTCTGTCGAAGCTCTCTGTAGAGGTAAGGCAGCAAGATTCGAAGATACATCCACCGGCCAGTAAATACGCACACATGAATTCGACCACTTTTACGTTCCACGGCTTCGATTTTAGTTTCGACTGACGATTGATCCGTTCGGTTTTGAACTTTTTCCAGGCATACAGGGCATGTGACGTATGAGAGTTGATAATTAAAGTATGTTGTTAGTACTACTGCAAGTGAAGAGAGGACGACAAACAAAATTACCTTTTGGTTCATCTTTGCGACAGCAGAAGAAAAAAGTTCCGGTTTAATTTCAATATGCAGGTGCGTTTCGCTGAGAAACACGCTTTGGGTGACAATAAGATGCGGGTTCGTGACAATATCCCGGATCTCGGTCCAGGCTTACTTAACCACAGGCGGCACAAATAGTGAAATGATTGAACGAGAAGAACTTTTCTGTCTTATAAGCAATGATAAAAAGGACTGTTGTCTAATACTGTGTTCTATTTTTCATCTACGATTGCAGAGCTTTTAGGACTGACGATTTTTACATACGCTTTTTGTCGCAACGCTGTGCAATGCAAAATATCCCTTGCCAGAGCGTTGAGTATTGTTAACGAAGAATGGAGCTTAATCTAGCCGGTTGATTTCATTGTTTTCGAGGTGTCAAGGGAAAAGTCGATTCTAGGAATGAGAGTAAACCAGTGAGGAGGTAAAATTCGACATGAAATGTTGAAAAAGCATTTTGCAAAATTACCGTTTTTCCCTAAGCCACTGAAAAGCGTCACATGTAAATAGCAGTTATTTTGGCGTTGCCCCTATTTATTACAAGAAAACTTTGAAGCCATTAAGAGATTACGGTCCTCCGAACCATAGTTAACTACATTGTATGTCCGAACAAGAAAGTTTAGCATAAATTAAGCTTCGTAAAGCATACTTGGAGGGTTTGAAGGCGCCCGCACATCAGCAGTCTTAATGAAAACTCTTAAGGTAGCTGTTTACTTCCTAAACACTTCCCTTTCAAAAATACATATCAGCGTTTCACTTCAAATTGTTTAAAAAAGACTTAATTCACAGGGTCCAGAGGAGGGAACTTCGAGCAGACGTTAAGGCTAATTTACACGCTGCGATTTGTCGGGCCGATTTGTCGGCTACGACAAATCGGGGAGCGAATCGGCGCGTGCGAATGGCAATCCGATGCGCGCGCGACTCCAATCCGACAAGTCGGCCGATTCAGAAAAATCTGTGACCGTTTCACACATTTTCGCGTGTCGGGCCCGATTTTAAGAACGAAAACGTAACCTGCAAAAGAATTCGGGCACAACAAATTATATCTGCGGTATTTTAGCTGAAAACAAACTAACTATCTATCACCTACCATTTTCTTTTCCAAAAGGTTTTATAAAAAAGCTTTAACTATAAAAAATGCATGTGAGTGCTTGCACTGTACATAAACCAATTGGCATCCCGATTTATCGTGGCCGACAAAGCAGGCCGACAAATTGCAGCGTGTAAATTGGCCTTTAGGTATTTCTTGCGAAAGACAAGCGACATAATTTGTTGCGGCCTTGTGTTACCGCAGGTCAAATTACTGTTGGCTCTTATGCATGGTTCAATTTTGCCTGTTACCATCCCCCCCCGGGCAACCCCCGGGACAAGTCCAGCCCTTCGGGCCCGGGGGTGGGGAATTGTTTGAAACAGTTTTGTCCCGGGGGTAGGGGGGCGGGGCAAATCGAAAATAACTTCTCGTTTTTCTTGTGAAGCACGTCACTTGCTTATCACTTCTCAGTTGACACAATGGCGCCGGACTGCGTAGAGAAGACTGCCTATTTCCAGGGAAAATTTCTAGAATTTGTAGCAGACTGGTTGGAGAAGAATATTCTCTCGAAATTTAAATCTGTATTCAAAGGCATGTTTATTATAAATTGTTAAACGAAGGTGCGTTTGATGCGTCCTCGAATGGATGGCGTTCATCACAAACATAGAAATATTTCTTCACCGTATTTGTATGAAACAGATGCACGGCTTTATATTAAACAGAAATCTCAGTCCAGTGTTCTTGTGAAACAAGCTAAGAAAAACACCTTTAAAATGCTGTCGTCAATTTGCTCACCGGACCTCTATTGTGCATGTGCTATATTTAGAATAAAACACGCGGTGAAGAACATTTCTTTACTCACTAGCCGAATGCCAGTGCAGTTAGACTTTTTTCTTTAGCTGTTTTCTTTTTCAGTGTAGTGTCAATGGTTCTTAATACTATGTAATATCCTTCGTTCAGTAAACTCTAGAAAAGCGCTTAAGTTCGTGTCAAAACGTCTGGTTGTGCTATTGTACGGAAATCAATTTTGAACACAAAACAACGTATTTGTGGTCGATGAGGAGTCCCGGGGGTGGGGAATTGTCTCTTTCTGCGTGCCCGGGGGTGGGGAATAGACCACCAAGTAAGAAAAAAATTGCAAATCCCCGGGGGTGTGCCCGGGGGGGGATGGTAACAGGTAGAATTGAACCCTGCATTAGGTTCAATTAGATCGACTTACACTCAGGGGCACTGAACGGTTCGTTTCGGGCAATATCTGTTCGGAAGGCCCAAAATCGCCTGAGATATTGACTCATTGTCGCTTAGAGTGCAAAATAAGGACAGCTAGCATTTTCGGAGAGCCATCAGCAGCTCGGAAATTCGGCGGATAGGATTCTGTTTCCTAAAATTTTCTGCGACCTAAATTTTCAGCTAAGAACGCCGAACAGATCAATCTGTATTAGCTTACACATATATGCCTTTAAAAAGCTCTGAAACAATCTAAGAAAGCTGAAAATGATATGTCAAGTATTTTGCTAAACATTTTTCGTTGGGTGTCCCTGTTACACTAAATAATACGGTAAAAAGTCTCACGACTAGCTGCATTCAAACTTAACGGTCACAAATTAAGTCGCTTTAGTGAATTAAAAAGAGTTAATATAACTGGCTGTGGTGTTTGTTTTGTACAGGGTCTGTTAGTTCTTGTTAAACTGATCTTCAAAGTTGGATAAAATTTCAGCCTCGAGCATCATGGGCCGTCACAAGCGTTCCCTCGGGTGAACCGAAAATCCCTTAAAACTCCAAAAATTTAAAAGATCCGATCAAGGGGATTTTGGTTTTAGTATAAGTTCATGAAAATCTTTCAAAATACACGAAACGAGCGAAATCTATTTTTCAAGACAGATCGACCAGACCGCTCTTAGGGAGACAGCCTCTTAACTTACAATGCGGTACCTCCGTGTCGGCAAGAAAGCAGCTCATAAATTTCGCAGTTCGAAACCTCCCCTCGACGAAGAAAATCGAGGAAATCTTTCTTCAAGATCTCTTTCTTAAGGTTTCTGAATGTTCTGTTTTGATAAATACAAATAAATTTGAATACCATTTGCGGAAAACTTAAATAAATGATAATTATCAATTATTCACCGAACCACTCTTCACCGCCACTGAGGTGGATAATTGTTTTAGTGTATACCAAACCAGTGGATAGCCAGTACCAAATAGCTCCTTTTTTCCGAGGCAAAACTCTCCCGTGAAGTCCAGAAAAATGCCGGGAGGTCAGATATTATCCCGAGTTTGAGCGCGCCACTGGTTTGGTATATACTAATGGCTGAAATGTGTGCAAAGAATACTGTAGATTGTTCGCACGTCATAAACAAAAGCATAAGCTCACTACTTCGCGGCTCATGCCTGTTTAATCTGTTCTCAAGTCCTTTGAATTCGCTTTCAAATCTTCTATTTTAAAGGAGCAGTATCACAGAGGATTTTGCTCGCCCTTGCAATAATAATAATAGTAATGATGATGATGATGACGATGATCATGACGATGATGATGATCTGATGATGATGATGATGATGATAATTTTCGTTTTAAAACAGATACTTTTTGATGCGTGTCACCCAGCTATCATCACACTACAACGCCGATGAGAACGGAGACTTCCGAAAATGGAGGCTTTTAAAAAAGCGTCGTTTTCAGTGAGGACGAGTAAAAACGGAGACTTTCGGAAACGTTTACGGCATATATTTATTATATTAGGTATTTATTGTTTTAAATACGGTGAGAACACCAGCGACATACTGAGCAATTTCAAAAGCCTTTATAGAAGTGATTGGCGTCCTATATTTCTTTACCGTGATCGCACTTGTACTCACTGTAATTATATGATAGGGAATTTTCAACAAAATACTGTGTTGTGCAACTCATGATAACACAGCACACAGAGGGAGGGAAAATCTAGACAAAAATAATCCAATTAATTTTTATCAAGCTTGCCAGTACAATCCTCCATTTTAATTTTTGCATGATTGTAGGTTTTAACTTTTATCCGACTTGACTTGGACGAGCGAGCGGATACAACATTTTGACCTCCGCCAACGGCTGAGAAGTAGACATGCAAAATGAAGTGAAATGGTGAGAAGTAGTTAAAGCAAAACTGGACCAAGGCGCAAGCGAGATGACCTGAGCAGTTTAAGCAGCGAAAACTCGCAGGGAACTCCGAAAGAAAAATGATCCGATTACACCAAATGGTGGACATCACAGAAGATGAAGCAACCAGCAAAAACGCAGATTGTAAAAAGGAAACAAGGAGCTATGCTCGGGATCCAGCACTGGCAGCGATATGGGAGGCCGTCGTGCGTATCGAAAGGAACACTACCTTTCTTGTAAATGAGCATAAAGCGTTAAAAGCAAATCTCGAAGCACTCCAAATGAGCTTGCAATTTACTCAAGCAGACGTGGAGGACTTCAAGAAAGAAAATCAAAAGTTTTAACTTTTGATTTTCTTTCTTGATGGCGGCAAATAATAAGGATAATATCCAGTTATAGAAGAAGGTTGACTTGGTAGAGAACAATCTCCAGTCGGGCATCGAGCAGAGAAATATCTTAGAGAAGAAACTAGATGAAGCAATAAGCATGCATGACGACCTGGAACAGTATTCCAGAAAATTTCATTTGGAAATACATGGAGTGCCCGAGCAGGAAAGCGAAGATACAGAGGAAAATTGTGCTTAACGTGGCCATATGCATCAACGTCAACCTAGAACCTGAAGATATTGATATAACCCATCGAATGAGAAAAGGTAACGGCCGCCCAAGGCCGATTATAGTTCGATTTACCAACTTTTACATTAGAGAAAAATTGTATTAGAAGTAGAACCAAACATCTTAGCCGGAGCTAATGTTGGAAATGTTATAAATAAAGCTAACTGAGTCTTCATAAATGAAAACTTGACAGCATTAAGATCAAAACTATTTAAAAAGGTTAGAGACAAGAAGGAAGATCACGACAACTGGAGAACTTGGACCTTACATCAGTGGACAAATCTCTGTAAAAAAAGATCCTGCCACCAATTCTGCGGCTCACATTAGGGATACGGGTGAATTAAGTGTGAGGCGGACGTTGCAAAATTATAATATGCCTCCTTTAATCTCGACCAGATGAATAATAAGTAACCTTTATTGCCAAACATCCACGCTTTACCTCCTTTACTTATGAAACATAAAAAGAATTAGATGTGAGGTTAGGAGATCTTTATAAGCAAGCTCTTCTGAGCTTTTCTACGAAGACCCCCAGTATTTACAGGACCATAGTAAGTTTACAATAGGAGGCAAATATAATACTAAGCTATGGATGTAGATCCAAAAACCTAAATTACAACATTTATTGTCCAAGGTTGCTAAATATATTATTTTTCCAGTACTTAGTCAATATAATTATTTTGTATATATGCTGTTAACGACGTCTAAAAACGCTCTCTAAAATTTGGATTTCTTTATATCATTTGGAAGACTGTTCCATATGATTGCTCGCCTTTATTTAAGGGAAAATTTACCATAATTCGTTCTGTTACAATTAATTTGTATTTTTGAAGCTGATCGTGCATTGTAGGTATGTATACTCTGGTTTGAAATAAAAAAAAAGTTATTTAAAGACGTTGTGAGTTTATTATTTAAGTATAAGTAATTGAACTAACTAGTCTGTACGGCAGAAATCAAGCAAGAAAATTTATTTTGTGGAATAACAAGGAAATAACTATTGAAGGAAAATTTCTGTTCTGGAAACAGCTGGTTTGAAAAAGGGATTTGCCTGGTGCACGACCTATTGGATAACTATAGTAAATTTTTATCACTGCAGAAGTTTCAGGAGAAATTTGGTTTAAGAGTTAAGTACCTGCACTACTTCCAGGTCATTGCTGCTATTTCCAGTGACTTAAATCGAACTGCGTTTCGAACCAAAATCACATCGGTGCGGGATCTTTTAAAAAATCCAACAACAATTCAGTTATCTCAAGTTCTTAGTATAGCGCTGCCATAATTGCTATGTAAAGACTATTACAAAGCTTTTGACAATTACTGTGTGACTGAGCCCACAGGTGTCAAGAATTGGAAACAACAATTTTCCAACTCTTTTACCCACTGGAAAGATAACTTTGCAAAAATATACAAAACATCCAAGGACAACAAACTTAGACAATTTCTATTTACGCTTATGCATAGGATAATTGTCACAAGAAAAGAACTTCAGAAATTTAAAATTACCACAGATGATCAATGTACCCTCTGCTCAAACCATGACGACAGTATCCACACCTTTACGGAATGCGCTGTAACAACGTCAATTTATACTAGCGCTTTGAATTTTGTTTAATTATACGAATAATGTAAGCGTTAACCTCTCAACTGAACAAATGTTATTTCACCTGAAAGACGCAAAATGCAATGACTACGGCCCAAGAACGCAGACTGGATCTTCTCTTGTTGTGTGCAAAACAGTATATTTTTGCTTCTAAAATAGCTTTGAAGACTCCCTGTGCTACAGAATTACAGAGGAAAATCGAAACGCATTGGAAAATTGAAAATGTCTCCAACTCCAGTAAATTAGTTTGGTTACAAACCCTCCCTTATTGGTTTAGCTATACTTCATCTATGTACTTACTTATTTTGTTTTTTATTTACTTAGTTATCCCGCCTTTATGTATATCAATTAAATATATATTCAATGATTGTAAATCAAGAAAAAATAATTTTTATGCTTTTTGTATAATGTAACCTTTTTCAAACTTTTGTTTTGCAATCAATTTGTTTGTCTGTAAATAAAGTGAGGTGTTTAAAATTGGAAAAAAAAAACTTTTACCCGACTCCTTTTCAAGTGTGGTTTGTTTAAGATTAAACTGACCAACTTTAATGCCAAAAGGTGATATAAACATTACCTTAGATTCATGAATTCGAGCTTGACATCGCCTGGCTGTTCTTAAAACTTACTGAATTTATAAGCAAGATGAGTCATAGTTGAGTCGAAAGTTTTTTAGAATAATCGCCTAATTTGAGCTGAAATTGAAAACTAGTTTCATGATTATTTATTCAGCGGTAAATGGAACAGTTGGTAGTTTATTTTATTGTGACAGGTTACGAGCACATTGTGAATAAACCAAATGTTGATGGACATTTTTACCTGATTCGTTCTGGTTGATTAAAACGCGCTTCAACAAGCTACGGCTACATAAAGTTCTGTTTTGAATGTTAATTTTTGCTCTCCAAGATTGTTGGTCACGTCCCTTTTTAATCTATTGAAAAAGGTGGACCCTAGATTTGAAGAAGCTTTTGTTCTATATATGTTTAGCTTGCGTTGCAGTTCACTGTTTATTTAGAACTCCGCCTCACAGACCCGGCCTTTGCTCAAACCCGGCGTTTATTCGGGGCCCGGCGTTTATTATTAAGTTAATTTCCAGCCATTTATTTTTACTATCAATACTCGCGGTTTATTGAGTTAAGAACCAAATTTCAACAAAAATGTTAAAAAATGTGAAACGACGTCACCAACTTTGTCTTTCTTAGTGAATCTGGTAAGTTATTTAACAAAAAAAAATCACACGGAGGAAGTGTATCGACAACTGCTCGACAGCAAACGTACTGTGCAAGCAGTTGAGAATAAGGTGATAAATTCAAACAAGATACTAGAAAGTGAGCTAGTATGCAGTTACGACCCAGAATCTTGATTTAATTTACTCATCTCGAATAAACGCCGGGACCCCGAATAAACGCCGGGGGCGTTTATTTGAAACTCGGCCCAGTAGACCTGGCGTTTATTTGAACCGGACGATTATTCGGGGTCCGGCGTTTAATCGAGAAAATACGGTATGTTGAATCTTAGTCGCTAGCACTGTTCTTTGTAATTGTTTTTATTGCTCTTTTTACTTTATTTTGACCAGATACCTTGAGAATGATGGTGGAAATTTGAGAAGAAATAGATTTTGTAACTCTGTAACTGGTCGAATCTTTATATGCTAATCACGTTCGTGCGCAAGCGTACTTTCGCAATAGTCCTACTATAAATAGAAAGAAAGAGTTCAAAAGAATACTCAGTTATCTTTTTGGTGGAAGGCAAAGAGTTCAAAACCTAAACCTCCTCCTGTTTTAAAGGAGGAGGTTTATAACAAGTCTATAGCACTGATTCCTCAGTGATTTTGGAAACGTCTCACCATGTTCCAAAAAAAAGTGATTTTTTCAATCTCTTTTAGCAAACCCAAGTCCAGTATTTCCTTTGCTGTCACGGAATAAGCGAAGTGAACAACCAAAGCTTCGCCTACAATACAATTGGCCGGTTGAGCTCTACAGTGCAATCTCCCGTTGTGTCTTGATTTATGTTTATGGGTTTTTATTTTTTATCCGACGTCTTTTTGAGTGAGGTTTGTTGAGATGGAAATTGCTTATTAATTAAAGAGACCAACTTTAATGCCAGAGGACACACAAGCATCAACTCGGATTATTTTGAGCTTGAAATCGACTGGTTGTACAAGTAAATATCAATTTATATGCGAATCAAACTTTAGTTAATTACATTTATGAAAAAAAACGCGCCATGTTCCCAATTTAAATTGAAATTAAAAACTATAGCTGCATGATTATTTGTTCAAAGTTTGAACTGAAATTAAAAACTCGCTGTATGATTATTTGTGCAGCGGTGAATAAAATGGTTGGCAGATTATTGTATGATTAGATAGGCGAGTGAATTTTCAATGAACGAAGGATTGATGTAAAACGTGCTTTAGCAACCTAAACAGCAGCTGTCGTTTTCTGGTATAAGGTTCAATTTTTCGGCTTTGAAAGAAATCACTTCGAATGGGCAGTAACTTAACTCGTGAATTTTACAACTCAGCTTTGCTGAACAACTCTCACGATGAATGTCTTCGACAGAAAATACATTTTGAACAAAACAAGAACCACGCAATCGCAATTTGTGGGATGAACGTTCTTCTCTGCCTTGCCGCACCACAGGTAACCAAAGCGTAATATGAGAGTTTGTATGGAGCTGAAATTCGATCGAAAATAGTCGGCGGTTTTCCGCCAAAAATACATTAAAATCGAAATAAAGTTTAAAAAACCTTACCGTTTGTGTGTTTGCTGTGTTTTTATCGCTTTTCCGAGCTTCCGGAGGCCGTTTTGGGCGATTTTCTGTTTAACGGTCGATGCGACGGCATGTCACGTACTAAAGAGAGCTAAAGGTAGGAAAACGGGAATTCAAAATTGCCAACCGACACTCGAGATCCCGATCAAAATACCCGCTAAAAATCGATTCAATCTAAAGTCAGCGCTTTAAAACCACAACACATTTCAAAAAGGATAAATCTCCTACCTTTCTATGTGATTCAATCGTCAATTAGTTTATCTCTCGAAGTACAGCCCTGCATTAAAAACGAACTAACTTTTCGAAATCGCCGCCATCACAGGCTTGTAAGGAAAAGAGGGTCAAAACTAACGGTCAAGCCTGGGACAAAACGCCAAATTTCGCTCCACCGGAGGACGACTTGAGTGACTTCTCTGTCGCCAAATGCCAAACTCACCCTCTCTCCGGTAAGTCAAATTTTATACCTGAATGCGACCCGCGCGCGATTTCCCGCCGAAATTTGAGCTGTATAACACTGGATTTACCGGAGAGTGGGTGAGTTTGGCATTTGGCGACACAGGTCACTCATGTCGTCCCCCGGTGGAGCGAAATTTGGCGCTTTGTCCCAGGCTTGACCGTTAGTTTTGACCCTCTTTTCAGTGCAAGCCTGTGATGGCGGCGATTTTGAAAAGTTAGTTCGCCCGCGAATATTTTACTCGCAAGTCTTGCTGTATCAGATTTTGCCGTTGGTTTGATTACACAGCCTCTGCTAATATCCTTTTTGCTAACAGCAGTATATGGTTTATCGCCTCCAATATATCGAGCGGTCTGCCAAGGCTATGTTTACACGGTGTCCTTCTTATGTGGAGTTTCTCTTTGCACAATTACAACAATTGGATTTGACCGATTACTCGCTTTTCAGTTACATTTGAGATACAACTCAATAATAACTATCCGTTGTGTAAGCTTCGCAGCAACTGGTATTTGGGTGTGTGTTGGAGTTTTCATGACAAATTATTTCTGCTTAAAATTTGAAATATTTACCACGATCATAGCAACAATAATTTGTGTTATCATCACGGCAAACTTTGTTATTTATCTGAAAATTTACCGCATTGTCCAGCGCCATCAGACACAGATTCATGATCAACAACAAGAAGTAAATAATGGAAACATTTTTAGATTAAAAAGACTGCAGAAGTCAATAGTTAATACTTTTCTTTTCTTTATTTTTCTGATATGCTGTTATGTGCCTCAGATATCTGTCCTTATTACTGTTCGGTTCAGGAATGTATTTACTGTTTATTTTGTAACGACGACTATAGTTTTTCTTAATTCGTCGCTCAATCCTCTTCTGTATTGTTGGCGAGTTGGTGAACTGCTTCTTTGTCGATGATATTTGTGGAAGCATCATTTAGCTTGCACTAGTCAATTTAACTTTATTGCGCTTAGAAAGTCTCGGCTCAGAAGGAAATATACTCAAAGAGTGGTCATTTTATAGTTGTTTCTCGCAATGTTGTTCCTGACAAGATACTTTGAATATAAGAAAATAACCAAAGTAATTCTTATGGACCACGTTTTTAGTCAAACTGTAGTGGGGAACAAAAGAAAGACGGTTACACATCTCACAATCTCACCGAGTTTTGTTCCTTAGGACGACAGCAAAACACCCGCATGTACTCACAGCTCCTCACAATTCGGCCACACAAAAAGTAAAAACCTGCCATTGTCTGCATGTCACGCCTTGAAATAAGCAATTCTCATTGGCTTAAAAAGCTTTATCAGGATAGACAACAAACTGCACCCACACACGCGCTCTCTTAGCTTTCTCATTTAATTACCATAATTAATCAATGATCTCGCTCTTCAGTGAATAAAACCTTTGTACGGTAGTTTAATAGTGTAAAATTGTATAGTGGAACCTTGCCACTTTCTTCTCGTTCGGAAAAAGGCTCATGCCGCAAAGCCGCGCCGACGAGCTGCGCAACTTCGCGGTTCAAACGTTCGTTTGAAAAAAAACAGAGAAAAGCCTCTGGGACCAGGGTATTCTTTACTTTATCTTAATTAATTAAAAATCCTCTTTAGTCAGCTCAGCTTGTTAAGGAGGCAATATACGTAGATGCCTTTTTCCCCCGACGTTTTAACCTTTTTTCTTAATTATCTCCATGAGATTTCATTCAATCCAAAAATGCTATCACAGGATCATAGTGCGAGCTCCCAAAAATCTGAGAGAGTTTTTTTCGCGATTTTTAAAGTGCACGCAAAGAAAGAGAAGGGGGAGAAAAATTGTTGAATTTCAAGAAAATTGAAAGTTGTAAAGAATTTAAGGTGGGTTAAAATTAAAATTTAAATTAATTAATAGATGGACAGAAAAACACTCCACAAACAACCCTGAGTGCTCTCGCATAGGGTGCACTGTCTGGGGGTGTGTACAAAAATTTACCTCTTTTTATTTCTTTCTTAAATCTTATCCTATTTCCTTAACTTTCACGTATACTACCCCCTAATACGGCCAAATGTTTATGAACCGTGGTATTGACAGGTTTCACAGATTATTGAGTTTGAAGGTATTTTTAATGCAGAGCTCGGTGTACGGAGTACCAATTATTAGAGTTGAGGGAGGAAAAGTACTTCAAGAAAGGCCACGAATTATATCCTTGGTAAAACACTACTTTTTTTAACTTATTGGATAAGTTAGTTTTGTTCGAAGGAAAAAGGATTTGAGACTATTTACTGGTGTTGATAGCCTTGATCGCAACCGTTAAGTGTAAGAATTTTTTGCTGATTCGCTCTTCCTGCCTTAGGATTTCTTGATACAGGTAATACCATTACGTAGGAGTTGGCGGTTTCGCGTTTGAATGGATGATACGAATTCAGTTTGAGTTTGAATGTTATAATGAACCTTCCGTTTAAAGTTTATTTGCATATCAGAAAAGTGGTTTTTCGCAGCGCATTTGGGTTTACTTAACCAATAAATCACTTCACTGGAACTCCGTCGATCGAATTATTCGCCCAAGACAAGTTCGCACTATTATTGTGTTTCGTGCATGCAGCAAAAACCAAAGAAAGTTGTCTGGTCTGGTTCTTCATCGCCCTCTTTTTATTTAGCAGGGATCGCGCCACGTTTGAAATTTGAACTGAAATAAAAAACAAGCCACTTGGCCATTTGTGTAGCGGTAATGAAACGGTTTGTATATTACAGTAATTTATTGTTACTAGGTTTGAGTAAATTGTTAATTAGCCAGAGAGTGATGGACGTTTTATCTGATATGGTTGTTGTACTTCATTTACTTGAAAACAAACAAATAAACAAACAAACAAAACACGGAGAAGAGCGAGCGTTTTTTATGGCTAATAAGTTAACTTGTGAATTTATTACCTTGAATTTAGGGAGCAACTCTTTTGAACCCTAGACTGAATCAGACTCTGAGTCTGTAATGCTTTTTAATTCTGATTTTAAATGAAAACCTGCAGTAAACTTGTCTTTATCGTCCGTTTGCATTTTCAGGTGCAATTTGTAAGGTTGGCTAGAAGATTATGATAAAAACAAGGAAACCTTTGGCTTATCAAAGACGGGCCCTCACAAGCTGGAGTTAATTTGTGAGACATAAGGTTCATGAGCTACGTGAATTCTTAACATTTTTCTGTGTTTGAAATAACAAAATAACAAAATAAATAACTTTATCATAGTCTCGATCTAGCTAATCGGGGAGACTGAAATCCAGATCAAATTGGAATTTGGAAATGTTGGTTTTTGAGGAGAGGGGAAAACTGAGTACCCGGAGAAAAACCTCTCGGAGCAAGGACGAGAACCAACAACAAACTCAACTCACATATGACGCCGAGTCCGGGAGGCAAACCCGGGCCACATTGGTGGGAGGTGAGTGCTCCACTGCTAGCGTGTGGAAGGTTGAAAACTGACATTTTCAAAAAAAAAAAAGCTCATGGCATTTTTCTATTGTTTTAGTAGGCGAAACGCGTGAAAAGATTTCCCTTTTCAAAAGAAAACGGATTAATATGGACAAGTGATCATGAAAACAATACGAAAACGCTTGAGTGGAAGAAAATATTTTGCCGTGTCTAGTTTGGGAATCTGAAAAAGAAGACTTTAAAAAATGCATTAATATGGACGAGGTCTGAACTATATAATAGTTGAGTCGACCAGCACCTCATTGAACATCTCACATGATTGGCCATAAGAACAATAAGATAAGGGCACAAACAATGCCCCTATCCCTGAAGACAATGAGCAATATTGTTTTAGAATGCCTCTGAAATTAGAGGTTCACAAGAGGTACTGGACTACTCTAATAGTTATCATGGGCATTTATATATTTCTTTACCGTGATCGCACTTTTAATTGTGCTCACTGTAATTTTATGATAGGGAATTTTTAACAAAGGGCTGCATTATGCAACTCATGATAACACAGCACACAGAATTGATTACCCTATGAAAAACTTGCCAGAGGGAGGAAGAAATAGAGACTATCAATAATCGAATTAAACATACCAAGCTTGCCAGTGCAATCTTCCACTTTGTCCTGATTTTAAATGGTTATTGGTGGTTTTTTTAGATAGATATTGCTTATTAATTTAATACTGTGGACAGTAAACTGGTTAATTCCAAAGGGCGACACAAGATTAATGAATTTGGACTGGTTGTTCTCAAAATTGATGTATAAGCAAGATGGAATGAGTTATGAATTAAGTAACAATGCGTGTTAAGAACAAGGCAATCCTCTATTGTTCTGCGGCATTTCGCTTTCCCCACATAAGATTGTTTAGATTTTCTTACTGAGAATACATCAACCTATGGACAACACGTTTTTGAAATAAAATGTACTGAATTTCCCATATAGAAATTTTGCTGCATTAAAACTCAGAATAGTTTTCACTAAAAGGGAATCAATAAGTAAACTAGAGAGAAATAAATGCGCTACCTGATGAAGTGATAGTAGATTTTCATGTTTTAGCCAATGAGGTGGACCGTTTCAACAATATCACAATTAACACCTTTCTGCATTCCTTGCCGTTGGGTTGCCTAGTTCTTACTAGGACCATTACTTAAAAAATCAAACTTTTTAGAATCTGATCGCTTAATTTGAAATGAAATTATTAAAAACTAGCTGCATGAGTATTTTTGTTCAGCCGTGAATGGAACCGTTGGTAGATTATTTTATTGTGATAAGTTACGAGTACATTGTGAATAAACCAAATGTTTATGGGATATTTTAGAACTAATTCGTTCTGTTTGATTAAAAACGCGCTTCAGCAAGCTAAACAATTAACAGCAGTGTAACAGCCGCCGTTTTGTGATATATTATAACTTCAAGAAATTTTTCATTTTCAAAGAAATCGCTTTCCATGGAGAGTAACTTCACTCGTGAATTTTACAACTCAGCTTTGCTGAGCAACTCGAGCTCTGACGATGAATGTCTTCGACAAAAAATACATTTTGAACAGAACAAGATGCACGCAATTGCGATCAGCGTGGCGAATGTCCCTATCTGTTTTGCAGTGCTGGTTGGAAATTTTGCAATTTGGGTCGCAATTTGGAAGACGCCTCAGTTCTGCATTCGCCCGCGAATATTTTGCTCTCAAGTCTTGCTGTATCGGATTTTGGCGTTGGTTTGATTGCACAGCCTTTGATAATATTCCTTGTGCTAACAGGGATATATGGTTTATCGCCACCAATCTATTGTGCTATTAACTTAGCATATCGCATTCTTCTTGTGCAGAGTTTCTCTTTGCACAATGACAGCAATTGGATTTGACCGACTTCTCGCTCCTTAGTTACATTTGAGATACAATTCCACAATAACTACTCGTTGTGCAAGCTTAACAGCAACTGGTATTTGGTTGTGTGTTGGGCTTTTCTTGACAAGTTATTTCTGTTTAAAAATCGAAATATTTGCCACAATTTAAGCAACAATAATCTGTGTTAACATCACGGCAAACTTTGTTATTTATCTGAAAATTTATCGCATTGTCCAGCGCCATCAGACACGGATTCAAAATCATCAACAACAAGGGCGGAGTAATGGCAGCATTTTCAGACTGAAAAGACTGAAGAAGTCGATAGTTAATACCTTTCTTTTCTTTGTTTTCCTGATATGCTGTTACGTGCCTCCGATATCTGTCCTTATTACTGTTCTGTACAAGGATGTCTTCACTGTTTATTTTGTAACGAGGACTATAGTTTTTCTTAATTCGTCATTCAATCCTCTTCTGTATTGCTGGCGAGTTGGTGAACTGCGCTGGGCCGTTAAACAGCTTCTTTGTCGATGATATTTATAAAAGCATTTAGGTCCTTACTCCAGTTGATTTAAATTAATTTTACTTAAGAAGTTCTTGGTTCAGAGTGAAATATATTTAAAAAGAGACGCAATTTTATTTGATGGAAATGTCGTTCTATCAAGATACATGTATACTCTGAATATAAACAAAATAACCAAAACTGCAGACCACGTTTTCAGTCAAACTTTAGTCACACAGTATCTCGTGAACGTGCCTAGAGCTGAACGGGTTATTGCAGTTAAGAGTGGACAGAGTGGCAACCAAGTCACTCCAGCCAGCCAGCCAGCCAGCCAGCCAGCCAGCCAGCCAGCCAATTAACACATTCAGGTTATTCAGTGATGAAAACAATATTCTGAAAATAACCTAACATGGAACGCTAGGCCGAACGTACGGTGGCCCACAAGTGCACTCCGAATACCAAACGACACTCCCAATTTGTAAACACACTCCCAATTCGAAAACCTCACTCTCAATTCTAAAAACTCACTCCCAATTCTAAAAACTCACTCCGAATTTTAAAACTTCACTCCGAATTCTAAAAACTCACTCCGAATTCCAAAACTTCACTCCGAATTCTAAACACCCACTCCGAATTTCAAAACTTCACTCCGAATTCTAAAAACTCACTCCCAATTCTAAAACTTTACTCCGAATTCTAAAACCTCACTCCGAATTTCAAAACTTCACTCCGAATTCTAAAAACTCACTCCCAATTCTAAAACTTTACTCCGAATTCTAAAACCTCACTCCAAAGTCTAAAACTTCACTCCGAATTTTATAATCTTACACTCCGAATAATTCACCTCACCCAAACATTTTCACTCCGTTCAAATAAATAATCTCGCTCGGAGAAAAACACTTCCGGTTTGAAACTAGAGTGTATCATCTGAAAACAAACTTGATATCCGATCTCCAATACAATTCGTATTAATGTGAGTTAGGGCAGGTGTGTGACACTGAAATAGTCAACTAGATGCATAGGTATAAAGATTACGGTACAAATCTAAGGCTTCTCACCAGGTTTGGGGGTTTGAAAGCCCTACAGCATGAAAGGCATACTGAAAATACCCCTGGTATTCATTGGTGCCCTCTGCAAGGGCAAGGTAATTCTCTGTGATATAGTCACCCTGCTGTGCACTGACAGGAGCAAGAAAATCATCAGTATTGTGCAGTTTGGGTAAGTAAAACAACTCACTGGGTCTTCCTTTTACAGTGTCATAGCGCGACTCTCCGATGTAGTGGCTGTTCCAGTGTTCTTTTACCTTATCCAAATCTTGCTGACGTTACGGGATTATTGAATTGATTGTACTATCCAATCTTAACCATATTACCTTGCGGTTGTAACGTCAATACAGCCATGGATCGCGAAACCGTCAGGTTTAATTTTGTCATACCCATCAATATGCCAACAGGAGTTCGACCCTGGATTAGTGTAAACTCTTCTCTTGAGCTTCCACCTTCGTCTTTTTTCGCACCGCTCAAGATCCGTTTCTTCTAAGCATGTCGCCACTGCTTGCCTCGACACCTGATAACCCTCACGGCGCCAAGTATGCCACATGCTCCTGTAGCCCGATTAACAGCCAGGCCCATCTAACTCTTCCTGTATTATAGCTCTGAAATCCTGGTTATTTGAATCCAATAGTTTTCGTCGTCGAGTGACTTGAATCTCTCCTTGAGCGTTTGAAAGCTCATTCTATTCCGTGGTATTTCAGCAAAAAGCACAAAATGGCCTCATACTCGTATCCTTCGTTGAAATAATATTTCAGTGCTAGCGTTTGCTTCATCAAGTTCAGCACCACAGGTGGCACAAAATTTGTTGTAAAGCGTCAATATCGCTGTGCAAACTTCACATTTTAGTGATGTTGTCGAGTTTGTCACCGCCATCTTGAAAATGCACAAGATATCCGGAGGTGTGTCTGTGTGTGGAGTGCTGTACTAGCGGATTGTGAGGGTTTAGAAATTTCTTAGTGAAGTTTCAGTTTTACCGTATTTGAAGTGCGGTTTTGGAATTTGGAGTGAAGTTTTAGAACTGGGAGTGAGTGTTTAGAATTCGGAGTGAGGTTTTGGATTCGGAGTGAGTTATTAGAATTCGGAGTGAGTTTTTAGAATTCGGAGTAAAGTTTTGGAATTCGGAGTGAGTTTTTGACCTATGTTGAAAACATAGGGTCTTAGCCAGCGTGAAGTTTTTCGCTTTCTATGTTTGTTTGTTTGTTTGTTTGTATGTATGTATGTATGTATTTTTGATCCGGGGGGAAATCTCATGAGAGACGGGCGGGAATGCTCGTCGGAAAATTTAAATTAAAGCTATGCTAAAACAGACGGAGAACGCGAGACGACGTGCATCCTAGCCTGCGTAGCAAGCGTTTCGGTAAGGCTTTCCGCACGTTCGATGCACTTTTCCCTTTTTTGGCCGCGGGAAAATTGGGGCGGGCGCAAAAAAGTGCGTGGAGGGGGAGGGGAAAGGAGAGAAGGAAACGCTTGCACGCAAACCCCACGATTTTGAAAAACGCCCCGTTGACACCTTCACAGTTGGATGAATTCATAGCGTGACAACTTGTCAATAAAGTAACGAATAACAGACTACCGGATGTTTCAGAATAACTTCCGTCAAAATATAAACATGCTATACGTGGATAAAACCCGTGAACTGCCAAACATTCAGCGCGGAGATGTGTCATGTCGAAGAATCAAAACGTCGAAACACCAAGTGATCGGTGTAGGATTTGTTGCTGTAATTTCAGAGTGAAATTTGGAAATATATCTCAGCCAGGAAAATCGCGTTTTATTTCGTCAGAAAACCTATTCAAAGAGTCAAAAAGAAGTGGTTATATTGGGACAATTCTCGCGGATATTTGCCGAGCGGTTGGTGTGGAAGTTGTCGAGAACTCGCAGCTTTATTCGGACCGTGTCTGCAACCCTTGCGCGCGGAAAATTAAGAATTTAGGTACATTATTTGAGCTTATTCGGAATACAATAGGCAGCCAGTCTGCTGTTACCCAAACTCCGCCGAAGCTTGCTGAGAACTTGTCCAAACGGCTGCTCGACACTACACCAGGCAGGAGTCCTTGTCGCAAGACTGTTCGGGTAAATTTTCCCGAGTCCGTAAAAGCTTCTCGCAAGTCTCTAAGATTTGATGCGATACCACAGCCGTTTTTGTTGTGTTCATCACGCCGGGTCACGCTCAAATGAACATGCCTGATTTGATTGACGGATTTATCACTTAGCAATCAACACTACCGTGCCGCGCCAATCAGGAAACTCCGTTCGTGAGCGAACGGGTTTTTCAAAATCGTGGGGTTTGCGTGCAAGCGTTTCCTTCTCTCCCTTCCCCTCCCCCGTCACGCACTTTTTTGCGCTCGCCCCAATTTTCGCGCGGCTAAAAAACAAAAAAATGTCTCGAACGTGCGGAAAACCTTACGGAAACGCTTGCTACGCAGGCTACGTGCATCCAGGCACCTTTCACATGGGAGTACACTCCCCGGGGGAATTTATGTGGCACTATGTGGCACCAATCAGATTGAGGCTACTAAGCTAAGAGTACATTCTACCAATGAAAGAGCTGGTTAGAATCCGCTTACTGAAGTTGAAGGTCAGACAAGGTTAAGCTTACCGGCCATGTCGAATGTACATATGGGGACGGAAACGATCAGCGCAAATGTGCTTTTCTACTTTTTCCTCTCGAATATTATATTTTCAGTAAAGGCTTGGTGTAGTGGAATTGATGATAATTTCCTAAAGCTATTGTAAGGGCAGGTAAAATTGAACTTTGTCGTGGCCAACGGTGGAACGTGAGTACTTGACAAAAACAATTAACATCGTTCCAAAAATAGACTTGTTGACGAGAAACTGTAATTTAATTTGTTCTTTTATGATTTGTGTTATGAAACAGCTGTCTTTTAGCAAGATGTTGGTTGAAAAGATTGTATCTGTGCTTGATACGGATAATTTTGACTGTACTTTGCAAGGTGTTTGAAACAGCTTTGTTTAGTAATTTGAAATTTATAGCGACGTGTTTATAAGATTGCAATTTGCATAAATTAGCTTGTTTATTCAAGCGTGTCAGTAGGTTTTTAAACCTGTTTTCTCTTCCCAAAATGCGGTTTAGTTTTAGTTTACGATGTTGTGTCCATGATTTATATCAGTCATATCCACAGATTTTCCAGCCGACATAGAAATGATTTCTTTCTTGGTTTTATCATATACGGGAACATATTGTTTTTTAGCGACGTGTTTAAGATAGCAATTTGCATAGATTAGCTTGTTCAAGCGTGTCTGTAGGTTTTTAAACCTGTAATGTATACGGTAACATAGCGAGTTCACGGTACGCTCAAGCTCGGAAACTTCGTTAACTGCAAAACCAAAATGTACTTTTGAATCGTCTGGCAAAGGAATATGAAATACTCCCAGAAGGTGCGAATCTTTCTGTCGAAATTGTTCGAGAATTCCTTATAGCGGGGCATTTTTTGGAGAACTCGGCAAGCTGCTGGCCATGTCATCTTGACACGACAAAAAGTGAAAAGTCCTAAAAAGTACAACAAATCACAGTTTACTTAAAGAAAACAAAATACCAGTCTGCGTAGTCTGCATGGTCTGCAGTGTGCACAGTCTGCAGGCTACGTTTTAACGTGACCGCAATGACTGTCCTCTCCTCAAATTATTATCTACTACACTTGTTTCTTTCACATCTTGTTGTGAGCTCGATTTATATTCTTCGGTAATATGCAGACAATCATTAGTTGACCTTAACTGAGGTTTCAGTTTTAAATTTAATTGAAGTTTTTATGCAGTCGTTTTGTTCTAGTGTCAGTTTGACTTTTCAGCCTATAGCCTACTAGCCCGATGGTTGCTCTATCTCCAATTTTGGTCCAACTGGGTTTTTAGCGGGATGTTGTTTTGCATTCCAAGGGGTATTGCTGAGTAAACGAAAAAGCTGTTTTAGGCCCAGTTCAGACGCCGTACCTCTCATGGGCCGTACCAATTACATTTTCGCTCCTAGGTCGTATTTAAGTGGCAAACTTTGCCGTACCCTGAGATTTTGGTTGCCTAATTGAAATCTGTCGAAAAAACTCATTTGGACACCGTACAACTGCCAAAAAACTACGTACTACTTGGTACGACACATGGGAGGTGCGGCGTCTGAACTGGGCTTTATGCACTCAGGTGCCATAGTGGAGGGGGGAAGTATTTGCAAGAATAATCGCGTGTTGTTTTGTCCTCAGAGTATGTCTTAAAAATCGCAAATAAGCGAGGATAAGACTTGTCATTTCAACATAGGTCAAGCACGCAATGCGTGCCTATGTTTAGAATTCGGAGTAAAGTTTTAGAATTCGGAGTGAGTTTTTAGAATTCGGAGTGAAGTTTTAGAATTCGGAGTGAGTGTTTAGAATTCGGAGTGAGTTTTTGGAATTGGGAGTGAGTTTTTAGAATTTGGAATGAGTTTTTGGAATTGAGAGTGAGGTTTTCGAATTGGGAGTGTGTTTACAAATTGGGAGTATCGATTGGAATTCGGAGTGCACTTCTGGGCCACCGTACGAACGTGTTTTGAAAGCGTTGCAAAGATGGGCAAACTCTCGCCAAAAAAGTGGACATGAAGGTGTTACAAACGTGATGAACAGTACAATTAAATTCTCGTTCAATCCAGTTCTATTTTTGATCAGGCGATCGCTTTGAACAGAGCCAAAGTGTCTGCGAAAAATTACATGCGTTTGTGCACGCACACTAAAAAACGGAAAGTGTTTTTTAGTTCTTATAGTAAATTTATTGTTTATTTGAATAAATGTTTTGGCTCGAAAAGCTTTTTGCCGATTATTCTGTCTTTGTTCATCCAGTAATACCTTTAAGCCCTGGCCAAAAGGAATCGCTTTAGAGACTTGTGACTCCATTTGGCCATGGCTTGCATGGCCTTGCGATGGCTTGCTTCCACTTTGATTGTAACCTGCGATCAGGCTCTATTTTCGTTTCACTTGGTGAAACATTCAGGCGGGAAGGGCGAAACGAAAAATAGAGCCCGATACAACTCTTCTACGGAACGTTTTCCGCCCACTTTTTTGATTGATTGACATTCAACAAAACAGTCAATCAAAATTTCGTCTGCAGCACGCGATCCTCGGTATGCAAATTTTCCGCAAAACGACCCACAAATCTTGGCAAAAACCGTTTATAAACAAAGGAGTATTCTGTAATTTACTTAATTAAGTCGCAGGAGTGATAAATATTTGAGATTTTATCTCTAACAGCAGCGAATTTTAAAACAAGTGAAATTTAAAATAAAACGACATAAGTAACACTGAATGAGTAGACTGAAAATCTTTATTACTTAAAAACAAATACAGCATCTCGCTGATTGCAGCTCTCGCCAAACATCATTTTACCGTTAAGTTTACTAAATTATCGGTTGACTTGTTGATCATTCTTGGCGAAGGATACTAGACCCTCTGCTGTTCGCTTTGTTTCGTAAAACGCGGAAACAACTACTACTCTGTTATTTTCAATACTAGCTGAAGGCTTTCAAATGAAAATTTTGAGACACGATGCGATAAAATGGGGTACATACGTCACTGTTGCTGGATTTCTCTGCTTCAAGTGAGAGAAAGCTTGCGTCAAACCGAACGCCATTCTCAGGAGAGAAAGAAATGATGACAATTCTCCTAAAACGACGAGAGTATCTTCGAGCGACATATTTATGTACCAGTCAAATCGAAGCTTCAACATCCCCCGGGCAACTCCCCGGGTATTTGAACTTTTGAAGATTGGCTTGTTCAAATTCCCTCCCCTTGGGGCAAAAAAGCCGTTCAAATACCCCACCAATTGGTACTGAACAACCTCTCCTCAAAGACAAATTTCGTCTTCAATCGAACACTGTTCACGCTTTTCAGAGAGAGATATGCCGTGATAACACCGTCAAACTTCTTTTGAAGACCCTTTTGAAAGAGTTATTCACTAACAAAGGCAAAATTCTATCTTGTAAATCCGTCAAACCTTGCTAAAACAGAAGAAACTCACGTGCACGGGAACATTACGCCAGAACTGACGGATAAATCCGGTTCAAATTCCCCACCCTTCCAAGGCAACGCTCAAATTCCCCCCTTCCCGGGCACCATTCACAGTCAAATGCCCGGGAGGAATGTTGAAGCTTCAATTTGACTGATACAAGGAAAAGGGGCCTCTGCTAGCAGGGAACTCTGCAGACTTGTTCCTTGGCAATGGCGGTCGGATCAAAATTGTGAGCGAGTCTCGTAGATAATTTACTTCCGTTGACAGCTCTATTGTTAAAGGGCCAATAGAATCGCCAGATTCACGCGGCAAAATTTGGCCGCCGGCACAAGGTTCTGTGAGAAATTGTATCAGGCCCAATTTTTAGTGAGCGACCAAAGTAAGAGAATATGATAGCGATGCCAAAATTGGGCCTGATCGCAGGTTACTTTGATTGGGCTCATATTTGCACGCAAGTGAACGCACGTTTTTCACCGTTTGCCCACTTAACGCAAGCTGGCTTCAGTATTGTTTTCTTAAACACCGGCATGAGGGCAACTGAGGCTGCACTGAAATGGTTTTTTTGCAACTTGCGTTGAGCTTGCGTCTGTCCGTTTGGCCACCCATCACAAGTCTGTCGACGCAAGTTCGCATTTCCAAATTTGTGTTGACTTGCGTCCCCGTTTGGCTAGGGCCATAGGAAGCGACCCTAGGAAGCCCTAGTTTTTTAGCAACGCCTTCCCCGTTATGGGCAGACCATTTGACTTTTGAAGGGGGTAGTGGGGGTAGGGGTAGGTGATTTGGTATAGGCATTAATTTTATTCAATCCCCTGTATTTCCAGGTATTTTTTATGCTGGCAGATGCTACCGTATACTAGGAAGCGTAGTTGCCTTGCCCAGGGTAGCTCGGGTAGGAGGGTGAGCCGTGTACAAGGGGCAACCTTTTCGCTCATAAACAGGGACTAACTCGCAAATAACTCAGCCGTATTGTTGCCCAGTTCGAGAAATTCACACAGCCGTGCGAGAGCTTTCAATCCTGAATATTTTCGAAACAAGTTCGCGTGTTAAGGTTTGTTATTAGTGACATTTTTTAAATCTTAGGAATCATAGGTAAAACGGTTCCAGGAAGTAAAAATGTTTCTGCAGCAATTATCTTTTATGAGTCTATCTTTTTGTATAGAGTAGAGGGTGCCATGTCGAGGGTCGAGGGTAACTTTTTTTACCATTTTTTTTTTAATTAATAAAGAAAAATTAAACCGAATTTAACTAAAATAACTAAATATAATTTTAAAAAAAACAACAATTTTTTAAGATACGAATTGCACGTGGACATTAGATCTTTTTATACGTGGACATCGCCTCAAAAAATAGTGAGTGGGGGAGGGGTGAGATAGTGAATAGCACGTGGACATCCCAGTTCGTTTTTAAAAACCTGATTAGTTTTCAAAGAATTACATTTAGAACCCACAGAAAGCTCATATTCGATCACAAGTCTGGTTAGATTTCCCGTGTTACTGTAACATCACGAAGCGAAGAAATGCGACAAAAAAAGCGAAGAAAAAGCGTGATGTCTTTATAAATGGTTTCACAACATGGGGTGTAATCCAACCGTCAAGGAAACTCTCTTGACATGTCCAAGCTCCAGACAATAAAATTTTCCGGGCAGAATCGGTCAGTCACATTTACTAACTTCTAAGTTTTGCCGACGGAAAATATCGGCAAGCAACAATAGCCACCATAGTTCCATTTCGTAGGTTTCGTAGGTTTTTACGCAAGAAGTGATGGCAGCGGCAAATTGCAAAACAAATCTAGAGGAGTCGCGAGGTTTAAAAAAAAAATAGGATTATGGTCGCGATTTCCGGGTGTCGGCACAAAATCGATATTTGAAGGCGCTTCCCCGATATTGCAAGTGCAGCAATTTTTGCTCGATTCGAGAATATGGATTCCTCTTCGAATCCACAAGTCGAAGAAATGTGACAAAAAAAGAAAAATGTCTTTACCATGTATTTTGGCTTTTCTTTTCTACATTACCAAAGATACAAACAAACAAACAAACAAACAAACAAATAGACGAACAAACGAATAAAAATGCAGCAGTTTGAATGTTCTATTTGAATCTTAGCAGGCAAGCAGCTTACCTGGTAATCATAAGAACAAGAACATACAATCGACATATTAGAAACATTTTGTTTAATTTCTTTTCAAAATGCAATTTTTGCGAATCAGTGGTACATTTTGTAATGGTTATTTTCAGACAATCTACTGGAAACGTGTCTATCTATCTCCTACAGTGTCAGGTACCGAGTCTATAGTGATTCAAGTACCCCTTTCAATACTGACAACAATGCAGTATGCTAAGGTTAAAAAAACCTCGGTAAAAATACGGGCCAACCTGAATGTTTGAATCAGGAGTATTACTTGACAAGACAAAAAACGCTGTAATAGAGCAGTTCTCAATAGGCAGATCCTTGCTGATGTCATTGTTTACATCTAGAAAATTGAAATTCATCCGATAAAGATTACAACTAGAAAGAGCATACAACATTTTAGTTAACATGCGAAGTTTGAAAGAAAAAGGATGGAAACCGGTTTCAAATGATGCTTTCCGGATGCTTTAAAACATTTACAGACGTTTGTATGGCTGGGTGGCAACTCTTGCCACCCAGCCATATAAACGCCTGTAAATAACACCTTTTTCAAACAGGAACATCTCCTTCAATTTTCAACATTCTCCTCTGATATTTGCTATTTTCACTAATTGTGCCAGTCTCTTTCAATTTTTTGTGTTTTCATTTGCCAAGCTAGCTATAAATTTTCGATAATTTATGATAATCTTAGATCAAAGACTGCCGACATAAACAAGGATCCCCCTATATTTGCGTTTGCTTTGGTTTAGCTTTACTTCGCTCTGTGATTGGTTTATAAAACTCGCGCCATTTTCTCAACCAACTATAAGTAAAACCAAAACCAAATTGCTGATTGGTCGCTCGAGTTTTCCCGCGCTTGGAGCCTGTTACCTGTAATTTGCTTCCTGTTCTGATTGGTTCATGTAACTTATGTTTGTTGTTATTGGCTAGAGTAATAACTTTGATTTTGGGTTTAACGACGCTAACTTTTTGAAAAACGTTCTACGGTAGCATTATCAACAATATTACCATTATTTTTATATTTAAGAAGTACGAATAACATTTAACTTTTACTGCCATTTGGCATATTATCTTACTATTAAGGAGGTAATCTACTGTATGAACTTTCGAATTAGCTGTAGTTCTTGTTCCCGAGCTTGTGTTACTGTCGGCGGGTCCTGAGGGTTAGATGCCCTGAAAATACAACATAACATAATTATATAACCAACAAAAATTCCACAATAGTATTCAAATGCACGCCATCCTCCCAAGCAGGGCTAAGCTAACCCAGGATTAGTCACTTTTTAATTCACTTTTAATTTACTGGAATCGATTTACTGGATTCCAGTAAATTATTTTCACTTAATTCGACTTTGGCTGCTTCAAATTGTCGCGTAAAGTTAGCAGCGGTGACGCTTTTAAACAAGAGATTCAGAAACCTTGGACAACAGTTAGCCCAAGGTTAGCGCTAGTAGGCTTTCGAACATCTTATTTTCTCTCTCAGGGCCCAGTTGTTCAAAGCAGGATTAAGCTAACCCAGGATTAGCGTCAATTTTGAATTAAGTCTTACATTCAAGCGATGAGGATTCCTGTAAATCTGTTTTGCCCTACGCTTTGACTTTGGTCACTTAAAATTAGCTGTGAAAACTCTTTTTAGCAAGAGAAAAGAAAACATGGGTTAATTTTAATCCTGAGTTAGCGTTAACGGGCTTTCGAACAACCAGGTCCACATGTTTATGCAGAGTTTGCACTACTATCCAGGAAGGGGTGCCGCGGGGGGGGGGGGGGGGGGGTGGATGGGTGGGGAGTTGGTGGTGGAGTGCATTCGGTGCTGGAAGGTGCACCCTCCCATCTCAGGTTTTTAACTGTATCAAATATATTTAATTTTCCATTCTTTAATGGCCTGACTTGTCCTCTACATGGTCAGGTGCTAAAGTGATTAGGGCTTGGTGCAAGACGGACACAAATGAAATCGACAATTACTTGAAATCCAAATTACGTCAGTTAGCTCTACTTCTGAATTACCGACTGGTTATTAATAGACTTAAGAATGAAACGGGGAACATCAGTAGAAAATCTTGAACAAAAGAGATCGCAAAATAAAGCCTTTTCTTTATCTTTGGCTTCTCATAGTGGGGAGAAGTGAGGGTGGGTATTGGGTAACCCTACTCTTGGATCCGAGTCTGATTCTCATAGAGAAAAAAGGAACAGACCCCAGACTTAACAAACCACACAAGTTTGCAACTGAAAAAAGTAATTAGTCCGGGGGCAGATGTCGCTGAAAGGAATTTCATGACAATTTCAAGCGACCAGTGCAGAAGTGTTGAGGGGGACCTAAGGAACACGTTCAATGAAACGGCACTTTAATAATGCATGCAGAGGGTTTCTACGGGGCGTCGACATGACTCAACCTTGTTTTCATGCAAGGCCACAGAGGGCAATATTTCAACGCCCCGTAGAAACCCTCTGCACACATCACAGAAGTGCTGACAACATTTAACGTGTTCCTTAGGTCCCCCTCAATACTGCTGCACTGGTTGCATGAAATTATCACGAAATTCCCACGGGAATACTATTGCTCCCACACTAAACAACTGATGACACGTTTCACACGTTAAACTTTGAGAGGTGATTTTCCTGCATTTCGTTTATTAACTGCTCCTCACATGTGAAAAGGTAATGGCACAGAACAGGGCACAGAATAACCAAAATAACATTACAATGATTAACATTAATATATACCTAAGATCAAGATGATGAGCCCCACCCTTGACTAGGATTGCAACAAGTGTTGGAGAGACATCTTCCAGAACCTAATAACACAAAAACAGGACAACCAACAATGACTATTAGTCCACACAAATATGGCCACCTGTCACTCTTTGCATACTGCTCAAGAATACAAATAGAGGATATTAGATGGCGGCGCGAAGATACAAATTTTATTTTCGAGTGCCTAATAAAAACAATATTTTACGTATGAGCGTAGCGAGTGAATAAAATATTGTTTTCTACTACATTCATTCCATGAAACTTCCTTTTTATAATATAGACAAGAATATTTTTCCAAAAAATTATACAGTATGAAAGCGGAAAACGATGATTATTTATATTTGAAACGCGCATTTGAAAGCGGAAATGCGGAAAATGATGATAATTTATATTTGTAACGCGCATTTGAAAACCTATGTTGAATTTGCGCGCTATAAATTATTATTACTATTATTATTATTATTATTATTATTATTATTATTATTATTATTATTATTATTATTATTATTATTATTATTATCATTATCATTATTATTATTCTCCATATCCTCACTAGTGAGGATATGGAAAATGTGCCACTCAAGTCCCGGGTGTAATTTCATGTAAACTTTACGAGTGGTCTATTTTCCAATAAAACACCCTTGTCTACATAATAATTAGTGATATCATCCTGCTATCACCCTTTCTGTCTACCACGGCATTCCTTACTAAACACTGACCACCAATCAGTACTTCTCTTAGTGCCTCTATTACCATTTTCATCAGGCCAATTCACGTGACCACTTCCACTAATGATGCCCAAACCTTTTATATCTGCTGTCATTTTTCAATAATTATTGATTTTATTCCTTGAAGAAAGCCTGAACATTTTTCCTAGCGACAGTCCCATGGTTAAGATAAAGGATAAAAAGGATAAAGTAAGGTATAAATCTTACAAGGGAGGGGGTGGGGAGACCAGAATGCGAGTGAACAGGGAGCTTGTCATACCTTGAATTACAAATTAAATGGTTTGATACCACATACATGTAGACTGTACAGGTGTAGAAAACAAAGCTGTCACAGAAAACGTTAATAAACAAATACATGTGATGTGAAGACCAAATACTAAAACATGATTGTTGCGATGGATGAGCACCACATGGAGTGGCCACTTATGGAAACTGGAAATATAGCCTGGGAGGTCAGTAAGTTATTGAAATGATAGCCTGAGAGCAGGCTCACATGTCTGGGGAATTTGCACACAACAATCGTAGTGGCGGAAATGACTACTAACAAACTTAAGATTTAAGATTTAAGGTAATTATAGACATAATTATCTAACTGATTTTAACATACCCCTCCAGGCCTCCATGGATCTAGGTCCCCATTGGAGAAAATAATATTGGAAGATGAAGATATGTCTGAAAGAAAATAATAAAAATGTTTGAATATTATTCTCATGGTTCAAAACAATAGTTTGAACAATTATTATCAGCAAAGCATTGCAATCACATCATTTGATTATCCTGTAAACATAAATTGCCTTTACTGTTGGGAGTGGAGTGGTGTATTGTCAACTAGTTGGATAGGATGGGAAATTGACTCTTGAGGGTAGAGTGACTTGATTGTCTAGGCCTGACCGTTAGGGGTAGAGTGGGGGATTAACCAGTAGGATAGAGTGGGTAAGTAACGAGTGGGGTGGGGTAGAGGACACACCAGTAGTGGACGTGTGGCGGAGACAAAACCAACTTTCCAGCAAGATCTACGCCAAAGAGTAGGTCAAGCTTAACCTCCACAAATTTGTATTTTGAATCAAAACCAGTTACTTTCTAACCAGCAGCCATCCCACGGGTAGCTTTAGGGGCAGGGGCAAAAACCTCACGGGACATGTATACTTTTGTCTCCATTTTGTAATCCAGGAAAGAGGGAATGGAGGAATTAGATCACAGTGTTCCAGTTAAGTTTTTTACGCAGGGGGTCATGAAAACCATCCAAGGGGTCACCAACTTGGCGGGCAGTGACCTTGTTGCGGGCAGTGACCTTGTTGCGGGCAGTGACCTTGTTATAATTTTTATTTATAAATTTCTGCTTTGTCTTTATCCCATGCTGAAAGGCCCTAGTTCCTAAAAACAAAAACAAAACCGTGCAAAATGACACAGTAGTCAGCACGTGTCCACTTTTTGAAACAAAAGTCTGCTTGTACGAACGAACTAGTTACGAAGAAACGTTGAAAAGACTTGAAGACTCAACTAAACACCATACGAACAAACTGACGGATCGAGAAAAATAAAAAAGGTGAACCGTTAGGTATGGATAAACGTTGAAAAGATAAGACTAACACAGTACGAACGAATTAGAGTACGGAGAACAGTACAGAAGACAAGACTAACACAGTACGAACAAACTGATGAATGGAGAAACGTCAAAGAGACAAGACTAATATCAGACGAACAACTCTTATCTTACGGAGAAACGTTAAGAAGACATGACTAAAACAGCGTACGGAGACTGAACATTGAAATTACAAGACTAACTCTGCACGAACAAACTAGCGTACGAGGAAACGTTGAAAAGACAAGCTAACATTGTAAAAACGAAGTAGCGTAGGGAGAAACGTTGAAAAGACTAATACCATACGAACGAACTAGCGGTGAAACGTAACTACGAGACTAACTACGAGACTAACACTAAATGTTCGAACTAACGTAGGGAAACACGTAAAGAAGACAAGATGAGCACCGCAAGAAAGAATCAACGTACGAAGAAACATTTAAAAGACAAACCTAACACCTTCAGAACGGTGTTAGGTGCAAACCGTACGAAGCGTACGGAGAAAGGTTGAAAAGACAAGACTGTCAACGTACGAACGAACGAACGAGCGTACGGTGAAAGGTTGTAAAAAGAAAAGACTAACGCAGTGCAAATGAACTGACGTAAGGAAAAAACGTTAAAAAGACAAAACTAACACCGTACCAAGGAACAAGCGTACAGAGAACGGTTAGAAAAACGAGATTAATCTCTACGGGTGAACTAGCGCACGGAACAAGGTTAAAGAAAACAAGAGAAAGGCAGTAAACGGACTGAATTACAGAGAAACGTTAAAAAGACAAGACTAGCACCGTGCGGGTGAACTAAACTGCGAAGAAACTTTCAAGAAAAGTGAAAAAAGCCTAAGATCGTAAAGTTGACGATAGGGTATACGAGGCTGTGTCTTTTCTCACGCGCGCCACTCAAGCAGGAAAGAAGTAAAAGAAGTTAATCAAATGCCATATATTTTATATATATGGTATATTTTTCGTTAATTAAAATTTTCTATTTCATTTGTCGGGTCAGGTAGCGTTCTTTATCGGGTCATTGACCCGAGACCCGTCTCTAATTTGGAACACTGGATCACATCTGTAGGAGCCTCAACAAGAACCTGTAAATAGACTGGCAGAATGACCAAGTTAGGGAGGATTTGTTGGAGATATTGTAGATGCAAATGCCCAAAGGGAAATCCACTGATCTCTAAATATTTGGTTCAAAAACACTCAGCAAAAGGCTGTCAAACAATATTCCTCAGAAATACTTGTGTTTTTAACAAAACAAACCTTTGCCCCAGAGCTGAATGGGAGTCCAGTTGGGTCGTTGACTCACGCCCCATTTTTCCAAGCAGTAGCTTGCTCGCATTTCAGGGGTGAACGGTAGAACAGGAAACATGTCTGTCACGTTGTTTGAACCAGCAGGCAGTGGCAGCTCTGTGCAAGCCTAAACCATGTCAACCAATCAAAATAGTGGAATTAGTGAGCTTTAAAGTAACTGGCCTTACCAGAGACGGAGATTGAATGGAAGCATGGGCTCTTACTGGCTAAAAACAATGCTTTATCAGAGTACAGAAAAGTACTTTGATGTTTTGAATGTGAAATCCATCAGATAAATTTGGTGTTTTTGGCATACAATATACTTTGCACAAATTTTCAGTACACGTATGAATAAAGACAAGTGACTTGTGAAGAAAACACTGAACGAAAAAATAAAACTTTTGAACTTGTTTTGCAAACGTTTTTGCTTTAGCTTGAGTTCTAAATCATAAAGCATATAAAGGCAAGTCCATGTTATATTCAAATCATAAAACACAGTCAACAGGCATTTGAGAAACCTCAAAAAGGTAGAAAGCACTCATCTTCCCATGTTTAGACTCTTGGGTCTCAAATACCTGGCATGTGCATGAATTTTATGACAAGATAATACATAGTCTTTAATACACAGTCTTGCCTCCTTTATTTGTTAATTATATTAGTATCTGAAGTCTTTCTTTATTATCACACCTGGCACTTGGAATTATCTTCCTAATAGTATTCTGGGTGCATGTCACACACCAGTAACAACATATTTTAATCTTTACTAGTAAATTTACCCAGCTCATTTGCCATTAGTCTCTCTGTAGCTCAGTGGTTAGAGAATCCGACCACTTCAAAGCAGGGCTAAAACTACGTTTTGAAGTAGGCACAAAAAAGGAAAAAAAAGTACGACGGTGGAGTTTTTCTCGTATGCTTTCAGTCATTTGTTTTCCTGCCAGAGAAGCCAGGCCCCAAACTTATAATACCCAAGGGAAATCCCCAACCCCCAGCCATTATTGACAGCCATTATTAGACCAGTGGTCTGAAGATCACGGGTTCAATATATTCATTAGGGACTCAAATACTTTGGTGTATTTTGCATACAGTTTACGTTTTTGGTTTCTCATTAATAGCGGAGCCCGCGGGCAAAGCCCGCGAGCGGAGTTCCATTGCTAAGGAAATTTGGTAACCTATCAGGGGAGGGGGGGGAGGGGTGAACTCGTCGATTTGTTGTCCGGATGATCTTGGCCATCGTGACGTCACGACGAGCGAAGCGCGCGACTTTGCTGAGTTTTCAAAAATGGCGCTGGCAAACTTGTTGGATATCCGGTCTACAAACTTATTTTTTGTGCTGGTGTGGCTTCCAGCTGTGCTTGTTTTCTATTCCACATTTTTTATTCCACTTTTTCGATATAGGTAAGTGGTTTCTTATCTTACCCTTTAAATGATACTGGAAAAAATGTTTTAAGAACCACGTTAAATCTTCGCGATCGCAAAATTATGTGGGAAAGTTGTCACTGTCCGCGTCCGAAAAGTGTGTTCATTTCAGTTATATATCACAGGAGATCTTGAAACTTGGCCTGACAATAGCGCGAGCTACAGCAAGAGCGGACTTGTGAACAAGCTAAAATTATTTTCAAGGATGTCCACTACAAGAGCAAAAATCTCGCTGAGGAATCAAGGTACACTGTTAGTTTAATACATGTATGTGTAGCTTTTATTTGTTCTTGTGGCAAGTGCTGACTGAAGCGATGGCCAATATTAAACTAGACAAGAACGTGATCGTTTCCTTTAGATTTACAGTTGCTGATGAAAGCCGTTTTCTAGTTGTTTTGCAGTTTTCATTTTTTTTCGCCGAGAGGTTTTCTTGTGAGAAACGTACTCGTTTGTTAATGCTGAATTTTAATAATTATTGTTTAAGTCTTGGCCGATTTACTCCGCTCTTTACAGCTTGCAGTCTATAGCCGTACAAAAAAAAAAAAAAAAAAAAAACCCAACAAACACACACAGTCACTGAAGAACGTTGGCCATTTTTTTTTATTCACTGCTGGCGAGTCTTTTGCTTATATAAAAAAGTCGGTAAAGTTAATTGAAGAGCCCTTTTTTTAAGCAGTCGTGTTTACCTCGAGCTCGTTCATTTGTTTTATACCAGCTCCAAACCTTAACCTTTTTTTATCTTCCTGCGTTTTTGCAGTTTAAATTTTGCGGGAGCGGGAGCGCGAAAAAAAAAGGACCGTTTTCATGGTAATGGTCCGTACTGTAAAATCCCGACCGAAAACTAACCAATCAGAACACTCGATTTAGACCGGAGAATTGCTTGCCATATAATAGTTGAAAATAATAATTTCTCTACATTGGAGCATTTTTCTTCACTTTAAAGATGTTAGCTTTCTTTTTGCGAGTGAACATACTACGTAGTCAACTTCAAAAAGAAAGGCCTTTAAAACCACCGATCATTTTTTAGCGCACGTAAAATGATTCATTTTAACGGCCATTAGAAACTTTTAAATCATATCAAGGTCTTGTTTTTCTCCCGGAGTCACATATCGTTAGGTTTTCTTGTGATCGTCTACGAAAGGAGCCCAAGTTTTTAGTTTTCAATGGCGTGGGTAGTTAGTCGATCTCGAATTTTTGCGTATTTTGGTGCCTTGAACAGCTTGTTTTGTGAAAGATGCTACATTTTCGGAAATTGCATTAACAGGTTACTAGGTGTCTGGGCTCTTCTCATTGCTTTGTTTCAAATTCTTTGAATGATCACCCGAGAAAGACTTCTGGCGATGTGATTGTTTGACAGCCATTTTAACTTCGAGACTTGACCTGCCTGTGACGTCACGATGGCCCTGATCATCCGCCGCACAATTCCTATAGGAGCGATTGACAAGTTCACCACCCCCCCTGGTAACCTATCGATCCGAGAAATTTTGGTTCTGACCTAATAGTCACGTGACCGTCCGTCCGTACGTCCCCACAGACTCTCCGGGAGGGGGAGGGGAGTCCCAAGACAACCCGTCCGGGGGTAGAGAATGCCATCTTTTCTTGGCGGGAAATCGCGCGGTGCTTTTGGGCAACCGGCGTTTTTCTTGGCGGGAAATCGCATGACCATCGTCGCTTTTGAAAATGTTCGAGAGTACTAAAGTTTTATACTTGACAAAAAAAACATGGAAATGGAAAGAAAGAGTCAAAAGAATACTGGTAGAAGACGAAAAGTTCAAGTTACGAAAGCTGCCTTCAAAGGACTTCATCGCTTTGTTTTCTTCACGGCGGAGAGTTTTCCCTGTTCTGAAACATAGCCGAGTAAGTGAAGTTTTTTAAACGGTCTAAGGTACACGATTTTGAGTAGTACGGTGAAAGAAATTACGTTTTGAAATGGAAATTTGATTTATGTCATCAGAAATGTGTCATTTACTTTTGACTTAAAAAAATTATTAGAAAACGCACTCAGATTTGTGACAGATTCTTGAATGATTTTGCCATGCTCAGCCGAATTCACTCGCGTGGACCGACCCACGATTTTGGAAGTGTAACGCGAATTGCATTTAAGTATAAACTTACAGGTTTTCGAATAAACCTTTTCAAAAGTGATTTCTCTGTCCATTATTTTGTGCGTTCCTCAAAGCGCCTAACTTTATTTGATGGTCTCTAGTTAGAGAACGAAATATAACAGTTGTTTGAAAAACTAGAAGCGAAGCAGTTGTCGGTTTAAACCTATTATATCCGAAAAGCTTCCAAAAACAATTCTGTGCATTTCTAAAAGCGCTCGAATTTCAGACAATTTGCAGCCGCAAAACTTATGCCATCGAGTTAAGCATGTTTGGTGTTTGTTTGTTTTCAATCTTGATGGTCTCAAAATAGAGAACAAAATATAAGGGTTACTTAAGTAACTATAAGCGAAGCAGTTTTGAATTTAAAGTTATTTTATCCGGTAAGTAATGTGTGTTCCTGAAAGTGCTCGAATTTTTTCGCGGCTGCTAAAACCTACGCGACATTTCTTCGATAAGTTTATTACAAGTGCTTCAAAGCTCCCCAAATCCTTTCTTTCGGGTAATCTCAGTAAATACCGGTGAAATGTCAGTATAAATTTTTGACCAGACTAATAGTGGCAATTCATGTTATTTGTTAACATCCGAACGCGATGAAGATAACCCATTTAAACAGGCGAATAATTTTTATTTTGTTTTTGTAAATGAGCGCCGTTTCAAGTTCATTCAAGCGAACAGCCAATAATCCGAGGAGATTTGACAAGCCTTGACAGTTAATGACAGGACATGGAAACATTGCAAACACCAAGCAAGACGGCTCGTGAGTAAAATATGTTCACTTTGATGCCCGAAAAAAAAAATAATCAAGCTGTGCTCAGCCTTTAGAATGACCTTTCGAGCTTGGTTTTACAGAACAGATCCCCAAAATATTGGAGGACAATTCGGAACACTTTCGGGCTTATGGAGAAACACTTTTCGAAAGCGAACGAGCCAAAAAAAGCCCCGAAATATATATTTCAAACCGAAAAGTTTCAGGACTATTTTTGAGAAACGAACACCAGTTTATTCCTTGGCGGCTCCGCTTTTAGGCCTGGCAAAATCTATATATTACCTGGTAGTCCCAGGCACGGCTGTCTGGTCCCAGACCACACCCAGTGGGATCAGCACATTCAATGTACTCAGTTTCCGGATCAAGGCAAGTCTTTGTTCCATTGGTTCCATTGTATACCAGCCCTGTGGCACTAGCCAGACCTTCAAGCTTGGATGATGCACTAGCCATGATTTTACAGACCACGTTCACAGGGTGCCCAGGTAGTGGAGCAAGGAAGTTAGTAGGATATGGATAGTCACCCATGGCAAGATTTGTGAAGGCATTACGAATCCATCCTAAAAAGTGTGGAACCTGCGGATAAAAAGGAAAATAAGTGTTTAGGTGAGAAGAACACTTCAAGAGTTTTCCCTTAAGGCCAGCCAAAAATACCAGTCACTTGGCTAGCAAATGCTCGCAACGGTGACGAGCCCTTCACAGCAGTCAAATGCAAAAAGCTACGTCATATCCGGTCTATGTGAGCCTTGAAGTTTGGATCAGTTCAGACGTTTACGAGCGCGAAGTTCGTAAGAAAACGATGCATAAAATGTCCCGATAAAACTTGTGGATGCCAGTTAATTCATTCTAAACACATACTTGAGAAATGACACTAAGTTTTGCTGTTAAATTGAAACTTTCGGCATTTGTCTGTATTGTCCTTTGCAAAAATATTCCCACTTATTTGTCCTTAGGGATCTGAAGATGCCCTGACTAGAGTACTATATTAGCCAAGGAGATAAAAGGAGGTGTCTGCATTACAGTGGTAAGGGAGATGTTACATGTATTACAACGAGCTCTGATGACCACAATAACTAGTTTACCTCAACATGCCCAAATTTAAATAATTTGTTCTTTGCTTGGTTAATATTTAGTTCTATATGAATAAAAGAACTTGTGATAACTGTAGTAGCAATCATTTATTGAATAAGAGATTGAATTAGCCTGACACTGAGTGCTAATATATACATTGTAGTTATCTCATACATTTTATAGTCTATCAGGTTATACAAAATTAGACAACAGTTTTCTAGGACCAGTGGAAGGTAATGTATTGGCAACAAAGGGGATGTCCTTGCCTGTCTTAACTAGGTAATATTGCCAGTGTTTACTTCTTATTAACCGAGCACGAGGGCCATACTGGGAGAATATTGCCTGAGGTCTTTTTGGTATGGACCTTGCTTTGTAAAAAGACTGAGGGCAATATTCTCCCAGTTCGGTCCCGAGCTAGTGAAAGTTAATAAGACGTTTATTACTTGGCTGTGCCTAACAGTTAATTACTCAAAAAGTGAGCTGTGGCGGATTGGGATGAATGAACCAGTCATCGGAAAGCATTCAAAACTCAACAATTTTATTCCACACAAAATACTTATATCACACAAGAAAAAGTAAAAACATTCAAAGAAACTGTCTCTTTTCATTTAGCTTCAAATCATTCCAACTATTTGAATCAAGTGTACTTTCACATTTTCTATATTTCTTCTTTACCAGCTGGGCATTAACATCGCTCATAATGCCCATGGGCATTACGGGAAAATCCAGCCCCAAGTGTTGGCCAATCACGGTGCATTTTATATATTTACAAGCTCTAGCCATAAAATAATTTTAATTTTTACCTGTACTACTGATTCAAGTGGTTTGCAAAGCTTAAAGGCTTTTGAAATCTCAGCTAATCCTGCAGAAAAACAATGAACAGTTACAAGTTGGTCGCCATAGTAACTATTGTTACGCAATAATTATTGACTAAAACAGAGCTCTTTTTGAGTTTTTAGTAGTGCCAACGTGGTGGAGGTGTCATCATTTTAGTGGGTAATAGCACAACATACTTTTGAAGTGAAAAATGGTAGTTTGAGGCCTCTGTTGCCTTGTTTTTTACCACAATAACAAACATTGCTCAACATTCTCATCAATATTCTCTCAATATTCAGTTATTCCATATAACCAGCTGTGTGGTCCACCTGTGACCCACATAACCAGCTGTGTGGTCGACCTGTGACCCACATAACCAGCTGTGTGGTCCACCTGTGACCCAATTAACCAGCTGTGTGGTCCACCTGTGACCCAATTAACCAGCTGTGTGGTCTACCTGTGACCCACATAACCAGCTGTGTGGTCGACCTGTGACCCACATAACCAGCTGTGTGGTCTACCTGTGATCCATATAACCAGCTGTGTGGTATACCTGTAACCCACACAACCAGCTAACCAGCTGTGTGGTCCACCTGTGACCCACATAACCGGCTGTGTGGTTCACCTGTGACCCATACAACAAGAGGTGTGGTCATGACTCAATCGTGGTCATGGGAAAAATGGTCAATACTAAGGGGCCCATTCTTTTAGGACTATTCCAGAATAGGAATGCTCGGAATAGATGGTATTTGTGTTCTTTTGGGAGCGATTCCGTTTTCGGAATGAACAGAATATCATTCCATTCATTCTGCTCTTGATAGCAGAATGAACAAAATGAAAGGAATATGGTTTACACGTTCTTTGGGAAATTTTTGGTGGGAAATCCTATACAGCAGCCCGCGCATGTGCAGACATAGTAGTTCCCAGGTCACCTCCACCATGGGTAAATTCCGTTTTCAGAAGGAGCGTTCCTTTTAAAATTGAAATTGTTATTATTGTTATTATTCCTAAACCAGAATAAGAATAGCCAGAATAGTCCCAAAAGAATGCACCCTTAGATTGGTCTATTTCACATTAGCTGAAGAAATGTACAAAATACAGCTTCCTTTTTCACACTCCAACCTTTTGATCCTTGATTTTTCAGCATTTTAATCATTTCAAAAGCAGTGACAATATAACCAGGGCAGTTAGGATCAGCATTATAAAAGTCCTGACAGTAAATATAAGAAAGAAATATTTGTTACTAAACAAAGCATAAAATACAAGGCTGGAAAATTCATATACCTTCTAAACACATATTTGAGGGAGGTACAGGAAAAGTCAAACTTTAGCATAGCAAAGCTGGTTAACTTTCCAACACACTACATCCCATCTAGGGGAATAGCTGTAATGCTTCTAATCATTTCATGTTACAGAAATTGGATTTTTGAGCACTGCAGGCCTGGATGTGCCATCCAGCTTGTTCAATCTGCTGAATTGGATGCAAGATGTTTTACTTACTTACCTTGATCTCCTAAAGCAATAGCAAAAATTCTCAGAACAAAGACGCATGTACAGGCACTACCAAAAAGGGGTGGGAGGTAGTTGGAAAGAGTATGTCAATACGCCATTTCTGTGATGTCTTGTGTCTCTTTTTCAAACTGAGGCTTGCTGCAGAGCCTTTCATATGAAAATGAGTTTTATTCACAAGCAGATGAAACTCATTTTCATATGAAAGGTTGTGGACCAGGCCTCGCTTTGAAAAAGAGGCACAAGACAACTCGGAAATGGCCCATCGGGATGTCCCATCCCCTCTTGTTCCCCCAAAACAGGTAAGACAGGATCTCAGATCGAACCCAATAAAGCTTAATTATCCTTTGACCCAACAAATAAAATGGTTAACTTAAAAAGGTTTTTGAAGGAACTGCCTCTACTTTCCCCAGTCCCCTACATTTCCACACTGACTCACAAGCACATTCAGTGCTAGCTGGTAAATCTCATTTTGCTTCAGGGCAAAATTGCCAACTTTATAAAAGCTGAGTCTTGAGTGGGTGAGATTTGCATCATTGGAATACATTGATCAGGACTTCAGCAAGTTTCTAAAGTGATGACCTGACAGGTTCCAAAGAAGGAAGGAAGGCAGGAAGGAAGCATTAAACTTTATTTACTGCAAAAGCTCTGTTAAGCCCCAGAGAGCTTGATTAATTTCAGGCCTCATGAATGAGGGGCTTAGTTCGGGGGGGGGGGGGGGGCACTTATTTCAATTCTTAAAACACTTACTATTAAAATCATTTTTGCAACAAAGGCTGGGCAACTTAATGATTTTTTTTCCTATTCTTCATAAAAATACACCAACTGCGGATGAAGAGGGTGGCTTAACAGAGATTAGGAGGGTCTAATTACAAAACCTTCAGAGGGGTGGGGGCTTGTTAGAGTGGGGAGCTAATAGAGAGTGGAGCTAAACAGAAATTAAACAGTATTGAGGGTACAATATTGTAATGGTAAAGTTACTGAAAAATCTGTCGGCGTGGCCTGCAATACTCTGAATGTTGATAATGATAAATTTTCAATAATTGTCAATCAGAATGATAATAATTATTGAGGATGACCACATGCAGTGATGATTATGATGCTAGAAGATAATGAGTCAATGGCAGTTACAAGAAAAGTGCCTCATTTTGAATAATGTGTTAACTGTATGTATGAGTCACTACCTTTGTTACGGCAGAAAAAAAGAACTCCCTTTCACTTCCCTGAAAGGTAACCATGTAAATTGGAGCGCTGGCTGCCAAAGCTGCGTCAATTACATTTGGATATTTGAACCTCATGTAAGCACTAAGCATTCCACCATAACTGAAAATAGCAAGACAGCAAGACTTTTTACTTAATAATTACCAGTATTTAAACTATTGTAAAATCACTCAACGGACACTAGCCTGGAGAACCGACAGTTTAATAGGTATTTATTAAATAGTTAAATTGTTATAGTCAAAGCCGGTCAGGCATTCTCGTCGTAAATGGACTAATGAATTCGTTAATGGAATATTGATTCTGTTCGGTGCTTGAATAATCCATTCGTGAAATGAATAATCCAATATTCAAATTGCGCCTTGATTCAATAATTGAATGTTGATTGGATTACTGAACAAAAGCTATACCATATATGGAAGGTCTGAGTGCGACCGGCAAACATGGCAGACTTGAACCAAGGACAGGTAGGTTATTTTAGTATTCTAGTTTTTCCATAAACATGCCATTAGCGAATGTTGTTTCTTTTTCTACCACCTTTGGTACATACGATTAATTCTTCCTTTTGATATTTGCCGTTTCGGTTAAAGAATACTTGTGAATATTTGCAAAAGCATACCAGTTTGATCGATCGATTGATCTTTGTTGTCTGCTGTGACTATTTTACAATCCCATCTTGCACTTTATACTAAAAATAAACTTGAAATTTGGCATTTCAGGAGAAGTATATGGCAAGGCGTTTGTTCATTAATCAAATCAACATTCAATTATTGAATTGAGGTACAATTTAAATATTGGATTGTTCATTTCACGAATGGATTATTCAATCAATGAACGGAATCAATTTTCCAATAATGAATTCATTAGTCCCTTAACGACAGGAATGCCTGACCGGCTTAGACTATAACTCTAGCACTTAACCTCCAAAACCAATGATTTGGTACAATGAACAGTAAATTTACAATGTACAAATTAAACAACTTTGCCATAAGACTGAAAGTTTTCCACCCTGCCTAACTCTGGGGGGTGGGGCAGGGTACTTAATATAGTCAATTAAGTTTAGCATAATATGAGGAGGTTCTGCCCAGAGGTAAATGTACAAATCCCCACCCTTTAATATACTACCGGTAAGTTTGATAGACAGGGTGCAGCTTCATATACCAAGAACAAAAATTAAACCTTCTTTATACCTAAAAGATAAGCTAAGAACAGTAGATCATCGTTAGCTTTTAGCTGTTTGAATACTCCAAGTTTTCGTAAACTTGTTTGGTTGTGATTTCTGTGAAAATTCTGCAACCCTTCTTACTACTCATATTTAGCTACTATCTTACTTAGTTTAAGATGTATTTAAGCAACCCTTTAAAATACTACGACAACAAATTTCCATACCCTTTCGAATTCCGGAGGCACAAAGAAGAAACCCTTTCAGATGGAGCCTCCCCACATTGCTCACTATGGGATGTATCCCACAGGGCCTACCTTGAGCACGTAGAAAATTCAAGTAATGTAAGCTTACAGCTGTAGGTGTTCCCTTGATTCTGTGGATGAGGGTTGGCCCCCAGAGAATCAGTTGACTGCTTGGAAGTTTTAACATAAGGTACAGTGTTTTGTACTTCTTCAAACAAAAGCCATCCACTTGAACATTACTGGCCCTCTTGCACATGCAGTTACCCCCTCTTCCACTGACTGGCTCTAAAACAATGCCAAATTTAAAGCCTTCCTGGCTCTTATTCAAGGAAACATGTATGTAAATAATACTGTATTTATTATTATTAAATAAGAATTTCTCTAAATAATTTTGACCCTAATAATGGCATTCAATGGTATTGTACTTATTTACCTTCCACCAAAAGCCACAACTTTGCTCTTTGTTGCTTGAAACTGAGTCTTAAGTTCTGTTACCAAAACAGCAAAGTCTGCCAAGGCTTGCTCGATTGTCAGGTAACCAATTTTGTCATATTCAAAGGATGCTTCACCAAAGGGCATGGAGTCTCCATAATATCGCTGTCAAATAACAACAAAAAAGATTTTAATTAGTAAAACAGAGAGAGGGGGCCTATGGGACTGACAGAAGTGAAATGCGGCTTAATTTACCTGGGATAGTTAAAGCTTTGACTCTGGAGGGGGGGGGGCACTCTGTAAATTTGTGGTTGGGGTGTGCCGCTGAGGCCCTGAGACCCTCACCCTATTTCAGACCATGCTTAGCCGCATTATGCAGCCCTCCTCTAGACTACAGATACCAAAACCCTGTACTTTACAGATTTTCCAATAAATGATACCTTATTCAGCCACACATGCTCACATAGCTTACATGTGAGAGTACCCCTCCCCCTGGACTGTGACTATAGAGCACTATATTGCACCACAAGGCTGTGGGTTTCAGTCTTGTTTCAAGCTGAATTTTTTCAGGCTTAAGGATGCTTGCAACAGTTTTCTTGGCCTTGGAGCATATCTTTTGAAGTCGAAACTTTGCATAGAAGAGAAACTGCAATTTCCTTAATACTAAGCCATCTTTTCAACGCATGACCAAAGTTAAATTCTTCATTGGTTTCCTAGCAATAGCTATCACCATAGCAACAGTAATGGACAGCACCTCATTTTAAAGAATGTTGATTATCTTGAAATCTTGACTAGTCAAACACTTTGTGACAATTTAACAGGAAGGATTTGAACTATGCAACCTATACAACTTGTAAGTGAAATCAGTACCTCAACAAGTCTTGGTTTTGACCACTCAACAACCCCATGAATGTTGTCTTTTATTTTTGCTGGAGATGAGACACCCATATCTTGACCTTAAAACCAACACTTACGTACAATCAACATTTAAGGACGGTGCCTCCTAAGACAGATGTATTTTTGCAAAGGCTACAACTATGGGGAAAAAGCAGATCTTTGCAAGAGTTATTGGAATCCAAAAAGAAAAATGTGGGTAGCCACACATTTTTCAGAGATAATTAAGTAACCATTTGTTCTTGGATTCTGATAGCCCTTGCTAAGATCTGCTTTTTCCACGTAGTCATAAACTGCACAAAAATATTGTTGTATTAGTAGGCAAATTCCTTAAGAAACCTGAATATCCCAAGATGCGCAGAACGTATGCGCAGTAGCAAAAGGAGGCACCGTCCTTAAATAGAATTTATATTGACATTAGGACACGTTCGATGCCCACCCCTCCAAGGGGAAGGTTGGATTTCGATGGAAAGGGCTTTCACATCAAATAACTAGAGAGTACTGCCTGAGAGGGAGAGATGTTGTAGTTTCCAATCAAATTAAGTCTATAATGAGTTTGGAAATATAAGAATGGTAAAGATGTCCTGAGGATGTGGAAATTTTTATTATCCAACACTTGAAATGTACTTCCAAACTGGTATAATACACAACCAACTTACATGTTCACCAAATATGACTAAGGCATTGAACTTCTCAGCTGCCTCAAAAACAAATCCAGAATTATCCCAAAATCCCTCGATAGGTCCTTCATTTCCAGTGTAAAAGAAAATGGGTCCTTTTGAATCCCAATACTTATCTGCAGAGACAGTTTCAATAAAGAAAAAAGCAAACAGGTTACTTATATGTAGTACATACTTTTCTTTACAACACTGGCAGGAGTATTTTCCAGAATGAAGAATCTAAGGGTTGATTACTAAAATGAAGTTTTAACAGGCTTTAGGAAAGCAGTGGTCAGAATCATTTCTTAGCAGGATCAGCACGATTAACACATTTGTTGGGCTCTGTTAATAGGCATGGTATAGAAAGAGTCTGTAGCAATTTGACCCATTTTAGACAAAATATATGGAGTCCAACAATTGCATTAACCTCAACTGAATTAACCTTCACTTAAGCAGTTGGCCACAAGTCTTTAGTTGAGAACAGTTCAGCACTAGTTTAGCACTGTATAACAAAATCAATATTTATTTAACAACTAAATTACCTCAGTAAACTACAGTCAACTGTACAGCCCCCGAAATGAGCCTGACCCCAAAATGATCCCCAAATCAACCCTGACATGATTCCGGTTTTTTTCCACTCTGACCCCAAAATGATCCCCAAATAATTATTGGAGTGGAATAGCATACAGTACTTGAAATTAAAGAATAGTTCTATTACAACTGGAACAATGTTGACATTTTTTCTTTGTATTTTCCGAATGCTTGAATTCTTCGTAAATCATTCTTAACAAATTTTTAAACTTCGATAAAAATCGAAAGCCGAAAAAATGGATTGGAAGCTGTGTTCAACAACATTGAAGATCAGCCTTCAGACATACTTAATCCGGTGCACCCATTGGATATAAAAAGAAATGCTGCAAAGGCAGTGACAGAAGGATTTTGTCTAAAGTGCAACAAAAAAAATTCAAGTGTCTCTGCAGGAGTTTATGCCAGTGAAGATGACTATTACAGTGAGGATTATTACCTCGGTAATAAGTGTACAAAAGATGAAGAGTGGTTTACTTCCTAAAACTGAATTTTCAGTAAATTTTACATGGTGGACTTGTTTGTGATGCTTTCAGTAAGTGCAGCACTGCAAAGTTAATGTTAATTTCGACCTTGAAATTAGGAAGGAAGACTTTTTAAATACCTGTTCCGTTCAAAATGCTATTTTGCTACATATTAGCTTAAAACTTTTGCATCGTTTCTTGAAAAGAAATTGTTGAAAAAGGCAGTTGTAACCTATTGCTCGTAATTCATTTCATCTTTAGTTCAGTACCTAGCAATGTCTAGAGAGTGACATTCTACTTTCATTTTGTCCATTTCTTGTTAAAATTTAAAAAAAGAAGAGGCTTTTTTACTTTTTTCTTTTATTTAATATTGGTTTTTTTTTTAATTTTGTTATCAGTTACAATTCACGACATATTATACACACCAATCGTTTTTCCCGGTTCACTGAAAAATGCTACTGAAGATTGCAAATAATCTCAAGTGAATAAATATGTGAAATGTTTTTCATTGCTGTTTACTTTGATCACTCCACAATCCCTTGGTTTGAATGCCATTCCAAAACTTACTTGTGGATCATTTCAGGATCAGCATGGAAAAAAACGGGGATCATTTTGGGGTTGGGATCATTCTGAGGTCGATTTGGGGATCATTTCGGGGTTGGGGATCATTTCATGGTCAGGATCATTTTGGGGGCTGTACACAACTCCTAGCTGTTATAACAGACACCTTCAGGACCATGATTTGGTATCTGTAATAGCAAGAGTATTACTAGTAACAGCTGCAGTGTTCTCCCTAGTTTTCAGGGTAACAGGTAGGTGAGTTTTTTAGACCGGTAAAGCAGCTCTGTTGAAAATCCTTTTCTACCCTGGAGTTAAAGTGTCGTTATGAGACCCGAAATGTTGCCCGCACGACACTAGGCTCACGCACGCTTCCAAACCGTTGATGTTTACACTTTCTGTTACTGTATTAATGTACAGACAAACGTCGGGAAGAAAAAGCTTACAGTAACCTGAAAAACATACGGAGAAATGCCAGTAGAAGGTGAGACAAATTCCTTACAAAGGCACAAACAAAGACCTTCAAGGAGAAGACAATACTAACAACACGTTATGAACAAACCTGAACAAACCAGTGCACGGATAAACGTAGAGAAGATAATGCTAATATCTTACGACAATGCTAACAACATCTTAATTAAGAATATACGAACACACGGTCAAACGTCAAGAAGATAACAATAGTATTTTTCGAATGTTCTAACATAAGGAGAAATGTCGACAGTCGGGAAGATGAGGGAAAAGTTGAGAAGATGAGACTATTATCTAACAAACTTTGAAACGTCGAGATAATAAGACTTTGTCTGCTATCGTACGAACGCATGGACAATGAAAAAAGTTACACTAAGACGTGGTACGTAGTACAACTGACATAAATCATTTCATAATTCAATCCGATAATAGATCCTTTCACAATCCAAAACTGCTGGATGTTTCTAATCCAGGCCTCAGTATGTGGTTCTAACCGGTAACAAGCGATGCTGCAGGCGGTAAATTTTACCGGTTACCACCTGATAAGGAGAACACTGCAGCTGGGGTTGTTTTCAGTAATTATAAGTCAGATACTGGTATAATGTATTTGGTTAATTACTTTATTTAGCTTCACCAAAGGCTGGATACAGCTTCTATCAGTTACCGTGACCCATTAAGCTAAATCAGAGCATGCATGCCACAACACCATGGGGAACACTGTGCCCTTGTGGGAAAATTGGGAGCTCAGTAGAGTGTAGAATACATCATGCCAACTTTCTTTAGTTGGAATAAGTGAAATAAACTGAGCTGAAGTACTGTAGTGGTTCATGAACCATTTTTTAAATTGCTATTAATAATTTTTGATGAGAATTAATAACATAAAGGTTCAGTGTCAAATAAACACAGAACCTCAAATAAATACTGGTACCTCAAATAAATGCAAAATTTGGCTGTGTTGACCTGGGGTTTATTTGAACCCAGCATTTATTTGAGGCCCAGCATTTAATCGAGAAAATACAGTAATTATTAAGGGGGTTAAAGTCTTTGCACACGTCCAGACAGAACACTCCCACACGAGGCCCGAAAAAATGGGCAACTGGGTTGTATCTTACGTTAAGCTTCTAACTTCTGATTTACCCTTAAATCTCGTTTTTTCAATTTCTTTAAATCACCCCTCTCCCTTTCTCTTCATTTTTATAAAAATTCTTAAGTTGTCAATAAGGACAGTGAATCTTTTTATACTTTTTCAACACACTGCAAAAATATTTTTTTTAAATATGGCAATACAAAACATACACTTAGTTAATTATACAAGCCTCAACAGCCTTGTGAAGCCTCCTGACAAGGCTTGTATGGCAAAATTTATTTTGTATTGCCATATTTTTATGGTATATTTTAAGCATTTTGAAAGAGTATAAAATATGCTATGTTTTACACTTTTTTAATACTTTTCATTTACATTTTTCCAATTCTTTCCTGACTTCAGCAATGCAAATAATTTGCTCAAAAGGATTCTAAAACCCATGACTTAAATTTTAAAATTTAATATGGAGCCTTGCATTACAAAATTTGGAAACATTTCTGGATAGCAACAAACATGTGGGGGGGGGGGGTGCAGTGGGCTTAAACCTCCTGCTTTCAGCCCTGTTTTTGCTGGCTCCTGCCTATTTGCGCTTTTTCGATTGCAAAATATTGCGTATTGTTGCCTAGTTTTTTCCTGTTTTCCCCGCTTCCCGTCGCCTTGGGAATCCCACTTCCTGGTTCCTGTCCCCAGCCACAAACATTAATAATCATTATGCATACATTTTCTGTTTACTGGGTACTTACTGACATGGCTGCGCGGAAGTTTACATAAAACTATGATAGCATTTTTTGGATAGCATGGTACCTCTAGGAAATAATAAAGGGAAAAGACTGAAAGCGAAAAAAACCTAGGTTTCAAGTGTAATTTGAGCTCGAGTAGTGGAGACTCGCTGTCCCAGCCACAGTACTTGTGCCTTTACTGCTCACCTGTGTAAAGGTAGCGTTGTTTAAACGTCACATCTTGAACAAAGTTGAAATGGTCAAGTTTCTGCTCAAACTGTCCGACCTCGTATGGTACGTGAGCGCCAGCGAAGGAAAAAAAAGTCAAAACAACTAATGGGAAATGCTTGCACCACATGTTATCCCGGAGAAATGTAAGAGAAATCCCAGAGAACACGTGAATGTCAACTGATCAACCATCTGGGCCCCAGTCTTTTGGCGTATTGGGTCATCATTTTACAAAACGATAGGCCCGCAATGCGTGCAGAACCGACGAAGTGTTGGTTCTGCCGTTTTAAACCCATTTTAAACCCATTTTAAACCAATGTCATGTCGTTAGTGACGTCATATGGCTACTGTAAGAGCCTATAAAAATCAACGATTGCTGTCTGTCTTACGGTCTGTTAGGCTGGGAGGATATTCTGTGAGACGCTGGGTGGGGGTGTGCAGCTTGACGGCGTCAATTGTTCTACGCTTTCGAGTGGAATTGCAAAAGAAAGATAAAGAAAGCAAGATAAATAATAAGAATCCCGAGCTGAGAAGCAAGCAGTTTTTGCATAAGGTTAATTATTTATTCTTGAAGAAGCAAGCTGGATATAAATATCTCGGTGCAGTTTGAAAGCAAAGCAGAATATTAATTTTATCCGGCTACATAATTTTAATCTGCATGTTTCTGCTTGTTTTGCATAAATCAAACTTCGTATATCAAATTTCAACCCTCTTATGCAAGTTAGACAAAGTAAAATCGGAATTTTGTGGGGCTTGTTCATAGCTATTTTTAAAACAGGAAAACTTGAATGAAAGTAGTATTAAAAATCCAAGTTATAGTGTTGATCAAGGAATTAGAGTAAAATCTTTACAAGATAACAAACTTTACTTCGGGGCTATTTATTTAGTAACAGTAACTAAGGTAAACAAACATTTTTTATCGCCACTCGCCGATCGGCCTCTATTCTTGAGCCAGTCCGACTTTCATTTTGGCAGCAAGTTTAAGAGTTTTTATTGCATTTTCATCAGTTTTAGTAGCGTCACTGTTATGAAATTACGAATATGTGAAATTCATATATTTGAACTGCGGAATGAAGAAATAAATGTAAAGAAGATCCTCGCAGTTATTAACGCAACTTATCCAGTTGCGAAAAGAAAGCCTGAAAAAATCAGGTTTGCCGGGATTCGAACCCTGACCTCTGCGATACCGGTGCAGCGCTCTAACCAATTGAGCTAACGAGCCAACTGGGAGCTGGTCATTAAATTGGTTCGTAAGATACCCGGGAAAGATGAAGATGAAATTATGAATATATGAAATTCATATATTTGAACAGCGGAATGAAAAAATAAATGTAAAGAAGATCCTCGCAGTTTATTACCGCAACTTATGCAGTTGCGAAAAGAAAGCCTGAAAAAATCAGGCTTGCCAAAAATCATACATTCATAATTTAATCTTCATCGTCAGAATCTCCGATGTACGTCCAACAAAAATTAACTTTAGTCGCATTTCATTAAGTGCCCTATGGTATGTCTACGTTGATATGAAATAAATTTACATATTGATCTTTTCTGGTTCTTCTTACTGCTCTAACAAGGCTCTATTAACATTAGTAACAACAAGGAAAAGTTTCAAAAATTGAAAGTCCTTGTGGTCATGGAGAGCCAGGAGCCAAGGAGCCAGGAGCCAAGTTTAACGTTTAACTCCAGGCTTTACTGCACCAACTTAATTCAAATGACAAGAGCCCATTATTTACAATTTAGTGCAATATAACATTATCACAACTCGAGAACTTGCCTCAAGGACCTCAAGGCACACGCACGCATTGCGTTCCTGTTTTCCATGCAGTTCACTTCCATGGAAAACGAAACTAACCCTGGAAAAAGCCCATCTAAGGCTAGCCTGCGCGCAGACGTCTCCAAATAGGAGACGTCTGCACGCAGGCTAATCTAAGGCGTGAATAGCCTGCGAGCTGAGATTCCTAGGCGTGGAAGTCTTTGAGTCTTCTTTGATCTAGTTGAAGGTTTTCCGTCTGATATAGAAGAGATAATTGACTTGAATGTTATTGTCCTTGCAGTCATGGGGTGATATCACCGAGCTAATCAATATGTAGGCTGTAAACGTGGAGAACTTTCCCTCGCGATTTGTCTATCTGGGTTCGTCAAAGGTATGATGTAGTTGTGAACATGTTGTGATTCATTGAACCGTCGCTGTTTTTAGTTCCAATGCATCTCTCAAGGTGCTGTTCAATCTTTTAACTAACTCGAAGTGATTTATGATGGTTGTTGGAAGGCTAATGTTATTGGATGTCTTAATGTCTTGTGTACTGGTGTCGCCTTGGCGCCCTTGTTGAGCGGGTACGCGAAGCGACGCGAACGATCTTTTCGTTGCCGCGCCTGTAAATCCTACCCTGCAATGTTAAATAAACCCACCACTAGGCTTAAATGAAAGCAGTTTCCCTTTGTACCTCTAAAGTGCTTGATTGATTGTTACATCGCGTAAACTTGTCTTCCTAAATACCACGTTACTCTGAGAAATGTTGAAAGTCTCATAGAGCTTACATATAAGCTTAGATGGGTCTGTTTATCACAGATTTTACGTGGATGTGGGTTTCGTTTACTGTGTTGATGCGAATCTGTTTTTATGTTCCGTTTGTGTTCTGAAGATTAGTGGATTGATGGGTAAATTCAGACCTAGAGTATAAACTAATATGTAGTGGAAAGGAGGGAACAATCAATCTTTTTTGGGTTGTTGAACAAGTCTGAAATTCCATTGTGATGACGCAGATGCAGCCTTGCAAAGCCACCACCCAACGCGTAAATATGCATGGAATCTACTACAACTTGTTTTCGTTCAGACACCCACTGTCTGATGAGAATAAGTAACCTTCAGCTGGTATTATGCATGGTTCAGTTTTACCTGTTACCATCCCCCCCCCCCCGGGCAACCCCGGGGACAAGTCCAGCCCTTCGGTCCCGGGGGTGGGGAATTGTTTGAAGCCGTCTTGTCCCGGGGGGGAGTGGGGGGCAAATTGAATATACCGGTAACTTCTTGTTGTTCTTGTGAAGTACGTCACTTCTCGGTTGACGCCGGACCACGTGGAGAAGACTGCCCATTTCCGGTGAGAATCTCTAGGATTTACAGCAGATTGGTTAGAGAAGAATAATCTCTCAAAATTAAAATCTGTATTCGAAGGTACTTTTATTTTAAATTGTTAAACGAATGTACCTTTGATGCGTACTCGAATGGATGGCGTTCGTCAGAAACAAAGAAATATTTCTTCAGCGTATTTATGTATATACTAAGACGACGTGAAAAGACTTTATATGAAAATGGATGCACGGCTTTATATTAAACAGAGGTCTCAGTCCAGTGTTCATTCTTATGAAACAAGCTAAGAAAAACTCCTTTAAAATGGTGCCATCAATTTTTGTTCACGGGCCTCTTGTGCGTATGTGCTATATGTAGAATAAATCACGTGGCGAAGACCATTTCTTTACTCGCTAGCCGTATGCCAGTGCGGTTAGAGGTTTTTCTTCAGTTTTCTTTTTCAAATATAGACATTATACATGTAGTGTCCTCCGTTCAAGAAACTCTAGAAAAGCGTTTAAGTTCTTATCAAAACGTCTGGTTTTGCTATTGTACGGAAATCAATCTGACTCGTAATCTATGCTTTGTACACAAAACAACGTATTTGTGGTCGATGAGGAGTCCCGGGGGTGGGGAATTGTCTCTTTCTGCGTGCCCGGGGGTGGGGAATAGACCGCCAAATGAAAACAAAATTGCAAATCCCCGGGGGTATGCCGGGGGGGGGGGCATGGTAACAGGTAGAATTGAACCATGCATTAAGAAATATTTGAAAGATGAGAAGTAAGCATCAGTTAGTGATGTCTCTACATTTGTTAAAGAACATGCCCTTGGCCTAAAAAAAATGGGTACACAGTAAACATAGCCAACATACAAATCTTGCGAATTTGCATTTCATGCATCACTACAGTTTTAACCCTTTCGCTCTCAGAGTCAGTTATGGAGATTTAAGGTGATTCTAACTTCTGAGTCTGTGGATGAAATCCTATGGTGTGACCATTTAAATGAAACCTCGTCAGCAGTACTTTCACAAGGTCCTATTTATATTTTAGTATTTTACAAAATAAAATTTGGGATTCATCTTGAATTTTGATTTTAAGCACTCATGGGAGTGAAAGGGTTAAAAAGTGATTTGCAAATTTACAATGCATTTATCTGGTGAATTTCTGGATTCAGTCTTAGTGGGGCTATGCCTTAAAAGTTACGGTATGCCAAAAGACGAAAAAAATGTCAGGTGAAAAGTATGGATGATAGACAATGCGATGCAATTGAATTCTGGGAAGATTGTACTGACAAGCTTGTTTTTCAGTTTCCTTTATTGCTGGTTTTCGCATGACGCCATAAAATTCTAAAAATCGCGAGGTCTTCAGATTTTATATCCCCACCAGGTTGAAGATGACTTTAAAATATATCTTTTCACAAGTTTTCAGCTCGGTAGCGTCTTTCGTTTTGAAAATACAGAATATTAAATTTCTGGCTTTTCACCCCACGTGACACCAATACAGCATCCGTGACAAAGCTTTCTCCTATGCCAAAAAAGGACTTTCTTTGTGATTTATAGCAGTTTGGACAGTTAAAGCGTTAGGAGAGAAATTAATGTGGTTGTATAGTAGTTCACGAGAGAAAAGTAATCGCTGGAAGAGCAGAAGTGAATTCCAGATGATTTCATTGATTTCCGGCGGCCATGTTTGTGCCCCTCCAAGGGACACCAACATGGGTTTCCATACTGAGCTCTACAAATTTCAGTCGAACGTTTCGGCAGATAACTCAACAACAGAATACCATACAGATCTGAGACTTGGTGAAGTTGTTTAGTTGTGTATCCTTTATAACACTACAAATTCTTGGCTTCTTTCATCAAATGGTTTTGATTTTAATATTTTATGGCATGACAATGAAAACCAAGAATTGATATTCAAGATATCTTCATTCCCAGAGAGCTTGAAGAGTAGATTAAGGTTCCATTATTAGAAACGTACATGGTGCCTGAAAACAGACTGAAGTGATGTCTTCCCCTTCCCAGAAAGCCTTTAGGACACATCATTTGTATTTTGTGCTTTTTACCAGACAACAATTTTTTCAATTAGGTGTATACATCTTGTGACCACAACAGATAACCGTAGGCAGCTGCCTTTATTTGTACTTTTCCATACAGGCAAGATAATGCTGATTTTGACAAGTGCATTCATCAGAGCCAAGGGTTTAGCCAGAAGGGTGTCCAGGAGTCCTATAGACACCCATGTTTTGAAGAAATTCAAGGCAAATTCTCTTAATCTCTTATAATTTTACGGGAGAACACGCCTCCTGGATGCCCAGTTTTCAATGTCTGGCTGAAGGCCTGATCAGAGCTCATATAACGTTGCTGTGCTGTGAAGTACACCCAGGCTTGAAGCCTGAATAACAAGATATGCCAACCTCTGGAGATCTGAAATCTGGGGAAATTTTTCTTTTGTCCCAACCCCCTCCTCCCATCATCAACTCACCCTCCCCCCCCTCAAAAAATCTTTGTATCCCCCAAATCAACATTTGTGGTGAGGACTTGAATGGGTTGACCCTTGATCGCTCCTATGGCTGTAATGACAAACAAATGTGCACAAAAATGTATCTAGGGAACCATATACAAGATGAATTTGTAAACTGAATTTCTTTGGATTTTGGGAAAATTTGGGTTAAGGAATTTGTAAACTGGATTTTTTTTGATTTTGGGAAAATTTGGGTTGAAAATCTTACCCTATTGGAGAGAAAAGATCCAAAGTGGCTTTTATCTGGGAGATTTGGTCACCTGTATGGGAGACTAGGGGACATGGACCTTTACTGCACAATATGCAGGATTTCAACACAACGGTGCAAAAGAAGAGATTGTCTGATGCCTGCGGTTTTGTGTTTTCAAGTTGTTCAGTAGTTTTCACACTTTCAGACTTTTTAGCAGTGCCTAAGTTCTTCAAGTGTTCTTAAAGCTTGAGCATGAGCAAATTTCAGGTTCGTATGGGTCCCGGAAATCCTGGATAGTCCTGAAAATTAATGCAGGTCCTGGAAAGTCCTGGAGATTTAACTCTTGTAAAAATAAAGGTTTCTTTAAAAACAACGTTCTTCGGTATTATTTTTGGATTTCTATTTCGTAAGGGTGTATTGCTTCGATTATTGTGCATTTGGGAGTCCTGGAAAAATCTATCCAAGTCCTGAAAAATTCCTGGAACATTGTTTCTAAAAAAGGGTATGAACCCTGAAATTCCTGCACGTCTGTGCCCTGAACTGAAATCCTCAGGAGGCTGTTCAAATTGTTGTTAGTAAGATGAGAGCAATATAGCAAGATTTGATTCTGTTTTGTGCGGAAAATCCATGCTCACAAGCCACTGTGTTTGAGTCTGGGTAACAAAGAGCAATTTTAGCAAGAGTTCCAAATCCAGTGAAGTTGTTTCACAGATTGCTGTCATGGTTATGCTGCCATTGTGTGGTTCCAGAAAATATCCATACCCCCACCACGGAGGGAATTTCACTTAGCACCCCCCTCCTCCCTGGATTTTCCGTTTTTTAAAGTAAGCTATAACCCCCCCCCCCCCCATCCCTCCGGATTTTCCACAGTTTGTCAAACACCCCCCAACCCCTCTGGAAAATTTCATTCAAGAAGGGAGAGTGTTAAAAATGAAGCAACTGATCCAAATTTAAGTGAAGCTATAAAGCCGTTCCGATTATCGTAGGACGTGGTTATACTGTTTGTTAGCTTTAAAATAATAACATACATAGTCATAACTTACTCATAACATATTATCTTACCAATACCAACTGTAGTACTTCTCTACGTCAAACAGTAGTATATAGCGTAAAATTACCTTGACAAAAGCATGTAAAATGTTCATTTTAATTGAAGAATTTGCTTGAAAAGTTGCAGTGTTGCTGATAAACGTTACTTCAACATGAACACGATCATGAACAAAGAAAACGCACGAACAAAATTGAAGGGAAATGATCAAAATAGAAAGAATAACGAATATTGAGTTCTCTAAAGTCGTTACTCTGCATACCAGCCCTCACTTAAGAGCATGTTACATGAAGGTGCAAGAGTAGCAAGAAAGCCCATAAACGTATTTGGCGACACTTGTACTTTGCAATAAATATTCTCGTTCTGAGCTTAGCAAACACAACTTCTATGAGTCAATGAGATCGGGCTTCGCTTGCCAGTTGCCACATAGGGAAGTTAAAAAGGACGGACTGGTTGTTCGTAAACAACTCTTATAATTAATGTCAATGCAATCGTGAAAGCAAGCGTAAAATTTAGGTTCTTTAGACAATGCAGGCATTTCGTTGAAGGATCGTCGTCTTGATAAGTAAATGTAAGCATTCCTGGTACGCGTTGCTGTCTTCTCGAAGACTGGTAACGAGTAATGGCGGCTACTTCTAGGCAACGACGATGTTTATTTCGTTTCCGCCCCAATATCGCTTCCAAATTAGCGCCTTTGGGATAAAGAATACCTGTTTTACGTTTAACAAAAGTGTTTACTTAGCAGTTAAACTAATTTAATTCCACAATAAAGATCTACAAATTCGGTAAGTAGTAATTTTCGAACTTTACCTGCAGCTTACATCGGAATGAATCGAAGTTGACCCCCTGGAAAGTAATTTATCCGTTCACCCCCCCCTCTCCTCTGGATTTTCCTGGGCTTTTGGCCCCCCCCCCCCCACCCCTCCGAAATTTCCAATTCCCTCCGTGGTGGGGGTATGGATATTTTCTGGAACCACACATTTTATAAAATATGTTACACTAACCCCTCCTTTCGAAATCACAAACTTCCTTTCAAGCTCAGTTATTTGGGATGTGCGTGACCAAAGTTGTTTCAGAAATGCTGCCATATTGTACAAGCTACGTTATCAAAGTTATGACCACTGAAAGTCTGAAACTACAGCTTTATAAAAGAGAGCAAAGATCATGAAAGATCTGTTCAGCTGTTGTGGAACTTCGAGTTCACTCTGTTACCACTTTTGTTTAGGTCCTGAGGATGAAACTAATGACAAAAATTTGGTTCCTGCAGTGTAAAATTTGCCAAAAACTGATTGTTTACGTAAATATTGTAACTCCTGTATGAGTATGTTTTTGTCAGAAGGCTGGTGTCATTATGCTAATTTTGACAAAGACCCATATCACCTTGCTGTGCATATAGGCTTGAAATAACCCTTCATCTAACAATGTTAATTAAAACAGCTACAGGTATCTTCTTGACTGCCTACATGTATTTACTCCTGTTGAGTTCTTGCTATGCAGGCAAACACTGTTTGTCTTTGTCTTGCACTTATGCTACAGTTGTTTGTTTGTCTTATTTTAAGGTGCAGCAGATCGTCAGTTATGATCAGTGTTCATGTGTAGGATCAAGATGTCAAATTGCACCTGTAGTAAGGCTTGGTAAGTTGCATGTCTTTTTGATAGATTTCTGAACTATTGCATTTTTATAGTTATTGCATCTGATGAGATGGCAAACTTTAAATAACTGCATGTGTAATGACCAAACCTGCTGCAGCACTGCCTTGCATGTCAACAGGCTTTTTGCCTGACATTGAAAAGCAGCCATCCTGGAGGCATGTTTGCTCATTAAGTTTCAAAGGATTATAGTTGTAGGAGTGGTCTCCATGCATTTCTTTTAAAAGTTGCAAGGCCAGATGTCAGGACTTTTTATTAAAACCTACATGTATTGATGCCTCCTTGGAGGCATATTTCTCCATTAAGTTTTAAAACAATAGGTGCAGTTTGCATTTCTTCTAAAGTGGGAAGCCCAGATCTATGCCCTTCTGGTTACAGCCAAAACACTGGAGAAGATTAATAATCCCTTGGAGAATGAAAAGTGGGGTTGATTATTTTAATGCAGAATTCACCAGAACAAGAAAAAAAAAAAACGGGTGGGAGGAGAGGAGTTTGATGTGACATTTATGGGGATGATTGTTGAATGGCTAAGTGGCAAAAACTAAATTAAAATAGTTTGTGTGACTTCTGAGAGTGTTGGATTTTGAACACACACAATTACAGCTATGATTGTACTACCTTCAAGGTCTGAAGTGAAAAGAGACTTGGAAGTGGTGTTAGAAACTTGAAAAAATGTTTGATGCAGGAATGCTCATTGCCACACAAATTAATTCTGTGAAATAATCAGAATCGTCTTGTTGTATGTACAGATTGTACAGGTAGCTCTAGATCGGGGATTTAAGAAAATTGAATACCGTATTTATTCGCCTATAAGCTGAGCCATTTTTACACAAAGTCAAGGCAAGTTTAGGTAAAATTTAGGCTAGAGAAGGGGGTTCGGCTTATAGCTGAGAGTTTTTACTGAACAAAACTTTCTCCAACATTAGGAAATTGGCATTTATTCGCGAATGTATATACTGAAGTTTGGTCATTGACTCAAGGGTTCGCGATGAAGGTAACTCGAACCGCATCGGGGTCTCATCCATGTTGAAGATTTTCGCGAGTGGATATTGCGTTTGCTGTCTGGCTGCTATCATGAAGCGGTGAAACTGCAGGATCTTATTTACATGTACCAAGTCATCGGGCAGGCGTTGAGCCAGAGTTGTCTTTGTTTGAAGGTTTACGGAATGGTGCCGCTTCCAGTTTTGATACCATCCGAGGGAGGCCTTGAATTCTGGATCATTTGCTAGTTCCTTCGCTTTCAGACGTAACATTAATCCGCTCACGGCGATACCTAGAACGACACAAGCAATAACATTTAATTCACTCTGGAAAATATAAATCGAGCAAGCTGAGTGTAAACTTTGTTTTGACAGCATTGTTTTGACTCCGCAAGATTCCTACCAATATCAGAAGTGTTGGTTCCCACGAGTGAGTTGAAATGTGATACTATGCAAACAACGCTCGCAGTCAAAAAGTTGCGTAACAAATTCATTTCGTAAACCACTCGAACAACTGTTGATCGAGCTCAGGATATTTTGGGATGTAGCGGCCCATCGTCTTTCATCTGGCAGACATCTTCAGCTCGCTGTTGAATAGGACTCCTTGGTCACGTCTCTAGCGACGGACCATTGACTCGCTGATGCCGTAATCTCTTGCGATTTCAGAGTTATTTTCTACAGCCTCTGCTTCTGCAATGACTTTTAATTTAAAGGCAAGAGTGTACGAGGTACAACGTGCCTTCGGCATTGTGAACGCAAAGTATCTTTAAGATTTGGAGCGATGTATCAGTACTATGGTAACTGTTGATAGTTCTGTTCTTGTTACGGAGTTTTATACTTTGATTAGGATCAATTAATACCAGTATTCCTCAACACACTCATTCATTCGAACGGGAACTTTGGAAAGGTTTCCTAAGAGGTTAGCATTTCAATCATGTTTATTAATCAGCAACTTTAGAAGTATTTCTTTAGCGGTCAGCACTTCGATCGTGTTTATTATTCACTTCAACTTGAATTTGTAAGTTTCCTAGGAAATTTATGCAATATTTTTGTTACTATTCGAGTAGATTGCTCAATTTTTGGTTCTCGGCTTATAGCAGAGAGTTTCCTGAATTTTTTTTGTCAACATTGGGTCAGTATTCTGTGTTACAAGTTTAGGGTCTCGGCTTATAGCCGGGATCGGCTTATACATGTAGGCGAATAAATACAGTACATCTGTTATTCAAATCTTAAAGTTAACCCAATATTAAACTCATTGCCAATGGGTGAGCTTGGGAACTGTTACAGATGCAGCAGGGAGGTAACCACGGCAACCTTGTGAGCAGGAACCACCCCTGCAAGCAGAAACCACCCCTGCAAGCAGCCATCAATGGGCACTGTCACACTGAAGGAGTTTCAGTGGGAAAAAATACAAACCCAACTGATACTTACCTTGCACGAAGAACCCTGTAAAAAGGAGGGAGGGGGTGGGACCAAAATCGCAATGATTTGCTTGAACAAGTCAAAAAGGCCGGAGATCTGCAACGATCAACTCAACGCTGAAAAAAAAGCAATGGAAGTGAACAGTGCATGATAAGCAAGTAGCCCCTGTGACCACCCCTCAGATCACATAGTTATGGCAGAGACTGCTGGCTGCATTGGCTCGAGATTAACCTTTGCCTAAATTACATTTAGCCGCATAATTTTATTTAGCATGTTAAATTTGAGACTGTCAAAATAACATTAATTGAAATAAATAACCAGGGTTAAAACTTGGCGGTCGTACGGTTGCCCGTGGCGACTAAGAATTGTCCAGGGCCACTAAAAGTTAAGGTTTGATCGCCTGAAGGGCGACTACGATTTGAGAAGTACGAAAAGAATAACAATAACAATAAAATAAAATGTTTTTCCTTGGAGTACCTTTCTTTTCTTTTCTTTCTTTCCTCAACTGTTAGATCCTCAATTGTAGTAAAAGTTTCGTTCTAAAGTGCAAAATTCAAACTGTTCATGATGGAGTTTTTAGATCGCTGTGATATGTCGACGCCATTTTGATTTTGTTGAGGCGAGATGCGGTACGTTTTCAAACATGAATATCGGCAAAATCACTCAACACTGCTAGATATAACAGGCTTTCTTTTCACCTGAATTCAAAAGCATTCGAAAGAAACTGAGAATCGTGATACTGTAGTTTATAGGCGTTGAGAAGATCGTTTTGTCCGTATTAGGAAAAATGGTCCGGTTTTTCTTTGGGAGTTTACGGAGCAAGCCAAAACCTATAGGTTCTGACCTATAGGGCAGGGAAGAACGAGACGAATGATTCCCAACACAGACCGAACAAAGTTTTTATTATTAGAACAATGTAACCAATTCCTCGACAGTACACTGGCAAATGTGAGCTTTCAAGACAATGTTAAGATCAAGCAAATTTCTTTTGACGTGTCAGTAGAACACCCTACTAGAAAACATGGGCCGAAACATCTGTGAGGCGTTTATTCGAGCTCCAATGGTTTAAAATTTTTTTGTGTTAGCAGAGAAAATTTGAGGGCCACCTTATTTTGGCCTGGGCCACTAAGAATTCAGGGATACTGGCCCGAGTGGCGACCAAGCACTGAAGTTAATTTTTAGCCCTGAATAACTGATTGTTTTTTTAGTGTCAACAACAACATCAACAGCAGTGTTAAAGATTAAAGGCCTCCTGTGATGTCAAGGCTACCAAAGGTGATTATTTCATTTTTTTAATTGTTATCTGTTGGCTTTATTTTTTCCCGTAGATTTTAATAAACCAGATCATAACTTACTCTGTGTTAAACCTTATTTGACCCCTTTCGTTTAAAACTTAAGAATATATTTATTTCACTATTCCAATGTAAAAAGAAGTCAGTTTGGGAAGCCTACAATCTTTTAATAGTTATTATACTGTACATTTGGGTAATTTTTTGTGTTGTTGACAAATTTTAATTTACGAGAGACACGTATAAAGATTCAGGAGTCAGTAGGTTTATGTCCTCCTGAAAGTTAGAGTTAAGTTTTTGGTATTCGTACATTGCACACTTTTTTTTCTGTTCAATATCATTATTGATAGTTTTAAGTGGTCCCTAAAAGTTACACCTTCCTGTCAGATTTCAAGATTATTTTAGGGCTGTTTAAGATATTACTACCTGCTGAAAGCTGTGGCCTATGCTGTGTGTAGTTCCCTTCAGATTAGAGTGTGAGTGCAAGATTTCAAGAGTAGTTGTGTATGACTTTTGAATTTTAACAGTTATATTCCCAGATTCCTAAACCTTGCTCCTAGCTGTCTGTTGCTGAGTAACAGGCAGCGATACATGTAATGTATCATTGATTTTGTGGAACATAACACTGACTGAAGAAATCATGTATCCTTGGAAGAAAGGACAGATTATTGTTTGTTTTCTGCCATTCAAACCTACTTTTTTTTATTGACCACTTTAATAGTGCAGTGTTCTAAATGCTGCTGTTTCCAATCTCAGTCGTATGTAGCCTGTTCCAGGCTCCGAGATAGTGGGGAAAGCGTGAATTGAGAAAAAGAGCGCGAAAAAAAAGCGAAGGGGCTGGGGAGAGACGAGGCGGCAGAGCCTGTAAGCATTTTTGTAATGGCCTGTTCCGGTAGACCAGTTCCTAGTATACCCTCTGATTGGTCAGTTGTGACAGCCGACATCAACACCTCGTAGTGAGGGTCACATGTGACATTCAGAAAGATGGTTACCGTGAAGCGCGTGCATGATATAGATGAGTCCACGTTATCTACCGCTCCAGAGGACTGTCTGCGCAATTTTGCGAACGTAAAGGAGATTAGGAAGGGGCAGAAGACTGGTCTACTAAACTTTTTGGCAAAAGTTTGTTTTTTTAAGCTGTTTACACGTCTGGCAAAAGCTGCTCTGAATTCAGAAGCTACGATAGTAGATAATGGTTTCGGTGATGCGAGACCAAGTGCAGCAGCGATTGGGAAATTTGAGGACGTAGAAAGGATCGAAAAAAGCGAGAATTGCAAAGCACAATTAAAGTGCTGGAGATTTCAGAGATTTCTCTGTTGGATGCTAGTAACGCAATAGGATGATGGAGGTACTATGTTTTAGTTTCAAGAAGGCAAAATTCAACCACGACTACAAAGAGGGAGTTAAAACAACAGTGCAAAAAGCCTAGCTCCTATACAATCAAAGGAGACTACAACAGTTTCAAAATAACTTGGACGTTTTACGCATTTAATTAAGATATCCGTGGCAAACTAACCGCAAACAATAAACATCAATTCACAGCCTGAGAAATCACTGATCCTTTTAGAAAGCTTCACTTTTTAAAGCGGATCCAAAGAAATCTGGCAATAAAGGCGAGCCAGAAAACCAAACTAATTGCCAAAGAGTTAGCACAAATGATGGCATAAGTAAAGTTTTAAACGGCTTTAAGAACGGTTAAATCCTTCAGACAGTACATCACAGCTTGAGACTTCCATTTCTTGATCAAAGACATCAAAGGGTCAACACAATCTCCTGGCACAATAGAATAAATTCAGCGACTAGCGGAAGTCATGTTGGCCTATAATTTTACATATCATGAAGAAATCCCGCCGGTTTGACTGAGCAACAAGTTTTTAGTTCTCAGTTGCAACTGAGAACTATTGGGGCTGTCCTGGCGTAAACAGTCGTGTTGGTGTGTTAACTTTTTGGCAACAAGCCCACAAAGCCATTCAAAGTAGAATCCTTCCAGGTGTAATAGACAAGTTTTGAGGGGCTCTTAACCAAGTTTTGCGCAGTCTCTGTGGATGAAGTATTAATTGGAGTGTTTGGATCCTCGAAAATATCGTAGATTTTGATTTGCAAAGACAACGCAGGAAGGAGTCGGAAGGAAAAGTTTACTCAGGAGCGTGTTAGGACTCACTGGTCTTCAGTTTAGGTTGGCGTTCACCAGCGGGTTAGGAACAGCTGGACGAGGAAAGAAATTGGTTGTTAAGTTTAGTTGCCGTTGAAAAGATTGCAAAGAAGTCTTTGTGTGTTGATGTTTCTGATCTACAAGTGAAAACATTTCTTTATGCATAAGTTGTCTGGGGGAGATCATTGGTCATAATTAATGAATCCCACAAAAGGCGATTGTGTATGTTTGCATTTGGTACGGGTTTAAGTTATAAACTATCAAAAAAAATCATCCACACCTTACAGAGTTCAAGGACTTTATTGACAGCTTTCAGTTTGAGTTTTATGTGGTTTACTTTGAGCTGATATATAGTGTATGTTGCTCGGAATTATCGGCCAGTCAGGATTTTCCCCGTACGCGCGTATTCAGTAAATTTTAAAAATATTCCATGCATCATTGCCAGAAGAGTCCTGACTCTTTCCCGTTATTGAGCTCTCCAGAATTGACCGTTATTGAAGTTTTCTTGGTTTCTGTATTTCATGCATGTCCGCAGTTTAGTTTCGTAGTTCCCATAGTTGAATGTATTCGTGGTTATGACATTGATCTGACGATTTACTCGTTATTCTGAACTTCCCAAATGATGTTTGTTCTTTGATGATCACCAGAAAGATTCTTGGAATCCTTATCATTAAGCTGCAATTTTAAATGTTTTGTGTTTTCTCTCGCTTAGCCTTTTAGGACAATCATATTTGTGAGGTTTTCTTGACACGAAAGCTATTTAAATTTGATTTTCATAATTCAATTAGTAGAATGTTTACACAGGTGTAATGTTGGCATGATTTCTGACACGAAAGTAAAATTTTGTCAATCACAAGTTTTTAATATAACACTGATATACACTGAACAACAAAGACAGCAGAGACAAAATAGTAGTAACACCTAAAAAACAACTGCGAACTATCCGAACGGATCCGCTAGTTGAACATCGCATAAATACGGGTTAAAATTTTCGAGAAAATTAAGCAGCTAACTCGTGCTCATGGAGCACCGTCCAATCGATTTCACAACGTAAACACCAACAGTGCCCGTAAACACCAGCAGTTCCTTGTTTTTCACCACATCGAGCAAGGAAATTCGAGGAACCTTTGTTCCAATACATGTTAGAATTTTGTTTTCGCAAAATCTGAAAATCAGACGTGCTGGAAGGCATGAATATTTCCTCGCGTTCACGTAGCGACATTGCGCGAAAACTTGCGCGAGAAATTTGAGAACGATCCCAACAAATTGACATTTCGACAGTTTGACAACCGAAATCTAATTATCTAAAAACTTGCTAAAAGAGGGTGGAAAAGTGTCGTTTAAAAAATGCTTACAGGCTCTCTCCCTTCCCTTTCCCACCACCGCCCCCATTTTTCCAGATCCTGCGCATCTTATTTTCGCGTTCCCTTTGTAATTTTCGTGCCGTCCCAACTATTGAGAGCCTGGAACAGGCTAAGTCATATGTTGTAATTCTTTCTGAGAAACTAAAGTTGCGGCTGCTATGTATCAATTCGTTGCACATTCACCAATGACTCAGTAGCTCCAAGGAATAATTTTTAGGTTAACTCTTCAGCATTGACCTGGGTATTTTGGCTTTTTGCCAAAAAGTCCTTGAATTAGCCACAAAGAAGTGCTTGTCAACACTACTTCTCCATAGAACATTCTTATACACGTGACACATGGATCAGTTTAATTATTGTGTGAGTCACGTACAGTAGGGCTTGGAAATTTGTGTCGTCAATTGTGCAAAACGCTATTGTCTACAATGGCACCTTAATGTCTCTACCCGTGCAAAAAAATGTCCTGCTTGGGCCAGCCCAGGCCGGCCTGGGCCAGCCGGCTAAGGCCCGGGCCGGCTAAGGCTGGCCAACTTCAATTTTCTCTGGCTATTCACTGGCCTGGGCCGGCTCAGGGCGGCCCAGGCTAGTCATGGGCTGGCTAGGTTGGTCTGGTAGAATAAAGGCAATAATGACTGGCAAATGTCAAGGCCATTCTGAACAGTTTTCTTGGGTAGATGACCTGAGCCATTTCTGTTACAAGTCAGGTCAGGTCAGATATGGTCAGCTAACAGTTTTCGGAATTACTGCAGTGTAGCCAGGATTAGAACACTGGATAAACAGTGAATTAATATAAATGATTTTTAGTTTTAACACTGAGTCTCAGGCAATAATTTAAGAAGTTCAATTGGACTCATCCAGTTATATAATCAATTCATATAGATCTAATGTTCCAACTTGAGCAGATAGTTGGCAGTCCATTTAAGAGGTACATTCAAAAGTCAAGACTTCTTGGCAGGGTTTTTTGCAGACCAGAGAATCCTTAAAAGTCATCAAGTCTTGTAACTGTCAAGTGACTGTGAAACAATAACTGAAAGCCAATTGTCTCTGGAATGAGTGCTTTACCCTACATAATGTAGAGAGGCCCGATGGCCTAAATACTTGCCGAAATACTTACAACATGCAAAATTATCGTCTGTTGAATAATATATTCAAATATGTAAATAATATATTCTGCATTCTGAACCCTCTCTCCACCAAAGGATTATTGGTACAGGTGAATGTCCCATGATAAATTTCCCAAAGAGTACATCAGTCTATGGAAATTCTATGGAGCTTTAAGATCTTTAAAGCTCTTATTACTAACTTTTGTGGCCATGATCACTCACCAATTTGCTCAAATTTGATTTTGGCATTTCCAGTTGTGTAACTACAATTTTTTTGTACCAGTCAGGTGTGCAATGAAAGTGCTGCCCTCATTTGCATGTCCAGTAAACATGCTTCATTTAAAGTTCATTTATCCGGAAGAGATTTTGTTCCTTTCTTGTTTTCTGTTTGAATGCTCTCCTTCTCCTAAGTGGAAACGAAGCTTCATAGCCTGGGATTGACATGCTACATTATTTTCTTTTTTGCTAAATATAAGGTTTCATAATAATCGACAAACATAGTCACAACAATTCTGTAATTCTGGTAAATGAAGTCAAAAATGTGTGTTGGATAGGACAGCAAGTGCTTCACTGTGTATAATACAAAGCTACTGTAAATGGTTTGAACCCAGCTAGAAGTCATGTCATAATTCCGTAAATTGTGATCGTCTGGGTGAGCGTAGTCCTGAGAAGGACTGTTTGAGGTGACAATGACTGACGTTTCGACAACCTGAGCGGAAGTCATCATCATCTGATGATGACTTCCGCTCAGGTTGTCGAAACGTCAGTCATTGTCACCTCAAACAGTCCTTCTCAGCACTACACGTACTCACCCGGATGATCACAATTTACCGAAATTATAATACAAAGCTACTGAGAGCTTTATGTGTATAGCGGTTTGTCTGGTTTTAAAATAATATCATGCAGTGGCAAGTATGCCCCTTATTGTGTGAATTTCAGCTTAGCCTGTGAACAGACTCTGCAGTGGGGAAAAGAGCAAAAATAAATCAGCAAGCGGAGCGAGTGGAGCATAGACCCCTCCCCGTCTCTCTGTTTGTTCTTGCCCTTTGTTTTCTTCGCTCTTTCCCCGACCAGAGAGCCTGTTCACAGGCCTATTTCAGTTTGATCATAAGAAATCATTCTGTAACAAGCAAAGATTACATAACAGAAGGGTTTCCCAGCTAACAAAATTTGTTGGTGATCTGAAGCTTGACTTAAACATCAAACAAATAAAGTGTTCCCCAGCTTGTTCATAGAAGCCTGCACTTGGGTGGCTGTACGCCTTACATGCCGCAGGCCAGCATTTGCTGTTTGAAAGGGAGTGGAATATTGAGAACTTAAAAAAGGTGTTCAAATTAAGGAACAATCACTTTTGTGACAGAAAAATTTATTATCTTTTACCATTAATACAATCTCATCCATTGAAGCTTAGTCAGCTTAAAAAGTCATCAAAAGTAAACTTATCATTGGCAAAGTGTTCTGTTGTTCTGCTGAGCTCACCTTAATCTTTGTTCAACGTATTCAGTTGAGTGTCATTTAAGACTGAACTTTTGTCCTCTCTACACGAGTTCCACTGTGAGATACTTGGTCCTGTTATCACTGTTCTCCTTTTTAAAACTCTCTTTGTTCAGTCCTTCATGCTAAAAGGACTTGCTTCTGCTAAGTGAATTTTCTTCAGTAGTGACAACACGTGTAGTGTTCGTTGCTTTCCTATCTGTTTCCCCCCATAAAAGACTTGTAAATGGATAACTTTTCACGTGGAATAACAAATACAAGTTTCTCCTTGTCGCTTAGCTCTTGTAAATATTAGAATGTTGCATATCTTTTGTGTAACGACCCCTTGTTCTTCGTGCTGAACATTGAACAGCACTAGTTCGTCCACCATGTTTGATTTTGAGCATGCTAGTTCCCAGGGGGGTTCACTGGCGAAGAATGTAGTACGCATGCGCTGCGCAAAAAATCACGTGTCAGGTTTCCAGCGATGTAATTGGTTCAGAAGCGAAAATGCCCGCGAGAAAAGAATTAAAAGAAGGACTGATGGCTGCCGTGTTATGGCGATAGCCAGATGGCTTTTTTTCACGTCTGCGAGAAATCGAAACTAGATTTGTCCTCGTTATTAAGTGGATCATATTCTGTAGGCAATTTAGCATCCTGGGACAGTTCAACAAATGCTGCCAGTCGGTTTATTTTTCTGCAGTCGACGTCGGAAGATGCTGCCTCGCGAGAAAAAATGGCACAGAAAAGGTCAGTGATTTGAACGTTTTTGCTTGGTGTAAGTTTCATGCCGCTCGGTCCAAAAAGAAATTATAAAAGGGTAAAAAGTCGATTTCTGGGCTTTCTGTAGATATATGGCTTGGCTTGGACCGGGTGGCAGGGAAGTGATAATTTCCTGATACGTGTAGACTGTTTTGGGTGAATAATTCGTACCATATCGAATATAATGGATGTTGTTCAGATGGTATCTTATTAATATTCCAGTATTTTAATACAAGTTATGACTACGAGATGTAAGCTTACTTTCATTGTTCGTTTATGTAGATTAAGCCTATGCATGACTTTCTGTAGGCATGGTTTGCAGAGTTACAATATTTTACTTGCCTTGTGTAATTTCCACAATCCCTTTTTGTATCATTTCATGCTGATAAAAAATGTGTAGGTTGACAATAAATTTTCAACGTGTGGATTATTTTAATGTGTCTTAAGGTTTTTCACTCTCTGTTATAAAGATGTTTGTTGTTTATATGACGAGCAAGAACCAGATGGAAACATTTAAACATTTCATTGTAAATTTTTGAAAATTACACATTTTAAGCAAGTAGATTTTTCACTCTTTGTTATAAACATTGCTTGATGAGCAAGAACCTTTTGGGGTATTTCTAGTTTTATATTTAAATTTTTGTTTTTGTTTTGTTTTTAGTTGTCAGTCAATTCTTTATCTGTTGCTGTAGTGCACCCCGAGGGAATATATTTATTTTCATTCTGAAACATTTTTGTACCCCATCCCTTTTTTACTTGGGGCACCTCCCCTGTAAGCTCATCTGGATATGCAATTGCTAACTCTGATCTGTTTTTAGTACATAAAAATATACTGTTCTTACAGTTATTATAGTCATGGACAAAAATTACTATATTATTGGCCCAAAATTGGCAGTCAAGAGAGTCACTAATACTTGGAAAATGATGCTTGTCATAGACACGGGCACATTGGGAATCAAACTTGATTTAAATTTTCATTAAAATAATTTTTATAACCCCTGCTTTACCTTTAGGTTTTGTCTTTGCCCCAGAAATGCTGGGTGCAGGGTAGGTCCTGTTAAATGTGCACTTTTTAGCCCAGGATCATCAACTGTTTTTTTAGTGTTAACATAATCCTTGTCCAAAATGATAGTGGTACTAAATGCTTTGAAAATGTAACATGTTTTAGATCTTACCACCTTACACCCTCCTTTGATAATCAGAATAAAAAAAATGCTTCCTTGCCTTTGTTTTCAAGTGTTGTCATTTGTACAAAGGTTGGATCCAAGAGCTGCTTGTTGATTAATTTCAAAACTGATTTTATGTCAACATTTGTGTCATATGCTTGTTTTTTTTTTCAGATCAACATGAAAAAGTTTTCATGGAAGACTGAGCAAAAAGCATGGAAACACGCATTGGCAACAGGACATTATTGATGTTGCATGGTGATGAATGTCCTTGTGTAAAAGGACATTATATTGTGGAGAGAAAGCAAATAAACATGCTCTTTGCAGCAGCACTTCATATCTTGTATCTTCTCACCTCTTTGTTGTTGTTGTTGTTGTTGTTATTGGGGGAGGGGGTTACTCCTTTAGTGCAAGATTGTCAAGACCACTGTAATTCAGATATAAGTTAATTATAATGGGGTCTTGATGCTGGCAAGTTGTTGTTGGGGTGTTCACCTACACACCAACAAGTGTATTTAATAAAAAGTTTGCAAACTTACAATGGAATCAAATCATGATTGGAACTCATTTACTTCTTTTAGGATTTGGCTCAATTAAATGTTTTTCAATGCACCCAAGATTGTTTATTGAAAGATATGTAACGTCAGCTGTTTCGGTGTGATTGTTCAGTTTTAAACTCACTAGGTGAAATAATAGACCAGCTTACTCTACAGCTGAATTATTTGGACCTGTTATTATATGGCTAGTAATACAGTTCAGAATTTATACCACACTCTGGAAGCGAGACCTTTCTGTTAAACGGTCTTAACCATTGCAGGAGCCTTTAGGTCAGTGTAATTACTGTAGGTCAGCAACAAAACAGTTGGACATTTATCACATGCCTGGAAACCAGTTTATATGCAATAAGTTTGAAAGAACTTTCAAAGTAGCACAAAAAGTGTACTGGACTGGCAAGTAGACTACAACTGTAGGAGCAACAAAACAGTTGGACATTTCTCACATCCCTTCAAAAATGTAAATAATTGAATAGTTCAAATCTTTTTTATGCTCAAAGCTCTTTGGGACTCTGTGCTATCTACTACTGAAGACAAGTCCAAATTGATGTTCACCATTCTTGGAAAGGCCTTGGTGGCCTGTAGTTTTTAGTGATCTATAACTAATTTTCAATCAAGTAGTTGCAGTTACTAGTAAGTGCGAAATACTGAATATTTAATTTGCCTTCTAACAACCAATAAGAATCGAAGTAGAATGGTGTAGTTTCTTTAGGCATATAAGTTTTTTGACCATCCCGAAAAGGGTTGCCCTTGAGTAGAGCAAGATCACAATGAGAACAAAAAACTTTTGTTGGAGTGTGAGAATCTAAAACATTTAATTACTTCTTTGTGTAATTTCGTTTATGCATTTATAAGCTTAATATTTTTTCTAGCGGTACACAATGCAGGTACTAACTCCACACCAAAGTAATGCACTTATTTTATTAAGGAGGATACTCTATAAATTGAAAACTGGTACAACGCTTAAAAAATTTTGTAACGGTCGACGTCAGGCACGATGTTATTCTGCAATACAAAACACTTCCTAACAACATCCTATTTCTTAACTTAACGTTCACACCGATTAAAAATGGCATTACATTTTCCTAGCTCTGTTTCCCCGACTGCTGCAGGCTTTCTAAGAAATCTCGTATTATGGACAGTAAAATGTTCCAGTTTCTTGCAATTACAACCATGTCTCGTGTGCTAAAATCTATCAAACGAGCGATGATCAAATGATGTTGCCAAGTGCCGAAATGATTCTCAAAACGTATGTTACAGGCGGTGAACACAAAAACAAATCGTCCTATCCATCCACAACCGACCTCGTTCAAGACTTATAACCCTTACGCTGTTCTCGTTCCTTTTACTTCTGTGTTTCCTCTCGAGCTAACAGTCAATACTTGCCGATAGAAAGAAAGACCTCCAACAACTTTGGTGGCCATCTTGAATTTAAGAGCTGGATCACGTGGTCACGCGTCGACCAATCAGACATTTTTCGCCAGTGAACCAGGGGGGCCGTGAGATCACAGACGCATGCGCATTTGTAGTTCGCCATCACGTGTGTCTCAACCTCGTCCCCAGGGTCTTCTCGCTTTTCAATATGGCGGCGGTTCGGGAGAAGACCCTGGCACACAGCAGAATCACGTGACCAAAATTTCCAACGAGGATGGAAATGTATTCAAAATGGCGGCTAAGGCGAAGGGACTGAGAAGATCTGGGTACGAGATTACGGCTGAGGTCAAGATAAACAAAATGGCGGAAAAGGCTGAAGGTTGGTTCAAACATGCGTGAAGAAAAAAAGCAAAACAAAGACAAGTTACGGGCTTTAGGAACACGGCAAAGTGTTAGAGGTCTTCTTCTGGCCGTTCATTTAATATGGTTTGTGCGTACTGTATAAAGCTCGCCGAACTCATAGATCACGCGCAAAATAGAAAATAATCAGGGTAATTTAAAAGTCTTACATCTTCCCCTGACCACTTGTTTTTAAATGTTGATCAAATGAAATTGTTCGCTTACGAATACACTCGAACGAACGTGTATTTTTGTTTCATGAGGATAGGCGGCTTTTGGCATAATTTATCTTACGGTAAATTGTTGCAAATTATTTATTTATTTATCTATTTATGCTAAACCAGTCTATTTATTTTTTACATGCTGATCCTAGCCAACTTGGTTTGGTAAATGTAACTCTTATGACTGTTTGTTTATCGATTGATCCATACCAAAGATCTTTGGCATAGTATACCCTGGCATGGACTGCACATCTATTTGCAACTTTCTTTTTATTTTCAAACATTTATTTGTTCAAGTAAGAAAGTTTGTATGTATTCTTAAGTTACTTTACTCTGCTTGCTATCCCATAGCAATCTGTTTCTTAAGCTTTCTCATTATCTCTCATTATCTTGTTCAACCACTCGAGATAAAAAATGCTCATGTTTATTTATTAGGGGTGATAACATAAGTCTTTGAACATTTTTAACATTTCGTCATCTTTAGAGCTTACAATAAAATACCGGTAAGGGCTGGTATGCTTGAGATGAGGGACGAATCATTGTTCATCATCATCATAAGATTTATTTAGAAGTTACAGCATCCCATTTATTGCAAGTGCTCTTCCAGAGAGCCACGTTGCAGTTGCATAGTCAAACAGTTAGTGGTGTTTAATCCAGCAAATCCCAGGTGCAGCTTTAAAGGGAACAGTGGTCATGTTGGCATTGTTGGATTTATTTGGTCCCATTCCTGTCTACATATTTGCTTGTTCAATTGCAGATCTCCTAAGATTTGTCACTTTCAATACTACTTTCTGTGCTTTAGCTGTCCAGTTTACAAATATTTCCTCATGATACTTTATGTGCATATTTTTTTGAGTTAGCAATATTGTTTTAGTACCATTGTAGATGAGTGTCCAATACTAACACACTTGTGTTATTAATAACTGATTGGGCTAATGATAAGGTATGATATCAACAACAATTTACTTTTGGAAAAAGTTATGTGTGTAATCTTGGCTGTTAGAATTTAGTAAAATAAGAGCCTGTAAAGAATGGGCAAATAAAGCATTTGAACAGTGGATAGATACAGTCCTCTTTGTTTGTTCAACCAGTGCTGGGGATAATATTCCTTTATAGGTTTTAAGAAATTTCCTCCTTGAGTACTTCAATGAATTGAGTTATTTGGGTGAAGTTTGGAACTCTTTAAAAATGGAAATCAATGGGAAATGGGGGGTTCAAGAAGAAGAGGAGAAAAAATGATTATTTTAATGAAGTTCTTTAATGAGAATTTAAAATTAACAATGAGTAAAAGGAATAACACAATATAACTGCTATCAACCTAGGGTGCTCTTATGTTGATATCACTTTTTTGTTGATGTTTGAAAAATAAAAGGAAACATGATCAAATCAAGTGCCATACATACATGTATATCTGTTAGAGGCAACATTATCCCTTCTAAGAAGAACAATTATTTATTTTTGCAGTGGCCATTTTATGTAATTGACTGGCAATAAATTGAATATGGTGACAGAAAATTCAAGTAACAGGGAGGTGAGAATAATGACAAGTCATGAAGTTATAACCTGACAATATCAATGAGTGCAAGGTCAAATTCCATGCCTGTTTGGCAAAAAATGCTAACCTAAAAAAAAAGTATATTGTGAATTATGAAAAATTAGAAAAGATTTTGTTGTAAATTCCAGGTCCCTTACATTCTTCACACCATCAATCCCTTACCCTTGATATTTAGACACCAAGAGGGGCATGGGTTATGGTAACTTGCACAGGAAATCCCTTCCACAAAATTAGAATAGTAATTCACTAGCCCTGGCAGTTGGACGCTCACGATGTCTAGTTCTCAACTCCACCTTCAAGCAACAACACAGAAGCAGTCTACCATTCAAAAGATTACAGCAAATATGTTACAACCCCTTTTTGGGATTAGCAAGCTTGGAAGCATGGTTTACTCTAAGCAATTGGCTGCCTTATCGTATTATGATCACTAAAACTTCACTGACAAGTTACCAATAATTTTTGAAAATGTAATCCTGGCTAGCTGTCCTGATACCAAGGAGAATCAGGCTTGTAAACCCAAATTAGGCCTTGCCTTGAAAATCCTAGCAAGCTGATGAACACAGCTCAGTTCTGTCCCATTGCCCACATCACTATCATATATTTAAGATTCAGGTTTATATTACCCCAGTTAAGTCATGCCTTGAAAATGACAGTAGTTAGCTGCATGAGAAGTGTTTTGAATCCCCATAAGCAGAAACACTCTCATGGTGTGGAAGGACTAAAAAACCCTCTAAATTCATTCAATTCACTTCTACAAGTGTGAACTTGGAACAGTCTCATCCATTCTGAGTAACTTAATAATTAAAGCAACGTTGTAGAATCACGTACATGTGTATAAAGCTATTTATACCTGCGATGGAAATCCTCAAATTACCTAAATTAATATTGCCTATCCAAGCAACTTGTTCTCCGCACTTGAAATTATTTATTTACATCAGCAGCGTCTGTAAATTTAGCTTCTACAAATTTATCAAAGAATGGAATGCCCTAAGCAGCAGCTGACTCATTTAAGTTATTTTGTATAATTTATTTGATTTACACCGGTTTTTCATTTTTATTAGATTCCTTAATTGCACAGCAAATTCGCAGCGATAGGACAATTTTGCGAATGAATCTAACATGTATAAATAAAACAATACATACATAAGACATACAAGTGCCTTACAAGTTTTCAATGACCATGGAAACACAAATAATTAGTGCGCAATTATGCTTTATTTATGACAAAAATCGGAGCAAGTACATTACCATTAAGTATTTGACAGTCCACTACGCCACATTATATCCAGCGACTGCCATTCCAAAACTCTAAAGTATCGTGCACATTGACGATTGGTAAGGTTCTTACGTAGATAACCAGCCGATCGCGATCGAGGAACTTTTAACCCGAATAATCTACGAATCTTCGGTTTGGTACTTCAGATCTTCCTCATACGGAACAGCTGCAGTTTTGTAAATTGTCAAACAGAAAAACTGTTCAGCTTTCACTTTACAGAGACCTAGAAATAGAAATGTTTGGGTTGCAGAAAGAACCCACAAAGATCCGCCATCTTTGCCTTTGGAAGACGTAAACCAATCAGAACTCATGTAAGAATGGCGCCAATCAGCGACCGTTTTAGGTCGCTATGTGCCAGGGTCTTCTCCCGAGCCGCCGCCATATTGAAAAGCGAGAAGACCCTGGGGACGAGGTTGTCTTTGAAAGAATGGAAAAGTGCGAAGTTTGATTTTGGGCGCGTGGTTTTGAATAGATCGAGTCTGTTTAAAGTAGAACTGCATTTTACTGCTTAAGTCTACGTTTTTTCTTTGAAACGCTTCGGTTATGGAACAATTTCGAGTGGTTGAAGAAGAAGCAATGACCCAGGCTGTCTGAAAAGAGGTAAGAGTGGGAAAATGTTCATATTTTGGCGCAGAATTCGAAGCTCACAGATATTTCTCACTTCAATCGCCCAAGCGAATGGTTAGATTTCTCAATTGTCATGCATTGAAATGAAGCAATATATGTTGTCTTGAAATGTCCTTTCAAAGCAAAATTCTATGTAAGACTTTAATAAGCTTGAATGTAAAGTGACAATTTAGCTGAAAGCATTTGTGCAAATGAGTAAATTCTTGATCGGAACTTACTGGAATAGTCAAATACAAATTTGCCTGATTTCCACATTCAACTAGTGAACTATCAGAAGAAGAAGAAGAAGAAGACAAAACTGGATTTGTTGCTGAAAAGGGTTGGATTCCTTTATAGTTTCTTATCAAGACCTAAATGGCTCTTTACTTTAGCACAATATTAATGTTCTCAGATGAAATGCCCATTGAGCAGGTTGTAAATCAGTCCATGTTACACACCATTGTTTTCACACTAAAGTTTAAAAAGATCCTGTGGTGATAGTTGCAATAATAATTTCAAGTGAGTCTTTTTAGTTCTACACTCAAACTTAGAAACCAGGAACACTGAAAATATTTCTCAGAATGTCCATTGTGTTTTGACCAATCACGTGCAAGACCTTGAAACCACAAAACAAATGGGTTTGTTAGTCACAGAATGGATTTGGTTCTCACTTTGTTTCGTAAAACCTCAAGATTAAACCTTCATCTTCACTTACAGGAATTTAGATCGTTATTCTCTATCTGAAAGTCACATGCACTACACAAGCGAAAACTTTGGCTCAGCGGTTGCCACTGCATTGTAGCAACACAGCCACAGATTGCCGAAATCGGTGTTTGTTAATTTTTAAAAGCCTGCTCACTCAGTACCATTGTTAAATTTGAAACTGTCATTTTTAAAATTTGCAACTAGACATTGTATGTTGCAAGCCCATCTCGAACGCATGATGTTTTGGCCTAAGTAAATTGAGTCAGCTCTGCTATCAGAATTAACAGCAGCTTGGGTGAATTTTGAGGAAGAACATTGCATCTTTATATCACAGTGAAATAAGTGCAGCCTGAGTTGCTTTTATTTGAAATGTCAGAAAACACTTATTGTTGCATCAGCTTGTCCAAAAATTTATTAGATCCAAAGCGCTCAAACTTATTTTTGCTTTCGTAGTGCATATGGTTCTCAGATGGAAAGGAATAGTACTTTCAATTCCTGTAAGATAAGATGAAGGTTAAAGAGCCAGTGTCGCCCAAAGTGCTTTGCGTGGTTGTGTTTTTGTTTTGAAGTTTGGCTGGCGCGTTTGCCGGACGTTTCACAAATTATACCCTGCCGCACTGGCCTTTCAGCAAGCTGATATTTACAGTAGTAGCCTCTTAAAATAGTAATATCTTCATTGCTAGATGTTACCGGAGAAAACAACTCTAGATCTGACTTTGTAGTCAATGCGTATGGAGCTTTGATAACAACCGATCAATTGATCAATCGATCGATCGATCTCGATGGATGTAAAACCAGAGTACGTAGCCACTTCCACTCGATATAAAAATAACAAGACAAAAACAAGTAGCAAGAATATTGACGTCTTCATCGCTAGATGTCATTGGAGAAAACTACTCAAGATATGACTTTGCATTCAATGCATATACATGGATCTATTACAGTCCCATTGATTGATTGTGCGATCGATCGCATCGACCGATGTTGATGGACGCAAAACCAGAATAGCCACTCACACTTTTTGTAAAAGTAAAACATAGACAGTGAGCACAAGGAATAATTAAGCAAAACAGCACAAGCTCATTACCATAAGCATTATTTTGGAGCAAGCCCGTAGCTACTGTTATTTTGTGGTAAATCAACGTTCCTTCTGTTTTCATTTGGCAACGAATGTAACACTATTTCGACAAACACAGTGTCAGTACTATTGCTGAAACCCATAGATGTTTTTCTTTCCCTCTGCTACTGATACACGGACTCCTTCAGCCGTACAACTTTGGCAGAGCCCGGAAGACTCGGCCTTCGCCTTAACTTTCCTGAACCCTACGAGGCATTCAATTTAAAGATCTCCTTCTCCACCGCGAAAACACTTCAGAATTCGGAAATATACAACGAAATCGATACGGCAACACTTAAATGTGAACTCAAAATTCACACTAGTGCTTTCGGATCGCTAACGGCAGTGATGGAAGAAGATACAAATCAGACTTCACAACAATCAAGAAAATGGCGTATTTTTCATATATGAAAAATGTACCTCGGCGCGCAAAGCACTTTGGGTGACACTGGCTCTTTGAATTGAAACAGATTGAGAACCAACTTGATTCTGCAACTGAGAAACCCATTCGTTTTCTGTGGTTGCAAGGTCTCACATGTGCTTGGTCAAAACAGTATTAACACAATGAATATTCCAGAAATACTTTCAGTGTTACGGTTTTCTTAGTTTGAGTGTAATACAAGGACTAGACTGTGAGTGGTCTAATTTTGGTGATGGCGATTTGTGGGGCAGGCGAAATACACACACGTGTGTGCAAAATTTCGAGGAGACCCGTGTGCGCGTGTGTGTATTTTGCCCGCCACACAATCGCCACTGCCAAAATTAGAGACTAATCGCAGTCTATACAAGGACTGTCCTGAAATTTGAGATGGTGTGCTACCTAACGAACCATGACATGATGTAACAGACCTTTTTTTATTTTTTATTTACAGAACTTCTTAAGGAAAGATTTCTGCTTTCTGAAGATCTGAAGACAGATCAGGAATGTGGACTTGCAGTAAACAATTTCTTAAAGCAGTTTCCCCCAGGAGCACTGTAAAATCAAATTGACTGGTATTTCAGTTTGTTTTTTAAACAGTTCTTTCGGTTGGTAATGTCATCAGATTTCAAAATGTTATACACATATATAAAACAACGGTAAGCCTTGTTTTATACTTAAATTTTAAGATCTGATCTAATATTTGTAAATTAAGGGTAATTTATAAATAAACTAGTCATGAATGAATACAGGTCTCTGTGTTTAATTTCTTGTTCAGGGGTCAAGTTTCTTTAAATTGGAGGAAAGCACATTTTCCTTTATTAAAAGCAAATTAAACAAAGTAACTGTAAAAATATATCCACTTTTTCAGTTAATGGCTGCCCTGACTAGCTTAGGACTGGTCAGGTCCACAACAACAACAAAAAATGGCTTGGGGTTGACTGGCCCAGGCTGGCCTGAAAAGCAGAAAATATTTTTCCATTTGGGCCGGCTGGGGCCGGCATGGGCTGTCCTGGTCTAGGGTGGGCCAGTCCCTGTCATATGTCTGTCTTGGGCCGGCCTGGGCCGGCCAGGGCCGGCTTCTCATTAGCATTTTTCGGCATTGTGTGGATCCAGAAAATATCCATACCCCACCCACGGAAGGGATTTTTCATATGACCCCCCTCCCCTCTGGATTTTCCAAAAACGGCCCACAAACTATACCCCTCCCCCCCTCCGGAAATTCCAATTTTTTCCTACACCCCCTGGAAATATTTTTATTTCTTGTTTAAAGCGAAAAATTATCTAAACTATAGTTTAAGAATCCAAATTTCGATAGTTACTTGCGTTTTCTGGCAAATTTGCGTATATGAGCAGAAGTTACAGTGTAATTCAATCTTCTCCACGACAATTAGCGTCCCGTCTCGCTGACTGGCAGTGAAAGTTTGACATGCCGCCGACTTTGCAATTTGCATAATTCTGCTTTTATTTATGCTCATGCAAGGCTGTGGTAAACCGCCTTCTCTGGAGACCTGGCAAAGCTAGAAAACTTTTGCACAACTAGATTTATCTAATGTAAAGTTTAGCCAAAAACGACGTTGCAAGCAGCATGAATGCATTCGAAAACATTTCAGCACACACACGGGAATGTTCTGTAAACAAACTTATCTGAACAATGGTTCATATTACGCGCTCCCATCAAACACTTCCCTTTTAATACTTGGGATGCCTTTTACTTTAATTTATACTTGCTTTATGCAATTGTAATGACGACTATGTGATTTTCCATTGCTACCGAAGAAATTTTGCTCGTTTCTTTCATGCCGAAATATTAATGTTTGAGTCAAAACCCGTGAAACGGGCATGTTTTTATTTTTGATTTATATAATGCACCTGAGGCGTAAATTTCTTACAGATAATATTTGTCTGCTGAACTATAATTATCACAATGTTTTTACGTAGTTTTCGATCAACAATATTACTCTTAGCAGGATCAAAAAACCCTTTTGTGTCGATTCCGAATTATTACTGTGCTCAATGTTGACGCAATAATTCAGTTCAAACCACAGGCGGCCCAAACTCACGTTACGAGGTGTAATGTAATTTACATTCTTACCTTCGGTGAGGCGGAACGTGACCTTTGAGCGAGCCGGTATCGCGTTACAGGCGACTGTTAAAAGAGACGTTGTATGAGAATTAAAATACTGAGGTCTGCGAACGCTAAATAACGATAAATTTGAACTTTTGTTCAATACAATGAATAAAAAATTCTTACCTTTGATGTATTCCTTTGTGTTTTGCCGTGTATTCATCGTTTTAGTGGATTTTAGGCTTCATTGCGTAACCACTGTAACTCCCTTCATAAGACGAAGTCAAGGCTGGTCATTACGATCTGGCAGAGATCCTGGACGAGTCACACCAAAAACCATTTTATTTCGCGGAAATTCGAATCCGCCGCAATTTTTCCAGCTCCAGGCCAAGAAGGAAACCTCCTCTTCCTCTCTGCACTATCAGGTCGAAAAAAGCTTCATTCTTTCCCTTCCAAATCGAACCATTTGTGCCGTACTTTGGGGCCCATCTGGCTTTCCTCTCAAGCCTGTGACCGCCTTTGCGCCTACCAGCTAATTTGCATTTGAAATTAGAGACCTCGCCAGCGTGACAAATGACACTTACGCGACCCGTGCACGGGCAAAAATGGCCAGTTAACTATGCTGCTTTCCCCACGACCCCACAGGAGTAATATGACGGTCAAGCTGTGAGAGATCGCGTGTCCAGGTACGTTAGAATTACATTTCCCGTTGCAAACGCTCGTTTCCGCTGTTAGAATTACATTTCCCGTTCCAAACGCTCGTTACCGCTTTTCAAATTTGAATTGGGTGATTGTGTTTGATCGTTGTAATAACGTACATGGACACGCAATCATGGGGAAAGCAGCATAGTTAACTGGCCATTTTTGCTTGTGCACGGGTCGCGTAAGTGTCATTTGTCACGCTGGCGAGGTCTCTAATTTCAAATGCAAATTAGCTGGTAGGCGCAAAGGCGGTCACAGGCTTGAGAGGAAAGCCAGATGGGCCCCAAAGTACTGCACAAATGGTTCGAATTGGAAGGGAAAGAATGTAGCTTTTTTCGAGCCGATAGCGCAGAGAGGAAGAGGAGGTTTCCTTCTTGGGCTGGAGCTGAAAAAATTGCGGCGGATTCGAATTTCCGCGAAATAAAACTGTTTTGGTGAGGCTCGTCCAGGATCCCTGCCAGATCGTAATGACCAGCCTTGACTTCGTCTTATGAAGGGAGTTACAGTGGTTAGGCAATGAAGCCTAAAATCCACTAAAACGATGAATACACGGCAAAACACAAAGGAATACATCAAAGGTAAGTATTTTTTATTCATTGTATTGAACAAAAGTTCAAATTTATCGTTATTTAGCGTTCGCAGACCTCAGTATTTAAATTCTCATACAACGTCTCTTTTAACGGTCGCCTGTAACGCGATACCGGCTCGCTCAAAGGTCACGTTCCGCCTCACCGAAGGTTAAAGAATGTAAATTACATTACACCTCATAACGTAAGTTTGGGCCGCCTGTGGTGTAATTTACGTGATTTACTCGTCTTCCACAGCATGAGCTGTTCGCTAATCAGCCGCTGTTTGGTAAAATGACCGGACTCTCGCAGCACCAGAAATCGAGCCTGACGACCTTGAAAATATTACTTTTGTACAGTTAACAGGATCAATGTTTGTGACCGCGGATCGGTAAGCAAAATGCAAACACAGAAAATTTAACATATAGGAATAATAGAACCGGTCTGGAAAACAATAATATAAACTGATACAACACCCCCCCTCCTTCAGGATTTTCCTGGGCCTTTGACCCCCCACCCCCCTGGAAATTCCAATCCCTTCCGTGGGGGGGGGGGGTATGGATATTTTCTGGAACCACACATTAGCATTTTTGAAAAATGCTCATTTTGGGCCAGACTGGGCTGGCCCAAGCAGGATGCTTTTTTGCATGGGTAGTTTTTCTCCTGTTAGAAGGTATCTGTACACTGCACCTGTAGTTACTGGCTTAATTAATACTAGTATGTTTGATTCTTCACTAATACGCCTTCAGCTTTAAGTGGTAAAGTTGAGCTAGAAATAATTTGCAGTATGCTCTTTGTTTTTATTTCTAGGAAACGTCCTTTCTCAGCGTAGCCTCTACATCACAGGAAGGCCACGGAGAAGAAGACTCTGGCTTGTCCTCCAAGAGAACATTGAGAGTAACTCTACTAAGCAGTGAGTGGCAGTCAACTAAAGGTGGCGTGTCCACGATCAGTAGGGAGCTGGCCATTCAGCTGGCTAAGCACCCTCATGTGGACGTCAGTGTCTATCTTCCTCAGTGCAGTGAAGATGATAAAAGAGTTGCTGCTACACATGATGTTCATCTCATTGAAGCAGAAGAAATGCCTGGTTATGACCCAGTTGATTGGTTGGCCTTTGTTCCAAATCATCATGTTATGGACTGTGTGATAGGCCATGGAGTCCATCTTGGTCGACAAGTTCCACAAATAAGACGTCTGCATCATCATTGCAAGTGGATTCAGGTTGTCCACACTGACCCTGAAGAACTTGGAATGTTCAAAAACTATGAAGAAGCCATTTCCAAAGGAGAGAAAAAGCACCAAGTAGAAGTAAAACTCTGTGAATTGTCTGACCAGGTGGTAGCAGTTGGACCCAAGCTGGCTGACGCATTCTCAGGATCTCTGCGTCCCTCTGGAAAGGATCAAAATGTTCTTAATCTCACGCCAGGGATTTTCTCCGAGTTTGCTGATGTAAAGCAAGCCTCTGAAGAAAGAACAACATTTTCTGTTTTAGTTTTTGGACGTGGTGATTGTGAAGACTTTCAGTTGAAGGGATTTGACATTACTGCCAAGGCAATTGCTGAGTTGAAAGATGTGTCACAGCCCTACAAACTTAAGTTTGTTGGTGCACCAAGTGGAAAGGAGGAGCAAGTAGCAGAGATGTTGATCCAGCAAGGCATTGGCCGTGATCAACTAACTATGCGTGGTTTTAAGGAAAGAGAGCAGCTAGCCAACCAGTTTTGTGAGGTTGATCTTGCTATAATGCCATCACGAACTGAGGGATTTGGGCTGGCTGCTCTTGAAGCTCTATCCGCTGGGCTGCCTATACTTGTCAGTGCTAATTCTGGCCTTGGAGAAGCTCTGAAGAATGTGCCCTATGGTGCACACTGTGTTGTAGATTCAGAAGATCCAAAAGAGTGGGCCAAGGCAATCAGGACTGTGCGTCAGAAAAGAAGAGATCTACGACTTAAGGAATCCAAGCTTCTTTGTGAAGAGTATGCAAAGATGTACAGCTGGGAGAAGCAGTGTGAGTTACTTGTGGAAAGAATGATGAACCTCACTGCAGGTATATAAAAATTATGTTAATTTGTTACTTTTTTTAACTGCCTCTAGTTTCACAAAGACAATAGGTAAGTACATTTGTGTTATTCTTGTAGAATATTGGTTGTTTGCAGATGTCTCCTTTTCTCTATGTGTACATTTGAAGGGCCCGGTGGAAAAAGGGCGTAATTAAGTGATGATTTGAGTTTAAATTGAAATTGCTCCTATTTAGCTGAACATTGGCACACAGGCTGGTTTTCATGTGAGGAATGCTGTTGCGCACTTATTTCTTGACCTGAGATCTAAAATTTGAAGAATTAGCGTATTACTTTTGCGTGAAAAGTTTTGTTGAACTGAACTCGCTCAAGTGATGCGTGAAAGATTTCTTTTGTTCTCTGCCTGAACTACAACAAAGGAATTCAACCTAGAATCTGCGGTCCTGTTGTTTTCTTTGTGTCAGTTTTAAGCAAAAGTAGTACACTAATTCTTCAAATTGAAGCTCTCAGGTCAAGAAATAACTGCACAACAATGTTCCTTACAGGAAAACCAGCCTGTGTGCCAATGTTCAGCTAAATAGGAGCAATTTCGATTTTAACCTCAAATCATCACTTACGCCCTTTTTCCTCCGGGCCCTTCAATTGTGAATATCCAAGTTGTATCCCTGCAGCCTTTAATTTTGCTTCTCTGGGCCCAGTTGTTCATAAGCCAATTAGCGCCAATTAAATGTTGTCCAAGGTTTCTGATTATCTTGTTTAAAAGCGTTACCACCGTAATTTTATGTGATAATTTGATAGCAGCCAAAGTCAAATTGTGAAGTTAAAATAATTTACTGGAATCCACATGATTATGCATTAAAAGTGAACTAAAAATTGACGGTAATCGTAGGTTAACTTAACCCTGCTTTGAATAAATGGGCCTTGGTATTCAGAGACCACATTCAGTTTGGCTGTTTCACAATACATACTGAAAACATCAGAGTAAGTTTCTACTCCATGTGTTTTAAGCCAAGAGTGCACACTAAGCCTATGAATGTTGATCATCCCAATTCGTTTTCCATCATATTATAATTTATGCAAGGATATTTCATTTCTACTTGCAAGAACTTACTGACCAGTTCAAATGCAATGCCGAATTAATTGCTGGTGGTGGCCCTTACAATTCTGTCAGATTAGTAGATATTAATGAGTGGCGATGTGATAAGAGAGTGATTCAAAACCTAAGCCAGTGACAAGGAATTAATAAAAGTACTTTCAATTCATTCTAACTCCTTCAAGAGTATTTTCATTGCAGTCACTTGACCATCAAGTGGCTGCCTTATATATAATTAAATCGTTTATAAAATAATGTTAAGCAACCCTTTCAAGATGTCATAGCTGTGTTTACATAAATTGATGTGAAATGGCTATGCACCAACCTTAGAGCACAAATTATTATCTTGAAAATTTATAAAGCGTTATTTTAATTTGTAGTTGGCGTCATCTCCCATTATTTCTCACTGCATAAAAGAAATAAATGAGAGATGCATGCACATGCTAGGTAGAATACTGAGAGAAAGTGTTTCCTTTCAAACATTCTTTAGAAGAGATCGTCAACATCTATTAAGATATAGAACAAAGTTTTTACCATTAGAGAAGTACCAGTGAAGTTATTTGTCTACCTAAAAATGGTTTTGAGCTCTCATTCTTTTCTTTGTAATCATCTTGCCTTGTATATGTACAGTACCCTCGTACTTCATATGATTTTTTTTCCTTTTAGACTCACTAGGTGACAGGCAATCCTCAGTAGCAGATCACATTCCATTGCCTCCTCCACAATCGTCAGCGTGTGATGAATCCACATATCCAAGAAGTCAAAGAGAATGTAAGTATATGAAAAGTGTTTTAATCATCCAGCTAGTGACAGCAATTAAGGGTGCAGGTCCTATACAGACACTCACCACTGATGAGCTTTACCCTGTACAAAATAAGTTGTGGCACATTACCTTATTATATCACATCTCACATCACCTGTCAAATCACGTCACGTGACATCACATGACATTACATTGGAAAGGGGTGGGAAGGAGAGGATGAAAAGTCTTAAATACACCAAAAAAGTCAGGAAAACTGTACACTTGCTGCCAATATAAAAAGTCATGGATATAGACATGTGTGAAAAAGCTTTTTGAAACAGATGTACAAAGATAAAAAGGTAAACAGAGGTACATATATAAAGATGTAAATAGATAATAAAAGTGCTAAGGCTGTGATAACTTACAGTGTGGATGCATTGTTTTGTCTGAGCATGTGCCAAATTGGTACACTGCTGACCACTTACTTGACAGTGCCTGCATTTAACAGCATAAAACAAATTTGAAACTTTGTTGGGGTGGTCAACCATATCATCCATAGAAAGGGGGAGGGGGCAATTTTAAGCTTTTATGTCTTCACAACGCAGTTTTTGTGGCAAAACATAGAAATCTACCAGAAATTTGACCAAGGAATGGTATTGTGTGCCAGTGGGTGCTTTGCAAAGTTACTTACAACTCAAGTGAGAAGACCACATTCATTAGCCAAGATAAGCGAGTCTATAATTATTTTGTTGTTATGGTCGAGTGAACTCACGCATTGTTCACAGTGAGCCTCAAGAAATGTTTCTGTTTCATGAAGGTTTACACAGTTGCTGCTCGAGTCCTCTTCAGTGGTGTCACCATTTGTAGCTGTGGGATACCCGTGTGTTCATCTTCCATGCTCTGTAGACAGTGACACAAGGATCTTATATCTGATTGGTTACAGCACACTGAGCTTCACTCGAATCAAAGTGATTACACTTCTGATTCACATAGTAATTCTCCTCCCGTAGGTTCTTTAGAAAGTCAGATTTCAGCAAAGGGCAAAAGGTCTTCTTCCAGTGGAACTCAACCTCCAAAGCGACATAAACCCGTGACTGATGGTTCTAAAGGTAATAAAAAGTAGGTTATATATGTCAGCAAGAATTGCATTCTCACTGGTTTTAAATATGTACAACATAATGTGTTTGCATGTAGTACAAAATGAGATAAGGCAGCTAAATTTATTGGTATACTTGATGTGCACGTAAAATAGGAAGACTGATTAAATTCTTCAAAGCTAGATGCCATTGAAAGACTTAAAGCCGGTGGTAGGAAGTGTTGTCTGTCATCATAATTGTCTACCATTTCATTGAAGTATTTGCAAGCTAAATAGCATCTTATGACTGAAAGGTGCACAATGCAACAGCTATTCAAAAGGAGCTATGTTGCAAGCTGTGCATGTGCAGAGCTCCGCTAAATTCTTGAGCAGAAAAAACTTGGACGTCAACCTAAGCTTTCTATCATTCTTTAACTTATCTATCCATGTTTAGTTTGGTGTTGTGAAAAACATTTTAGTTGTTTATAACTTGTCAGTGCCATCTCATGGAAGGTAATTGTGCTTACATCTGGCAAGGAAGCCATCAACAGATTTTATTAGATAATATTTCATGCTCTTTCTTGGTGGCTTCATGGTAATCTTAAGCAGTCTCCAGGGCAGTATGCTTCATCGTATTCTGAAAACTTTTGTGTGGAAATATCACACAATTTATCGCCTGATCGAGAGCTGACCCTGACTAGCATTAATCACGTTTTATCCAAAGGTTGACTCGGAATGTTTTACCAGTGAGGGAATATTGATTCTGTAAACATTCGAAATATATTTTTTTATTCTCTAACCTGAAAGCACTGCAGATAGTAGCCTGCGTAGAAAGCGTTTCCGTTGGGTTTCAGAGCAAAAAAGACCGAAGAACGGGATTTTCGATGTTTTAGCCGCGTGAAAAATGGGGCGAGCATGCTTTGTATGTTCATCAGTATAATACGCTGCATATTATAAATTGGTGATTTGTAAGTACTTCTTTGCTGAAAAGCCAGTAAACCTTCTAATTACTTTGCAACAAGCCACAGTGCAAGGCATGTGCAACATCCTTTTCTGTGAAGTAAAGGAGGAGTTTTTTTCTGGCCGCACCTGACATGCATTTTTCCTAGACATTGAAATCTCCAGTAAGAGAAACGAAAGTAAAATACTGGTTTTATGTTTCTTTGTAGGTTCTTTTCCGAGAAAGGCCTTAGCAAAGGGTAAAAGGTCGTCTACTGGAACTGCCCAGTCTTCAAAGCAACTCAGATCACTACCTAGTGACCGTAAAGGTATGTAATAAGCTTATTTAAACACCAGTCGTGCTTACAGTCGTACATACTGCATTGCTTCCAGCGTGAGGAATAGTTAAAGGCAGTCACCTCAAACGTACTGTGGGCATCTGTATACTCAATAAATAGTTTGTCCTGATTGCTGCATGAAATCAGTCCCTCATTCCACATGGGCACTGCCACATGAAAGCAAACCAAAAGATGTGTTTATTGTAATTTGTGCAGAGAACAGCATGTGGCATTAGCAAAAAGAGAATCATATGTTGAGTTATCATTCTACACATCCTTCTTCTCTCTTTTCAGAACGATGCAGGCTAGTGATTTTAGTGAATGGTGGTTGTGTTTTTTATGAGGAGACACCATGGTTTAATGATTGGATTAATTAATTTTACATCCACAGTTTCAAAATTATTCATTCTCATTTTGCAATCAAAACACTTGAGATGTTTGACTGTAGGATGTCATATTTTCTTGCCACCAAGTTGAGAGTGTTTCATTAAATTCCTGTATATCAGAAACTAATTAGGCACAGTTAATTAATGAAAATGTGATTTGTTGTTCGCTTATAGGTGAATGTCGTGCTGTTGTTAGATTTCTTAAGGCGGAGTACAACAGATGTTCTCTGTTACAACCACTTGTTTGGGAGAACACCTTGCAGTTGCCTCTTGAAGATGTCTATACAAGACTGAAAATCGTTTCAAGACGAAGAACAGACTTTCAGCTTCAAAAGAATGATGAAGTGGCCATGTATGACATCTTCAACACTCTTACGAAAGGGGAAGATGCTGCGGTGCTGGTAGAGGGAAGCCCAGGAATTGGTAAGACAACATTCTGCCTTAAAATTGCTTATGACTGGGCGAATGACAAAATTCCGAAGGGCCTATCTTTTCCTGAATTTGAAATTGTTCTGCTGCTAAAATGCCGCGACATTAATGAAGACATAGTGAAAGCCATTAATGAACAGCTTATGCCCGAAGATGAAACGGTCAAGAAAGAGCTAATGGATTACATCCAGGATATTCACAATCAAGAGAATATTTTAATAATTCTGGATGGCCTTGATGAGCTACCTCAACACGCTGGAAATCATGTGGATAGATTGCTTCACAGACGAATTTTTCCATTTTGCCTTATGCTTGTCACATCTCGTCAGGAGAGAGGAATAGAAGTACGACAGAATATTCCCTTTGACTTTCTTTTGCAAATTGAAGGATTTAGAGATGAAGATGCTTTTGAGTACATCAGGAAGCACTTTAGGCATTTCGGCCCAGAGCATTGGTCAAAGGGAGAGAGGCTCATTCAGGCAATTCAGGAGAACTCTTTCCTCCATGCGCTACCAAGCAATCCATTAAATTTGCTTCTTCTCTGTGTCGTTTTCGAGGACTACGAGGGAGACCTTCCATCTGGTCGTACTGAGCTTTACCAGATCATTGTTCGATGCCTGCTAAGACGATTTTGCGCAAAGCATGATTTGGAAGCACCCGAGGATGACAAAGCTCTAGAGGAACAATTTGAAGACAGTTTATTGGCTCTAGGCGAATTAGCTTGGTTATGTCTGTTGGAAGATCGTTTTTCTTTTAGTGAAGGAGAACTGGCTAGATATGAAAGCATAAATAAAGATCTAGTAGCTAGAAGAAGTGGCCTCGTTTTTATGGAAGCCAGTATGAAGAGGATTAAGCCACAGCACGAGTACCACTTCTTCCACAAAACATTTCAAGAGTACTTGGCTGCATTTTATCTGGCGCTGAAAATATTAAGAGGAGAAATCAATGTCCTAAGTCATTTTCAGTTGGACGTCGTTGAACATGTTACAGTAAAATACCGGCAGGTGTTTCTGTTTGTATGTGGTATATTGGGTGAGAAAGCGGTAATCCTTTTTAGACAGATTGGTGAAAAGCTTAAGAGTGCAAATTGGCAGTGGCTCCAGTGCAAAGAAAACGAGGCGACGTTTTTCTCCGAATGCTTCATTGAAAGTAGAAATACTGAACAAGTAGCGATAGCTCTCAGTTCCTACATTTCATTTCCCTTCATCCCTTATCCACAGACTGTGGAGGTTGATCTTGCACGTTGGTATGATCACAAGTTGTTTTTGAAAATTTCAAAAGAATGCAAGATCTTTTCGAAAGTTCAACACCCTGTTCACCTTATTGTGAAGCTACTCGCGAGTGAAGAAACTGGTCTTGTAGTAGATTTTGTAGTAGATGATTTTGTTGACTTCTTGGCATCCTGCTCACAGCTGGAAACGTTTTCCCTTTCTGCAGCTGAGGTTACAGAAACATTGGCAACTGCTTTGATGAAAGGTCTGTCTGCAAACTCGACATTATTGTCGTTTACCTTTCGAACAATGAAGCCCATTCCTTCTGATTTAGCTATTACTATTGGAAATGGTTTGGCCGCCAGTAAGACGCTAACGACTGTAACGTTGACTGGAGGGTGGTGCGATGGTTGGGCCAGTGCTCTTGAAAAAGGACTGTCTGCAGATACGCCGTTGAAGTCTGTAGTCCTCAAGATTTGTGGCTCAGTGAGTGGTAAAGCAATGCGTGGTTTGAAAACCATTTTAATTAACACATTTCTGACTTCCATTGTCCTTATTATATGCGGAGATATGCAGGATTCATTGGCTATTGCTGTTGGTGAAGGACTTTCATCAAAAACTGTTTTAAAGTCGTTTTCCTTTATTGTCTTTGGGAAACTAAGTCAATCTTGCGTCACATCCATGGAAAAAGGTTTCTTGCGGAACAGCTCTTTAGACTCTTTGGAAGTTAAAGTCTTTGGGGAACTCCCCGACAGGTGGACGTCATTTGTCATGAATGTATATTTAGCAAAGACGTCAATGCGTTTATTAGTGTTCCATCCAAACGTCAAAGGATACATAACAGATGCAAAGGTAGCTTGCCTTAGTACTGTTTTGCCGCATAACAGGTTGCATTTCCAACAGTCATTAACACTTAATCTTTGGGGTGAGTTGAGTCGTATTGCAGCAGAAGCCCTAGGAAGAGTGTTGAAAGAATCATCTACTTCTCGACTCACTATTAATATCCATGGTAATGTACCTGATGGTGCTGCACGCATCCTAACAAATTACCTGAGGTTACTCAAGACTCCGTCCTACCCAGTCATCAACATTTGGGGAGAGTTGTCTAGAGGCGGGAATGCTGCTTTTCAAGAGCTAACAAATAGCAGCGTTAACCAGAACTTTGGCATAAATGTCCATCAGTTGTTGTCAGATAATTGTCCTGTTGGCCTTGATTTTTGGATTGATGTTCCTTCAGAATTACCATTAATCTTCGCCAAAGTGGAGGACACTGGAACAAGTAAACTCACTCTTACAATCAACAACTACAGTGACGTGAGAGGAGACCGGGTGCTGGGTCTGGGTGATGGTTTGGCGTGTAACACGTCATTAACCACGCTCACTCTTACAATCAACAACTACAGTGACGGAAGTGGAAACTGGATGCTGGGTGACCTGGGTGATGGTTTGGCGCGTAACATCTCATTAAGCACGCTCACTCTTACAATCAGCAACTACAGTGACGTGGGTGGAGACTGGATGCTGGGTCTGGGTGATGGTTTGGCGCGTAACACGTCATTAACCACGTTCACTCTTACAGTCAACAACTACAGTGACGTGGGTGGAGACCGGGTGCTGGGTGAGCTGGGTCATGGTTTGACGGGTAACACGTCATTAACCACGTTCACCCTTACAATCAACAACTACAGTGACAAGAGTGGAGGCTGGGTGCTGGGTGGCCTGAGTAGTGGGTTGGCGAGTAACACGTCATTAACCACGTTCACCCTTACAATCAACAACTACAGTGACGGGGGTGGAAACTGGATGCGGGGTCTGGGTGAGGGTTTGGCGCATAACACGTCATTAACCACGTTCACTCTTACAATCAACAACTACAGTGACAAGAGTGGAGTCCGGTTGCAGGATCTCGGTGTTGGTCTCGCCAAATGTAAGTCGTTAACTACGCTTAGTCTTGCAGTTAACAGCTGCAGTGGAGTTAGTGAAGAGCAGTTACGTGAACTGTGTAACAGTTTGGCAAAACGTGAGTCATTAACAACTCTGAGATTGACAGTTAACGATCACATTGATACAAGCAGAGGCCTTGGATTTGATATCAGCAGCTGTTTTGTGGACTGTAAGTCATTGACCCTGTTTAGTTTAACAGTAAACCTGTATGGAGAGCCTGTCGTGCGTCATGAGCTACCACTCTGAACAAGAAAAACTCTAGTACTAGTGTAGTGGTCCTAGTTGTTTTGACATCTGCCACACAATTGAATACTGTGATTTTCTAGATATGTTCACAAAGTCTTCACAAAGTTGTTAAGGTTTTCCTTTTTTGTGACTACTTGATTTGACTTCAGTGGAACCCTGAGCTACGACATCCTTGTTTATTACGGTCACTTTTTCTTGGCCTAAAAGCCTAGGTCGCAAGTGGTGCCCAGGAAGCCCGGAGTCTGAAACCGCAAACCCAGCCCAAAAGGCATAACACCACCCCATTGGTCTTCCCTAACTGCAACCAAGCCACGTGCTCCCCACGTACGTACCAGGGGCCCGTTTTTCGAAAGACCCGAGAACTTTTCGGGCTGGGAAAGCTATTTTCTGAGCGCATGGCCTATCTGAAAGATTCAAATATGCTGTTGCCCTTTAAAGCTAAGCAGCAAAATTGTAAGTTGACAAAACAAGTCGAGCTGGTTTGCGGGCTAAAAGCTACAGCACCATTCTATACATTTTGATTTTAAAATATAGCTTCGGGACCGAAAAGTTACCGTGACTTTCGAGAAACGGGCCCCAGGCCCGACACCCGTCGAACTGAGACTCTACACGGTTTGGTGGAAGTATGAATGAAAAATGTAACAAGACTCCAAAATGAAAGTGAAAAGTCTGAAAGATATGCATGGCCAAACTGAACTGGCCTAGCAGAGAAATCAAAGAATTAACTCGGTAATGGAAGAAATTATCTTTGACCTCGGTGGAATTCAAACCTATCTCCTCGCGGATTTCTGTTTTTCCCACAAAACCTAACAGGGGACTGTCACAGGGAGGAAAGGGAGGGGAATGCTACGAACTCGTTTAACTCGCTGAAACGAAAGCACGTGCTGAGGCACTTACACGCTAACAAGACCACTGCCCCGGTAGGCACCGTTAGAAACTGCTGACTGCCTAGAGCGAAACTTAACGCTCTTGCTCCAAGTCGAGGCACTAACACGCTAACAAGGCCACTGCCCCGGTAGGCACCGTTAGAAACTGCTGACTGCTTAGAGCGAAACTTAACGCTCTTGCTCCAAGTCGAGGCACTAACTCGCTAATAAGGTCACTGCCCTGGTAGGCACCGTTAGAAACTGCTGACTGCCTAGAGCGAAACTTAACGCTCTTGCTCCAAGTTGTTTACTACTTAAAATAGAATTTGACCATACCAAGCAAATGCTTTTGTAGACATTTTATCTGAAAACCACGTTAATCCCACCATGCCGTTAACGCGAATAACTTTTTATGGTCCATGGTACTAACGGGGTTCCACTGTGATTATAAGCTATCCCTGGCAAAATTGCTAAAGACAAAATGTAATATAAGTACTCAATGAAATAACTAAGGAAATGTTTTACAGTCGTTCTACAAAGTCAGTGAAATTCGCTAAATAATATAGTCGCTAAAACCCCGTTTGGATTAGTGTTGCAGTCCTCATAGATAGGTTTTGAGTTCTTCTCTCGCTAATCCCTGAACAAAAAACCGTTAGTATTCGTTTGTGTGGTATATAACAAAACAATACTTGACAGAGTGGATATGTATAGTAAATGATGTTAACTTTGTTAGGCAGCGCCGAAAATATTCCTCCTTCGGCTGTCTTTCACGGAATAATGGATGCCCTAATGCCTTTAATTTTTGCGCAGGTTTTAGTTTCGTTATTTTCGCGCATCCTCGGAGGTTCGCGAAAATATTAACTACAGGACGTTAATTCACATGTACCACTTAGTTTGATAAAGCAAACTGTTCTTCTGTCGGTCCCTTATTCTTTTTTCTCGTTTACTTGATTTGCTTGACAATTGATTATTTGATGCTCTGATTTGCCCTTCAAAATCCGGCGGAAAATCAGGGAAAAGAAACAACATCAAAACGTGACAAACGTGAATCGACAAATGTTAAACAAAAGATTTCTGAAAGTGACAAACAGCCTCCAGATTGGCACGGACTGAAAGCGGCATTGATGACAACCGTTGAAAATTTTGTGTTTTACTCTTGTTATTAAAAATAGTTGTATTTCGTTAGTTTTGTGTTTGACTCATCGAAGTTCGAGAAACCTTACCTGCCTATTTTGGACGATTTTGGCGAATTCTTAAGCTTGCGAAAATAAAGGGCGTTAGGGTGTGTGTCTTGTAGCCTTTGTGTCGTCTTTCCAGAACTAAAGTTTGCTCTTGGAGGATGCTTTAACAAAATTGCAGACACAGCTTAAATTGAACCTGTGCTCAAACGTGAAACTCTGTGTATTTTACATGACGAGGTCAGTGGCCACACGTATTCTAAAATGGGCAATTCACAGGTAAAGGTGAATGGATCTGTTGAGTTTCGTTTCAAGTGTTATTTGAAACAAGTCGTCGTTTTAGTCTCCACTGCAAGGTGAATCCAGTCTTACCGTGTAAAGACTCATTGCTTGATTGACTGCAGTGAAATGGAAACTTAACAGCTAAACCAAGGCTAGCATCCATTTCTCTTGTCGTCATTTGAACAAGTTGTCCAAAATTTACCACTGCAGATAGGCTTGAAGTATGCAGACTTGGTATAAAATGCAGTTCAAGATGAACTGAGTGCAGCACACTGAACTTGTGTACGTTTACAACCTTGAAAAACACGAATTTCAGTTATAGGTTTATGATAGTGCAGTATTTTGGGAGAAATGGACGTTCAATAGAGAGAGTCGCTTTACAAGGCGTTCCTTTTCCATTTGTGTCTTTTCGTCCTCGCGGTACACGGTTATTAGAATCTTGACAAGTATATATTTCCGGGAGACAATTCGGATTAGAGCAATTTCTCGAGCCATTCTTTCTCGTTTAGGTTTAACAAATCAAGTTTAGCCAAATTTTGTACAGTTGGAGAATTTAATAAAGAACTTTGTTCTAGTTAAACAAGCACCTTTCTTGTTTGCAATAAACAAAATCACGAAAAATGCGAAACGTTTTCTTGAAATAGTGAGTAGACTTTGAGGCGCTGAACAAATACTGCCGGGACGAAAATACGAGACGAGATTTTCGCTATCGGCTAATGCGTCAACCATCAGTGTACACAACAGCCTTGTTAATTTACCTTAATGCAGACAAAACATAGCAAATGATTTAATACCCAGTCTGATTGGCCGTTCCTCAGTGTAGGAAGGTCTGTTGCCGTGGTAATGCAGTGTATTTTTCTGGGGAGTGGGGATCGGTACTGCTTGCCTCGGTCCCCAAAGTGGTTCTGTTTGTTAGATGATGTACAGTCAAATTTATACGTACACCGATCAGACACACCTGACAGTCCGTGTTGTAGTATTAGAGGTATCCGTATTGCCTGGACCAAGGAACCGTCTGTAGTAAGGTGTACGTAAAGAAAAGTTGGACTAGTTACCATGTGTAAATATGTAGATAGGATAAAGAAATGTGCCATGTTATGTTTAGAAGCGGTTTGACACTTCTTTTTAAACCCGTACAAACCAAAGACATGGTTAATTGTTCAGTTTTGTAATTAGAAAGACAGAAAATGTTGCAACTGTGCACATTCAGTTACAACTGGGTGCATGATGCACCTCTGTTCATTATCTCGAGGACAAAAAAGATTTCATCCGATTGTATTTGCCAGAAGGTACCAAGAGGTACCAAGTATGCATACAGTTACACCGTGTAATTTTTATATCAGAAACATTTATTGGTACAAAATACCAAGAAGAGAGAGACTTGTTACTAGAATAGTGTAAAGTTGACCTAGAAATGAAATAGAAGGACAATGTAATCTCAGTATTTCTATTAAACCAATTGAAGTTTTAAATTTGTGTATTACGATGCTGTCGGATTTCAAGAGTACACGATGGAATTTCTCCCTATAGATCAATACATTCAATTACCATTATATAGATCAATACATTCCCAGACAGACGGGCCGTGAGATTTATTAACAATTATTCACCCTATAGATCAAGACATTCCCAAACAGACGGGCCGTGAGATTTATTAACAATTATTCACCCTATAGATCAATACATTCCCAAACAGACGGGCCGTGAGATTTATTAACAATTATTCACCGATGTGGAAGTGAATAGTACATACCATCCTCAGTATGAATAACCAATCAGAGCACGCGAAAAACACTATCCACTGGTTTTGTATACACTCAATTGAAAAAACGTTGTCGTATGATAAGTATGAACCATAAAATGTGAGACCTAAGGGCTTTCTGGGAAGTGTTCATACAAGGACTGCATTTGCGTAATCAGCAAGCGATTGTTTTCATATAGTACTGGAACAACACAGTATTTTCTTAATTCTGAATAGTTTTCCAGCAAGATTTTTGTTTGGTTCATGAACGGATGCAAACGTTTGGAAATTTCGCACTCTACTTTTCTGTATAGCCCTCAAATTGGCCTTTAGTCAGTCAATTTGGCCACTTTCAGAAAGGCTTGCATCGCTTCCATTACCACGTGCAACTCGCTGCAATCAACATCAGTCGCAAGAAAACAGTCTTATTTTCAATATGCAAATGTCATTATACACCTACCCATAGATCCATTAGGTCTCATCGTTAACGGTTCATACTTTTCATATGACAACGTTTTTTCAATCGAGTGTACACTTATTAAACAATAGAGTTCTTCTGTCGAAGGCACTATCGTGTGATAGGTTGCCCGAGGAAATTTGATGTTCACAACAAATATTAGCCCGAGAACGTAGTTCGAGGGGTTATATGAAGTTTGAACATCAAATTTCCGTGGGAACCTATCATACATAGGGCCTGAGAAAGAAGGACTCTGTTCTTTTTATTGTACAATGCTAAATTTTGAGCGAAAATTGCCAAAAGCGGGCACTATGCGCTGATAGGCGCCCAGGAGAGACACTATCGCGTCACGTGATCGATTTCGACCAATGGAAGCACGCCAAAATTTAGCGTTGTACTATAATCAAATTTATGAATTACAGCATTCGCGTGGAAGCGTTATCACCAATTATTACTTTCAGAATTCGAAGACAGCCTCTGCGTTGTTTGCTGGGAGCTATCTTCGAATTGTGATTACACAGACGTTCTTTTGAAAGTGTCTGAATTCAATGTAGACACAGTATTGTGAGTCGTTTCTTAACTGCCTGTGTATGACCTTGCCGTTGTGTTTACAGAGGTCAAAATGGAATTTCTCTTTACAATGATACATTCACTGCAAACACGTTCTAAAGCGAGTATGGAATTCGTCAGTTAGGGTATACAGTCTTGATCGAGTCTTGACAAGCCTGCGTGACGGGTGCCGAAAGGAGAAAGGGAGGGGCAATGCGCAAGACGCGAGCGCGAGTAAAGGGAAAAGTGGCTTTCTCCTTCCTCTCGTGCTCCGCGCTCGCGAATTCTCTTCCCTCTTCTTTTGGCACCAGCTACGCAGGCTAAGTCTTGACGTGCCACGAGATTCTCAGAATTAATATTGAGGGTTTGTACTTAAAAGATCTGTCAAAGTGGTTGGTCCGGTACCGAAATCTTGCCTCCTTTCCTGAGTTAAAATTACATTCACGAATCGTTCGGTGCTTGAAACATTTCCAAATACACATACGTTTAATTTCCTTGAAGGAATGACTTGGGGTGCTTTCCATTTTGCCAAAATTGTCGGTTTGAAATTCTGGAAGCTTTCCATTTCAAAAGCTTTTCCGTCCAGAGCGAAGAGACTCGTTTTCAGTTCCAGAGTTTCAGTCTGATTAGTGAATCAAAGTCACTTTTAGGGCAAGAAATTTCTGACATTGCGGACACTGCTGACGAACAAATCTACACTGTCGAGTTGCGAAAATTATTTTGACTTTGTTTTAACAAAATTGTTTTGCCTGTTGTTGTTTTTCCACAGCAAAATTAAATACGGTGCAAACAGTTGAGTCTACGCTATTATTGAGACGACCTTACAGCGCAAACAGCAGAAATGGAAATTTTGTGCAAGTGGAACGGTTAAATTTCCGTTCCAACCGGTCGGAACGGAAAAAGTGGAGTACCTCCGAAGGTCTGTTCCGGAAAATGGCTTGTGGATCCGCGCGTACCATTTGCATTTTGACCGGTTGAACCGAAAATTTTGGCTTAATAGAAAACGCCTCAATATTATTAGGAGCCATAATTGATTTCGGCTCTTGTTAATTGCTTACTGTCGTTGCCAGAATGTTTTCTTTTAGTTGTAGAAGAAAAATAATTAAAAAATATTGTAGACTAACAGCAAAGAGAAACACGAGCGACACCTTCCAGTGAATAATTGGACCGGGCTGGTATTTCAGCTAATCTGCAGCCTGGTTACAGAGGCCGTTTGAATAGTCCCAGAAAGAAAGAAATGTAACTAGTAAAGCAGAAGACTCGAAAGAGCCACCGTTCCTTTTTGCAGGGCCCAAGTGTGGTCTGTTGTTTTTATTTACCAGTACGCTGATGTTTCAAGATTTAGCCAGAGATAAAAGGGGCGTCATCTGTGTAGCTTCTCCGCGACTTACCTTGCATTGCGTTATATTTCTTCCCTCCTGTTTTCTTGTTGAAGGTGTTCAACCCTTCAGTGCCCCTTCATCTCCGTTTAGGACAGGCAGTACTTTCCGCAGGAAGCCTCTGGGTCAAGGTATGGCGCTTAACCTGATAATCGTTGCTAAGACACTTCACCTAGTACCTTTTAGTTCTGTTCATATAGATTATTGGAAAGTAACTTCAACGACAAATGTAAGAATTTTCATCACGGCCTTCAACTACACCACGTGGCATGTCACTCGTAAAAGCGCTAGAATCCCACCTGGTTGGAGGGTTTGTTTGTTTGCTTGTTTTTCAAAATGCTTAGTAGTTCAATAACATGGGAGCCTTGGACACTAGAAGCTTGTAGCGTGTGGAGAACAGTGGAAATTTCCGGTCACAGAAATCTATATCCTCGTCGACAGCTCCTTGTTTCCGCAGCACGTAGGATATATTGGCGCCAATTATTTCTTGACAAAATGTTCCAAGTTGCATTCAAAATCCACCTGGTTTTTATGGCGATGACAAGTCACACCTGTAGTTGCGTTTAAATTTATGACAAAATTTCTTTATTTATCCGGTACATTACCTTTTAATAACTTCTTTCTCTTATCACAGTTCGCGGAACATGTCTTAGAGTCGAGGAGGTGAGATAAAATCAATGACACTGGCAATGGGTACCTAGAAGGCGCCTTAGCCCCCGATCCCACACCTCTTTTCAACAATGTCCAACTTTGTTATATTGAACACGTTGCACGTGTTTGACTACACCTGAAACAACCGCGTCGGCAACGCCATAGTCCAGTTCTGGCCCCTCTCTCCGGCAGAACTGGACTAGCAGCGCCAAGGAAAACGTCACTTTAAAAATGCCTTCCCAGTCTTAAACTTCTTCGCGATTTTTCCAAATCATTCAATCTCTCTAGTGTAGCAGAACTATCCGGGAGCTGAATTTGGAATGACGGCGTTACAGTTCAGGGTGAAAAACGAAAATCCAGCGTCGTGTGTTCACTTTCCACACAAAACTTTTAATTTGGTCATTTTACGTTGTGGTTGTGCACAGAACGGTAAAGAAATGTACCACAAAGTATAACGCATGTGCAGAGTCGTTGTTTTGCTAATTAAAGCTTTTTGATATTTTCGTCAGCTGTCGCCGTCGTATTTGCTTAATCTCCCTAATGCTGGATGATGTTCAAGGAAATTAAATTCTCATCAAACTTTCGATCCAACTGCATCCAACATTCCTTCTGTTCTCAGGTATGAAAAATGCTGTTGAACCATTAGGCTGGCACGTGCAACACTGTTGAACACATGGACGAGCAGGAAACGCATCATCTTCTCATCCTTCCCACCTCAAAAACTCCATCCCGTTTTTTCTCAATTTCCTAGGCTTCAACGTTTATGTAGTGATGACTCCGATTTTCCCAACAAATGAGAGGAAATGTGCCAATTGTTCAAGAAGTGTTTCTATCCGGCTCTGTTGTCAACGCGGCTCAACACCGCGCTCAACACTGAGATGAAAAATTGATCGATAGTCAGCACTGCAAACATCACAGAAGGAAAAGAACGAGAGTATTCCATTTATACGCTTACTTATCACCCACACAACCTTGCAGCCAAAAACATCATGTTAAAGAAATTTAAATTACTTCAAAATGACAACGAAAGCGGTACAGTCCTCTCGCAGCCCCCTTCGATTTCACTCAGAAGCGCTTAAGACATAAGGAATTTTCTAGTTAGAAGTGTTCACCACTCTGACCATCAACCAGCTGATACCTTAAACCGGGCACGCAAACGTAATGCTACAACAACTTGTGCGGGGTCACTTGTCCTTTAATTTGCAATGCGGACGAAATAACAGGATCCAAGCGATCGATTTAAATCCCTGATCGCTTTACCTCACCTCCACGAATACTGAATAACGTGCACTTTATGCAAAAAGATCTACACTCATGGCAGGGAGGAAAGGATTAGGCATGCTAATTGGAAAAATGAATTTTTGTTCTAGTTTTTTTACGGCTTTCCGTGTTACCCTTCGATACCCTGATGTAAGGAAAGGCCGCGCTCGCGTCTTACGCTCGCTAATTCCCCTAACTAATCCTTACGGTATCAACGAACGCTTTTAATTCAACTTATTTATTATTGTTTTCTACGTTGCCATGCTCCCGCCGTTCTCCATAGAAACCCATTCTCGATTCTAGAGTCTTCGGACGGGACATGCGTAAAAGAGAAGAGCTCTGGAGTCGAGAATGGGTTTAAAGCCGGGATATATTGAAAACCAAGCGCAACCCACAATTGCTTGATTCGCTCTGACGAAGGGCTTACGCTCGAAACGTGAGCTTGCGTTTGCCAGGGCTCCTTTTCATAACAGTGTCAGTTTTGACTCTGGATCACCCTGGCATAAAGAAATGAAGGTGTTTATATTCAATTTCTCCACGGTGGGCTTATTACCTTATCAAAGTAGTTGATAAATCCAAATTTTCTGTCCACGTGTACACGTTTTCGTACGAAGGCGCATACTTTTCTTTGCGTTTTGGGTGATCCTATCCACGTGTAAACAGAGATTTTGGCCACCAAAGGCGGAGACTTTTTAAAATGCTTTCTAGAGTAGAGCGTTTCTAATGCGCAAAAGAGAACAGCTCTAGGGCGAGAATGAATCGTTGCTGCGTTTACGTGTGGACGGGATGACCAGTGAAGTCGATTTCATAGGAACGGTCTCGTGGGCGAAAAACTCTTGATCCGTTTTCAGACGAAAACGTATAAGTGTGGACAGGGCATAACATCACAACAGCATCATTCAACTGGATGGCAAACGTTGATGGAAATGTTTACTACCATTTTCGTTCAGCCCTGAAGCGTGACGATTTTTTCGCGTATGTTTACGTTTTAAACGTAACGGTTTTGTCTGGTTAAGTGTCACTTTAGGCAATGAAACCTTGTCGGTTACGTCGCGAAACTGACAAGGTTCTTGGTAAGGGTTAGACAATGAACACGAGTGTTCTATGGGATATAGTGTCCCGAGCAAAGATAGAATGCCACGAGGCCGCAGGCCGAGTGGCATTCTATCTTGCGAGGGACGCTATATCCCATAGGACACGAGCGTTCATTGTCTAACCGCCTTAGAACATGGTCACACCCACGAACAATTTCGTTTTTGCGTGCAGATTGTATTTTTGCATTTAATTTTTTAGTTCTCACCTTGAAATCACGTTGCTATTTTGTTTACGATATTTTTGCTATTGTACACACGCCTTTGAGTTGCAATGTTTTACTGAGGGTGCTTCACCGCGCGGTTTATCGCAGTTGATGCGTAAACAGCCATGAGCCAATACACGGACTGAGGAACTCGAGGCAGTGATTGCCCCACAAGATTTACTAGATTTACACTGGTGAAAGCAGTCTTCTACGCGCTACGACCACCGGCACCAGCAAGTGGGGAACCCGCGGGGAAAGCCAAGAGAGCAAAGACAAGTTCGAGTACAACACTCGCAGTCCGGAAAACGCGAAGAAACAAGTCTGTCCTTCTATTTCAATTAAGGTCTGAACATTTTTTATTTCATGTAAAGCTGTAAAGTAATGGTTTTTCTTTCGATTTGCTTTTTGCTTTGCTTTTACAAGATTGCATTTTTTGTTGCTTTTTTGACATCGCCGTTGAAGCTGTTGTTTTCATCGATTTGGTTATAAAGATTCACAGAGAATTTGTGCATTCATTAGTAGTTTCTACTTAGTCATTAGTATGCTCTATATAGAGCATACTAATGAGGCTTCCAAACAAAGGAAAACAATGCCTCATTAGTATGCTCTATATAGAACCACTAATGAATGCAGAATTTTACCCCGCAATTTCCCTGTGCCTCAAAAGCCCCCGCCACTTTACATAATTTAAGACAGTTTATGGAATATAGAGCATCGAAATGCTGGACACTGATTGGCTGAGTGGGTGTGACCATGTTCTAAGCGCCATTCGAACATGTTTTGTTCACGTGCTCTGAAACTTTTCAGGTTTTCCGTGTACTTGAGCATGTTTTGTTCACGTGCTTTGAAACTTTATGGTCCGCGAAACGGCCAACACTGAAATTTGTTGTGCTCCAAACTGCACTAACTCCTCGGTGATTTGGGAAAGGGAGATAGATCAGTAGTGGACTTTCAATACTTCGATGAGTTCAAGGTCATCTTCCCGTAATTTTTCAGATGTCAGGCCTCTTTAGGCTTTGCTAATTTTTGCATTTCGTCGCAGTATCTGTGCCATACAGATTTTGCGGTGTTTACGGTCACGCAACTCGTTCGCAAATTGTCTAAAACTCCGCGGAATTTTACCCATAACTTGTTCACCCCCTTCACTCAGACCCTCACTGATATTAAAAAAACATTTTGTCAATGATGGAGCATTTTAAATCTTGATCTAAAGCGACTCCTGGACGGTAACTCCTTCCAAACTTGTTAACTTGTTCACTTTTCTCATCTCCTTCACTGCAAAACATAGGCACGCAATGCGCGCAGAGCCAATGACGTTTTTTTTCACAATATGGTGAAATTTATCCTGACAACCTATGGGACTTTACATCTCCGGTAAGTCCTCCCTAACCCCTCAGCTAGGAATAGCTAGCAACAAGCCACGCAATTTCCGATTTAGTTTTAAATGGGTTCATGTTTTATAACACGCACTCAAAAATGACACTGCAAATTTTAGATTCGCTGTTACCGAGAGATAATCCCGAAAAAGTTTATGCTGTTTTACTCTAGTCTTTTCACTATCGTTATTAACTTGGGCTTTAAATACTGTCTCTTTTACTGTTTATAATTAGGGATCGAAGTAACGTTTATTTCCACGTTCTGTTCATACAACATCTCAAATTGGCAAGTCCGTCTTGTATTTGCTGCTGTGGAAATTTGTACTTCAGTTAAGGAAACACAGGACTACAACGCGAATAAAATCCTGCCAGACCTCACGTACACAAAACAGGCATTCGAAGTAGATCCACACTTGCGTATGCAAAACACTTCAAAGCCCGGGGGACGTACTCCTATAGTATAAGCTGTATGGGTTTGTGCCGCTGATAAGGTAAGAGTTTCAGTCTCCTGGTGCACACCCCCACCCATCGTCTCACAGAATATCCCCCCAGCCTCACAAATCGTAAGACAGACGTCTCACTTTCGTCTCATGTATATCGTTGATTTTTAGGCTCTGACAGTAGCCATATGACGTCACTAACGTGACGTCATTGGCTAAAAATTAAAGACTTTCATGCAACCTCGTACCCAGGGTCCTCTCTCTTCCTCCCTGGAGAAAGTACCCTGGGGTTTCGGCTGGTCACGTGGCACCCAAAATCTGGGTGCTAACAAGAATGTGCTACAGGGGAGGGGTAGCAAAGTGTAAGATTGTCACTAGTGTCAGAATGGTGGAAAGTACCGGAGGTGATGTAAGCTTTTTCAGGAATAGTTGTGGTGTTAAGAACTCCTTTTATAGACAAGTACTTCTTCATTACCTACGAACGTTCGACATCGAAGCGGTCCATGTTATTTTCGACTCAGAAAAACACGTTAACAAGTCTCTGAATCGCTAACCATCGCCATAGTCAACGGAAGCCGGCACGAGTCACAACATAACAAATTTACAACAAGGAGAGCCGTCGGCTTTATGCTTTATGGAGCTCGAAATGAAATGGAGTGTCAAGGATTAGGAAGGACTAATTTATTTTTGGCATCTCCAAGGAGCAGCAGAATTTTCGGTAACCGTACACAAAACAGACAAACGGCGCGAAGGGTAAAATCAGGTTAAATATGCCGCGCCAACCGACTGAATTGAAACCACCGTTCTTGTAAGAATTTGAAAGTAATTTGTTTTATTCCTGTCGAGTAGGCGAAATTGCTCTCACACCGACCGAAAAAAAACCTAACTTTTTTCACCACAAAACAGTGACATGACAAAATGAAAAATGTGCTAAACTAAATAACATTTATAATTAAGAGCTTTGTTGACAAGAAGGTTGTACTCTTGTCTGCAGGATTAGATACCATTACATTGAAGCTTGCAGATAAAAATACACAAGTGCAGCGTGGGCTTTTATTACCAGAATTTTACTTGCATTATTAGGCCAATAAATAAAATATATAGCAAACAAATGAGTGTCTGACATTTTGTTCGGGCAATACGAGCAGCTTCTTATCAAACGCCTTCGGCAAATTCAAAACAGATCGAGCCTACCGTAAAATATTCTGTTGATGGGAAATCTGCATTATTTGTGCTTCTGAAACGCCGCAGATAGTAGACTGTAGATTATTTCAGCGTCCCCGTCTTTGAAAAAAAGTGAGCTAATGACTTCCATTCCTCTGTCTTCGTAGCCTGCGTAGCTGGCGGTATTGTTGGGTTTCGCGCGCACAAGCAAAAGCGGCGAAGCCGCGACAGCGAGCGGCGCAGCCGCGAGTGGCTTGGGGAGGAAAAGCTGAAATACCGCCTGCCCGGATGGGCTGCTTTTTTGGCTTCCGCCCCCTTATTTGCATTTTGACAAACTGATGACAGATTCTGTGGTTTCGAATATCCCAACCAATCAATGTTTGTTCGTCGGCAGTCGGCAAAAACTACCGGCGATAAAAAGTAAACAAACAAGCACGTCTTGAAATTTGCTTCTGTGCAGACTTAATTTTCTCGTCTGAAAATGATCTCGAATGAATTTAATGGTTGCAGGAAAACGTTCGGTATAAAAATCATGACCTTGTTCCCGTTGTTTTGCTTTTAGAAACGTGGCTGTTGAATTTTAGCGAGCAAGATCTAGGTTTCAAATTACACGTGATATTATGCAAATTTTACTTGCATCTACACCGCAGATTGATTGTAGCGTTTTCTATCTTGATACGAACGGTACACTCAGCTACGAAACGTTTGGGATTTTTAAGTTTTTTTCATTTGATTTATAGTTCTAAATAACTGAAGCTCTATAGTAATTTAATAAGTTTACAATCATTCAATACAATGCACCTTTTATTCCGTCCGTCACACAACGTTTCACTGCGTATTCAAATTCCCCGTGGGTCAAATTTCAACCAAAAATTAATTTGCATAAAGTTGTTTACGTGAGCGCTATGAACTTTTTAAAAGCTTTCAGCGGACTCGAGGAGTTTGCCCGATGTATTTATTGGAAAAATTACAATCCCAAATCGAGGTGCGTGTTCGGCAAACAGTAGTTATTGTCGATACGATGGAATAGAAGTTTCATTCCAGGAGAAACGGGACGACCTGTGTGAAGTGCAGTCGTTTCGAGAGAAAGTCGATTATTTACCCGTTTGAATCAGACACGATTCATCTAAACACTGGTGATTTTGATGTGACCCGTTAAAAGCCTTCAATTTTCAGCCGTTTATCGATCGACCACTTTACTAAAAACATCCGCTAAATACATTGACAATAAAATAATAAGATGAACCATTCGCAACAACCAGCCGTTAGAGCGTTGATCCGATGCTGACAGATTGATTGACAACTTTCAGTAACGACCAATCAGAATTTTCCGTCCCTCCGTGGACGGAAAATTCACTTGGCCCTAGTTTCCGGGCAGGCGGTTCTTCCCACCCCCAGGCCCCCCCCCCCTCTTCTCGCCTTTTTCCCCTCCCCCACCCCCTTCCCTTCTCTTTTTTCCTCTCCCCAGTTTCTCCCTTGTTCGCGCGTTCAAAATGGCGGCCGGTCGTTCGTAATCGCTGTTTTCGAATCATTCCCCCCGCAAAACCGCCTGCTTTGCAGGCTACTGTCTTCGTGCCAGTTTGAAAAGATTTGCATTCGCTTTTCCCTTCGCTTCTTGAAGAAAAGGAGTCCACCCTGGTGGGGAGCTGTTTGCATAAGAGAGACACGTGACCAGCCGAAACCAGGGTACTTTCTCGAGGAAGGAAGAGAGAGGACCCTGGGAACGAGGTTGACTTTCATGCGGCAAAACCTGAAAAGTCTCAGAGCACGTGAACAAAACATGTTCGAATGGTGCCAAGAACCTTGTCAGTTTCGCGACATAACCGACAAGGTTTCAGTGCCTGAAGTGACACGTAACCAGACAAAACCGTTACGTTTAAAACGTAAACATACGCGAAAAAAACGTCACGCTTCAGGGTTGAACGAAAATGGTAGTAAAAGCGATAAGAAAGATAAGCTGAGTCATCAGAGCTTAAGCATTACGTCATCCAGTAACGTTACAGTGAAAATATTGTGTCACACAATCACACTTTTCGTCACGCCGGTTCGTATAAATAGAGGATCGCGCTAACATTTGTGAAACCTAGGGGTGGGGAGGGTCAGAATGGCCGGTTAAAATGCCCAACGGGCTTTCTTGTTTGTACTTCGCCCGCCCCCTCATCCCTACCCAGCTGCGGTCAGCGTTCTCATGGTTACGGATGTTTGAATTTTGATCCGGGACATTGTTATTCAAAATGGCGGCAATTGGAAGCAATCCATGAAACTTTTGGTAGCAAAATAAAAGTAAATTTTCTGGGCAATTGTATTCTAAAATGCCAGAAGAAAGAAAAGAAGACCCAGATGCTGGTAATACTGGTGAAGAAGAAGGAGAGGAGGAGATTCCTAGCGATATTTTGCCTCTGTTCTTCACGAGCAAAACGCAAGAGATTTTTGGATGCAAGGGTGACGAGGATGTAACCGAGGAGAATCCGTACAAGTTAATTCCAAAGGAAGCAATTCTTCAAGATTTCAAAGACCGAGCGGCTGTTTCAGATTTTCACCCAGCTAAACAAATCATTTTGGTAAGTCTGCAAGCTCAAATAAGCTTACATGTATTTGGTTAAAAATGCACAATCACACTGAACTGCAGACATTGATTCGATCTTTAACCTGGACGTACGTACGTCTACTGTGTACACGTTACGTCTACACTGATGTGACTAACTAGTCACTTTGCATTGGAACACTTCTCGTTGTCACAACTAATCAGTCTATATGCGCGGCTCTCCCTTCCCTTCAATGTCGAGTGAATCGATTCTGTTTGTTGCAAGTCACGGTTATCAACTTTGTGGCTCGAGGCGGGCAGGGAGAGTGTTCCAACAAATGTGTCCATGATTGTATCTTTGTTTGTTTTAATATTAAAGCGTACTTAGTACAGCTTTCATCTTTGTTATGCTGCTTGGTATGAACATGTCTCAACAGTACCTTACTATTCCGAGAAAGTGTGCATGTACTCAGGTATTTTAATTGCCTCATGTCATTGAGGGATTTGGAGGGATTCTATTTTGTTGATGTAGGAACTAAGTGACTAAAGCCTGGTTCACTCAGGGACTGTGTATGTGCATATACAAATGTTACCTCATTTTTCTGCGGTAGATACAATACATTGTACAATGAAAAATGATTATGTCCCATGTTTTATTGATCAGTATTCAGTGTTTTTGGCTTTCCTGCTTTTGGGGAAGATGCTAAATCAACGTTTGTCGGCAGGTAGATCAGTATGGCTTCCTTAAAGCATTTCGCTTCATGGCTCTGTAAACTAAGTGGCTATATTTATTATGTTAATAAATAGTGAGAACACAATAGTAGTACCTAGTTTTCAACAATTTTTTATAGTGGCCCTTGATCTGGCACTCAGAACAGGTATGTTTCTCAAACCAGACAGTATTGAAGGGTTAATATGAACAAAAATGGTCTTCCTTCTAGTGAATAAATACTAAACCTTATTTTATTTTTAACAAGTTGAGCAAAGTTGTTGTTTTATTCTGAAGGCCAGTCAAAAAATGAACACTAATATCAAAGGTCAAGACATGAGTGCCCACCACTGAACATAATACTGATACATTTATGTCATTTTTACAGCACCTTTCACAAGATTTTCCATCAGATACACCAGGAATGATAAGAATCATTATAGCTTTTTTTGCCTGACTTTAAGACTTAAGTTTTTTTGGAAAACTTGTGCTGTTTGCTACTCAAGTGTGAGAAGAAGTTTCGGATCATTCCATATTTTTGGGAAACTCCCCACCTACTCCTCTCCTAACCCAACATTTTTGTACTTATTATCACTTTAGAGCAAAATGTTGAGTTAGGAGAGGGGTAGGTGGGGAGTTCCCCAGAAATGTGGAAGGATCTGAAGTTTCTTGGTCACTTCATGTGCTGGTGGGTAAATACATTTACCTCTGCTCAAAACCATGTAATTTCCTGTCAGTGCATGTGCAAGATCCGTCATACCCATTGTCACTTCCTTCCTTGGATGTAGTAAAAAACCAGTGTCTATAAATTATTCATGCAACATCCTAGATGCTGGTGGATCAAAAAGTTGGACTGGTATTCGCTCACTGGCACATAGGGTGACCAATTAACCTCTGCTCACAGGGTAGCTGACATTCTTCATGGAAACCAGGTCTTAGATGTTATGAAAACCAATCTGTTATTGCAAAACAGCAATAATTCCAGCTTTGTCACTTTCCCACAACTTAATAGTATTTTCATACATGTATACTGTGTAATGGTATGTTGTTGTTTGTGATTTTAGGATTACCAAGCTGATGAACTTCTTGTGGTTTATGATCCTGTGTTCAAGTATGGACAAAATTTTTACCTTGTTCTCACAGAAGAAGCGAAGGAAAGGATCCTAAATGTAAGTGTCAGGAATACATTGCAAATTTTATTGCATTTATAGTGTATAGTTTTATTATAATAATTTTATTGTTGTGAATATGAGCAGACAAGCCACACTTATACACCCAAGGCCTTTGTTCTAAATCACAAAAGCCACTCACGCTACAGGGTTGGAAATAATTTTTGGACATTCACCGGTCAAATGACCGGCCAAATACATTTTAGCTTGGTCATACCTCGTTCCTGACCGGACAACTGTATAAACGTACTTTTTCTCTTATAAGGCACACTGGGCCATTGGACACATCCCAAACTTCACAACTAAAGTTTTCAAACTAAAAAAAATATCACTAAAATACGTCCTCACAGGACGCATCCTGAACTGAGGAAAACTTATCTCAAGTTTATTTCAATCACAACTGAATTCGCTTATAATCAAGCTAGCCAAAAGTGAGATCGTAACAACGGCGTAAAAGTCATTGACAAACACGAGCACATGAGTTTTCAGTTATCAACAAAAGTGAAATTGTCACACTCGTTAATAAAAGCTAAAAATGTCACACTGCAATGACTTACATCTTCAGTTAATGCTGTTTTGATTCATGTTGCCCAAGTACAGCACGAAAACTAGAATAAAATTAATATGAGCAGAAAAAAGCCGAGAACAACTTGCTGTGCCGTTAAGTTTCACCGTCGCACTGAGTAGTAAAGGCAAATGGCGAAAAACTCGCCCCGAATGTCACCTTCAAAAGAATTAGACATCTGAAAATCCAGGAGCTACCTTGGATGAAGGTGTCACTGGGTGGATGAAGAAGGAAGTTTTCCTTTCTCGACTAACAATCCAACAATGTTGTCTAACAAAAAAGATTCGAGGTTTAGTGTGTGACAGTATCATGTTACTGGGCATGCGCTTTCAAGCACGCACTATATGCAACTACGGCTTTGTTATGTTGGTTCTCGATTTCTTTTAAAATGTTCTGGCCTTTAAACGGAATGTTAATGTAGCAGAAACGTCAAGGACCAACAATGTTTCTCTTTTGTTATCGGCCTAATTTTAATGAAAAATCGAGATCTTTAGAATTTGTTGCCGGAAAATATTCGTCTACAAGACGCACTGCGAATTAGCGATAATTTTCGACAAAAACACTGGCTTTCGTGAAAAAGAAAAAGAAAATGGCACGGTCTGTAACCGAAAAAATACGGACATATACAGCATAGAAACTTTAGTTCATCTCAATATGATCGAATTTGACTGGTCAACAAGACCGGCAAGGCAAACATTTGAACGGTCAAACCCCCAATCAGGCCTGACATTGTCCGTTGACCGGCCGTTATTTCCAGCCCTGCGCTACACTCAGTAACAGCACTATAATTATTTGAATATTGTAAAATTTAGCTACATGTATATGTATGTACACCAAAGCTGCTGGCTAAAAACAATTTAAGGGAGCCCTTTGGGCTCCGAAATGTAAAGTTAAGGAGCCTGGGCTTTCAGGTTGGGAGCCCAGCCAATGACGTCTCCTACCAATACTAAATATTTTGCTGAAATTCAGTGAAAAGGCATTAAAATTCTGTTAGAAAGAAGTATGATCAGCGAATCACATCTAGTAAAGATTATTGATACCCACTGTACATATTTCATAGATTCTGAAAAAAGTGTTTGAAACAAAGTGTACGTGTATCGCAGTTAATCTACCTTTGATCTTTGGGATGAGAATGTTAGGTAAATGGCATGGAAATTGAGGTGATTACTTTTGGAAAATGTTAGGTGCCTGCACCGGCTCCCAGTACAGAAATTATTAGTCGCCCACACTCGTAACTTTAATAGGTGCCCCAGGCTGCCGAGCTCCTTTTAGGCAGCAACCTTGTTTAACACCTACTAATTATAACAACTTGAGCTAAAACTATGGAGGTGGAGGTAATTTTAAATGCACATACCAGAGTTCCCTTTAGTTAAGTTTTTTTTTTCAACTGAGGCCGTATCCCCATAAAATGTTTCATTTCCAATTGCCTGACTGTCTCAACTTTTTCAAAAGCTAAAAAAAAGTTTCTGATCTCATTGCCCAGTCCCTTTCCTCAGGTATTTCCGAGTTTAATGTACTTTGTGCAAATCATAAAGTGATTCTGACATTCGAGTCAGCCTCATAAAGACACACGTAGAGTGATAGTGGCTCACTACAAACTGACAGTCATGGGGAAGATATAATCAAGGCTCAATTAGAATTATTATTTTATTAAGTTGTTAACGTTACATTTCTTGCCCTTCTTTTAACCAACCAACTAACCACTTTCACAAGAAAGAGGGTGATGGGAAAATGAAACATTTTACTGGGATGGCCCAACAGGTATGCAAATGTGCCCCACACCAGCTGTAATGATATTTTAAAATAATTATTGTTGATCAGCCTCCTCAAGAGGAACTCCAAGTTGGTGAAGGAGAAGAGGGTGAAGAGGAAGACTTGGTCTTAATGCTACAGAAATTTCCAAGAACTCCACAACCCTGGGAATCATTTGGAAGTGAGGTAGAAGTGGAGGAAGAAAATGTGGTGGAAAACAGACCAAAGGTTAGCTTACTTGTCATGTGATCAAAATCATTAATTTTGTGAATAATGTCGATATAAACTATATAAACTTGCAATGTGTGGTTCCAGAAAATATCCATACCCCTACCACAGAGGGAATTTCACTTAGGACCCCCCTCCTCCCCGGATTTTCCGTTTTTTGAAGTAAACTATAACCCCCCCCCATCCCTCCGGGTTTTCCACAGTTTGTCAAACACCCCCCAACCCCTCTGGAAAATTTCGTTCAAGAAGGGAGAGTGTCAAGAATGAAGCAACTGATCCCACTTTAAATGAAGCTAAGCCGTTCCCATTATCGTACGACGCGTTTATACTGTTTATTTAAAATAATAATGTACATAGTCATAACTTACCAATACCAACTGTTGTTCTCTATGTCAAACAGATATACTAGGTATTTGTAACATTACCGTGACAAAAGCATGTAAAACGTTCGTTTTAATTGAAGAATTCGCTCGAAAAGCCGCATTGTTGCCGATAAACGTTACTTCAACATGAACGTGATCATGAACAAAGAAAATGCACAAACAAAATTAAGGGGCGGCGCTGCACCGGTATCGCAGAGGTCAGGGTTCGAATCCCGGCAAGCCTGATTTTTTCAGGCTTTCTTTTCGCAACTGCATAAGTTGCGTTAATAACTGCGAGTGTTTATTTAGCAGTTAAACTAATTTAATTCCACAATAAAGATCTACAAATTCGGTAAGTAGTAATTTTCGAACTTTATCTGCAGCTTACATCGGAATGAATCGAAGTTAACCCTTTGGAAAGTAATTTATCCGTTCACCCTCTCCTCTGGATTTTCCTGGCCTTTTGACCCCCCCACCCCTCCGGAATTTCCAATTCCCTCCGTGGTGGGGGTATGGATATTTTCTGGAACCACACAATGTGCGAGACTTGGTAAATACATAAACAAGGTTGTTTTGCTTTGTGAACCTGCCCAAGTTGTTTGAATAATTTTCAGACTTTGGCAGATGTTGACGTTTATTACAGACTGTAAGTGTTAATTAATATAAGCCATGCTTACTCTCAATGTAACCCAATAGTTGGGTCGAAATAATAATAATTGTTGAACCTCCCATAAGCGGACACCTTCAGGACCGAGCATAGGTGTCTGCTTATGGGTGGTGTCCACTTACAGGAGACTGAAAGACTTACATCTAATCATCATAGGGGATAGGGTGTGTCAGGCATGCCTCTAAATCATGTGGGTGTGTTCCAACTGAAAGCTCTTGGTGATGTGACTGTCAAAGTCTCTAAAGTGGCCAACAAACTCAGGAAAAGCAATAAAAAAATGAAAAATGGGTCAACTGAGGTGTTGGATACAGTGTGGAACTATCCTGCGAGTTCTTTTTTAATTTTGGCGATGGCGATTGTGGGGCGTGCAAAATACACACACACGTGCACGTGTGTTAGAGACAAAAAATTAAAAGAAGAATGTGAAAACACAAAGATGAAAGTGAATTTCCCTTTCCCCTTATAATATGAATGCTATCCCTGTGAACTCAACTCCTGAATAGTTCAGCCACATGATTCAAATTGAGCGATTTGACATAATTACGTATTAGATTATTAATATTTAATACATTTGTAATTGTAATTAATATTACAAACATTTTTTAATTTAGGTAAAGTTTAGGATCTCTAGAAAAAGGCGTGAGTTTGGAGCTCCTGTTTTGTTCAGTGACCGAAATGTGTCTGATGCAAGAGATGGCTTTGTAGAGTGTCCTTCTTATGAAGATGACAGTTATGGACTCCTGAAGAAAGAGTTGGACAAAGGCATACAGGTCAGCAAAGATTACAACTTGATGTGTTTTCCTGCAGCTGCAGATTGATTGTCACAGTTTGTAGAATACATTCCAGAAATAATTGCACTACTGTTCGTGTATTTTTTAGTAACATGACTTTGTAGTGACCATTGTTGGAGTATGCACTCCCATTGATAACTGGGTATATGCTAGCCATCATAGCAACTGTTTTGGCTTTTGTGCATGTTCTTCAAAAGGCACTTTTTGCCTATTTTTTGTTTGGTTATGCCAAAATTGGGGCAAGGGAAAAAAGAGTAGAAGAAGAGATTACAAGGGCAACAAGGAGGAGGAAGTGCTTGCCTGCAAACCCCAGGATTTTGAAACCGCCCCTTGATCTTTTACGGTTGATTGAGTTCTTAGGGCGTGTTTTTTTATTCACAATTCTGGAATGAGAATTGCCAGAATGCAAAATATGTGCGTTTTTCTATTCCACATTCCTATTCCGGAATGGACAGAATGCCATTCCATCCATTCTGCTCCCAGGGGCAGAATGAACAGAATGCTGCGAATGAAAATCCAAGATGGCGGACGGCGAGATAAGCGCTGCGGATTCAAATACGTCTCTACCGGAGAAAAAATCAGGTTACACTTTTGGACACAATGAAACATTGCTTCTAATTTCATTGTACCAAAAGTACGAGGTTTTTTTCAGTGATGTTTCGTACAAGAAAAAGGCAGGACCAGGACCGCGCATCTCGACGGGCGTTTTTTAATGCAGACAATCCGAATTATTCCTAGCATTCCGTACCAACCATTCTTATTCCAGAATTGTGGATAAAAAAAAACGTGCCCTTAGTGTGACAGCTTGTCAGTAAAATAACCAAGTAAAGGTGTCATATATAATGAAGTTGAAATTTCTCTCCCCACAAAGCAAAACATGCTCCACTTTCTTGTCAAGGTGGCAAGGTGTCGACTGGTCATAACTATAAGTGACAGTATGACAGTACAACTGCAGAATGTGCCTCTGTAATCTGAAGTGGGGGTATGTGCATGTACAGCTATGGTTCAACACTCCTTGTTTTATATGGGATGATTTAAACTTTAATCCACTCGGTATGAACAATTTTGTACAGAATAGGAACTGGATAGAGTAAGAATTTTTGTTGTCTAGTCTGAAAATGATCATGGTCTGGTGAATTTAACCATGTTTATAAACATTCTATCAAACATTCTATCAGTTTGAAGTTTTGAAGTAGAGAAATAGATTAATGGTTGAGGAGGAGGAAGATTGGCATAGGCATGGAGTCTTAACCAGTTGGCTTTGATTCAGGACTTTCTTTTTGTGAAAAATACGCTTAAAAATGCACTGAATGAAGCCTCAATGACTGCCAGTTAGATACATTCAATGAGGATGTATGAATTGTTTTCTTTTCCTGTTTTAGGCCGTTCCACTGTTAACTGATATAGGAAATCAAACAGAATGGTTAGTGGCATTGTATTATATATGCTAGAGGTGACGCTAGTTTAGTGAATGGATTATACTAATATGTAGTGTATGTTCTGAAAGCCATCGTTCAGTTCCTCACCTGCACCTTGCGGGCTCAAAGAGCAGTAACCATGGTCTTCACTACAACCAGATCTTCCCATTTGAGCTCCAGCACTATTGTAATGGTGCTTGACTGTTCTTCACAATGTTATTTTTTGACACCCTGAGTTTTGTTTTCTGGGACACCTAAGTTGGAGAATTGTACTGAATGATATTGTGTGACATTCTCAAAGAGAAGTTAATTAACAATACATGTAAGTTTGTTTCTTCAATTATTCCAGCAATAAGTACATTTCAGGTCAAAAACAAAGCTGGAAACCAATGCTTTTAATATGGGTGGGTGGGTTGGGGGGGGGGGGGAGAAGTGTTAAGAATACATGTAAGTTTTTTTGTCCAATTATTCGGGCAATGAGTATGTTTCAGGCCAAAAACAAAGCTCGAAACCAATGCTATTAGTATTTAATATGGGTGGGTGGTTGGGGGAGGGTGTCCATGCTTATAGTGTAATTAGTTCTGTGTATTAAGTGTTTTGTGTAGGTGTACATCAACACCCCTATTATTATTATTTAACCTACTGCCTCGCATAATGGAGGTTGGGTGCCTGGGATATCCAGGGGCCTCCACTGTGGTCAGCCGGCCCCCAGATGGACTACTCCATTACTGGCAAATCCCCAGACCCCAGCCATGAGCCCCACACGCCCCAGCACCCGTCACACTGACTTAGTCAGTGGAGAGAAAAACAAAAAGAAGTAAATAAAACAAATAGGGAGGGAGGGAGGGCCGGAGGGCCGGAGGGCCGGGGTAGAAAACACAAGCAGAACGCTGCAAAATACCTAGACAAAACATGTGCAAGCAGTCACAGCCCGCCATTGGAGTAAACTACGCAAACTGAGCCTGACAGCACCTGAACAACCGCTGACCACCACCGCTTGATAACCACATGCTCGTTGTAGGTTAACTTGGTTAAATACATTTAACCTCATTATAATTATTATTATTATTATTATTATTATTATTATTACTATTATTATTATTATTATTATTATTATCAACATTATTATTATTATTATTATTAATGGATTTTTAATGATACAACAGTGGTGCTTATGAACGACAAGTACAACTGCAACTCATTTACATATTTGTTACTTGTCACAGAATAATGTCCTCTACCAATACATAATTTACATGTTTTGTACCCCGCAGGAGAAAACCATGTAATGCTGTGACACAGTATGTTCCAAGAACCCTGGAAGAGAAGACCAAAGAAGAGATTAAAAAGTCCACAGCTGACTTGTTCAGTTTTATTGACAAAGTCACCCCAAGGTATGAAGAACCTCTATTCAGTACAGTGTCTTTTTGTGAGAACTTTAAATGTAACATGTATTTGGATGCCACGTATTATCTGGATTTATCCTGATGTGTAGTATTAAATAATTTTGTATGTGCTTTGTATTCTGTCATTTATTAAAAATCGTATTTCTTTGTGGCTAAGAGTAACGGAAAACAAAACACAACACTAGGCCTGTGTTCTCCTTGGTTGAATGCAATTACAATGCATTTATATGTTTATATCATTTTATAAGTGATAGATGCCAGCCCCAAAATATGGAGACTGGTGAACACTAGTAATGGAGAGAGGGGATTAATAATGTGGTTTATGGCACTGGTTTTGTTTTGCAGGTTTGAGCTGGCTTTGCAGCAGAATGAGATCTTAGATGTGTTTTATGATGACTATTTCTCCCTAGCAGATGATGAAACCACTTTTGGTGCAAAATCTGACAACTATCTAAAAGTATGTGCATACATATGACTGACTTCTGTCTCAACTTTTTATAACAAAATTGCCATGATTTTATTAATTTGACTCACTGATAAGTTGCACTTGGGCATTGCTCTGATTCTGTGTACATAGATGACTCTGGTCACATACAGTAGGGTCTATTAAAAACATTGGTCTTCAGGATGTGGTCTTCAGGCATTAGTGGTCAGTGTTTCTTAAATTGCTGTCATGCCCAGTATGTGAACTTTTACTGCAAATAGCAGGCTGTGAGCTTCTTGCTTTTTCAAGGTATTTATTAGGTGTTTTGCAGGTTTCTTCAGTCTACACAATTGATATCTCTTCCTCTCTGTATCTTTACTGATGGAGTCAGTGTAATGGGTGCTTTCAGGGTATGTGGGGTTCATGGCTGGCTTGTGGGGATTTGCCAGCAATAGAGTAGTCCATCCACAGTGCAAGCCCCTGTATATCCTGGACATCCATGCCAGGCAGTTGATTAAGGCTCTGTTGGAGGAAAGGCTCTTGAGAGAATAAAAAATGTTCTGTCTAATAGCCAAAACACTGAGAGAGTGGCCAGAAATTCATCTTTGAATTACATGATTCCATAGAGATGGTTTTTTGTCCATCCATCAAATAATGTGTTGTTCCAGAAAATATCCATACTCCCCCCACAGAGGATTTTTTGGTTTGAACTCACCCCCACCCCTCTGGAAATTCCAGTTTAGGCTCATACTTTCCTTTCAAAATTTTGGCCTTTAAGACCCTTGCTTCTCCTCGGAATTTCCAATGGACCCTCTGTGGTAGGGGTATGGATATTTTTCTGGAACTACACAATATTATTTCTGCTAAGGGTTGGAGAATGAAACCTTGGAGAAAAGGAAGGTATTTAATAGTTGTTGTTGATGTTTTTGTCATTGGCAGGAGTACCAGTCATTTACTGATCTGCAATACAGTAAAGAGAAAACCATCACAGACATTCAATGGCATCCCACAATCAAAGGTAAGAATTTCTAACATAAGACAGCTGTAATGTGCAGGTTACTCATATATTATCAAATCACCTGTCAGCTGCAGTTCATGTCAGTTTAAAAGTCTGTTTTTGTGTATTCTTTATGTCAAGCTTCCTGATAATTCCTGAGTTCAGGTAACTGTTTCAGACTTACAGAAAAAAGACACTGTATTTACAATAAAAATACTCCATTATCAGAATTTCTGTAAATACCAAATTTTATCCATAATTGTCTTGTTGAAGTTACTAAATTTAAAATATTACTATTTGTTTAAAAGTGAAATTATAATTACATGTATTGTTAAAGTGGTTAAAAAATGGTCTGAATTGCTAAAATAGGTATAGCTGCTGTAGTGTAAATTGTCTGGTGGAGAACTGTTACATTATGCTGTTGTGTTACCCTTTAAGCCCTAACAGTGATGAAATGAAATTTCTCCTTGAAATTTCCCTTTGCATTATCAGTACTTGTTCAAACATCCTGAAAGTGATGAGAATAAAAGAAGTGATCACCAAGGATAAGATGTCTTGATATTTAGACAAATTCTCGGTACTAGTTCTATAAGAAATGTATGGAAAACAGTAAGGAGAATATGCATTTTTATATCAGGGCTTACAGGATTAAGATAGTCGAATTAACTGGTCGGTATTTCAGCAGTTCATAACCTCCTTGCCTTCAACAGGAATCATTGCAGTTTCATGTGGTGAAGGTCTTTCTTTTGATGACAGAGTGGATCAGTTCTCTCGCATTCTTATGACATCATCACTGGTTCTTATCTGGAGTTTCTCTGATCCAATTCATCCTCTGGTATGTTCATTTTGTTTCAGCATGATTGTCACATAAGTACAGCGATATGAGTGAAACAATTATCCATGTCTCCACTGGTTGCTTTTATGTGACCTATGTGTAAGTTTAATGACTGTGCAGGAGAAGCTGATCTTAGCAAGGGCTATTCAAATGCAAAAAGAAAATTGTCAGTATTCACATTTTTTTCAGAGATAGTTAAGCAACCATAATTCTTAAAGGCCTTAGAAATAAATAGCATTGTTTTGCATTTTCTTTCTAAAATAAAGGTCAATAATAATTATTATCTTTGAAAACTGCGTGGTTAACCCCAGTGTTCTTTTAATTTGCTCTTTTTTCTTGGACCAGCCTGAGAAGGGCAGAGCATTTGTGTAGTAATAAAAGACTATAAAAGGAAGCCCTGTCCTTAAGATATGTTGCAAAAAAATGAAAAAAGCTGTATTGAGTGTTTCCATTAGCTGTTTGAGTTCTTCCAAACTACACATGAATTGCATTCCCATTTCCAATGTGATATGGTGTACATACATGTACATGTGAGTTAAATTAATAAATTTTCATGTTAACAGAACATGTGCAGTTATGTTTGGTTCTTCAACTCTTACTGAGGTACATGCATCAGTATGTGAAAATGAAGAGTTTTTTGTACAAATAATACTAATTGAGTCATTGTCAGATGCAGTTTTCTTTGAGTGAGTAGTCAGTGCAATGCAGCCAAGTCAACTGACTAGCTAATAATAGAAAATGGCTCTGTGGAAAAGCAATTAAGTACTCTAATTGTTTTTGTTGACAACTAAATGATTGCTTCCCAAGGATGTAGTATGCTGATGCTCATTTTCTATCAGAGAATAGTCAATGGCAGTAAATATTTAGCCAAATAGATTTGTAAAAAAATTGTAACAGTTTTATACAGCCACCCTGGTGACTGTCTAAAACTGTTGTTTACAACCATATTGTACCTTGTTTTCCTTGGGTTATACGCTTTGTGCAGAAAGGCCCAACTAGCCAACCAAATTGTTATCAAACTATCCAAAGAAAACAAGGTAGGATAAAAGTTTTCAGGATCAGGCTTAAGCATGAATTTTGCTCTTTAATTATCAGGTTCTGCTTGAAGCTCCTGATGATATCTTCTCCTTCAAGTTTAATCCATCTGATCCAAATATCATTGCTGGAGGATGTATAAACGGACAGGTAACCTTTTTTCTTTAGTTTATTATTCCCAAAATGGCCATCAACTGCAGTGTGCTGCCCTCGTGTCTGCTCACCTCCTTGTGTCCCAAGATTGCCTCCTGGCTTGTAAACGATTGCTTCCCATGTGTTGTTGGTTTTTGTCTTGCTCTGAGACAGTGTTATTTTAGCTAATCGACATATTTCTTTGAGCTCAAGCCTGACGATTTCCTTTCAACAACAATTAGCACCAATAATTTACACCAACAATTTACACCAATGATCTGCCAAATTCAGTCTCCTCTGACACTGTTTTTACGTACGTGGATGACACCACCGTTTATTGCATTGGGGACACTGTCGACAGCGCTGTTACTTCACTAAACAGAGCTTTATCTGAACTGAACAGGTGGTGCCAAGAAAACTCTCTAACTCCCCACTCAGCAAAGTGTGAAGCAATGTTATTGATGAGAAAACCGTACCTCAGGCCACTAAATTCAGTGATTATTGGTGAGGATCGGATTGAGTGGGTCAAACACACTCGCTTTTTAGGCATCACCATTGATGACAGGTTTTCCTGGTCAAACACCTTACAGATGTAAAAAAGAGTTTTGTTAACAAACTGAACCTCTTAAAAAGAAGTTCGTTCCTAAGCAGGGATGCCCTATTGGATTTGTATTTTCAGGTTATCCTACCTTCAGTTCTATATGGCCTTGTCATGTGGGGTGGATGCATTAATATGGAGCAGCTTAACTATTTAGAAAAGCTTCATCGTAGGGCAGCCAGAATTATTTACAACTTGCCCCGCGATATGCCAGCTGCTGACGTCTACCGGCATTCTAAATGGAAATTACATTAAGCTACTTGTACAAACTCCGGTTAATCAAGCTATTTTACAAAGTATTCATCTGTGAAGCACCTGCTGCTTTATCTTACTTGGTGAACAAACCTTGTGTGGCTTACGATTTCAGAAGAAGCAACAAAATTACTGTCCCACGTTTTAACTCATACTTTTTAAAAAAACTCAGTTAGCCATAGAGGTGCCATTTTATGGAATGCTGTTTCAACATATTTTATGGGCTCCCAATTTACGGCTTTTCACCGTAATGCAAAGAAGGATAAATACGTTAAGGAACTTGATTTTAGTGCACAGTCAGTTCAGTCGCTTCCCAGACAATACCATGATTTTAAGTGCTATTAGCCATTTATTCATTGTGCTCAATTTCTTATCGAAAAATATTCTTAGTAGAAGTATCGTAGTTAAATACTATACCTAATTAATTACACAACCCCACATACTATTTTAAATGAAGTGTTTAAATAAAGGATGTGATGATGATGATGATGTCAAATGTCAAATGGCCTCCCAATAAAACACATTTAACATAGCAATGATATGCTGTGCAACATTTGAAAGACTGAATAGATTATTATATTCAGCTTCATAGTTGTTAATTTTTCATTGTGCAGATTGTGTTGTGGGACATAACAAATCACAGTGACAGACTGCGTAGTCATAGGCAATCCCATGGACAAAGCAAGAAAAACTCGATGAACACCTTGGTAAGTGTTCCTTAATTAACATCCCTGAGCAGTTGAAGGGATGCCACTTATCACGGTATAAATTAAAGCTATTTGCTGATTAATAGCATCCTTCTTAAAATTTGTACAGCTGTAGGAGGCAGGATGAAAGAAGTGTTAGGCACTAAGATCTAGGTTTCCTTGCTGGCTAAAGGAAGGTCAGATGGAAGCAATGTGAAGAAAAACAATCTCCTTTAGGTGGCAAAATCACGTGCTGTCAGCACATTGTTTAGTACAGCTGTTCAAGACTTCAGTTTCAGAGATTTTTGTTTTAAGGACCAAAATTTCTCAAGGTTAATGTTTAGCAGAATAACCTGGTTTTTAGTACTCTGCCTCTCATACTAGACTGAATACGTGGAGCTGTGGAAATCACCAACTAGCAATTTTGGTGATCAATTGCAAGACACATAGGCCCAAGGCTTTGAATTTTAAGATTCAAAGATAAATTGGAATGTTATAATTGTCCTTGAATTTACATGTATGAGAGTCACTACAAATTTTTAAGTGATTTAAAACGTGTTCTGGGGTTGCACTGCAGTTCCTTTATCAATGCTAGTATGTACACTTTAGTACTTTTTAAATGAAACTCTGTTGACAGTCATAAAATCAATGTTTCTTTTATAGCCTGGATTTGAAGATGAATCAAGCTTTGACCGCTCACCCATTTTCCGATACTGTGCAGTGTCATCCATTGAACACAGTCACAAAACAGTTGTCACTGACATCCAGTGGGTTCCTGATCACATGGAGGTAATGCACTACTAAAATGAACCCCCTGCTATTCCTAAAGCTGAGTTCTTGTATTATTCATGTCTCAAGTCTGAATCCCAGAATCAATCTATTGGATTACAGTGTCATTCAGTAGTGCAGTAGTGCATTTGAGCTTTAAGAGAAATAGACAAACATTTCAAAAGACAGACTAATGGGTAACACTTGCAATCTTACAGTCAAACCAGATGTTCTGTTCCGGGCAACTTTGCAAACTTCCACCGCAATATTGGTATTTTGATTGAGCAATTTGCAACCGCTGTGAGCAACTTGCTTGCTTCAGTTCGCAAATTTGTTTACATAGATTCCTCTGCAGATTGCTCTTGAAATCAGAAAACTGAGCTTGTACTACCAAAAACATAACGACTGCTGCACAGCTAGGAACTAGCGAGGTTAGTTGCTGCGATAATGCAGATGTAAGAGTAATTTTGTGAACTGAATGACAGGAATGAAGTTTTGAAGTTGGTCGCCTCAGTGGTAAGTTTATTTGTGTAGATTTCTATTCAAATTCCTCTTTAACGTTTGTAAAATTAGAAATGTTGCTCGGAATATCATAAAGATAATTTTTCGTGATAGATAAACTGAGTTATTTTTGTGGAGAATATGTTGTGTTTTTAATTTGCTGTTTTGTTTATTAAGTATTGTCATTGTTGTTTTAAATAAATTTGCCTCTCATTGTCATTCGCATGACAGAACTCTAATTTCACCAACTGGGTAATATTTCCAAGTTAAAGTTTACATTTAAAAAGGAGTTTGCCGAGGAAACTAGCGAGAAAATTTTCACGTGACACAACACAAATTTACAACTGAAGCGAGCAAGTTGTTCGCGGTGGTTGCAATTATTGCTCCAAGCAAGTTGTCAATCAAAACACCAATGTTGCGGCGGAAGTTTCTAAAGTTGCCCATTAAACTCTAAGCCAATTGAAGTATGGAGGGTAGGTGCCATATAGGTAGCAAGCGAGGAGGGCAGCAATCTCCTCAGCAGTTAAGAGGTCTCCATGGCAACCTGGCCACAGACCACCTCTGGGCACCCGTCAACACAACACTAAATGTGCAGTGGAAGTTATACTTACCTATGATACTTACTTGGAATGGGGGGGGGGGCAGGGAAAGGAAAATGTGCTAGCGAAGCAAACCTCAGCAAAGCAGAAAGCACATGTAAGCGCCCCTGGAACCCCCCACATATTGGTGAAACCGCCGACCAGCATTGGCTAGATTTTAGCTTTGCCTAAATTCCATTCAGCCACCTCAAAAGAACATCCGGTTTGACTGTAAGGTTGTAAAACTTTATTGTACTCTTGCATGTTTTATCAAACTATCATAGACTTCCTCAGGGAGTTATGTATTATAGACATGTGTCGCCTGTATTTGCATGTATTTGCCATAATTAACAGGTGATGGGTGCCCATATGTGAAACTACCTGAAGTCTTTGATAGTTTGACAAAAGGCATCAGAGAACCAGACACAAGAAGTTTTGCGACTTGAAACATTGTTTCTACACAATAGGTATGCTATCCTATTGACTATCATTCATCTGATTACCTTGCTAGAACACATTTATAGTGAAATTTCCAAGAGATCTTCAATTCTTTGGCCAAGATTAGCTTCGTGTTTGGTTCGTGTTAGGTTCATGTTTTGTTCGTGTGTCTGTATAAAAAATGCTATGCTGTGTATAAGGAGTTGTTGATTTACTCTGCAGATTGGTCGTATGGGAGTTGTAGTGGAAAACAGAGCACAACAGTGTAATCAGTTAATATCATGTGCTGCTGATGGGTAGGTGACAAATCACACTACTATGATTTGGTTGCCGTAAGCCTTTGCACCCATTTTCTCCAGAACACTGCTCTGAAGCATATTTAAAGATTACCTATAAACAGAACATAATTTATTTTGGTAAAATATCAACCTCCACTTATGCTGAAATTTATTGCGAGTTTATTTTAAAACCTATGTTGCTTGCTGCTCTGCCATACCTTTCAACGTGCCACTCCATGCAATTCCATTCCATGTTACCACTCCATGGCACTTCTGAATTTCACTCCATGCCACCTCACATCCTGCAACACCATGCCCATCCAGACAATGCCCCTCCACAAATCTCTCCTCCGCAGAGGCCTCCTACAGTCGTGCCTTGAATGCATGAGCCTCCACAACGCACCACACAGTTCCATGCTAAACCTATGTCCACTCGTGGACATAGGTTTATTTGGAGCAACAGGACTTCTTATGCGTTTCAAGTAGGACAAATTTTGTTGATTATTGTGAAAATGTTCATTAGTGAAGACTGAATACACAGAAGAGTTTACTAAAGTGTAGTCTCGTGTTCATACCATACCATGCCACTCCGTGCCATGCCATGCATGACATACCACACCATGTGAATCCATTCTTTGCTACTCCGCACCATGCAACTTCACACCTTGGCACTACATGCCATGCCACACCTTGTCATTGCATACCATTTCATTCCATACCACTCCATTCCAATCAATGCTGTGCCACTCCATGCCATACCACACCATGCCGCTGCAGAGCATGCCACTCCATGACATGCTATTTCACGCCAGGTCACCCCAGGCCATGTCACTCTGTGCTATGCCTTGCCGTTCCACACCATGCCACACAACACTACTCCACATCGTGTCAAATCGCATCATACCAGGCCAAAAGTTATTCTTTAATTTTGTTTAAGTTAATAAGAAGCTAGGTGTTTTGACCTGCCTTTAGCCTGACAAAACACCCAACGTTTCTCGTGAAACGTCGGCAGTTTTCTCAGGCTACCCTGCCTTCTGAGGTGCTATGTTAGTTTGCATACAGACTGACTCTTGATGTTTTGTATTCAGGAGTGTCCTTGTTTGGGACACACGTCCCAGCAAATCTGCAGCACCTGCCCAAGCTGCTGGCCATAATCCTGTTGGGATCCTTCCTACCTTCAAGCACTTGGACTTAACATGGAAACCTGTTCTCAGGGTAAAGCCACCGAAATCTGTGTTCACTCCTTGTTCTAGCTCTAGAGGCTTAAAAATTAAACCTGGAGTGTCGTAGTAGGGTGTATATTTCATGAATAGCCTGCGTGGCAACCGTTTCCGTAAGCTTTTCTACACGTTTGAAGCATTTTTCGCGTTTTGGTAGTGCGAAAAATTTGCGAAAACTGTAGGAAAAAAAATAAACAATTTATATGTTCTTTGGGAGACGGGTTATGAAAATTGGGGAACCTGTCAAATTCTAATTTCCGTGTTGTGCGAAATAATCCAATCAAAAAGTACGAGTACTGGACGGCGTTACATTTTGAATATTTCATTCTTCATTTGAAAAGCGGAACATTGGAACGAGTAATGAAACCAATATTGCAATAATTACTTTCACCATTTGTTCTTCAAGGGAACGCTTTTCCTGTTATCAAAGATTGTAAACTTCAGTGTGCTACGATGAACACATGGGTTAGCATCAGATTGTTTCGGGAAAGAATTATCCACTTTTACATGAACGTGAAGGTGAACTTAGCCTTAAAAGACTAAATTGTCCCAAGGAGACTTATAATATCTTAAGAAGACTAAATTATCCCAAGATGACTTTTGAAAACAAAAGCACTGAGAGCAACGTCGACTCTGTACACTCCTTATGTAAGTGTTATTTCTGCTTCAGGTTACTGTGTCACACTTGTCTGGTGGTGGTGAGTTTGGACCTAGTGTGTTCAGCATCTCTGAGCGACAAGGAACAAGAATGCCTGGTGGTTAGTAACTTTACACTAAACTGCATGGTGTGGTTCCAGAAAATATCTCTACCCCACCACAGAGGGTCACTGGAAATTCAGAGGGGGTCAGGGGGGTCTTAAAGGCCAAAATTTGTAAAGGAAAGTATGAGCCTAAAGTGTTCCAGAGGGGTGGGGGGTTCAAACCCAAAAAATTCCTCCTTTCTGGAATAACACATTATACAGGGACACTTGACGGTATCTCACTTATGAGGTGATGTGGCATCTCTCATAAGTTTTGAAGCGATGGTTGTGGGGATATAGCGCAAGCAACAGAAACAGTAGATTAGTGCTACACACAGAGGGAAGCAGAAAACCGAGCCACTTAGTTGTTCCGTTCCCCTCACTTCAGTTTTGCCGTCAGTGAGCAAAGACTTGTGTATACAGCTCACTAGTTCTAGATCTGACAAGGTGGTTGACTAGCGCCCAGTCCTACTAAATGCAGTGAACACTAACATCACATCAAATCTTAACCAAGGTCTAAGGTTACCATTTTGAGTGTGTTTTTCCACTAAATTAAAGGTTTCGTTCAAGATTAGTCACATTAAAGTATTGGGAACTCATAGAGAGGTTGAATTCTGGAATTAAAATTAACGGTAACACCAGTGAAGGTGAAAATATTATTGAACATCCTCACTGATAAGTTAAGAAAGTGAGTTCAAAACCTTAATCCTAATGATGGTGATCCCCCACCTACCCCTCCCCTAACCCAACATTGTTTGACTTGTTATCACTTAGAGCAAAATATTGGGTTGGGGGAGGGGTAGGTGGCGGTCTCCCCCAGAAACATGGAAGGATTAACTTGGTTGATCCGTTCTTCGCTACACATGTATTTGCACATAACAGTGTAATATGATTATTAGCTGTGATGAACTGTCACCATCACGCACCATTTTCTGGCGATTGGTTAATAGCCATAGCAGCTTAGGTGAATAAAGAGCTTTAAAAAATGTCTGTTGTTTTATGCGGCTTTGGCTTGTTCAGTCCGCTGGGATGGACACCAGACATAACCTTTCATATTTTCACAGCAAAACCAACTGAAGAGAAAGAATTGAGTGGCATATCCAATATGTCGTCCAGTGTATCAAAAGGACGGGACCAAGGCAAGACATTGGAGAATGTCAGCTCCAAGTTTTTCGTTGGCACTGAGGTGAGCTGTGCTTGAAACATCTGACTGACAGACAGTCCTTTTTCTGTGACATAAATTCTCAGGCAGCAAATTACCTGTTGTTTGTTGTTGACCGTAGCCTGCTTTAGGCTTTCATACTTTGAGGTGCAAAGGAGTAGGGAAAGGCTGTGTCCAAACCATGGCTGTGTTCCTCTTTATTACATACCTTCTCCCTTTTTTCTGCTAACGTATTCCTTGTGTACATGGCCATTCTTTGCTCGCCAAAGTTTGAATGCCTGGAACAGACTGTGCAAGCTGTCAACAAATGGATGAGAACTCATCGTAGTGTTAGGATCACTAATGTTTGGTGAGAATTTCCTTTCAGACGAAACTATACAGTTTAGTTGTTGTAAAATATGGAACGAAAAATGCTTGTGCCATTAGAGATTTTCTATTTTGGTAACACGGATAGGACTGGTTTCAGTATTGAACTGAAAGCTGCACAATCAAAAACAACAACAATAATAACAACAGCAGCCTTTATTGTAACTATTCCACTCATAGAAAATTTTACTATCGCTACTGGCAAAGGCTATTCGAGGCAGAAGGTGAAGTAGAAAGATATCCATACAACCAGTTCTACAAACAACACATCCATACAACCCGTTCCACATATCCTGAGCATAAAATCAGAATGGTTTGATCCTAGTAGTTACAATTACGGTAATTGTAGGATTCGCCGTTTGTAAACTGACTCCAGCTCTGTTGTAAGTGTTATCCAGTCTGTAGTGCACAGATGGCAACAAAAAGGCAGTCGAATCGTTTCTTGAGGAAGTCTAGGGAAGAAAATCACGTTACCCTTGAAGATTTTTTTGTTCGATTTATGATATAAAGCATATGTGGCATTCTTTCGTCGGGCGACATTTTCCTGCCATAAATATTATTTCCCATGAGCCGTGAGCAAAATAACGGTCCAATTGCCTTTTTTCGAAAAGGCCCTTTGGAATGAACGCTACAAATTTTAATCGCTACATCAGATGCTGAAGAAATTCTTGCAATGAGCCTATCAAAAAATGGTCTCGATTGACTTAAAAAGTTTCATTACATTACAAATGTACATCTCAAACATTGTCGATCCAAAGCTTTAACAGTGCAATAACTTTTACGTGTTGTGCAGGTAAGCATATAAGGTTAAGTTTGAAAGATGCACAGATATGTGATGTAATCCCCATCTCCACTTTAGTTCACAAAGCATGCTAGTATGTAGTGAGCTTACGTTGTTGTTTTGATTTTAGGAGGGTGACCTTGTCTACATGGACTGGAAACCTGAAAAAGATACCGACAGCGGGAAAATAGTCAGTAAGTGTAACATGAGATAAAATGGTTTGTCGTTTGTGTCATTTCGATTGTTTACTTTTTTCAAGAAATATCCAGAAACTTAGGTTAGACCTAAACTTTTGACCACAAAAAGACATATTTAAGAGGTACTCCTCTTTTCCAGTTCGGAAGGGAACGTTGGAAAATTGCGCTCAAGGCACTTGTTTCTCAAAGCTTCCGTTAACTCACCAGGCCTATTGTATGCGGACAATATTCTTTAACAGACTCATTAAAATCGAAAACTTTTAAAATCTTTATATTTTTATGAAGCACATTAAAGAGTTTGCAGTGATTATTACCACCTATCCATAAAAAAATACGGATTCGAAAAACATGCTTACCGTGCTCTGGAAAACATCGGACGTTTCGAGAAACGGGCCGGTATTGGTTTTGCTGTTTTCTTCAAATGGGAAAGAATATGTCTTTTTCCAATAGCATTTCGGAAAACTGGGTATGAAGTGTTTGTTATCATCAAAAATGCGCCATTAGATGGCTTATTTGTTTGATCCTCAAATTAAATTGTCGGCTTTCTCTAGCGTGTTTTTTAAATACTGTTTTATTTGTGTTACGTTTTTTTTTTCAGCCCCCCGGCCTGAGCAGGTGTGGGCAGCACATGATGGCCCCATCACCACCCTACAGAGGTCGCCTTTCTTCAGAGACATCATCCTCACTGTTGGTGGATGGACATTCGCAATTTGGAAGGAAGGAGTAGCGGTACAGTGTCCTTCATAAATTTGAGACTCTAGAAAAGCTAGGTTCATGTTATCACAACCTTAGCTAACTCTGAATAGAGTGAGAAGGCTGGTGTATGGTTAGTATACTCCATGCAAACATTTAGAATTTTCATGTGACTTGTTTACGACACGTATGCAAAAACTTCCTATGTGATTTTTCAGGGTAAGTTTATTTGGGTGGTTTACTGGACGTGCTGCAGTTACATTAACCCAAACAACGAAATATTTCGAAGAGAATGTTCTTTTATTTTTCTGTGCAAAGGACACGGTTTTTGATGAAAAATGCCAACAGTCAATTGGACGTTATCGGCCCGTGCCCTTCCGTTGTTTCCTTGTGAATCAAACTACATGTACCTCAAGTAAATGAGAACCAAGTCATTTCGTAATGGGGTTAGTTTCTATAGGAAATATGGTACAGCGTCAATGGGGTGTGACGCACTTCTTTTTAATATGAACAGCATTGATATAGGATACATTCAAAAGCTAATGTTTGGAGCTTTAGCCTTTGGTCAGAGGAACAGTACTTTGAAAAGCATGTCACGTGTGACAAGTTGTAATCATGTCTAAATCGGCCATAAAAGTAGTAAGTTTTTTGCCCATTATAAGCTTTGTCAGCACCCTTGTATAAGCCCACTCGGGGCTCGTAATTGCCGTTTTCATTTACTCTGTTTTGGTGTTTGTAGAGTGGACCTCTTCTTCAGTCAGCAAGCCATTTGATGAGGCTTACAAGAGGACACTGGAGTCCATCCCGCCCAGGTATAAACACTGACTCTGAGGCAGAATACACACATTTTAACTATCGTGCTCTTAAACTAGCAGCAATTATAGGCTCTTTTGGTATTTGATGAGATGATGATAAAGGCGTTTAAGAAAAGCAGCGTAGGACTGCAGTGAAATGATGACAATCGCAAAACAAGAATACTGAAGTCTTATTAAGAAAGAAAATGCTTTCCAAGATGAGGCACGGCCAATTGCTGGCTATCATGTTATCTGATTATTTCGGGATTGGAGTACCTAGTAGTAGCTTTGTGCACATCCACCACACACAACGTATTTGTAAAATTTACGTAAGGAATAGCGAATGACAAGTATAGTTGACCCGTTAGATACGCTTGTCTGCAGTAGACCTGGGTGTGTCTATTATCATGTGTTGTAACACTATGAAAGAAGTCGCAGACCCGCTTGGCAAAGCGCCATTTGAACTGACGGTGCCTAAATGAAAACCGCGACACTGTAATGAGGTGCGTTATTCAACAGATGTTCCTTTTCTTCTCAGGAGTATTTTTTATCACCAAGACAGATGGAAGTGTGGATGTGTGGGACCTGCTTGACAGGTTTGGGATTTTTTTTAGAAACGTCATTTTTACCTTTAGAGTTCGTAAAGATCTATTCCTTGTTTAGTAAGAATTTAACTTATCAAAATCCAATCAGGTTATTGCGTTGGAGTATGATATTTACAAATAAGAGATGGAGCTTTCCACTCCAAGTGTTGAATACAATGTGGTGGAATCACGTGATCTTTGCCTTAATGAGTCTGCCCCAGATGTGAGGAAGTTTATATCAGTCCCCTCCCTAAGTTAGGTTGATGAGCCTGTACATAAGCGGCCTCTGCCCCAGATGTCAGGAAGTTTATATCACTCCCCTCCCTAAGTTAGGTTGATGAGCCTGTACATAAACGGCCTCTGCCCCAGATGTCAGGAAGTTTATATCAGGCCCCTTCCTAAGTTAGGTTAATGAGCCTGTACATAAACGGCCTCTCTACCCCTCCCCCCCCCTTCCCCCTCTGGTAAACCATTTGCTGTCCCTGCCAAAACTTGGACCTTTGTGAAGTCGACAAAGTGGGAGAGCTTATTACTTTGGAATTTTTCTGTTAGGTCCCACGAGCCTTCCTTGACTCAGAATGTTACTGCTGCTCCAATCACCACTATTGGGCCTCACCAGGTCTCAAGTAAGTGTGTTATATTATTTATTTAGTTTTAAACACTTGCATCTTTATTTTCAATTATTCTGGAACACTTACAGTACTTTTGATTCACTGAGTGTGATGGTACACCATTGCGGAGTACAGTTTATAAATCAATATTTAATCAATTAGCTGGTGTAGTGTAGGAGTATGAATAGTCAAAAGCTTAGTTTCAGCTGGAAAACAAAAAATGAAAATGAATAGCACTACTGAAAGCACTCGATAGATGGATGGTTTATTGATAATCACTTAGTAACCAGAAGTTGCATTATGCCATTATTTACTACTCGATAGTTTTCGGTTGACTGGTGTCACCTTAGGGTTTATCCACTGACGAACTCAAAGTCACAACCGACATGACATGACTCTAAGTATGACCCGAAAAGTAACGCAGCTTCGGTTAAGAAGCACGAGCAATGTTGTTTGTTTGTTTTTTAGGTAAGCAGCAGCTTTTAGCTGTAGGCGACAGTATGGGAACGTTACATGTAATGGAAGTTCCTTGGAATCTCAGGCATCCGTCAGCGAATGAGGTAAATTCCCTTTCCTTGAGAAAACAAATGCTTACAAAATCTTATCGGTAGCAAGTCTGAAGCAGAGAGTTAGGACAGGGAGACGGCTGTAACTTATACTGAGGTTCAGATAATTTTTAAGGGACCGCTAAGGTATTTCGACCGAAAGGTGCTTTCTCCTGCCGACTATATGAATATCATATATTAATGTTCATTTAAATCACAGCATTAGTAAGTCTGAAGCAAGGGTTAGGACAAGGAGACGCCTGACATCTCATACCGACGTTCAGCCGAACTTAAGAGAAAGAATTTTTCGACTGAAACTTCTTACTCCTTAATAATGTCTACAAAGTGAAGTGGATTAAAATTATCTATAAAGTACTTTTGTCGAAGGAGGCACGCTAGTCGAGTCAAACGTAACCAAGGCAACTAAGAAAATAAACCAATCTTAACTCGAGGCAGAAACGTGCAACCGGTACTGATTTTCGTGTTTGCAATGTTCTCTTTCATCGATGGAGCTTGGTTCCCACTCATGAAACAAGCACAGTGATAAACGCAAGGTCGTTCAACCTGCGTTAAGTCCCAAGGCACATACTTACGCCCAATGCTCTAGTTGTACTTGCAGTGCTTGTTTTGCTTGGACTCCCTCTTGTCACATACTGTAAGCATAAACTCTCTTGAAAGAGCAAGCACAAGAAAACGGAGAAAGTTTCCTTTTCTTGTGTTCGTTTTTGTCTCACGCCGGTTCCCACAGATTTTCGTGTGCTGGGCGCTAACGGCATTGCCACAAGTTGGTTTATACTCCTCATTGAACGCAAAACTAAGTGTAATTTTTAAGTGATTTCCTTAGTGCCTTACTAACATACATGACGTACCTGTAGCGGTTTTGAGTAAGCAAGAGATAACTTTTGTAAACCCTCAACTTTTCTTGCCACATTAGTTTCGCCAAACAACGCGTGGTGTAACAAGCGAAGCACATAAGCGTGCCTTCGTTAAGGTAAAGATTGCAAGAATTAGATGTAATTTCTACTTTTCATTGTGAATCTATGAAGGTACCCCTCCCTCCCCCCCTCCCCTCCCTCCCCTCCCTCCCCTCCCTCCCCCCCTCCTTGTACGATTCGTCTCGCAATCTTGTTATGAGAAGTGTGGCATTGCCTTTCAGTAAACTGGTCGTTCTTTGAAATTTGATAGGGCACTGCAATGGAGAACCTTTTTGAGCGAGAAGTGAAGCGCTTGGCGTTCGTGGAAGAAAGAATGAAAATTCGAGAGCAAGAAAAGAAACAGCTTGACGCCGAGGAAAACAAACGGCAACAGGTAGGCCTTGCATTTTACAAAACGTGGAGTCAAATTTTGCAGTTTATAGGTTTTTTTTTTACCAGAGACGTAAAAACGAAGTCGAGTGGTAAAACCTGATCTCAGCAGTAACATTGAAAACTGCAGCAGTGACAACGACAATCACAACAGCAACAAATGACTACAACAGCAACAACGCTTCATATGAAGAGTGCTCGAGGTTTGATAGGTTGAAAGTGACCCAAGGCTTGTTTTATATAGGTTCAAATGCGAGTTTGCCTCGACAAAAAGGCAGTTGATAAAGCGTGCGAGGATGGACTAGAAATTTGGATTTATCAACTGAGTTGATTAGGTGAACTGGCCACCGTGAAGAAATTGCAAAGGAGACGTTCCGAACTTAGCCCTTTGTCAGAACGAATCAAGGAATTGTGGGTTGTAGGTGGTTTATATAGTGAACAGAGGAACAGCGCTATGGAAACTTGAAAAGCCTGGATAAATTTGTTCAGTGGAAAGGGTTCGTTGATTCCGATTTGAAAGGTGAATATCTTCATTTTACGTCAACAGTTTGCCACGAGCTGGCATGGAGATGACTGAAAGGCGACTGCAATAATAACAATAACGATAAGGGTTCAAGGGTTGTGACAGATTGTTTGTTGCGGCGTTTAACTGATCGTTCCAGCTGCAAAGAAAACCAAGCAAAAAGTTAAGCGTTTACAGAGGCATTCGGTTAGTATGTTCTTGTTTTAATGATACTATCAAACTTTGTAGGAAGGAAAGCGGCCAGAGGAGAGTGATGCTGATTTAGAAGCTCGACAGAGAATGGTTAGTAATATATCTTCTACCTCAACACACCATTAAACCAAACGAAAAACGTAATTATTTCCAGTTACCCAACCGACCCTGGTTGGGGTTTAATCGGGGTAACACGACTCGTGCCATTTGCAGTGTTGGAATTGGGCTCTCCCGAATAAGTCTCTCTTCGATTTTGTTAAGAAGTCACTACGACGTCTCTTTTTCTTTAAAGCGAATCAGCCAAGTATGCAGTTTCTCATGAATAAGTGCAGCTTATTTCGTAGCTCAGGATTTTGCTTTCCTTGGTTATTTTTCCTTTTTCTTACAGCACTATAAAACAGTTTGATATTTATTTGTCCATTATGCACCTATCAATTTAAAGCTGGCGGGGGGGGGGGGTAGGGGTAGGCAGGGCATGGGGTGGGGATTTGACATTTTTCAAGAATTTGCCGTCAAATTCCCTGCCCACGGGCAAACCATTCCAGTCAAATGCACAAAAATTTCCCCACCCCGGGTGGCATATTGCTGTCAATCATTCCCAGGCTGGATGCAAGAAAAACGCAAGGAAAACAGGAAAACTCCATAATTTTCACTTCTCAACCTTACTACGTCTCCAAAGGTACTACTTAATAAAAATTCAATCTGCGTTTAATACACTGTGTATATCGAATTACAAAATCAACAGTCTTTAAGAAACAGTTCGTGTTTTCTGCAAAGGCTGCAGAAAGCATAACATTTGAAAAAAGCAGTCATTGCAGCGACTGGCCCGTACACTGATCATTTGCATTGGCCAAAAAATCAACCTGGTTTCTCTTTATCCCTGTTTACTTCGATACTGCAATGTCTAAAAACGTTCAAATCAACAAAAAAAACTCTAAATTAATCGAAAATATCGAGATAAAACGGTCAAATTCTTTGATTATCTGATTCTCGATATTCGTGGACAGCAATTAAGATTTCAAGGACGTAGAGCGCATGCGTGACGTGGGAAAAGTAATTTCGGTCCCAGTTTCTTTCGTTCAAGTTGACGTTCAAACAGATCCACGTTGGGCGAAGACAAATTCAAATATCCCCTCCCCTGGGAAGGCAAGATCAGTCAATAGACCCACCCCAGGGCCAAAAATAACAATCAAATCCCCACCCCATGCCCTGCCCCCCCCCCCCCCGCCCCCCGCCCTGCCGGCTTTAAATTGATAGGTGCATTAGTATCGAATTCTGGCCTTGGCCGCGTACCTCTTAGATCGAAGAGAAAATAGGCAAGCAAAGCGAACTTAGCGAGGCTTGTATCAACTGTCAAGAGATGCGGAAGGAGACTGTATCTTTGCTACTACCGCAGACAAAAATCATGAGACACCTTGCCGTGTTCTCCCCCTCTTCCCCTTTGCAATGTTGAAAAAACTACAAAATTTGGTTTTAACTGCGAGAAACGGTGGATTTTTTGGCAACATTGAGAGAGGGAAGGGGTAGCCACCTACAAAGCGTTAGGTGTGTCAAGAATTTGTCTGTGGTTGTAGGTTTGTAATCATGGTCGAATCATGACGGCGAATCAAACACCTTCACACGCATTGAAATCGGCTGTTAACTCTTTTCGCTTTTAAGTTGTCATGGTTTAAACATTCTTTTTCTATTGGATTCTGTGCAGGAATATCAAGAATATCTACAGATGGAAAAACAATTACTTGAGGAACTTGGTATCAGAGAGGAATCGGATGATCTACAGGAAGATTAAAATACACTAGCAACATCGCTTTGTTGACGTGTGTAAAAATATTTAACATTGGGTTTTGGAGCCATTTAAAGCTCCATTCATGGCAAAAAGAATTCCTCTTTTGTTGGTGGACAGTTAAATGTGGCCGCGATGAGTCCCTCTGAGCTTGACAAAGTAGACTTTTGTGTTAGCGGAATATTTTTATGTAAATAGTTCTTTGTATGTATGTATATTGTAGCACATTCCATGTCGTAAGGGTCAGTTTGCATTGGTGTGGAATTATTAAACTCGGACCCAACAAGAATAAAACTCGACGAGATTCCAACAAACGAGTGGGAGGGTTGAATTCGTGTGGATTCATGTAAAACTAGGGTAGGTCAAAGTAAGTGATGGGGCATGCGGGTTCAGGGTTGTTCCTAACAACCGGCAGCCGGCAGAATTAACCGGCTACTTGGGTCGTTTGTGCTGGCTACTTTTGTGATATATATTAATTTTTTTTATAGACCAATATTTGTTCCTTTACTGGCGCAGAAATGTGAAAGTGAAACTTGTTTCCCATTGCAGTTTATTGACTTAAAAATAATCTGGGTGGCACAGAGATACACGATTATTAGCTCATTACGTTGAGTTCTGGGAATTACATGCAGAAAACCACTGAAGGCATGAGTTTATACAAATAAAATTGAAAAGTTACGATTACTTTTGGAACTGACATTATTGGACATTTGTGCTCAGAATCAAGGAAATTCCGTTTCTGGGGACTTAAAATGTAAAAATTTCCTTGGGAGGCATGCCCCCAGACCCCAGTAATCATTATCCGGCTACTTAGAAATTTTTGCCTGCTACTTGAAACGTTGTGGACAACCCTGGGGTTGCGTGTTCGAAGAGAGTGAAAGGTGTCATCGCGTTCTGTAATTTACAGGCGCCTGAACTGCTGTCGATTCCTAAGAACAGAGTGCAGAATTGATGGTTGTCTTATTCTGTCAGGACACTCGAAGAGTTTCAAACAGAATAACGCACGCACTCGTGACCTTGCCGAACTAAAGGGCAAAATCATAGAGGTTTTTGTTTGGTTTTTTTGGTCAAAAATGGGAAAATTCTTGACCGCCAAGAGGACGAAAGAACGAGCCGGAATCAGTATTTGCTAATTCGGTAGAAGAAACGAGGGAAGAATCTGAAAACGCCCTTTCGACGTTTTCAAGTTTCAACCCATTTTCACTCTGTCCAACCAAAGACAAAGACACTTATCAAAAAACTGGACCATTGTTTTTAGGCTTTCGTTGATGTAAATGTGTTTTTGGGCCTTTCAAAGTGTTTCTAAAAATTGACGATAGTGTCCTTAAATACTTCATCACTCTTTATCCTAACAACCTCACGAAATCCGCGGTCTTGCAAAATCTCTGTACACGCAAGATTTTGACCGAAAATGGTCGCTGGTTTCCCGAGTGTAAGGATAATCAAGACACGGTCACTCGAAAGTGCAAGAATAATAACTCAGGATTAACCAAGGTTTGTTTCTCTTGTATAAAAGCGTTTATCACTTCACTCTGAAGTTATTCAGTTCGAAACTAGATGATAGAAGAACATTTCATAGACGTTTTCACTGAGAAGTTGAATTCTGCCAACTGTCATGACTAAATGACCTACTTCGCATGTTCTCTTTGAAACCTTAAAAACCTGTTACCGGGTCTTCGCACTGTTCCAGCCCAAACGAAAATTGTCCCCAGCTAAATTTATGAAGACAAATCCATCCGTCTGTAAAGGTAAGGAAAAATCTTAATGATCTAACGTTGAGGTTAACCATCTTCCCTCCGATCAGGCCGAATTTTTGCAGCTAGCAAGCGAATCGAAATTAGAACCTGATCGCGGGTTGTTCAGGGCCAGGTCAAACTTCGAATTGTACATGTGTCAAACCCAATGCAAATGAAGAAATGCTGTTGGTTTTGCTAATTTGCAGTAGGTTCTGCACATGTAAAGTTCGACGTTCGAAGTAGGCCTAACCGTTGGACGTACGAGCACTGCTCATACCCCCACCGTGATACAAAGGGAGCGGGATGGTTGAATGGACCCCTCCCCTCCCCCCTCTTGTTTTTTTTTGTGTGTAACTATTTCCAAAAAAGTTCGTGTTCCACACAACAAGAAACACAACGGTATTAGAAAGCAAATAAGTTTATTTAGAGAGGGCTTTTTAAGAACCAATCCCACCATATGAACTTACAGTTACTAAGATAGTATTTACAATATACAGCAACTCCTCACGAATACGTACTGAATCGAATGGAACTCCTACTCAGTTAAGTAACTTACGACTACATCATTACTTTTTAACCTACACCCCGACTAATAAATAGCAATGACAAAATAACTCCCTTGTGGAACTAAAAACGCTGCTCCAACTGGACGCTCTTGACTCTACATCCTTAAATAACCACGAAGGCTTGGCGCAAGTCAGTAGGTTAGAGACGCACAGCTCTAACGAAATAAATCACTTTTGAAAGTAGGAGTCATCTTTGACCTACATCTCCAAATAAGTACGCAGGCTTAGTGACATTGTTTAGTGCTTGCTAGGCTACTAGTTAGGCTTGGGTTGTAACGAAACAATTCACTTTCGACTTTAAAAATCCAAGTCACACTAGACCCATATCTCCTAGTAAGCACGCTGGCTTAGGTTTACTGGTTGCCGGTAGGGAGTAGGGAATGTATAGCTCTGACAAAACAAATCACTCTTGACTCTGAAACGTTAGGTCGCACTTAACGTACATCCACAGGCAAGGGGGGTACTTTCTAAAGAAACTGTGGTGTTTCGTCGGTGGGGAAGTGAAACACAAAAATTTATATTTACCAACTGAGCTGATTTGGTAAATCGGCCATAGTAGAGAAATTGAAAGCTGACGTTTCGAGCGTTAGACCTTCGTCAGAGAACAAGTAAGCGAGCCGAGCAGTCAGAAGACTGGGGAACTTACTAAGACGAAACAAATCAATTTTGAGTCGGAAAATCCGGTCCACACTTGACCTTGATCTCCAAGTCAGCACGCAGGCTTAGAGTCAGTTAGGCTGGCAAACTCTGGCAGAACAACTCTTTTTTTGACTTACATCCCGACTAAGTTCAACAGACGTAGTGTGAGTTAGGATGGGAAACTTGACAGTTCAGGCGAGTCTAGACCTTAATGGGGACCTTTAGATCGGACTACGAGTACGAGATTGAGTACGCGTGCGACTTCTGAATATCAAACCAGTGAAATTTCCAGAGGTCTCACTTCTTCGTGTTGTTTACCAGTAAAGAAGGAAGCTTTAGGAATAAGACTGGAATGTGACGTGAAAATGTAATGCCTACAAACTGGAACTGAAAAGCCGTACTCGTAGACAATCTCGTCTCGTAGTCAAATCTAAAGTTCCGTAATATAGCTCACTAAGAGAGCAACTAAGGGCCAGTTAGGCTGGAAACGTTACATCCTAACTATCCGGTTCACCATAGATATAGCCCCAGTAAATACGATCGACTGAAGAAACAAATACATATACAATAAGAGACGGACTATGTAAGGGTTAGACAATGAACGCGAGTGTTCTATGGGATATAGTGTCCCGAGCAAAGATAGAATGCCACGAGGCCGCAGGCCGAGTGACATTCTATCTTGCGAGGGACGCTATATCCCATAGGACACGAGCGTTCATTGTCTAACCGTCTTAGAACATGGTCACACCCACGAAGAATTTCGTTTTTGCGTGCAGATTGTATTTTTGCATTTTAATCTTTTAGTTCTCACCTTGAAATCACGTTGCTATTTTGTTTACGATATGTTTGCTATTGTACACACGCCTTTGAGTTGCAATGCTTTACTGAGAGTGCTTCACCGCGCGGTTTATCGCAGTTGATGCGTAAACAGCCATGAGCCAATACACGGACTGAGGAACTCGAGGCAGTGATTGCCCTACAAGATTTACTAGATTTACACTGGTGAAAGCAGTCTTCCACGCACTACGACCACCGGCACCAGCAAGTGGGGAACCCGCAGGGAAAGCCAAGAGACCAAAATCAAGTTCAAGTACAACACTCGTAGTCCGGCAAACGTTGAGAAACAAGTCTGTCTTTCTATTTCAATTAAGGTCTGAACATTTTTTATTTCATGTAAAGCTGTAAAGTAATGGTTTTTCTTTCGATTTGCTTTTTGCTTTGCTATTACAAGATTGCATTTGTTGTTGTTTTTTTGACATCGCCGTTGAAGCTGTTGTTTTTATCGATTTAGTTATAAATATTCACAGAGAATTTGTGCATTCATTAGTAGTTTCTACTTAGTCATTAGTATGCTCTATATAGAGCATACTAATGAGGCATTGTTTTCCTTTGTTTGGAAGCCTCATTAGTATGCTCTATATAGAGCATACTAATGAGGCTTCCAAACAAAGGAAAACAATGCCTCATTAGTATGCTCTATATAGAACCACTAATGAATGCAGAAATTCTCTGTACTTTTACCCCGCAATTTCCCTGTGCTTCAAAGCCCCCGCCACTTTACATAATTTAAGACAGTTTATGGGATATAGAGCATCGAAATGCTGGACACTGATTGGCTGAGTAGGTGTGACCATGTTCTAAAGTTAATTCGCAAACTTGAATCCCCTACTTAAACAGTAGAGTTCTTCTGTCGAGGGCATTATCGTGTGACAGGTTGCCAGAGGAAATTGGATGTTCACAACAAATATTAGCCCGAGAACGTAGTTCGAGGGCTTATATGAAGTTTGAACATCAAATTTCCGAGGGAACCTATCACACACACGGCCTAAGACAGAAGAACTCGATTGTTTTTATTGTACAACGCTAAATTTTGAGCGAAAATTGCCAAAACGGGCACTATGCGCTGATAGGGCTCCCGCTGAGGAGAGACACTATCGCGTCACTTGATCGATTTCGACCAATGGGAGCACACCAAAATTAGCGTTGTACTATGAAAAGTGTTTTAACGGCTTATATGTAAAACCAGCGAAGGCACTGACCTTACAACATAAATGCGGTTACAGTGAAGGCCAGAAAATAGCTGTCAGAAAAAAAAAACGCACTCACAAACAAAACGAAAGACACAAAAGAAATACCTCAGTCATTCTAACTAAAAAATCTTCTGGAAATGGCCTGTTTTGAACAGCTGAGCCCAATGCCTGGTTTTTAAAAACCGCTAACCCGCGTTTTATACATGCCAAATTACAATTTTACGGATACAGTGGACGAACTGCCACTCTGCAAATGTGCAACTCCCATTTATTGTTTCTATTTTTCAACTTCAAAGCAAACCATAGTTTCTGTTTCTTTTGTTAATGAGCGTCTCCATTGCTGATTACAAGTTACAGTTTCAAAGTAGCTAAAGTAGGAGGAAAAAGGTCGAAAGCTGAAAAAGAAAGAGAAAAAAGAGTTTAATGGAATCCTCATCGAACTCAAAATTGCCACAGATTCTCGGTTAGCTCATGGCTGCCTAGTCTCCTACGGGGGGGGGGGGGGGGGGGGGGAGCGTTGCGTGACGCCACCAAAAACGGCTGCGTAGGAGACTAATGGCTGCCTGGAACAATTGGGGAACATAGCTGTACAATGTATCTAATCATGTAAGGCTTGACCGAAAGCCAAATTCTCACGAAGACAGAAAATAAAGAAAATTGTGAATTTGGAGGAAAAATGGCTAGCCGATTGTTGTATTCATAGGGGTTTTTACGGTATTTTGTTTGTCATAGTGCGTCGTGTAGAGTACTATAAGCCAGCCATAAAACTCTTTACCATAGGCCTTTGTCTAACTCAACGTATTTTTTAAAGCCACTGTTGCTTCAAAGGGTATTAAATAAAAATATTGAGCTTAAACACATTGTCTTCGCTTTATTTATAATGGTTCCGGGAGACGGAGTTGTCTTTACTTGTCCACAAAAGTGAAATTTTCATCCCTTCTTCATTTATGCCTGTCGTGTCACTTTGTCAGTATCGGCCGGAATTATTGCGGGAACTCTCGATGAATAAAATTTAACTAAAATGCGCTTTGTAAATTTCGTCAGCAAAATGAGAGTTTTTGTGGCCGGGCTGTCGCCTGTAATACTAAGCTCCACTCAGGATAATTTCAACGTAAACGTTGTTCACTGCCGGTAATTCAGCAAATGGCTGGGTAGCGTGCTAATGTTAATTGCTTGCTGTTACTTCAATGTCTTTCTTTCCTTTGTTAATGGAACAGTTCAAAACGCTCAATTTCCTGGTTATAATTTCATTTACTGATGAATTGCAAAAAAGAAAAAAATGAGACTGACAGTTGAGATCGTCTTGGAAATGAAATGTTTACGCTGGTGAAAGCGAGGTTTATTTGTTCTGTGCTTTTTATAATAACCCTTCTTCTAACCCTTCACGTTATATTGCTTTAATATTGCGTTGTTGAAGAGTCATCCGTTCAATTGATCTGGCCTTCTGTTTATCGCTCGCTAAAACAATCGCGGTAAACAGAATTAAATCAGGTAGTCTTTATTTCACTTATCAGTAGTACATAAATATGCCTACATTTGGCTGTTTTTATTTTCTTAAAATATATTGCTTTGAGAACTTAAGAAATATGAAGCACTTCTACAAGCAAAAAAATAAATTAAAAATATGTAAATAAGAGGAAGAAACTGCTTTGATGCTGCACATCTTAACTTTTCTTTACAAGTCAGCCCATTTGGGGAAAATTTAACAGATTTACCCAATTCTGGAAAGTTAAATGTGTGGCATTCAGTTGAGGGACCGACAGTTCCTGTTTAAGTAGAAACATAAAATTGCTTGTGAGTTTGAAAATACAGTGACTTTACAAATGAGCCGCATTTGACGGAAAACTAATTACAATTTTCCTCATTAAGTCGAGGCAATTTATCCGTGTTAGATTACACGATGAAGGACTGTCGAATTGGAAATCACAAGTTTTGTCATTTCAGTTATGTTTGACGTGTGGTGAAAAGCAACATTTTTCGGATTTCCGCTTTAATTCCCGGCACCTGAAGAATTCCCCAAAAAAGAAAAAAAACCGAAAAATTTAATTCCCTTGTTTTGCCTCAGTTTGTGATTTTTTAATTGCGTATTCTATCCTGGCGAAATTAAATCTGGCGGTGGAAATTGCTTTTTCTCGATTTATGCTTAATCGCTTTTGTCGAATTAAAGAAACACACAAATACAACACAAAACAAGAAAAGCGCAACTTTGTTCCGCTATCTCCAAGTGAGAATACGAAAAGAAGTGGCTGTAGAGATGCCTTTAAATACCATTTTGGATGTAAATCGTTCAACCCAAGTAAATTACAATTACGCTAGTCACATTGTTTGCCTCCGTTCTCTCTAGCTGTGAATACATGACGCTATAATGAAAAATAAACACCGTCACGTCTGAACTCTGCCCACAAAAACGCAGGTGTGTTTAAGTCAACTCTCCATAGCCAGCCATTCTAAGGTTTATGTGCTCAGTCGACAGTGACGCTCCCATTTAAATCATCAACCGGCTTAGTTTGTGCTGCTGTGCTTTGTTTTGAGGCAAAAGAACAACCGTGGAAATCGATTGAGCGTTTGATCACCCTGTTACCGCTTAAATTCGTTGGAGAAGTGCTCATAACCTAAGTTAAGTTTTGCGCACTCGTTTTAACACTGTGTTTATGTTGCGGTTGATGATTGTTCTTTAGCAAGTGGCGGACAAGTCTAAGGAAGTAAACAGCGTTGCTAGGGAAGTTGGTTGCAGGTTTATCAGAGCGGCTACAATGCCTTCTCTAAGCGCCTCAACGGTCACTGAAGAAATGAACGTCGTCAACTGCAGTTTCCAAACTGTCATTCGCTTCCCGCACACCATGTCAGCACGAGTGACGGCAGTTTCTACCTGTATTATCAGCGCACTGGGCTTGATAACTGGAGTCTCGTGCAATACGTTATTTCTCCTGGCCTTCGCACGAACGCGTGAAATCCGTACTTTTGCGAATCTGTTTCTAGTCAGCTTGTCGTGTACGGATTTGCTAGTAGGAGTTGTTGTAGAACCTCTGTACATTACACGCCAATCTCTGGCTCTGTCCGGGGTTGATGACTGTGAAGTGTGGATTGCATATCTTACAATGGCTTTGTTCTGCACGGCTGCATCTTTCCTTAACCTTACTTTGATAAGCTGTGAAAGATATGTTGCCATTTTTTCACCGCTGAACTACATGAGATTGGTAACAAAAAGTCGTGTTTTGAGCATCATAGGCGGTGTGTGGCTCGCTTGGGTGACTCTCACCTGTGTACGCTTCGCTGGAATCCCTAACCGCATCGTGTACTTAATATGCTTCGCAGTTATCGGCTCTTGTTATGCCATTACAGCTTTTGTCTACTTCTTTATATTCCGCGAAGCAAGGAGGCATCATCGGCGAATCGTAACAGAGCAGCAAAACTACGATCCGCTTGCCCCAAGCGTAGCGCGCGAAACTAAACTCGCCAAGACAATGGCGTATATATTTGGGGCGCTGTTAATTTGCTACACGCCAGGAATGGTAATTCTACTCATTCGCACTATCAAAGGCGATTCGCCTGAACTACTGTACAATTTCTACCCCTGGGCGGAAAATCTGATATTTCTTAACAGTTCTTTGAACCCAATGATTTATTGCTGGCGCAATCGCGAGATACGCCGAGCCGTTTTCCGGGTTATTAACTCGGTAACAAGTCTAATATGTCGGAAGAGTGTAGAGTACTCGGTAGATGTGGAATATGTTACAGAAGCGAGGTCGCGGACCCCGAAAAGTGAATATGGAACGTATGTAATGAGAACAGGGGTTCCTGACACCCCTGAAACAATGAAAGAGATAGAGGTGCTATCTATTTGCTCCAAAGAGTAAAGGGGTTGATTATGACGAACATTGTATAAATTACAATTTGCGCGGTTTTAAGAACTGTATTCTTATGACATTGGTAATGAAAGTTCATTGACATTTTAAAACTTCAAGAAAGGCAAGCGATTGAAGAAAGTAAAAGTTGCCTTCGACAAAAACACATTTGAGCGAGCTTCTTTAACAGCGCTTTGGGTGGCGCGGATGTGAAGAATGAAAACGGAATCTTCGCTAAATAAAAACACTGGTTTGAGGTCGTGTCGCCTCATAACTTTTTTAAAACAAGGCCACTCATCTTTTGCTTTTTAAACACCGTGTTTATAAAATGTGGTATTTTTTTTTGCGGATATACCCGTTTTATTTCTTGTGTTACTACTGTTCGGCATTTAACAAGCCATGTCAGTAACCAATAACTGTCGAATTTAATATTGCTATTACTAAAGTTATATACCTGTACGTTAAGACCGAAAGACTCTCTGTGTACGCAGTGCCTGCTGAACACGTTATTAGTTTACCCTAAACACACAAATGTTATGAATTGTGATAATTGGCACGTTTCTTCCTGTTATAGTTAAAAGGAGCGTTGTGTAGTTCTAGGCAAAAATCAGCGATTTTTTCTTTTACTTAAATAAAGCCGAATTACGGAATTCGAATGAACAAAATATAGTCTCTAGTTATCTGATCATATTTTTGTAAGACATATTTGAACTACTATCAGTGTGGTAATTCAAGATATATTTATGTTCTAGCGTGTCTAAATTCCTGGTCGTGATAATTCTGTGTATTCTTATCGCTCGGCGGAATAACAGTCAATTGAACGAGCCTGAAATTTTGCATGAAACAAGTTGATACTTAAATTAAACGTAAGCTTTATTTTTCCATAACGATTGCCAATATTTTACAATTATCTCGACAAATTAGTTTAATCGAGATTTCAGTTGGGCTCTGAAAATACTAAAGCTATCGTACAGTACATCCGTGTGTCTGATGTCAGCAAGAGTTAGCAGGCAGCCTTGAGATCAAAAGCCAAGGATGGTTGATGGTTCACCAAGAGATATCCTCTTGAAACGAGTTCGTAGCGATGGGCGGTGCTTCAAATGTAAACATCAGTAAAATAATAATAATAAAAAAATAAAAGCAAAAATTTGGAATGAAGTGACATGTTCGTTCGTGGCTTAGCTCTGGATCAGTTTGATCGAAGGCTTTTCCGTTTATTCTTCAGTCAAAAATATGCAGCCGCCCAAACAAGCATATTGTTGTACATTAGCACGATGCCTTGTAATGAACGTGACTAAATTATTGCTATTGAAAGGAAAAACACTTACAAAAATTTATCTAAAAACTATCATCACTATAAGCAAAGTGATTTCTAGTTGTCGTAAGACGTTACATATATATAGTTTTTAATTTTCATTTACAGAAATCACTCTTTTGGCTTTGCATGGATGTTTTGTTTAATTTTTCCACGTTCAAGATCTCCCGTTAATATAAGTAGTCATTGCTTCTGTCATTAACAAAATTAATTGCACAAGTGTCAAATCCTTTCAATAGAGTCAACTGTTTAGGTCAACAGCACAATTTGCACTTCACTTACAAGTACATTGTACTTGCATTGTATTTTAATATGATTGATTGCATTTGAACGCCGTGATGGCCGGTTTACAGTTCATAAGTGCAGCCACTATCTCGAACTGAATCTCGTTTCCCTTTGATTTACTTACCATTTTTTTTACTATTGCTTATCTGGAATTCGAACTCGGATTTCTCAAATCGCGTGCTATGTTGAACAAAATGTGTCTTGTCTTGGCCTTAATTAACAGTCCGTATCTCGAGTAATTATGATACTAAAAAAGTCTTTCCAATTTTTAAAATTACAAAAACACTCGATTCTTCAATGACAATGTTCGACCTTGAGGGTGCCCTGTGACGGCCAGTGAGCTATTTGGATCATAAATACACATTGAAGTAATAGTAATATTGATATTCAATATTGTGTAGATAGAAATGTATACAACATACTTTATAACGGGGACATAGCCAGACTTTGATGACGGACGAGGAAAAAATCGCAAAGGCAAGGGAGGGTCTAGTTATGCTGCTAAAGTACTGTTATTGTTTAGTTTATTTTTTACCTTGTCCTTTCTTCTTACTTGTTAAAGAAATAGACATGTATCAGCTTGTATGAACGTTGAACTTTCTTGTAAAATTGTAATCATATATAAAGAAAATTTTTGAGACCAAAATAGCGATCGTGAAAGCCGATTAAGTAAGAGGTCGCAGTTCGGACAGTTCGCAGTTCGTTTTCGTTTAAACATTGCACTTATGTTGCCGTCGCGAATTGTCTTTCAGCACGAGTGGCGGACAATTCCCTTAAAGGAAGTAAACAGCGTCGCTGGGGAAGTTTGGTTAAGTAGTTTTGTCGGAGAAACCTTCACTGAACTCATGAGTGTGATTACTTGCAGTTTCCAAGTCGTAATTCGCTTTCCGCAGACTATGCTAGACCCGGCATGGTAGCCGATTGACGGCAGTTGCTACGTGTATTATCAACTACATTTTAAGTTTTGAAAAAATATAAAAAAATATTAAAAATGCAAATGTTATTAATATTATTAAAAATATTAAAATATTTTTATACTTTTTAGATGCACGTAAGTATTTTGAACGAGCTTTTCATCTCATAGATGTTACGTGGGTAAATAAACGATTGATCGGTTGATTAAACCGGCGAATTTAAAATTCCTGTTCATAAAGTTACGTACCTGTACAAAAAGACCGAAAGATTCTTTGTGTAAGCAGTGCGTGCTGAAAATGTTATTGGTTTGTTTTAAACACACAGATGTTATAAATTGTGGAGAGTTGTTTCCGAGTGTAGTTAAAAATCAGTGGTATATAGGCCTGGGTTTGGGCTGAGCTCTTTTTCAGGGTGATCAAGACTTTAACGTCTATTCTCATTCCAAACTACAATAGCCTGTGACAGGAATATGGTTGAATATTACCACGAGATTTACCGAAGTAAAATGTATTGATATTGAAAGGAACAGCACTAAGAAATTGATCCTTAAATTATCATCCTTATTAGTACGGTTTTGTCCTCGTTGTAAAATCTTAATAATAATGTTTTCTTTTTAATATTATGAAAGAGTCACTCCTTCGGCTTTGCATGGATTTTTTCGGTTTTATTTTTTAGTGTTCGGGTTCACCTGTTAACATATGTTGTCATTAACAAACCTTATTGCACTAGCATCAAATCCTTTCAATAAAATCAACTGTGTTTGGATTGTTCGCCGAAGTTTGCATTTCCCTTTAACGACACATCTTTCAAATAAGATTGATTGGATGGTAATATTCAGTCCACAAAATACTGTTCTTATTTCCTAAAAGATGACGAGTTTTTTTAACGTCATTTTCCTCCAAACGAAGTTTATTTTGTCCAATGCAAATGTACACAAAATATTTTGTTTAAAAACGCTCCGTTATTTTTGGATTAGCTGTCATTTTATTAAGCGGTGAGCTACGAGTTTGGAGAAAGCTTTTTCGCTTCCAGCGCGAGTTGCATGAGACGATTCACTCTTGTTCTCTTGCGAGAAAATTTAGCGAATAAGGGGGAGGAGGGGGTGGGGTTGAGGGGCATTGTGATATAACCACAATATGTATTCCCCTCGCTAAAACTCGTGAGAAAGCCCTATGTTTCACGCCTTTGCTATTTAAGTCTTGTTCTTATAGTATGTTTTGGCGAGTACTAAAGTGTCGAATACACTAGCTTCTCAGTATTACAGCGCACCATGTTAGATGATAAATGGCTCAGTGATTTTTGATATTTCCCATTCACTTTTCCCAGTCAGAAAACGGCGCTAATACTCACGCTTAGTGTTTCACGTCAGGAACACGCCGCTCTCTTATCTTGAAAAAACCCGTGGCTACGTTAAAATGTCAGGCTAGAAATTTCCACCGAAAAGGACGGGCGTTTCCCGCGAATGAAAAGAATGAAAAGTGTTTTGAGACGTAAGAACATGCATTCTTGTTCAAACAATGGTCCTTTCTGTCATTAAAGATGTGTTTATTGTTTATCGTGGTGTAAGATAGGAAAGGGTGTCAGTAAAACGCCGACTCGGGGTCGGGGTCGGGGCCGGGGTCGGGGTCGGGATCGGGGTCGGGGTCGGGGTCGGGGTCGGGGTCGGGGTCGGGGTCGGGGTCGGAGTCGGGGTCGGGGTCGGGGTCGGGGTGTCTTTTTCTTTGCGATTAATTTGGAAATAGATTCCTTTCGGTCGAAAAAGTATCGTTACGGTGTTCGAGGAGTATCACTAAAAAAAAGTCTTTTTTGATTTTTGTCTTGTCTCAATTTCATTTGTTTTGTGCGACTTTTGATTTCTCAAATGAAATTTTGATTTTGTTTGATTTATTTTGTTTCATTTTTGATTCCTCAAAAGAGTTTTTATTTCCAAAATGTGTCCGTTTGATTTCAGGAATGGTTTTTTGATTTCCAAAATTTCCCCGTTTGATTTCATAAATGTTTTTATTTCAAAAAATGTTTTCGTTTGATTTCTCAAACGGTGTAAGACGCAGACTGTGAACTGCAGACTGCGGACCAGGGGTAAAATGCGGACTGAGGGTGAAACGCAGACGGCAGACTAAGGTTAAAATGCAGAATAAAGACTGCAGACTAGGGGTGAAATGCAGAATGAAGACCGCAGACCAGGGGTAAAATGCAGAATAAAATTTACAGACTACAGAGCAGGGGAAAAATGAGAGATAAGACAGCCGGAAATAGGTCTGGTTCTGTATAATAGAAGTTCTAAAAAATCTATGAAAATCTATTTAATATGGTCAAAATGTTTGCCATTTTTTTCGCGTCCTAATAGGAAAGTTTGTTTACTAATTGAGAAGTAGAACTTACAGTTTTTCCACCAAGGATTGTCCGGAATGCGTTGTTCATAAAAGAGTTTTGCTTTAACTTCAAGCCGTAGATTATTCAGAATTTGATCGCACTACGGAAAACAACCTGCTTAATATTAGAAGCGAATAAGCTCGGACTGGAATAAATGTTGAGCTAAATATCTCATTGATCGGAACTTAAAGTGTACCAAAAGATCGCTTTTTTACGAATCTGAACTTTACTCGCGAACTAGCTGAGGTAAAAGTCAAACCCCGCTGGCTACATGTGCTTCAAACTATGGGATTTCCTTTCCGCCATGTTCGTGACTGAGAGGAAAGGAAAACGTGGAAAAGACTTCATGATTGACCACTTGACCATTTTTGCTGGAAAATGAGCCAACCGAAGGAAGCTCAGGTCACATGCACAGCTCCAATTTCTTCACATTTTATTAAAAACGGATTTTCAGTTGTATCCCAACAAATATTTTTTCGACGAAAACGAATCTATTTGCAAATAAATCGCAAAAAATATAATAAACTGAAAAAAAGAAGACACCCCGACCCCGACCCCGAGTCGGCGTTTTCCAAGACCCGATAGGAAAGATGAACGTTTATTCGTTTGTCTCACGATGGAATCGCTTTGAGTTGTTGATCGCGACGTTTCACCTGCAATACTGCTAGTCTTCATCAGGCGATGAGGTCGATTGTTTACGTGTCACTATTTGTAGCACGTTGGTTCGCTGTTATTGGTGCATTTCGATTCTCATTATTATTCCGACTATTAGATTTTGTTCTGTCACAGGTCCGCTTTGTGGTTGATCGGCTGTTGTGCTTTTTGATCGTAGGTATCCAAGCTTCAGGAATTTCGATTCCACTATCTCTATTGATGTACTAGGATGAAGTCTTATACGGATAGCCTCTTTGACCCTACGTGTTTATCAGTGAGGGTCACGATCAATAAACTTAACTTCTTTCCAAATAGGAAGATGCCCCGTTTCGTTAGCGTGTTCCGAAACTGCAGAGGTTTGCGTACGAGTAAGCCGTATATGTCGATCGTGTTCTTTTATCCTTTCTTGCATTGCCTTCCCTGTTTCCCCAATGTATACTTTGCCGCACTCACATGGAATCTTATGGACGACACCGTCTTGTTTAGTTAGTTCAAGGGGGTCTTTTTTCATTTGTACGAAAGCTCACAAAGACAGCAAGACCAACAGCCAACAAAGAGCCTACGCAGAAATTTAAATCTACTGCGGTTCTACCCTACATAAAAGGTGTATCAGAGGTTCTTCGCCGCTGCCTACAACAACAAGGCCTACGCACCGTCTTCAAATCAGACACAACTCTTAGGTCTGACTTAGTGCGACCGAAAGACCCCCTTGAACCAACTGAACTCAACAACTCAAAGCGATTCCATCGTGAGACAAACGAATAAACGTTCATCTTTCCAATGGTCCTTTCTTATTTAATTAAATAAGTTTTTATTCCCTAGATACATAATCAAACTAGCCGATTCCAAAGAGGTAAAATACTTTCCCCTTTCTTTTCTCGTCATAATTAATCGGGGAAGTTGCAATAAATTGCAAGGTCTTGTTAATTGAAACGCCGCCAATGTCGCTAAGAACTTCAAAATCAGGAACGTTTCTACCTTGAAAACCGTTTTCTGGACAACTAAAATTAGAAAAACATATCTGAAGTGTAACCCAAGGCCTTAAGATAATTGATCATGTCTTTGTCAAAGGATTTCGTTTCACGGATGAGCACTTAAATATCACGTGACGGCTCAGGCATCTCACGTGACACAAGCTCTTAACTGATCCTGCTGTAAGACACGTGATCTCCGTACTTAACCTTAGATTGGTCGTCGTCACATCTCTGTTAAGAAACATTAATAAAACAAACAAAACCATAAGCCCTAGATAATGTGATTATACCCGGGTATTATAGTGTTACGCTCTGCACCGTGGCCACTTACAAAAAGTTTTAATCACTTTTTGAAAACTTTTTGACATCTTTCGTAACTTTTTGACGGCTTCACTACAAAGAAAATGTAAGCCTTAGATAATGTTGTTACATGTTGTTACTGAGATAATGTTCTTACATTCCTATACATGTGACACCAGATACTCAACATATTCAAATTGACAGATACTCAACATATTTAAATTGATAATGGAACGTGATTTTATGGTTGTTTTACTAAAAAAAAATACAAAAAAGAGACACTTCAACCACATCTACTAGCACTCCTTTTTCCAGACACCATTTATTCGACCAACTTATCAAAAGTCCGAATTCTTTATCACTTACATTGCACACCATCAATTTCCAGATAATATAAAGAAGTTCAAATATCGCCGACTCCTTTGGTAAAAAAGGGGCTCTCTCAAAGGGCCAGCTGGGCCCTCATAAGCGAATTCCTAGAATAAAAATTCGCAACGGCAAGGACTTTATTTACAAGGTCCCTTTACAAGCATAACCGTCTACGGCCAGCATAGAGCGAGATTGCTTACATTCCAAGACAGAAACAACACCATAAAAAAGACCAAGGGAGAAACAAGAGGAGCAAGTAGTTCCATTTTGGGCACATTAAGGCGCCATTGCTGAGGTCTCTACAAGTCCACTTCATACGAAAATGTACTGTGAAGTTAAAGTAGCAAAATGTACTGTGAAGTTAAAGTAGTTAAAGTAGTAATAAATACTAATAACAATAAACCTTATTTCTTTAGCGCCATTTCCTGTAAACATCAAGTGATAAATAAAGGTAGTGAAGATTCAATCAGTTCGTAAGAAATTTGACAATTGTTGGAAAAAAAGAAGCAAAAATTGTGGAAGAATCCATAAATTATGGCAAAGTTATCAGCCTCGTCTTTGCATTCGGCACCGTGAGATACAGAACCTCGTTTTTCCCCCTCGAGGAGGAAAATCGCTCCATAACTACGGTAGACCACGGACTTGGCATACAAACGTTACATATCAGACTCATAATATGCAACTAACCTAGGATATTACATACAAGACTGAAAAGGTCCAGTCACGTCCGAACCCTGCCCACAAAAACGCAGGTGTGTTTAAGTCAACCCCCCATTGCGAGTTATTCTACGGTTTATTTACTCAGTCGACAGTGACGGCCCTACTAAAATCATCAACCGGCTTAGTTTGCGCTGCTGTGCTTTGGTTTGAGGCAAAAGAACAACCGTGGAAATCAATTGAGCGTTTGACCACCCTGTTGTCGCTTAAATTCGTTGGAGAAGTGCCCATAAGCCAAGTTAAATTTTGTGCCCACGTTTTAACATTGTGTTTGTGTTGCCGTTGACGATTGTTCTTTAGCAAGTGGTGGACAAGTCTAAGGAAGTAAATAGGGTTGCTAGGGAAGTTGGTTGCAGGTTTATCAGAGCGGCTACAATGCCTTCTCTGAGCACCTCCACGGTTACTGAAGAAATGAACGTCGTCAACTGCAGTTTCCAAACTGTTGTTCGCTTCCCGCATAACATGTCAGCACGAGTGACAGCAGTTCCTACCTGTATTATCAGCGCACTGGGCTTGATAACTGGAGTCTCGTGCAATACGTTATTTCTCCTGGCCTTCGCACGAACGCGTGAAATCCGTACTTTTGCGAATCTGTTTCTAGTCAGCTTGTCGTGTACGGATTTGCTAGTAGGAGTTGTTGTAGAACCTCTGTACATTACACGCCAATCTCTGGCTCTGTCCGGGGTTGATGACTGTGAAGTGTGGATTGCATATCGCACAATGGCTTTATTCTGCACGGGTGCATCTTTTCTTAACCTCACTTTGATAAGCTGTGAAAGATACGCTGCCATTTTTTCACCGCTAAACTACATGAGATTGGTAACAAAAAGTCGTGTTTTGAGCATCATAGGCGGTGTGTGGCTGGCTCGGGTGACTCTCACCTGTGTACGCTTCGCTGGGATCCCTAACCGCATCGTGTACTTAATATGCTTCGCAGTAATCGGCTCCTCAGTGTTGTGCTATTACAGCTTTTGTGTATTTCTTTATATTCCGCGAAGAAAGGAGGCATCATCGACGACTCGTGACAGAGCAGCAAAATTACGATTCACTTGCCCCAAGCGTAGCGCGCGAAACTAAACTTGCCAAGACAATGCCGTATATATTCGGAGGGCTGTTAATTTGCTACACCCCAGGAATGGTAATTCTGCTCATTCGCACTATCAAAGGCGATTCGCCTGAACTACTGTACAATTTCTACCCCTGGGCGGATATTTCTTAACAGTTCTTTGAACCCAATGATTTATTGCTGCCGCAATCGCGAGATACGGCGAGCCGTTTTCCGGATTATTAACTCGGTAACAAGTCTAATATGTCGGAAGAGTGTAGAGTACTCGGTAGATGTGGAATATGTTACAGAAGCAAGGTCGCGGACCCCGAAAAGTGAATATGGAACGTATGTAACGAGAACAGGGCTTCCTGACACCCCTGAAACAATGAAAGACATAGAGGTGCTATCTATTTGCTCCAAAGAGTAAAGGGGTTGATTGTGACGAACATTGTATAAATTACAATTTGCGCAGTTTTAAGAACTGTATTCTTATGACATTGGTAATGAAAATTCATTGACATTTTAAAACTTCAAAAAAGGCAAGCGATTGAAGAAAGCAAAAGTTGCCTTCGACAAAAACACATTTGAGCGAGCTTCTTTAACAGCGCTTTGGGTGACGCGGATGTGAAGAATGAAAACGGAATCTTCGGTGAATAAAAACACTGGTTTGAGGTCGTGTCGCCTCATAACTTTTTTAAAACAAGGCCACTTATCTTTTGCTTTTTAAACACCGTGTTTATAAAATGTGGTATTTTTTTTGGCGGATATACCCGTTTTATTTCTTGTGTCACTACTGTTCGGCATTTAACAAGCCATGTCAGTAACCAATAACTGTCGAATTTAATATTGCTATTACTAAAGTTATATACCTGTACGTTAAGACCGAAAGACTCTCTGTGTACGCAGTGCCTGCTGAACACGTTATTAGTTTGTCCTAAACACACAAATGTTATGAATTGTGATAATTGGCACGTTTCTTCCTGTTATAGTTAAAAGGAGCGTTGTGTAGTTCTAGGCAAAAATCAACGATTTTTTTCTTTTACACAAATAAAGCCGAATTACGGAATTCGAATGAACAAAATATAGTCTCTAGTTATCATATTTTTGTAAGACATATTTGAACTACTATCAGTATGGTAATTCAAGATATATTTATGTTCTCGGTCTCTAAGGGTGCGTTTCTTTGGGAAAATCCAAACCCGGATTCTTGTATTCAAAAACGGATTTTGCGTTTCTTTACCTAAATCCGAAAACGGATTAATCACGGATTAGTGATCTCAAGAATCCACACTCCGAGTGGATACATCAGATCAAATCTAAATCCAGATTTTTAGGATTCATGATCCGTGCGTTTCTTTGGGGGACGGATACGAAAATAGTACATCTGTCAAGCGGTCTTCCATGCAAATTTACTGGTCTCGCCATATTTTCTCTCGATCTTGCGTGACAAAACATTCGATCGTGAAAAAGAAAATTCAGGTGATTATTCCGTTCCGTATATTTGAAAAGTTTTCTCCAAAAGTACAGACAGAAGCATTGAGACGTCAGGATAACTTCATTTGTGTGCCATTTCTGTAATTCAGGGACCAGATTTTGCTAACTGTGAACGCAAATAGCGAGTTCACTTGAACTACTGCAGATAACGTCCTTGTTTATAAATTATTCGTATTCCATTCTAGTTGAATTCTTGGGCAGTACGAGAGAAATATCGTTCTGACATATATATTGCGTGCCTTCAGCCTGTCTTGTCATGACAAAATAATCCTTTTTCGGAGTTTGCGTTTCTTTGGTGTCGAAGAATCCATATGATCTGGGATCACAAATCCGTTTTCGGATTTTCCCAAAGAAACGCATCCTAAAAAAATTCCTGGTCGTGATGATTCTGTGTGTTCTTATCGCTCGGCGGAATAACAGTCAATTGAACGAGCCTGAAATTTTGTTTGAAACAAGTTGATACTTAAATTAAGCGTAAGCTTTATTTTTCCATAACGATTGCCAATATTTTACAATTATCTCGACAAATTAGTTAAATCGAGATTTCAGTTGGGCTCTGAAAATACTAAACCTATAGTACAGTACATCCGTGTGTCTGAGTAGCCAAAGGCCAAGGATGCCAAGGATGGTTGATGGTTCACCAAGAGACATCCTCTTGAAACGAGTTCGTAGCGATGGGCGGTGCTTCAAAAGTAAACATCAGTAAAATAATAATAAAAAAAAAATAAAAGCAAAAATTTGGAATGAAGTGACATGTTCGTTCGTGGCTTAGCTCTGGATCAGTTTGATCGAAGGCTTTTCCGTTTATTCTTCAGTCAAAAATATGCAGCCGCCCAAACAAGCATATTGTTGTACATTAGCACGATGCCTCGTAATGAACGTGACTAAATTATTGCTATTGAAAGGAAAAACACTTACAAAAATTTATCTAAAAACTATCATCACTATAAGCAAAGTGATTTCTAGTTGTCGTAAGACGTTACATATATATAGTTTTTAATTTTCATTTACAGAAATCACTCTTTTGGGTTTGCATGGATGTTTTGTTTAATTTTTCCACGTTCAAGATCTCCCGTTAATATAAGTAGTCATTGCTTCTGTCATTAACAAAATTAATTGCACAAGTGTCAAATCCTTTCAATAGAGTCAACTGTTTAGGTCGACAGCACAATTTGCACTTCACTTGCAACTACATTGTACTTGTGTATTTTGATATGATTGATTGCATTTGAACGCCGTGATGGCCGGTTTACAGTTCATAAGTGCAGCCACTATCTCGAATTGAATCTCGTTTCCCTTTGATTTACTTACCATTTTTTTTTTACTATTGCTTGTCTGGAATTCGAACTCGGATTTCTCAAATCCCGTGCTATGTTGAACAAAATGTGTCTTGTCTTGGCCTTAATTAACAGTCCGTATCTCGAGTAATTATGATACTAAAAAAAGTCTTTCCAATTTTTAAAATTACAAAAACACTCGATTCTTAAATGACAATGTTCACCCTTGAGGGTGCCCTGTGACGGCCAGTCAGCTATTTGGATCATAAATATACATTGAAGTAATAGTAATATTGATATTCAATATTGTGTAGATAGAAATGTATACAACATACTTTATAATGGGGACAAAGCCAGACTTTCATGACGGACGAGGAAAAAGTCGCAAAGGCAAGGGAGGGTTTAGTTATGCTGCTAAAGTACTGTTATCGTTTAGTTTATTTTTACCTTGTCCTTTCTTCTTACTTGTTAAAGAAATTGACGTGTATCAGCTTGTATGAACGTTGCACTTTCTTGTAAAATTGTAATCATATATAAAGAATATTTTTGAGACCAAAATAGCGATCGTGGAAGCCGATTTAATAATAGATCGCAGTTCGGACTTGTTACGCTTTTCGTTTAAACATTGCGTTTATGTTGCCGTCGCGAATTGTCTTTCAGCAAGTGGCGGACAATTCCCTTAAAGGAAGTAAACAGCGTCGCTGTGGAAGTGTGGTTCAGTACTTTTGTCCGAGAAACCTTCACTGAACAAATGAGTGTGATTACTTGCATTTTCCAAGTCGTGATTCGCTTTCCGCAGACTATGCTAGACATGGTAGTCGATTGACGGCAGTTGCTACGTGTGTTATCAACTAGATTTTTAGTTACAAAAAAAAATATAAAAAGTGTAAAAAATGCTAAAAATATAAATACTATTAATATTATTAAAATATTAAAGTATTTTTATACTTTTTAGGTACACGTAAGTATTTTGAACGAGCTTTTCATTTCATTGATGTTACGTGGGTAAATAAACGATTCATTGGTTGATTAAACCGTCGAATTTAAAATTCCTGTTAATAAAGTTTTGTACCTGTACAAAAAGACCGAAAGGTTGTCTGTGTACGCAGTGCACGCTGAAAATGTTATTGGTTTGTTCTAAACACACAGATGTTGTAAACTGTGATAATTGGCAAGAGTTGTGTCCGAGTTTAGTTAAAAGTGGTATGTAGGCCTGGGTTTGGGCTGGGCTCTTTTTCAGTGTGATCAAAACTTTAACGTTTATTCTCATTCCAAACTACAGCCGCCTGGGACAGGAATATGGTTGAATATTACCACGAGATGTACCGATGAAAAATATACTGATATTGAAAGGAACAACACTATAAAACTGATCCTTAAAGACCCTTAAATTATCATCCTTATTAGTACGGTGTTTTCCTCGCTGTTGTAAAATCTTAATAATAATGTTTTCTTTTTAATATTGTGAAAGAGTCACTCTTTCGGCTTTGCATGGATTTTTTCGTTTTTATTTTCCAGTGTTCTAGTTCACCTGTTAACATATGTAGTCATTAACAAACCTTATTGCACTAGCGTCAAGTCCTTTCAATAAAATCAACTGTGTTTGCATTGTTCGCCGAAGTTTGCATTTTCCCTTTAATGACTCATCTTTCAAATAAGATTGATAGGGTGGTAATATTCAGTCCATAAATACTGTTATTATTTCCTGAAAGATTACGAGTTTTTTAATGTGATTTTTCCTCCAAACGAACTGACTGGAAATAAGAATTACGCGTTTGCCTAAAATTAAGCTTATTTTGTCAAATGCAAATGTACACAAAATATTTTTCTTTTTTAAAAAAACACTCCGTTATTTCTGAATTAGCTGTCGTTTTCTTGAGCGGTGAGCTACGATTTGGAGTTGAATAAGACTATTCACTCTTGTTCTCCCATGAGAAAATTTAGCTAACACTTATGTTTCACGCCTTTCCTATTTAGTCTTCTTCTTATGGCATATTTTGGCGAGTAGTAAAGTGTCGAATACACCAGCTTCTCCGTTTTACAGCGACCATGTTAGATCGATGATAAATGGTTCAGTGATTTTTGATATTTCCCATTCTCTTTTCTCAATCAGGGAACGGCGCTAACACTCACGCTTAGTATTTCACGTCAGGAACACGCCGTTCTCTTATCTCGATAAAACCCCGTGGCTAAGTCAAAATCTCAGGCTAGAAATTTCCACCGAAAAGGACGGGCGTTTCCCAAGAATGAAAACAGAAGTGTTTTGAGACGTAAGAACATGCATTCTTCTTTAAATAATGGTCTTTTCTGATTAAATAAGTTATTATTCCTTAGATGCATAATTGTACTACCCGATTTTAAAGATGTAATTAACTCCCTCCTTTCTATTCTCGTCAAAAAAATTAACCGGGAAGTTGCAATAAATTGCAAGGTCTTGTTAATTGGAACGCCACCAATGTCGTTAAGAACTTCGCAAACAGGAACGTTTCTACTTTGAAAACTGTTTTCTGGACAACTAAAATTTGAAATACATATTTGAAGTATAACCCAAGGCCTTTTAAAAGATAATTGATCATGTCCTTGTCAAAGGATTTCGTTCCACAGATGAGCACTTGAATATCACGTGACGGCTCAGGCATCTCACGTGACACAAGCTCTTGACTGATCCTGCCGTAAGACACGTGATCTCCGTAATTAACTTTAGATTGGCCGGCTTCACATTTCTATTGAGGAAAATTAAGAAAATAATAAAAAACATAAGCCCTAGATAATGTTATTATATCTGGGTACTATAGTGTTACGCTCTGCACCGTGGCCACTTACAAAAAGTTTCGATTACTTTTTGAAAAATTTTTGGCATTTTTCGTAACTTTTTGACGGCTTCACTACGAAGAAAAACATAAGCCTTGGATAATGTTGTTACAGTGCTACGGCCCGTATCGGTGCCTTTTTCAAAAAGTTTTAATTATTTTTTAAAAATATTTTTGAAATCTCTTTGACAACTTTTTGATGGCTTCTGTTTGGACAAGTCCACGTGGGAACAGCGTTCCACGAGACTGTTGTGAACATTAAACATGCATGCTAGTCGTTTTGAGATACATGTAAATTTTTTTTCTTGCCACTTTTTTGAGTTTAGTAATGTCAAAATGGAGCTTCGTATAATAAAACCGTGTAGAAAGTATCTTCTGTGCGCAGTGAAGTCTTTAGGCCCGTACATTTGGTAGCAGAGCGAGGTTATTTATTTATGAAGTTACGGCCGAAGCACGAACATGGCAAATGCAGAAGAAGTATTGCTAATTCCGAAGAATTTAGATGAGGCGAAGGAATTGGTAAACAAGTTGAGCATCGAGGATTTGAGGACCTTTTGTTTTACATTTGGATTGACACAAGACGGAACGAAAGCAAGTCTCAAAGAGCGATTACTCGAGTACTACAAGGGAAAATTTACATTGGAAAACGGAACTCCTGTGCCAACGCCACGGAAACGATCCGCAGTCAAGAGCCCGCATTCGAATGAGAAAGAAGCGTCTGTTTCAGAAATAATGGCTGATGTTGAACAGAAATTGGACGAGTCTATTTCATCTATTGCCGACCAGTTACGTAAGTCGGATCAAAGAATTGACCAAATAGAGTTTTCCGTTAATAAAATGGGAGCTTATGTTGAAGAGTCGCTATCAAAGTTTCGGGAGTCTTTACAGAAGCTATCAAGGATTCTACTGAGAAAATGATGCGGTCTTTCGATAAGCCATCCGACGAAGCAAGAATGGAAACGGATCAGGATCGGCTTGTCCATGGCTCGAAATTAATAGACTATTTTCATTATGACGTCACACACGCAAAGGTTTCTGGTAGTTGTAGTAAAGATTGCGCCCAGGGTCGCTCGATCGCGGGAAAATTCAAAATAATCTCATAATCCACAAAAACACATGCAATGCAATGGCGGTCGAGTAGGTCGATCATATCACGTCTATAATGTGTATAACTGAGAGGACCTCGAGTGACATAAGCGATAAACCTGCTTTTACCCCACCAGGACACATCAAGAGACAACAATGTAAAAGTAGGGAAGCTTTAGTTTGCAAGATTTTCGATTTTTTAATCGTTTCGCGCTCGGTGCGTTACAAAACTTTTTTAGCGGACGGCTTCTTGTACGCTCGATATTCAGGCCAGTAATTTTACAGGCATCCTTAGGATTGAAGTCTTTTGAAGGCATTTCTTTAAAAAGCTTGTTGCTACAAGGAAAAGACCTGAAGAATACTCGACGGCGGTTATGGAAGAAGTTGTTAATAGAGCAAAGAAATCCTTGTTCGAGAACAGACTGTAAATATTGCCAGTGTCGTTTTTAATTCCAACGACAACGATCGATTTTTAAGTATTTCTCCCACTCCAATCGTTGGAAAATTAAATATTTGACTGTGGATTGACTTCGTAAGAATTTTTTAACTGAGTGAATCCACATTTACAATAGCCATCTTGAAATGCTTAAAAACTTGCAGAAATTTGGTACAAAACAGTGTCAAGTTAAGCCAAGAGAAAATAAGGGGACAGAGAGGGACACTGCCAGACCAGGCTTTGGGATATGTCAAGTTCGGAAAAGTTATTTTTAGACGGCCATTTGCAACGGAAGTCTGAATTCAGGACGTCCACATAAAGGCAACCTCGATCTGTTGTTTGAAGTACCATTCAAAATTTTGCTTGTAATGGCGGACCAAGTGGTCTTACGTTTTGTCGATGAAAACGACTTCGAAAAACAAGGGAAATGGTATTGATGCGGACCTTTCGGGAAACAGGCTTCCCTCCAAAAGCCAGTCTATAAATAACTTTTGTGGAATTGACATATCCCAGCCAACGCCCTCAGAATCCCTCTCTGTCCCCTTATTTTCTCTTGGTTAAGCGAAATTGTACTCGAAGTATTTTGCTTTCCCAGGACAGCAAGTGCTATTCTGAATATTTTTTCATTCCTGAAGGCTTGTTTTCCCTTTTTCTCTGTTTGTCTTTTCATGGAATTTTGCGTTAAAATTAAAATAAGCGATCTGATATTGCAATTGCATTTATTACAGTTAATCTTGGCGAGGAAATGTTGTGCGTTTAAACTTTCAAGATTTTGTTCATTAAGCTTACGTCTTATTTCGCAAAATGGTAAAATAAAAAAATATATATAGTTATAGAAACTATTCTAGACTGAGTTAGTGCTGTTTCTCAAGCCAAATTTGATTTCTTTTGGTACTGCACATTGGGTTGTTTGAACGAAAAAAATCGTTTGGCCGTCTTAGTGCGAATATAAACATTGCTTGCTTTTTCCTTTGACAGGAGTATTTCAATCATCTTTACATGTTTTGTGTTAACTTGTAGTAGTGAATGGTATTTCTCTTCCATTTCAATGACTTAACTTAGAACTGCCGGTTTACTCAAAGCGAAATATTTTTAAAATGTATTTGCTTTGTTTTGTTTTTATTAAATCTCAGAGCGAGTCGCTCAAAGCATTTCACTGGGTTACTTCGTTTTGTTTTGCACTATGCTAGATATAAAATTTTTATTGCTTCGATCTCCATTTGGTTCTGTTATTTAAAAACTGTTCTAATTGTTCTATATCTCCTATCTCGGAAACTCCCTCCTCCCCTTCGATTCTCTTTCTCATGAGGGAAATTGTATTGGCACATTGTTAAGACACGTTTTCCTGCTACACACTTGGTATCCAGAATTTGAAAAAAAAAGTTTTCCGTTGAAATGTTCGTTAACAACACTTCGAAATTCCTCCTTTATCGAAAAAAAAAAAACCAAAAACTCCACGCTGAATTTCTTTGAATTTGTACAGCAATCGAGTACACAACTTTGTAAAACACCTGGTACCTTTCCTTGGCTGACGTGGCGCTTCTGCTGATTTTTTGACACTTTCCCGCGATCGCGAGACACTGGGCGCGATCTTTACTACAACTACCAGAAGCCTTAGCGCGTGTGACGTCATAATGAAAATGGTCTATTGCGGTCAAAAGAAGATTAAATTTCCTGGAGAAAAATGCGAAAGGTGTGTGCAACGAGTTGGAGAAATTAATGGATGCAGAAGCCGCACCCACGAGAATTGAGCGTCAATTGAAGAAGTTGAATGAGCATGAATCTGACTGTATACACTCTGTGGAGGAAGTTTTGTCGAGTGTGGAAGAAGAGAAATTAACGGAAGAAGTTCTTAACGAGTGGGATGACTTTCATTCACAAATATTACGGATCTCCGGAAGGGCAGAAGATTTTATTGCGAAAAACGGAGTCAATACACAATGCGCGGCTTCGAGTGAATTTACTGAGCACACATTACGGGAGTCAAGTTACCGCTATTACAGCTGCCAAAGTTTTCAGGAAATGTGTTGCAATGGCCTGCGTTTCATGATGCGTTCATTGCTTCAGTTAATTCGCACAAGAAATTAAGCAATGTACAGAAGTTTACTCATTTGCGGTCATGTCTTTTTGGTAGAGCGTTCAAGTGTATTGAAGGATTACGAATGACAACTACTCTAAGGCCTTTCAAGACCTAAAAAATCGTTTTGAACGGAAACGTTTACTTGCAAACGAACTTGTCAAGTCTATTTTGATTCTGGATGTCCCTGAAAAGGCTGATGGAAAATCGTTACGAGATTTGTACGACACATTACGAAACAGGATGAGAAGTTTGGAGTCACTTGGTCTTAAGCCTGATGATAACCCTAGTCTGTCTATGGTGTTGTTACCTATCTTCGATACAAAGTTGCCACGTGAGCTTAAGGAGAAATGGGAGTTGGAGCTCACTAAATACGAAACTGAGGAGGAGGTCAAGGAGATCAACATGAAGAAATTCTTTCAGTTTTTGGAGGGCCACGTGCTTAGTAAAGAAGCCCCCGATGACACGAAAGGAAGTCTGCCAAAACACAAACGAAGGAATGGCAGAGACATAAGATCAAAGAATCCTGATGATGAAGAGAAAATGTCAGCTCAATCCCTAGTCGGTGCCTCTGATTACAAAAAGATGAAGTGTGGATTTTGTGCAAAGGGTCATGAGACAACAAAGTGCCCATCTGCCCTGAGTAAAAGCCCCGACGAGAGATGGGATATGTTAATGACACGGAAGGGTGCTCCAACGTGCTTTAATTGTCTACAACCAGGAAGCGTTTCCCACAATTCAAGGACCTGTAATTCGCCACGATGTTAAGTTGACGAATGTGGAAGAAAACACCACGAGCTTCTACACATCGCTACAGACAGGTCAAAGGTGAATGAAGAGGATAAACAATCTTTGACGGGATTTGTGTCCACAAACAAACATAATCTACTGCCGACGGCTTGTGCAAGATTGATTTACGAAGATGAGGAATGCTCAGTCCGTATCCTTTTGGATAGTGGATCGCAAGAGACTTTCCTGAGAACCGCCATTGTTGATGATCTAAAATTGAAGCCTCATGGATCTCCAGTTACCATGAAGACTAAAGTCCTGGGAGGTCAAGAACAGCACAAAAGAATGAATCGCGTGAAGTTTAAGCTGGCATCTCTTGATTCGAATGATGGTCAAATGATTTCTATTGATGTCTGGACTATAAACAATGTATGTGCTCCTCTCGCACCTGTAGATGTAGATGTAACAAGATGTAATCATAAGCGAAATCTTAAGCTCGCTGACAATTTCCCAAGGAAAGCTGCTACGGTGGATCTTCTGGTTGGCGCTGACCAGTATTACAAATTAGTACAAGGGAGCATTAAAAGAGGACGACCAGGAACTCCAATCGCAACAAAATCAAGACTGGGTTGGCTCCTGAGTGGTCCTGTCCTAGGATCTAAGAAGGGTGAAGGGACGACAGCCATGCTAACCGTGACGAAGATGGACAGTGTACATGATCAACTTAAACGTTTTTGGGAACTGGACGCTATTGAAATTGTAGATCATCAGAGAGACGAAAGAACTACCGAAGAGGAGGATAGAGTTAATCAGTTTAACAATTCCTGTCGTTTCGATGGCGAGCGATATGAAGTTGATCTTCCTTGGAAGAAAGATCACCCACCTCTCGTTGCTAATTATGAGCAAGCTTATCAAAGACTTGTCTCCACCGAAAGAAAGCTAGTAAAGAATCCACAGAAGGCGAGGATGTATTTTGAGGCAGTGAAACAATACATTGAAGATGGCCATGCCCCAGCGATAGACGAAGAAGATTGGAAAGCAGACAAGATACGATACATCCCTCATCATGGGGTATTCGGAGAAGACAGAGCCACTACGAAGTGTAGAGTCGTATTCGACAGCAGTGCCAAATCTCCTGATGGTGTATCTCTCAACATATGTCTTCTTAAAGGTCCGAAGCTGCAGCCAGATCTCGGACATGTTCTACTCAGATTCAGATGCCATAAGATCGGTACTTGTGGCAGACGTCAAAAAGATGTTTCTTCAAATTAAACTCAGACGTCAGGATCAGAACAGTCACAGATTTTTGTGGAGAAATTTGCAAACTGATCGAGCGCCTGACGTTTACTGTATGCCCAAGTGACATTTGGAGATACACCTTCTCCATTTCTTTCCATTGCTACAGTACAAAAAAGCACGCAAAAGAACACGAGAAAGATTATCCAACAGCAGCTAAGGAAGTAAATGAGAACATGTACGTGGATGATATACTTTCTGGTACTCCGGAAGATGACAGTGCACTACAATTGAAGGATGAACTTTGTGATCTCCTTTCGAAAGGGGTTTTCAATTAACGAAATGGGCTTCAAATTCCCAGGAGGTTATAGAAATCACGCCCCTTCATGAAAGAGCGCCGACACGTGTGCCGACCACTGAACCTGAGAAGATTTCAGATTCATTAAAGGCACTGGGTACTTCATGGAATACACAGGATGACGTGTTGATGTTTACAAATGGTTCCAGCATCTCGACAGAAGAAGATCCTAAGACAAAGAGAAGCTTGATTAGCCTTTACTCGAAAGTCTTCGATCCAATGGGTTTGCTGACTCCATTTCTGATGATACCAAAGTTGTTGTTTCAAGAACTGTGGACTCGAGGTCTAGACTGGGATCAGTCATTAGACTCAGACATCGTAGAGTCTTGGGAGATCTGGAAACATGGATTGGCGAACGTGGATCAAATCAAAGTTCCGAGGTGGTTGCTACGAAATTTATATTTAGTTTACAAAGTTGAACTCCATGGATTTGGTGACGCCAGCGACAGAGCTTATGGTGCAGCGGTCTACATTTGTGCTGAGGACGGAGATGGCAACAGAGTATCCAACTTAGTTATGGCCCAGTCCAGGGTAGCACCGGTGAAGCGGTTCACTTTGCCAAGACTAGAGCTTCTTGCGGCGTTCATCACTGCAAGACTACTTAATTACGTCATGCAAGCTCTCCAAATCGCGGTAGACGAAGTATATGCTTGGTCGGATAGTCAGATTGCACTTGCGTGGATCAAGAGGCCAAGCTCTAATTGGAAGGTCTTTGTTGCAAACAGAGTTCAAGAGATTCAGCAAAGAGTCGCACCAAGTCAGTGGAGATTTTGCCCAGGAAGCGAAAATCCTGCAGACCTGGTCACAAGAGGAATTTCTGCATCTAAACTGAAAAATAGCAAGCTTTGGTGGAACGGTCCACATTGGTTACAACAACCTGGCAGTCGTTGGCCTATGTGTGAAATTAATGCTGCAGTTCCAGATGAATGTCTAATTGAAGCAAGGAAAGAAACTGTTGACACAAGTGACATTGTCTGTCTAACAACGGCTCAAGAAAGCACTCCTTCACTGGCATTAAGATATGAAACCTGGCAGCGCTTAGTACGAATAACTGCGTGAATCCTAAAGTGGTCACGTTTACGCGGAGAACCAAAGAAAGGGAAGCTGTCCGTTGAGGAAATAAAGGAATCAGAATTCACGTGGCTAAGAAACAGACAAAGAGTTGTCTTTCTCCCAGAAATTGAGGAACTTTGTATCAAAGGAAAAGTGTCTCAGAAGAGTTGCATCGTTAAGCTAGATCCACAATTTGTTGAATTCAAGAAGTTGCTTGTGGTTTGTGGACGTTTACAATTCGCACAGATTCCAGAAGAAACTAAGCATCAAATCATTATACCACATAATGATCCAGTTATAGAGAAGTTGATCATTCACGTTCATGTCAAAGCAAGCCACGCTGGTCCAGAGACGACCCTAGCCGTTCTTCGTCAACGTTTTTAGGCTCACACAAGGAAGGCGAGAAGTAAAGAGAGTCTTGAGAAAATGTCTAACTTGTAAACGTTGGAAGACTGAGCCAGTTCAACAGAAGATGGCACCCCTTCCAGCCGAGAGAGTGCAGATAGCACCGCCATTTACCAACATTGGACTGGACTTCACAGGCCCACTGTATCTGAAGGTCAAAGGAACAACTACGTCAAAGGCCTATGTATGTATTTTCATTTGTGAAGATACCCGTGCAGTCCATTTGGAATTGTTGAACAGCATGACGACTGAAGATTTCTTGCAAGCCTTTCGCCGCATGGCTATTCGACGAGGGATGGCGAAAGTAATTCATTCAGACAACCAGACTACTTTCCATAAAGCAGCAAAGGTTTTCAAAGCGTTGACTCAAAGAATAAAGTTAACTAAGATAGACCCAAATGTCGTGGAAGAAAAACTGGCCAGTCAAGGAGTAAGCTGGAAGTTTATAACGGAAAGGGCCAGCCATCGTGGAGGTCACTGGGAAAGAGTGTGTCGACAACTGAAAGAACCTTTAAGGAAAGTGTTGGGGAAAGCTTTCCTCAATTACACAGAGATGTTGACTGTCCTGACAGACATAGAAGCTTTGATCAACTCTCGTCCTTTGACGTACATTGGTGATGACATAAGAGATGGAAGAGTTATTACTCCGGCTTTGTTAGCCATTGGAAGAGATCTAGAAATTCCACTTGACAACTTACCCAAGAAAGCAGAAGTATCCTTGTCAGAGCGTTATCGGTACCAACAGCGACTTCAAAATCACTTTTGGTCTCGTTGGTTACAAGAATATTTACCAGGGCTTACTGTCTGCCAAAAATGGTTTAAAGATGAAAAACCACTGAAAGAAAAAGATGTCGTTTTGATTTCAGAGACAACATTCCCCGAGGAAAATGAAGAATCGGTAAAGTTGCAGAAACCTTTCCTGGCAAGGACGGGAGAATTCGCACAGTTAGAGTTCAAACCAAGAAAGCAATGATCAACAGACCGGTGCAGAAATTGCACTTGTTGGAAGAGTATAGAGAACAATTTCTATCTGACAGACGTCTCCCATTAAATCCTACAGCAGTCTAAAGAGATATTAATGACTGTTCGTCATTGGTAGGGGAGGATGTACAAGTCCACGTGCGAACAGCGTCCCACGAGACTGTTGTGAACATTTGATATGCATGCTAGTCGTTTTGAGATATATATAAATTTTTTTTCTTGTCACTTTTTTGAGTTTAGTGATGCCGAAATGGAGCTTCCTAAAATAAAGCCATGTAGAAAGTATCTTCTGTGCGCAGTGAAGTCTTTGGGCCCATACACTGTTTCAACTCATGAACTAACCAATCAAATTCAAGTACTACGAGAGACGACAAACGTCAAGGCTGACAATTTCGCCTCTCAAAGTTCTTTCATTTTATTCGGCCAGTTAACACGGAAAGCATGAAAAAAGTTGCAACTGGAAACTGTCCGGTCCTTCCTCAAGAAACCTTTGTCCTTAAATGGTTACTTATTCCCAGGCAGAGGAGACCAGGTTCACTTTACGGCTCAAGACGGAATGTCACCCAATAAGTGCCCACAAAAATTCAGGTTTGTTCTAGACTACGGTAACACGGGATTACTCAGTACTATTTACAAATCATTTGCACAAAGTTTGCAACAGGGGCATAAAACGTGGGGCGTAAAAATTCCCGAACGACGCCGTCGTTTCCCGCTCAGCGTGGCTGCGTCTACTCTATGGAATAATCTTCCTACAAGCCTCCGCAGCATGTCAAGCATTTCAAGTTTCAAAAGCCAACTGAAGACACATTTGTTTAGACTAGCTTTTAACAGTTTTTAGACATACTCAATTTTATATATTTATTTTCTATTATTACCATTTATATATTTATGTATTTTATACCTATTTGTATTTATTATTATTCCTATATTTGATTGTATATATTTATAAATTGTACATATTATGTAACTTAGATAGGTATTCATATTTTTATTAGTTAGATACTCTGATGTAATGCGCTCTTGATTATATTTATGTTAAATAGCGCAATATAAATTAATAAATTATTATTATTAATTATTATTACATATGACATAAGATATTAAAAAGTTATTACTCAACATATTTAAATTTGATAATGGAATGTGATTTTGTAGTTGTTTCACTAAAAAATATAAAAAAGAAACACTTCAACTATACCTACTAACACTCCTATTTCGAGACACCATTTATTCGACCAACTTATCAAAAGTTCGATATCTTTATGACTTACGCTGCACACCATCAATTTCCACATAGCATAAAGAAGCTCAAATATATCCTTTGTTAAAAAAGGGGCTCTCTCAAAGGGCCAGATGGGCCCTCATCAACGAATTTTTTGAACGAAAATTCGCAACGGCAAGGACTATATTTACGAGGTCCCGTTACAAGCATAACCGTCTAAGGCCAGGATAGAGCGAGATTGCCTACATTCCAAGACGGAAACAACACCATAAAAAAGACCAAGCCAAAAACGAGAGGAGCAAGTAGTTCCATTTTGGGCACATTAAGGCGCCATTGCTGAGGTCTAAACAAGTGCAGTTCATAGGAAATTGTAGTGTCAAATTAAAGTAGCAAAGAAATGCGTTTGTGTAACATGCTAGGTCATTTTAATCAGTGGGCAAGACCCAATCAGTTCGTAAGAATGTTAACAATTGTGTGGGAAAAAAGAGGCAAAAATTGTGGAAAAATCCATAAATTACGGCAAAGTTGTCAGCCTCGTCTTTGCAGTCTGCTCCTTAAGATACAGAACCTCGTTCTTCCCCCTCGAGGAGGAAAATCGGTCCATAACTTACGGTAGAGCACGGACTTGGCATACAAAGGTTACATATCGGACTCAAAATATGCAACTAACCTTGGATATCACAAACAAGACTGAAAAGTTCCAGTCACGTCCGAACTCTGCCCACAAAAACGCTGGTGTGTTTAAGTCAACTCTCAATTGCGAGTTATTCTAAGGTTTATTTACTCAGTCGATAGTGACGCTCGTACTAAAATCATCAAATGGCTTGGCTTGCGCTATGTGCTTTGTTTTGAGGCAAAAGAACAACCGTGGAAATCGATTGAGAGTTTGACCACCCCGTTGCCGCTTAAATACGTTGGAGAAGTGCCCATAAGCGAAGATAAGTTTCGTGCGCACGTTTTAACATTGTGTTTCTGTTGCCGTTGACGGTTGTTCTCCACCAGGTGGCGGACAAGTTTAACGAAGTAAACAGCGTTGCTAGGGAAGTTGGTTGCAGGTTTGTTAGAGCGGCTACAATGCCTTCTCTGAGAACCCCCACGGTCACTGAAGAAATGAACGTCGTCAAGTGCAGTTTCCAAACTGTCATTCGCTTCCCGCGCACCATGTCAGCACGAGTGACAGCAGTTCCTACCTGTATTATCATCGCACTGTGCTTGATAACTGGAGTCTCGTGCAATACGTTATTTCTCTTGGCCTTCGCAAGAACGCGTGAAATCCGTACTTTTGCGAATCTGTTTCTAGTCAGCTTGTCGTGTACGGATTTGCTAGTGGGATTTGCGGTAGAACCTCTGTATATTACACGCCAATCTCTGGCTCTGCCCGGGGTTGACGACTGTGAAATGTGGATTGCATATCTTACAATGGCTTTATTCTGCACGGGTGCATCTTTCCTTAACCTCACTTTAATAAGCTGTGAAAGACACGTTGCCATTTTTTCACCGCTGAACTACATGAGATTGGTAACAAAAAGTCGTGTTTTGAGCATCATAGGCGGTGTGTGGCTGGCTTGGGTGACTCTCACCTGTGTACACTTCGCTGGAATCCCTATAACCGCATCGTGTACCTAATATGCTTCGCAGTGATCGGCTCTTGTTATGCTATTACAGCTTTTGTCTACTTCTTTATATTCCGCGAAGCAAGGAGGCATCATCGGCGAATCGTAACAGAGCAGCAAAACTACGATCCACTTGCCCCAAGCGTAGCGCGCGAAACTAAACTCGCCAAGACAATGGCGTACATATTCGGAGCGCTGTTAATTTGCTACACGCCAGGAATGGTAATTCTACTCATTCGCACTATCAAAGGCAATTCGCCTGAACTGCTGTACAATTTCTACCCCTGGGCGGAAAATCTGATATTTCTTAACAGTTCTTTGAACCCAATGATTTATTGCTGGCGCAATCGCGAGATACGGCGAGCCGTTTTCCGGGTTATTAACTCGATAACAAGTCTAATATGTCGGAAGAGTGTAGAGTACTCGATAGATGTGGAATAGGTTACAGAAGCGAGGTCGCGGACCCCGAAAAGTGAATATGGAACGTCTGTAATGAGAACAGGGCTTCCTGACACCCCTGAAACAATGAAAGACATAGAGGTGCTATCTATTTGCTCGTGGTTTTATAAACTGTATCTTATGACATTGGTAATGAAAATTCATTGACATTTTAAAACTTCAAGAAATGCAAGCGATTGAAGAAAGCAAAAGTTGCCTTGAACGAAAACACATTTAAGCAAGCTTTTTTAACAGCGCTTTGGGCGGCGATGTGAAGAATGAAAACGGAATCTTCGCTAAATAAAAACGCTGGTTTGAGTTCGTGTCGCCTGATAATTTTTATAAAACAAGGCCACTTATCTTTTGCTTTTTAAACACCGTGTTTACAAAATGTGGTATTTTTTTGGCCGACATATCCGTTTTATTTCTTGTGTTACTACTGTTCGGCATTTAATAAGCCATCGCAATAACCAATAATTGTCGAATTTAATATTCCTATTAATAAAGTTATATACCTGTACGTTTAAGACCGAAAGACCCTCTGTGTACGCAGTGCCTGCTGAACACGTTATTAGTTTGCCCTAAGCACACAAATGTTATGAATTGTGATAATTGGCATGTTTCTTCCTGTTATAGTAAAAATGAGCGTTATTTAGTGCTAGGCAAAAATTAACAATTTTTTCTTTAACTGAAATAAAGGTACGTTTGAATTGGCCGAATTATCGAATTCGAATGAAAAAAATATTGTCTCTAGTCATCATATTTTTGTAAGACATATTTGAACTAATATGTATGATAATTCAAGATATTTATATTCTAGCGTGTCTAAATTCCTGGTCGTGATAATTCTGTGTATTCTTATCGCCCGGCAGGAGTAACAGTCTGTCGAAAGAGCCTGAAAATTTTGTATGAAACAAGTTGATACTTAAATTAAACATAAACTTTATTTTTCCATAACGATTGCCAATATTTTACAATTATCTCGACAAATCAATTTAATCGAGATTTCAGCTTTGAAAATACTAAATCTATAATACAGTACATCCGTGTTTGATGTCAGAAAGAGTTAGCAGACAACCTTAAGCTCAAAAACCAAGGGTGGTTGATCGTTTACCAACAGACGTCCTCTTGAAACGACTTGGTAGCGATGGGCGGTGCTTTAAAAGTAAACATCAGTTAGGCCCAGTTCAGACGCCGTACCTCTCATGTGCCGTACCAAACACATTTTCGCTCCTAGGTTGTATTAAGCGGCAAGCTTTGCCGTACCCTAAGATTTTGGCTCGCCTAATTGAAATCTGTCGAAAAAACTAATTTGGACACCGTACAACTGCCAAAAAACTACGTACTACTTGGTACGGCACATGAGAGGTACGGCGTCTGAACTGGGCCTAAACTAATTAAAAAAAAAATAAAAGCAAAAATTTGAAATGAAGTGACATGTTCGTTTGTGGCTTAGTTCTGGATCAGTTTGATCCAAGGCTTTTCCTTTTATTCTTCAGTCAAAAATATCCAGGCGCCCAAACAAGCATATTGTTACAGTGCACCTAACCCCAAAATATTTTTTACGCTAATATAAATCTTTGCACCTATTTCAAAAATATTCCGCCATTATTTCCAGTTTTTCACTTTTTTATGGGCTTCAAAACTTACGACAAACTAAGCACCATTTGTCGCACGACCGAGTTAGAAGGGGCATGGGTCTATTCTTGATTTGACGTCACAAACTGCTTTGCATGCCATGTTTACAAAGACTTAAGGAGATGCAAATCAGTTTGTGATGTCAAATCCAGAATAGACCCATGCCCTCACTAGCTCGGTCGTGTACCAGATGATGGCTAGATTTCGTAACTTTTACAGCCTATAAAAAGTCAAGATTGAGGGGGATTTCATAACAGGTGCAAAGAGTTATTTTAGCGAAAAAAATATTTTGGGGTTAGGTGCACTTTATACATTAGCACGATGCCTCGTCATGTTCGTCACTAAAATATAATCGCTATTGAATGGAAAAACACTTACAAAATTGATCAAAACATTATCTAGTTGTCGTAAGATCTTACTAATGTGCAGTTTTTAATTTTCATTTACAGAAATCACTCTTTTGGGTTTGCATCGATGTTTTGGTTTAATTTTTCCACGTAGCGCGTTCAAGATCTCCCGTTAATATAAGTAGTCATTGCTTGTCGTTAAAATTAATTGCACAAGTGTGAAATCCTTTTAATAAAGTCGACTGTTTAGGTCGACAGCACAGTTTGCATTTCACTTACAACTACATTGTACTTGTGTATTTTAATACGATTGACTGCATTTGAACGCCGTGATAGTTTACAGTTCATAAGTGCAGCCACTATCTCGAACTGAATCTCGTTTCCCTTTGATTTACTTACTATTTTTTTACTACTGCTTATCTGGAATCCGAACTCGGTTTTCTCGAATCCCCCGCTATGTTGAACAAAATGTGTTTTGCCTTGGCCTCAATTAAGAGACGAGTCCGTATTTCGAGTAATTATGATATTAAAAAAGTGTCTTTTTTTAATTTTTTAAGTAACAATGCGTGTAAGAACTAGGCAATCCTCTATTGTTCTGCGGCATTTCGCTTTCCCCACATAAGATTGTTTAGATTTTCTTACCGAGAATACATCAACCTATGGACAACACGTTTTTGAAATAAAATGTACTGAAACTTTATTTTAAAGCGATATTTCTTTTGTGTTACAAGATTTTGTCCAATCATGAGACTCCAAAACAATGGCCAAGAAAGGCTTCTAATTTTCCATGTTTCCCACATAGAAATTTTGCTGCATTAAAACTCAGAATAGTTTTCACTAAAAGGGAATCAGTAAGTAAACTAGAGAGAAATAAATGCGCTACCTGATGAAGTGATAGTAGATTTTCATGTTTTAGCCAATGAGGTGGACCGTTTCAACAATATCCAATTAACACCTTTCTGCATTCCTTGCCGTTGGGTTGCCTATTTCTTACTAGGACCATTACTTAAATTACAAAAACATCTGATCCTTAAATGACAATGTTCGACCTTGAGGGTGCCCTGTGACGGCCAATGACCTCTTTGGATCATAAAATCTACATTGAATTAATAACAATGTTGATAGTCAATATTGTGTACGTGTATATAGAAATAAATACGGCAGACTCCATAACGGGGGCATAGCCAGACTTTCATGACGGACGACGAAAAAAACGCAAAGGCAAGGGAGGGCTCAGTTATGCTGCTAAAGTACTGTTATCGTTTAGTTCATTTTTTTCCTTCTCGTTTCTTTTTACTTGTTAAAGAAATTGACATGTATCAGCTTGTATGAACGTTGAACTTTCTCGTTCAACCGTAATCATATATAAAGAATATTTTTGAGACCAAAATAGTGATCGTGGAAGCCGATTGAGTGATTGATCGCAGTTCGGACTTGCAACGCTCTTCGTTTAAACCTTGCGTTTAGTTTGTCGTCGAGAATTGTCCTTCAGCAAGAAGCGGACAATTCCCCCAAAGGAAGGAAACAGCGTTGCTGGGGAAGAGTGGTTCAGTAGTTTAGTTGCAGGCTTGTCCGAGAAACCTTCCCTGAACAAATAAGTGTGATTACTTGCAGTTTCCAAGTCGTGATTTGCTTTCCGCAGACCATGCTAGACATTGTAGCCGATTAATGACAGTTGCTACGTGTATTATCAACTAGGTTTTTACAGTTTTTAATATTTTATACTTTCTAGGTGCACGTAAGTATTTTGATGATGATGATGATAAACTTTATTAATGTGTCAAGGCCACATAGCCTGGGAAAATCCCATACTAATTTGGGGACACAATTAATAGATATTAAAAATATGTAGAAAGAAAATTTATAATACTTACAGCTATATAAAATATTATGATTGTCTCATTGATGTTACGTGGGTAAATAAACGATTGATTGGTTGATTAAACCGTCGAATTTAAAATTCCCGTTAATAAAGCTATGTACCTGTACAAAAAGACCGAATGGTTTTCTGTGTACGCAGTGCATGATGAAAATGTTATTGGTTTGTTCTAAACACACAGATGTTATAAATTGTGATAATTGGCAAGAGTTGTGTCCGAGTGTAGTTAAAAATCAGTGATATGTAGGCCTGGGTTTGGGCTGAGTTCTTTCTCATAGGGATCAAGACCGTAACGTTTATTCTTATTCCAAACTACAGCCGCCTGTGACAGGAATATGGTTGACTTTTATCACGAGATGTACCGATGAAAAATATATTGATACTGAAAGGAACAACACTATAAAATTGATCCTTAAATTACCATCCTTATTAGTACGGTGTTTTCCTCGCTGTTGTCAAATCTTAATAATGTTTTCTTTTTAATATTATGAAAGAGTCACTCTTTCGGCTTTGCATGGATTTTTTCGTTTTGATTTTTCAGTGTTCGAGTTCACCTGTTAACATATGTAGTCATTAACAAACCTTACTGCACTAGCGTCAAATCCTTTCAATAAAATCAACTGTGTTTGCATTGTTCGCCGAAGTTTGCATTTCCCTTTAATGACTCATCTTTCAAATAAGATTGATTGGGTGGTAATATTCAGTCCATAAATACTGTTATTATTTCCCGAAGATTACGAGTTTTTTTTTAAATGTCATTTTCCTCCAAACGAACTGACTGGAAATAAGAATTACGCGTTTGCCTAAAATTAAGTTTATGTTGTCCGATGTAAATGTACACAAAATATTTTCTTTAAAAACGCTCCGTTATTTTTCGATTAGCTGGCGTTTTTTAAAGCGGGGAGCTACGAGTTTGGAGAAAGCTTTTTCGCTATCAGCGCGAGTTGGATGAGGCTATTCACTCTTGTTCTCTTATGAGAAAAGTTAGCGAGTAAGGGGGAGGAGGGGGGTGGGGTGGGGCGCTGTGACATAACCACAAGATTTATTACCCTCCGCTAACACTGGTAAGAACGCCTAATGTTTCACGCCTTTGCTATTTAAGTCTTCTTACAGTATATTTTGACGTAGACTACGAGCAGGCTCTCTTTTGCTTTAAAATCCGTGCTGGATGAACGGCAAAGTCACGAGGGCGATATTCGAGCGGCGAGCGGCGAAGCCGCGAGCCGCGAGTAGCGTGGGCGGGAGAGTGAGCTCACTCTCCCGCCCACGCTACTCGCGGCTCGTGGCTTCGCCGCTCGCCGCTCGAATATCGCCCTCGTGACTTTGCCATTCATCCAGCACGGATTTTAGAGCAAAAGAGAGACTGCTCGCAGTCTAATTTTGACGAGTAATTAAGTGTCGAATACACTAGCTTCTCCGTATTACAGCACACCATGCTAGATCATAAATGGTTCAGTGATTTTTGATATTTCCCATTCTCTTTTCCCAATCAGAGAACGGCGCTGAAACTCACGCTTAGTATTTCACGTCAGCAACACGCCGCTCTCTTATCTCGAGAAAAACCCCGTGGCTACGTCAAAATCTCAGTCTAGAAATTTCCACCGAAAAGGATGGGCGTTTCCCGTGAATGAAAACATAGAAGTGTTTTGAGACGACCTGCATTCTTGTTCAAATAATGGCCCTTTCTGATTTTTAAAAAGACGTTATTATTCCCTAGATGCATAATCACACTAGCCGATTTCAAAGATGTAATATACTTCCCTCTTTCTATTCTCGTCATAATCAATCGGGGAAGTTGCAATAAATTGCAAGGTCTTGTTAGTTGAAACGCCGCCTATGTCGTTAAGAACTTGAAAACAGGAACGTTTGTGCTTTGAAAACCGTTTTCTGGACAACTAAAATTTGAAATACATATCTGAAGTGTAACCCAAGGCCTTAAGATAACTGATCATGTCTTTGTCAAAGGATTTCGTTCCACAGATGAGCACTTGAATATCACGTAACGGCTCAGGCATCTCACGCGACACAAGCTCTTGACTGATCCTGCCGTAAGACACGTGATCTCCGTACTTAACTTTAGATTGGTCGGCTTCACATTTCTATTAAGAAAAATTAAGAAAACAAACAAAAACATAAGCCCTAGATAATGTTATTATACTCGGGTATTATAGTGTTACGCTCTGCATCGTCGCCACTTACGAAGAGTTTCATTACTTTTTGAAAAAATTTTGGCATTTTTCGTGACTTTTTGACAACTTCACTACGAAGAAAAACATAAGCCTTGGATAATGTTGTTACAGTGCTACGGCCCGTATCGGTGCCTTTTTCAAAAACTTTTCATTATTTTTTAAAATCTTTTTGACAATTTTTTGATGGCTTCTGTTTCAACTCATGAATTAACCAATCAAATTCAAATTCAAAGACGACAAACGTCAAGGCTGACAATTTCGCCTCTCAAAGTTCTTTCACTTTTTTCGGCCAGTTTACTCGGAAAGCATGAAAAAGTTTTCAAAAAGATGTCAAATAGTTGCAACTGGAAACTGTTACCGTACTCTAGAACAAACCTGAATTTTTGTAGGCCCCAGGAAATTTGATGTTCACGACAAATATTAGCCCGAGAACGTAGTTCGAGGGTTTATATGAAGTTTGAACATTAAATTTCTGACGGAACCTATCACATATGGGGCCTGAGACAGAAGGACTCTATTGTTTTTACTGTACAACGCTAACTTTTGAGCGCAAATTGCCGAAAACGGGCACTATGCGCTGATAGGCGCCCGCTGAGGAGAGACACTATCGCGTCACGTGATCGATTTCGACCAATGGGAGCACGCGAAAATTTAGCGTTGTACTATAATTACAAATCATAAGCGCACAAAATTTGCAACGGTGAATAAAACGTGGGGCGTAAAAATTCCCCAAGGACGCCTTCGTTTCCTACATGTGACATAAGATTAAAAAAATTAACGTGGTTGTTTTACTAAAAATAAACTCCTACTAACACTCCTTTTTCGAGACACCATTTATTCGACCAACTTATCAAAAGTTCGATATCTTTATGACTTACACTGCACACCATCAATTTCCACATAACATAAAGAGGTTCAAATATCGCCAACTCCTTTGGTAAAAAAGGGCTCTCTCAAAGGGCCAGCTGGGCCCTCATCAACGAATTTCTAGAATGAAAATTCGCAACGGCAAGGACTTTATTTACAAGGTTCCTTTACAAGCATAACCGTCTAAGGCTAGTATAATAATAATAACAATCTTTTATTAGGAAGCTCCATCACTAAAAAGTGGTTTACATAGAGGTCCTAACACTAGATATATATTATATAATGATACAATTAAAATCTATAAATTAGAGCTAAAACCGAAATATATAAATAATTACAACATATACACTACAAGGATTAAAAAAAAATAATAAATAAATTTCTTAATTATAAAAAGCAGAAAAAAGACGCTTCTTAAAAATTGACAAACTTGCTGAGTTTCTTACAGCTCTCTCTAGCTCATTAAAGTATAGTATACTATAGAGTGAGAAAAACTTGCCTACATTCGAGACAGAAACAACACCATAAAAAAGACCAAGCGAAAAACGAGAGGAGCAAGTAGTTCCATTTGGGCACATTTAGGTGTCATTGCTGAGGTCACAAGTCAACTTCATAGGAAAATGTCGTGTCAAATTTATAGTAGCAAAGTTATGCGTTTGTGTTACATGATATGTCATTTTAATCAGTGGGCAAGACCCAATCAGCTCGTAAGAAATTTGACAATTGTGTGGGAAAAAAGAAGCCAAAATTGTGGAAGAATTCATAAATTATGGCAAAGTTATCAGCCTCGTCTTTGCAGTCTGTACCTTAATATACAGAACCTCGTTTTTCCCCCTCGAAGAGGAAAATCGGTCCATAACTTACGGTACAGACCACGGACTTGGCTTATAAACATTACATATCAGACTCAAAATATGCAACTAACCTCGGTTAATACATACAAGACTGAAAAGTTCCAGTAAGCTTTCATTTCATCAAGTGTCTCCTTCATCAAAATATCGTCATATGTTCGACTGGAGTAGACCAGGTGGATAAACGTTTCATCGAGCTCATTGGCTACGATTCCTTGAATCACTTGCAGCATCGGGGCAATGCCTGTACCTGCTGCTAGCATGCCGATGCGCCGACACTGAAAATCAAAGAGAACAATCATTAGGACCCAAAAGGCCATTTGATAACAACAATCTAGAACAATTACTTTAAAGCTATGGGGGATGCCTTAGTCTCAGCAGTGTATGCATTTACTTAACTGGGTCCATTTTCGAAAAAACTGAAGATATCGGTTGCACTTAGCTTATCACTCTTTCTCTTGGATAAAGAAACAAACATTCTAAAATGTGGTTATAGCAAAATTCGTGCAATAGTCATCCACAAAGATGTAAGATACCATCAACGCTCGGGGCCTCTCGCACGTTTTGATGCACGAGACCAAACATTACAATCCAGGAAGAATAAAATCTCACTGATTACTGCTTCTCTGGAATCGCTTTTCTGTTTGTCCATTTTCGTTTGCATGTGAAAAAGACCACGTGTCGTAGTTGCGCCAGACTGTTAAGATTTTATAAGATTCTGTGTAAGATGCCCTAATATTTAATATTCTGTGTAAGATTCCTTGGGATTTATAAGATTCTGTGTAAAACTTCTTAAGATTTTATAAGATTCTATGTAAAATTTCTCAAGAATTTATAAGATTCTGCGTAAGATTTCTTAAGATTTGATAAGATTCTGTGTAAAATTTGTCGAGATTTTATAAGATTCTGTGTAAGATTTCTTTAAGATTTATAAGATTCCGTGTAAGATCCCTTAAGATTTTATACGATTCTGTGTAAGATTTCTCAAGATTTTTTAAGATTCTGTTAAGATTCCTTAAGATTTTTAAGATTCTGTGTAAGACCTTTGTACATGTAAGATTTTATAAGATTCTGTGTAGAAAATCTTAAAAGATGTTATAAGATTTTGTGAACGATTTCTATATATCGTAAGATTCCGTGTAAGATTTCCCAAGATTTTACGATATTCTGTGTAATATTTCTCAAGATTTTATAAGATTCTGTGCAAGATTTCGTAAGATTTTACGAAATTCTGTAAGATTCCTTAAGATTTTAAAAGATTCTGTGTAAGATATAAGCTTTTGTGTAAGATTACTTAAGATTTTATATTAAGATTCTGTGTAAAATTGCTTGACATTTTATAAAATTCTTAAATAGGATTTCACACGATTTTGTTTAAGATTTGTTAAGTTTTTATAAGATTCTGTGTAAGATTTAATGACATTTTGTGCAAGATTCGTGAGATTTATAAGATTCTGCATAACAATCCAGAAGAATTTTTTTTCTAAGATCCAGTACAAGATTCTTCAAGATTCAGATTCTTTGTTACTTTCCATAACATTTCATACGATTCTGTGCAAGATTGCTTACTGAGTGTAATCTTAGAATTCTGTGTAAGATTCCTCTAGAGTTCATAACACGGCTCTGCGTAAAATTCCATAAGGTTTATAAGATTCTCTCTGAGATTGAGTTTTTAATAACATTCTGTGTAAGATTTCATACGATTCAGTGCAAGCTTACATAAGATAGATGTTATAAGATTCTGTTTAATATTCTGCAACACTTCAAACAATCATGTAAGTATCACTGTAAAATTTTGTAAGAGCTTGCATACAGTACCGGTCAAAGGTAAGTCCCTCGAGTCTCGATCCTCGCGTCTCGAGACTCGAATATGTAATTTTTTTAGATTCAATGAATTTTTGTAAGATTAGGTAATAGCTGAAAGATTTTGCAAGATCTTATGACAACACGAGTTACCTGATTTGGCGGATATGAAAATCTTCCAAACGGTCCCCTCCATTCAACCATGTCTCCAACTTGCCAACTTTCCACATAACTGGACATCTTCCCATTTCGATACACCTGAAATGAAGCACAGGCTTTGGCTGAATAAGTAAATTATTTGACAGTGGATAAGAACAATCAAGAAAGTACCATCTTATCAGATGGCCCTAAATGAGTGACAAAGTGCTTGATGTGTAAATTGTTGCGTTGGTGTCTTTGTAAGTAGTATCCTATTTAAGACACAATGTAAATAAGTCAAACAAAGTCAAACAGGGCTCTGCTCAAGGTGGACTTAGTTAACCATTGACTGAGGGGTAACCAAGAGATGAACTGGCTTCCCATTCAAAGGGTGGAGGGGGGTTCACAGTGGTAAAACGCAAGACGCGTGCGCAATTCCCGCCATACCTTTACAAAACAAAATACAGACAAAAGTCGAAAGTTCCACTTAAACGGCAAAACTTAACGCCGTTTCTGAAAACTTAAGCTTTTTACTTTGAGCATGTGTTCAGAATAAAGTAACTGGCATCCACAAGTTTTATCGGCGCGAAATTTGGTTTATCGGGACATTTCATGTATCGTTTTCATACGAACTTCGCCCTCTGAAAGGTCTGAACTGATTCAAACTTCAAGGTTCTGAAAAACCGGAAGTGACGTTTTTTGCGTTTGACCGCTGTTAAGGAGGGAGGGGGGGACTCCCTAGCTCCCTGAGACTTAACCTCACCATAACCTCTGAGTTTCATGTAAGAGATGATGAATCATCTACAGTAAGTATGTGGCTCATTGATAAATCAACAATAAAGTCCTACTTTAACAATCGAATTTCAGAAACAAAAACGTTTTCAAACTTGAGGTGGAGTAAGCCAGTGTTAAATCACTCAGATTTCCCATAAAGTGCTAGCAGGCAGGCTGAAAAACAGACTACTTCTGTTTCTAACACACCTGTACGTTTTTAACAAACAAGCAAATGTAACGCTTTTGTGCAGTTAACCCAAAGCTTTTAAGCCCAAAGGCAATTAAATGGCAATTTTTCCAGATCAGGAATTACAAACTCAATGTCCCCATGTATGATATACCATTCTAAAGCTAATGAAGAGTATTACAAACTCAATGTCCCCATGTATACTATACCATTCTAAAGCTAATGAAGAGTATGTATTCCATAAATCCTGTACAGGGGAACCTCGCGTAAGCGGACACCCTCGGGACCAAGCACACAAGTCTGCTTACAGGAGGTGCCTGCTTACAGGAGGTTGAAACACTTAAAGCATTATAGGGGTAAGGTATGTCAGACATGCCCTCTAAATTTCGTGGGCACGTTCCAGCTGAAAACTCGAGGCAATGTGGCTGTTGAAGTCTCTAAAGTGGTTGAAACAAACTCAAGAATGGTAATAATCACTAAAGCTAGACTTTTGTTTACAAGCTCAATGAGAACCCTGCATTATTCTATGCCATCCAAAGGAAACTTATTCCAGTTCATGACAGCTGGTAGATGGAGATAGCGGGAGTTTATTGCCACTAGTAACATTTAAAATTCAGTAAAATTCCCATAAATTATAAGCCCTCCCACACAAAAAAATAAGCCCTCCAGAATATACCCCCCCCCCCCTCTCTGGAATATAACACTACAGGCTCATACTAAGTTTACATACCAAGAACAATAATGGCATAATATCCTCAAGTGTTTGCATTCCTACCACATTATTCCACCTATGTAAATAGCAATCTGAATACTGTATTTACATCAACCACGGGTTTATCAACAACAGGGTGCCATACAAAAACAACAAGCAAATTGCAATGTATTATACAAGTTATACAAGATAATTGTAAAGTTTGATCCTATTAGAGATCACTGTTTTTGTCATCTTTGGGAGCATACATGTTATATTACGCTACAGATAGTATCTGCAAAAAAGTTCAATTCCTCCACCTTGTACCCACAATCCTTCTGTCAGCTTTTTCAGACACAAAATCCCTCATTTTCAGACATAAAATTCCTTCCAAATATAAGCCCAAACACTTTTGAAGCCCAAACCTCCCTCCAATAATAAGCCCACCAAAAAGGCCCTTTGGACAAATATAAGCCCATGGCTTATGATCAGAATTTTATGGCAAACCAGTTAATCAGCTAAGCCGTACAATACCTTAATGAGCACATCAAAGAAGCCACAAAAGTCTGATGGAGATATGGGTGTATACTGTCGAGTGATGGTCTTGCCTTGAAATTTTCCTCTGGAAAATTAAGTTTGAGCAAAGAGATTTTAAGTTAAATTTTATCATCTGAATTATCTAAACTTACTTGTCATGATATCCTATTAGCAATGAGTTGGCTATGTGTTTATGTATGGCAAGATTGACCAATAGTAATTGTTTAGAATAACATTATACTCAACAATAGGATGTTATGTGATGACTAAGTGAAGAGGAGTAAAAGAAACAAAAAGAAGAAAAGTACACGTACCATTCAATTCCTATTTACATGTATACTTTTTGAAATTATTCAAGCTTTCTAACGTATGGTATATTGGACAATTATTACATGAAATCCCAGCACGCAATTGAGCCCAACTTTTTCATGTGACTTCTCAATCCCAGAATATGAGCTAATAGTCAATACAGTAGGGAGCCAATCAGAGTGTGTGCCTGCTCATACCCATACAATAATGAGCCATTTTTATTGAGAAGGGAACTAATCAGATTGCAAAAAAACAAACTGCAATATGCTGTGCTGATACAAATAATGTAATAATAGTGGTCCACCCTCCTCAAAATTATGTACATGTATTTGCCTTTCTTTTTGAGACTTTAAATAAGCACCTTCTTGAATAACCTGCCCCCCCCCCCACCACCCCCTTCAATCTCCCTGAGGAAGTGGTGAGGTAAATATCTACCTCTCTTCACCAGTGAGGTGAATACCGGTAATTGTTTTAGTATAAATTATACCAAACCAGTGGATAGCCAGCACCAAATAGTTCCTTTTTCCGAGAAATAAGGCAAAACTCACGCGCGAAATCCAGAAAAATGCTGGGAGGTAAATAACAAATGCTATCCCGAGTTTGAGTAGCCAATCAGAGTGCACGAAAAACACTATCCACTGCTTTGATACCGTAAACATTGGCGTATAAGCCGCACCCCAAGTTTACAAGCTCAAGCTAGGCATTTCATGAGAAGAGAGAAAACTGGTGACAACATAGATCAGTTTCATCATTCGCAAAGCAAACTGAAATGGAGGTTTTAGTGCCTTCTTCAGCTGTTCGTGGTTATCATGTGTACAAGGATATTTGGAAGCCATCCATCGGTGAGAAACTATATGCTAAAAAGAATAGTCCCTGATTTTTTTCAAATTTGAGGGAAAATGAGTACATTCAAAGAATGAATTCCTGTTAACCGTAAGACTAAGTTAAATGACTTAAAAAACAGTTGGGCTTACACAATAAAAATCACGCAGAAGGACTCCAATACAAAATTATAAAAGTGGTGGTTGTGCTTATCATAAATTTACAATGTACACTGTAAGGGGTAAACATTCTTGGTTTGGAAAATTGACCATCATTACACTGGAGTAATCTTGATGCATGTCCCTTTCATGGTGTAAAGTTAGAGAAACACAAGACAACAACTATTTTTAACTGGTACCTCTTAGGGATGAAAGCGTATTCTAACCACGCTACATGGTCAGATTCTGGTAGATCCTATTAGGGGCTCCCTTAAAGTTAAAGTTAATAGGATTTGTGGTCTCTCTGAGCTCAAAAAGATGTTGGTTCTGTGGTGTCCAAACAGTCAAACTTCACTTTTCTCAACTTTATAATTAACTGGTCATTTCTCAGCGGACCAGATTTATTTATGAATATTTACAAGTTTTGGTTACAAGTAACAGCTGAAAAGGTGTTAGTGATCCCTAAACAGGTTTTCCTTATTTTTTTTTTTTTACTTTCAAACAAGCTTTAGTTACACGTACTTCATGTTCACCAGTGAAAATTGATTGGGAAGTCAAGCATGTGGCCATTTTTAATTGCTGTATGTAGATACAGTTTGCTCATCCAAATCCTGCTTGACAATGTTTTCATTTTGCATTGTCTCTAGAAAGCATTCATTCCTCTCAATTAACCAGACTATTTTGGTCTGGATAATTGATGCTCTCCTTTAACGGAAGTTAGACTGTAAATTTGTATATGGTAAAAAAGAAACTGGAAGCCCACCTCATTATCAGATGTTGGCCAATTTGCAATCCAAGTTTCTTGTTTCCTGGAATCTTAAACCTGTACAGGCAAGAATTACCTGTAAGTCTAGTAATGGACACTAGTGCAAAGGACCGAAACTCTGAGGTGCTGACAACTTCATCATGATCTCCAAGTTGTAATTCTTTGTTAAGAGATTTCCCACTTCTTATTTTGTCACATTCCATCCTCCATTTTGACATTTCCTCTTCATAAATATCAAACACACAAGGAATGCATCCAGTGCCACAGCAGTCGCTGTCTTGCGGTTTTTCTGGAGGTTCGGGAAGACTGAAAGAAACATCTTCACTCTTGAGCTTATTAGAATTCTCCTCAGTTGTAGCCATGGCAACAGGGACACTTTTGTCATTCAGGACATTTTGAACTCACATCATCACCGCTGAACTTTTTGCTTCTCAAACGATTTTTTTAATGTTATTCCTCTTCTGTTGAAAAACTGGAGCTTAAACTTATGTGATAATGAGGAAAGGGTAGCTTTAAAGAGGACTGGCAACTTGTGAGAAGTTTGTCTTCAGAGAGTCTGGTTGTGGACATAAGTTAAAACCAGAGTAACAATTGCACAAGTTGTTGTATAGAGCTGGATTACTTCGATCTTTCCACTTCTGCACACTTTAGGTAAAGGTAGAATAGAGATGTTGAGAAGCTTGAGTAGGTGACTTCAAGATTAGATGAGTTAAATGCACGTTAAATGTTAGCTGAATTGAAGCTGTAAGTCATACATTTGATTCAATCAAATCGAACTCAAGGAAATTCACCCCTTTCAGCTGAAATACACGTTCCTGAAGCCTAACAGCCACGAAAGAAAAAAATAATGCCTGAATATCCTTTGATCCCTTAGTTACTATGTTGTTTTGTGGATTTCAGTAAGCGGCCCTTGTCGCACACGATTGTTGATTTAGCAGCTGCATAATGACTTGTTTCGATTCCCAGAAGCAAGGAAGTCCACCAGGAAAATCCTTCAGAACGTGAAAGCTTTGATCCACTATCCTCCTGGTCTCGCTTCCTTTTCAACTCCGATTTTTTGGTGCTGTGATTCGCGGGTTTGTCGTTATCCATTATTTATCTGAAGTTCATAGTACATGTACAATGTATGTTGACCGCCATCTTGAATTCATCTTGATCCCAGGCTCTCGCTAGCTAAGATGCACATTACGGGACGCAAGGAAATATGGGAATGACGGAGTTTCTTTCCTCCTGGATCTGCATATTTGACGATATCGATATTTAGGCCAGCTCCTAGAACTTTCTATTTCCTTGGAAACCCAATCCCTGTACAAATGCCACGGCGGTTTGGACACGAAAGGATAAAGTGTAGATGCAAATGTCTCGATAGATGCCCTTTAGATGAGATACCTAAGTCAACAAAGGAGTAAGCGATAAGCCTTTTCAGACTGAGATGCTGTCACGTATTAAAGAGAATTGCACCTAAATTAGAGGTTTTCTGAAATAGCTACACGTACGATAAATGAATCGCTGGATCCGGACGGTCAGAATATGACAGAAACTGGATCACATGCCGCCCGATTTAGTCAAGGAGAAGGAAAAAATGCGTCACGTTCGAACAGAGCGCCAGAAGCAGAGCGGGGGTTCGGGCTTGACACCTGGACAAATCATGTGGTATACAATGGAGGAAGTGTAAACGTCTTTTTGGCGCGACTACGGTACGTTTCCCAATATGACAAAAAAAAAATACCACGGGATAACTTATTTCACGACGAGAAAAAAAAACGCTTATCGTGTGTATGTCTTTATTAGAGAAAGCGCTGGTTTCGATAATTCTCCAAATTCGCAAAAAAATAAGTGTCGCAAAATGTTGCCCTTTTAAAATCGCGAAATTTTTCCTCGTTGTAATAAAGTACTTTTTCACCAGGCGTAAAAACGTTGGCAGACGAATCTAATTGGTCGAATTTGCTTTGTGACAGGCCAACTTCCTCGCCTTAAGCATACATAAAATGGAAGGGGGACAGAAGGGAACCACGGAGAAAAGCAGTCGAAAGGTCCAAAGGTGTACGGGAAGTAAAGAAGGGTGGAAAGCGGGAAAATCGCTTGCAATCACTGGAAGGGCATAGCAGCTCTAGACGGGAGCCAACACGAAGGAGTGGGAATACAGAAAACGGGATATAGATTCCTTAGTCCCCCCCCCTCTCCCCCCATACAAAACCTTTACCTGGTCACCTCGGGCTGTCGTCTTGGGGTGGAAACCGCTAACACTTAAAATAAGCAAAATAGAAAGAAAGAAAGGAAGAAAGAAAGAAAGAAAGAAAAATAAATAAATAAATAAATAAATAAATAAATAAAATGGATGAATAAATGAATGAATTAATGAATGAAAATAAACATATCTTGGAGAAAAAATACTTGGTACTTGATCATATTCAGGTGAGAAGGAGGAACTAAAGATCGAAACTAAAGAGACTTGCGTGCCGAGGTATGAAAGGTGGTATCAGTACAAGTGCAGCCAATTAAAAAATCACGAGAAGACCGCTCGAGCTAATTGTACTAAAGGGGAGGGAATTGAGATTGTCTTAAATTGTAGCTTCTTTATGTTTCATCACTTCTGGTGGCGGTCGTTTTCTTCACCCAACACATCACTAACAATATACGAAATCACTGAAAGAGTTCTTCTAAATGTTTCAGTCAGCCGAGTCTCAGCAGCCTATGTGGAATGAAAAAACACTTCCCTGAGATCTTAGTTAATCACCCATATGTTAATTGTAACAGAAAGCATTTGTTGCCAATAGAACATGTAGTAGAATAAACGGGAAAAAATACTTGACAAGTTCAAAGCTACCATGGTCAAAGATCAAGTAGGACTATTACCTTATATATTTTTTGAAGATTCACAGCAGTCCACCTACACAGCTGAGGGAGTTTTCGTGCTCTCTGCCTGTAAGCTCTTTCCGCTCTACGTTATAATCTTCTTATATGCTCCACCTCATTAAATACAACGTAATTATGGTTTCCTCTCGGAATAGTTTTTGTTTTACGGTTTAATTTAATTCGTTCAACGTACAATATGTTAGCTATTTCCATTTGTCTTGGGTCATCATGTGAGCGATCATTTTTTTTTCAGTAGTCCACTCGGAGTACAGCTTATTTTTTTAGTTAAGAAAGAGTGAATGTTAATCTCGTTTTTTCAGACTGGAAAGTAACGCTGGACAGAGGAATCTACTTAACCTTAAATAAAAGCATCTATATCCTTATCCGTCTTAAGGGCGATTTCCCCTTTTAGGACTAAACGAGTGTTTTTTTAAAATAATTTAGAAATAATGTGAACATGAAAGTCTAACTCAACACCCAGTCTATTGAAAAAGACAGCTTGGATATTCCTGACTGAAACAGAAATGGCCCAGTCCCGTGGCCGCCATTTTGAAGAGCCCGCATTTACCACAGCTGACCGATTTGAGCGTCTCTCCGTTAATGAAGCCAAAAATAATGAAAGGACTGTGGTGTTTATTTGTTTTGCTTCAAGTAAGGGAAAAATGCTGAAATGCTAAAGGCAAATAGCAAATTCCATCTTTCGGGCAAAGGTGTAACTTTGTTTTTGTATTTTGTTGAACTTTTTTTCAATACTTTTTTATTGCGTGCTTAGTCTGATGAGCAAATGTGTTTTTATCTATTAGCTCACCTTGCTTTGACCAAACTTTTCTCAGTGATGTTTATTCTATACGAACAGTTTATATTACTGCATAACCATGAAAGTATTTCATTGTTATTTCATCATCAAATCCCTGTTTATTCATCCGTCTGGTCTCTAGATTCTAAAATTATTGCAGGATGTTTATTTTCCTTAACCGCCCTCGGCGATTAGAAACTATATTCCTGAGTAAATAAAAAGTTGCCGAAAGCGAAAAAGTGATTTTTAGCCACGTAAACGTTTTGAAAACGGTTTCATTTCTGTTTCTCGTTTCATATGAGAGGGTCAATTTAGAGGAGTTCAAATAGTTAAAGGAATCGCATTGTTTTGTTTTATACATGGTATCTGAGGCACCTCAACAAATGTTAAAGTATTTAGCGAAGCTTACTCAAGGTAGTTCGGTCTTAGGCGAAAGCTGATTTCTGTCATGTTAATGAAAATGAAGGCTGGGGTGAGGGAAGTTTACACTGCATGACAGAAAAATTAAAATTTAATCCCCAATAAACAGTGTCTCTTTTTGTTTATAAAGCGATCTGGCTTTGGAGCTTGGACATGAACTAAATGGTCAAATACATTTTAACAATTAGAAAACAGATGGTTTAAAATGGCGCTATCGATCAACAAAATTATCAGTGACTTGTGAAGACATACAGATGCTTGGTTTGGAAGCTATGCTAAGCATGTCGGGGCATTCGCCGAAATATCATGCATTATTAATTTAGTTCGAAGATACCATCAGAAAATAGACGGTGTGATCATTCATCAACATCAAAACCTGCCGCTATCACTTCATAGTTGATTAGATAGGACACTTGCCTTCAGGAATCCATATGTGCCGCCTTCTCTTTAGCTCACTGTTTAGTTCATCTTTTAATTGTCACATCATGGTTTTATAGGCAACGGAGAAAGTGTGGGAATGTGTTTTAAGGTAAATACGAATGGAAATGCAACTTTCGTGGGAAGAAAGAAATCAGAGTGACATAATACTTTATCATCGACGTCATCTGCAATCAGCCTTCAGCTCTGCTTTGAATGAAAAGGCAGATGGATATTAATAAATTTTTCATTGTTCATTAATCATCATTTATCATCGAACAAGTCACAAGCCCTGTGCACTGCCTCACGATTTTGCGGGGGATAGTATTTTTTCTTTACAGAACTAGTCATATCACGACAAACTGGCTTTTGACCTCTGAAGTAGAGGCTTTGCGGAAACCCATCTCTAAGAAATGGAAAATAAAGGGGCTGGTCGTTTATTACCTGTGAGGGGGGGGGGGGGGTGGGGGGGCGGCCATTTTGAGAAAGCTTAGAAGATTTTCAAACTGACCCCCCCCACTCTATCCTAGTTTTTTAGATATGACCCCCCATAAAATTTATATAATTGTGAAAGTGACCCCCAACCGATTGCTGTGGAAACTACGAATATTGTAGCTACAAATCGTACCGAAGTTCACCACATACTTTATCTACAGTTGTGTTTATAAAGATCGGTGTTTACTGTTCACGGCTGTTTAATACTTACAAAACTTACCTTTCAATTCACGCTCGTTAACTGCTACCATGAATGTTATGCTTGATATGATCGGAAGCAAATACTACTGTCACCACTGATTGTTGATGTGCATGCTAAACTTTAAAGATAATTTCCAAATGGTGTTTATATTGCTATTTTAGCAGCCTGAGCAACAGCAAGCTACACTCTTTTTATTTTATAAGAACCATTTTTATAAGAATGTTGAGGCTGACATTTGCCCCCACATTTAAGAAAATGTATGGGCTAAAACAAGAATCCTCAGGCTCAGCCAAATTGTACGTGTTCTTATAAAAAAAGAGTGTACTCTAACAAAAATAACAGTTAATCATCAACAAGCATACTCTATAAAGCAGACAAAGTACGCACTTCAACCCAAGCAGCTTTTGTTTCTTGGGTCCTATTGACCGGGTTTCAGAGGCAAGGCAGTTTAGCCGTTCCCCTATTTCATTTTTGCACATGGCTGTAGAGATATCCTGAGGCAGCTTGAAACAGTAGATGCCTTGCGAACCTCGGAACGAATACGGCCGACACTATCTTCGTTCGCCTGGTTTGGATCATTGAGGGACTCCCCAGGTATAGAAGTATTAATATGACTCATAACGCGCGCTCAAGAATGGAGTTTATGATCGCTTTGGCAACGTGTCGAGTTGGAAGCACTGTGTAACCACTACTAAGAATAGTCTAAATGAGTCATCATGATCTCGCAGGCTAAGTAGTCTCAGCTTTCCGGAAAATCAATATACCTACACCGCTCTCTTTAACAAAAAGATGTTGTCTAAAAACCACTTTCATAAGGGTTAAATGACCTCCCAAGTAACGCTCCCTTTACATCTGAAAATGGCCCCCAAAAACGATCAAAATTTTGAAAATGAGCCCCCAGCAAAATGGCCGCCCCCCCCCCCTCACAGGTAATAAACGACCAGCCCCAAAATAGCGCTGTCAATTTAATAGCACAATTAGTTTTTGAAGCTATTCAGTCATCTATTCTGTGACAGTGACAAAGTCAGAGAAGTGTATAGATGCGTACATACTGCAAGCCAATCCTTTTTTGACCTCGTTTCTTTTCTCATTGCCGAGCAGAATCTTGCTAGTTGGTAGCAAAGAGCGATATTGACCCAGTCACGTGACTTTGGTGTTTGCACACTGACGGGAGTCAAAAAGAAAAGCACAAACTGAACTTTTTAACACTTCTTTCATTACTCCTCGGGAAAATAAATGGGGGCAAAACATTAATTCCTTCAGTGATAAAAGATTTCATCAACTTGACACTAAAAGCACCTTTTCGATACTGTTGACATACCAAAGTGTTAATGTGTAACGACAAAACTTTACCTTCACTTTACGGTGAGATGTTTCAAATGCTATAATTGTAGTTTTAATACATGCGGTTTCAAACTAATCTCGGTAAAAGAAAAAAGTGCACAACTGAAAACAATTCTCTTCAAACACTCAATTTACTTTTTGCTGTTGATGGTTGATTAAGCAGTTATAAAATGGTTGTAAATCGGCTTCTTTGAAATCAAGGGGATACCTCATTACCAAATTGCTTCATCATTTCAAATTAGATTACATCATCGGTTTCTTGGGAGTCCCATGATATGGTACCGCTGTGACTCTCTTGTGACTTTATATTCGTTTACATGATGTCAGTCCAAAATCTCTGAGACGAGTTCGAGCCGGGAGTACGCGTTGTACGGCATATGACGTCATCCCGGTATCATTGGTGTATATTTTAATTCATAGTTGCTGAGATTTTAACCATATCGCTCCAGAATGATACTCATGTCGGTATTAAAATGTTTACTCGTGTAAAAAGCTGAAATTTCGAATGGAAAGATTGAATTTCTCAGCGGAAAATTCAAGACCTAGGGAAGGCAGTCTTCCACATCTTTGGTCAACAATTTTTTTTACTTGCCTTTCTTTCGTTTTCCTTTCTTTCTTTTCTTTCTTTTTCGTTTGACATACGCTTTTGTCATTCCTTTAATCATTCTATATATTGTGTCAAAGTAGTTTGGGGAGTACTCCCCGGTTTCAGTTTAAGTGTGCAAACTAGTGGAACGCGGTTGAGCGAAAACCCTGATAGTCTGCTATTTTTCGATCTTAAAATTGCAGGGTTTCTTTGACAATTTAAACCAATTCCAAGGCTTTGGTAGGCGAATGCAGGCTGCGAAATGCACCATGACATTTCCGATCGAATGTTATTCAGGAGGTAGACAATTATCCATCTGTCAACAGAGAATCAACAATCAACACGGACACTCGAGTAAATAGTGTTTAATTACCCACATCATTAGGTTACGCGAAATCTAAACGTCGAATATAGATCAATATAGAGCAGGGGTTATCTGGCGAAGCACGTGAGACCCCTCCATTTATCTTTATTTTCATTCACTGTTTGCTTTAGACACTTTTTAAAACGAGTTCTGCTCAGACTGTTCCGTCAGCGGCATTGCCCATCTATAGAGTTCCACTCCGTCGTCTTTTTACATCACGGAATGCCTCTTATGTCTGTCTCGTGTCGCGAAGTGTTTTCTTTTCATCCCCTGAGAAGTTTACAAGACTTCGCAACTAGTGTCCTCTTGTGAGTCCTTAGCCCACATGGTTAACCTCATTTCATTCATTGTTGGTCAAAGGGTACTTTTTCCGGAAGAATAAAACAAACCTGACAACCCACGTCAATCTGATTTCCATAAGGTACGACATTCGGACATTACGTAGTACAGTGGAGGGAATTGATCACGCGGTGGGACCTATCTGGCATTGTTCCTGTGAGCAGCAATGGAGGAAGGGATGGAGGATTTAGGATCAGGACAAATGGGTGATGATTTATCCGCGGAGGTCTACATTAATCCAACTTTACTGACTATACAAAGTGCGTGGTATTCCTTTGTTCTCACACTTGGATTGATCGGCAATGTCTACATTATTTTAACGGTTTGTTGCCGCAAAGAAATGTCGTCTACGACCAATTTGTTTATCGTAAACTTGGCTTTCAGCGATCTAGGGATTTTGCTGATTTCTCTCCCAGCTGAGTACATAAAGGACTACTTTTCGTGGCCGTTCAATAAACTGACATGTCAGATTTTTGTGCCGCTGAACGAAGTGTTTTTTTGCGTGTCAATATTTACGCTCACCGTAATTACGGTGGAGAGGTTTAGAGTCATCTGTAGACCTTTCAAGCCAAGATTCACTGAGAAAGAAGCCAAGATCGTCATTTTGATTGTGTGGATAGTATCGTATCTGGCGGTTGGGTTTCCCTTGTCGTTTCTTATGGTAGTGGAAGAGATCGGTAGCTACCGCAAATGCTTGCTTATGTGGCCCGGCGACCTTCAACAACGCTTACACACTTGTTTCATCGCCACGCTTATAATCGTGCCGTTGTTTATAACAGCTGGCGGGTACTCGGCCATTGTAACAAGCATGAAACGCCAGAGCGCCCGGATCCGCGCCAGGGCTAACTCTATCAGCAATGCGACGATATCGTTTCGCAAGGACATGATCTGCTTGCAACAGAACACGAAACTCATCAAAATGCTTCTGCTAATCGTAGTTGTGTTCTGGATTTGTATGCTGCCACTCACACTCCTGGCGCTGGCAATTGAGTTTGGGAGTATTAATCCCACAAGCAAGACAGTTCAAGGACTTTATGCATTCTTCGTGGCGCTTTTTTTCAGCAACAGCGCCTTCAACCCCATCGCTGTTTACATTATGAGCTCAGACCTCAGGAAGGGGTTCTATTCATTCTGTCAGCGAATGTCATACTTGTTCTGCTGTCAAACTTGAAACAAGAACAGACAAGCTTCTACGTCGCTGCCCAGTGGAAAACTAAACGTTTCGTCCTTTGTAACTGTTGTATATAAATTTGTAGGTTGTTCCCGACCAATTTATTTCAGCTTAGTTTGAAGTCCCTGTTGTATATAATTTCGTTCGGGCAAAATCAGCTGGACCCCCGCTGTTGTTAGAAATATAAATCATAACCTCAAGGGGTTTTACTTGCGAAACGAAAATTCTTCATTTATCGACTATACAGTTAGTTACGAAGTCATCGTGTTGCCTAATTAAACGAGTTTTAGTAGATAAATTTCAATGAAACCGCAATACAACGGCGAAAATTTGGAGAAAAGATTGGTTGATATGTCACAAGATAAAATTCTCTTCATATCTTGTGAGGTCGTAAAGCATGGTGTAGGTCTGTGAACAAGAGCTTGACAAAAAGGAAACTGAAAATCGATACGCGAATGCTCTTAAGCTTTTAATCATTGAGATAAAGAGCATAAGTTAGTTTTTAATGTGAATGGCCCATCAATCAATCGATGAGACAAGAACTTGTACGAAGCAAGCTGTACATATAATGAAAACAAAACGAAAGAGTAAACGAAATCAATATAAAGAATATGTTTATTATGCGGTAGACTGAACACAAACGTTTCCATTGTCCACTCTTTAATCTCTGACCTTCCCAGCCCAACCCCCTCCACAAAAAAACACAGAACTCACGTCCTCTGTAAAAACATGTTTATAAATAACATTCCACGGTGAAATCAATATGGTAGGAAAGGTTTTAACTAGTTGGTATTTTGACCCGAAATACCATAAAATGTTGCAAAAACAACGTGACGCCTATCAGAATTCAGCTTTCTCTGAGAGAAAGGCACACTACCGAAGGTCATCAAGAACCAAAATAGGCAGTTACTTTTTTTCACGAAGTTCCGTAAAAAAAAAGAAACTATAATTTATTTGTATAAAATTGGAAAAAAAAATCAATCAATCTGCTTAGGAAGAAATACTAATGCCGTGTACAGAAATATATTTTTGGTGAGTTTAAGATTGATTCATTTTTCTTCATGATTATGTATGATGCAGGATATAAGATTAAAATGATTCACACTTTCTCGTCTCTTTACCAGTTGAATCTTATACCTCGAGAATAAATTTAGGAATATGGTGTTGATGAGTTACCAGATTCTCAAAGCGTACAGTAAATAAAGATCATTGAGAAAGCCCAAAAGCTTAAGGAAAGTAGTGGTTTTGTTTAATGTTTGAAAAAAACTACATATATTTATCAAGTAAAGCATGCCATTCTTGTTATTTAAAACTGTCTGATCGCGCTAAGAAAGAGCAAATCTCTTTATCCTGTATTCCCAATCTGTCTGGTTCAGAGATAAGCCGTGATAAGCGTTTGGTAAGCCGCTGAAACCAGAAATAGCGTCTGCAAAGATGACAATTAGTATAAGAAAGCTGATCCAAAAGCTGTACCGAGGATGTGTTCTTCTGTCAAGTAAACTGTGTAGTGTTCGCAAAGGCTGCCATCTGGATTCAACCGATGTTCTTTAAATAGATCATGAGCTTTAATAATGATATGAACTACCCAGAGATGCCATCGTCCCTCTTTCCCACAAAACGTTTGCAGAGCGAGACTGACCATGATAAGCAAACATTTTGGAAAACAATCATTATTGATATAGGAAATAGCGGTTTGAAGTTGACAGATCAGTTGATCCGTTCGCTAAGGCCTCAAGGAAATCCTGGATTTAAAAAAGTATGTGACGGAAACTACCAGGCAGATTGGAAAAGGCTCATGACTTCTGATTGTTTTTATGGGGAGGACGTATGGCTATTAAATTATTAAATAAAAATCATTATCCGCCTTTGCCAGCTCTTTTGTGCAAACTTATGTCTGAAGAGGGGTTGTTGAATCATGGGCAGAATATGTCCGTGAACCTGTGGAAGCCAATGACTACTTGACACAGCCACTGTGGTCTGTTTGCAGTAAGATATGCAATAAACTGGCCTTTTATAAATCACGGTATACGCGGAATTTCCGCTACGTCATTAACCTGGTGGATGAATCCGATCTTTTCTTATCACCAACCGAAAACGTATTAATTAAATCAATAAGTTTAACCTGAAGGCTTATTTCTCACAAGTTTATGGTATTATGTGCTCGAATCCTACTTCGTGGAAGTCTTAGATCGGAGATTTCGGTAAAAGGTTGGAAGGGGTCACATCTCATTGTACAGAGAGCCTATTTAAAGCAAAAAGGGTGATCAGTTGTGACTTATGACGCCTTCTGAAATTCGGTTGCCATACATCCAACTAAGGTGCAAAGTAAATGTAATATCCTTCCCTCATCCCAGTTGGAGACTCGGCTACTTATTACAGCATCCCTTTCTTGTGCATCGGTGCTAGTAAGCTAATGAGTTTTGAATATAGGATTTCTCATAGAACCATTGGCACAAATGTAATGTTAAAGAAATTGGGTAGTAAAGATAAGATCACGATGAGTGTTTTTTTGGCGATACCTGAAAGAGGGGGGCATTGGGGCCTATCAGAAACCGAAATACCGGCCAAAATTTTCACCAAAACCGAAAAACCGGAAGAAAAATCGCTCAAAACCGGAAAAAACGCCGAGAATAGTGACCAAAACTGCAAATTCGTGATTTTCAATCCCTCAACTCTTGATACAACAGCCAAAATATTGGCCTTAGGGACGATTCAATGCCCCTGTTATACTGCTTGCAGCGCAAATTTGATGTGCATTATCCCGAAGAAAATTTTTGCAATGTTCAACCAAAGGAATCGCTTCTTCCATTGTCTCCGTCTCATATGAAGGTGAAACTTTTGTAACTCGTGATGAACTCAAAAAGGTTTATTCAATGCGCCAATTTGCTCGTAAGAACCGAATAACCGCTTTTTTGTTCATAAAAACCGAAACCCGAATGTCAAAAAGGGAAAAACCGAAAACCGCAGTGGATACCAAACCCGAAAAACCGGGGATTTTGAGTGCAAAAACCGAAAAACCGATCTCGAAAGTGACCAAAACCGCAAAACCGAAAAACCCAATGTCCCCCTCCTGAAACCATAGAGCATCTCTTTGCCACTGGATACTTCCCTTTTGGAGCTTCCTCTCTTTTTGGATTTGTGAGCTAACAGAAATCACTGCAACGGTTTCTCTTGAATCTGTTCTCTTGGGATATACAAGTTGTACGCCTTACAAAAATGTATTTTAGTGGTCAAGTTTTTCATTTACAAATGTAAATAAATAAATAAACAAAAAAATAAAATAAAAAAAACAAAAACAAAAACAAAACTTTATTAATGTGTCAAGAAACTTTAGCATGTGTGCTAATTGGTGACACAAAGTAATTAAAGTAACTAAAGTAATTAAATACAAAACATAAGTGCGTATCCAATAATACAATAATTTAAGAAAATTGTTAATGATAATATTCTAATAATACTCTATTGAAATTGCTAATAATATTCTGTTAAAATACGATGTCTATGATCTACAGAGAATTAAGACAGTTCGATCCACATTCGTTACTAACTAAAGTTGAGAGATCCTTCTGCCTTATAAGTTTCTTAAAAAGATTCAAGTTTGTTACATTTCTCATATCCCTAGGTAGGCGGCGCGATAGTGTCGGTCCAAGATACTTAATAGCCGTGCTTTCCATACGTCACCGTATTGAAGCGGGGTATAACAAAATCAAAATTCCTCAGGCTGTACTGGTTCCTTTGCTGGTTAAAAAGATCTGATATGTATGAAGGGCAAATGCCGTGCTCTACTTTGAACATGAGAGTAGCTACATCTTGAAGCCTACGATTATATAAAGTTGGTAGCTTGGCTTTGCTTAGGAGCTCATCGTAAGAACCACAATTGTCTTTAAAAACTGCCCTTAGCCCCCTTTCCTGTAATCTCTCAAGTTTACGTTTGTCTGAAGACCTAATAAAATGCCAAACTAGAGAGCGATATGTTAACTGTGGTAGAATACTAGTCTTAAATATATGTAACTTAGCCTTTTCAGGAATTAAATTCTTCAATCTTAGGAGAACACCAATTTTTTGGCTGGATTTTACACTAATAAATTTTACGTGTTCACTGAAAGAAAGTTGGTGATCTATATTAACTCCTAAAAGTTTAAGCAATGTTGTTTGTTCAATTTCTTCGTTGTCAGCCTTGAGACAGATCTTTGAGATGTCTTTCCCTCTGTTCCTGATGACCATGGCTTGGAACTTTTCCTTGTTGGCTAATAGGAAATTGTCAGAATACCAATTAGCTGCAACCTGTGCTTGATCTTTTAACATTGTTTCCACCTCGCTAATCTGGGCTCCTGATGAATACAGCTGATGATCATCAGCGTACATGGGTAACTGACAATTGTTGATAGAGAAGAACAAGTCTTTCTGGAAAATATTCCAAAGAAGTGGTCCAAAACAGGACCCTTGGGGGCATCCCTTTCTAAGATTTTGCTATTTGCTTGTGATGGTGCCGAGTTTCACTCTTCCTTGGCGCCCTTCAAAGTAAGATCTTAGTAGAGTTATTGAGTCTTCAGAGAAGTTATAAGCTTTTAGTTTTCGGATCATTATCGCTGGAAGGAGCGAATCAAATGCCTTGCTGGTGTCAGTGGAGATAATTCCCACTATTTGTCCATTATCCAAAGCTGATTTCCAGTCTTCAATTAGCTTTAGCAACGCCGTTTCACAACTGTGACTTTTTCTGTAGGCTGACATGTTGGTAAAAAGATGAGGATCTATCTTCTCTGTTATTTGGTGACTGAGTCTCTGTTCAATGACTTTATTAACTTTATTGAGAACTGTTATTGGTCTATAGTTCTTTTTCTCTCTTCTTTCATCTTTTTTATGAACAGGAATCCATTCTCCTCTTTTCCAACTGTTTGGATATTCCCCCGAGTTTATAGCCAAGTGGAAGATGTTGGTTAGCGAGGGGGCTACCTCTTTTGCAGCCAGTTTTAATATTTTCGGTGGTATCATGTCCCAACCCATCGATTTAGTGGGATTCAGACTTTCCAGTGCCTTCGTAGTTTCTGTCTCGGTGATGTTGGAAAAGGAGAATTGCTCAGTGTTTGTGTAGTTATTGGTGATGTTAATGACACTAGAGTGGTTGCTGAAATCGCTTTCTGTGAGTAAAATGGTGTTACTCCCCCCGATGTCGTCAGCCAAGGTAGAAAAATATTTTGATAGCTCCTCCGCAACGACGCTTTGATCTTTTTCTATTTCACTGTTGACTTCTATGTTGATGATGTCTCTTCCATTCGATCCTTTCTTCCCAAGAAAGGTTTGAACGACTTGAAAAGGTCGCTCGTCTTGGAGTTCATTTCCTGGGTTCTTTTTCCCCAGAACGCCTTTATTGCTATCGCGTCGTTCCTTGGTCGCTTCATTTCGGGTTTTTCTCTTTAATTCCCAGTTTTCGGGGGTTCTCTCCTTTGCAAACTTTTTAGCAGCTTTTCTTTTAGCTCTAATTGCGTCTTTCCATTTCTTTGTCATATAAGGGACATCTTTGGAGCGTACTCGTTTTCGTCTGATCGGAATATACACCTCAGTGACGTAGTTTAGCAGCCCTGGCCAATAGTTGCACTTATCATCAAGGGAGTCGAAAATCTCTATAAAGTGTCAGGGTGCATTTTCTAAGTCTTCTTTGAACCTTTCTTCATCCAATACAGCATAGTTTCTCGTAGATACTATCCTATTTGGGTAGTGTTTAGCCTTCATGTTCATCCTTGATGATTCCATAAATCAACGCATGATCACTGAGCCCAGGGTGAATGATGCTGCTGGACACAAACGTTTCAGGCTTGCTAGTAAGTAGGACATCAGTGAGCGTTTGAGTAGTCGAAGTAACTCTTGTTGGTTTGTCAATAAGACATGTGAGGTCATAGACTTCTTCTAAATCCAACAGCAACTTTCCTTCTCTTTTATCCGGCCTCAGTCTATCAAGGTTTAAATCTCCCGTTATAATAACATGTTGTCTTGACGTTGACGCCCACATAAGTAGATCGTTTAACTCGTTCTCCAACTTTGTAAAGTACTCCTCCCCGACAGGTTTGGGCGGTCTGTAGATTCCTATGACTAGAATATCCTTGCCAGCTATGGTAGTCTCCACTGCCAAACACTCGATGGTTTTGAATGTTTGGCGTAGTTTGACTTTTTTCGATGCTAAGTCAAGCGATATATAGACCATGACACCTCCTCCTCCTTTGGTGCGATCCTTTCGATATAGCCGATATCCATCGATGGAAAATTGTTCGTCGGGATAGGTGTTATCAAGTTTTGTCTCCGCGAGAAATAAGATTTGTGCTTTTAGCAGACCCTTTAGCTCTTTGAGTTCCTCGATTTTATTCTGAAGGCTATTGATATTCAGATGAGCTACCAAAACATTTCTCGAGCTTTTCTTTCGCTGTAGGAGTAAATTAGGATCTGAACAATACATATTTTTCAGATCTGAACAGCAGGTGTTTCCTGCGTTCGAATTAGCATAATCGGCTATGTCTTCCAAACCAGGATCAAAATTTGAGGTCGGATGAAACGGCAGTGCACCAAATAAACAACATGAACATATCCAAGTCTTACTTTTCCCCTCTCGGTAATTGCTTGTACTCCTTTCCTGGTACACCGCCACATTTAAAATGATGTCGAAGTTTACAACTGTCGCAAGTTATCGCTTGATGGTCTTTGCAATAGTTCTTAAGCAGGTTGGGCATTTATCCTTCGACCTTTTACCAGCTACACTGGGGCTAGGATTCGTACTGACATCTCCTGAAGTGCAGATCCTTTGCAAGTGATAATAGGCATCAGAATTTGAGTAGTCAGGCCCGTAGCCGGACTTTAACAACGGATGAGACAGATGTTGCGAGCGCCGACAGCGCGAGCTTCTAGGGGGGTCTGGGAGCGTGCCCCCCAGGAAATTTTTAAATCTACTCCCACCCCCCTCCGAAATGTCATTTTCAGCAGTTTTTCGTGAGATTTTTCTTCAAAATTCAAACTCGTGCAAGTGTAAAAACAGGTTTTTTCAGTCCTTTTAACACTTTTTGTACCCACTACTGGGGCGTGTAATATACTGGCACCAAGTAGTTTTAGATGGTTCTCCCGAATTTCGTATTTCTCTTATACACTCCCAGCCCCGCCTTCTGCTCCCTTGCTAACTCATGCAAATACCGTGCTGCTTCAAGTTTATCAAATTCAATTGCATATCTGCGAACTGTAGAACTCCACTGTGGCTTGAGAGACAACGCCATCTCACTAGAAAACAGCATGGATATTCTAGAGAAACGGAGGTGAACCAAGGCAAACAGAGGTCAACCAAGGCAAGCTAAGGTGAACCAAGGCAAACAGAGGTCAACCAAGACAAACTAAGGTCAACCAAGGCAAGCTAAGGTGAACCAAGGAAAACTGAGGTGAACCAAGGCAAACTAAGGTGAACCAAGGCAAACTAAGGTGAACCAAGGCAAACTAAGGTCAACCAAGGCAAACTAAGGTGAACCAAGGTGAACCAAGTCAAACAGAGGTCAACCAAGGCAAACGGAGGAGAACCAATGCAAACTAAGGTGAACCAAGGCAAACGGAGGTCAACCAAGAGAAACGGAGGTGAACCAATGCAAACTAAGGTGAATCAAGGCAAACTGAGGTGAACCACGGCAGACTGAGGTGAACCAAGGCAAACTAAGGTCAACCAAGGCAAACTAAGGTGAACCAAGGTAAACGGAGGCGAACCAAGGCAAACTGAAGTGAACCAAGGCAAACTGAGGTGAACCAAGCCAAACGGAGGTGAACCAAGGTAACCGGAGGTGAACCAAGGCAAACTAAGGTCAACCAAGGCAAACTAAGGTGAACCAAGGTAAACTAAGGTGAACCAAGGGAAACTAAGGTGAACCAAGGCAAACAGAGGTGAACCAAGGCAAACGGAGGTGAACCAAGGAAAACTAAGGTGAACCAAGGCAAACGGAGGTGAACCAAGGCAAACGGAGGTGAACCAAGGCAAACTGAGGTGAACCAAGGCAAACTAAGGTGAACCAAGTCAAACAGAGGTCAACCAAGGCAAACGGAGGTCAACCAATGCAAACTAAGGTGAACCAAGGCAAACGGAGGTCAACCAAGGCAAACAGAGATGAACCAATGCAAACTAAGGTGAACCAAGGTAAACTGAGGTGAACCAAGGCAAACTAAGGTGAACCAAGTCAAACAGAGGTCAACCAAGGCAAACGGAGGTGAACCAATGCAAACTAAGGTGAACCAAGGCAAACGGAGGTCAACCAAGGCAAACAGAGATGAACCAATGCAAACTAAGGTGAACCAAGGCAAACGGAGGTCAACCAAGAGAAACGGAGGTGAACCAATGCAAACTAAGGTGAATCAAGGTAAACTGAGGTGAACCAAGGTAAACTAAGGCGAACCAAGTCAAACAGAGGTCAACCAAGGCAAACGGAGGTGAACCAATGCAAACTAAGGTGAACCAAGGCAAACCTAGGTCAACCAAGAGAAACGGGGGTGAACCAATGCAAACTAAGGTGAATCAAGGCAAACTGAGGTGAACCAAGGCAAACTGAGGTGAACCAAGGCAAACTAAGGTCAACCAAGGCAAACTAAGGTGAACCAAGGTAAACGGAGGCGAACCAAGGCAAATGAGGTGAACCAAGGCAAACGTAGGTGAACCAAGCCAAACGGAGGTGAACCAAGGTAACCGGAGGTGAACCAAGGCAAACTAAGGTGAGCCAAGGCAAACTAAGGTGAACCAAAGTAAACTAAGGTGAACCAAGGGAAACTAAGGTGAACCAAGTCAAACAGAGGTCAACCAAGGCAAACGGAGGTGAACCAAGGAAAACTAAGGTGAACCAAGGCAAACTGAGGTGAACCAAGGCAAACTAAGGTGAACCAAGGCAAACTGAGGTGAACCAAGGCAAACTGAGGTGAACCAAGGAAAACTAAGGTGAACCAGGGCCTACTAAGGTGAACCAAGGCAAACTGAGGTGAACCAAGGTAAACAGAGGTGAACCAAGGCAAACTAGGTGAACCAAGGCAAACGGGAGGTGAACCAAGGTAAACAGAGGTGAACCACGGTAAACTAAGGTGAACCAAGGCAAACTGAGGTGAACCAAGGCAAACTGAGGTGAACCAAGGCAAACTAAGGTGAACCAAGGCAAACGGAGGTGAACCAACGCAAACGGAGGTGAACCAAGGCAAACTGAGGTGAACCAAGGCAAACTAAGGTGAACCAAGTCAAACAGAGGTCAACCAAGGCAAACGGAGGTGAACCAATGCAAACTAAGGTGAACCAAGGCAAACGGAGGTCAACCAAGGCAAACAGAGATGAACCAATGCAAACTAAGGTGAACCAAGGCAAACGGAGGTCAACCAAGAGAAACGGAGGTGAACCAATGCAAACTAAGGTGAATCAAGGTAAACTGAGGTGAACCAAGGCAAACTAAGGTGAACCAAGTCAAACAGAGGTCAACCAAGGCAAACGGAGGTGAACCAATGCAAACTAAGGTGAACCAAGGCAAACGGAGGTCAACCAAGAGAAACGGGGGTGAACCAATGCAAACTAAGGTGAATCAAGGCAAACTGAGGTGAACCAAGGCAAACTGAGGTGAACCAAGGCAAACTAAGGTGAACCAAGGTAAACGGAGGCGAACCAAGGCAAATGAGGTGAACCAAGGCAAACGTAGGTGAACCAAGCCAAACGGAGGTGAACCAAGGTAACCGGAGGTGAACCAAGGCAAACTAAGGTGAGCCAAGGCAAACTAAGGTGAACCAAAGTAAACTAAGGTGAACCAAGGGAAACTAAGGTGAACCAAGTCAAACAGAGGTCAACCAAGGCAAACGGAGGTGAACCAAGGAAAACTAAGGTGAACCAAGGCAAACTGAGGTGAACCAAGGCAAACTAAGGTGAACCAAGGCAAACTGAGGTGAACCAAGGCAAACTGAGGTGAACCAAGGAAAACTAAGGTGAACCAGGGCCTACTAAGGTGAACCAAGGCAAACTGAGGTGAACCAAGGTAAACAGAGGTGAACCAAGGCAAACTAGGTGAACCAAGGCAAACGGGAGGTGAACCAAGGTAAACAGAGGTGAACCACGGTAAACTAAGGTGAACCAAGGCAAACTGAGGCGAACCAAGGCAAACTAAGGTGAACCAAGGAAAACTAAGGTGAACCAAGGAAAACTAAGGTGAACCAAGGCAAACTAAGGTGAACCAAGGCAAACTGAGGTGAACCAAGGCAAACCAAGGTGAACCAAGTCAAACAGAGGTCAACCAAGGGAAACGGAGGTGAACCAATGCAAACTAAGGTGAACCAAGGCAAACGGAGGTGAACCAATGCAAACTAAGGTGAATCAAGGCAAACTGAGGTGAACCAAGGTAAACTAAGGTGAACCAAGGCAAACTAAGGTGAACCAAGGCAAACTAAGGTGAACCAAGGCAAACTAAGGTGAACCAAGGCAAACGGAGGTGAACCACGGTAAACTAAGGTGAACCAAGGCAAACTAGGTGAACCAAGGCAAACTGAGGTGAACCAAGGCAAACTAAGGTGAACCAAAGCAAACTGAGGTGAACCAAGACAAACTGAGGTGAACCAAGGCAAACTGAGGTGAACCAAGGCAAACTGAGGTGAACCAAGGAAAACTAAGGTGAACCAAGTCAAACAGAGGTCAACCAAGGCAAACGGAGGTGAACCAATGCAAACTAAGGTGAACCAAGGCAAACGGAGGTCAACCAAGGCAAACGGAGGTGAACCAATGCAAACTAAGGTGAATCAAGGCAAACTGAGGTGAACCAAGGTAAACTAAGGTGAACCAAGGCAAACTAAGGTGAACCAAGGCAAACTAAGGTGAACCAAGGCAAACTAAGGTGAACCAAGGCAAACGGAGGTGAACCACGGTAAACTAAGGTGAACCAAGGCAAACTAGGTGAACCAAGGCAAATTTCCTTGGAAACCCAATCCCTGTACAAATGCCACTAAGGTTTGGACATGAAAGGAAAAGGAGCTTTAATAATGATATGAACTACCCAGAGATGCCATCGGCCCTCTTTCCCACAAAACGTTTGCAGAGGGAGACTGACCACATGCTGGTAATGCCTACAGAGAAACGGAGGTGAACCAATGCAAACTAAGGTGAATCAAGGTAAACTGAGGTGAACCAAGGCAAACAGAGGTCAACCAAGGCAAACGGAGGAGAACCAATGCAAACTAAGGTGAACCAAGGCAAACGGAGGTCAACCAAGAGAAACGGGGGTGAACCAATGCAAACTAAGGTGAATCAAGGCAAACTGAGGTGAACCAAGGCAAACTGAGGTGAACCAAGGCAAACTAAGGTCAACCAAGGCAAACTAAGGTGAACCAAGGTAAACGGAGGCGAACCAAGGCAAATGAGGTGAACCAAGGCAAACGTAGGTGAACCAAGCCAAACGGAGGTGAACCAAGGTAACCGGAGGTGAACCAAGGCAAACTAAGGTGAGCCAAGGCAAACTGAGGTGAAGGAAGGCAAAAGGAGGTGAACCAAGGCAAACTGAGGTGAACCAAGTCAAACAGAGGTCAACCAAGGCAAACGGAGGTGAACCAATGCAAACTAAGGTGAACCAAGGCAAACGGAGGTCAACCAAGAGAAACGGGGGTGAACCAATGCAAACTAAGGTGAATCAAGGCAAACTGAGGTGAACCAAGGCAAACTGAGGTGAACCAAGGCAAACTAAGGTCAACCAAGGCAAACTAAGGTCAACCAAGGTAAACGGAGGCGAACCAAGGCAAATGAGGTGAACCAAGGCAAACGTAGGTGAACCAAGCCAAACGGAGGTGAACCAAGGTAACCGGAGGTGAACCAAGGCAAACTAAGGTGAGCCAAGGCAAACTGAGGTGAAGGAAGGCAAAAGGAGGTGAACCAAGGCAAACTGAGGTGAACCAAGGCAAACTTAGGCGAAAGAAGTATACGTTTCATATATTGGGACGCTATATGTCCCTTACATAGCGGTGTATGTATTTCATGGATATACTGGGACGTTATAGGTAGCTTACATGAACGCTTTGCCTATAGTACATGTATGCTGACCGCCATCTTGAATTCATCTCGTTCCCAGGCTCTCGCTAGCTAAGATGCACATTACGGCACGCAAGGAAATATGGGAATGACGGAGTTTCTTTCGTCCTGGATCTGCATATTTGACCATCTCTAGGCCAGATCGAAGAACTTTCTAATTTCCTTGGAAACCCAATCCCTGTACAAATGCCACTAAGGTTTGGACATGAAAGGAAAAGGAGCTTTAATAATGATATGAACTACCCAGAGATGCCATCGGCCTTCTTTCCCACAAAACGTTTGCAGAGGGAGACTGACCACATGCTGGTAATGCCTACAGAGAAGAAGACGCGGATATGATAAACAAACATTTTGGAAAACAATCATTATGGAGGTTTGAAGTTGACTGATCACGGCAGTCGATCGTTCGCTAAGGCTTTAAAGATATCCTGGATTAAAACAAAGTACGTAGCGGAAACTACCAGGCAGATTGGTAAAGGCTCTTGACTTCTAATAAAAAATTCATAGCCGCCTTTGCTAGCTCTTTTTAGCAAACTTATTTCTGGAGAGAGGTTGTTGAATCATGAGCAGAATATGTCCGTGAACCTGTAGAAGCCAGTCAGACTACTTGACACAGCCACTGTGGACTGTTTGCATTAAGATAGACAATAAACTGGTTTTGGGCTAAGTACTGTTGCCATGGCAATACCGCTGGTAGTATACCAGCATTTAATGACGGGTTTTATTTATTTTCAGAAAATCCAGTCATTAATATTTGTCTCTAGAAAAGAGGGTGCTAATGGGGTTAGTAGTTAACTGACAATTGGCCAAAAAAATAGTAGTTAACTGTTATTTGGCCAAAAAAATTAGTAGTTAACTGACAAATGAAAATTTAACAGTTAACTGACATTTTGTTAATTATATTGAATGCGATTGTTGATTTCTTAAAAGCAACGAAGATTTTTTCCTAACGCTGCATGACCTGGTAACATATTAACTGTTATTTGATTCACCAGGGAGCGTAACTTAATTGGACCTTGATCTTAGCGATGGCTTCGAATGGCGTCAGGGTGGTAACGAGGTATGTTTTTTCAATGCTGATCCCATTTTTGTACGCAAATTTCTGATCCTTGATTCCAAATGGTCCCTAATCCTACAAATATGGTACAACCTGATCCCTGATCCCTAAAAATCTGCAACCATGATCCTTGATCCCAGGGCTGTGATTCCAGATCCCACCCTCCTGATCCCTGATCCCACCCCTTTGGTCCCCGCTCCCATATACCTCGTTACGACCCTGAATGGCGTGGTCAAAGTAGCCTGCGTGGCAGGCGCGGAAAGGAGAGGGAAACGGGGATAAATTGTTCTCGAGCGCGGAGGAAGCGAGAGGAAGGGAGAGGAAGGAAGTCATGCAGACCTTCCAGGCCCATTTTATAACTATGTTGAATGTAAATTGAGAAACACGAATTTCGAGTGCTTAAATGACATAAATTAATTGTGTCCTATCAGAGCGTTCAATTTGGCCCTTGATTGACATATAAGTAATTGCGACCAATCATGATTTTTGCAGTCCGCCACATCACATCACCTTTATTTCATCTCGGACTTACAAGGGTAGCTGTATAGCTAATTTCTCCGAGAAAGAAAAGACGGCCTGCGCCGGCCTGGCGAAAGCGGCTGAAATACGCTCGTTGCTTGCGCTTGCGAGCAACGAGCGCAATGTCAATTAAACACGAATTTCGAGTGCTTAAATGACATAAATTAATTGTGTCCTATCAGAGCGTTCAATTTGGCCCTTGATTGACATATAAGTAATTGCGACCAATCATGATTTTTGCAGTCCGCCACATCACATCACCTTTATTTCATCTCGGACTTACAAGGGTAGAAAAGACGGCCTGCGCCGGCCTGGCGAAAGCGGCTGAAATACGCTCGTTGCTTGCGCTTGCGAATAATTGCTTCCCCTTCCTGCCAAGCAGGCTATGGTCAAAGTTATTCTAAGTTTTTATCGAGATGATAACAAAGGATCGGCATTCGAACGACGCGTGCGACGTTTGACTTGGCAAAACGCAATTCAATGGCCATAGTTTGTAAACATTTGACAGATGTTTTGGGAATTAAACAACAAGCGGTAAAGTTTGGACTAACAACAAGCGGTAAATTTTGGACTCGGTGCGTTTGACTTGAAGTTGTTCCGATTAGATAATTAATTGTCCAGCAAGCGAACGTGGTTTGACCTTGTTTGAGCTGATTTATATCACGTCAATAATTGATTACAGGGCGACAATACACAAGCCCTTTCGTGAGGAGCAAGATTTCTGATTAATCGTGATTTGATTTTTGATTTTTTTTTAAATAACTATTTTCATTTCCAGAAGCTGTAATTTATTTCTTGATTTGAGTAAGGTCCACCCTCAAGGATGATTGAAGTAAGAAAAATTCGGGCTATGACGCAATAATTTGCGCTGTAAGAAAAGGAAAGATAATCGCGTTTCCGTGGGGCTTTCCGCAGGTTTGAAGCATTTTTCGCTTTACGGGCGGAAAACCTACGGAAACGCTTGCTACGTAGGCTAGAAAGTTAACAGCTAACTACAATTAGTAGTTAACTGACAGTTAACTGACAGTTGGCTACCCCATTAGCACCCTCAGAAAACTCAGACAAATATTTTTAGCTTATTGATACTGGTCTCGGAAAGTTTGATAGAGAGATGTTCTGAAATTTGGTGCTTGAACAACCGTCTTCTCTTGTTTTTACCGGAATTATCGGAATATTACTGCACGGCATTGGCGTCATTACTGTAGTACCATGCTGTCGGAAAATTCTCACCGGTTTTTCCATACAAACTCTCTTCTCCGCAGAGGCTCCTGTTAGTAAACACCAGTGAAAGAAAAAAATACGGGAGAGGGAGCGCTGGAGAGAGAAAACGGGAGCGCGGGGAACAATGGGGAAAGCGGTCTCTGTTTATCGGTTGATACTCGACTCGTTTCATTTTGTTTGTGGAAAAATGTACTGTTCCACTTTTTGGTGGAAATTCTCACTGATTTTTCATATAGACGGAAAGTTATCCTTTTGATCGTAAGACCTGGATTCGATCCCAAGCCACATTGGTGGGAAACGAGCGCTCAAGCCACAGCGCTATACCTTTCAACAGATTCTGGTTGTCTTCATTTATTTTAAAATTCAAAAGTGTGATTGGAATTCAGAAGAAAGAAATGTCTGCTGTGTAATAAAATTCCTTATTTTATTTTTGCTCAAAGTGAAAAAGCACTTCAACAAAGTGAAATTAGTGAAAACTCGCTCTATGAAGCCACGAGATTAAAGTGCAGCCTCTTAGAGAGTGCTCAAAGAATGATCCCTTATTGAACTGTTGCTGTTGATATGTAAGTTGAAGCTCGCTTAAAATCGTCTTGCTACACTTTCGACGTTCGATGATGCGAAAAAGTCTAGTGTACACATATACTGAAATACTGACTAAAAGTTTTAGTGGAAACGTTTTGCCGAACTCGACTCCATTAAGGATCGAACCTAAATGTGGCCAAAGCTGACCGAATTTTCCAAGACTAAATGTTACAATATTCACAAAATATGTCTGACGACCAGTAAACTATATCCTCCACGAGAACGAATCTGCCGTCTAAATAGTTCTATAATATAGGCAGCCCCTTTTAAATGATTTACCTCAGAAGAAGTATCTATTTTCACATGTTTGCATGGATACTTGTCCACTAGTAAGATATTTAGTCAGAAAAAACCCTTTGGCGGCTGGTATTTGGGGTGGTATAATGTCCAGTGCGGAAATAGTGTCTGAAGAATAACAAGTGCCGAGAAGAGAAGAACGGTGAGTAACTACAAATTTGTAGGACAGTCTTTCAGCCAAGGCATTATCCTTCCATATACCACGAAGTCAGAAAGGGGTTTACGTATTTTGTAACCCTCTGATTAATTTTATAATTCAGTTCTTAAATGTCGTGATTGTGATCTGAAAATGTGACATTGTAATTGTTGAAATAGCTATCAAAGAGGACGATGTACCGCGTGATGAGCAGTGTTTTGTCAAATGAGAGGGCGCGGATATTTAACTGTGGGTTACAAGAGCTGATATTAGTAATGAACAAGAGATGATAACTGTAGCGAAATCAATCGAGCCCATCCGATATTGCTTGTATCCAGGGGCTATCTATATGACAATAACGCTTTGTACGTTGAAAATGGAGCTTCAGTAGGGGGCCTAGTGTAAGAAGGTTATGCATTTGATTCCCAGGCTCTGTTATGAAACCTCGAGCTTTTCAACCCTTGGTGTTTCAGTTTTGCCAGCAGTATTAGCTCATTCTTGCATTTTCGTCGCAACTCTTGGTATGTTGCACTGAAGGAATTGTAAAATTCCTCCACAGCTGTTTCCATGGCATCTCGTGGGTCTGGGCTCTCTGGTGAAACAGAGTTTTGTCTGATTCCTACAAAAGAAGGTTCAACGCTGTGTTAGAATCAATAGATCAGAAATAGATTTTTTCGCGTTGAGGCTATTAGGCGATAGTCTGAAGTGTCAGGTTCGGGGGAATAATGGGGCGAGGAGACAGCTAGCCCTTGAGTAACCATATTATTTATGTAACCAATGAAATGAATTCTGAAGTTATGAATATATGAACTTCATATAACTTTCTTTTCGCAACTGCATAAGTTGCGTTAATAACTGCGAGGATCTTCTTTTCATTTATGAAATGAATTCTATTTACTCACCAACTCCTGTTTACATTGTCCCATGTAAATAAAACATTCATAGCAATGAACACATTGGACAAACTCCGCTAGTTGGCCAGAAAAGAACCTTACTCATGCGTACAACCGCATGAGCCGCTGACTAGCAACCTCGGTCAGCTGCTTGTCAGGCTGGAAGAACCCGTAACCAGCCGTTTACTCCCGTGGCAAACCCGAAGGCTTCTTTAAGTCTTAGCTTCACATAAGCCATGTGGGAGCTGTGGCTGGGGACTGCAAAACAGTCTTCGGCAAAGTGTATGGAGGTGTGAAACTATATTACAAGATCACTTGTCACGTGCACACACCTGATTGGAGAAAAACAATGTGCAGGAGCAGTTTCTTGTCTATAAAAAGAAATGGATTTATCATTTAGGATAGCTTCGCTAGCTTCCCAGGAATTGAGCCAACAACCTAAGGGGTCGAAAGTGCGACGAGCTAATTTATTGACCAGTACATCCTATTCCAACCCCAATCCCACCGATACCCCCCCCCCCCCATCCCCATACCGAGCTGTTATGAACTTACTGTTGTCCGGTCCAGTTCTTTCTCCTTTGTAGCATGATATCTGGTACAAAACTCCACAGCACAGGAACACAGCCAAAGCAGTTAAAGTAGCGTACATAGTTGTGCGATAGTAGGGACTGCTGGGCTCAAAGAATGTCACAGGCTCTTCGTCATTATTTACGTCCTGTGTGGGTCATGAAAAATCCATGGATAAGGTTTCAAGATATTTCAAAGAAAAAAATTAGACCTCGTATTGACACTCCCGGAGTGAAGCCTTGGGTCTTTTAACCTGGTTCAAATTCTATGTTTTTCTTTTTAAATAAAACCTGCGTTGCCACATTTTCCTGCGGCGTTTTTCATTATGTTTTTTGAAATAGACATATATTATTACATTTACTTTTGTAAGATATTCTTTTGAGAATTATCTTAGGAGAATAGGAAACTGGCAAACGAGAAAAATCTTTGTATTGAGTAAAGAACAGTTCACCAATTTGATTGTTGCATTACCGCCCGCCTCGATTAGCCATTGCTACGTGCCAGTTGGAATTCCCTGCTCCTTAAGGCTGGCTTTCACTAGCGACGGAGTCGGGTCGGAATCGTAATCAGAAGCGTAAAGCGTTACGATCTAGTTAAAATCAAACAACGGAGTCGTAAGCAGAGTTTCCTTTTGCGCTTACGCTTCCGTCGCTTACGATCTAGTGAAAACCAGTTTGTCGGAGTCGTAAGCAGAAGCGGAAGAACTAAACCAATCATAAAGCGTGGGAACGAGCACCGTGATTGGTTTATCCTTCCGCTTCTGCTTCCGACTCCGACAATCTGGTTTTCACTAGATCGTAAGCGACGGAATCGTAAGCGGAGTTGGAAGAAAATGGAAACGTTCTGATTCTTCCGACTCCAATTCCGTCGAGCTTATGACTCCGCTTACGACTCCGATGTTTGATTTTCACTAGGTCATAAGCGCTCTTACGACTCCGCTTACGACTCCGACTCCGACTCCGACTCCGTCGCTAGTGAAAACCAGCCTTTACAGGCCACCGTTTTGGCAGTTTTGTTTAAAGGTAAAGCCACAAAAGGACCATGTGTAAGGCAGTCCAGTTATAATTATTTCCCAATGACAAAGTGGCAATAGTAATTTAATCTCACCTCATATCCTTGATCTTCACTTCCATCCTGTAGATACTCCGTCTGGACATTTTTAGCGACGATCATTTTTGACAATTCGTCAGCCATTTTAACAGCACTTCCTTGCAGAAGAACGCCATGAGAGATCTCGGTCTCCAGGAGCTTGGCGACTTCAAACCAGGAGCCATTGAACAAGTCCTTGCGTTTGACCGGTGTGTACATGTCCACTAATATAGAGTCAACTCTTTCCCTCTTCAGAGCATCGACCAGCTGCTCTACATCCGAGAATGTCGAACCTTAAACAGAGTACTAAAGCTATTATACTTAAAGATAAAGATAAAATTTAAAATGAGTACTTGTCATGAAAGTCTGGAGTGCTTTCAACAGTAAGGGCTACTGGATGGTCCTCCCTTTGTTTCTTACAAAATACAGTTTGCTGTTAAGTAAGTGTCGATACGGGTGATAGGCACTTTGTAACTGAATCACAACTATAAGATGATCAACTTTCTGCTAAATCATTGAAATGTTTGCGTGCGTTTCGTCTGTTAAGTAATTCGATCGATCGATAGTTCGTTCGTTTGTTCGTTCGTTCAGTCAGTTAAGCAGTCAGTCAGTCAGTCAGTCAGCCAACCAGCCAGTCAGTCAGTCAGTCAGTCAGTCAGGTCAGTCAGTCAGTCAGTCAGCCAGTCAGTCAGCCAGTCAGTCAGTCAGTCAGTCAGTCAGTCAGTCAGTCAGTCAGTCAGTCAGTCAGTCAGTCAGTCAGTCAGCGAGCCAGTGAAACTTAAGTGACTCGGAAAAACATACGTACCTACACCTGCGTACCTACAATGGAATGATAAACACATTCTAACGCTTTTAGCATTGTTCTATCAACATTTATATTTATCTTACCTATGCTGAGTTTACCACTGAGAGCGCCAAGTGCAACTCGTTGTTCAGGTGAATCAGCCACAACAGCAACCTGCGGTGCGATTTGTATGTTACTTAGGTCGTGTTCTATTGTAACTAACCGTGTCAACGTCAACAAGTTTTGGAAGACTGGGTTCCATTCTCCCCACAGAACACTTTTCAACCGTTATTGGTTCAAACGGTTGATAGCTATTGCACAATATGCTCAACCAAAGCATCCGAAAAAGACTTTTTCCAATAGATCACGAAAGAAAGAACTAACCCAATCAACCGAAAACAATTTGTCGTAATCAAATACGACCTTAATTTATAATACAAGAAAGTAACCCAGCACTAAGTTATTATCAAGGCCATTGGGCTACTCGCGATAAAGGAATAGAAACGTCCTTTGTACAAATACTTTTTAAGCGTTTTTCCGTCCATACCTATACTTTTTTAATTGTTTTTATGCGGTTTTTGTTAATACAGTTGGCTTTCCTCAATTCACTAAAAAAGCCACTCAAAAGTGCTACCGAAAAGCGCTACCCTAAGTAGAGATTTTTGGAGATAAAAATGACCGATTGGCTTCTCCAGTCCCATCCTCGGAGACCCAGGGGCAGCTAGTCGGGACGACGGGATTTTCATGGGCGAAAGTTTACAACAAGAGCAGGAGAGCCCCTAAGCAGTTACTCTTACTGATCCAGTTCCAGACGCGTTTGAATTCTCTCCTTCTGATTGGCCAGAAAAATATTTTTCTGGTTAATCAGCGAAGAGGAACAGCCGGGCAACTCTCATGTCTTCTTACACGAGGCTGTTTTCCTCATCGGTCGCCGTAGTAGCGTGGCCTGTTCAACGGGAACATTTTTGAGGAGAAATAATAAATACTAAATAAATAAACGAAGTCGAAGAAATCGCAAACTATAACGTGGCCGGAAGACAACAAACACTCACCAGGATTTTTCACGAAGGACTTATCGAAGGTATCGTAAATTTTTAGAGCTAACGACTTCCCCTTTCTCAAGCGTTGCATGAGGCTAATAGCTACTCGAGTAAACGATGTTACTAATTATTTCTCCTTGTTCGTTGAACTACGTCTGAAGCTTTCCACGGGAATCTCCGATGCACGGGCCACGCAACTATGTCGATCGAACGTGGGAACCACAGTTAACCAAAGCGTAATATGAGTGTTTGTATGGAGCTGAAATTCGATCGAAAATAATCGGCGGTTTTCCGCTGAAAATGCATTAAAATGAAAATACAGTTTGAAAAACATTACCTGCTGTGTGTTCGCCGTGTTTTTATTGCTTTTCCGAGCTTCTGGAGGCCGATCTGGGCGATTTTCTGCTTAACGGTCGATGCGACGTCATGTCACGTACTAGAGAGAACTAGTTCTCGATCAACATAGTTGCGTGGTCCGTGCATCAGAGATGGAAAGTTTCAGACGAAGATCAACGGAGAAGGAGAAATATTTAGTTTCATTGGAGAAAGGGGAAGTCGCTAGCTCTAAAAATTTGCGATACCTTCGATAAGTCCGCCGCGAAAAATTCCCTGTGAGTGTTTGTTTTCTTGCGGCCACGTTATAGTTTGCGATTTCTTCGACTTCGTTTATTTATTATTATTATTTTTTTTCTGAAGCTCTCTCAAAAATGTTCCCGTTGAACAGGCCACGCTACTACGACGATCGATGAGGAAAACAACCTCGTGTAAGAAGACATGAGAGTCATCCGGCTGTTCCCCTTCGCTGATTGGCCCTGGGTCTCCGAGGATGTTCCAGTCCATACGTAAAGGATCAAAAACACGGGTTTTCCGCGACGATGTCGAACAGGTTACTTCAAAGGACCATTTTGATGATCTTCAATCGTAATAAACTGCCTGCGTTAGTAAAAGTAAATTCATTGCAAGTTTATTACCATTTTTGTGTCTGTTCCGCCTGATGAGCCAATAGTATGCTTCACTGTAGCGACGGTCAGCAAGGAGGCTATAGCGCTAATAAACACAGAGAATATAACCAGACCAACCAAGAACCATACTATCGCGAATGCTTTGGCTCGGATGGACTTGGGACAAAGGTCACCGTAACTACAAAGAGCACCAAACGATAAGAACAGCGTTAACAACGAGAACAAATTAATAACAACAGTAACAACAAGAATAGCAACAACAACAACAATAATTTATGACAACAATAATAACAACAGTAATAATAAGAAGAAAAATAACAAGGAGGAAAGAATGAATAGAAAAACAACAATGTCAAGGATAAAAATTACAGCAGGATCAATGGAACTCAGAGGTGTTCTTTCTTCAGTTTGCAAAGCAGTACAAGTATAACTAATGCCTAAAATAGCACGTTTTCAGCTAATATTTGTAACAGCCAACTTTTTCAAGCTTAACACAGTGGGGGTTTCAAATCCTTGTTAAACTATTTCTATCTCATCTGTCTTTGTTTTAATAATCTGATTACACATACATTTCCTTTTCCAAAGATTTCCTTGATAGATTTCCTTTCAGTTTTGAGGTCCTTTTCTTACCTGTACAATAACTCATCAGTATAACAAACAGCTTTTTGGAGAAGAATTTAGTTTTGTTGTGACTCTACTCAAAAATGCTATATCTTAGGATTAAAACCTGTATTTACCCGACTGTTGTCATGGAAATGAATGACCACCAGAATCCTTGGCCGGTCCCTTTTATGAACTGACGTGGAAAGTGATCAGGGTTGGTCTTGGAGTCCTAACAAAAACGCAAACAAACACATACTCAGATATTTAAAGAAAACGCACCACAGTTTTGACTTTAGAAAACATGTTTCGACAGAAACCTCTGTCATCTTTAGTTCAACAATTGCATCATGAAGGTTTTTTCTCTTTCTTTTTAACAAATATTTATGCACACTGTTGTAAAGTTTTCTCACGTTACTTTTGTCATAGTTTTTCTTCATTCTGTTATCATATCTGACATTCATTGGAAGACAACAAGTATACGAGCGTAAAGACTGGCCTTTTATCCAGCTTATGTTTGGACAAAAGCAGGTTTCTGTATTGTGTTTAAAACGAGCACAATTTACTAGCAAGATAACAAAGCTAGTAGTCACGCTGTAGTAGCCACGCTGTAGTAGTCACGCTGTAGTAGTCACGCTGTAGTAGTCACGCTGTAGCTCGTGTTGAAAAACTAAACTACTATGAATTGCAACTAGCTTTTTTTATCTTCTTTAATTTATCATATCGAAGTGGTCAATCTTGTTTCGAAGTTGTTTGTTCAAAGGTGAACTCTTTTGAATTCCCAGTTTTTGTCGTTTAAAGGGGCTGTGTCACGGCAGTCCAGTCCAATTTGTTTGGTTTTTCCACTTACTCGCCCTTACTCGCTATGGAACTTAACGTTAGCGAAGATATTAGTTGTAAATGACAAAATCACAGCTTCGTGACAAAGAAATATGTATCCCGAGCGTTATATTTAAATTTACAAACAACAGAGATAAACTTTGAAACACTGTTAGGCTGAACAGTTTTCCAAGACCCCAATTGCAATCCCTGTTAATCTCTTTCAATTTGGCCTATCCGTGCCTTCTTTTGTATTTGCTTTGTTCTTTAACCTTTCTTCAATGTTTTTATCGGTCATTTTTTCGGTTTCGCTCAATTTGTTGGCCAGGTCCTAGTGGCTGAATTTGGCTAAATTTCGTAACACAGCTCCTTTAAGCTAAATAATAACATCTGCTGTGTGTCATAGCTTTACAGTCATTTACATTTTGGAGAGTTCTTTGGGGAATAAGGTGTAAAAAAGCATAACTTGGGCGATTGTGAATGAAGACGTCATCAACTTTGAATAACAGGTGTCATTGACGTTTCTGGGTATTTGTGAAAAGTTTATTACATTTGTGGCCAAACCTTATTACACTTGTGACTTTATGGCACTTGCGTCTTCTACATGGGCTTATTTATAACCGCATTTTACAGTATGCAAAGTAATGGCGTCGCCGTCAACATTGCCGCCAAAACTCCTGATGCTGAGGTTTCTCTTTATGATGAACTTTTATTCACTGAGTTCATCAGTTTTCACGTGTAACCTGTAGGAGTACGGGTTACATCTCGTTTGGGTTAGTGTTCTTAAGTGGGAATAAAAGGAATACAGACCACTAGCCTATTGCCGGCACGATAAATATAATTAAAGTTATTATTGTAATTTATTCTGTTATACCATATTTATTATTTTGTAAAATCCTTTTGTATTCGTATTGTAATTTAAGTGTAAATGACACGTATCCATACTACCTGCCTCAATTAGCTTCGCTATTTGCAGGTAGTCTGTATTTCTATTATATTGATTTTTCTTGGAAATAAAGTTTGTTGTTGCAACTTTTAGCGGGAAGACATACGCATTACGTACCTATATTTTTCTTATCATGGCTCTATGAAGTTAGTTGTACGTTAAACTAAAGACATCATTAAACTTACGAGGAACCAGATGATAATTCCTGCTAGCAAGGCCATCATGATGGTAAGAGCAAAAATTGGCCAAGATTGAAGAATTGAACCGCTTGCCGCTTCCGTCAAAATCATCCCCAACTCTTTTTTCCTTGTTATAACAACCACCCCTGGAACTCGTATAACCGGTATAAACTTGCTGTATGCACTCTGCACGTATGATGTCTTCGTGACGGGAAACACCAACTCTTCCAAGCTGCTATCGTTGCTGTAGATAAGGTTTGTTTGGCCGAATTCTTCGCAGTAACCACACGAGTCAACTACAAGTTGTGAGATGACCTTTTTCAACCCAGCGGCAATAGCATCATAGTTGGGGTCATCGGTCTTGGCGTCTTGGAGATTCAGAGAGCTGGACGCAACTGTAATGTATTTTGAACAAGCACAAGTCTCTGGAAGAGATAAAAGTGATAATGTTTATTAGTTCTGAAAACTACGTTATTCCCAATAAAGCCTTTAAAATCTGGTTAAGTTGATCCCAGATGAATAGGTTCATTCTGATTGGTTCTCCGAACGGTGCGAACTTTGCCATACGGACATCTTACGGCTTTGATTTCACTAACTTGTGTTGTGAAGGGCTCGTTTGTCATATATGGATTTTTTAAAAAAATTTGCAATCCATACACTACTTACAAAATTAGATGCAATCATACATACCTATAGTATCAAACTAAATTACGACACTACACTATTCAGGTACGTTTCGTACAACAATACCAACATATACGGGGATTGGGGTTAGCTTCAAGACAGAGGGCAATTTACCACTTTCCATTTCATCTTAAGTTATATAATAGATGCTATTGACAAATGTATGAAAAAGACACCCAAATAAAACGTATATTGGACTATTTGTTGTGTTATTTCTTCTTTCTTCGTTTCCGGCTTGGCCTATTAACTTACACGAAAGCTGAATAAGACCAATATTTTTGCAACGCGAACCTAAAGCTACATATAGCTCAATAACTTATATTTATTGTTTTTACTTCATGTTTAGCATTTTTTGTTAGGCTATGGCTCTATGGCTCTATGGCTCTGGTTTTTTGCATTAATTAGGCTATGGCTCTATCAGCGCAAATACCGTATTTTCTCAATTAAAAGCCCCCGGCTTTTATTTCAAACTTTGCCTGGTGGACCCGGCGTTTGTTTGAATCAGCGGTATATTTGGGCCCGCCATTTTTTTTAAAAAAGGTTTTTATTCGTTCTACTTGACATCCTGTATCATGCCCTTACACCTTAAATTCATTATACGACAAATAAACGCCTGAGGGGCTTATTCCCCGACTTCAGCCCTCTTTTAGACCCGGCGTTTAATCGGGAAAATACGGTAAACCACTTGGAGTGTGAAGCGAAAATTCAAAACACCGTACTAAAGTTACGAGCGAGACCCTTTTCTTCTATATACTCAGAGTCAAAAATGTCAACATGACTACAAAAGCATTTGTTGCCTGTCAACCCCATGCATGATTTTTCAAATTTGGTTTTGTTCCAAGTAGTTTTCAGCACTAGGAAAAGAATGGTGAAAAGTCAGGGTGAAAAGTATTCCATTAGTGTGGATAATAGTACAGTAATTTACGACTGTTAGAAGTTAACCAAGTGGATTAAGAACCTGTAGGTTAAACTTTGTCATTTAGTCCCTAAACATATAAAATTCTGCATTAGCCTGAAAATCGAAACAGGCGGGTTCCTCTTTCAAAAAACAAAGAAACTGTTGTGGGTTGAAGTAAATCAGAGGACCAAGAGCATGGTTTACGATGGTTTAAAATGTAGATGTAGTAGGTGCAATAAACGTTTCTAACACATTGGAACCAGCAGCAAGCAATTTCCCCGACTACAAAAATTAAGAACCTATTTTAAAACCAAAATAGTGTGATTTCCCATTAGACACCAAATTTGTAAGAACCCTTTTAGGCCAACATGGCATAATGGTGGTTCCTTTTTTGAGGGATGGGAAGAACAACAAGACATCACGTCTTTGATACACATTCGACACACTTAAAACTCTAAAACGATAAAAACACTATTAAAATTGCGGTATTCCGGTATATATTTCGCTACTCGAGCCTCGTCAGCCGTCTGCTAAATAAAATTGTCAAATTGGTCATGTAAGAACTACTAAAATGTAAAACTGTTCATGTAAAAACCAGTGGAATAGCCCACACCTTCCTTGACTCCATGTTAGTCGTCACGGGATGTCCTACTTTGATGGTAGCGCGCGGCCATGCGGGATAACCGCGTGCGGAATGTGGAAAAAGTTCTACTCGTTCTTAGAATTAATTAAGGAGTCTTCGGGCACTTTGTCTACCCTAACACCCTCAGCATAGCGTCGTTAGAGTAAAGATCAGTAACATTCATTTGAAATCTCTGCACTTCATTGTTATGTTTCTCCTTACAATGTTTCCAATATACCGGAATACCGCAATTTTAAGTGTTTATATCGTTTTAGAGTTTTTAAGTGCGTCGAATGTGTATCAAAGACGTGATGTCTTGTTGTTCTTCCCGTTACTCAAACACATTCTTAGCCTCGGTGGTTAAAATTTCTCAGAAGTACTTTAGGGATTTCGGGGATATATGGCTGTATGATATTCGACTTTTAAAAATGCGAAATTGCTTCAACCTTCCCAAACGTAATTCTTTTGGTTCAGTTGTGTTACCTACCTCCATAGACGGGGTCACTGTATTGTCCAATACCGTTTGCAGTAATTGCTGCCATCTGAAACTTGTATCGCGTGAAAGATGAAAGATTTGTCAGCATGTACTTATCAAAAGTGCTGCATATGATAACTTTTCTCAGCTCAGAATTATCCCTGGGATTTCCACTGACTCTCACAAGCTCGTACAGTAATTCATAACCCAGAATCTCTCCCTTCACACTTTGAAATGTCTGTGGGTCCCACTTGACTTCTATTGTTGATATAGTCTTTCTGATGGATGCACTAATCTTAGGAGCGGTGGTGTCTTTAAGTACTGTTAAAAGATACAAAAAAAGAACAAATTGCAGAGTTTGACCCTGTTACAGTCAAAAGCCTGAAGCATTGTTACTGCTTTCCCTGCCACCTGACCGTCCGAATCGATAGCAATGCTTGCAAAAGTTTTCTGTCAGTCACAACTTAATGCATCAGTCAATTCCAGCTGCGCCCATCCCCCCCGGGCAACTGCGAGGCATTAGTGCACCTTACCTGTCCCGGAGGTGGGGCATTAGCAAATTTGGCGCGGCCCGGGGGTCGAGCATTTCCATACCCCGGGTCTACCCCCGGGCTTTTGACACGCACATGGTTTCCGATTTGAAATCCAAACATGGAGGATTTTATCGGAAAGGACCAGCGGTTCGTCGCAGATTGGCTCGTCCGCCAAAGTTGAGGACTGGACAAACTTGTGGAGGTTTTTTCGATTTTATGCATTTCTTCATTGCTTATCAAGGCACTACTTGAACTATCGGGGAACGATCAACGTGAATCAACGTATGTATGCTTCATGGATCAAGGATTTTATAATTAAAATTTAGTCGCGATGATTCTAAAACTATCACGATCGATTATTAAATTCCAAACACGTTTTACTTTTGCATATTATTAAAATATCCACAACAGATGACTTTTATACAACAGGGCCCGGTTGTTCGAAAGCTGGTTAACGCAAACCTGGGATTAAAATTTAACCAAGGTCCCTGTTTCTCTTATTTCAAAACAGTTTTCACAGCAAATTTCAAGTCACTATTTGAAAGCAATCAAAGTTAAAATGTAGGCCAAAAAAGATTTACAGAAATCTGTATCGTCTGGAATTAAAAGTTTATCGAAATTAAAAGTTAATGTAAATCCTGGGTTAGCTTAACCCTGCTTTGACCAACTGGTCCAGACTATTTTATAGTGTCAAGATGTTTTCACTAGCGAACTATTTAAAATATAATAAGTAACAATAAAATGAGAATCAACTATCATCGGTAGTGTTTTCTGTGAAGTCAATATCATTGCTTGGCGGTTTTAACTTTATTAACCAATTACAAGACGGATAGGCAGACCTACAGAAACGAAAAATATCCTGAAAGTGGCACCATTATGCAACGAATAAAAACTGCTGCAGTGTTCAATGATTGGGGACGTACGATCCTGGGGGCGGGGTATTTGCCCTCTTCCTTCGTCCCCAGCGCGAGGCATTTGGCAGCTTAAGTGCCCCCACCCCCGGGAATTTGTCATTCAAGAAAAAAATACTTATGCTGGGGGGGGGGGGGGGGCATGGGCGCAGCTGGAATTGACCGATGCATAAATAGTTAAAGGACCTTCGCGCTGATTGTTTATACACATCTTTACTGCGCACGTAATACATTTAGCAATGTTACGTTGCGCCATGCATCGGTCGCGAGCGCTGAGGAAGGAATGTAGTCAAAACTTGCGCTAGTGTTGATGTACAAACTTTATACTCCCTCCTTTTTTTGATAATCAATCACATGACAAGCATGTACAGGTGTTGGCGATCGTCCGCAATCGTCGATGATTGATGAGAAATAATAGGGACCTTTAATGTTCTATTGAGGGATGCTTTTCATTAGCCTGCGCTTGCCCCTCCGAACGCGGCAAGCGGCCTGAGCGGGGAGAGGCGGCTGTATTCGCAGACTAACTTTCTATGGGATTGCCAACGATTCTAGGCGATGTCGCAATCACAGAGTTTAAGGCCAGCAGTTTAGTAATCATTGGCAATCAAATTGAAAACACGCTTTTAGTTCTAAAAGTTTATATGACGCAAAACCGTTGCCCGGTGTTAAACTGATACTATCCGCCTTATTTTCCATATTCAGGTCACCTGCCTGCTTGAAGGTGCTTAGCCATTGCAACAAGGAATTACGTTTTGACCAACTGAAAAAAAAATCACCCACATTTTTGTATCTGGAGACACCCCGTGATGTTTCCCAAGCCCTCTCTTGTGTAGGCAGCCACCTGTATACAGCCAGTGGATATCACGCTGATATTTGTCTTGCACGATCCAACAATAATGGTAGTATTTGTATCACGAAGGAACACGAAGTATCCTTGAAGCAGACCTTCTGAAAAACCCCTTATAGGCTCCCACTGGACCAAAACGTACGAGGAGCCATCACTGTAAGCTGAAGACCTTGGAGGGGGCAGCACTGTGACTTCTAGAGGGCCAAATGAAGGTCAAATAGAGTTGAAACGTTCTCAGTTATTATCATTCCCTTACGCGTCTCTTTTACTTTAAAACCGCAAGAAGTTACCGAGTTAAAAGAAGCACATTTTTTAGGGCGCATTATTAGGTCTTTAATCGTCTATTAATCATCCACAATCCTTACCGAGCCTTTTGATATTTTAAAAGCAATGTTTTTTGCCCGGCGTAACTACTCGAACTGTTCGGTTATCGAACTCAATCGAACCTAATCGAACACAATCGAAAAATCTAAAGAATTTGAAGTAACGAATGCACGTGGCCAACTGGGACATCTTGAACGCGTGCTCGTTTCACCGCTCTGGTCACTAAGGGAGGAGAGTTTGAAAGGAGACCTATTTAGTCGAAAAAATTGTTTCCTTGAAGAGGTCAAGCGAATTCTGAAATAGATCTCCCACTAAATACGCCATAACTCTCGCTTACAGTGTGGTTACTGGACAGCCATTTGACGATCCCGGGGGACGTTGGCGCCCTGGCGGGGGAATAAAGGTTCCTTTGAAGATCCGACTGCAAATGACAAGGATGAAAGCCAAGCAGTTAACAAGAAGTTTAAATCAAATTGGAATACAAAACACGTTAAAAGAAACCGAAGAAACTGAAGAAATGAGCGACTAAGGGATGGCAGCCGGAGGGATGACTTGTGAACTTTATTTACACCGGGATTTACAGTAATAAAATTGACAAAAGCAATTTCCTTTCAGTTTGGAGTTTACTTATTCGTTATTCTGGTAATTCGGCGCTTGTGACTCTTTTCACACTGCATACCCCCATTTCAGTCGAACGCAATCCAACCGTGAGTCCACAGTCGACCGTCGTTTTTTTTTCAATCATTATCCAGACACAATTCGAACGCAATCAAACCTAATCGAACTCAATTGAACTTATCGAGCCCAATCGAACGCAATCGAACGTTCGATTGGCTTCGATTGCTCAAATTTTTTTTGTGACAGTTCGATTGTGTTCGATTACCGAACTCCATCGAACCCAATCACGTGATTGGGTTCGATTAAGTTCGATTGTTCGATTTGGTTCGAGTGGTTACGCCGGGTTTTTGGCTACTAGTTTTACTTGCTGTCAGAAATTGCAAATTGCTTCGTTGCCGACCAACAGGAATCACCCACCAAGGCACGCTATTATTTCCATATTAGAGATTTTCGATTTACAGGTTGGTAGGAAAGTAATTTGCATTTCATACAAGATTTCACCGCAAGAGAAAATTGCTTACGGCAAGGAGACAGGTCTGGCATGCAGGCAAGAAGGAAAAAATCTCAGCAAGCGATCTTAGAAATCGCTCACGTGCTTGGTTGCTCTCACGTTTTTTTACTTCCAACCTTAACTAGTTTTATATGTGTTGGTATTGTACAAAAAGTGTCACATGAAAGATGTTACATGATGACACGATTTGCTGCCCAGTGACATATAATTGTCGATAATTAACAAGCTTTCTGCTTTTATGTTTTAGCCCTTTTTTCCGCAGAAAGCAGCAAAGGTTCAAATTTTGGACAAGCCAAACATTCGCAAAAGTTAAATAATTCTGATAATGTCATCTCTAAGAAATATTTGTCACGGTATGGGTGACACTGGAAACTAATGCGCATGAATGTCTGAAAAATGACACGATCGGGTGTTTGTTGTGCCAGGGTGATCGTGTACTGCAATTAGTTCTCCTGCAGTATATGCAAAACATTTTGTTGGACAGCGTTACAATCAATAGGTAAGTTGTTTATGCGTTAGTCTTACAATGACTGGTGTACTATCTTGAAAAGAATGCCTTAAAGGTCGGAAGTTAAAGCAAATGATGTCTTACCATTTTTGACATCAAGGAAGAAGCACTCACTGGCGAGGCCCTCCTCTACGTTGGTAAACGCACGAACTTGAACACAGTAGTTTGAATAGACGTGCAAACCGCTAAGTATCGCGGCATATTGACTGCTGTTTGTAAGCGTGTATGTGATAGCCAGAGAGCTGTTATGGTCATTCGCATCATAGTATGATAAGCGATATCCCACGATCAGTGCACTCAGACCGCTACTAGGGACTGGATCCCAGGAAACGTTGAAGGATGTGGAGTTGATTTTCTGGGCGCCTAAGATGGTTGGAGCTTTGATTGAGACTGAAAATGGGGTGGAAACAAAATAATTTATAAAATCACAGAAAAATGCATAATAGGACATAAAATTTAAGTGTACTGTGAGCTGAGCTGACAGGCAAGAAAATATATATATAAAAAATTAAAATTAAAAATTAAACGTTCTTAGGGTGGGGTAGCTAATCTTTTGGAAGTTGAATGTTGCAATGAGAAAACACATGCAACAAACATCTACAAACAAACAAACAAGCAAACAGAAAACGTGAACAAATTCAGAACGGATAAGGCGCAGAGGGAAGGCATCTATTTGATATTTGAAGACACAAACTCGACAGCTGCTCAAAAGAAACACTATAGTTCCTAGATAACAAAAATGATAAAACTAATATTTAAACCCAATTTTTTTATTTATTAATATAGCTAAGACCGACTACGCCAGTCTTAAACGAGTTAAATTCCGAAATAATTTTCTCCCATGACGGGATTACCCGCCTGAACATAACGACTTACTTTTCTCCGTGTAAAGATAGTAACAATCACTGAGTTCTCCACTTCTCTCTTCCGCAATCAAACTAAGTCGAACACAGTATTTGGCAAATGCCGACAGATTTCCAATTTCAACCGATGTAACATTTGCAGCAACTGTAAAGTTCCTTATCAGCTCGCCGTCCAGTTCTGCTATGGCGCGTTTCACCCTGCGTTCTCTGGGTCCCTGGTTTAGCACCAACACGCGGTAGCCCAACACAGTAGCTTCACCAGAATATGGACTCCAGCTAATTGTGAATGAAGAAGAACTGGAATCCATTGCTGTCAAGTTAGTCGGCGGTTTTAATAATCCTAATGACTCTAAAAACGAAAGAAATACATTGGCCACTTTAGAAACGAGTGTAGGACAGGGAACGAGTTCTTTAAATCAATTGATTGCTTCAATCTATATTATTATCCCATAAAGGAAATTCTAGAAAGGAAATTCTGCCAAATTTGGTACTCATCAGTTGGCTAGAAAAAAATGGACAATTAATGATCTTTGTATGGTTAACTAAGCTTTTAGTAAAGAGACGTTTTTAAAACACTCGAACCTCCATGACTTGTTCTAAGACGACTTCCGTTCAACCTTCGAGCAGTAAGTGCAAAAATTACGTTACCAAAAATACTTGCAGTACGGTCCCATTTTGAGAACAGTTAAGAAGAACTTATCGAAACTTTTGCTCCCGGGCTGACCCCGCGAGAGAAAATTGGATTTGACGTTATCCATATTTCAATTACAAAACGCTTCATGTCAGTTCAAAACAAGATGGCGCCCGTATTAAGCATATTTTAACGAGATTGGACATTAATTTTCTCGAGAATGCTTGAGAATTTCATCGCGGGGTCTCTTGGAGAGGTGAATTAAAGTGAGGTGTTTCAGATAGCATTGAAAATGTTACCGTGATGTGAGTATTTTTTCAGTGGATATTTTTTGCACTTATTGCTCGCACGTTGAGCGGAATCCGTAGCTAATTCGATCCCAGGCCTTTGTTCCTTTTTAAAGCGGCGGATTGCCACGCTATGAAAGATAAATAAGGAAAGGTGATATGAATGGGTAAAGTCGCACACAAGCCACAGGACACCCACATGGCTGAAGCTCAGGATCCCCAGTTTCTATAGCACGAGGCAAATTAGAGTATTACTACTCCCGCTGGATGGGTGGATGGGATCGATGCTAGTCCATCGCCGGGTTACTTCCGGCAGTATATCACCCATAAAGATGCCCGTAAATGGCCACTTCAGTAGAACACCTTGGAAAAAGTCCTGATTTAAAAATAAAATTTTCAACTTTTTGTCTTTTTCTCTCAAACTTTGTACATTACCTTGACAACCATAGAGCTCCACTCTCATTGATATGTGGCCATACCACGTGACTGGACGAAAACGGATGAAGCGTGCCCTGATTGGTGGGTTTAGGTCATGTTTAACAACAGTGTCCTGGTCTGTGTTTCCAGTAAAATTCTAAATTAATGACAAAAAAGTATAGAATAACGGTAAGGGATTTGATGCTTTGTAATTTTCCCCCAAACTAAACTTATTCAAACGCACTACAAACCTGCATCAATTACATCATCCGAATAGACTAACGGCATGCACATCATGAAGTGAAATACAAAAAGTTATGTTAAGAGTAAAAAGTTCATGTTATTAAAGGTTAAATGACAGTTACAAAGGTGGTAAAGGAATGGCAAGTCGTTTTTCGTGGAATATGAATTAATCTCTTACATAAAGTCACATTCATCTCTTTCAAGAAGTTTTTGTTGAAGGCTACAAAATCACCACCCTGCAAGCAGAGGTTTCTTGGCTCCTGGTCGCCTTATGTTCCAGCGGGCGAGTAAGTAACCTCTGCGCAAAACCGTCCGATTCTTTGATCTGTCGCTGTCCAGGATTTTGGACAAGTTAATCAAAAATACTGGTTTTTAACCGGCCCTCAACCGGTTTAAAGTTTACGCATGTTGTGAATGTTGAATGAAAATGCGCGCGCTTCGATACGCTAGCAAACCTGTTGTACGCGTCAGGCTACTTTTTTTCTTTTTTACAAAACTTCTGTCACTGTTCCCAGCTCAGAAAATCAGCAGAAAGACAGAGCATAAATCGTTAAATGGGTTCATTTTACTGAGATTTATCCTGAATTTAAAGTAACGCTCAAATAAACCCAGTGCAAGTAACGTTTTCACGGAGTTCACAAGTCTTGGTCAAGCTGACGTATGAGCGCGCGCGCGAATCTCGTTCCCAGAGGCTGCATTCCTTTTGGTCAGCACCAAGGATGCAAGACCTCTGGGATAATCAATGTCAAAATGTTGACGAATCGAAATCTGATTGGCTACTAAAATTTACCGGAAGTCTACAAGTAAGAAGTTTCAAAACAGGAAACGAAAATGTCTTGCGATGTTTTTGCTGGACGTCTTCGATCACGCCAGAGACGGACAGTGCGAAAGAAATCAGAAAATGGGGGATTCAAACTAACAAAGAATCGAAATACAGTCAAATTCAACACTCATATTAGACAAGACGTAAAAAGGGAACGAGTGTCGGTCGCAGGATTAAAACGAAAAAGGCGCCAAAACCTTGTGATATGTTGCAGCGGTTCTTCACAAAGCTGAATGAATACCCGGTTCAAAATAAACGACGGTCGAAGGAGCACAGTTTTGGAATAATTCCACTAATTTCCAGCTCTTAAGTATGGTTCATGGACACTGATGGCTTGATAATTGTTCTCAACATTGTCTAAAGCGGTTGGAATCTGGAAGCCTTTCCAGTGCAGTCGTGGAAGTTAAAGGCTTTGTATTAAAAATCCGTTCACTCTGCGGGAGCCATGTGCGAGTTTGATGGAAGAGAAGACATAATTTAAACTTATTTTGTTGAACTGGAGCAGATAATCTCACTGTACCTGAAAAGTGAATGGTGGATTGGATTCTTGAATTACGTAGTGCAAAAACTGGTGCAGCGGCCGGACAGAATGACAAAAACAACGAGAACAGCGATCCTGTTTATTTTTGCAAGACATCGTATCTGTCGTATTTGTAAGCTTTGAAAGTTTGCAGCTAGCAGGACTAGTAAACCTCTTCGAGTGTAGGTAAAAGGTCTTTCTTTATATTAGTAATTAATTGTTTCACTCTCAACTTTGATTGTCTGTGTAAGAAATCGTCCATCCTTGATTGTGATAGATTTTTAATGTTTCTAGCTGTACTGAAAAGTGGCTGTTCAGTTTGCCTTGATCCATTGAGTTAAATTATTTATAGTCCTGTGATACTCGTTAATAAATTGTACCTAAGTCATTTTTTGTGTTTATTCTATGTAAAGTTTTAATATTTCGGCAAACGAGCTTTCCGTACAAAACCTATACCGTAGTAAAATATTTACCGACGCAGTGGTGGAGAAAACACAACACCAGCACAGTCGAAAGGCGAACATAGCACAACGCCGGCTCAGTTACGTTTCATAAATAAATGACCGCTCTACTTTGTCCAAGACCGATTAATAGCATCATGCAGTACAGTTGATTTGTTCTGTGTCTTCCTTGATAAACAAGCAGTCGCACTCTGTAAAAAAATTAAGCTAATTTTTACGCGTATATGCCGCGCGCTAAAAACAAGGTCAAGTTTTTTAAAGGTTGTTTTCTTGTTCAGTTAGACTTTTCGAATTAGTAAGCTTACAAAACACAAAAAGGTTCTACTCACTATTCGACTGCTAAATAAACCTCGTCCATGACTATCGTTTTCTTTCAGGATGTCTCTTAAAGTTTGTTAATTTTGTAAGAGACCGTTAGATGTGAAATAAAATTTGCGGCGGCACTTCAAACTCCTCGACAATGGCTACGTTTTCAGTACCCTTGAAAACTTTCATGCTTGATATTTGTTCTTCTATCAAAAGGTTTAATGAGGATACGACTACAATAAAAGAGTTAATTTTCTCTTCACCACTGTTGTTAAAAAACACACACACATTCAGTCACAAATGTATGGAGGCAGCCAGTCACTATTAAAGAGAACTTCCATATTCAGCTGGCAGTACAAAAATGGTATCTTTACCATCAACAACAACAGTCTTCAGCGCCTCACATTGGCGTTCTTTTCAGTAGAGGTCCGGTCTCCTTTCTGAACTAAATTTTCTAACGCAAAGTAAAACAAATTTATAGAAACCGGTGCGGCCATCTTCACGAGACTGCGAGCGAGGATTATTTTCATTTTCATGCGAGTCTCGCGTGAATATCAAAGGCGCCAAAAACAAGGGGACGTCGTAATATTTCGCGCCTTTTTTGTCTTTACACGACCCATAACGCATGCTCAGTTCGTAAACAGCCGCCCATTGCTGCACATGCGCTTTAAAAAACCGGAAGCCTTAAAAGTGGTATCCGGTTTTTGATTATCCCAGCGTCCATGGCATTTCGATCCCGCTGACCGTAAATGCGCGTGGGCTCTGGGAATGAGATTGCGCGTGCGCAAAATCTGCAAGGCAGGAAGTGACGACGCGTATGACAAATGTTGCGCATGCACGACAGGAATTCAGACAGTTTTGCGCAGAGGTTACTTATTTGCCCGCCGGAACATAGGGCAACCAAGAAACCTCTGCTTGCAGGGTCAAAATCACACAACAAATTAAAATCTTTAACCTCGTTTTACGAACGGTTCTGCCTAAAAATTGTGGTGATTCACAGCTCAGGAAAAGATCGTATTCGTCCCTTGAAGATTATTGAAGAGAAGCATTCGGAGATAACCTGATGACTTATAAGGCAAGCTCTCCAAGTTATTATTGTGCTTTTTGCCATAAGATAAAAAGATGACTTCATCATAATTGACTGAGACGGAAGGAAATTAATAAACACCCCTGCCTCTTACCTAGGCGCCTACAAAAGAAATACGCAAAAGGGAACATAGGAAGGTTTCATGTAAATGCAAAGAGCCACGGGACGGGTGAACCGAAAAAAATGGGGCACGTGTCCGATTCTTCACTCTTCCCAAGGTGCCTTACGCGCTTTGTTCCCAAGCTTCCCCTCGATCCGACAAAATCTTCGCGCTGGGAGGAAGACAACAAACGTTGCTGGAATTAAAGATATACTAAATATCACCGAAAACTGAGAGGGGCGCTCGCGGTCTTAGTATTACTAGCGTCAATAGAAAATCTTTAAAAATTTTCTCAGTTTATCTGGGATCTTATTTTATTTGCTTAAACCCTTGTGCAGTTTTGACAGTATTTTTAATTATGACTTGTTATGTAAATCCTTAGTTGTACTTGCTTGCCAATGATTACCGGTACAATCAACTAGTGATGTCATCATATTCACTTTTATCTTTCAACAAAGCGAAATTGCACTCAGTTTATTCCTGTTAATGTATTGCAATTCCCATTGAAAATTCAAATAATGGCCGTAGAAATACTGGTAAAAATATTGCTGGCTAAACTGGTTCCTGAGAAGGAGCGTTTTTGCAATTCTTACATTGTTTGAGAAAGTGAAGATTATCATCGGAACAGAAATGACGGTATGCATTTTGCATTTTTTTACAACCTGGAACTCAAATGACCTTTTCTCACCCGTTCGATTTCCGACTAAAAATTAAATGAGTCACCATTGGCATTTTCTACTTGTTTACAGAAGTTTTAATTTTCTCTACAATATCTTTTTCCAGGGAGAAACGGTAAAGGAGGCAGTTCTGTTTTAAGATTAGTTTACCTTATCTTCAGTTTGTCCTTGTTCTCTGTAATACTTGAAATTTACTGCATCGCCACTGTACTGCAGGTTGTACAGAGTCACCCACTGGTTATGATCACTCCTTCCTTGCGTTGCCACTCGTGTTACTGTCATGTGTTGATTCACTAGATCAATCTGTAGCCACTGATTGACATCTAATGTGGCCGCTGACCAAGCTCCCGTTTTGCCTTCACCTGCTAGCAAATGCAGTCTACCCTGGTGGGCGGGATGATTAGCTTTATATTCTGAAGACGCATTAATTTGTGAATCCAATATTGCACCATTCTCCATGCCCAGGGCTTCTTGACATCCTGAAAAATCCAAACAAAAGTAAACTTGACGTTAACACATTTATTGTATTGGAGAAATATAATACTGTTAGGCTCATCGAAGACATAAAAAACAAATTATAAAAAAGCGTTGTTATTTGTGGCGTAATTTGGTAATCTTACAATTAAACACTTTGCTTTAGCCGCCATCTTTTCCACATTGCGCAGGCGGATTTTGTGACCCCTTCATATACTAGAATCATGATTTTCCCTATCCTTTAGTATACTGCGAGCTTTAAAAGGCACCCCTTTCGGGTGGAGCCTCCCCGTATAGCCCATTGTAGGCAGTACCCCACGGGTAATTTTCGCCATCAACTACCCACAATTCCCTGATCTTAACACCCCCTCCTTTTCACCACACTGTGTATAACGTTTATATTTTAACAAACTTTCTTCCTAAAGATAAAAGAGCTGTTTTAGTCATGGAAGGTCAGTTTGCCAGTTCTTCACCCTTTAGTAGCTGATTGACAAGGTGAAAATGCTGGTCAGGCTAGGTTCATTTTATACCAGTACGTCCTAAAAAAGTTAGAAATTTGTCATACCGTTTTGGTTGTAAAATAAAGTTTATAAGTCATCCTTTTTGTTATGCCTAAATTAGAGCAAAATTGTTACAAAATTAGAATGCAAAAGGTTCGTAAACGATGTTACTAGTGTAAAACCGCGTGCATTACCTTGACAGCCATAAAGCTCCACTCTCATTGAGATGCGTTCATGCCATGTAACTGGACGAAAACGGATATAACGTGCCTTGATTGGTGGGTTTAATTCGTGTTTAATAATAGTGTCCTGGTCGGTGTTTCCAGAAAATACCTGAACCGGAAAGATGGCAAATGATTAAACGGTAGCTAAATGAATTAGTGCACCGTGAAGACCTTTCAGGATCGTTTATCTTTGAACAATGACTGTTAAATTAGCCATTTTTAAAAGTGGCAATGTCTGTAAAAACGGTCCGCTGCATTTGGGACCAGAAAAAAGTTTCCCCTCAAACTTTGCCCAGTGAACCATCTTGGGTCATAACTAAATGAAACGCTTTTCTTTTTTCGAAATAAGTTAAAACGTTAGTTTTAGAAGTCACAACATTCGGAGCGACAAAAGACGTCAGTTGGCTAGTGGTCAGCATCGAAAATTGCACAAGTTGAAGACCTCACTGTTCCAAAACCACAAAATGCATCGAGACTTGTTATGATTTCCAAGTAAAGTGGTCCTTCAAGGGTGTGAAAAGTATATTAAGTTTGATTTGTTTTGAATTGAAGGTTCACAAAAATTGATGAAAATTTTCAATCGACAACAGAGCAACGGGCACAAAGGAAGCAGTTTAACTGGAGAAATGAGGATTTTGAGTCGCACCTGAATTAAATATTTTCCAACTTAAGATGACAAAGTTACTGAACACGATTGGTCTGATCTTTGCATGACGGTAATTTTGTATTTTCTCTGGAGTTACTGATTTTAAGACAAAAGTGGAAAAGAAAACTTGGAACTACTTTGTTTAACTGCATTGGAAACTCGTGGTGAACTACAAGTCATATTTACTATTTACAGGACGCGTGCCACGATAAAACCTACTAAATGCGACCTAATTCGCCAGCAGTCTCCCAGTAACTCAGTAGTTACATTAAATATCAGCATATCTCAGGCGATTCAGGTCCTCCGAACTGATCCCCCAAAACGAACCGATGGGTACCCCTTAGATACGCCCGTCCTGTGGAACGTTTTCTCAACATTTTGACTTAGAGGTCATTGTTTTTTTTTCTTCCAGACTTAAGTCTATCTATTAGTCTCAACTATTCCCGCCAAACTGCCGAAAAAAGCCTACGTCAAAATACTTTATTGTGTCTTTTCTTAGGATCAGAGCAAAGGTTTTGGACGTTGAGATCGCCATAACTGTCATGATTTTTATTATTTTTTTTTCGTTAAAAGTACCAACAATAGGTTTCTTACAATATACAATATCAGTATTTTTTTTTATAAATTTTGTTGTTATTATTCTTAACCTTCCTACCTGCAGATAACACCATGACCATTTCTGTTTACAATGACAAGCAAATTTAAAACGAAGAAGAAAAAGTCTGTTTCACCTTATCTGTATTTTGTCCTTGTTCTCTGTAGTACTGGAAGTCTACTCCACCATCGCTATACTGGAGTGCGTATTTTGTCACCCACTGTAGGTACTCATTTCTTCCTTGCGTTGCTACTCGTGTTACTGTAGTGTATTGATTAACCAGATCGATCTGAAGCCACTGATTGAGATCATTAGTACTAGCTGACCAAGCTCCCTTTTTGGCTTCTCTCGCTTGAATGTTTAGTCTGCTACGGTTGGGGGAATGGTGACTGCTATACTGTGAGGACGCACTTATTTGTCCATCGGTGATATTACCATCTTCCATGCCTAGGGCTTCTTGACATCCTAGAAGGTTTAGAAACATCTTATGAAATACTATTTCCATTCGCTCTCGGAGAAAGATATCTTGACTTCTGTTCCGGCCTGCACTTTTCGTATATCACAAGACGCAAGGAGGAATTTGTTTTGCCTAATACAGCAACACTGGCACAAATAAAGCTTTGATTGTCGTAAAGCGAAGTCGATAAAGAAAAGTAAAGTTCATAAATAAAGTAAAGCTTTGATTGTTATAAGTATTAATTGCTATGTAGTACTACATTGATTTAGTTTTAAATGTGCTTATTTTAATGCGTTTTTGTTTTAAATGTGTTTATCTAGTTTGGACCTCACTGAGAGAACACTGTAAGCAGATACAACTTCAAAAGTTGCATAGAAATTCTGAAAAATGTACGTTTGAATGGTTTTCGAACTCTCAACCTTGAGGTACCAGTGCAGCACTTTTACCAACTGACCTGAAAAGCCAACTCTGATATAACACGTAAGGCTACAGCCAATCAACCAACCAACCACGCAACCAAGCAACCAACCAACATCCATCCATCCACCCACCCACCCAAACGTGGATGTGTTTGGTAACTTAAATTTTTGATTTACGTTGTTAATGGCTAATATGTTGTAATGAGTATGTGTCTTTCACAAAAAAATTCCCACCTTCGGTGTAAACAAAGAAACAGTTGCTTAATCCACCACTGCCCTCTTCACCGATCAAACCAATTTGAACACAGTACTTGGTAAAGGCATAAAGATATTCGATTTCAGCTACTGTCACATTTGCCCCAAAAGTAAAGTTGTCAAACTCGCCGTCCTGTGGTGTCCATCGTTGGTCTCTGCGTCCCTGGTTTATTAGCAGCAAGTGGTAGCCCACCAAAGAGGCATCATCAGTGTACGGACTCCACTCAAGTACGAACGAGGAAGAGGTAATATTAATAGCTGTTATGTTAGCTGGTAGGTATAATCCTGACACTAATAAGAGGAGAGATAACAAGTTAAAATTACAAAAAATTGTTTCGAATTCTATGTGGTTAAAACTATTACAAAATGGGCAAAATATTAATCCAAGAAGGGTTTCCACACATCAAGGTAGTCTTAAATTTTCAGTGGTCTTATTCCATGTTGTTTTAGGCGTTTAATCGGTTCAGTTCCTTCATGAACCTTCCTGTGTCATGGGCCACCTTAACAAGGGCAACCCCATCGTGGACCACTATTTTGACCTCAAAAAATACCTTGTTTTCGCGCGTTCGCGATTCGTTATGATTTCAATTCATATAACTGTTATGGAGTGTAACGCGTGTTTATTAAGACAACGAATTACTGCCGCCACGTTTGTACTCAATCATTTAACCCCTGAAGAAAGGTAGTGCAATTGTTCCAAACTTCGTGTTGTAAGATTTGAACTTTAGGGAATCCCGAAAAAGCGATTTTTATTTTACTAAAAAAATGGGATGAGAAAGATTCGGAGAGGCTATTACTAATGTTCTTTGTTTCAGTACGTAATTTATACCCACGGGGTTGGGATTAAACCCCCCTTGTGATACTCCAACAGCTTTAAAATGATAGCCAGTCACTTTTGTGAATTAGAATAAAACTTATATATAGAAACTTTTTTGTGCACATGTTATATTTCACGGGATCCGTTGTTTTAATGGTAACCACGTTTTACAGAGAAAATTAAATTTGAGGGTGAATATATGAAATAATTATACCGTAAAATGCCGCTTATAAGCCCTGGGCTTATACGAGTTCGTTAGGGGTTTGGGTTGGGCCTATAAATGGGGGGACTTACATCCGGAGGGGCTTATAAGCCGTATAAAAAAATTGTATCGGAATGAGCAGATAAGAAATTACTTAAAGAGCCAGTGTCACCCAAAGTGCTTTGCGCGGTTGTGTTTTTGTTTTGAAGTTTGGCTGGCGCGTTTGCTGGACGTTTCGCAAATTACACTCTGCCGTACTGGCCTTTCAGCAAGCTGATATTTACAGTAGTAGCCTCTGAAAATAGTGCTATATTCGTTGCCGAATGAAAACAGAAGGAACGTTAATTTACCACAAAATAACAGTAGCTACGGGCTTGCTCCAAAATAATGCTTATGGTCATGAGCTTGTGCTGTTCTGCTTAATTATTCCTTGTGTTCACTGTCTGTTTCCTTTTTATTTTTACAAAAAGTGTAAGTGGCTATTCTGGTTTTGCGTCCATCGACATCGGTCGATGTGATCGATCGCGCAATCAATCGATCGGACTGTTGAGTGCAAAGTCAGTCAAAGTCAGATCTTGAGTAGTTTTCTCCATTGACATCTAGCGATGAAGACGTCAATATTCTTGCTACTTGTTTTTGTCTTATTATTTTTATACCGAGTGGAAGTGGCTACTCTGGTTTTACCTCCATCGAGATCGATACGCGCTGACTACAAAGTCAGATCTAGAGTTGTTTTCTCTGGCAACATCTAGCGATGAATATATTACTATTTCGGCAAACACAGTGTCAGTACTAATATATAGATTTAGCCAAGCCTAAAAGCGGAGCCCTCCTTTTTGTTTTGTCTGTTTTTTGCTTTTGTTTCGTTTTTGCTGGCAGTTATTAATTTGTGAAAATACTCTCATCCAAGTCGTTTTATTAAAAAAAAAAAAAAAACAAAGAAAAAAAAAGAAAAAAATTCTTGCTCCCGCTGAGGGTCGAACCCGGCTCGTCAGCGTGAGATGCCAGAAACTAGTCCATTAGGCCATGGGCGTTTGACGTTGTTTCGGCACTTAATTTTAATGCTTATTTCTTTCTTCGTGACAAGCTGGCTATCAGCATGAAAATGCTGGTGTTTTTCCTGGCAAAATGTGTTCGAAACGCCGTAAAAACCATGGTCGTGGACAGAAAAAACCAAAAAACACTAGCTCTGCTATATTTGGCGTCGAAACCGCTGCGAAAAGCTGCGAACTCAAGCGGTGGAACCGACCAGGCAAATTTGAACTTTTTGCCTGAACTTTATCGCCGAATTTCTTTCGCCTAGATTGAACTTTTCCCCTTCCACCAAAAAGACAACTGAGTGTTCTTTTGAACTTTTTTTTTCCATTAACAAATTTGTTTTTGACTTTTGTTGTCTTTGCTTGTTTTGCTACAACGCGGGTCAACATGCGATTTCGCGCCGAAAACACACGGGATTCAGCACAGGCTTATATCCAGTGTAGGAAGTGTATTGGTAGGCCTGTGGTGCGGACGGACGGACGTACGGACGGATGTACGGACGGACGGTCACGTGACTACTACGTCCCTACCAAAATTTTTGGGCTTGATAGATTACCAAATTTCCTTAGCAATGGAGCTCCGCTGACGCGCTAGCGCGCTGGCTCCGCTATAAACTGAACTCCTTCGCTAATTTCATGTATATTTTCATCATTCTGTGGCAAACTATAGACAAATCAAAAGTATTTTCAGCCACAAGGACAAAAACCTTCACAAGTGCCATGTTATTTACGAAGGAGAATGCTCATGCGGAGAAAACTATGTAGGTGAAACAATGCGAAATTTTGAAGTACGAATAACTGAACATTCAAATATCTGCCACACCTCGGAACCAGCACGTCACCTTTTGGAAAACCCAAGTCACTCATTCCAGTGGAGAGTCCTTTGTTCAGAAAGATCTTATTTTAAGAGAAAGATCATCGAGGGCCTAATTATCCAACAAAGGAGCCCAACTTTGAACAAACAAGTTAATTGCTATGTTGCGCAGTTGTTCCCTTCGGGAATAACCTAAGTATAAAAACCATGCAAATCACGAACGGCCTTTTAACCCTGATGATGACATACATGTCGAAAACGTTTGGTTCCTTTTAATTGTTTATACCCCCTTTTATCTTTTTTAGCCTTGTATATACATCATTATTTCATATATTTACTCTTTTTTGTTTCACCACCTTCGGAATCATTACAAATTCGCAAATGACCAGCTTCCAGTTGGCTTTCTAGATCAATTGGTTAGAGCACTTACCGGTATCGCAGAGATCATGAGTTCGAATCTCGTTCAAGCCTGAATTTTTTCAGGTTGTTCATTTATCAACTGCTTAAGTTGATATCTTTAACAGCGAGGGTCATCATAATTTATAAAAATCAAATTAGTAAGTTCATTTGGTTGCTTTTTCATTGTTATTTACCTCTCTTAGATTCTGATTACCTTTGTGTCAATTTTTGTAGTTCCTTATGTCGCGGAAAAGTAGGAAAGCAGGGAACGGCAGGTTACAAAAACCCTGAGTACAAAAACCCTGAGCTGTCAATTTCAAAAGTTGAAATTAGGGTACAAAAAGGTACAAAAACCCTGAGGGTACAAAAAAAGCTCAGGGTACAAAAACCCTGAGCTGTCAATTTCAAAAGTTGAAATAAAGTTAAGTTTTCTAAGAGTTTTGTTTTTGTTGCCATAATTCGTTGAAAATTAAAGGGTATATAAAAGGCATAAATAGAACCAAAGTCGTCAGAAATTGTTTGTAGTTGTTTCCGTGTACTCGTCGGTGCGTCGACTGTACCGAGTACAACTTCCAAGATATATCTAAACTACAGCAGAACTCTGCCACACTTTTCCAATAGACAAATGTAACTCAGCTGAAGAAGTTTGGTGAAGGAATACTTGCCTGGGCATTCTTGTGAATTACAGTTCTGCCTTTCCTCACTGGATCCTTCGCATTGAATCTCAGAAAGGCATGTTCTGTTCCGAAACTGTTCGCCTTGGTCACATGACTTACTACAAACACTCCACTTGGTCCACTGGGACCATTGATTTCCGTCACCTGAATGTAAAATAAAAAAAAACATCCGAATTAGTGTTTGTTTAATCAATTCATTGTAAGGGGAAAAGGTTTCGTGTTGCAAGCATTAACTCTGGGGTTGACCTCCACTGCACCGATTTTAAATGTACAGTGAAACCTGTCTTAAGCGGACACCCTTGGGACCCTCGTTAGTGTCCGCTTAAATCGGGGCTTAATACGGGGTGTCCTCTGAATACAGGTTCTGACAAAGTGCAAAACAATAGTTAATTATTGACTTCTTATATATCCACCTTTATTTACTCGCATACTTCACATGCTTTATCGCAAACCTTTCGCAACCGGTCGTTCCCTTACTAAATTACCTGGAAAACACGCTATTCGAATCAGATAACAACACCGTAATGTCATGAAAATACTTTCTGGAAACACTTAAGTGTCCGCTTAATACAGGTTTCTCGTACAAAATGGCTTGATTTTGGTGTCCGCGCCTGCTTAATAGAGGCGTCTGCTGAATACGGGTTCGTTTTAAAGTAAACGTGGGAAGGAAATTAAAAAACTTAAGCTGGTGCGCTCTTAATAAAGGGTGCCCACTTATATGGCGTCCGCTTAATACAGGTTTCACTATATCATGATTAGTTGAAAAAATAAACTATCACGAAAATTTCTTGAATTTCGTTAAACCCTTTTCCGCCCGGGGTCGCATATGACTCCTGAGGTGATATGCGGACCCAAATATTTCTGACGAGATCAGCTTTTTCCTCAAGCAATCACTTTAATACACAAGCAACATATTAAAAAAGAATAGGTCTTTGCACACATGCTTCGTTCTACCAAACTGATAACTTTGTTTTGCCGAATCTTTGGCTAATTTGGCTATTCTCAGAGTGCTCTTCGCAGCTTAAATTTTCCACTTTCCTGACAGAGACGAGGATCGAGTTATTGAAGTCTAAACGATCTACCCCCTTTCGACCTTTTGTCGTTTACCGGGTACTATTTCCAGGTATCCAGACGCCTTTCTACAGAAAAGGCGGTAAAGAGACTAACAGCCCAAAAAGAATTAAAAAGAAGAGAAATAGGCGAAAAAGTAAAGGCCGATTTAGGTTCACACAAGAGTGCAAATTTTGAGGTCTGCGCATGCGCTAAAAGTAAATATCACTCCAAATTACCTCGAACTAAATGAAAAATGCGTACTTTTTGTAGAAATTGCCACTTTTAACCACTTAATGCAAATGGACAACATAATGGCCAGAAAGAAAAAAAACTTGTGGCTAAAAAGTCAGGTGGTTTGTTGTCCAACTTTATCTGATAAAGTTCACCTGCTATAAACATGAGAGGGTTAATTTCCGTTATCAATTTCTCAAGCCTGGGGGGGCTTATGCTCATGCTTTGCGATTATTCCATGTGAAAACCAGATAAGAGGGTTAGGTATGTTTGTACCTGTTCCCTGCCGCCAAAGACCAGCTCCATTAGCACACGCCTCAGGAGAAACGAAGCCTTCTTCCAATCATTATGCATTTCGCTTAAAAGTGTAGGTTGCAAATGACTGTTTTCTCTGTTATTAAAACTGAATTAAATTTTACTTACATAAATTGAGCTCTTTAAATTTGGATTTTTTTAAATCATGTAATCTAGTCCTTGATTGCTATTTGTTACAATGTTAATAAACGATTTAACTCTCATCTCTCTTAGTTATGTTCATGTTTAAGCTTTGCTTGGGTTGCTACCCCCGTGCTTGCTCTTGTCTCGCTGGTAAAAACAACTCAGATAGGCCTAATGGTTGATGAACAGCGAATCTTGAGGATTTCCAGAAAACAAGGAATGGTGGCTGACCTGTTCGAAAAAGTCATTATCTATAAGTAAATTTTGTTATTTAAACTACCGGTCACCTGGACAGCTCGGCAAAACACATTCCTTCAGATCGTAATTTGTTCCTTCACAAGAAATGTTTCCAATACATTCTCTTGTTCTTCTCGTTACGCCGCCAATGCCACACGTTTTACTGCAGTTACTCCAAGAACTCCAGCTAGTCCAACCTAATAAAAACAATGAGTGAATGAATGAATGTATGAATAAATAAATAAATAAGAACAGGTGGAACCTGTGTAGTAATAAACATTAAATGCTAACACTTGGCAGTTAGTATTCATTACATGTACAGAAACATTGAAATGTTTACTTTGGTAAAAACTGACGGAGACAGAGGAAACTTGAGTTTGAATATTGCAATGAAAAGTTTAGGGAGCTACCCTAAGAGATTAAAAGTGAATAGATGAAATAATGATTTATATGTGCACTGCGAATAATAATTCAAGCAGCTTCAGCATTTAGAAAGAGAGCTTGAAGAAAATTCAGACCCGAATGGGGGAAGACTAATGAACTCTCAAGGGGCTACTTGAGTATGAAGATTACGTCGAATGTTATGACCTCAGTAATTTTTGTTCTCCACCAGTGTTAGCCGTGAACTTTCCACAGTTGTATTTTACAGTATCAATTCAACGGAACACCTATCTAGTCAACTGAAATTTAAAACAAAAAATTTACATGAGTTGGAAAGTTTGACGAACTTACAGAATTCTCGCTTAAAAGGCACTGGAAAATTACTTACAATTCTATGAGATTTCAACGCTTTAGTTGAAACGGCCACCATCTTGTTTTTAATTAACGAACGACTGGTACTCTTCTCAGATTTAGGAAGGTAGGTAGGTAGGTGAAGCTTTATTTATACAGGCTTGCCCCGCTAACTATGTTATGACTAAAAGCTAACCCCACGAGGGGCTTGTGGTTACAATAAAAAGATTAGCATTTAGAATTAGAATTTTTAGGCCGATGAAGCGTTTTATCTCCGAGAACTCACGGGAATAAGATAGGAGACTACAGTCTAAATAAACCTAAAGCGGTTGTTCATTAGCCTCGTCAGTCTTCGATTATACCTTGCTCTTCTACGGAACAGCCACTTGTTACTCCGTTTCCATATATGGTATACCCGTAGACTGCCACGCAGTCGATGTTTTCTGACTTTATTCCCTGGAGCGTAGCACTGTGAGGCTCAGTGGGCTGCGCCCAAGAACCCAATAAGATGTCGTCTTTGTAGACAGCAACTGTGTATCCCTGAAGAACATAGCCGTGAAAATAAACTGGCAAAGGAAGCCACGTGACCTCTAATCCAACATCAGAGAAGGAATGAGTAACGTTTTCAGGTGCACGAGTAGGCACTGTGAGGAGGCAAAATGATTTTCATGTCATATATTAGAAATTTTAAAGTGTCAAACTCTTTCTAATGATTGATCTTCGAAAGAACAATAAGGATTTTTTACTGTTAGCCCATCATCTTGGCATTTTTCACCGTGGGGGGGGGGGTGGGGGGGGGAGGGGGGAGGGCTGACCCAACAGAACGATATCGGAACAATCCGAGACAAAATCGCCTCATGATCAGTAATAGTATTGTTCCCTTTCTTAATCCACCCCCACTGGATCTACCCTGGTTGCGATATTCAGAATTAAAGGTTCTCTTACTGCAAGAGCTCCACATTTTATTATCGTTAATTTAGCATGTTGGAACCTATTTTTTAGCTTTTGTAATTTCAATTGTTTCACGTTTAGATTGCTTTTCTTAACTCATTGTTACATATGTCTTCATGAGACAAGTTGACGTTTGTACTGTTAACATTCTAAAATAAATTACTTCTTTTAGCATAGGCTGTGTAACATAAATTACTCCGAAACGCCTGTAATTTTATTTTCAAGTTTGTTTCATTAAAATTAGTATTCATTAGAATAAACAATATTTATACTTGTGCATTAAAAGTTAAAGTAATTATGGCAGATATCATCCGAATAAATTAAGTTCAAAAAATTAAAGCGATTAAATGTAAGCGTTAAGCTTTCCCTCAGCAATAATTCAACTCAGTGACTTAAGTTAACCCAAATATTTTTTGTACCTCTCTCTATATGCACTTTTCCGTAAATCTCCATCCTGAAACAAGGCGACCCCTGCCATTGTGTGGGTATCAGACTTACATGTTGTGCCACAACTTCAGTTTGCAGATCGTTCTTCTTCACGGCATAACTGTTATTGTTGGCTTGAAATATCTGGAAATAATTTTGGCAATCGACACGTGAAGAGGTTGTGTGGTGTGTTTAAACGTGACTGTGCTATTAGTGGTCTACGCTAGCTGGACAGGAGTTCTAAGTCTCAAATATACGTCATTAACATACGAGACTTATTTGAGACTGTATATGAATCTTTAGTAGCGCCCGCCATTACAAGCTATTCACTTTTCTCTTAGACCAGGATCCCGTTTAGACAGATTTGAAGATTTTTTCGGGGACGATGAAAAGTGTGCTTCTGTTGCATACAGAAACAAAACAGTATTATGCTGATTATAAAAAACCTTTTAAGCCTAAGCAATGAAAGATTTAGTATTTAGGGTAACGTATTAAGGATAATGGATTTAACGGTTGGGCTTTACACAGGGTTAGGAACACTTCTTACCAGCACAAAAGTTCCACTGTTTATGAAGTTTTATTTTCAGTTATTAGACTAGAACGTTCAAACTAGGGCATTTAACTCGAACTCCAAATCGTAACTCGAACTCATAAATGTATAATTTCAAAGACACATACCTTAATGTCTCCACTTTCCTCGTAATATTGGCCTTGAGAACTTTTAATTGCCAATTCAATCTTGTAGGCCGTAACGTACAAATCAGCCGCTGAGTGTCCCTGGGTACCAATTGCGCAAATGAAATGGGGCGCCCGAAGGTTAACTTTGAAATAAACATTGTCAGTGGAGGACGGACACCACCCCCCTGGGGAACCCAGGCGGGGACTCTTGGTGTCAAATTCGGCGGGATTTAGGGATACGCGGACCTCACTGTAAGTAAATGAAGTGTCTGGAATTGCTTTGTTCTCCATACCGAGAGGAAGGTTTGAGCAGTCTTGATGTGGCCATTCGTAATCTGAAATAAAAGGGAAAGGATTCCGATAAAGCACCTATGCTACCAAGTTTGAAACTGATCAGTTGGATACGAACTGAATAAATGGCTTCTAAAAATCGGACCATTAAAAGAGTTTCATGGTTAGGAGGGAAAAACTTTTGTACAATAGAGACGATAAGGGATTCTCTCGATATTTGAAAAATGTTCTTGGGAGAGTTTTCCACTAAACTTTCACAACTTCCTGAGACTGTTAGTTCTGGTATACTCTTTTATGTGACAGACCATTTCTTTGTAACCAAGTGTACTCGGCGATATTTCAATTAAATCCTAGGCTCTATACTGGTCCTGGAAGTAGCGAATTTCTAGGAGCGGTCAAACCTACCACATAAATATAATGCAATCATTACTCATGTACGCCTTGTAACTGGCCTTATCGTTAAATAAAATACTGCTATATAACTCATTTGACCGTTTTTCGTGATGTTCCATGGAACGAACCTCTCAGTTCCATATGAGAATACAATTCCAATTCAACAGAGTGAGTGAGGTCCAGTGAGAAGGCCCGATTCTTCGGGACATTTCTGACGGCTGAGGTTGCGAATAAGGTTGCAATAAACATTTTAAATGTAAAGAAGACCACCGCAGTCATAGACGCAACTTTTACAGTTTTTTTCAGGCTTTCTTTTCGCAACTGCACTGAAACGTTGCGTCTATAACTGCGATGGTCTTCCTCTTCATCCGGCATCATCATCATCATCATCATCATCATCATCATCATCATCATCATCATCATCATCATCATCATCATCATCATCATCATCATCATCCTTTATTTAAACACGATGAAAATTTAGAGCATAATACTTGTGGGGTCGTGTAATTAATTAGGTATAGTACTTAACTGCGATACTTCTACTATGAATATTACTCGATAAGAAATTGAACATAATGAATAAATGGCTAATAGCATTTGAAATCATGGTACTGTCTGGGAAGCGACTGAACTGACTGATATATTCATCAATTAATATTTTGTCGGCGCGAGAACAACAAGGCCTGGGGAACAGGCCCGTACATCATGGTTAATAATGCTAATGTATATAAGAGGGAGTGTAACACGTGATGTTCATCTAGGCCTTCAGAACCAACCCCTAGCTGTCTTTGGCTCACGCCATTTTTTTTTCAACTTGTAAATGATGTATATATAACATCAGTAGTCTCAGCTTTTCATCTGTAAGGCCTCGTGGGATGGGCTTGGAGCTTGAGCTGTACGGTTTCTACCCAGATTTTCTGCATATTTTTCCCCACAGGGTTTTTTTTCTGGCAGATTTGGTCGGGATGATTCTCACCAGACCCTCTCTAAATAAACACATTTGTTCCTTGTTGTGAAGTGGAGATGGTTTCGCTTATTTTTACATTACAACGACGGTGGGGCCAAACCACCCCCCAAATGGGTCATGAAAATGTCCGGTTTTTGGTTAATTTTTAATAATTTTGTTACTTTTCATCATTTCTTTACCAAACTTGGTAATTTGATATGGGTATTTGTGCCAAACAATTTGACATGGATGGTGATGCCAAATGTCAAATTATGACGTCATAATTGGTGACATCATATTATTCTCTAGAATAAAATTTTAGAATTTGTAAATTTTTTCTAGTGTTTTAGAAAGAACACGTCAAGAGGAGTTGAATGCTGAAAACAGTTTGTCGATGTGACAAATAATGGATGAGATATGGCATTTTAGATTTTGAAAATTTCACAGTCTCAAAATAGGGTCCCCCCTTACATAATACGTTTGAATTTAAGTGTTGTTTTGTTGCGTCAACGACACCATTTAATTTGCAGATAAGATGTCTTAAATGACGGAAGCTAAATGAAAAAGAAAAACTCGGAAAAAATTTTCCCTGCCAGAGCTAGAGCCCCCAAACCAGTTTTGTGACGTAATTAAGTGTCACGTGATCAATTATGCACTTGCTAATATTATCGTTTTCAAGCCAAAAACTTAAAATCTAAAATGATACGATTTTTTTGAACAACAAGAAGTCCATTTTACCAGATTATTGGCTTGCATGGAAAAAAACTGTACAAAAAAGATCAACAGGGTTGTTTTTAGAAGAAAAGTATGGTTCTGGGGGGGACACTTTAAATGTCTTTAAATTGCCATAACTCAAGATACGTTTGTCTTAGAGAGGTACAGTTTTCAGCATTTTACTCCCCTTGCCAAGTTATTTCAAATTTGAAATTTTCAGTTAACTCGTTTTGTGACGTCAGCCATTATGACGTCACAATTTGGCCTTTTTAGTCATTCTCATACTTAAAATAAATTGGGCGACAACCCAAGGTTTTTTGCCAAGTTTGGAAAAGAAATGTGAAAAAGAAGCAAAATTAGTCTAAATGAACCATTTGGGGGGTGGTTTGACCCCACCGCGCGCGCGCGCGCCGCGCATGCACTAGCTAGCCAGCTAGCTAGCTCGTACGTACGTACCCGTCGACTCTAAAAAACAATGCCTTCTCAACCATCTCCACTCTTGAAACTGTGTTCTCAAACTCATTAATATTTCATAAAGAGAAAACCAAGGAAATCATAAACGTGACGGTGGTTTGGATGCTGGGTCTTAATAACCTCACATTTTTCTCCAAGAATTATGAATGGTTGGAAAAGCCGTATTAAAAGCTCGAAAGTATCCAAGTATCCAAGCCAGGTATCCAAGCCCCTCAAAGTGGGTTAAAAACCTCGGCTGCGCCTCGTTTTTGCAACTCACTTCTTGGTGTTTGGACATCCTGATGAAAAACTCTTTCTCGTGTTTGATATATTACTTCAAAGTTTCCGTTTGCAGATAAATTTACCTTTCCGCTTGCAGATAAATTTACAGTCCAGTGAACAGGAATATTTTATCCATATTTCATTGCCCCGAAAAGCCACACAGTCGTTGTCTTGATACGGAGGAGGAGTGATGTCATGACTCCACTTTGTAAAGTTAACCTCAGAGCCGTCTGTCCAACTGGGTTCTTCGTCATGGTAACGTAAACCAATCCATGTGCAGGGGGAGTCTTTCTCTATCTGGGATTTTACGAACTCGTTTTCAGCATCACTTTGAATGGACGCCAACTCAGAATTATTATTGAGACAGTCGACATTAGCATCTTTCCACGAATACCTTTGATTAAAAGTGCGGTAACAGTGGCCACCGAAACTGATCCACCCTGGCAGGCATACTACGAAGTATAAACAAAAATTAACAATGCTTGATCCAGAAGTTTAAATCAAAGAATGAATGAATGAATGAATGAATGAATGAATAGATGGATTGAGGAATAGATAAAGAGTAATTGAATACTTTAATGGATGAATGTACCAACGTCTAAAACTATGCATATAAAAACTAATTAATGCGTGTCTTTACAGATCCTCCCAGAGCTGCTAGCATCTGTGCATGTACAGTTGTAAAAAAAGAAAGCCTTAAAATATTCGCACTTGGACGGCGCTCAAACGCATCTCCTTTCGATACCGATAAAATGCTCAATATATATAAGCTTACATAATCTTAGCTATCAAACCAACTAGGAGCTGCTCAACTGTATGTTTTGATATTAATGCATACCCTAATGTAGTGAGTAGACAAAGAATACATTAAAGTGTTACTAATATATAAACCGCGAAAATATTTCTTGCTTAAGCCATTTTTTCAGGCTTAATTTTTGAGCAACTTCTGAAGCTGTTGTCAGTAGTAAGAATAACAGCAACAATATAAGTAACAACAGGAACAACATCCTCTCCTCTTCCTCCTCCTTCTCATCACCATCATCATCATCATCATCATCATCATCATCATCATCATCATCACCACCACCACTGCCACTAGAAAATACCTCGACAGAAAATAGTGTTTTAATTTTCATAACTTTGATAATGTCTTCAACCATATACGTCATCGCCAGTCCACATTTTTTATCAGAAAATTCTTAGTACCTTTTGTGAAAAACTACTGCATTTTAAGGCATTAAAAAGGAGCTGAATCAAAGTCTAGCGCAGGGTAGTTTCATATAAAAAGCAGAAATTTGAAGTTTGAGACTTCGCTAGGACACGGTTCAATACCTTTTGCGTGAATGGCCGTAATGCGCAACACTGATTTGCCAAATTACTACCCGTTGACGTACTTCTTCATGTCTTTTTAAGAGTGTTGTTGGTCTTTTTATTCATAAAAAGTAGCCTAGGCTGAAAATATATACAGTAACAGACAAAACATTAACGGCTGTCGTTTTAAAGTACTCTTCTCTTACTTTCTCGTACTAATTTTTGTTTTTTTTTTAATGTACCAACCTTTTCCTGCGTTGTCAGGTTTTCCATAGATCTCAATTCTCAAGCACGGATAAATACAAAAGGTCACTGGCCAGATGCGAATATGCTTAGCCGTGGTAACGAATTTAAATTCCTGCTTGACCACTTCGTAAGAATTGTCGTTTCCTTTCAAGATCTAGAAAAAGACAGAAACAAAGTCAAACTACCGCGCCGATATTTCGATACAAAATTTGAATTTCGTGTGTATGTTTGAAACTTAAATTGCACTAATAATGCAATCACGGACCATTCTACGTCCTGGTCTTGTGTAGGTTATTAGGACTTAGGAAGACATAGCTGTTGAAGAGATGATTTTATTCTCAGCGCTAAAGCATGAAATGTTTGTACCATTTTGCCTTTATAAGTGGATGATACACGAGAAAATCGATCAAAGGAGACAGGAATCTATTCTTTTTTCAAACATCACAATCAAGACAGTCTTTCCACTGCTGCGAAATAACTCGCCTTATTTTGCTGCATTAATTTGCTAAAATTGATCAGCTAAGTAGTAAATCATTAAAACTCCAACTTAGGCAAAAGAGTCCTATTAAAATACCGTATGTATTCGAATAAGCGCCGCCTCCGAATAAGTGCCGCATTTGGGACAAAAAAAAGTTAATAAGCGCCGCCCCCGAATAAGCGCCGCGGTCCCGATGCGGCACTTATTCGAGGAATTCCGTATAACTAAAAACCACTACAAAGCAACTCTAAAACAGTATTGGAAATTTCTTTTCTTCAAAAAAGATGTTCTTCAGTTCAAAGTAATTATATTTCACCGCTCGCCCATTAAGTTCTTTATCCAGAATTCTTGCAATGCTAGTTCTGTTGTGAAGGGCCGTGAACTTAAAGTGCCGGAAGAGACGAATGGTGACAATCAAAAGATGCTTCTGTTAGTTACTGTGAAATTTTCCTACAGATAGAAAAGATACCGTTAAATTAAAAAAAAAAGATTGCTTTGTCACGTCCAATTTTTAAATAAGAGCCGCCCTCAAATAAGCGCCGCCCTCGAATAAGCGCCGCATTTGAGGCGCGAAAAATTTAATAAGCGCCGCGGCGCTTATTCGAGTAAATACGGTACACTTTTGAACAAGTGACTTCAAAAAGTTATTAATAATTCATGAACTTATTCATCACCGACCAAATCAGTGAAATTGCATCACGCGCACCCCTTTTATAGTGCTAATACCTTAGTAGTGTAAAAATTACTTTAATCAAGCAAGAGGGTTAGTTTCCAAAGAAACTGTGGTGCTGCATCGGTTGGGACGTGAAACACAAAAGTTTGGATTTATCAACTGAGTTGATAAGGTAAATCCGAGTACTAATACAACACAACGCGTGAAAAGTAATGAAATGTTAGCACAAACCAATGTACGCTCGTTATTCACCTCGCCAGTCCCGTCGTTGTACCATTCCCATATTGAGCCATCCGTGGATAACTGTAGACGATACGTCATTGTATATGCACCAGTCTCGTGAAGGCCTTGCGTGGCGATTGCGCAGATGCTGTGTAAAGAGTCCAACCTCACCTCTAAGTATTCCTCCGAGGAGTTTGTTTGTGGGCACCAGGCCTCTTCTCCAGCCAGCCGCGCTTTATGAGAGTACTTCTCATGGAATGATGAAGATGCGTTTATATTGTTATCAAGGAAAATTTTAGATTCAAACCCGAGTGCCGTGTTGTTGCACGTGGTGTTATCATCCTCTTCAAAAACTGTTAAACAAATTAATTGAGATTATTAAACACATGCACTTGCAGTCTTGTATTGACTGGTACCCTTCAAGGTACAAGGATAGAACAGACGGGAGGTGAAACGATCGGTGCGAGTTAGTAGAATACCTGAATACTGATTAGGCCGATAAAATGGGTTGTTCCTTGGTGTTACGGTAACTATCGTTGGTCAGCTATTGTGTTGGAGTCTTATTATCGTTTATTGTCTTTTCAATCTTTTGTTTTACATCATTTGGTGATCACAACATCTGCAACACCAACAAAACTCTCATAAGTTGCCATATAAGTTTGCGCGTGAAGTCCAGGACCAAACGAGACTGATAAGACGCGAGTTAAAACCCTAGTCCTTGTCTGTTTGAGCTCTCTAGTGCTCTCGACAACTCTCAGCGCTTCTAAAGAGGCTGAATCTGCTCAACTTTTAATTAGAATCGATAAAGGTTTAACCTTCCACTCTTGTTTGCTCTCTAACTCTCATGAACTCTCATTAACTCTATTCAGTGCGCTCTCAAAGGTTCTGAACTTTCTTCGTCTTTCAATCTCGTTTGACCTGCACCTGAGAGCGTTTTTCCAGATCAAACACGAAGATGCCACCGACAAATTAACGCACAACCATAAGCGCGAACGCCAACAAGGTTTATAGCACTAATAAAAGTGGGAAGTCAGTGAAAACTAAAATGGATGGAGTAAATCTTATTAATCATAAACCGTATGATTCTATTAATTTTTTTTCAGTTTCAAGAGTAATTTCTTTCCCTGTAAGTTTGACACTTACTTTTCTTTTCGCAGACAAAAGGTTTAAGATGAGCGCAATCCTCTTGTTGCCACTCCCCGCTTCTGTTACACAGATCGCTTGCCGAACTTTCACAGACGCCCACACACAAACTTCTTTTCTTTTGTTTACTTTTCCAGCTTTCAATAAATGTAATCCCTGAACCATCCACCCACGTGTAATCTGACAAGGATTCATTCCACAGAGCACCTATCCAGGATAAATTATTTGCAACAGATGCAACGAAGCTATTTTCTTCATCGCTTGCGATGGTCACTAGTTGAGAATTTCGACTGATGCATCCCTCTTTGGCCTTTTTCCAGTTTGCTGGCTCATTTATGGAAGAATAGCATGAATCCTGGTGTCTTAACCAAGGAAGTTGACAAGCTGAAAGAAGGCAAGAGCATTGCATTCTCAGCTGCAAAGTCGTTAATAGTCAGCTCCTCCCAGTGTGGTCATCGTCAGTTACCTCCACAGTCTAGTATAAACAGGCTGTGTGGCGTTTTTCCCCCAGCATTTTAATTCCCTGCTTCTCTATCATTCTCCTACACTTTAAAAGAGTTGAGGGTTCTCAGAGGGGGATTCATAGCTGGGTTGAGGGCAGTACTTAAAACTAATAACAAAGGTGGCTGCCAATAGTCCGATACCCCTCGATGAGTCAAGCAATTTTCACTTAGAAAGACAAAAAGTTTAGTCTTTATACCTAATCGTACCTTTTTGGTACGCTTCGGCGGCATATCAGGCGAGTTTGGTTGAGCCATGGTGAGACCAAACGAGCTTGATATGCTGCCGAAGCGTATCAAAAAAGGTGCGATTAGGTATTTACCGTACCCAAATTCGTCCTAAAACCCGGCGTTTTTTTTTTTCAGTTACCGTGATCAGTCAGGCGTTGTAGAGCGACACGTATTTACACTTTTCTGGTCGTCAATACTCTTCTCTAACTCCTCATCTGCCATTTTATTTAATTCTTTTGTTTGGAGTTTTATTTTCTGAATCTTGGAAGTCCAAGTTAAGAAAGAAATTTGGAAAATCCGGCTCCATTTTGAAACCAAAAAAGTTTCAGCGCTGTCCGTAAAGTTCACGCGAGCGGCCGCCAGTGTAGCCGCTTCCAATTTTGGCGCGAAATTGTATTTTTTCCCCTCTCTTACCGTTAAACAAATTACTTTCTCGTTTAACAAATGTAATAGTTTTACGTTTCGTTGTATTTCTGTTGTAATTTTTGCCTCCAAAGTCTGCAAAAAAAATGCGAGTTTCACAAACTGTCCATGATATCGTAGGATATCAGGTCAGTGACTTGATATCGTAGAAAATCATGACAGTAAACAAGGCTTCTGATTGGCTAATTCACAATTTGGGTACGGTAAGATAGCTTATCGGCTACTGCATGCTTTTCCTGTAAAGACGCTCAGGTGGAAACACGAAGAGTTATATGTAATGCAGAAAATTAAAAACTGTAACAATTGTGATTGAATTCGGCGGAAAAAGTTGGGAACTGAACTACTGTACAGAGAAGGACACTGGTAAAACACTGAGAGGTCTGGCCAATTAGGTACAAATCACTGCGTCTCTATAAACCTTTAACTTACCATTAAATGCTTGCTTTTGTTTGACTTTTGCTTAGCTCAAAAATGTCTTCAAAGAAAAGAAACAACAACGTTTCTGCATACCCGATTACGTTTTCATCTTTCATAGTCCAAAGTAAATATAGATTTCTCAGCGTTTTTGAAATCCAGAATCGTCCTCTATTTTATTTTGCTTCTGTGTGCCACACTCGTTTGTCACGAGTGTGGGACAAAGAAAAAATTTGAGTCCCCGACAGGAATCGAACCCATGACCTCCCGTGCACCGATCGGACGCTCTAACCACTGAGCTACTGGGAGACTCGTGGCGAGCGAGGTCATATTTACTAGGTTCATTGACACGTGTCCTGCATACTGCTAGCATTGGCACTGTCGAAAGCAACTAACAAGCTTCTTAAATTAGTCTTCTTTCTCAAAAGAAACATCGTGTATCTACCACCACGACCACCATCACCAGGCAACCCTAATCAAAAGGTAACACTTTTAACTATCTGTTCACATTATACTGGAATAGATTTTTTTGTCAGCACTGAAATCTATCCAGTAGACTGTCAACTAGACTTGCCATGAGTCGACTTCTAAAAAGAAGTGATTCAGATCGGAAGAGACGAATGCCAAAAAGTTTTTATGTCAACAACTGCACACGTGGCTCACACTACGCCAGATAGTTTTGGTGTTGGAGCAAATCCGTAAGAACTTTGTATGGTGTGCCGATCTGTTTGCCGCTGCTGTTCATATTACGCCTGGAGCAGCACAAACTCGATACGCTGTGTTCCACTTTTAAGCTTTTGAGATCCAGATACGGCACAAAACCTTTATTTTCAAAATTAACGTTCCAAATGTGCACAAAATGCTTGTCCGGTAGGGCTTTCCGGTCTGGTCGGTCCGGTCGGTCCGGTCGGTCCGGTCGGTGCGGTGTTATTTAGTCTTTTGCCTAAACCCCTGCCTTAAAAGCTAGGTAAACGCAACCCTAACGCCAGGTTAGATTTTAAGGTTAACGCCAGGTTAGATTTTATAGGCCTAAGCCTATAATGTAAAGGATTAGGTTTTGGTTTGGAGTAGGGGGAGGGGTGGCAGAGGACTGTGTAATCTAATCCTTACCCCTTACAAGTGATATTTACCCACCTCCATCCTGAGTTGTTATGTTAATACACTTGTCTGCAGGCCCATCTCCATGTTCATCAAAAGCCAACACTGTCACGCAATAGGTGGTGTTCTTCTCAAGTGGCCCAATAGCTGCAGCCGTGACCTCTGGCCCAAATTCCCTCGAAAAATTCCACTTTCCACCTCCTACAGAGAACACGAGTCTGTATCCCCTATGGATCCCGGCGAAAAAGTAGCCTTCGATTGGGCGCCATTTCACCGCAACAGCGTAGAGAACTGTTTTATGATGAGTTAGTTGTTCAATTTGTGGTGAACGTGTCGGACCTAAATCAAGAACAGAAAATCATTGTTTATTGAGCTCATTCGATTACATCAATGACCATCTGTTCTTGTTTTTTTTTTATGAAATATTTTTCCCTTTCAGTACCGACTACAGAAGGTCCTTTATAATATGGTCAATATCTGGTCAGTTAAAATGAAATTTTCTCACCAAATGGTCTTAAAAAGATAAGTATATTTATAGCATAAAATTGTACCCCCTCTTTGTTATATGTGATATTATTAACCCCTTACAACGTTTTGAATTTTTGTTGCATAAGCTTGTAGTGCAAGAATATTGCAATTCAATATTGGATCACATTCGTCAAGAGCTTTAAAATAATGGTCTCTGAGTTTCTATTAACACGGTTGGAAAAAAAAAAGAAACTGACAAGTATTGTTTACTCTGATCTGGCCGTACTCGCGGTCAGTAATTTACTAATTTTTATTGTTAGTTAAGAATTAATAAGGTGATGGCGGGGATGGCGCACTGGTGAGAGCACTCGCCTCCCACCAATGTGGCCCTCGTTCGATTCCCGGACTCGGTGTCATATTTAGGTTGAGTTTGTTGTTGGTTCTCGTCCTTGCTACGAGGGTTTTTCTCCAGGTCCTCCGGTTTTTTCCTCGAGCTCCCTCCTCAAAAATCCAACATTTCCAAATTCCAATTCGATCTGGAATCCGAGGGCCATAGGTTTGTCAATGAAGAACTGTTAAGTGTCACCCTCGTAAAAGAAAGTCGATTTATTTCATTTTTTTTATTCTACTCGCTGTTAGATATTTTTTGTCTCATATCCAACGCAGCTTAGATATATTGCGATTAATTATGCACCGATCAATTCGAAACTTCAACATCCCCCTGGGCAACCTCCCGGGCATTTGAACTTTTGAAGTTGGGATCGTTCAAATTCCCTCCCCTCGGGGCAAAAAAGCTGTTCAAATGCCCCATTAATTAGTACTGAAATACCCCTCCTCAAAGACAAATTTCGTCTTCAATCAAACACTGTTAATCACTTTTCACAGAGAAATATGCCGGACACTCTCAAACTTCTTTTGAAGACCCTTCGAAGGCAACGTTCAAATCCCCCCCCCTCCCCAGTCAAATGTCCGGGGTTTGCCCGGGGGAGGATGTTAAAGTTTCGAATTGATCGGCGCATTATAACCATTTGGGTGATGGACCGGCTTTCCATAGATCTCCACTCGCAGGCAAGGGTACCCCTGATATTCCAAAGGGATGAATTTAAGCCAGTCTGCCATGACCCCATCATCCAGCGAGTTGACGTGTACCTCGTACGGATTGGTGTTTCCAGCTTGCAAAGACTAAAATAAGAAAAGATATATCCCCGCTTGATTAATCTAGGATTTGACCTTCGTAAAATAAGGTATGTTGTAAATACGTGAATCTAGCTGGTATTTTGGGTGATTTGTATTTTTGGCGCATGCGTAGAACTCAAAATTTTAAACTTTTCTGCAAACTTCAATCAATCCATACTTTTTGCCTCTTTCCCTTTTCTCTTTTATTTTCTTTATTTGTTGTCTGGCTAACTTTTCAAGAAAGTTGTCAATGTTACCTAGAGAGTGACCAGATGAACAGCTAAATTCTTTGGCAAGAAAATGTTAATTTTTTTACGTAACTCTGTCAGAATTAGTTAAAATTTTCAAAATGAGGCATGTATGCAAAAATCTCTTCCTTTTGAATCTGTTACTTATCAAAGTGATTGCTTGATGAAAAGGCTCACGAAAAATAACTGTTTGAGTCCGCATACCACCTTAAGGATAGTATTTGACCCCATTCGGCCGATAACGTTTAACTTAGCCATAGTTCTGTCTGAGAACTATAGCTCTCAAATCAGGAACGTAATATGATCTTGAAGGGCATCTGTCACGGAGATTTGCAGGTTTTGTGTGACAAATGTGTCGAGTTTCAAATTAAATACCTTTTTTCTCTTACACGAAGTGCTCTTAGAGAAAGAAATCGAATGATTTTCTCAAAGAACGAACAAACCATGTTTCTGGCGATTTTTCCAAGAAACAAAGGAGAAACTTGAAAAGATTAGCCTAATGTTTTCAACTCGCAAAAAATAATGGACGGCAGAGCTCCCTTAAGTCAGTCGGTCCAGTGGAATGTACTGTCATGCGTGTTTACAACGTGAAGGCAGGACCACCGATTGTCTGAAGTTTCGCTGTCTTTTTTATCCCGCCGTCGCCATAAGGCGACCGCCGGTTTATAAATTGGGCTGGTTTTTTGGCCTCATTTGCCTTAGTCATCCGGTTTTGTTTCGGCCAACAAAGTCTTCGTAAACTTTTGGTTATCTCTCAAAGATTGTAATGTGAGAGGAAAAGGGAGGAAATGTCTATCGTATGACGAGTACATCGTGTTCTACAGGTCCAAATGTAAAGTCTTGCGACTAAGAATAAAAAGTAGAAATACTTGCGAAGAAATGGGTGGGGCCTTAAACCTATAACCAAGGAAGGCGTTAACTCAAGCGAACGTAGAGAAGTTTCATTATTGAGCAGCCATTGCTTAAAATTATCCCAAAAGGAGGAAGTTACCGTACAGTTCCAGAAAAGATGGATAAGAGTTTCCTCTTAGTGGCCAGTCTCCTGTGTAAGAGTTTAAATTGAAAAACAAGAAGTTTTGATATTTTGGTACATTGAAAAGGTAACTTGTAAGCAGTCTTCCAGTCAATAGTTTCATTTTCTTCTATCATGCAGTCCACCGACCATTTCGTTTGGCTGTTAACGGGCTGCTTTTGTTTCTTTTCTACAAGTTTTTTGTATGAAGCTCTATTTGGATTTTTTGCCTTTAAAAACTTACCAAGAAAACTTTCATACCTGGTGTTTTCGTGAGAGGCGTTTTTCTTAAAGGCTTTGACCAAATGTTTTATGGCTGATATTACTCCACAGAAAGATAGAAAGTTTGTCTTGATATTATAACGCTCTTTGAATTCAGAGAAGGATAGAAATCTAGTCTCATTTTCCATCAAATGACCAATATTCTGTATTCCTTGAGAAGACCATGCTGCATAGTGTATTGGTTTATTATTGACTCGAATGAGAGAGTTTAGCCAGAGATACTGTGAAAGTAACTGTTCCTTTGAAGAAATATTATCTTCGTAGTTAATATTTGACCAGGTTTGCAAAATTTCTTGCAAGAAAACATCTGATACCTTGAAGTAGGCTAGTAAATCCTTTTTGTGCAGATTACCTTTAAAGATAGTACCGCCTCCTAAGTCTCTTAATTGTAAATTGAAAAACAGCTTCCATTTTGCATGATTTCCTGTGTCAAGGTACTTTTTCACCCAGTTTAGTTTTAAGGCTTGGCTTGGCTTGGCTTATATCAATCATCTTTAGTCCTCCATCTTCGTATTCACTGATCATTACATCACGCTTGATCTTGTCACCTTTGCCATTCCACAAAAACTTGAAGAAAAGGGTGTTGACCTCGTCAACAGCACACTGGTTTGTTGGCAAAGGTCACAAAATATACGTGAGCTGAGAAACAATTAAGCTTTTTAACACTGTGATTTTTCCAAGTAGACTTAATCTTCGCAGTTCTCAGCAGCTCAAGCTTGCCTTGAGTTTTGTTAACTTTTCATCATAGTTAGCTTTCATCGTTATTATTGGGTCGGTTGAGAGCCATACACCTAGAGTTTTTACTTTATTTTTCATCCATTTCAAATCATGTTCAGGACACAATTTTTCTTCGCTACCCTCATTGGCGCCAATCCACAGCACTTCTGTTTTTTTATAATTTAATCGGAGGCCTGATATCAAACTAAAAGACTCTAATACCTGCAGTGAATTTTTGAAAGATGCCCTAGATCCATCTAGAATAAGAGTTGTATCGTCTACATATAAACTGATTTTAATTTCCTGTCCATCAACTGTTATACCTTTGATGTCATTGTCATTTCTTATTGCGTCCGCAAGGACTTCTGCACATAGAATGAACAGATAAGGTGACAGCGGACAGCCTTGTCTTACCCCTCTTTCTAATTTGAAAAAATTACTAGACCAGCCATTGTTCAAGATACAGGTTTCTATATCATGATAAAGGAGCTTAATCCAGCTGATAATGGATGTCTCTTGACGGTTACCTTAAACTTCCGGATCCGTTTATGAAGTCAGTCAGTCGTGACGTCAGGATTACGTCACGCAAGGTGAAGAAACTAGAGCATGTCTCGTCACATCAAACTAACAATGTTAACACCAGTATGTCAACGTTCCATACTTATATGACACAGACAAACCGCTGTTAACCTTGTGGTACATGTCTTACAAATAATGCATGCGCAAGTAGGTTTGACTCATCGCTATGAATACATTCACTGACTTTAAAGAAGGACTCGTCACATTGTGACCCGACGAGAAAGGAGTTTATATAACTAATTTTGCTAATTCTCACACGTATAGCATTTGTTTTAATAAATGTATCACCTCGGCTTTATTAAGGCGGAATTGTCGACCACAAATAGAGAAAGGAGCTCCGATTCTCGTAACATGTTAAGTTTATTTCGTATTACCTTTTTTTCATTTTCAAACCAAATTTTTGGTTTTTATAAAAGATTTTAGAAAGAATTCCGAGTCAACTTGTTTACTTTGCAAGGAGATTCCTGGGTTAGCAAACCGGATTTAAACTTTATGTCATGAGATATGTTTTAACGTCTTCAGGTGTTTGAGCGTGGAATGAAGATTTCGCTTTCCCCAGACTCTGATGATCTGCCCGTGTTTATCAAGCATTATATTTTGATTTTACTGCTATACTTACTGTTTGTATTCACGGTCTTGGTGCAACAGTAAATATTTCGTCGTCTCTGTGTAAATATACTCAGTTCTGGGCGAATTTATGTTGACGTTCAACGTTTGAATTGAATTTACTTTTTTTTAGAAAAATAAATAACAAGAGATAACAAAGATAACTGAGTCATCAGTCTAAACCTTACGTCATCTAGTAACGCTATAGTCAAAATATTGTGTCACACAGTCACACTTTTCGTCACGCCGGCTCTAATGTGGAGCGATGTAAAATGCAGGACTCGTAGAAAGTTTAGTTGCACTAAAATTTGTTAACCTGAGGGTGGGGTGGGTCAGAACGGCGGGATAGAATGCCCATTTGGCTTTCTTGTTTATAAAAATTCTGACTTGAAAAAGGTCGTTTGTTGTTAAAGTGAGACAACGGATAATTAATATAAAAGCAATTTCCTAAGTGCTACCTTTGCGTTCGTTTGTTAATTACAATGTTCCCCAGTCAGATGATCATTTTTGAAAGTGGATTGCACAAACCTCATTCCTAGGTACTACTTTATGTATGTTCATCGCCCCAGTCTTCTTAAATATTAAGTTGGCGGTCCGACTCTGTGCAATGTAATTTTATACGCATATAACTGAGCAGATTACCTTGTCATTATCTGCCACTTTGTACAAGTCCGTCAAATTACCCGTTCCCAGTAAAAGCAAGTACTGTTTTGTAAAGTATCCTTGGCCGAAAAGCCCTTGAGTGGCAACAGCACAAATGATATGAAGGATCTTTAACTCGATTTTCAGGTAATTTTGGGCCTCTTGCGAACACCAAGCACTAGGTCCAGCGAGTCGGCCTTTGTGAGGTGTATTCGTCTTACTAACGGAAGATGCTTTCATCTGCTGGTCCTCAACCACACCCATTTCCACACCCAAAGGAAAGCCAAGGCATGTTTGATTTTCGCTGAAAAATGCTAAAACAAATATAACAACGAATATAATTTTCCCCTGACATAATGACTTAGAGTTCACTGCTATGTTTTGTGTCTTTTTTGTAAAATAAATAAGCGATGGTTTTAGCTGTGAATTTTATGGAGTTCAGTGTGCACGTACTTAGAAAATGAGAAAGGATTTCTTGTGCACGTTGAAGTACTTTCTTTCAATCCCTGGATTTACCCGGCCCGTGTTACTTCGTATAACGGGCATCTGCTTTTGGAATTTGTAAATAACCCGATTCGATGCGAGACTGTCATAACATGGTGATATTTTTTTCGAGATCGTGCAGAATTTGCTTATTATTCCATCCACTGACCTTTTCTCTTGCAGATGGCATATTTTACTTGCGACAAACAACAAGATGCAATCTTCCATTCCACTGACTGACTTGCGTTCATTAAACCGCAGTATGGTGATGAACCAAACTGTCCAGATGATGAAACTGCCTCGCTGGGATATGTTACTTTGGAGCCATCCGACCAGACGAATTGGTCAGTCTCATTTTGTTTCAGCCCAATCCAAACTAATTGCGTAACATTATAGTCTTTAAGCAGGGATAAAACAAAATCATTTTCATCCCTGCTTGCAATGGAAGCCAAGTCGCTGTTGATGTTGAGGCAAATCTTCCTGGCCTCGGTCCAGTTCTTCTGGCTGATGTTGTTTATATGATAACAAAAGTCACTCAAGATAGACCAACCTTGAGGGCACATTTCTGCAGTCAAAAGGAAATGTAGCATTTATCAAACTGTGTGTGACTCAATAATCCTGACTGTCTAGTTTAGATCTACTATACCCCTGCGTTTAGAAGAGGAAAACGAAACATTTCACAGTTCTTTTTAGATTCTATTCCTTTCGACAGACTAGATATCTGATGGATTGAAACTACATGTAAATGGTTCATGTCGGTTTACATTTCAGTAACTTCGAGACTAAACTTCGGCTGAATATGCCCTTTTGTCCTCTTAAAACCGGTTCATTTTAATCTACCATTATCTTAATAACTAAACACCTGAAAACTTACCACAGCTTTTGCTTTCATTTACTTGAAAGGATGAGTTCAAACGACTATACAGAGGCGGAAAGCTTTGACAATTTCGCTGTCTTGTTTTCCTTCCGGTCTGAATATCACACGAACTCCACGATGCCCAGCCTCCTGGTGTAAATTCTCCGAGGGTGCCATCTACCAGTCACAGAAAAAGAAAGTGTTTGGATGAGTACAGAAATTCTAGTACGTTTGTTGCTGATTCCATAAATGACCTTTGGAGAACTGGATTCGATTTAGCGAGAAGGCAATCCAGGCCAAATCGTTTTCCTGACATCTGTTTCTGAATTGATGTTAAGTAAAGTAAAATGACAGATGAAGTCAATAAAGGTAAAAAGCAGGATTTTTCTCGGCCAAGACAAAGACTTCGAAGTCTTCGTTGCGTTCCAAGTTTAAAGAAAACACCTACCGGTAACTGATCATGATCTGTAAGGTATCGTAGACTAGATTTCACTGTTTAATTATAAATACTGGAGCACATGGCCGATGGAAAAAATTAATGAAAAGTTAAAAATAGTGATAATAAGAAATCATCTTGGTAGTAAACTTTAATCATAACAATTAATTGATTACAATTTTTTGTAGTCCCATATTTCAGAGCTCGGCCTACCTTGTCTATACAGGGACTGAAACCTTAAGGGCTCAGGGGACGGGTTCAGTTCACCAAAATCTCATAGGCAAAGGCGTGTCCTATATTATTATTGGAAATTTACAATAAAAGCTGACTGTCAAGAAACAATACTTGGAATCCATCTTCACTTAAGAGAGCTTTAACATAGCTCCAACTTCGAACTTACCTTTTTTGTGGGAAACCAGGTATTCTTCAGGAATGATATCTTTTTTTGTTCCATTTGGAGTAGTAAGGGAGATCATAAGGCTTCGTTTGTCGTTTCCACCAATGTGAAGAACGGTCATCTTGTAGAATTGTCCTGCTGTTAGATTAACACCAGTGGTTCTAGAAAGCGGTTAGTACAAAGATTGTTAGTAAGATATATTTGGAGTTCTTACAGTAATTAGAACTCATTAAAATAACACCATCATGTCCTCTACAATAGCTTCAAAAGTACTTGAGTAATAAGGAGATCAACTTGCGGTGCTCATTTTAAAGAGATTTCGCTTATAAGTTCGAGTTGACTGTACATCATATCACGGTATAACGTCAGAACTATAACCATGTTTTTACATCCAGCTACTGAAAAGGAGGATGTACAGGAAAAAAAAAACTTCAATTTTCAATCGAAATTTCGTAAAAGGACCACATTACGGCTCCATTAAATTTGTACCGAAAGATGGAGATTCCTATTGTCCAACCATGATTCCTAATGAAATCAATCAATTTTACCCTCCCATGGATTAGATACCCCTTTTCTGCTTTCAAACTCCCCACACGAAATGTCAAGATGAGTCTTTCATAAAGGGAGATGACTATTATTCTGATTTTCAAAACACTTGTTTTTCATTGAAATTCATTGCTTATTAAATCTTAAAAATTTATACTTGCCCTTGTTTCTTTTCTTTTAATATGTGACGCTATTTAGCGGTTTCCAAGGAGCTTCGGTTAAGAATCAACTCTTAAGGTGATTCCCTTCAATTGCATTGCGCATCCTTTCTACGCATCATTTTTTGCGTGATTAGCGCGCGCAGGAGCGCGCGCACGTTCGGAACTTTATTGGTTTTGTGTGGAAGATGAGCAGTTCAGAGAAATAACAGGTCGTTTTCTCCTAAACGAGCTAGGTGACCCCCATTTTTTAATGCATAAATTCAAATGGCACACAGTCGAGTACAACATACTGCGATTTCAAGAAAAGTTAAAAATTCTGCTTTGAGATATTTTTATTTAAATGCCGAAAAGAACACGCCTTTAGGTACAGCAGGGTATGTACGCACGGGGCAAATTCTTTAATTTTTTTTCATATCCTTAATTCCTGTTCAACTAAAATAGTGCACAATGCAAGATAAATGTCCACTTTGTTGAACTGCTCCAATATTTCAATACAAGGTATGACTTTTTAAGAAATTATGGTTCTAATTTCTGATTACTAGGGTCTCCTAGGAAAACCTTGCGGGTCGTATAGTTACTATTAAAGGGCTATCCATTTTGTGCCAAAACAAGCTCGGTGACCCCTATTTTTTATTACATTTTTGAAATGTTCGGAACATAATTACCCGTTAGACCAAGTCTTAGAAATTTTTAAATATTCCTTCTATTTCGATGGAATCACCTTAAGCAAAAAACAGTTATCTTACATATTCTGACATCTTATGAAAGTATTGCCATGTTGAGTCTCCACTCGGAGTACGCATGCGTTCTTGCAGGATGCATGAATGTCATACAGTCCACTCTTAGGAACTGCGAGGTGGGCACGAAGCCGCTGACCGTATCGAGGCTCAGTTAAACTTGCGTTAAAACTCTTTATTATTCCGGTCCGATTAGGATTCTCTGGAAAATCCTGATGTTCTATGAATGAGCTCAAGCTATTTACTTGTACAACGTTGTTCCACACTTCTTGAAAAACCCCTCTGATGTCTAAAATTAAAAGATAAGACAATCTGGTTAAAATAATGGACGAAATGTGAATAATGAAAGCGATTTGTTTAACAGCGCTGTGCTTGTTGATCACTGGAAATTGTAAGGAACAAATATATAAAAAACATGTTAGACTCCCAACCGATGGGAAGCTCACCAGCTGGCTACATACAAAGCGTTGCTAAGGAGGTGAATTCGCATGTGCCGAGATATTTAGCATTCAGTTCAAATTGCTTAAGAGAGTATGAACTTGGGAAGGCATGGGGAGGACGGCATGTCCAGTCCCACGGGAAATTTCATCCACGCCGCGTTCTTTTAGAATAACTCCACCAACGTTTTTAAATAATTATGTCACCCTTAACTTCGGCATCAGTTATATACACACTCAACCGAGTGTACATAATATCTATTGAACGTGGTCGGAATTCTGAGCTTGACATTAAACTCTGCTTCCATAAAAATAATTTGTATTGGAGGTGTTATTTTTGTAAACGATGCTTTCCAATGCCATCCTCCGTTTTCACGTATACGTAGAAATTAAAGGGAAAAAAGTTCTGCTCAAAACTATGGGTTTAAGTGTAATTAAAAAAGCAATGTGAAAAAGACTACGTGAAATGCTGAATGCTATGAAGACTCGTAAAAATTGAAAGACGAAACAAAATTACCTTTTGGTATGCACGATAAGTTAAAGGTATCATCGTTAACATTTTGTTGAATTGCCTCGCCAATGTTTCTCACGACAATGATCTGTTGATTTAAAAGTATAATATTCAGTTTGTTTTCAACCTCACTTATTTCCATTTATTCTTTAAACTTTCCCTCCCACCTCCGTTATATTTTGTGACTGTCGAAAAATAAATTCTTAGTAGAGGAAAGCTATTTTATCAGAGCTTCTTTTGAAGAAAGGTTGAAACATTTGAATAGATCAAGGCTCTTTTTTGTTGGTGGAAAGAGCACATACTTACAATAAATAAGTTCAGCCATATCATTTCTTGAATCTTGTTACATTTCATTTTAGATGTGTTAGGCAGGACTCGATTCGTTTTTTCACGTTGTAATTCAACTCATCAGTATATCGCAGCCTTTCTGCAGGTTAGTTTTCTAAAAGAAAGCAGCTGTCACTTCATGAATTTTTTATTCAAGTTTAAACAATAAATCATTGTTATTTCAGAATGTTGTATTAGTTTGCCAAAATAACGAACACAATTCAAAAACTTGTTCGTGCAATCAGTAAACTGGGATACATTAATTAGGCAGATGTGTCATGGGATAGTTCAGATAACCTGCTATTTGCTAACTGTTAAGCTTAATTTCACTTATTTGACTGAATATTATAAATAATTAATCATGGTAAACACGTTTAGCAACTAAAAACCAATCACTAAAAAGTGAATATCTATTTTTCCTCTCAATAAGAGCATTCTTATGCTAGAAAAGCAAAGAGTAGAATATCTCTTTACATAAATATAAATAAATTAGAATATTTGATGCTGATTGGTAACTTTGCCCACTTTTGTCCAAAAATACCAACGACATTCCGGGTCTAATAATTTATTTTGACGAGTGGAAGTATTTTGTGCAAAATAAGTTTATTTGCTTTAAACCGTTATTAGTTTTATATTGATATCGATATCAATTTTACTGTTCACTAGGAATGGAATCAGTGTCAACAAAGATTCGTGCACTCGAAAGAATTATCAGGCCCAACATTTCAAAAGGGCCGTCTTTACTAAGGGTATCTGGGTTTAGACATTTAAAGCGTCAAGTTACATTTAGGACTTGCCCTAAGTCAAGTTCCAAACGATGTAGCAAATACGTTCTTTTTTTGTCACTAGAAGAAATCGACTTCGATGAATGATCCCTGTGTAACATTCAATAGCTTCCCAGGGTCTACTTCTGTGAATTCCATGAATATTTCAAGAAAATAAAGGGCACAAAAACGATGAATATTTCATCGTTTTTGTGCCCTTTATTTTCTTGCAGTTCTACGTTTAGACTTTTCTCCCCTTGATGAAAGAATGTGTTGAACCCAGTTATTCCGTTTAGCACGGGCCATTAACCCTATTCTACCTTGGGGGGGGGGGGGGGCACATTGTGCCCGCGCTGACTTTAGCGAATTATAAGTTTTAAACGGCTAGACGAATAATCACCAAATCTCGTGACTTTTCCTAAAATTGATCAGAGAAAATTTCCTGTGTCAATGACGTGTCTATGGCAATTGACGTTTCCATAGCAACCGTCTTCTCAGAAGTGTATTTTGACTATTTTCTGTCTTTTTTCAGTCTTTTTTCCGGTTTTCTCCCTTCGTTTGTTAGAAGAAGATAATTTTTTACTTTTGTGTGCTTGCTTTGACTAAGCATGTTTCTTAGAACAAAATCATATATTTTTGGTGACGTCATTGTTAGCTGTATGACTGCAGGTTTGGGATTCAAGATGGCGGCCTCAAATTTAAAATGGCGGCTTTGTGACGTAGCTGTGACATCACGACACGTCATAATTGACACGTCATGAGCCCAATCTGTTAAGCTAATGACGTGCTACAAACGTGCCAAGTTTCATCGCAAGAGTTTTAATACTTTTCGAGATCTATAGGCCCCCCCCAGGCTCAGAAACTCAAAAAAAGGCCAAGCAGAATAGGGTTAAAATTCAATTAAAAAAGAAAGAAATGCGCCGCTTTTGTTACTGCGAACATCTAAGTCGATGGCTTCAAGAAGACGACGAGTAAGAAAAAGAAGAAGCCGAGAAGAAGAAGAAGAAGAAGAAGAAGAAGAAGAAGAAGAAGAAGAAGAAGAAGAAGAAAAAGAAGAAGATGATGAAGAAGAAGAAACGCTCTTTCTTCACGATTTTCACGATTTTTAACACGCGTAATCGATTTGCGGGCATTTATATTTAGTGTCTTTCGAGGCTAAATATAAGGCAACTGGGGAAAGTTCCTGTCACACTTCAGACACTCATTCAGCATGATATCCATTCTTGGATAAAAAAAATATTACAAAAGATATGCCTAAATGTCTTGAATGATATTTGTAACGTTATGTCTATGTTTAATAGAAAACATTTCTTTACATTCCCTTATTTTGAAAGTTTTATGGGTCAGAGATTACTTTTTGAATTAAATAATCGGAAATTGTTGGAATTGAGTGTAAAACTTTCATGGATACCACGTTTATTTGAAAGTTTTCCTGCCAAAACGTTAATCGTATGGTCAAATTTTGACAGGAAAAAAAAGCGAGAACACTTTCAACTGAATGCCTAATTTGATCTTGTGTTTATCCGGCTAGGAAAAGGTCCCTCACGATTTGAAATCCGACAATTCTGTTTTGCGCACGACTAGACTGAAAGCTCTAGGCCAAGAATACCGTCAAATTCGGTAGAAATGTGAACAGCCCTCCAATGCTGGACGCGTGGGGGAGACACGTGAGCAAGTGGTTTGGCGCCTCGGACGTTTAATCGGTTAACGGTGGTTTGAGTCTTGTTGTTTCCTTAAACATGTGTATATGGATTTGAATGTGCAGCAATTTGCGATCTTACAGCACAGATCTAAATCTCCTTACCATTGCCTAGGAGTGCTGAAGTGTGTCAAATACTTTGACTTTTTCGTTAAGATATTGTTTCTTGATCCTTTCTTTCTTGAAAAAACGTAACTATTTCCACGGCTAAGGAAAAGAAACGCGTGGTCAGTATGGAAGATACAGTGGACGGACTGCGAAAAGTATTATTTTGTAGAGTCGGCAAGACCTTTTGGGACTAGTCTTAAGGAGAACGACAACATAACCAAAGCGTAGATAACAGCAGCGGGTGAAACACATCAAGGCCACTTGGCACACCGTGTATAGTTCTTTCTCTGTAATCATTGCAATTTTAGATTACACCCTCGGGAGGAGAATTAAAGAAGCCAGTGAAATACATTGCTAGCCCCCCTGAGCCGCCCCCTCTCTAAATCAAGACAGCGGATTCAAGCTCCCAGCGATGTACCAGGACATTTTGGTTGTTTACCATTTGCAAAGGGAAACCGGCGGTTGGTCCAGGGTTTGTGAAAATGGTAAGCAAAACTCCCGAGTGAGAAATTCCGTTCAAAATTGCCGTGTACCGTTTGTGTAATTTACTCTAATTTACAGAGAGAGTATGGAACTAGTTTAACCATTGGCGCAGGGCCTTGAACTGGAAGAAAAACGCAAATAGAACACAATTTCTGTTCGGATATTCCAGCTGAGAATTTTTGACTAGTACCTCTCACGACGTTCCGTTTATTTTGGAAATTTTCCGGTCGGGCAAACCAAAATAGCCTTACCATTTACATTCCAACTAAAATTTTTGAATTTTTTGAGTAAATTGTAAACGCTCTTTGTCACGTGTCTTTTCACCATCTTAATCCATGTGAAAAAAGTCTGCATTAAATCACTTGAAAAAGATTCCGCGATGGTGTCGATAGCTTGTGTGGCGAAGGAATTTTCGAATTCTTAGAACGTAACTCCTTTCGAAAAATTTGACTTGTTTTAAAACATTTTAGTTTAAATCATGAATCTTGCCTTGTGTCTTTACATGGATTCCTGCATAAAAGTATGCATATACAGGAGGTATTGCTATAATTTTAATTTTTTTACAGGTTAATCCGGGAAGGGTATTGCGACAGCAAGAAATTAAACGTTTAATTGGTGAGGCTGTTTACCTCACTGGAAGGAGCAATTTGAGGGGAGGAACGTTGCGTGATGACACTAAAACGGCTGCGTAGGGAATATTTAACATGACGATAGTACCTCGATATCTGGACCTAATTTGTTAAACTAAGAACAAGGCGAGATTAAACAAAAAAAAATTAATAATAATAGTAATTGACAGTAGAAGAGAGTTTTGGCGGGGTCCTATATACAATCCCAATTTACAATTCAAGCATGTTTTATTTTCAATAGTAGTAAAAGCACCTGTTATTTACGGCTTTGTTATTACGGCTTTGTTATTACGCGGCCTTGTTTTTATTGGGATGTCAAAGATTTGTCGAAAACTATGCCAACAAAATTCAAGAAAGATTACTGAAGCTGAAAACAATAATTGCACTCCCGCTTGTTGGATATGAGTTGATTATAATCCACTCGGTCACGCTATAGCCTCTTTGGTTATTTATCACCTCACCTTTATCACGCGCAAACGTTTAATAATTATTATTTACACAAAAAATAAATAACAGTGATTGTTGCAGATATAAAGCGATAAAGACTGTTACAAACAGAAGTTACATAAAACACATTTGAAGCTCTGTGTGAGACCAAGAGCTTGCGATGCTGTTTCATGTGCTCTTGCCGTAAGCTGCCCACTAAAGGCTACCTTTTCTTTCTTCTAGGAAGAAAATAGAAGTGCCTTGATTTATGTCATCTCAGCAGAGAGCTCAATTACTCTTCTTCTTCACTTCCTGATACCTTTCCTGTTGTTATGCAATATGTTGTATTTGCAAGTTTTACAATTTACATTACGTTGTCCTTCATGACTTTAGAAACAATGACATGCTGTGTAACTGTGTTGGATGGGTTCTAGTTTCCCTAACATTACATATACAGCAACAAGATTAACAATGTTTTCTTTCCAAGGACTAAACATGCACAAACTGTTGGTATAAGCGAATAGTTAATATTTATAGAAGAGTCAATTTATAGAAGAGTCAAGTTAGTCCCATTTTCGAGCTCTGAATAGACCTCATGAAGAACATGTACTAATTGCTGTTGGTGGAACACCGTTATCTCACCAGAAATCACTTAGAGCACAGGTTGTGTGTGTGCGCATGTGTGTGTGTGTTAATGAAGAGGCTGATTGGTTGAACTAAACGTTTTCATGGGAAAGTTCAAGCTTCCTTTACTGGTGTCGTTGCCTCTTGGGTTATCTTTCTTCTTCCTTCGGACCAGCTTCAAGATCTCTTGCTTGTGTTTTCTTTGTATCTCCTCGTACATATGGCGAAAGGAATGGTAGAATTGATCAATCAAGCTTTTTAGCTCTTTACGGCTCTTCTCAAGTTCTGCCTCATGTACACCTATTATTGTGGAGAAGAATAAATTAACTAGATGATAAAAATATAGCTATAGATTTTTTTGGCAAATATACTAGTAGTATAATTGGTCTTAAGTAACATCGCTGCTTGAGTAAAAAAAAGTGAAAGGCTTTTGGAGGAGACAGGACAGGCAAAACGCTGATAAGTGGAATTCATCAGTGAAAATTTACCAGACAATGATATTATGACGTTATAGATAGACAAATGAATACAAACAATAGAACGAAGAATAAAAAGCAAATCAAAGCTGCTTGAAAACACATACATCAAATGAAAATGACAAGATTTAAAAAGAAGGTAAGTTTTCTCAAAACTGGTGTGGGGAAATCTGTTTATTTAGAACAGTTCAAAACAAGAATAATAAGAAATAAAATCACAGTTTAAAATTGGAATCTGGAAGACACTGCATGCACATAATTATCGAAGATGAAAAGGCAAAATCTTAGAGTATGTCAGTACTGTTTACAGCAAAATTGAAAAATGTTGCAAACTCATTTCTTATTGTATTTTCATTGTTTTAAAACAACGAGTTAAAGGGACCACTTGTTAGCATTACTTAGATTATCATAATATAAAGAATGAAAATTTGTTAGTAGTTCAAGTAAACGAACTGTTATTTAGTTTTGGTAGCCATTAACCGTACTAACATTCTTTACTTTTTCTTTGTTTCACGTAGATTACTTGATACAGCAAACCACAGACAAAAAATAGACACAAGACACTCAGGCTTGGATATAAAATACGCTTGAAGTAAGGACTGGTAGGGTCAAAGAACAGAGACTCCTTGGACTGAACTTGGCTTTGTTCCTGTTAAAAAGCAATAATAATAATAATAATAATAATAATAATAATGATGATGATGATGATGATTTTTTGGAAATGACGAGGTTTAAAATGATGATAATGATAATGATAATAATAATAATAGTGAGGATGATGATGATGATGATGATGATTCCCATATGATAAGAGATATCTTAGATTATTAATTGCATCGCATAACGTTTTTAGACAAATTTAATGCAATAAAATAATCAACAAGAATTGTACGAAAGAGGCATTCAATTCGCGATGTTTGGCGACATTGCCTGGAATACTTGGTTCATTGTGTAGAAAACTCCGCAATGGTGAAATTTTCTAAAATCAAAGAAAGCAACAAGTCTGAAAGAAACCTCTTTCTCCTGGTTGTCTTCTAGAAATTTCGTCTGCAAATTATCAATTGCTATCATCTCTTCAAGCGCTGAGGCGAGGTTTAAGGCATCTCCTTGTAGAACCACTCCATGGTACATGTCCCCTGACAGTAACGCTGCAGCTTCAAACCATGAGCCATTGAACACGTCTTTTCGCAGTAAAGGAAGGTACATATCAACAACTGCATAGTCAACCTCGCCTTCCTTGAGAGACTCGGCTAGAGCCTCCACAGTTGGATATGTTGAGGCTTAAAACCATCAAAATAGATATAAAAAATCCGTTAAAATGGAGCAAACAAACAAGGAATTTTTCCAACTAACTGAGCAGGTCGCCAATGCCTTCAAAGTAACAAAGAATCAGCTAAAAGAAACTACAACGCGTAGTTTTTTGGGCCAATATCTAGAGCTAGAATAGAGGCAGTCTATCTGACAGAGCCAGAGTAAATGTGGCCATGTTGTAGACGAATTACATTCCCTCCATTTGTAGTTAAGTAACCACGCTCTCTTAGATTCTCGAGGATGCTGTGAACACAGAAAAAGCGTACCCTAACATTTATTGTAAAATGGGTAGATGTCGTCGCCAACAATGTCGGAGTTCACTCGGTTTAATGATAACTGCAATGATGATAACAAGAAAGACGATGATCTTTGAAGTGCATATGCATATTGAAAAAGGCTTAGAAAACAAAAACAAACAAAAAACAGAGCAATGTGTTAAGTAATAACATTTAATACACTTTCTCGTACTTAGCTTCAACTTGCTGCTTAAAGTGCCCATAGACAGCTTTGCTACGGCCGAGTTGTTAATTGCTGCAGCCTGTGAAATTAAGTTCCAGACAATTTTGCATACTACGCTACTCATTTCCCTTATTACTCATATTGAATTATTTACTACTTATTCACGATGATACCGCCAAACATTTACAGCGGTTTTCTCTGACACACGCCCTTCCCAACGGCCAAATGTGTTTTTAGTGGATGTCAATCATCTGTTTCTTTGACAATTTTTTGGAATTCTCGTGCGCTGATTGGCTCTTGCTGATTGCACATGTAACGCAATCCTGTCTGGGGCCGTGGATAAACTGATTTTGCGAATCTGTTGTGCTCTCCGGTTCTTAAAATTTTTGTGACAGAACTAAAGCAATTTCGGAAATATTCGTTAAGGACACAATCGGTATTCTGTAAAATTTGACTTTTAATTTACTGAAATTCTCAGAAACCAACTGCGAAGCAAAAAGAAGAGGTTATTTGGTATGGTCTCACAGCGAAAATTTTTGAACGGCGAGAATCAGACGTTTGCTTATCGACCGTGAACTCAGAGAAGTAATTCAGTAGATTTCAGCACTTCTTCGAATAGAATAAAGGTCAGTTTCATACAAATTTGCTTCCGAAGTTTACTTTCGTTAAAACAAGTTTGCATTGCGTATTTGCAGGTGTTTTGAATGCATTTGTGAAGCCATTATTGATTCAATGAATAAACCTTTGCCTAGCGATTTGTTTTGGTACTTTTCAAGTAACAATTCAAAGTCTGCCATATTTTGCTTTCGGTTAGAAATACACAAAATCGTCAAAGCGTGGTTAATACTTCCCGCAAGATTTTTTCATTGTTTCACTCAGCGCTTAATTTACTGTCAAATTGTTTTTCATTCAACGTGCGCTCTTGAATTGTCATGGAAACAGTTGATTGACATCCATCAAAAACACATTTGGACGTTGGGAAAATATCCTTGAAGGGCGCGTGTTAGAGAAAACCGCTGTAACGTTTGGTAGTGACATATTTTCTTTGTCCGAGATAGCTTTTAAAATCGAATTATGCTTTCGCGAGTCCTTTCATTTCTGTCCGATACAAAATAACCAAAAAAGCGCCAAACTATGGAAGCTGAACAAACCTAACATCATACATAAGGCGAAAATGATTGAGTTAGTACAATAGAGCGATTTTCAAATGAGTGTCGAAAAACCAAAACCAAAGTAATTGCTCTAACCAATCACAAGAGGAACAAAAAACAAAATGAACCAATCAAAAATTGAAGCAAATACAAGTAATAAGCGTCAAGTGCGGGAAAACGCCAGCGAGCAAGTCACGATTGGTTTTGGTTTTACCTCTGATTGGTTAAGAAAGTGGCGTGAGCTTTTTTAGCCAGCCCGAGAGCAATTGTAAACGACATTGCTTTCCTTTATTCTCTGGCAGATTACAAGTTTTATACTCGTCATTTAGACAGTTTAAGCGCGTGCATTTTGACAGTTTTTTGCCCTGTATAGAGCGAGTCCCCTTAGAGCAATGATAGCCATATCACCCGGGCAGCGGCAGCCATGCATAGCTATTTCGTGAGCATGACTTAGCCGTTGGGCCACTGTACGACTCAGAAGCCGAGTTACACTCAAGGCGGGTTGAAAAGCACGCAGTTAATCGCCAGCTCCACACTAGAAATGCGGTTTTAGTTGACTGGGGACCGCAAGCAGTCCTCCTAGGCATTCCTGTGGAGAAGCAAATCAGCTTTTTGCCAGCCAGTAGTGTGTCCAAAGCTGCCACTGTCTGGGTAGAAGACTCAGTATATTGTACTAAGCGTTTTAAGCTCCCTTAATTTTGACGCGGTCGGGCATTTTTTGCCGCTCTCTGCTTACTTGAAAACAAAAGGATTAAGCCAGACAAACGCTTGTTCTTAAATTCCTTGGGGAGCAGTGATTGTACATGTGGTAGCCTCTTTAACAAAGCCGAATTATTATTTTTTATTCAAACCATCTCTAAAAGGCGTACTAAAAGTAAAGACAAAACAACATTTTATCTGTCACAAACCTTATTCCTCCCACTTTTGGGGACTGTCGTCGTCGTCTGCATCACTGTCACGGTTAAAACTGAGGAAATTGTACCCATCAAAAATGAAAACCACACAAGGCTGCCAAGCAACCACACAATGGCAAAAGCACGGGCACGGATCGACTTGGGACATCGATCTCCGTAACTGTAGAAAATTAAGAGAAACAAGGGACATAAAATAATAAAGCAAAAATAAAAAATAAAAAAAGAGGAAAAGGATCTAGCAATAGAAAAAAGTAATCCGGCAAACCAGAAAAACCATGTCTCCTCGATAAAAAGATAAAAGATAGGAAAAGGAATCACTCATGGTGGTGATGACTCGTAGAACATATTGAAGAAATTACTGGTTGTAGAATGTTGCCTGTAACAAAACTTAACAGTAACGACCAGTCTCCTTTTTTCTTGTGTTTGATAGGCTTATGCACGACTCTATTCTTCGAGTAGTTGATACATATACCTACCCCACGGTTGTCATGGTGATACAAGCCCACCAGAATCCCTCATAAGCTCCTTTAAAGAAACTTCTAGGCAGCTCATCAGGGTTTTCTGTAGTATCCTGAAAGAAATGATGGTAAAGGCACCACGTAAATTGGCTAGAAATGACAAAAAACAGACTTATCTGTACTGTCACAGGAACAAATCCCATCGTCAATTAACTTGATTTTTTAAAAATTACGTACCGACAAACATTTGTCTCAAAACTGACAACCCTGTATAGTTAGGCATCACAAAACGTATGTTTCGATATGTTTTAAAGTTTTATAAAAAGGGAGGGGATGTCCTGTTGACTAAAGACAATATATACACATCCTAGCGTGCGAATTAATTGCGAAAAGAAAGTGAACTAACGTACCAGAAACCAGATTATGACGCCCACTGCATACATTAATAACACAGTCATAATTATTACTGGCCACGTATCAAGGAGGGAACCAGTCATGACCTGCTCATAGTATTGCTGAATAGATTTATCACCTCGCCGCTTCAACACCACTACTCCAGGTACTTCCAATACAGCCACAAACTTGCTCAAACTGCTTGCTCTTAGGTTTGTTAAAGAAACTGGGAAACGAACACTTGATTCTTCATTGTCATTGGTGGAAAAAATCAGCTCTGTTTCTCCATGCTCCTTGCAAAAGCCACATGTTTTCTTGATAACGTCAGCTATGACTTGGGTAATTCCTCCAGGTCCATTTTTATCTAGTGATGACTTGCTTACGGATGTTGACAAGTATTTGGGACAATGACATGTTTCTGCCGCGTAGGAGTAACAATTCAGTTAGATTATAAATCAGAGTTTTGAGAAATTGTAAAATAACATACAGTAAGAAGTTAGTATGCTATAAGGTAAGTGAACAACACGCAAGTCTGATTTCTGTAGCAGGAGTAGCGTGGCCTGAGTAATTATCGCACTGTCTGGAATTCTTCATTGCTGCAGGTTACCCCAAACACAATAAACAAACCTAGCCTGTTCCAGGCTCCAAGATAGTCGGAAAAGCGGATGAGAAAACCAATTGGCGCGAAGAACACGTGGGGGCTGGGGAGAGACTAGTCTGCTCGCCCCCATTTCTCGCTCGTCTCCACTGACAGAGAGCCTGGTACAGGCTAAAACAATCCTTTATTTTCTCCGTTCATCGGGAAAGCAGTGAGTTATGCAAATTAACGTTAAATAAGCCGAGTTATCAGCTGACAAACTGAGAAAGTGTAGCGCACAAAAACATAGCATTGCGATCGAAGTGGTTTGGAGGAGATGGTTTTTAGAATGTGTGTTTTATAGAGTGCTATTCTTAGAAACTCCCAAGCTATACCAGACCTTCGCCGAGGAAACATGGTCACTGACGTAAAAGAGTTCTGGAGAGTAGGCCAATGAAAATAGAAAAAAAAGAGTGAACCTGACAAAAAGAACGGTAAGAAGACCGTCTGAAGTGAAGCACTCTCGCGTGCATACTTTGTAGAGATCGAGTCAAGTTCGAGTCTTAATCGCTGCCTTAGCTTTCGCGTGTAGGCGGATCCTTGTTTATGTCGGCAGTCTATGATCTAAGCATTGTCATAAATTATCGAAACTTTTATAGTTAGCTTGGCAATGAAAACACAAAAAATTAGTAAATTAGTAAAAATAGCAAATATGACAGGAGAACTTCGAAAATTGAAGGAGGTATTCCTTTTTGAAAAAAGGTCAAATTTACAGACTTTTGTATGACTGGGTGTTTTAAATTTAAATGTTTAAATGTTTTAAATTTTGAAAGCATCATTTGAAACCGGTTTCCATCCTTTTTCTTTCAAACTTCGCATGTCAACTAAATGTTATCTGCTCTTTCTAGTTATAATCTTTGTTTGTTTATCGGATGAATTTCAATTTTCAAGATGAAAACAATGACGTCAGCAAAGGATCCGCCTGCACATATGATCGCTACGATCATTGGTTTTTTCATTCTCTCATCGAGTGATCGTTGGTGATCATGGGATTAACAGTCTTAAATAATTGAAATAAGCGTATTCGATATTTAGGCCATATGTTGAGATTAGCCAAAACTTGTCCTTGCTCCCTTACTTTGAACAAAGATGATTGACGAAGTGAATTGTGGGGAGCTTTACGGCAGCCAATGATGATGTTGTCAGCGGATGTTAAGAGAATATTTGCTTGATTACGTACGTAGACTATTTGTACAAAACAAAAAACAAACCTGCACTTAAAACTAAGTGATTTTACAGCGACAAATTCTGCTTACCAGCAGTAACTGGATCACTGTAATTTTTTACTCCCTTGGAGCTGTAGGAAGCCATCCGAATCTGATACGTTGTGAATATTGAAAGATTTTGAATTACTAAAGACGTCTGTGAGGCATTTTCTATCTGCACAAACACCTCGAATGGGTCGTTAGTTGGCTCAGAGGTCATCGGGATTTCTTTAAGATGCAGCTTGTATCCAGTCACAATTCTTTGTGAGTCAGGAAGCAGTCCCCATGTTACCTTGAGGGCCGTTGGACTGTAAAACCTTTCGACGACTGGCTGTGGTGTTCCAATGAGAGCTAGAAAATGTAAAACGTATCGTTTGTATTGTTCATTAAGCATTATTTGAACTTATATAACACAGAAACCCAAGCTAAGGATACTAAAGACAGTCAGCGAATGAAGGTCTTTCTTGGAGGCTTTGGAGAGACTTTTTTTCACTGACTAAATGAATTAACGTGTGTACTTTTCTGACATATCGCACTCTTTCACTTTTTACTTTGCTACTACATTTGACACGTTAGCTTCACACAGGAAGAAAACTTAGAAAAGTGGCAAAGATGAAACTTCCATAAACAGAAAATTGTGCAAAAATGTCAGTTCGGTGGCAGGTTTATTCCAGCAATCTTTTGTCTTGCGTTGTTATCCTGGTTTGCATACTGCCAAATCATCATCATCATCATCATCATCATCATCATCATCATCATCATCATCATCATCATCATCATCATCATCATCGTCATCGTCATCGTCGTCGTCGTCTTCCTCCATCATCATTATCGTCATCGTCTTTAACACCGTCACCATTGTCATAATATCATCATCATAGTGAAAAAATCATCCCTCTTCTTAAAACATGTTTTTCACCTTAGGGTAAAATTGTAAACCATGGATGTTAAAATTTAGAACTATTACTCACTGCCTTTATCGGTAGTCACAAAGAAGCAGTCACTTTTGTTACCATCTCCAATTCTTGTGAAACCAGCTAACTGTATGCAGTACTGCGTAGACGCTTCAAGACTCAATAGCTCGACATTGAACTGACTGATATTTAGGACGTGGCTGTATAAAATGGAAGGGTCAATAGTCTCCCAATAAAACACTCTATAGCCTAAAAGTATTCCAGGGATGAATGCGGATGGTATGGCAGCCCACTGAACGTAGACACTTGTGGAGCTTGTGTTGTAGGCCGATATATTCAAAGGAGGGTGACTGGGGACTGAGAAAGAATGTTAAAAGCCAATAAAATCATAGATAGTAACTACGACTACGTCGGTCTAACCCTGGTTTTACCTATGAAAAGGAAACCGAGTAATACTGAGCACGTTCAAATCTCTCTGGAGTGGCTCGTAGTCGTTTATCCGACTACCATGTTAATTTCAAGGACTGCAAGAGCTTCGTTGCTTCGTCGCATGAAGTTGATGCGACCTCATATACACGAAATAACATTTCTACGCCATACGAGTAAAACTTTAGAATCACTCACTTTGTGTTACAGTAAATTTTAAAAATAGTCCAATCACAACATTTCAAGTGAGGAGAGTTTGGAACATGTTCTTTTTCCTAAGGTTTATATATAGGAGGCAAAAGCTGCGTTCATACCATCCTCGTTAGTGCTTATACAGACTTTCTTGGTTTCGTTTCCTACTCCTATTCTGTTGAAGGCCAAAGCCCATACACAATAGTTAGCAAATTTGTCCAATCCCACGAGATCCGAGCTGAGGGAATTGCCTTCTGCGTATTGATCTCCATCTTGAATGCTCCGAGCCACGCGATGTTTGTGAGCGGATTTTTGGTAGAATATGCGGTATCCCAGAACAATTCCTCGCCTGTGTTCAAGCGGTAATGAATCCCAAGTTACCCGGATGCTTGTAGAGCTGGTGTTAAAGGCTGAAAAATTCTGAGGAGGTGCTGTTGGAGCTGAAAGGCAATACACGCCTCAAACTCAGTTTAGAATAAATATAGTGAGGTACTGTGTATAAGAGTATTTAGAAAACAAAATAAAATGACACGAATACAAAAAGAAAATGACACAAAAAAAGCCGAAGCAAATAAAAAGCTTCTGCAGCAGAACTCATCAGAAACACCGCTTAACCCTTTCACTCGCGAATGCCACCGCAAACCGCAACTTGGAGCCACTAATGCATTTTTTTTCTGGCCGCTATCTAAGCAAATCTCAGCAAAAAAATCTTTTGTGACACAAACTTCTCTCCATTAAACATCGAGGAAAGTGGAAACCGTTCGTACAAAGTAGAAATGGGTAGAACACAGGCGAACTGTTTCTTTTGGTTTTTTTTGGATAACTCTAGCCCGATTCATTTATTTGAACGGTTCTCATTGGAATCACTCAAAGGCATCCGAAGGCATTCCCTGTAAGGTTTTCTGTACTGCATCAGTTCATAGACAAGAAAAATGTTGGTCATTAAAAGTAGTGATGACGTCACAATCGGTATAAGGGACAATGAACCCTCCTGGCCGGTATAGCGTAAATATCAGCACGTATTAATCACAAAAGGTGATGAGATGAACAAGCAGCTGCCTTAATGTTTATTAGCAAAACCTAAGAATTGATCCTGGCTTCTGGGCAGTATCCCTGCCGGTCAGAGCGGAGGAACTGAGGCTAAGTCGTCTGGACATTCACCAACAACACATTAAACAGCACTCACAAAATGTCATCATGAATGTGAAAAGTAGTTTGTGTGACTTATCCAAGCTTAGATAAACCAGTAAATTATGTGACAGGTCAAAGATGAACGGAAAACAAACCAGGTGGTAGGCACTTAGCGCACAGGTTCGCTGTCACTACAGTTAATGATTAACTAAATAAACTTCGTATTCAGTATACTTCCATTAGACAGAATCATTTCTTTCCACGCATTTCTCTATTATACTAAAAACAAAAAGAGCAAATAAATAAAATGGCAATTAGCAGTGGCACATCCACGGAGACTTTTAGCTCTTCGTCTATGTATCCAGAACGAATTGTGATTTGGAAATGTTGGTTTGTGAGGAGAGGGGAAAACCGTAGTATCCAGAGAAAAACCTCTTTGAGCAAGGACGAGAACCAACAATAAACTCAACTACATATGAGGCGGAGTCCGAGATTGGAACCACATTGGTGGCCCAGTTCGACGCATGAAAAGTTTGAACTAGGCCTTAAGCTTCAAGGCACGCACAAATTGCATCGTTTCGAGTATAAACGCAACTTCTAAATGGGTTTACCTTCTTCATCTGTGGTGGTGAAGAGACACTGACTTCTGTTACTAACGCTGTTGTTTGTGAAAGAGGCAAGCTCGATGCAGTAGTTTGTAAATACTTTCAAATTCGTCAGTTCTGTTGTGTAATTCAGTGAACACAGTACATTATTCACCACCTGATCGGAATCATGTTCTCTGTAACTCACTTTGTACCCTGTGATATTGAGGTCACTTTGGCCATTTGGAGGCTGAGTGGGTTCCCACGTGACAACGATAGATGACGAACTCGTGTTAAAGGCAATGTACGATGGAGGTTCTGAGGAGAGAACAACGATTTAGACCCGGTTATTAACATAATTAGTGTATCCAGTGTTTTGGAAAACCCGAGTTTTTGTTTTGTTAAATGGGTAATTTTTTTAATAAATAAAAGTTATTTCTTAACTTTTGCCATTTCTTGTCTTGCCCTATGCGGTGTTATCATATTTCATTTCACCTCATTTCATCCGGCTTATCCTATCCTATCCCACCCCATCCGTTCTCATCCCATCCCATCCCATCCCATCCCATCCCCTCCCATCCCATCCCATGTCATTCCAAGGCTTTAGTCGTATATCATCTCATCTCATCTCATCTCATGTCATGCTTTGGAAGCTAAGCGAGGAAAGCCATCGACGTCAACAATTAAGCGTGCGCAAACTGAAGAAAATGATGTGCACCTAAAATGCTTTTACGCTTTTTAAATCTAAACACTTGCAAGTGATCCTTACATTTCTTTGGCAACCAATATTAGTTTAAAATTGTTTGTTGAAGTTTCCAAAAGTGCAAATTGATTTCCCGATAGGGAACAGGAAATATTGAATCTTAATGACATCGAGAAACTTCCAATTGAAAAATCATTGTCTAAGCGACAGCATGTAGCATTTTGAACAGATCTCAATTCACTCAACTTGTAATGATTACAAGTATTAGTGATAAACAATTCCCAAAGACTAAATTAAGATAAATTCCACAAAAGTATGAAGCTATAATACTTAAATGATTTGCGCTGTTTTACATGTTAGTGGAAAAATCCTTAGAAGGAAAGAAAGGATATAAAAATTACAGAGAAATATAACTGAACTAAACATTGTCATAAGCGAATGGTTTGAAGTGAGACAATTTTTAAGCGGATGGTAAATAAAGTGACATTGATATGCTGCGACATTGAACAAGTAAATGATGTCATCGAACTACAAAAAACTGTTAACGTAGAATAACTACTTCCCAAAATCTCTTTTTGTTGCTCCTAGTTGTGTGTTGCTTTCTCTTTGTTCATAAATTATTTAGGGTATTTCATACAGTCGCAACAGAGTTAATTTTTCGGTGGAGTATACTAGCTTCGTTTCAGTTAACTCTCCGTTTTTGCCACAAAAGTTTTGTAACTGGCTACATCCTTGTATCTGGCGACGGTTTATTATGGCAAAGGTTTTAGCAACGTTGCAATGCCAGCGTTTTAGATGTGTCTCCACAGAGCTATTAACCTTTCGGAAAACCTGTCTGGTAATTTTACATCGACACAATGCACGCGAAATTTGAAATCTTCTTTAACTCATGGTCTTACTATGTAGTCGACTCTCTGTTAACCGGTGGCTTACCAAGTAACGAGCCGAATACCAATCCGTTTACCCACAGAATAACCTGAATAGAAAGGAAGAAACTTATTTGCAGCAACGTCATGTTTTTTTCTCCTTCATCATTCTAGCGTGTTACCGCCGATTGATGATATGCGAGCTATTATGTCCCTTTTAAAGTTCTGTGTTTATTACCTTTCAATAAACACCTGGCCTCATAACTGCAGGGCATACTTGTCTAAAGAAAATATGTTTTATCTAACGCATTCCTTTTACGCTTAATTTCAGTTGAATATTTCTATCCGGGTCATTTCTAGTAATTTATGCATAAAAGTTTGTGAAATGGATTTAGATGTTTTGCTTTTTTATGTTACAGCAATCATCCCCTTCCTGGCAAATTCTTTAGAAATTGCGAAACCGATTTTTTGACATGTACTTTCTTAAATGAAGTTTTGCACACACTCCATTAATTATTTAAGAGCCGTTTTAGATGTTGTCAAGACTACTCGGCACAGTGACTACCCCGGAGGCCAAAAAAAATTAAAAAAAAAAAAAAACCTTTGGTTAACCTCCGATCAAAAACGAAAGAGGTAGATAGAAATCTAGAATAAAACGATATGTTGCTATTTAATAGTTGTCGCTTAAACCTTTCTTTTAAAGGCACATGAACTTACTTGTAAGTGTCTTTACTTGTAAATCTATGTAATTTTGCAAAAAAAAAAAATTAAATAAAAATAAAATAAATGGGAGTTGGTTACTATCCAAGTGAAAAGTCGCCCTATGGTCGGCGATTGCTTTGCAAATTACCACTAGATCACCGTCAAATTGCCGCCAAACTGCCATACGCAAGTATATTTACAAGCCCTTTAACAAACTAGGTAGGAGAATGTTGAAAATTGGCAACTAGGGGCGGGTGTCCTAATCCACATAACTACCAGAGCTAGCAATTACGAAAATCAGGAAATAATTTTAAGTTACAGGTCGTTTAACAGGGCACTTCGACATTGCTGATCCTAGCAGTATGCAGGACGCGTGTCACCACGAACTCAGTAAATATAAGTTGTCATCCAAAACTAACTTTCTTGGTGTTAACAATAATAATATGGTAGATCTGAATAAACTTGTATATCGATTAATCATCGGTACCTTTTCTGAGTATTTAGCTTCTAATAGAATTTTTGAGTAGATGAAAGTGAGTGCCTGATGGAATTTTTAAATAGTTGCTATGTCCTTAAATTAAAGAGTATTTTCCAGCAGGCTGATATAATGTGAGAACAAGGCAGATACTGAAAGCCGCCAAACGCAAAATATAATACCTTTTTGTAAATTACGCCATTTTTCCATTTTTTATAAACAGGTATTTTACATGAGATGCTTCTTAGATTTTCCATTTTGTTTAAAAATAAATCTGCAGAAATAAAGATAAAACTGCAAAACTTTTAAAAAGCCTTTCTTGCTAGCAGGCGAGTTAAAGTGTTTTGATGCAGTTGTTTTTTAAATCATACCTCTGACACAGTCCTCTTTCTTTCGGATCGACATGAAATTCACATTGGTTATTGGTTTTTTTAAAAAAGGTGAAGTTTGGAACGCCGGATTAATGCAGGCAAACGAAAGAAAGGCAAAAAAATTTGCATGAGAATAGGTACAACGATACCTTTAAAAAATCACGCGGAAGAATATCCTACGCAATAACTTAAAATTACACATTAGATAACAAGTCAACAGTGACCTTGTAAGCAAGTGTTTCTGTGGGTGTTTCCGCACCTTCGAAGCATTTCTTCGAAAGTGCGAAGTAGCCTACGGAAACGCTTGTTACGCAAGCTACTGTTAGCGACATTCCTCCGTAGGGGAGCAGGGATGGCGCAGTGGTGATAGCGCTCGCCTCCCACCAGTGTGGCCCGGGTTCGATTCCCGGTCCCGGTGTCATATGTGGGTTGACTTTGTTGTTGATTCTCGCCCTTTTTCGTAGGGTTTTTCTCCGGGTTCTCCGGTTTTCCTCCCTCCAAAAAAACCAACATTTCCAAATTCCATCTGGAATCAGTGGACGAAGAGCCACTCTGTGGAGGTGCCACTGCAAATTTCAATTTACTATTAGTAAATAATTTCAATTTCAATTTCAATTTACTATTAGTAGAGGGGACTTTTCCCCTCAGCTACTACAGTTTTTGACACGTTAATAAAGTTATTATTATTATTATTATTATTATTATTATTATTATTATTATTATTATTATTATTATTATTTTATTTTATCTGTTTATTTTATGTCCGGATATTGTCTCTTGATACTATGAAAGGAAAATGCGTTGCATTTTTTCAGAGGGAGGTTGCTTATAGTCTTAAAAAATATGGCAGATCTGTGCAAACAGTTAGCCAATTTAATGCAATAAAAATGTAAAATGTAAATTGATGATTACGACAGACCAGCTAATTTACAGGCGCCCCACTCAAACAACTGAAATATCAACAATCACACCTTATCATACCGCAGAGGACGACTGCAGTTTAAATTTCTAGCACGAGTTCAAAACAGTGACAGAGGCGACATTATTTTCTCAGTACTGTAATTTTGTAACTATTGTAGTAATGTTGTAGTTCATTGTTTCAAACAAAGACACCTTTTTGTTACTTTCCTAAACTTTCTACATAGACATGCAGTAATTTCTTTGGTAATTTTTTCTTTGAAGGAACTGAAAAAAGGGATTCCAATAAAAGACAATTAGAAAAACTAAGACAATTTAACAAATAAACAAGTTACACTCAAATGAAGAAAACCGTGAACGCTGAAAATATTCCTGGAATGTGTGTTTTGACCAATCGCGCGCGAGACCTTGTAACCGCAGAAAACGAATGGGTTTCTCAGTCACGGAATCGAGTTCTGGAATTGTTTAGAAAGGCCTCAATATTTAATCTTCATCTTTATCTTACAGGAATTGAAATTACTATTCCTTTCTATCTGAGAGCCACATGCACTACGCAAGCGAAAATATGTTTGAGCGCTTTTGGAGAATAAAATTTTTCGACATGGCGGCCCAACGATTAGCGGTTCCGACATTTCAAACAAAAGCAACTCAAGCGGCAGTTATTTCACCTTGATGTAAAAATTGCAATGTCCTCCCTTAAAATTCGCCCAAAGCTGCTATTATTTCTGATAGCACAGCTGACTCGATTTATTTAGGCCGAAATCGTTAAATCTTGAGGTCTTTCGAAACAAATTGAGAACCAAATCCTTTCCGTGACCGAGCAACCCATTCGTTTTCTGCGGTTACAAGGTCTCGCACGTGATTGGTCAAAACACAATGAACGTTCCAGAAATATTTTCAGTGTTCACGGTTTTCTTCGTTTGAGTGTAAACCATGTATTATATTGTCATAAAACACGATTGGTGATAACACTAGAGATACGTAGAACCCAAGAACCGCAGGCAAGTGCTTTACGATCATCTCAAATGTCCAAAGTGTTTTTATAACAAGTTTTATTGACTAGAATTTAAGCTAACGTGAAGCCTTAACGGCTTCCTCACTCACTTTTCTTTTTTTTCCAAATCACTTGTTTCCATTCTTACATATATAGCTACGACAATTTCTGAAGAGAATTGTACGTCAAAAACGCTTTCTTTCAATTCACGAACCAGTCTGTCCTGCAGAACTCGCCTCGAAAACAATAAAACACGCTTTTCTGTGCTTTTCTTTTGTTTTCTGCTTTTTCGCCAGATCACAAGTAGCTTCCAGTCTATTTGTAAATTGGTAAACACTTTACCAACGTTTTCAAAGTTAATAACATATGTATTTGTAAAGTTTGCATCAAGGTTCGCTCGGTAGCAAGCTTAAGTTCTTGTCAAAAATTAGCCCCATGCAAAGCTAATTAAAGGCCATTGATTTGAAGGTCACGAATTTTAATGTGAAGAGGTGAAGAACCACAGTATGAATTATACGGGCGGACGAGGTATATCAATCGATTATATTCACCGATATTTGGCTTTACAATGAAAAAAATAAATAAATAAAACAGAGAGAAACGCCACAAAGATTTCTTGAAGCACAAATTTGCTACTTTTTAAAACTACTTGATAAGTAGGAAAGCTAACAAATTAACCCTAGCTTGCTTTCATTGACACTTTTGTTCTCTCATATGAATATCCTGCTGGTAAATACAATCGATTTTGTTTTGGTTCAGGAAAATAAAACAAAGTTATTTTGGGTCGTTTGTCATTTATTGTCAGTTAGCAGTTATGACCTGAAGTATTTTTCAGCAGTTGGGAAAGGCGGCATTTGTTCAAGTGGAATATGTTGTTTTATTTCCTTCTTATGGTATGTTTTACTTAAATGTCTTCCTTTTTCATCTTTTTTTAAATATTAGTTCTTCTCAAAGTACGTTTAGCATCTGTTGGTCTTAAGCAAATCTCTGGCATCTTCGGCCTCGAAAATACCATTGTATTCTTTCCAAAACATGTCATGTTCTGCCTTTGTCCGCTTCCAGCATAACTAAGACCTAACAAGAAAAAACACGCCATTCTAGCTTTCAAAGAGATTGAATCTAGCCCTCTTTTGCGCAAACCGCAAATAAAGAAAATCAACCAATAGGGGATAATTTCTTGATCGATGTTTTGTCAATAGTTTTCAGAGAAATCAATAAAAGAATTTAGGTCAATTATTCAGAATAAGTTTAGAGCTTCAGACTGATTGAAAATGTCATTGCAAAGTAGGGAACTTTTTGAATTAAAAAAAAATGTTTGGGACTGACGTGGGGGAGGCCAACGAGACAACGTTTAAGCGAAGTTTTAGAATGCCTTTTCTGTTTCTCAAGATTGATTTAGGGCTTTAAAAGGAATTAAAGAATATCTATGCAAGCCAATAACATTTTATATATCTGGGTTCTTTGGATTCTTTAATTGGATCTTAGGTGGCAGGATATTTTAGAGAGCGAAACCTTATTCCCCAAATTTCCGAACCTTTGACGAGTTTCCGAAAATCCCTGCAGGCCTTATTTTGTACCCAAAACAACATTTTGTACCTCGCAAAACCAAAGGCATTGAAATGCTCGAAGTGAAACATCAAATCATCACAATCAAATCCAAACATAACAGGCGACAGAAGACTTCTGAACTGATAATTCAATGAAACAATCCGTTGGGCACCCTAGACAGTTTACCACAGTAACTGGGTATCAGATTGATAACTTCAATCCTCGTCAGAAAAAGTTGCTATTTCTTTTTTATCAATCGCTACATTAGTGAATTACAGTGAAAGTTTCCATGATTTCTTTTCCAGACTTTGCTGAGGGTTAACTCAAGTCGTGCAGCTATTCATTACAATTCCTCTTGTTTGCCAGGTGAATCTTAATGCATCTCATTTCACTGGATTTTAAGCTCGGTTGAATGTCATTAAGCTTGACGGGCTCTACACTGAGAATCAACACCAACAACAGAAAAAAAAATAGTGCGAAAATGAGAAGAGGATTTTTTTAAAATTTCGCTTAAGATCGTACGTGTATTTACGTATTTCATGCGGGAAACTGCTAGGTCTGAAAGTCTGAGAATATAACATCGGACGCTAAATTAACGTGTCGCCATAGGGAACCCACCCGCAAAGGTGGTTCGAATGAAAAGCGACAAATATCTAGAAAAAAATACATCGTATCGCAGCGCAAAATGCATCTCAAAACGAAATTCATCCCACACGGCCCCGCAGCAGATTCAAGAAGACATCAGGCGAGTTTATTTCTTCACATTTATTTCGTTGCATTTTTACAAGTATTAGCGCAAACAGATTAGAAATAAGCGACTGCGGGTTCTCTATGGTGTGGCTAAAAATAGCAATTTTAGGTAATTCTATCAAAAAATAAACTTGTTATACTTGTTTCGCTTTCTTTGTGGCCTTATTGCTAAAAAAGGAATCAAGGTATAGATTGAGCATTTACAGCCTCCTTTAACTATGGTCTTAAATTCAGACTCTGTTCAGAGGGGAGTATTTACAGAGATATGGAGAGGGCTTACTCTTGGTGATAATCTTGCTGAACTGGAAAGCCTTTCAACGTTCCCTGATCAGCCAGATAGCCAACAGACAGAAATGGAAATGAAACTAAATGGAACACTGGAAGGCAAAATTGGAGTTCGAAGCAGGACATACTTTGTGAGTCCTATGAATGGTGAACACATGTTTGGCATGGCTTGCGTTGATAAATGCAGGCTCACTCTGAAAGAGGGTGAAGATTTCTCCGAAAACTTGCTCCAGTTCAGTGACGTTCATCATCCCAACTACCAAAAGTAAGTCGGTTTGTTCTATTGTTGAATGTCGCTTATTACAAGAAAGGGATAACTCTTTACTAGGCAAAATAAATTCGAAGCGTTAAACATTAAATCTACCTGAACCTTAACTTGTGCTTTATTTATTTTTATTTGCTTATTTTTTAAAAATGGTGGCTCACCAAAGTTTGTACAGCAAATTTCTCGTCTAAATGGAACTAAGGCAATCGGCTGTGTCAGTGTTAGTCTGAATGATCACATTTATATAGATGAACCTTACTGCTCGACAATAAACGGCTTCCTAGAATTTAACTGGAGTCGAATGCCTAAACGACTGGTAAATATTTTCTGTGAAGGTCGAGCAGGAGACTTAATCGTTGCAAATTAGTTTTGAACGGGGCACTAGGAAGTTGTTAGGGGAATTAGCCAACTTAAAAATAGGCTACAAACAACCTGCAATCGTGAGAAGATGAATGATATTTCTCTTACTCCTATTCTGTTGGTAAACCGACAACCGATCGGTTTCCAATGGGTCTTCCTCTGCTTGCTTGTCTGGAAAATCCAAATGAACCATTTCAACGAGTTGATTGCCAATCCAGAGTTACCTCACCATTATAACTACCCCGCGATAAAGTCACTGGGAAAGCAATCAAAAGGTGCTCTCGTTATTGAATCCACAGGCTTGGGGCGTTGCATTTGGAAGAAGGCAGTCTATATTTCTTGGAGGTTCTACATGTCCGAAAGGAAGAAGGAGGATATTTTGCCGTCAGTATTGAGTTGCCTGATGGATCACTGGTCAGACCTGTTACTCAAGAGTATCTGGCTGCGCACATCCCAGGTACTAAAGAAGTCGCGATATGTAGCGCAAATTGAATAAACCTTATTATTTTCTAAAAGTAGTTCATGATGTAATGTAGTGGGAGCCGCGGAGAAGTCCTGATTATGTACTGCAGTTGAAATTAAAAGTCCTATTGTTGTCATTTGCGTTTCCGAGTATCAGTATTGTTATGTCATTAGGGTGCATGCTGTGATCTGATATGTTGGAAGCTGTGATCCGTTTTCCTTCACGTTTTACATGTATTGGGTTACTGATCGTGATTTTTACTAGAAAAGCAAATGAACTTATCGCTAATAAATCAGACGATTGGATAGAGATTCTTATCTTCCTATGACGATGAATTCTTACGCATGTAACCTGCAGATCATCATAGCTAAGAAGGATGGAAAAATTTTAAGCTACAACGAGTTGTTGACCAATTCGCCCTGCGAGTGATCCGGGGTTCGCGTTCACCACATGAATTGTAAGAATGTTCCAGCCCTAATGGAAGAACCTTTTTTTCCCAAAGAAGCGCCAAGATTGTGGGAAGAAGTTTTCTGCTTGCCTTTGTCTTTTAAGATTGGTCAGGACGGGGGAGTACAAATCTCAGGCTTTATAAATACAGGACTCATTTAAGAAACATAAATCAACCTCAAGTTCAATAACCACGCACCGAAAACAGGTTATTTCATTTCAATAAACGCGGAGCATTTTTTAGGCAAGCGAATTTTAGTAGCCATTCGCGTGTTCTTGGAAATCTTTATTAAGACGGGCCTGTGGGCCAAGATTGTGGGAAGAAGTTTTTCTGCTTGCCTATTGCCTTTCAAGATTGGTCAAGGCGGGGGAGTACAAATCTCAGGCTTTATAAATACAGGACCCATTTAAGAAACATAAATCAACCTCAAGTTCAATAACCACGCACCGAAAACAGGTTATTTCAATTCAATAAACGCGGAGCATTTTTTGCAAGCGGCTTTTAGTAGCCATTCGCGTGTTCTTGGAAATCTTTATTAAGACGGGCCTGTGGTACACCGTCTTCTATTGATACAGAATCTTGCCGTAGTAGGTTGTTCAAGGCCATTAGATGAGTGATTGGTCTGTAAATAATATATGGGGTGGGGATGAAAGAGCGCCGATGTTTTGACCGTGGTTTTCTTGTTAATGCAATGCCTCCAACACACTTATAGGGTGGCCCGACCAATTGTTGTACTCAACGATTTTGGAGAGGGGTTTGGACATTATACGAATGAAAATACGCCATTTAAAGGTGAAAGCAAATGGGAAAGCTCTGGAAGTCTCGATTCAAATGTACTGGAGACTGAAGGGCTCAAAGGACCGAATTGAAAATTGTTTTCTTGTTTCAGGTCAGGATATAGCATTTTCCTTAAAGAAGGCTTATCTGAACGGCGGCAACTGACAGAACATTTTATGACGTCATTTCTATGGTCAATAAGAGTACAGACAATGGAAAAGTGCGGTCAATTAGTTAAATAAACATTATAATTGCCACTTTCAAACACGTTCATAGCGGGCAACACTACATTGTTGTCCCATGATGTCCTAATTTTCGCAAACGTTATCTGCTTAGGACTTTTCGCCGGAAGCAACTTATTTGTTGGTTGGCACGTGTCCATCTTAAAACCAGCTAATGAACGCAAAAGTTATACAGGGAAAGACAACCGCTATGTAACAACAACTTTAATTGCATTCCCAAGTCCTTTACTTTGTGATTTGTTTCAAAAGAACTGCAAAATTATTAGATTCTAATTATATTTTCTTTTTATTAAAGAGGCCGATCGTTCATTCGCTGAGCCCGGTCCTTGGGGGAACTGGAGCGAATGTAGCGTCACCTGCGGTAATGGCCTCAAAAGTCGCACTAGAAGCACCTGTACGGACCCCCCAACTGGGATATTCAGCGGATTGGATCCCGGCTTCAAACTAACAGAGACAGAAAATTGTTCGATGAACGCCTGCCCAGGTAAATCTTGAATGTTGCCAATATTAACATTAATTTTGACATTAAAGAGCCAGTCCACGAGAGGTTCAAAGATTTTTGGAAATGGTCCGAAACAACCCTATCTCAAATTTTGCCTGCTGAAAGCTAGTCGTGAGTAAGTAATCAAATCGACATTATTTTGTTTTTTAATACTAATGTGGTTACGTGACGGGTAATTTAAGTTTGACCCCCCTGGGAGCAAAATTTTCCAAAATTTACCCAAAATTTACCAACTTTGCATGTCTCTTGTCAAAACACACTTGAGGCTTGGTTGTTCACCAGGTTTTTTACAAATATTCTACCAGGGCAGACAAAAATCCACAAGGTTGATCCGATTGTTCACCAGGGAGGCCGAGGATTTATAGACTTTAGCCATATATGTATATGCCTGCAAAACTGTGTCCCAGTAGTTAAGGAGGGAACCCCTATTGCAACAAACAATCTCTTATACCTTCATTGTAAATTAAGTTCACAAAAGAAACCTTATGCAATCAATGAATAATACTGTTCTCCATGGCTATTTAATAGTCTCTACTAAAATTAAGCATTGCAGAATACCTATTCCCAACATACCCCTGTAGTGTGATCGGACTGGGTAACCCACATGATAACTTTTGATGTGTTGCCATAAGTTGTCTCGTTTAATCATGATGTCATTGAAGTAACCAAGTGACACGACTGCTGCACAGATTGGGCACTGCACAAAACAACGGGTTTAGAAGCAAATCTGCTGATCCATACACTTTCCTTACTTTTGCTCTCTTGTCAAAAAACTTGCTCAGTTCACAAGCTGTCAAAAGTTTCTTGAGTTGACAAGGCAGCTCTTCTGGGCACGCTGCGACAGCTGCTCAGTTGCCAGCTCATTGCTTCTTCCCTTGACTTTTTTGGAAGCCCATGTATATAGACACTGCTCCATTCCTTGTCAACTATCAATTTTAACACTGAACTGTTTGAATTTTGTGATCCACAAGGAGACTTTGATGATACCGCGGCTGCAAGAAAGCCTTTGCCTGGCTCTTTCGACTGTACGGAAGCGCCTACTTTCCTTAACAAGGTCTCCAGCTCCAAAGAAACAGTATAATCTGTTCGTCCCTTTAAGAAATGCATGAATGTAGCCCATGTGGTTTCACACAATTGGACTTTTAGATCATTGTAGAGATAGTTAAATTGAACGTTTTTGCAAGATGCGAGACCACAGGCTTCTAACACTTTGTTCTCTGAAGGCAGCAAACGATGCAGCACAGCTGGAGGTCAGCGAGAAAAGCACAGGAATTCGATTGTCGTTGTTATCTAACCTTATAAGCGCAGTGTAAATGACGTTTTTTCTCGGCCTTTTCGGTTGGAGAGACGATTAGTGGCTTTTCTTGACTTCTTTTTCTTCTTCGATTTCCCTTTCTTCTTGATGATCTTGCGTTTTGTACCCAGCTGATTCTCCTTGCGCTTTTTGAGCTCACACGTGTCGGAAGAATCGCACGAATCTTCAACATATTTCCGTTTCATCCCTTGTTCAGCTCGCTTTGAATGCTCTTTGCTGGCCTTGGAAGAACATGAGAAGATCCAGAGGTTTCACTGTCGCTTGCACTCGAGCTATTATCAGAATCTCCACCTCCATGATCATATTTATCATCGGATGACTCATCCACCATTTTCCTAGACGATCACTTGTCAAAGCCCGCACGATTTTGACCAGCGGAAACCAATCACAAGAGACAAATTTCGCAGACAGAGCTGAATAACGCACTGCGCATGTTCGTTACATCACTGCTCTCCTCCACTCTCGTCCCCAAGCTGCGATCCTTTCGGCCAGCGCCACGGATCACAGTTCTGGATTGTGGAAAATTTGTGTTCGAAACGGACAATAAAGTGTTGAATATTTTGTTCTTAATGCCGATTTAGAGCTGGGAAGTGTTCATTAAGGTAAATAAAGTTTTCGTTCAATAGAAATTGTGGTTGAAAAGCTTTTTATTTAAAGCTGTATTGCGGCAAGTCGAAGTGTCGTAAAGAGGCTGTGTCACGGTTCATAAAGATACCTTATTCTCTTACAATGAACTTTTAAAATTTTATAATTGGAAATTTTTAAACTTGTAATGAAGCAAGTTGAAATTTACACGAATACAAACACCGACCATAATTTTTGTTCAATGGCGGTGTTGCTCCGTAAAAACCAAAATCTTAATTTAAGATGTTTCTATTGAACGAAAGCTTTACTTACCTCAGTGACAATAATGTTATTGGAATTTTTGACAGTTTACTCTTGTCTTAAGCGGTGCCGTGCATGTGACACGAACACCTGTTGTTGTCTTTCTCGAGTTGTTTTCTGTGTCGCTGAGAAGCGAGCCGTAGTCCGACGTAGTAATGATACATGTTTTACGAGCTAATCAATAAATTAAATCAGTTGGACCTGATTTCGTCAGTTTAATTGATCGCAAATTATTAAGGCCGCAAATTGAAATCTAGAATAAATTGGAATTGATAAAGTGGACTGAAAAAGGTAAACGAACAAATTTGGATAATCTAGAATGGGGCTCGGAAAAAGCGGGTATTACTTGCTCCCGATTCTTCCGTTCGCCAGGAACTTCATCATGCATTGCACATGAAAATATAGCCAATCTGAGTAGTACACATACCTCAGCCGCAGTTAGGATAAATACCGTCACATGCAATCTACTGGCTTGCCTGAAGAAGATTATTTGCTACCAAACACTGGAATTTTTCATCAAGAATGTCAACTGGAGATAAATGTTAAATAGCTTTAAATTACATTAGCTCTGGTTGAGATTGATTTCGTTCCACATAGACACTACTTCATGTAAATTTCAGTCCAAATGTAGGAGGAAAATGTATCTAGGAAAATTTTCAATTCAGTTAACCTTTCCTTTCTTTCAATTGCTGGAACTATTGTGCTGTGTCAAAAAAAAAAGAAATCCTCTTTCATTTCCCCCACAAAAAAAAAAAGACGTATTAAAGAAGGTCAATGTCAAGGCAAGGGCTTTACTCTAACAATATGGGAGGCCTTTACATTAGATAAAGATATAGAACTAGATAAAAAAAGGATGATCTGCGTCAACTGTCAAGACACTTGAAGTAAGTAAACTACTGACGAAAGCAAACTATCCTTACAATTGCGATGTTAAATTTTAGCGATACTATGTAAAAGGAGCTTGCCCGTATAGCTTACGTACTGTAAAGATAAAATGGCCAAACATTGAAGGCCGTGGGAGGAACTGGTTCACGGTTAACAAAGGAAGATGTTAATTTGGGAGTCCGTTTGCTTGGGTTGTACGCAAAAACAGGCATGTGCCGCCCAAAAGGGTAAGTTTCTTTAACCATTTTTGCTTAAAAATTGTCCAGATTTTGGGTCTTGCCTTTTAGACTGAAGTTGGGTATGGTTTGAGTGTAGCAGTAGAGGGCATATACATATTTATCTGATGTATAGAAAAAAGATAGAGAACTAACCAAAACGAATCATTTGATATTATATTACGTGATTTGCCTACCAAGGCCATGCATGATTAATAATTTCAGTAGGGTCAGGATCTGGAAGACCGGCTGCACACCCCTACTCAAACTTTCCTAAAGGTATCAGGCATACGGGTGATTTTAGAATGCATGGTATCTTAGCCTTCAGAAGCGTAAATCGTGGGCTTCATTTAACTCAAAAATGACCTGCATCGCAGCTCAGTTGGTAAAGCAGCCATCACATCAGCAACCCGGCAATGTGACGACGTGGTTCAATGTCCGTTCACCCGTGCGGGGAAGGGGGTGGGGGGCGTTTCTCTTCAGTAGACAATACATGTGGATTGTTTCATTTTATACTGCAGCTGATAAGCACTTGCAGATTACTTTGTTCGGTAGTTACTTCAAGTATTTTTCCTGTGTATATTTACCTGAACGCAAATTGCACTTCTGTGTTTCTAAATCTAAAGTTACATTTTCCCATATTGTTAATTAGTATTAAGCCCCCGCCTTGACGTTCATCTTCTTTTTAATATCATTTCTTGCAGGGGAAATAACTATGTTTTTATGAATCAGCAAAATGCTTTCGCAATTGAAAAGAAAAAAAAAACATTAAAACTGAGTTGGTGATTTTCCTAGTAAAATTGAACGGAAGTTTATATGACGTAGTGACCCGAACCTAAGCGGGAAGAAATCAAAACTTCGCAAGTGAATGTGTAACATTTAACATTCATCTTGAGGCTCTTTGATGAGAAGTTGCAGTAACTGGTAGTAAACAGATTTCTCCAAGCAAGTTCGTAGATTACAGTTGACGGTGCTTCTCCTACCACTGAGGTATAATGTGCTTGTTTGCTAAGTGTGTTTTCATGCATAGACAAGTTCTTACGGAAGAGGAACCCCGGGAAATTTTTTTGTTTGTTTCCTTTTTAATCCTTTTTTAAAGTTCTAATAATTTGAGTTTAATTAAATGCCGAAATCAGTTCCAACAGATCATATATATATTTTTTACGTGAAACAAGTATCATTATTAACTGGTAAAAAAGAATTTAAAAAAGTTGACACTGGCTAAAAATATGGTTATGGACGTTTCGGCCACTACTGTTGCCTTCCTCAGCAAAGATAAAAATGCAAATGTCTAACGGCGTCCTACTTAAGAATACTCTAGAGACTATTGTTGCACTCAGAACGTTCCTTCGAGGTGCGATTTTTTATCACACATCGGTTACATATTCTAAGGAGGACGCCGTTAGACATTTGCATTTTTATCTTTGCTGAGGAAGGCAACAGTAGTGGCCGAAACGTCCATAACCATATTTTTAGCCAGTGTCAACTTTTTAAATTCTTTTTTATTATATCAATTCACTGGTATCTTCGGACGGCATTTAGCAAAACCCCTTTATGATCACTCCCTAAACAATGTATTCTGGAGACAAAAAACAGCTAAAAAATGGTTCTTGAGGTTTTATAGAATGTAAGCTACATTTGATTGCCGACTAACTCCAACAAATCAGACACGCGGTTCATACACACAAAGACAAAGACACAAAGACAAATCGCAAAGTCAGTATAACAGTTGACTGTCAAACGTTAAGCCTCCATCACGTGTAAGCTGTAGGCTGGTATAAGGAAATATTGTTCCTCGTGGAATATGTGAAATTATTTGGTTGCCATTTTCCCCTTGTAAAATAGTGAACCTGCCGTCGAGAAGTTTTCAATGCACGAAAGTCGACTCTGTGTCACGCACAGTAACGCAACCTCTTGACTTCAATTCTCTCATGTCCGGCGGTCTGTTTTTATGGCCTTTAAATTTATTTTAGACTCTGAATGACTGAAAACAACACCGAAAAGCCAAATGAATCTATTAGAATAGCTTAAAATAAGCTTCTGCTGGAAATTAAATAATACACACCTGATGCACCTAAAATCTATAAGGGAGAGGGGTGGGAAAGGAACGCCTTCAATAGCTACAAAACGTTTATGTACAAAATCTGCGGCAATGAAATTATTCAAGCGATAACTGTATACTTTGTTAGCCTGTACTTTATCTTTTCACAGGTTTCATGTTTTTGTTAAGTGTTAAAAGCTGATTTAACGCGACCCATTTGTCCCTCAGCAGATATATCTGTTTTGGGAAAATGTCAATTTTGCATAGGCTATATTGTAGCTTAAATTGAATTGACCGCAGAGGCTTTTCGATAATGTTTAAGTAAAATCCTTTGGCTCTTTTGGAAAATGCAGATCAGCTATAGATCCTTTCTACTACATAAAAAAAAAATCCTTTAAAATTTGGTAAAACTGGCACTTTTTCAAAACTGCCAAACCACACTCTCTGTTGAAAATTATTGTTCAGCTGACAGGAAGAGCCTGAAAGAAATATTAGTATTTTTATGAAGAAGAAGGTCAGTTCAGTAAAGAAACGTCATTTGAATTATGATTGGCGTAAGTGTGTTTTGATAAGAGACATGCAAAGTTGGTAAATTTTGGAAATTTTTTGAGTCAAAACTGTTCCCAGGGGGATAAAACTTAACTGCCTATCACGTGACCACATTAGTATTAGAGGACAAAATAATGTCGATTTGATTACTTGCTCATGACTAGCTTTCAGCATGCAAAGTTTGAGATAGGGTTGTTCCTGACCATTTCCAAAAATCTTTGAACCTCTCGTGGACTGGCTCTAAAGGTCTCTTTAATGCTGAAAAGTTTGTCATATCAGCGGGTAACAAATCTCTTAGCAATTATTTTATTTTATTTTATTTTATTTTCTAAGTACTTTTTGTTTTTATTTTTATTTATTTTTATTATTGTTTTTTGTTTTATGAAAACCTTGTAATGCAAATGCTGCAACGTTGCTACTTGATAGATACTTAAAATTTCCTCCTTCTTCAATTATAATTGTCACTGTTTTCTTGATTTCTTGCTTTAGCACGTTCAGTTAGCCGCGGGGCGCAATTATTTGGCAATTACTAAGACAAAAGAAAGTTGCTGTTGTTTTTGTGTTCAACGTACGCCACTGGAAGTAAAGAGCTAGTAAATTCCCAAGTTTGAGATCCCTACAAAAAAGCGTACCAATGATTGACCTGCCTTTGGTGCTTAATGACTTGCTTTTTCATGATTTGCTTTCAGAGTGTCTTCCCGACTGGACGCCTTATATGGAATCATGTTACCGGCTGTACTCTACCCAGACAACTTGGTACGAGGCTGAAAAGAGATGCTTGAATGTCAATTCAAAACTGGTCGATATAAAAAACGATAATGAAAACAATTTTCTCATGAATATGCTTAATAACGATAGTTTATTAGGTGCGTGGATTGGTTTGTCTGACAATCTTGAAGAAGGCGTTTTTCGATGGAGGGATGGCACGTACGCTAACTTCACTAGGTGGGGTTCTACGGAGCCAAATGGAACTTTGAATGAGAACTGTGTCTATTTGCATAACCACTGGTGGCTTGATTCCCCCTGCAATGCCAGTGGGCCCTTCATTTGTGAAAAAAGGGGTTAGTTACTGTTTTCGTTCCTATTAGAAATAGTCATCAGAAGTTCTGCAGGCAGTCCAACGTTGTGATACAGACGTGACCTTCTTATGATATCGGTATTTATTCGTTACAATGTTGGCTTTAGAGGTGGGCTGGAAAGTTTAATTTGGACCTTCACTGAATGACTCAAAAGAGAACACAATTAACATATGTATTAGGTTCTGCTGTGCATCTGTTTGTGTTTCTCGAATCCCGAAAATTTTGGGCTGCCTGTGTTCATTTCTTTACCGATTCCTGTGTCAGGCGCTTGCATAAAGTACATTGCGCACACCGCGGTCCGAAGCAAGAAGGGGGTTTATATACATTGAGGAGATTCGCGACATCTTGCAATTCACATTCACGTCAAGTTGCTTATCAAATCTATGTAATTAAGGGTGCATTCTTTTGGGACTATTCTGGTTATTCTTATTCCGTTCTAGGAATAACAGAATACACGGAATTTCAATTTCGAAAAGAACGCCAATTCTGGAAACGGAATACCCATGGCGGAGGTGACCTGAGAACCACTATGTCTGCACACGCGCGGGCGGCCGCGTCGGATTTCCCGCCAAAAATTTCCCAAAAGAACGCGTATTCTGTCTATTCCGAGTAAACCGTATTCCTTTCATTCTGCTATCGGGAGCAGAATGAACGGAATGATATTCCGTGCATTCCGAAAACGGAATAGCTCCCAAAAGAACACAAATACCGTCTATTCCGAGTATTCCTATTCCGGAATAGTCCCAAAAGAACGCACCCTAAGACTAAAGTAGACATATGATTGCAAATCATAAAGTTACAATTGTTTGCTGTTTTGAATATGGGACACAAGCAAACGATGTAACACTTTGGGAACAGTTCTGAATCATTGACGGCTTGCACGGATGTTTAAAGAATTGAACCACGCAAAAATTCTCAAATATAGAACCGACCAACTATGTAAATGTAGGACTGCTGAAATAAGCAAACAGAAACGATTAAAAGATGCAAATATAGGAACGAGGCTCAGATACACCAAAATTTTCCAGCCATATTTTCTTATTCAGGTGGACAAAACCGTTTTGTTTTAATTAAAAATATAACTTAAGTCTAATGGTCGAATGAAATTTCTAGCGACCGAAAGTTGCCTGCGTCACGCTTTTTTCTTTCTTTCCTTTTGTTTTCATTTTGGGGTTAGCTCTTTTCAAGGAATATAGAATAAATTCTTTCCCCTCGTTACTCCTTTTTCCTTTTCGTGAAAGGGTCCTTGTTTTCGATTCCTGATACAAAATTCTAAAATTCTGAAACCTAACAATATTTCCAAAGTTTAATGTTTACGCAGCTGTAATGAAGTACATGTTTTATGAGACAAAAGTATTTTTCGACAGCGGTTCATTTTGTTTTCTTTTCTGGAGATTTCCTGATCTCCTTTTCCTTTTTGGTTATACCTTCTACGCACGTAAAATTAAGTGTACACAAATCCCTAGTCTGAAATTTCAGGTGTCTAACATATCCGCTTTACTTGGAACGGTCATTTTAATTGTGAACGCGTAGGCTTTGTGTGGGGCATACCATGCAGGCGCATGAAAACAGTGAAGTTATTTAGAAGCTGCGTTTCGTATTCACAATAATTAGCAAAGAAAAAAAAAATGACCCTTTCCCAGCAGTAGCTTTGTCTATTTCTTAACCACCTCACTTGAAAAGGCATGGAACTATCGAAGCAGTAATAGTGTTTTGAAATTATGGTTATTAAATAAGCACTACAAATTTGAAAGATGTTTAGCCCCAAAATGTAAAATTAGCCCTATGGCCTCTGTAGCTGACGTGGCTCACTGTGGAGCTATTTCGGTTACAGCTGGGACAAAACGACCCCCCATTGGAAACCGAAAAAACCCAAAGTGGGACCCAATTTGGCCCTTTGGTGCCAGCCCATCCCCTGTGAATAGGGCTATTATGGCCTTAAATAGACGAGCCAAGTTAGCCCCAAAAATGGTACTGCCTTTTACTCACCGAAATGAATTTGCTGGGAAGGCCAGAAGAATAGGAACCGGAATTGTGGTAAGGTAGGGTAACGTTGTTCAATCTCTGTTTAAATAAAGTACCTTACCTTGCGTTTGAAGCAAACGGGATGGTTGGTGTGGTGGTCTTATGTGATTTAGGTGTGTAAGTCAAGAAAAAGGCTATCAGCATTTTCTTTACAAACGGAGGTGCAATGCATTTCGATGATGACAACAATATTCTTTTTTCTTTTTGCTGGACATGTGTTGCCACACTATATCGTAAGTGACCCTGTCATCTATAGATTCTATCGTGAATGTTTGAATTCGAATTTAGGTTTTAGGATTGCGCCAAAAATCAAAACATGTTTTACAATCCTATTTCCTATGCCCTCCAGAGTAAAAGGAACACCAGCTTGTCACCGTTCACTAAGCCAGTAGGATGTTTTTTTGCTGATACAGCGGGGGGAAAGGGATTTCCTACTAGGAAAAACTAAAGGCAGGATCCTTCTTGAAACACTACAATATTTTTCAATTTTAATTCTGTGTGGGATAAGGGACCGGTCTACTCTATTATCGCTCTGAAACGTCAAAACGTGGTAAGAACTTCGGTCACGCTACACACCTGCGATTCGTAGCGTACTTCTTTGTTCTTACCACGTTTCGATATCATTTGTTTATTATTAGAGTACATACGCATGGAAAAATGGAGTCTAATTAAAAAGTCAATTAATTAATTAATTAATTGATCTGTGGAGATAGACAATATGGAGCAAAGTTTCATAAATTAATGATCCTCACATCTTCCGATCGAATGACTGATCGAAAATCCAACGCGCCATAAACGCTACATACCTGACGCTCGTCCAAACACTGTAAATGGGATCAAATTATGTCCTACAAGTTTGAACATTTACAGTATTTGCAAGAACACAAATTACATACCTACCATTCTTACTTATTGCCCGTCATGCCTAGTCACACACGTGGCAGTTGTATAAATAATTAGCTACTTTATACAAACGCTCTCTTTTTGCTAAAAAAGCATAATGACTGAGCCTAAAATACAGAAAGTTACAACGAACAGATGAAAACTATGATAATTACAATATAACTGCTATCCTATGACTACTACTAATAAGGAATACATTTCTCAGTTTACAAAGCCTTCAGATATTTTAGAAATTTTCAGTATGCGTTTTACTCGCCATGTAAGATCTAAGTAAGGTTACTGGTTACCGGTTTATATACTCACTAATAACAGTCTAAAAAAGGGTACGTGTTGGGATTTAATTGTTTTGTTTTTCCATATTCCAGCTCTTGATGCTCAAAATAATTGCAGTGAGAATCCTCTTGGTATGGAAAGTAGTAGTATCCCTAACCAAGACCTGCAGGTTTCTAACACCAAAAGCGGCTTTGGAAAGAAGCTTGGGCGGCTGGGAAGAGAACCAAAGGCCTGGTGCAGTAGCAATAATGGCGAAGGATACTTTCAAATCAACCTTCAATATATTCATCAAATATGCGCAGTTGCTACCCAAGGTCTTAAAGACGGAAACTCGTTTCTCAAAAAGTACATTTTAAAACTTTCCGCCGATGGCAATACTTGGGATGAATACCGGAAGGAAGATGACGAAAAGGTTCGCCTAAAGCTTGTTGCCGTTTTTCTCAGACACAAAGTAAACCTGAAGTTAAAAGTAGCTACACCATCGTAAGAAAAAAAAACACAGAAAACAAAACAAAACAACAACAACAACAACAACAACAAAAAACATTTTCTAACGTTTTCTAACCTTTCTCAACTTTTCTCTTTCTTCCTTTGATAGTCTAAAACATTTAATAGTCTAAGACATAATAATAAAATGTTTAAAAATTAGATAAAATGCTTTACAAAGTTAGAACTGCTGAACGTTTTCGATCATTAAGATCATCATCAGAATGACGCACTGATGATCTTAATGATCGAAAACGTTCTGTATTTTTAACTTTTTAAAACATTTCACCTAATTTTTAAAATATAGCCGGTAATAGCAACTGTTAAGAAAGATGAAATATTTAAATATCACGAGCGTGGGACAAAATAACAAAACAAGTCCCTAAAGGGAATCGAACCATGGCCTTCGGTATACCGTTCGGACCTTTTTAATTAGGTTCATGGTGACACCCGTCCAGCATATTGCGAGGATCAGCAATGTCGAAATTGCCCTGTAAGACGATAAATATAAGAAAAATGATAAATTTTAAGTTCGGACCCAAAATTAGAAAAATCAACTATTGAAATGTCACGAGCGTGGGCGTAAGAACTGAAAAATACGCTAACTGCTTTCAATTTATTATACAACCGCAGGTAAGAAAGGAATTTCAAGGGAACTCGAACAGCTTCATGGTTCAGAAACAGGTCCTGACATATGGAGTTGGATCAACCCTGGTTCGTTTCAGTTATTTTGGAGGATTTTATCAACAGTCCCCTTGCTTGCGAGTAGAGATATACGGAACTCGAGTAATCGAACCGAAAGGTCAGTGCTAAACAAGCTCACACGTAAACACCATAGCTAATTATAAGCAAGTAGACCACATGTGGCCGATTGGTGGCTGAAACAATAAAGCCAACATACGCGTGTGTTAAGACTTTCTAGCGTCACAGGCTTCTTGTTGTTGTTGTTGTTGTTGTTGTTCTTCTTCTTCTTCTTCTTCTTCTTCTTCTTCTTCAGTATTCAGCAGTAGATGATTCAAAGTATTTTCGGCTTTTATTAGTTTTGATCGATTACTTTTTGAGTCAATTTTTGGTGGAAAATCAAAAAATGCAAGGAAAGAGCTATCGTTAAATTTCCGATTGCCGGTATATATGTTCGTTAAAAATATAACTATTCTAGGTAAGTAACAGACGTAAGTCAAGTGCTCGTGTTTCTAGCTACTTAAGGTAGTTGGATCGCAATTAACACGTTCATTTTGAATAAAATTTGCTCAAAATGAAAACAACTTGTTGACGTAAAAATATATCAGGTCGATATAACTAAAGTTACGCTTCAAAAAAGATAGATGTCCGCGGTGTCAAATTTCACACCTAAGGTGACAAATCCATTTGAATTGCGGGCTCAAAAATAAGAGTTTTTCGTTTTACGGCTTTATTTTAAAAGAGAGATTGAAAAGAAATGCGGGAATATATTTGTATACAGAAAAGAAAGAAACTCACAGGAGCCTGGACACGAAGCCCGCTTCTTTCTTCAGATATCGTATTGTAAATAAACAGCATGAGTCGTCACTTTAAGCGGCCATAATATCGAGTAGAAATCTTCTTTCGTTCCGGGCTCCAGTCAAAGTTTATTTCACCTCAAAAGAAAAACCAGCGCAAATTTCAATCAGATATGTTAAATCTACGTCTTTATTCTTTAAATACCTTTCAGTGCGGTTTGTATGGGTCCTTAAAATACGCCAATTTATCGCCAAAATCTTCTCGCAAGCAGCTCATTCAGCGGCGCCATGTTAGATTTTTATGTGTAAACCGCTGTTCAATCTGTCTGAGGAAGAAACTTACCGATTGAAGCGCGAAAGCGGTCTAAAAGCTCCGAATTTTCCACTCACCATCGGAAAAAATGAACTGAAACTGAAATGCGAATAGCATAGCAACGCGTGTTGCGTCGCAAGTTCCATGCTGAGTTTTGTCTTCGCTGCATGAAGCTCAGATATCAAATCGGTTTCTTGGTGGATTTTAAGGTCTAAGAAAGGCCAAAGATTTGAAAGAGTGGTCAACAACTGCTTTTAGAAATATAATGCGAAAGTATTTCCCGTCCTTTTGTCGAATTTCGCCCGCAATGCTCACTTAATGATCGCATTTTCGAATTTGAGTGAACGTAACGTAGCTGTCAACACGCGATCATATCGTTTCAAATTTCACAAATCGAAGGAAAATAATACGCATAACAACCAAATTCATCCTTCATTTTCTCCGCTTCTAATTGGAATAAAGCTCTCATCTTTTGCAGTTTTCTTATATTTTGTATCATCTTTCAAGTACTCGAACTTTTGGATAGGGTTTATTTTTCACCTTCAAGCAGTTCAAACACCTTAACAACATTATTTTAAATTTTCTTTGCGAGCTTATATTTCACTTCGCCTCACCAAATTTGAGAACACAATCGCATTTAGGGACTGTTCGTTATTTATGGCTAAGGGGGGGTCGGTGATTTTCAACCAATTCAGGCATATGAAAAATTTACCCCTCCCCTAAAGGGGGTATTTTAAAATATTACCCCCCATTTATGTGACAGTTTCAAAATTTTACCCCCCCCTCCCCTACCCTCACGACGCGACGTGCTTACAATTGCGAAATTGCGTACAACATGTGTTCTGGCCGCGTGCCGATAAACCAAAATCAAGTGCAAGGTCATTTGTGAGAAATCATCGGTAGGAAAGTTTGTAAGAAGTTCATTGCAAGGCTTGAACCAGTTTTGCTGTTTGAGGATGGCTATATACGTACACACTACAATACTGTAAACTAAAACTGGCCCCGGCAAATGACACATGTGTGGGTTTTGCCAATATTAAATATCAGATTGCATGCATTTTAAAGGGATTTAATAAGTTATATATTGGAACCTTTAAATAACGCTACTCCACGTCACGTTTTCTCGGCTTTTCAAACTATAAAGACCAGGTTCTTTGGAAATAGAATTCTCGAAACAGAGATTAACTTTTTAAATATGATTGTCTGCAAAATGGCTACACAAGTGTTGAAAAAACAGTTTCTAAAAGTTTACCCCCTTATTTCTACTGTATTAAAAAAAAACACCCCCCCTTTTCATTGACTTTGAAAATTTTACCCCCCCCCCCACTCTAAACACCGGCCCCCCCTTAGGCATAAATAACGAACAGTCCCTTATCTTGAGAAAAATTTCCAAAACACTATCACACTGTGACAAATTGTTGCCATGTACCAAAAGTTACACATTTTATTGACGGTTGTCCTTGCGTATTACAGTGAAATTTGAACAATTTGTTTTTTTACTGTCTTCACTGGTAAGAAAGACATATATACATAGCTCGTGGAAGTGCTCCCTTATTAGTGTGAAGGGGATCTAAAGGGTTAAGTTGATGCTCATCAGTACACCGCTTCAGTAAAGTGTTTGAAGTCATTTGAAGGAAAACTACCACCTTTAGAGTTAGCTGCGTGCATCATTCATAATATTGTAACGGAAAAAATCAAGGAAATAAATGTGACTAGAGCTACTTTTGAACTAGGATTTGTGCTTGTTTTGGTTGACAATGAGGTCGAGCTAATTCATGCGGCGGCCGCCGCAAAACGAGATCTCGGATCTTGGATTCAGGTTTGAACGCCCGACTGGTATCGCAGGGTCTTTAGTTCGAATCCTATTCAAGCCTTAAATTTTTTTTAGGTTCTTCTTTTCACCTGCCCAAGGTGAAACGTACACTGCAATGGTAATCATAAATGACGTATCTCATCCGCGATTGGCATATATACTTATTTATTTCATACATTTCCATCATGGAGAATTCAATTGGTTAGCCGAGAGCGAAAAATGATTCGAAAATTGTAGCTGATAAGAGTACAGAAATTAAGATCTGGGAGAATAAGAAATGTTGTGGAAACGAAGAGTGTATTAAACTTATGAGTTCGAGTTAGAATTTCTTGTTTGAGTTGGGATTTCGAGTTCGAGTTGGAATTTCGAGTTCGAGTCAAAATTTCTAGTTAGAGGCAAAATTTCGATTTATTTTTTTTAATTTCTAACTTATTATTATTATCATTATTATTATTAAGAATAATTGTAGCTTTCGGTGGGTCTAAATAAAATGTCCCGCGGACGTATGACAACAGATGACGTATGGTGTAGGCATCCAGTCAGATTTTATTTGAGCAACCTTAATGTCGGGGTAAAACAATCGAGAGAAATCGAACAGCAGAGATTAGATTGGGTGTTCTAAAGGAAGGGGAATAGAGAAAGGATACAAGTGCCGTGGATCATGAGCACAGTACTATATACATTCGCTGTGAAAAGTATAAATATTTTAAAAGTGAAATAACACATGGCCCTTGTAAACGGCACGGTTCAGAGGCAAGTCATTGGGCTTAAAGATATGTACAGCAGTAATAATTATAATGCCCTTTTTTATACACAATAAAAGTATAGAACGTAAAGCTTGCTTGCGGGGTCGTGTGTAAATTAACAGTGGAAAGAAAAGAAAATGTCGGGCCATGAAATAACACATGGCCCTTGTAAACGGCACGGTTCAGAGGCAAGTCATTGGGCTTAAAGATATGTACAGCAGTAATAATTATAATGCCCTTTTTTATACACAATAAAAGTATAGAACGTAAAGCTTGCTTGCGGGGTCGTGTGTAAATTAACAGTGGAAAGAAAAGAAAATGTCGGTCACTCCCAAGTTTCTCATCTATCCTTTGTAATTCATTACAGCGGAATCCATACACGAGAAAATTAAAACTCCAATTGTGGCATCATTTCCTGTACTGTGTACTCTGAACATGTTTTGCTATAGCGTGCGACATGGTGCATCGCCGCCTTCATGATTGCCTTCATCTGAATCGCTTAAAACTACTATCTGCGGCTTAATTTTCACTACATCCGCGTAAGTCCTAGGTAGAAAAAGACAAAAATAAGGCAGTGAAACCTAGTGCAATAGCCACTTAAAGCATTAGAGGAAATTTGTTTGCTAGTCAGAAACAACTCACCGAGGAACACATGGAAGATTGTCATGTTCCTTTTCTCCGATCTTCTCTGACCTAAATAAAAAGACCGCTCACAAATACTGGCTGTGTTAGAAGCAAGACCATTCTCGAGACTAAGGGCCCGTTTGCATGGAAATGAGGGTGCCCCTAGGGGATAGGGGGTACCCTACCTACTAGGGTTGAAGATACCGTCGTTCAACATGCAAAGTTACAAGGGCTTATATAGACAAAACTTGTCCCTACCATGTAGGGAAGGTACATGGTAGGTAGGGAAAGGTAGGGAAACCCTAACCCCCAAGGGGCACCCTCCCTCGCATGTAAAACGAACTGCGTAATACAAAAAAGAAGGGAAAATCCACTACCTAGGGTAACCCTACTACCTAGGGGCACCCTCTCACATGTAAACGGCCCCTTAAGAGCAGAAAATAAATACCAAAGAACAACGTATTGTTATGCAAATTTACTTCCAATTGAAGATAATTTTTTCGGCGGCTTTCCGCCATCTTATATTGAAGACCGAAGCACATGTTATTACTTTGCATTACCGCTGACCAAAAGCAGTAACTCGATCGAAACTCGAACTCGAACTTATGAAATGGACAGACCCGGAAACGAAGACTTGGTAAAATGGTTTTTGGGGTGTCTAATTTTCGCGACCTGCGACCCGACTACTCCCTTGTTCTTACGGGTATAAGTGTTTGTGGTAACTCTACCTAACATGGTTCAAGAACAATACCCCACAAATGAATAACCTATATACAATAAATAACAAATAAATAATGCCAATAAAAAGCTTTCATCGCATTCTTGCAATGTTTTATTTTTTTGGGTTGGCTATCTTGCTATTTCTAAGTTTTCAGTTTTATGGTTTCACAAAATTTCTTTTTTTGTTTGTTTCAATAGGGTTACTTCAAACTTGTGTCCTTTCGGTTGGCAGGTGGACACTTATCTTCACTGCATTTCTTTCAATCTTGCCCACTAGAGATTTTACTCTTAACCATAAGGTTCAATCTGCTTCTTAAAACGCTGCCCTATTTGGTATGTCATATTGATTAATTCTCTATTTTGCATTGCTTTTAGCCCCCACCCGTCCACCAAGAGAAATCACAGTAGGATTTGATAAACGGAGGTCCCTCAAAGTTTCATGGTCTCCTGTGCTTGCTTATTTCACATACGGAACTGTTCAAGGGTATAAGGCGCTTTACTATGAAGCTGATAGCAACATGGAAGAAGCCAAGGCTCAAAGAGCGCGTGTACCTGCTGTTGGCATGGTCATTGAAGGTTTAAAGAGTTATACCAACTACTGCGTTTCCGTCTCGGCATTCAACAAAAACGGTGTTGGAAATTACAGTTATCCAGAATGCAACGTCACGGACGAAGGAGGTAAGAACAACATTTCTCTTGACCTGTACCGAGAGTAGAGCCAGTGCAGCTATTGTCTACGCTTATCTACTCTATTCTTTCTATCAACTGTAGAATATATCAAAAGTGAATAGAAAGTGGTTAGAACTTGACAATCAGGGAAAACTGTAGCTTTAGAATTACTGACAATTATTAAAATATGAACAAACAAACAAACAAAGAAAACAGTACATCATTACATATTTAATTGATATTCCTCTCAGGTCTTATGTTGTGTTGGTAAACATCTGAAACCAGAGTTTTTACAGATTTTCCTGTTATTAAAAGAAAGACCACTGAAGAACGCTGAAGACGTTGAAAAATCTCGTCTCGTTCGTCAGTAAACAGTCAAACTTTTAGGCAAGGAAATTACCCCACTTAAATCATATTTTAATTTACGTTTCCCCCCTTTCGTAGTTCCATCCGCTCCTCCGAATATCACCGCATACAACACTAGCAGTACTTCTTTCCGAGTTGACTGGCAACGTCTTCCAGAGGAGGTCGTGCACGGAATATTGACTGGGTATACAGTGAAGTACCGAGGTCCTCAAGACGGCTTTATTGGGGATCATTTTGTTCAATTTGGACAGCAAAATACACATGAATATCAAAGCTTGCAGGTACACACACAGTATTGTGTCCAGGTGTTGGGTGAAACCAAGTACGGCAGCGGACCCGAGTATTACGATGGCTGTGTGAATGTAACCACTGATGAAGATGGTAAGACTAAAAACAAACAAATTAATAAACAAACAGACAAACAAACGAACAAACAAATATACCTTATATTAGGCTTCCTAAACATTAGAATTAAAACAAATTCACTTTGTTTCGTTATCGACAACCTCTGCACTTTAGAAACTGTGGGTTAGCTGCTACCAGTGAATTTGGAGTTTCGTGAGTGAAAACGCGAGACTGTAGCAGTAAACAGTCAACTCTTTCGCTGATCAGTTGGTGACCTCGACGCTACAGAACACTTTAAACACTTAAGAAAAAATATGAAAACAGAAGACCAAATGGTGCGACTAGATTTTAATGAAACTTTGGTGAAAGTTCCAGTACAAAAAGGCCTTAACCACTGACAACTCAGTTGCCAATTAACCTCTGTATAGTGCACATTTCCTATATCTAGGTCTTGCAGATTTTTATCTTTAAGATTTTATTTTAATTTGCTCATATTGGGCTTAAAACTGCGTTGAACATTTTATCTACTCATATTTCATAGTGAAAATATATTTTGGACAGCACATAAAAATGTTACTCTAGATTGAAACGTTACTTTAATCCTCGGTTCCTCATACTTTGATAAACTGAAAAACTGTACCCAAAAGTCGACAGAACAGAAGGAAAGGAGTAGTCTGATGATGAAAGCTTGCCTTGTGGACCACAATGCCCAGAAATATTGTTTTCTTCTCATTGTTGAATTTTTTTTCCACGCTACTTCATGTTTCTCCAGTTCCAGACTCCCCTCCACTTAATATTTTGGTCCAAAACACTAGCGTTTCATCCCTCAATGTATCCTGGGAAGAAGTCCCTTCCGTCAACAGAAGAGGCATTCTCCTGGGTTACCGCGTGCTGTACGCCAAGGATGGATTATGGGATTGGAAAAATGTCACTACAGCTGCAGAAGTAAAGCAATTAGAGTTAAAAGGACTGCGGGGCTACACAAGATATTGTATCAAAATGGCCGCTTTTACGAGAATCGGGGATGGACCAATGAGCGAAGGGTGTACATATGGTCGTACACATGAAGGAGGTATGTAAAAAGTAAGGCGTATGTGATTCAACGTCTTAATTTCACTGCAGTGGGCATCCGGGGATTTTCCAAGCATGATTCGCTGGTTATGAAGCGTCTCAGAAGTTACTTAACTCGGCCACAAAAACCAGGTAAATAAAAGAACACCTGCAGCCATACCATTTGAGTTAATCTGAGACAAGACAACGGCGATTTGCTATCGATATCTTCATTGCACTAACAGTGTGAGATAGATATTAACTTTCATCGGGACGATATTGAATCCTGGATTTTGAATTTTCTCACCCTCTTTAGAAAATGTTGTGATTCAGATTAAATTTGAGTTGCAACACCTTTTACTTGCCACTTCATAATTTTCAAATTAAGGTACGTGACAAGATTGTTTCAATGTTTGAGTTGTGGCTGCTTTCGGCTCGCCGATCCACTGCTTATCCATTTCTTTACTCTCAAAATGAATTTAGTGCTTGCATAGATTCAACTTGCTTAAAGTTGCTATTGAAATTTTTGTTAGAGGTACCATAGATATGTCGATGAGAAATATATGCCCACTTCAGTCCTTCGGACTTGTCGAGACTCATACAAACGCTTTCATGTCGAATTCGAGAACGGTTGTAAATAGTGCTTGGTAACCTCTCGAGTTAATCATTAGTGAGCGAGTCAGAAAAATCCAAGTATGCACATGCAGTCAAGTGGCGGTAAGTAGTTCCCCGCAATCAGTTAAGATTGATATACTTAGCTCAGTGAATTATTAATAACTGCTATGATATTGCATGTTCAATTCAGTTCAGTCCAGTTCAGTTTATAAACAACCTCTCGCAGTTCAATACTGAATTCTGAATTCTCTGGGCTGTACAGATTACAATTAGTAATGAATATGTGGCTTGTAAAATCTCCTGCAGCTTGGTTTTTGAAGCGAGTAAGAATTGCGCCTGTCGGAGGCAAACTGATCGCGCGTCGTCGCAAAACACTCGGCAGTCATCGCACTGTCTTTGGTCATCTTCGGAAATCTTTGAAAGTACTTGAAGCTACTGAGGGGTCTTTGGAAGTGCTCAAGGTTGAGGGAATTAATACCAAGCAAAATTTTGAGTCAATTGCAATAATTATAGTTATTTCAGTTATTTTAAGCACATTTGCATCAGTTACGTTCGAAACCCTACGTTCATTTCCCTATACGATTCGCCCGCTTTATAGAGTGGTGGTTCTATCCACTAATTAATAGATTACAGTTGATATCAACTGAAGCAACGTGTTTGTTATCTTAACAGCTCCGACAGCACCACCATCGAATATTACAGCTTACAACACGAGTTCTACATCTTTACAAATTACTTGGCAGTCTGTCCCAGAGGAATTTGCGAGTGGACGTATAGCTGCTTTTGAACTTTCCTTCACGAAGTTAGAGCAATCCAATTCTGTGTTCAGCATTATATTGTGTGCAACAGAGTTTCAAGTTTCCTTGGAAAATTTAACTGTATTTACAAACTATTGCATCCAGTTGGCTGCGTTTACCAGAAGAGGGATCGGCAATATGAGTGAATGCCTGTTTGTCTCCACTGATGAAGGAGGTAGTAGATAGTATGATAAAAACCTTTTTTTGGGCGTCGTAATATAGTTAGAATATTCACAATGTTCTTATCTGCAGGTTTTGAGGTCTAATCATATTTGAGAACTTTGAAAGTGTTTACCTGAGCGGAACCTTTTTAGGTATCTGAAATGTACGACTCTATTAGGTTGCACTATTTCAGGTTAATCTGTACCATACCTTAAGGTCATAATTAATGATAGAAGACTCAGTGGCTTGTAGAGGTCAAAACCTTGCGATATTTATCGGATATTTATATTAACTGGAAGCTTAAAAAGCATCAATTGTGACCTATTGACAACGAAACGTTCACATCATATGTTTTACGTCTTAATATTTAAACACGAGGGGGGTTGGGAGAATTCAAGACAGTTATGCAAACCCGAGAAGCAGTCGAGGGTTTGCATAACTTTCGATAACCCCTATTATGATGAAACTTGGCACGTTTTTAGTACGTCATTAGCTTAACAGATTGGGCTTATGACGTGTCGATTATGACGTTTCATGACGTCACAATGATGTCACAAAGCAGCCATTTTGAATTTTGAGCCGCCATCTTGAATCCCGAGCATGCAGTCATACAGTTGACAATGACGTCATTAAAAAATATATGAATTTGTTCTAAGAAACATACTTAATCAAAACAAGCACAAAAAGTAAAGGATTATCTTCTTCTTACAAACGAAGGGGAAAAACTGAAAAAAAAGACTGAAAAAGAAGGAAAATAGTCACAGCACCTCTTGAGTAGGCAGTTGCTATGGAAACTTCAATCATCATAGACACATCATTGACACAGGAAAATTTTCTATCATAAATTTAAGTCACCAGATTTGGTGGTTATTCGTCCACCCGTTTAAAAGTTATAATTCGTTAAAGTCAGCGCGGGCACAATGTGCCCCCCCCCCAGGCTAAAAAGGGTTAACCTTTAACTGTTCTATTGAAATCTCCTTTACTTTTCCAGTCCCAGGGAAACCACCAGCAAACTTGACAGCTTACAATACCAGCTCAACCTCGATAGGTGTGTCTTGGGACCCAGTACCGAAGCCATTTCAATACGGAAACATTCTTGGATATCGAGTTTACCTACTGGGGACCCAACAACAACTATCTGAGAGAAGAAAACGCTCTCCACCGGCCAGCGAAAGTGAGATTTTTGGCGATACTACAAACCTTACAATGGAATTCCGAGGCCTTGAAATATATTCAAATTACTGCGTACAAGCAACAGCATACACTCGGATTGGAGAGAGTAATCGGACAAATGTAACATGCTTGTTAACAGAGGAAGATGGTAAGAATCTTAGAAATTGTTCTTCTTCCATGTTCTCCGTGAACACAGAATTTTGTATTCACAGAATGAAGACAGTTAATTTAATTCATTCCATGTATACAGTTGGTCGATGGACGTGGTTTACTGCTACTCTAAATAACACTCGAACATCAACCAACGGTTATGAGTTCAAAATCACACCTCGGCGTCATTTTTTAATGGTGGGTAGAGATATGTTTTCTTTGATCCCTTATTCTCGAAATCCTACTGTTGTCTTCATGATTATGGTCAAAAACAGTTGAAAGTGCAACCATTTTACACTTCACGAGGTTACTGGTTGTTAAAAAGCGCAGGTTGTCTTACATGTATATTATTGTGTGGATAGAAATATAGCCCCTGATACATAATTATGCTTTGCTACCGCTTTCTCTGCAGTCCCTAGCAAGGCGCCAACTAACATAGCAGGCTACAACACCAGCTCCTCAAGCCTCTTTATCGAATGGAATTCCATTGGACAAGAATACATCCATGGAATACTCTTAGGTTACAAAATATTTTACACAACAACAGGCCAATCAAACACGCCTTTTGAAACAACAACTGTGTCTCCAGAAACGTTGACAAAAGAACTGACTGGTTTGTTGAAGTATACCGAGTACTGCATACGAGTCGCTGGCTTTACTAGGATAGGGGACGGTGTTTTGTCTGAGTGTGTCAACAAAACCACCGACCAAGGCCGTAAGTGAAAGTCTTGCACTTGTGTAGGCTGGTTTATTGCACGTTATGTCCGATCAAAATTCAGTCATTTAGTTTGCAAATTTTCTACACCGTAATAACAAAAGTTCCCTTCATGCTCCACAAATTGGGTTGTTCAGTTCGGGAACCAACGCATTACTTATTTGACCAGGACGCTCTCCTCATTAATAGCAAAACAGCCCAGTCCAATTTTTGTGGCTTGAGCCGGCACTACATACGGGGCCGTGCTGTACCAAATTATGACCAAAATAACTCCATAAAGGGTCGAATCAGTCCCAGGGGCATCAGGGAGGATTTGAAATTCACTGAGAATTCAAATTTCTGTTTTAGCCCTATTATGGAGCCGTTTCGGTGGGTAAAGGGAGCCTCATGGCCAAGTTAGCATTTTTGGAACTGAAACATTGTTGACACTTTAAGGCAAAAAGAGATCGTTTGAATTTACAGTGCACACATTCCATTTCCTCTTTGAAATTTTTACAGTCATTTGATTCTACCTTTGGAATCTTTATCTGAGCCTCATGTTGATGATAAGAGAAAAATCTTAGTACATATCGCAATTACGCTTGTCTACGATCGAGCTCTTGTCCGTCACCTCTTCCCAATATCACCTGCCCATGAAGGTGTGCAATGACTAGCACCCCATCCAAGAGTTTCAGCGGTGCTCTTGTTTACTTTAATGCTGTAGAAACCATGCTGACTTTAGTTTTCTTCATTTTAGCACCAAGCTCTGCACCTCATCCTGTCACTGCGACATCCTTTTACAGTCCTTACGAAATTATCTTCTCTTGGGAGCCTCTTCAACAAAGTGACATCAATGGAAAATTGCTTGGCTACAAAGTTGCTTATCAAAGGATTTCCGCTGGAGGAGAGCCAGACACTGATTCAGAGCCTTTGACAGAAGTGGTCCCACCAGAGGAAACTTCATTCCATTTGATCAACCAATCAGTTTACAATTCGTTCAAGTTTAAGGTCGTAGCATTGACTGTAGCAGGCGAAGGAAAATTCAGTGAAGAAGTAGTAGGCGGTAATGACTAGACACACCTCGTTTGTTACATGCAAAATAAAAATCATTCAGAAGAACTCAAGGGGGGTGTTGACTAAATATTTGACTGTCCATTTCCTTGAAGGAGGTTGACCCCGAGTTTGCTTCATTGATTTTGTGACAAAAACTGCCAAAAACTGAAACATTAGTAAAGGTCTTATTCAAAATAAAATGACAAACCAAATGTTTAAATAAAACCGCTCAAAAAACGCTGCTTTTGCAGACTAAGCTGTGTCGTGCTATTAAGTGATAAAGTGAGAAGGCCAGCTTGTTATTAATATATTATTCGAGACCTTGAGCTCGGTCATTTTTCCTAAACTAGTTTGTATAAAGATGTTTGGGCATGTCCCCTCCCCACACGTGTTCCAATGAATACTCTCAAACGGGAATACCGAGCTGACGTTGATAACTCGTCATTACACATCTCATTATTACTCGTAGTCGCTTATTTTTTTTAACAGATTACAAAGACATAGCTATCTCTTTTCTCATCCAATTGCAGAGACTTGTCATTGTGAGAGATATGTCGAAACAACGCTAAAACCCAGTCCCTTGGATAAAGACGGAAAGCTCACTCGTATTATAAGAAACATTATTAATGAATCATGCGGACATTGTGAAGACCATGGTTACACAGAGCTTATTGTGGTACAGCCTACAGAGCACATTGATTTGGAGCCAGAATTAGACTTTCCTGTAACAGCCTCTACCGTGCGGGGAAGTCCGTTCAGTAAATATATTGCGGTTATCACAGTTCCTGGAATGCTGGTTATCAAACGGATCGAAGAAGTCCCGGGCGTGTATCAGCAGGTTGTGACGTCATCAATATTTGACAATTGGCCAATATTGGCAATTGCTTTGTTGACCATGATGCTTTCCGGGATATGCATTTGGATTTTGGTATAAATTTGTTGTCTTAATTCATAAGCATGAAGTATTTTAAATACAGAAGCAAGAAGACCAACCTAAGAGAAGAAATAACCATGCTGAAACGTTGAACCTGAGTCTTTAATTAAATAAGCTAAGTAATCCTCCTATACTTAGTGGTGGCTACATGACTAAGATTTTAGATCTGTCTTACAGAATATTATGTTAAGCATGTTACATGATGGTCTTCCTGCTTATGAGGTATATTTTGATAGCGATTCCATTCCAGTGCCTCTTTATGTAACGAATAACAAGATGGATAATTAACTATGATCATGTAAGCCTATCACTCAATGATTTCTCATTTTGTTTGGTTTGTACTTAAGGTTGAGACCTAAAAGGTGCAAGACACAATCATTGAATTTACGACCCTGGTCAATAACGTAGCGGGCAAAAAAGATGCCATTCAATCGCTTGGAGGACAATGTACAAATATTTTCCGTATTTTAATTGGAGATATGCATCCAATCAAACTTTTTCATAACCGTAATAATTTTGTCTGTTGTACTTATGAAGGATTCGCGGACGAATCAAGAAAACTTTCCTCTATCATTTATTAAAGGAGCAGGAGAGGGGTTCTGGTGGTCATTCATCACCATGACAACTGTCGGGTAGGTTTATTCAAGCTCAGTTCTGATTTATTTTCACTATCCATGCAAAAGTAAGTAAAAACAGGAAAATAATTAGCAGGCTTTGTTTAATGAGGCAAAAGATTATTCACTTTGAACCAAAGTGTAATAGTTAGTTCATTACTGAGTGTTCTTTTTTTTGGCGATAGACCTCGATTTGTTTTGTGGCTGACAAACTTATCTACGTTTCGTCCATACCAAACATTCGGCGAACTATCGCTTGACACAGCGAAATGTCGGCAATATCTTGCGAGGACAAAGAGCAAAACTCGGTGATATTCGTTTGCACCATACCGCACCTAGGAAACAAAACTAAGATCCAGTGCATGTTTTGAATTCTGTCATTAAGTCAAGCAAATAACTTCCACGAACAAGTCTAGAAATTGATGTCACACAGAAGAGGATATGAATGACATCAGAGTGGCACAATCAATTTTTTTCTTGTCTTAAGGAAAAAAGTGAAAAAAAAATGCTTCTTCCAATTTTAACTTGGATTGAAGCATTACATTATATTGAGTTAATTTTTAGGGGAATCATCTACCAAACCTGAAATTATTGAGCCTTATGGAGCAAGGTTTTTTCCTAACAATAGTGTCGGTTTTGTAAACTTGATATATCACGCCGAACGGTTATTACTATCTTATTTGACCCATTTCTCTTCCCTCAGGTATGGAGACCGCTGCCCTAAGAGCGTTCTAGGCAAAGCATTTGCCATCGTTTGGTTTCTGATTGGTTTTGTTATCTTCACGTTTTTCGGCACCGCGGTGGTATCAATGATGACCGTCACTGTGGTTACTGGAGGTCCTACTTCAAAGCAAACAGGAAGCAGGGTAAGGAATATCTGCATCGGTGGCTTGAGTTCTCGTGACGTTTTGCAAATCCAAGATGGCGGCTATGACACGAAAGAATTCAGCACGCGTATAAGAACGTCCGTGCTACTGTTCGGATGGGGTATTAGTAACTCATATATCTAGTTATTCGAAATACCGCCTGTAGTATGTCATAACTTTTCTTTATCGTTACCTTTATTCCAGATTTCAGCCGTTTCCAATTCAACTGAATATAACATAGCAGTAAAGACGTTAAACGGCAAATGGCAGATGGGTAAGTGTAGTTTATTTTCAATAGAAGCGGTGAAATCTGACTTGCTTTTTACTCCAGATACAATAACAACTGATAATGCACCCGAAAGGCTTATTCTAAAGATATTTTGTAAAGCCGCAGTCTTTGAAAAGTAGCTTTGGCTACGAATGGCAACTTTTGAGAATTTGAACAAACTTGACAAACGCAAAGCTATCACTTAAGGTCACAGTCCCTCATTTAAAAAAAAGATCATTTATTGTGCTATGGTGTTATTCGTTTTCTTTAACCACGTTTTCGTCTATACCTGCAATTATTTCAGGTAAGGCCATATAAATCCCATAAGCGATACCATATTTAGCCGAATTTAATGCCGAACGTATTCATCTACCTGACAAAAGCAAGTGTAGTCTGGTCCACAGTACGAACCGCCCCCCCTCCCACCCCCCAAGCCCGTTAGACTTGTGTCGCCTGGTAGCCAGTATGGAGAGGTTCGTCCTGCACATGCTCTTTGCTCCTGAATCACAACGGAGTTCTTTGTTTTTGTTTCTTTGTTTTTTTCCAGTTGTTCGTATGGCTCAGCCACTTCCAGTTCGCATGTACGGCAACTATGGACATACAAATCAAGTTACATGTGTTGCATTATGCCCGCAGCATAGTTATGTTAATCCCTGGCATGCTTTGGGGTGGAATTGAAAAACGTCCATCTTGTTTGCTGGGTCTTCGTGTTCTTCAACGCATGAAAGTAAAAGTTACGAAATAACACATGCATGGACTGCGAGTCGGAAAGAATTAATGAATGAAAGAACATCGCAGTTGCAAAAACGAACGCCTGACATATTCAGTCTTGAACGAGATTACAACCTATTGACTTATTTATTAAATATTTTACTCAGTCCCCATGTATATATATTATAAAGATATTTCATGTATTTCAATTCCCTCTGTTTATCCTTCACGGGTATATCACGAGCTGACATATTAATATGGTAGCTCAACTCCGGTAATCGTAGGGTAATGGGTTTGAATAACCTGAATTTTTTCTTTTCAGCAACTCCTTTAAACTTGTGTTCATAACTGCAATGTTCCTTTATTCATTAAGTCAAGTTACAATTGGAAAGGAATGGAAAAAATACTTGAAAAAGTGGACCGGCAGAACTCCGATTTTCTGTAATAATTTGTTAAAATGTTTTTCCTCAGGTGCGAGTTATAAGACCCCGGAGGACCTTGTAGATGCATTAAAAAGCGGTAAAACGGACGCCATTTTTGTCGACATGTACCTGCCCATGAAGCGAACAGACCTGTTTAATGGCTCGTGGTTTGAAGTCGCAGAGCAGGTCAAAGTTGATATTTCACATGGAATTGTTCTTCGAGGAGAAGCAATTAAGCTGCAAAAAGCGTTGGAAAAATTCATCTCAGAAAACAACGTTCAAACAAATTATCTTTCATCTGGCGAAGACGAGGTTGGTGTGGCAACGATACCTTCTTAGTAATTCTTTTCTTTAAGCTTCGTTCTTATAGAGTTAACACTTGTTATTGTCTTTATTATTATCACTTGGTATTGTCGTTGATCGCAATGTCAATAAAAAGACAAGCTGTCGCCTCTGTCATGGTAGATTATTATACCTAATCGTACCTTTTTGGTACGCTTCGGCGGCATATCAGGCGAGTTTGGTCGAGCCATGTTTCGTATTTTGGCGAGATGCAGTCGATGGTGAGACCAAACGAGCTTGATATGCTGCCGAAGCGTACCAAAAAAGGTGCGATTAGGTATTTACCGTACCCAAATTCGTCCTAAAACCCGGCGGTTCTTTTTTTTTTTCAGTTACCGTGATCAGTCAGGCGTTGTAGAGCGACACGTATTTACACTTTTCTGGTCGTCAATACTCTTCTCTAACTCCTCATCTGCCATCTTATTTAATTCTTTTGTTTGGAGTTTTATTTTCTGAATCTTGGAAGTCCAAGTTAAGAAAGAAATTTGGAAAATCCGGCTCCATTTTGAAACCAAAAAAGTTTCAGCGCTGTCCGTAAAGCGCCCACCAGTGTAGCCGCTTCCAATTTGGGCGCGAAATTGTATTTTTTCCCCCTCTCTTACCGTTAAACAAATTACTTTCTCGTTTAACAAGTGTAATAGTTTTACGTTTCGTTGTATTTCTGTTGTAATTTTTGCCTCTAAAGTCTGCAAAAAAAATGCGAGTTTCACAAACTGTCCATGATATCGTAGGATATCAGGTCAGTGACTTGATATCGTAGAAAATCATGACAGTAAACAAGGCTTCTGATTGGCTCATTCATAATTTAAGTACGGTAACAGGACGGAATTGCACAGTCCTCAGTACAGCTGGGTGGTGGAATGTAGGTTCCTTCCTAGAGAAGAAAAAGGCTCATTAGATTTCCAAAGCACACCTTAGTCGAGTCACAATGACTCTTTTTTGCTTACACTAGTCAGACTCATAGGTGCCCTCCTTTTTTCTCTGATAAAGGCTATGAAAATGTAGAAAGCGAACAGTTCATTCTCCTTTTTTCTCTGATAAAGGCTATGAAAATGTAGAAAGCGAACAGTTCAGCGACAGAAAGATTTAAAACCAGATTACTTCAAGTAATTGATTCTTTCTTAGCTTAATAATTATTTAATAGTTAGCTAACTCAGTTCCTAAATTACAAGGTTGTAACAATCCATGTGAAATACCACAAGGAATTAAAGAGGTGGGAACTGAGTTTACAGACATGTTACCTGGGAACGCAGGGCTCGAGTTTTATGAGGGATTAGGATCGGTTGTGTCGGTAAAATCAATGTCGAGAGTAAAAATGTATCAGAAGATAAATACAACAGCAAAAGAATCCTTATGACAAAACAAAAATACAAAGAAACAAAAGAGGCTAAATCGCAGAAAAAAAATATATATGGTGCACAATATTTTGGTTTGGAAAACAAACCATCGGTGGCCGTGGCATAAAAATGAAGCCTGTTTTTATTTTTTTTTCTGCCGTAAGGATCATATTATCCTCTGCTCAAGTTCTTCTACCGTGGCAGATCTTCATCACAGATCCGGCTCCACTGACTGGTTTGCCGAGGTGGTTGTGCTGTTTAGTACAAACGTTTATCACCCTTTTAGGATTGGGTATCAGAATTTGGGGTAGAAATTGAGTTCTGTGATGGAAAGGTCATACCCCGTTACGACCCTGAAATTAGGCCACGGGAAGTCCAAAGAGAGATTCAATATCGTATGTTATTTTACCTCCAGGCTCCGGCACCAGTGGAATCAAAAGATGCCACATTCTTTGAGTTTAACAGCCCTTATTACGTGGCAACGATCATTGCGTTAGTTTCTATGCTTTCCTGTGCAATTGCGTGCGGCCTCATATTCGAGATTCTGCGAAGAAAAAAGGCGAAGAAACAACAAGGTAAGAGTTACAGTAATGTTAGCTTAGTTCATTTCTTGACTGCTTAAGGCTGGTTTTCACTGGCGACGGAGTCGTTAAGTCGGAGTCGTAAGAGCGCTTATGACCTGGTAAAAATCAAACATCAGAGTCGTAAGCGGGATCATAAGCTCGACGGAATCGGAGTCGGAAGAATCAGAACGTTTCCATTTCTTCCGACTCCGCTTACGATTCCGTCGTTACGATCTTGTGAAAACCAGATTGTCGGAGTCCACGTTGTTTGATTTTCACTAGATTATAACGTTCCATGCTTCTGATTATGACTCCGACTCCGACTCCGACTCCGACTCCGTCGTTATTGAAAACTAGCCTTTTCTGACCCAGCCGTTGCATACACCCGAGAATAAGCCCCAACGTCGGGCGCTTACTCAGTCGTACATATGTAGTTGCAGTAGTTTGGATGCAACTGGACATTCGACCGACATACACTAGGCTTGAAAGCTTACCCCTAAATAGAACGTAGGTGCAAAATGCGCGTAACTCCCACTGCCTAGCGTTATTTTTGTGATTGGTGTTAGTATTATCGAGTTTCCGTACCAAAAAAGTTTTGTTTTGCTCAAGAACGTCGCCCACGTGGTGAATTTTACTCTCAGCAAATTTGGTTTTCTCAGCTTGCCTTTATAGCTGTCATTTTCATTTACTTTTTCCTGTAAAAATAACTGAGCTTTCATTTTGCCCGTTGGTATTTTATCTGCAGATTTATCAGCGAGAGACAAGGATGTCATGGCACGTGAACTCCACGATTTCGTGAAAAGTTTTAGAGATTCATTTTTGGTCAAATTCACATCAATGAAGAAGAAACACAAAATGCAACTTGAAAAATTCAAGAAAGACTTCAAGGCCGACAACAGTGTACACCCGTTTGTGGAACGGAAAAAAGCATCTTTTCACCCAGAGGAACTTGTAGCGAAGAAAGTTGTTTTAACAGAACATCGTAGAAAGTCTATAAATACAACAGCATTAAACACTCGCTTGTGAAGACAGAAAGACGCAAATTTTACTCGGTTTACTCTGGGAAGTCGTTGGAATATTTGTGCTATAACAGGGTTCATAAGGTGCTGCGTCTCAGTATTGTCCAATTACGAATATCTAACCATCGCACGCAAAAAGTTAACAGGCAGATACACAGACGTCGTCATGGCAACGCTCTTAACCTCTTGGACATAATTCACGGATACAGACCACTTTTTAGTCAGTCATGCAATAATACGCTCATGTGGAGAAATCCGTTCACATGTAACGTAATCCCTCGGTTATTATACTTCACTTCAATGCTGGAGTCTTAATGCATTTAAAAAAACAGCTGAAAGTAAACAAGTCTTAATATTTTGTCCTTGACTTCTGAAAAATTGACGAGAAGTTACTAATTACCACCATAACCTAAAATGTCTAAATATCGTTAAGAAGAACTAAGTTAATGGCGACGTTTAACGATGTAAACTCTTTACTAAAGAGATCGTGTTTCAAATGGTCTGGTGTCCAGTACTATCACCTCAGGCTCTTAGCTTTGCTCTCAGTTTGGAGGTAGCCCGCTGTGGTTCGTCTGGGTGTGATAAGTTAATGTCAGCGAGGGACTACTACTTATCCATAAGTCTACCATCATGATAGAGCAGCTCTGGCAATGTCATCAGACTCTCGTTCGAGCATATGCCGAATCCACAAAACTCCCACTTGTTGTGTTGTCCTCACAGCTGAAGGGAATCTTTCTTGAAGATCAGTTCCTAGGTCAGAATGTATTAGAGAGGGTTCTGAGACAAGATAAATGGAAGGTTTGTAACTTTTTGAGATCACTCGCATCCATTTTTCAACGTTTCGAGAACTATAAAGCAACACTGAAAGTGCACACGATTTGCAGCCCATGAATCTTCTGTACTTTTAGCCCCTTCATACACGCCATAGTAGTACGAAAGTGCTTCTCGTTGATCCCATGCCTAATCTGATAAAACATACTTCCTCGTCACGGCACGTCATAATTCCCAGGTAGAGTGAAGGACTGCGTAGTAGTTGGTCACATTTCAGCCGGCCCGGGGGCTGCAATGATTTTACTTCTTAATAAAGCTTTCTAAGCTGTAGCTATCCAATCATAATTTGTATTGGCGTTACGGTGCCCGCTGTCATAACCTTTGTTCTTGGGAATGATATGGAACCCATCTGGTTAGGCAAATTTGTCAAGCCGTTGAGTTTTTTCCTGCATGTCGTTGGTAGAATGCCACCATAAGGCAATGACATGAGTATCCTGATCTTCGGACACTGTGTACAATGTTCAACGGTTCAACGTATTCCTCTTTTTTTACCCGTCGTTGTCCTACACAGCACCTTATTAAATGTTAACACCTGATATCACATAATTTGGAATCCAGCTGAAGAGGGAAAGTCAGTTTAGAATTGCTTTAATTAGCATTTTCACAGTGAGTGATGGAATGCCATAAGTCGAAGGATGCTCCTGAAGGTGTCCCTATGCAACCTATCCTAAGCCTTCTTGACGTAAAGCCCTCTCCTCTGCTCTCAGCATTACCCAGTGATGTTTATCACGGTGAAACAATGTCGACGTCCCTTGCAGCTTCGTCCTTTTTTAAACCAAGCCTGTTCTTTCTCTAACACCTTTTCAACAGCTGCAAAAAGACGATTCACATTGACCAATGATACGATTTTGCCTGGCAAGGATGGCAAAGTGATCCACACCAGTCATTGCAATCAGCCATAGTGACTTTCGTAGGTGCGATGACACCCTTGCTCTAGAATCCTTTCTCTATATTTCGCTATCACGATTTGTGAAGTGACAGTAATACCATTGAGGAAAGTTCTGGATTGAATGGAAATCGGTAGTATGGAAACCATGACTAAGCCTTTGACAGCTGTGACGATCTCTTGTTTAATAGGAGGTCATTTTCACGCACTCGGAAAGTAGGCAAACTCTCCTTGGGCATCCTTATTAAGGAATTCATCAAGGTGTTCTGGCCATGCCAACACGATTATAATTCCTTACTTTCTCAGTAGACAACAGGAAACTTTTCTTGTCGCAGATAGATGTCAGCTCTGCATCGACCTCCACAATAAAAAAGTACCTTGTAGTTGTACACACTGCACTCTGATATTTCTCTCCAGCCACATTCTCAGCCTTCATTGCAAGGTTCTCAACGAGTATTCTCTTGTCTGTCATCGCAGACCATTTAACTTCTTAGAATCGAGAAGAGTCGAACACCGAGAACTTGATCTTTTCTTTTCTTCCTTTCTGCGATCGCACTCGAGATGTCCCATGCCAACAGAACAATTCTTCATGGGTGTTCTACTCCAAACCAAGTGAGCCTGTGCTCATCTGATACTTGAACAGTAAAGATATTTGTACACAATGCAAGAAAGAGAAACATAAAGGTAATTAACGGCAAGTTTTGTTTACCTACCGCATTTTAATTAAAAACGGAAATTTTGGTTGGTAAGTAAGAGCTCGTTAAACAAAACGAGCTACTCCCAAAGGAGCAGTACTGATTCACCAATTGCAAGCGCATTTTCAGAAGATAAAGAAGGCCATTTGTCTCGGTTGTGATTGATAGCTAGCGTAGAACAAGTGCAAATGAGCAAGGCCAGACCAGCTCCTGCGCCCATCCCAGTCTATGAGCCGAAGGAAATGGTACCGGACGATAAAACCGTATACTTCTAAAGCATATCTGTAGACATTTACAGTTGCGCGAATGCATGTGTCTGATTGGCTTAATCTTTGTTGTCAATTACCTGATAAAGGACGATCGATCGCGCTGCGCCATTGTTTAATAAGGTAAATTTCTTTTGATTATTTGTAAATACGACCTAAACTTTGTTGTTTTCGACTACAATCATTTAATCAGCTACTTAAGCAATTACCGTGTGGCACTAAATTTTTGCGGGAGTTTAATTTTGCGGATTGGCAATTTTTTGTGTTTTGCGGGAACTAATTGTTGCGATTGGAAGAGACTGGTTTTTCTTGTTGGGAAATAATTTTTGCAATTTTTTGGAAGTCGTGTTCAAACGGAAGTGATAACATTTTCGTTTTTTATTTGAGTGCATACAATCACAATGCAGATAAGACAACATGGGAATGTAATAGAGATTAATCGATGTCACTCTATTACACTACAATGGATCGACAATAACTAGGGTACCTTTTGATGTATTATCCACCGAATTATCAATGGCATTTTCTCCTTCAAACCGGTATTTTTGTGTATAATTTCCACAGTGGAGAAAATTTTAGCGGAAAAAAATGCGGCAATTTTATTTTGTAGGAACTTATTTTTGCAGATCGCGAAAAAAAACGCAAAAATCGCAAAAATTTGAACTAGGCTGAAAAAATATAGTACCTCACGGTGGACTACGCGTCCTTGGTTTTTATGGACGATATTCCACTCGGCTTAGAAATCGAGGAGAAGCAGTCGAATTGTTAAGTACAGGCATAGTAACTCAAATGTTTTAGGTGTAGCGTACACGGCTAAGTTTTCACTGAAATAGTGTTTTTAACTTACTAGAGCATTTGAACAATGATTACTTAGGTAATGATTCGTAATTACCAAACTGATAATACGCAGCTAGCGGTACGCCATTAGCTAAGTGTCATAGTCTCAGCTTTATTTTCTTCGCTAATATTTTCATTTAAGGCACAAAACGACTCAGGGCAAAGTGATTGTTATCTAATCTACGTAGAAATGACGGATAACCAAAAACGTATGGCAGCTACTATTCTAAACAGGTTAACTTTGCTAGTTAAGCATTAACTTTTCTGTTTTTATTCATTATTCCTTTTTTTCTTTCAATCACATACTCCAATACTTGGGCCTTTGCCGTTTAGTTGATTTATCTTTTGTACAAGGTTCTGTGGTCGTTCTCCGGTCAATAAACTTTTTTGCCCGTACAGTCTGTGTTTGATGTTGTAAGACCATTAGAAAAGTTATGGGGGGGGGGGGGAAGTAGGGCGAAGTAAAAATTCATGCAAGGGAAAATTGATAGAAAAAACTCGTGCACAGCGAGTAGCCTAGAAAAAAGTTCTTGCATAAGGAAAAAAATTACTTCTGCAAGGGAAACGTTAACGAAAAACAATTCTTGCAGCTGGAAAATTCCCCGCTCCCTCATAACTTCATCTCCAGAAATCGCGGACATTAGAGCCCGCGCCTTTTCGGGCGTCCTACATAGACAGCTCTTTTAAATGATGCATACCGCTGATCGAAGCGGTATAGTTTGGGCTCATATTTCATGATGGTGCACGATGCAATAAGTCCCATATAAAAACCATATAAAAACCACTGACCAAACTAGGTCGCTTAACATTCGAATGTACTGAAATTTAGCTTTCGAAGGATGGCTTTTGTAGGGTATTTGAAGCCGGTTCGGCCGAAATATCGCAGTTCCAAGAAAGTGGATTTTTGGACTTTAGCGAGGACTTTCAAATGTATGGCCGAATGCAATTTTTTCGTGGTTTTCAAGTGCAAAAAGTAAACATCAAAATCAATCTGTTGGAGCTGAAAATCGTAAGGTTAGTTTGTTCCATGTATAGTTTTAGTGAATCCACTTGCACATTTTTTCGATCCCATTATGTTTACCCGTAATCGCTGTTTATAAACTATGAGTTTTCGGTTTTTCGATGAAATCCCCCTCCACGCCTTATATTTTTTGGCCGCTAAACTGCTCACAGAAAACCATAAAAAGTAAACATAAAATTCGAAGTATCCACCTTATTTTTTGTACTATATCTTTCTTGATAGACCAGTTTACCATGAACCGGTTGCACATTTATACTTAAACAAATTGATCGAGAGATATTTCTCGAAATTTTTTAATCTCCATACATTTCTTTGTTGTTGTTGCGTTCCCTTCGATGGTCAATTTACCGCAGGATTTGTTGACCGTGGGCTCAAATGTCTGCGATTTCTGGATATGTTCTAATGGTCCGTCCCTAATGTAACTGTACACTGTACAATGATTACTTTGGTAATTAACAAATAGATAACACGCAGCGAACTGTGCACCTTATGTCATAGTCTCAACTTTCAATATCAGTTCTTTCCCACCCACACTACCCTGAGCCGTTTAGTTTATTGATCGCTTGTACAAGGTTCTGTGGTCGGTCTCCGGTAAATAAACTTTGTTGCCCTTTACATTGTAGTCTGTGTTTAATATTATAATGTGATTATCATTTTGGGTTTGGGTAATCAGTTTAAAAGTAGCATTCTTAATCTTTTGGCCTTCTCTGAACAAAGGTTAAGTTGGCTAGCTTGCGTGCTACAGATATTTGTACGTGATCGTGTGTATGTTTATTTAACAATTACTCGTCGAGTGCGAATTATTCCACAATATTCGCTGAGCCTGAGGAGAATAATTGTTTTAGCATAATTGATTACCGGAGCAAATGCTCCAGAAACACCAAAAATCGCGCGGTGTCTATTTTGCAAATTAGTGCCTCATTATTAATATCACGTCGCGCGGGGTGATTATAGCAAAATAGTAGTTATAGAGTTGGCGGTTCGAGATCAGTTTTTTTCAAAACTGATCTTGAACAACGCCAACTCTATAACTACTATCCATCTGATGGAAATAATCATTTGGAAATAATTATTTGGAAATCATTTTATGAAAAGGAGCCGAGCAGGCTCGGGAAGTCGTTGACGAAGTCAACGAGTGAGGCTCCTTTCCGGCTTTAATTGGGTAGAGACTAGTCTCGTAGAGACTACGTCTCGTAGGGCAATTAAAGCAATAAGGTTTCATATACTTGATTCATCATATAGCTCCACATCTTTTTTCATATGCTGGTTCCATATTTTCGCATTGGGGAACAAAAGCGGAGCTTTTGTGAGGCAGTGAATTGATCGCGAAGCGATCAAGAGGGGATGTTTCTTTTTGCGATGCTGGTATTATTTTATGGATAACTATATGTTTCCAGATCTGGCTCCATCGCGGCAATAGACCCCCCGGCATGCTAAGTCTTTGAATGGCTTGCGAAGCAAGACGTTCAAAGACTTAGCACGGGGATGGGGGGGGTCGTTATTGCAGCGGAACCTCGGTGGGAAGAGCTATTATATTTCGAAGAAATATAATAGCGATGGGTTCCGCTATCTGCTGATATTCTCAGATCTTTTCTTTCTGCCTATGGCGTCATGATTTGATACCTTTTGGCTGGTTTCATATGCTAGATCCATATTTTCGCATTGGGGAACAAAAGCGGAGCTTTTGTGAGGCAGTGAATTGATCGCAAAGCGATCAAGAGGGGATGTTTCTTTTTGCGATGCTGGTTCCATTTTATGGGAAACTATATGTATTTTATCTCATGGGCACAATTATTTGGATACTATATGTTTTTATTTCATGCGGAAACCAACGCATTTTCACATCGCGTGACTTCATACAACAGGAAGTCATACCGAGAAACAAGTCTGGGCATGTCTGGTGAAAACAGGAAGTTTATGATGAAATGGGACTTTCCCGATGAGTCATCAGATTGTCATGTAATATCAGATGAACTTGTATTTGAAGTAAAGTTTGTCAGTAAAGTTTGTCAGTAAAGTTTGTCAGTAAAGTTTGTCAGTAAAGTTTATAGTGAACAGAAAAGCAGACTGTGTTTGCGGAACTTGTAAGTACATAAAAAAATATCTCATATAATAGTATAGAATGAATTGCAATGAAGATATTCACAATTACTTGAAAGAATCAGAAGTTGTTTGTCCTTTTTGTGACCAGCAAATAGATTCTGCCAGAAAACCAAAAGATGATAAATGCTGTGATAATCAGTATATTATTAACGACGATGGGATGTTAGCATGTTTAAGTTGTGGTGTAGTACAAGGATATAATTATGTGAAAGAATATGTTAATTTTTATGAAAATAGACATAAATTTATTAGAAAATCTGTTTACCATCGAGAGTACCACATCAGCAACATATTACTCGATATTGAAGAAAAATATAACATTAAAATATCAAACTGTCAGAAATATAAGATCGATAGAGTGTTTACAGAGATCGGTAAGGTTCTTAATGAAGTTAATGGAACTAGGAAAAGAATGATTAGCGTTAATTTTATTATGAGAAAGATATTCAAGATGATGGGAATACCTTACAAAAATATTCCAATTAGCAAATCGAAAAAAACTTTAGCTTTTTATAATAAATATTGGGCTAGTATTATGTCTCTAATCGGTGATAAAATAAAATCTATTATTGGATGAATACCTTATTATATTTCTTTTCAAATTTGTCAGTTAACGGACACATATCTACTATTATATCATCAAGAACTTTGACAAAATCAATAAATTCTTTGTCATTATATTCCAGTCCTCTCATAAAAGATCGCAAATGTGTTAAAACTTTTTCGTACGAAGTGTATGCGAATTTTGACATCTCAATCTTCCTTTTATAATTTTTAGCCTCTGAATATGATTTAAGCAAGAGCCCAGAACCGGATATCACTCCAAGAGGAATAGGGTTTAGTGTTACACCACCAACTACAGTCCCAGTTACTATCAAAAAAACAGATCCTATATTACATGCAAGTTCTGCCTTTTTGTAATATTTAAATGTCATTTTTGCAAGCCAATATTTTTTATGATAGAATTTGTACAATGCTTTCAACTCAGATATTTGATCTTCCGTTAAATTTTCTGAAACATGGTTCCAATTGAATATGCTTTCACGTCTATCCATATATATTATATGGATACATTTTTTTCTTTTTTGAACGATTTCTTAATACTGATGTATAATTTTCTGATGTTTCGAACTATTTTTTCTATATTCTCAATAATTTCGTTGATTAAAATAGCTGTTCTCATTATATTATAAAGTTAGATTATTCATTATCTTCTTCAGAATCCTCATTATTTCTTTTGGGATAATAATATATTCTAAAAAGCATTCCATGCTCCAATCAGATGGATATCCCGCATTGTGCTATATTATAAATGAAAATTTTTGTCGAAAGTTATCACGCACTTGTTTGATACTCGATACGAAGTATAATTGAGTTGTAACTTTTCCAAATATCATCATTCATATTTAGTTCAAAAGCCAAAATCCCGGACGAAGACATTTGGAAAGAATTTAGGTTTATTGTCTGATACCACCCACTTTTTTTTGAGGTAAAATTTCTTGAAGAGCTTAGAGTTCCAGTAAAAAAATTCCGTAAAGATGTTTTGAGTTTCAAAGATATTTTTTTGTGTCTATGTACAGTGACATGAGAAGAAGAAGAAGTGATTGGACGCGTACAATATATATCCATATTTTTCAAAATCGCTTCACCCGGCAATGACATTATTTCGACACCATTTAAAACAAAATTTTTGTCCCCTTTTGTTGAATTTAAAAAACCGTTTATGTGGTGAATGGAAGAGCGTAGTTGGTGTCCGTTTAAAGACAAATCTGTTTGCATTACCATTTTACCATTTTCTACAACGTACGCCGTATCATACACATCCGAGTCTACATTACTCTGTGATCCTTTGACTCCATATACAATCAAATAACCAACTCCTTGAGTGGAGCTACTTGCAGTGCCCTGACAATGCATGTCAATGTAAATGTATTCGGGAGGAGTTATGCTCCACTTATGTAAGTGAACAATCGATCTACTGTAATTAACAAACAGCTTAGTTGATTGTTGACCAATATTTAGTGAAGTGGAAACGACACTCACTGACAAATTTGTTATGCTTGGAGGGAAAAATTCAATAGCCAAAGTGTACTCACCTTCTGGAAGTTTGAACATGTTAAAGCCAATGCGAGAAGAATACTCATTTTGAGCGTCTTTCCCCATTTTAAGGTGGCTTACTACAGTTTTTCGGAGACACGATTGCGCGCGCTGAGAATTCTCTCTGACGCCATTTTATTTTTCGCGCGTGCAATACTTTACGCCATCATCGAGAAAAAGCTGAAAACACCTGTGAGATTTGGCTAGTAGAAATCGCTCGTGGCCTACTATTACCATTCTTTATCATGAATGGACGAACTCTTGAAGCAGTTAGTGAGTGCTACTTGTATAAATTATATGTGTAAAACCTTGAAAAAAACCACAAGAAGTTGTTGTAAAAATTCTTATGTTTATCGCACGCGCCATATTGCGTGATTTCAGCGCGCGCTTAAGTTGCACGCATGCTCAGTTTTGCTCACGAAGGAGGTCGCAAAAAAATCGCAAATCGACTTTTTGAGCCCAATCTACTCGAAAACTGACCGTATAACCCACAGTAAAAAACTCAAAAATCAATTCATAGTGGTAAGTTTCACCTGTAGACAAAATATTAGCAAAATCTGTAAGAGGGATTTTTAGAAATTCTCAAAAAAGCGAAAATTCGACATTTTCTTCATTAGCAAAAATTCTGCCTTACAGATTTTCATTTTCTTTTGCATAGTTGTTTATTTATAGCCACTTTCCAAATCCTGAAAAATTGAGGTAGGGTCGTGCGGCTAGATTTTGAGAAAGAAGCCCTAAAAAAGTCTAGTTTCCAGTCCCCTCCTAGCACTCGGTCTGTTGTATTTCATATTTTCTAAGCTTCTCATATTTCTTTTCCAGGATAATGAGGGTTAATATCATTTCTTTTAACAGTTGTAGCCACAAATGACCCAAAGGAAAACTCCCGTTGGCTTTGAACTAGAGGTTTAAAAAGTTTATCTTTCTCTTCTGAAAACTGTAGTAAGCCACCTTAAATTTATAAGCTTTTTTGTTGACATTGTGGAGGGAACCAGAAAAGTTAACAATGCCATCAACTATTATGTTGTTTTCACTTGAAGATTCATCGGCATTTTCCATGAGATACCTGAAAACGTCTTTCTTGTTGGTTGAGCTGGTGATGTGAGACTCCTTGATTTTTGTGTCAAAGTAAGTTTTCAGCCCTACAGTCACATCACCTTTGGCGGCGTGTACCTTACTGCTGACATAGCCGACATTAGCTGCTGATTTTATGTCTTTGTCATCGGTGTTCAAGTTGATTATTGTTTTTTCATTTAAATTCAAGTTTCCAGTCATATTGTTGGTGCCATCAACTTTGAGAAACTTTTTTTGTGTCATGTCATCAATTCTGTTGTTAACAAACTCGACACATGCGGCGTCTCTTTGGTTTGATGGAAGATCAAGATTGATAATTGAATTATTTTTCATATCAATATCAGATCCTTTATCCAGTTTTTTTTCAAGCTGATTTTCGACATACTTTTTATTAACACAATGGTCTGAATTAACTGGATCTTTCACATTTGTGATGAAATTATTGTTCATGTCAATATGTTGCTCCATTCGACCTCCTTCCTTCTTTGACAAGAATATCTCTCTTTGCGATTCATAACTGATAACCTTGTTGAGATTACCTTGAACTGGGTAATTGTCTTTTGGGACAACAAGCGACCCTGTCATCGTATCACCTGTTTTTAGCATGAATTTAGATGTATCCACACTTGGAATCTTAGCTATTTCACTATCTAACTGACTTTTTGTAACCACATCATTATTATTGGTTCCTTGTTTTACATTCACTAATTTTTTATTCTGCATATCATAATCATTATTAGCATCTAATTTAAATCCAATACCAGGTAAACCTCTTGAACCTATCTTACCTAGTCCTTGAGAATCATCATGATTAAGGATACCGTTAGTATAACTCATATAATATTAGTTTAGATTTTTTCATCGAAATTTCGGGCTACCTTTTTTTTGACCTTATCAACATACAAAAAACTATATGGATCCTTAGTAGCTTTCTGATAATCTGATTTATTTATGTTCAGTTCTCGGCAAATCATCGATTGCTCGTTTATAGAAGGAAAATCAAAAACACCAAAATGTGTACTATTCAGTCTTATTGTTTTATCGGTTCCGTAATAGCTTTGACTCAAATATATACAACAACAATTTTTATTTCTAGAATTGGTGAAGTAGTCTCGTATCCGTTCGTCATTTTTCTTACCTGTATTCAAATAGTCATCAAATATGATTAATTTTTGGTTTTCATCAGACAAATCTGTGAGAGGGATGATGTCATCATTACTTGCTTCTATCACGTCATAACCGACCTCTTTTGATATTGGTTCAAGAGATTTTAACAGATGCTTATATTTGCTTTGTTGGAGATTGCGAGCGTAAAGATATATTTTATCAAAATAGAGAAGCCTATATATCATATCAAGCAAAAGGTTAGTCTTGCCACCACCAGAGGGAGCACAAATAAGCATCCTGAAACATCGGTTTGGCATGAAACTCTTTAATTGAACAAAATCGTTGTTTTCATCATCTTGAATGTCGTAATTTTGTATCTTCATATGATATTATGTTATACAATTTTATCGTATTGCGACACGCTATGCGACACGCTATGCGAGCGTTTTTATATATGATAACCCTAATTTTTCCGAACAAAATACGAAATTTTATGTAAACAAATGATATAATGAGTTTACTCAAATGGAAAGAAATGGCTGAGAAACGATCCGAGCTTGGTAAAAAGATTAACACAGTAAGAGATACAATAAAACAAAAAAAGATATCTGATCAAATGGGTGAAGTCGAGGCAGAGAAACTTTTCAAACCTATAACATCTGAGTTAAAGGAACTTACAGCCCCAAAAGCACCGTTGAGAAGATTGGTAAAGAAAAAGCGACCTGTTCCAGATTATGGAATAGCTATTGATGATGAAGTGCCTGATTATGGATTGGACGATTTGTTTGATCAACCTGTTTTACCTGAAAACGAGAAACAATTGGTTCCAAAACCTCCATCTTATGAAGATGTCCTTGAGGATTTAGCATCAGGTAAAAAACAAATGTATATAGATCCAGAATACATGTATGAACCTGAAGATCTTCCACCTGAGTACGAAGAAGAAGTACCAGATTACGAAATTCTTGAAGAGGATAGAATAAATCAAACTTTAGATCAACTTCAAATTCCTAACTATGATGAGATTGAATTACAACTTCAACAAGAAGATATGAATGACAAAAAGAGGAAATCTTATCTTACCAAAACCCTTAAAAAGGCTAAAGAGAAACGGCAACAACTTTCTGGATATTCGATGAATATTACTAAAAAATTAAATAGTGGCTCAATCACTGAAGCTGAGGCTCAATATCGAAGAAAAATTATTCAAGATACAAGAAAGGTTCTGACTGATTATATGAATTACCATCAACAAAAACTCCAAAAACTCAAATCTATTAAAGGATCTGGTTTGAAGAAAAAAACAAAAAGAGGTGGACAGGTAATGTTTTTCAACAATCCGACAGAAATGATTAAAAAACTTGAACTGATTATCGGATCGATGATTGCCGGAAATAATAGCATCGAACTACGGAATACAGGCGTCGCTCTTCTCGACATCTTGTTGAGAAATTCAATACTCAATAGGTCGCAATATAACAAAATATACAAAAACTATTTTAGTCTAAACTAATCATATAAATGAATAGACAACTTGTATTATCCAGTCATATCGTCAAAGGTATAAGTGGTAATAAACCATCGGATTTCACAATCAAATACCGTAATCCGATAATACTAGATTCAAACAGACAATATGAAATAGGCCTAGACCGAATCATTTCGATGTCATTCACTTGGTTTAATGTGACAAACGAACTCAATAATCAGAAAATAAGATATTCAACAGATAGTGGTGCTAATTGGACGGAAATTATATTCAACCCTGGAGTGTGGAATTACATTGATTTTGACAATTTAATCAAAGAAAAAACAAAAACAGGAACCTCATCAAACCCTCAATATCCAATCACTCTGGAGTTTAACGATACTATATTCAGGACAATAATAACACTAGCCTCAAATTACAGATTAGATCTTACTCAAAGTAATTTTAATGATCTTATTGGTTTCAATAAAAAGATTCTAACAAGTAGTGTAAATGTTGGAGATTACATTCCTAATCTCTCACAAGACAGAGAAATATTGAATGTTCATTGTGATTTGATAAGTGACAGTCTTGTGGATGGTGAAGAGTCAGATATTATATATAGTTTCAGTACTTCAACTCTCACTCCGAGTTATAGTTTCACACAAGAGCCTCGACGAGTACAGTTCAATCCAGTCAATAAAAATACGATTCATAAAATTCGGATTTATATCACCGACGGCAAACGAAGAATAATTGATCTTAATCATAGTGACACTTCATTCAGTTTGATTTTAAGAGAGAAGAGAGATTAATCTAACTAATAGTTATAGATGGCATTATATGAATATAAACGTGTATATCACCCGAAACTAGGTCGTTTTGTGTATAAGCATAAAGGATCTGGGATTATTGTTGATAACATATTCAAACCAGTTGGAAGGGTGTTAAGTAAAGTTCCAGAAATGGTTTTAAAACCTTTTGCCAAAAAAGCGCTAGAATCTGGTATTTCACATGCTGGAGACAAACTTGGAAAAAAAGCAGCTGAAAAAAGCGGAGAGCTTATTATGAGAAAATTACACGGTTTAACTAAACAATCAATGAATAAAACCATGAAACCAACCAAACCTACTAAACCAAAACAAGAAGAAGATTACAACACAATTCTGAATAGACTTATATCTGGTACTGGATTAAGACGATAAAATGTTATTAAAAAGTGAATTTTATCCAATTATAAATAGACTAGCAAGTGGGAAATGGTTTATATAAAAAGTGAATTTTATCTAAACTACTCATATAAATGAGTTTCAGAACAAATGAAAATCTACAACGATATGAATACGTTCGTTTCCATTTGGATAATGTCATTGAGCAACCTGCTAACAATCAAAGCCAGAAAAAGACAGGTTACAGATTCACAATAAACGATAGGTCGACTATGTTCGATTTTTTTAATGGGTATTTCGAAGTAACTAAAGAGCTTCAAAAAAGGGCAGATGGTGCTGGATATGCTGCAGCAGATCGCATCACAATGATAAACGGATCTCACAGTCTAATCAGACATATGGTTATTAAATCGTCTGGTAAAATAGTATACGAGAGTGATAATTTACATAGAATTACGAATGTCAAAAATCTACTTGAATACAGTGATGACTTCAGTCGATCCGTTGGAAAGAATTCGTTCTGGTATCTTGATACTGATGGAACAACAGCAGATACTAACACAGGTTTTGAGGCACGTCGTATTTTAACCCAAGCAGTACAAAACAACGGTGGTGGGGGAGCTAAAAGTATTAATGAGATGCTTCCATTAAACAGATACAGCTTTTTTCAAGAATTAGAAAGAAAAATGTTGCCTCCGATGCAGCTCACAATTGAACTTACATTAAACGAAGACAGTGAACTGATTCACATGGCAAATGGCACAGACCCTGGTCGTGTTGTAGTAAAGAGATTGTATCTTTGGCTCCCAAGATTAATCCCAAAAGACAGCATGTATAGTAATTTCGTTTCAGAGTTTCTCAAGCCAACAACCTGGACATATATGCGAGATCTCTACAATCAGTCAGCAAATACCAGAGCTGTTCAGAATATGTTTCAAATCAGTCCAGCTATCGATGACGTTAAACATGTTTTTATATATCTCCAGAGGACAGACGCACCAAATAATGATGAAGCAGAGAGGAGTCCGTATTTGTTTGACACTTTCAAGTTGAATGCAGCTAATGCTAATAGCTCTCTATCAAACTGCAGGCTTGAATATGGGAATAATGTTTTTTACCCAGAGCTGGAATATGATGCAGATTCTAAAATACGGGTATTCAATGATCTCATGTCATATGCATTTCGTAAGAACGATTACAATTCAGGAACACAGCTTAATGTATCCAATTTCACTAGTTTGTATGGATTATTGTATTTCGATTTGTCATATCAGAAAGAGGTAGTGACGAGAGATCCTAAACAGTTGATTCTCCATTATCGTCTCAATGTAGCCCCGGCAGCAAACGTCCGAGCTCATAGCATAGTATTTTATGAGAGTGAGGTTGTAGTAAAGACAGTTGGAAACGAATTGATGATAGTTTAATGAATAAGATTTTTAACATCGATAAAATTTTAATTGAATATGTTTTTTAAAATAGAATTTATCTAACATATAATATATGACACAACTATACGAAATTAAAGTTAGTTTATCACCAAACCAGAAAAAGAATCTTAGTAACGCGTATCATAAAAGAGAAACTATCATTTTGAGACTGACAAAGGACTCTCTATCTGGGAATGACACTCTATACGTACCTCAGAATATAGTTAAGCGATTGAATAAAAATAGAAAATTGAGAAAAGGAATGGACATCAAACTAGCCAAAACAAACATTCGAAAGCAAGTTGGTGGATCACTCCTCTCTACAGTTCTGTCGCTTGGAAGAACTTTCGCTCCAACAATTGCCAAGACTATTGGATTGTCAGCTTTGGCAGGTTTAGCATCTGAAGGAGCATCTCAGATTGTTAAGAAGATATCTGGAAAAGGTTTACAAACTGGTGGGTTTCTCATACCACAAAATAAAATCGATCAGTTGATAACATATAAACATCTTTTGACAACAAAACAAAAGAAGGATATATTAAATGCTCTACAAACAGGCTCTGGTGTCCATATAAAACCGACAAAAGTACAAACAGGTGGGTTCTTAGGGACTCTCCTTGCATCAATTGGAGTCCCTTTAGCTATTGAGGCAATAAAGAAGTTGACTGGTAAAGGAGCTCCTCAGATGGGACGACCTAAACAAAGACCACCCAGATCTATACCAGAACAGGATGGTGGTTTGATGACCAACACTTATAGAACACCGCCTTTTTACGGAAATTGGCCAGACGATACAATCGGTATGGGGACTAAAAAAAAAAAAAAATCTCAAAAAAAGGGCGAAGGTCTACTATTAGGCAAGAACTCGCCGTTCAAAAACGTCCCTCTTCTAAATATTCTATTGTAAAACCAAAATTCTATGAAAACATTCCTATGTCAAATTATGATTTAATAAAATGGTGTAAGTATCTGAATATTCCAATTAATGATGTATTGTCAAGAGATGAAAATGTTCCTCACGATCATCAACAAGCATTATTCATTTACAATCTTGAACCGAGTTATATGTCAGGGAGTCATTGGGTGGCTACTTATGTTAAGGACAAAGTCATCAATTACTTTGATAGTTTTGGTTTGCCCCCCTTCCAAGAAATGGTCAATCACGCGAGAAAAAAGAATTTAACATTACTTCATCAGAACAATCAAATACAAAATCTACTGACGACAACATGCGGTTACTTCTGTTTATACTTTTTGAATGAGATGAATAAGGGTAAATCATATTTTGATCTGTTGGAAGTTTTCGACATATACGATACGACGAAGAATGAGAAATTCTTAGAACAGTATTTCAAAAATATGTAATCAAGTTATATATGAAATCTTATTGCGTGAAACAAAAAAGGGTCACTCTATGTGTACCTGGGAGTGAACGATACGTGAGAGCCAAAAATAACAGACTTATGCTTAAATGTATTTGTGGTGAATGTGGTATTACTAAGACTAAATTCGTCAAAAGTCAAAAAGGAGGTGAAAATCCATTAGGTAAAGCTTTCGAGGCAGCCAAAATAGCCGAACAAATAACTCGCAAAGTAATTCCATCAACCAACCATGTATTTGACAGATATTGGTCTGGTGATATATTGAAAGGTGCTTTCACAGCACCAACGGGTATAACAAGCAAGAAATTCTGGACTAAACCAAAGAAGGGTACTGTCATGCGTTTGGTGAAAAATCCAAAAACTGGTAAATATGAGAACGTATATATTGAACCTTAATCTAATCTAATCATATTATATATGAAATCATATTGCGTCAGACAGAAAAAGGTCACTCTATGTGTACCTGGAAGTGAAAGATATGTAAAAGCCAAAAACGGGCGAACCATGATGAAATGTACTTGTGCTGAATGTGGTATTACAAAGACGAAATTCGTTAAACAGGCGGGAAACGGGTTAGCCCGTCGAAAGGGGCGGGCTTACTAGATACAGTAGCATCAACTGGTACTGATTTATTGATTCACCACGGTATTCCTTGGCTGGGAAAAAGGGCTGTTGAAATGGGAAGATATTATGGATCAGAAGCCTTGAGAAACCCAAAACTGCAAAAGAAGGCTATCGATTATGCTCTGGATAAGTTGAATCCAATGATTCAAAATGTCGGAAGTCAAGCTCTTGATCAATTATCAACCAAAATTAGACCAAATAGAAAGTATAAAACCGACAGAAAGGATTTGGATGGCGCTGGTGTTGATATCCATAAACTAATTGGTAAATTACCAAGACCAAAAGCTGGATTCACTCCAGGTAAGTATAAATACATGGGGGCATATAACCCTCTCGATAAACAGTTAGAGTACGATAAAAACACTGGAGAGGTCACCAAGTGGCACGTACAACCTTACAATGAAGTTGATAGAATATCAGCTCATCATGATATTTGTTATGACATGGGGAAGGACAAAGGTGAATGCGACAAAGTAATGGTCAAGTCATTGGATAAAATACCTTATGGACAGATGCCAAAATGGGGACAAACAGCACGATTTCTAATCAACACAAAACAAAAACTAGGTCTTGGTGTAAAACAAAGGAAGACAAAAAACGGGAAAGGCCGTCGAGTGAAGAAAACTGGCAAGAAAAATTAGCTGATGAGCTTCATAAACCTATAAAACGTAACTTTACTCGGCGGCGTGTAATTGTAAACGGCATTGACGAGATATGGTGTTCAGATCTTATTGAGATGCAACAGTTTAGTCAATGGAACGCTGGCTACAGATATCTTCTTATGGTTTTAGATGTATTCTCTAAATACGGTTGGATCGTCCCATTAAAAGATAAAAAGGGTGAAACCGTTATGAATGCTTTTAAAACAATATTCAAAGAGGGGCGTAAACCACAATATCTTTGGACAGACAAAGGCAAAGAGTATTACAACAAACATGTTAAGGAACTACTTGATAAGAATAAAATAACCTTGTACTCAACTGAGAATGAGGAAAAGTCGTCAGTTTGTGAAAGATGGAACCGTACAATCAAAACCAAAATGTGGAAACAGTTTACTGTTCAAGGTAATACACAGTATTTAGACATGTTACCTAAATTAGTGAAACAGTATAACAATACCAGACATTCAAGCACAAAGATGACACCAACTGAAGCCAGTAAAAAGAAGAATGAAGGAGTTGTTTACTTTAATCTGTACGGTGATATGGAAACATTAAAACAAAAACCAAAGTTCAAAGTTGCTGATAAGGTTAGAATAAGTAAGTATAAACGAAATGTATTTGATAAGGGCTATACACCAAATTGGTCTGAGGAAATTTTCACAGTTGATGAAATACAACATACGAATCCAATCACATACAAAATAAAGGATCTCAGAGATGAAGACATTCAAGGGAGTTTTTATGAACCTGAATTACTTAAAGCTGAACAACAGGTATTCAGAATTGATAAAGTGATTCGGAGGGATTATAAGAAGAAACAGGCTCTTGTTAAATGGAAGGGATACAGTGATGAATTTAACAGTTGGGTTCCAATGAAGGATTTAAAAATAATATAATATATACATATATATATATATGGATACTGAAAATCAGCAGTGGTTATGCGATATTTGTAATAGGAAATATAGTTCGAAGAGAAAGGAAAAACATCTTCTAACTAAAGTTCATCAAAAGAATAAAGAACGTATTAAGCATGATGAGGAATTTGAAGAATATATGATACGTCGAGATGTACTATTGATGGAAAATATTGGAGATATGGATTTTGAGGAGTTCGTAGAAAAAAGTAAACTTGTTGATAAACAACTTAAAAAAGAATTTGGTCGAAATTACAAAGTTCCTGAATTAATTTAAAAAATAAAAATATATAGTATATACATATGAAAATTTTCACTTATGAAGGACAAAAACTGAATATTATCAAAAATGATGATGATATATGGTTCCGTGGTAAAACAGTTGCCAGCATTTTAAATTATAAAAATACTCGTAAAGCTATTCGTGATCATGTTGCTCCAGAAGATAAATGTTCACTTAAGAGACTCAAATCCAAGGGGAACGAATCGTTCCCTTTAAAAAATACTCATGATAATGGCCTCAAATCTTGGGGGAACGAATCGTTCCCTTTAAAACGGAACACTGGAAACACAATTTATATAAATGAATCTGGACTGTATGGCCTAATTTTGAGATCAAACATAGATAAAGCTAAAGATTTCCAACGATGGGTAACAAAAGATGTTTTACCATCAATCAGAAAAACCGGCAAGTATGAATTCAACAACAGACCATACAAAATGCTAACATTCAATATAAATACAGAATATGATTTACATAAAAAGGTAGTCAACTTTATTAGAAACAATTATCCTAAAGCAATCCTATTACCTTCATTAGGTGAAAATCAAATTAATTGTAACATGAGAATAAAATCATACAACATGGGTTATCAGAAGGGAACTTGTGATCTATTAATTGGAAATTTGCATTTAAATTACACAGGTTTTGGAATTGAATTTAAAACACCAACTGGTTACGGAAAGCTTTCAAAAGAACAGGAAATGATGCTACAAGAGTATGAAAACAACAATTACAAAATATTAGTCAGCAATGATTATGATGAGATCATTAAAGAAATCATACTTTATTTCCAGGGTGTAAGAATCAAATGTAAATATTGTTACAGAAAATTCAAGTCAATAGAAACAACAAGCAATCATTTAAAATTCATACACAAAAACTTATAAAGAGTAAATTATATAGTATTAATATATGGAAAATCAAAATATAAAGAGAGGTCGAGGTAGACCAAGAATATTCACTGATGATGAGAGAAGACAACGTAAAACAACATACATGCTAAATGTAGAATGGTATTGTGATATATGTAAAACAGGTCGCAATTATACACTAGCTGGGAAAACCTGTCATTTGAAAACAAAAAAGCACCAAAAAAATTCTAAAAAATAACATAGTTCAAAGGATTCATAATTGGATTACTTGAATTGATTTAAACGCATTGATAATTATTTAAAAAAATAAAATATATAGTAATATTATATGTTGAAATTCATAAAATTAGAACAAAAAATAGCATTAATCAATAATGAAATAGATAAGAAATTTAGATCAATCACTTGTAAATACTGTCATTCAATGGCGACACATACATTAATCACTGGAGAGTATTCCAACTATGAAGTAAGTACAATATGCCATAAATGTTCAGATCGTATAAACAAATTAAAAGGCTACCAACTTGATCATATGGGATTTGTTGACTCCTATAAATTAACCATTTAAACGCACCCCAAAACTATTTAAAAATATTTCACTATAGATAAGTACCTATAATGAAGTCACTTAAAAAAAATAATATACTTAGTATTAATATGAACAAAGATAGTTTGAAGAAACTCAGTAAATCGGAACTGATCAAATTGCTTCTGAAGCAATCTAAAGATGTTGAGAGCAATGTGCAGGAAAACATCAAAAGAAAAAGACCAGTACCTGCGCCTCGTAAGAGTGTCAAAGAGATGGTCAAACGGTACGAAGAAAACATTATTCTTCCACCAATCCCAAAACAAAGAACTGTTAAAAGAAAACCGGTTCCTACACCTAGAACCGTAATTAAACAAATCGACAAAGCTTTAAACGGTTTTGTAAAATCTTATGAAATCGATCTAAGAAATGATAAAGATCCTCTTATTCAAATGCAAAATACACGAAAAGGTGTAGAACGTCAATTATCTATTTTATTGAATGAAATGAAAGGCTTGAAATACGTTGAAACATTGAAAGTCACTTTCGAAAAAATATCATCTGATGTAATAATTGAAAAGTCAGCATATTTCAATAGCGCAAGTCAAACAATAATCAACCAAGTGGGAATCAGTGAATCATTAAAAATTTCTTCAGAAAACATCATAAACAAAATAGCTCAATGGATATCAGAAGGATCGGGATGGACTGTAAAAGAAATTAATGACCATTACCTAAACATTGCTAAATATGAGCCTATGAAGGGATCCTCATATATCCAACTTCCTGAAGAACTGCGAAACAGTGCTAAAGGTTTAATAAACATGAAAAATAAGGATAATGAATGCTTCCGATGGTGTCATATTAGACATATAAATCCACAAGAAAAATTTCCTCAAAGGATTAAAAAAGTCGATAAACCATACATTGAAAAGTTAGATTACTCAGGTATTGAATTCCCAGTTTGTGTCAAACATTACAACAAAATCGAAAAGCAAAACAGCATCAATATAAATGTATTCGGCTATGAAAACAAACAACCTTACCCCATCTATATTTCAAAAGAAAAGAATGAAGATCATATGGAACTACTTTTAATAACTGAAAATGAGAACAATCATTATGTTCTTATAAAAGATTTCAACAAATTCATGTATAATCAAACAAAACATGAACATAGAAAACACTTTTGTATGCACTGTCTGCAATGTTTTAGTTCTGACAGGGTATTGAGCAATCATAAAGATATTTGCATACAAGTCAATGGCACACAAGCAATTAAAATGCCAACCAAAGATAACAATATATTAAAATTCAACAACTTTCATAAACAGCAACATGTGCCATTTGTTATTTATGCTGATTTTGAGGCTATTACAGAGAAAATTCATGGATGTCAACAAGAAGGTAAGAAATCATATACTGAGGCTTACCAAAAACATACAGATTGTGGATATGGATATAAAGTTGTCTGCTGTTACGATGACAAATATACCAAACCAATACAACTATATAGAGGTGAAAATGCTGTTTACAAATTCATGGAGAACATGTTAGAAGAAGTAAAATGGTGTAAAAAAGTAATGAAAAAATATTTTAATAAACCATTGAAAATGAGCAATGATGATGAACAGGAATTCAAAAAATCAACAAGATGCCATATCTGTGATAAGAAATATACTGAGGAAGACGTCCGTGTGAGAGATCATTGCCATATTACGGGTGTATTCAGAGGCTCAGCACACCAAAACTGTAATTTGAAACTAAAAATGAAGACTGAAGAAATGAAAATTCCTGTTATATTCCATAATTTGAGAGGTTATGATAGCCATTTCATAATGCAAAAATTAGGTCAAATAGTCAAAAAGCATACATACAAAAATAATAAAGAAGAGGATAAACAAATGAATATCAATGCTATTCCAAATAACATGGAAAAGTATATGGCTTTTATGCCTGGCAATCATCTTACATTCATTGACAGTTTCCAGTTTATGAGCTCAAGTTTGGATAAATTAGTTAGTAACTTACCAGCAGAAGCTCTAAAGTATACTAGCGAAAGGTTTAAAAAAGAAAAATTAAGTCTTATGACCCGTAAGGGAGTTTATCCTTATGATTATATGGATAGTTTCGATAAATTCAACAAAACAGAATTACCAATTAAAGAAGAATTTTACAGCATATTGATTGATGAGCATATTTCAAATGATGATTATACCCATGCTCAAAATGTTTGGAATACATTTAAATTGCAAACAATGGGTGAATACCATGATTTATATCTCAAGTCTGATATCCTTTTATTAGCTGATGTGTTTGAAAATTTCCGTAGAACATGTATTCAGTATTATAAGTTAGACCCATGCCACTATTTTACATCACCTGGTTTGTCTTGGGATGCTATGTTAAAGATGACTAATATTAAATTAGAACTAATGACTGACATCAACATGTTTCAATTCATTGAAAAAGGTATGCGTGGAGGAATTAGTTATATAGCCAATAGATATGGAAAAGCAAACAATAAGTACATGAAAGAATACGATGAGAAGGCGCCCTCAAAGTACATCATGTATCTTGATGCTAATAATTTATACGGTTGGGCTATGTCACAGTATCTTCCAACAGGTAATTTCAGATGGATGACAGAAAAGCAAATTAGCAAACTAAATGTAGCCAGATATAATGAAAATAGTGAAAAGGGGTTAATATTAGAAGTCGATCTAGAATATCCCAAAGAGTTGCATAACCTTCATAATGACTATCCATTAGCTGCTGAGAGGGTTTGTGTAAATAAAAATATGCTGTCTGATTATTGTAAAAAGATAGCTACAAAGTATAATATATCAACAGGACTAGTACATAAACTAATCCCAACATTATCAAATAAAGAAAAATACATTCTGCATTACAGAAACTTGCAGATGTATATTGATCTTGGATTAAAATTAAAAAAGATCCATAGAGTATTAGAATTTGATCAGTCACCATGGTTGAAGCAATATATTGATTTCAACACACAAAAACGATCGCAAGCAAAAAACGCATTCGAAAAAGATTTCTTCAAACTTATGAATAACTCAGTATTTGGTAAAACAATGGAAAACATCAGAAAACGTGTTGACGTACGTCTTATCACAGATGGTAAAAAACTATTAAAAATGTCTTCCAAACCTACTTTTGTATGCAGTAAAATATTCAATGAAGATCTGGTAGCAGTTCACAAGATCAAAGAAGTACTAACTCTTAATCGGCCGGCTTATGTGGGTATGTGCATTCTCGATCTGAGCAAAACATTGATGTATGATTTTCATTATAATTACATAAAACAGAAGTATGGCGACAAAGCCAAGCTACTATTCACTGATACAGACTCATTAACTTATGAAATTGAAACTGAAGATGTTTACCAAGACTTTTGGAATGATAAAGATAAATTCGACAACAGTGACTATCCAGAAAGTTCCCAGTATTTCAGCAAAGCAAACAAAAAAGTAATTGGAAAATTTAAAGATGAAGCAGCAGGAATGCTAATAAAAGAATTCATCGGATTACGATCAAAAATGTACAGTTATAAAAAAGAAGACAATAAAGTAGAAAAAACGGCAAAAGGAATCAAAAAGAATATAATAAAAGGAAATATCAAACATGAAGATTATAAAAAAGTATTATTCGAAAATGAGCAAATGCAACATACTATGAAAACTATTAGAAGCGAAAGACATGAACTCGGAAGTTATGAAATCAACAAAATATCACTCAGCTGTTTTGATGATAAAAGATATATATCAGAAAATGGAATCAACAGTTTATCTTACGGACATTACGCAATCTAGTTTCCCAAAATGTGGAACCAGCATCGCAAAAAGAAACATCCCCTCTTGATCGCTTTGCGATCAATTCACTGCCTCACAAAAGCTCCGCTTTTGTTCCCCAATGCGAAAATATGGATCTAGCATATGAAACCAGCCAAAAGGTATCAAATCATGACGCCATAGGCAGAAAGAAAAGATCTGAGAATATCAGCAGATAGCGGAACCCATCGCTATTATATTTCTTCGAAATATAATAGCTCTTCCCACCGAGGTTCCGCTGCAATAACGACCCCCCCATCCCCGTGCTAAGTCTTTGAACGTCTTGCTTCGCAAGCCATTCAAAGACTTAGCATGCCGGGGGGTCTATTGCCGCGATGGAGCCAGATCTGGAAACATATAGTTATCCATAAAATAATACCAGCATCGCAAAAAGAAACATCCCCTCTTGATCGCTTCGCGATCAATTCACTGCCTCACAAAAGCTCCGCTTTTGTTCCCCAATGCGAAAATATGGAACCAGCATATGAAAAAAGATGTGGAGCTATATGATGAATCAAGTATATGAAACCTTATTGCTTTAATTGCCCTACGAGACGTAGTCTCTACGAGACTAGTCTCTACCCAATTAAAGCCGGAAAGGAGCCTCACTCGTTGACTTCGTCAACGACTTCCCGAGCCTGCTCGGCTCCTTTTCATAAAATGATTTCCAAATAATTATTTCCAAATGATTATTTCCATCAGATGGATAGTAGTTATAGAGTTGGCGTTGTTCAAGATCAGTTTTGAAAAAAACTGATCTCGAACCGCCAACTCTATAACTACTCAAAATATGACGTAATCCTCGACCAATCAGAGCGCGTGCTTCTCTATAATCACCCTAGCAATTATACTAACATTTGTTAAAGCAACTATTATTTTGCCTGGACAGAGTTTAACTTTACCAAAAAGTGATCCATTATTGCATGCAAGGCCGTGGATATCATGACCACATTAAAACCTATCTTGCATACAAGCTGTGTTTCTTTCTAGGGTTGGACTGTAAAAACGCCAGGTGTAATTGACCTATACCCACGGACGTACAAGCAAAGTCACACCCCCACCGTGGTACAAGGGAAGGGGGGTTGATGGACTCCGCCTTGGGTTTTCATTAAGTTACAATATTTCGAAAAAGTTTCACCTTTATTAGAAAGCTTGTGATGTACTCTACAAGATGAGGTAAACATTATGGGTTGCCACGCTGCTGGGCGGGGGGTGGGGGGTTGTGACGTCATCCAAGATGGCCGCCATTTTGGGCAGCGTCATGGATTTTACCGAAAACTAGAAATTGTCAAAAAGTGTTAAAAATTGGAATTTTTTTATTCTTGACATGTAGAATATGACATAATTAAACATTTTGTTTTTTCTCCTAAAAGGGTAAAAATCATGCATTTTTCTTCAATATGGCTTGACCACCCGCTACTTATGACGTCGTATCTCGTAACCATAGCAACCGATTCTCACCAAACTTGTGTCAAAATGTGTCTAAGGGATATGCACGCAGCTACTGAAAACGGCAGGTCTAGATACTAATTCGCCTTGAAAAATTCATGAAAAACCTTTAAAGCTTAAAGTTTTTAAAGTCAATATTTTCGTAATAAAATGAGCCTGTAGAACACCTTCTTATAGTTCTACACGATTTCGGTGGTTGTAGGTTGTTCAAGGTCACAATGATTGATTGATTGCTTATTGATATCCTATGAGGGTGGAGACGGAAGAGGGCTTATATTTTGCTTTTGGTTTTTTCTTGGGTACAAGGCTAGGTTATTGCAATGTCTCCACCACGCTTATATTTAAAGGTTTTTAAGGGCCTCCTTTCAAAAATGGCTGGCAGACCGATTGTTGTATGAAAGAATCTTCAAGTGGGTTTTGGACATCATAATGATCAAAATATGCCATTTAAAAGAAGAAAACAATAGGAAAGCTATAGAAGACTCGATCCAAATGGACCGCACATTGGAGTACATTGAAGAGTTAATTGTTCCAGGACAGAATATATCATTTTCCTCAAGTGAAAGGCTTATCCGAATGTCGGCAACTGAGAAATGGGACATACATATCGGGCCTTTGACTTCCTGATGGTTTTTAAAGCTTTTTCTGGATAAATCAAGAAAGTAAATTCCCGGAGTATAAAATTACACGTATGATAATGAAATTATTTCGTTCTGAAAAGTCTGTCTTTAACTCACACAAATTATTCCAACTCACGCATTTGAAATCTAGGTCATATAAAGAGGGGACATAAGCACTACAATATTCACTTGGTTAATTTTGTCGAATCAAAACAATTCGTAGGGAAAATGAGCTTAGGCTTCAACCAAATACAATTATATAAAAGGTTCATTCGAGAGAAATCTGTAATCCCGGGTGTTTAGTTGAGTCACCTTTCGGCAAGTAGTCACGCAAATATACAGGTAACGCAATTTTGTTAAACGCATGGCATTTCTTACTGTATTGTAAAACACTGAAGATGTGGGGACTGTAGGAGAATTCAGAGGTTCAATCCTAGCAATTACCGTTTGGTTTGAACTTCCTGTGGGTTTTCATTTTTTCTATATGTATTTTTTACAATTTCGAAAACAGAAAAATGTTAAGAATTCAAGACATGAACCTTGTCAGCTCACAAATTTACTCCAGCCTGTAACGGCCCGTCTTCGATAAAGCACAGCCAGTTTTGTTGTTGTTGTTGTTGTTCTTTTTTGTGTGTATGTGCATTTTCATGTCATAAGACTTAGAGCTACGACAGGAAAGACAAATCGGATGTCTGTAAATATCGACCGGAGGCGCGTGATGACATGGCTAACTAACAAGATCTGAGAGAATCTAAACATCTCACACTTGTACTTGTACTTTAAGTCCAGACTCCTGAATTAATTTCTTGGAAAAAAAAACTGATGTATTCATACACTTGTCAATTTAACTTTACAGTATTGAAGTTAATAGGCGTGAGGTTTACCTACGCTTCACCGTTGGTTTTGTTTTTTTACTATGGGAAGCACATTTGAATTTTTATATGGAGAATGCCCTTAAAAAAATGTAATATAATATGATTTATTTATTCTTTTGAGGTTAATAAAGAATGTGGCTATTCACAATCTCAATATAGATATATCTATTATATTCTCGGGGTAAGGTGGAGAATTTTTCGGGAAGCCCCGTAATGAAGGTAACGTGACAGCGGTCTCCCCTTGTAATCTACAGTAACGCAATCTCTGCTGCCGTTGGCATAATTTTGAAACCGCGGATGATGTCGTTCGCGATAGTTCTGCTAGATTTCCTCGCTACCCAGGAGCCCAGAATGAGGTACGAAAAGCATACAGTATTAACGATTGATCTGTGTGGTAGAAAGTAATTTCTGAACGTAAAATGTTCGGATTTGGTTGGGTTTACGTGTCGGAATACTTGACCTTTGACAAACTTCACGTGACTCGTGTAGATTAAGGTGGATGAAACAGCTTAAATTCGTCTATTTATTTCGCCCAAACGATACCAAATCCCACAAAATAGTCTTGTTAACATGTACTGATGCCTGACAGCAGCTTTTACTAAACATTGGATGTTCAAACATGTTTCTGTGTCGTGTTTATCTGAGTTTTTTAACATGGACTGCTGTGTTGGGAACGCTCAAATTACACGAAAGCAGTCCTTGTATTTCGTGGCCTCAAAAATTTTCTTTTGAGTTGCCCATGGTTTTGAAAACGGATTTTGAAAGAAGAAGTAATGCTCTTTTACGTGGTATAGGATACTTTACTGTACGCCATGTACCAGTCGATGATTTTAGGCCATCAATTTTGTCAATTTTTCATTGCAAGAAATCGCTCAAAACAATATAAATATTGAAAATTTTTCCAAATATTCCAATCAAATCCAAACTGACAAAATGAACACTCAAAATGTGTGTAATTAACTACTCTATACGATTAGTTATTTGTTGTTCTCGTTAAAATTGTGTTGATTTTGTTAACGGGCTTTTCGCGATGCATTGTTTGAGAGCCTGAAAGCCAGGTCCGCGGAGAGCCGCGAAACGAAGACTACCTCCGTACGTCTAAAACAATTATCGGATAGAAGTAAAAAATATATTTCTGTCAATAGTTCACCTAGGGCTACTTTGTGAATGTTTTGCAGAAATTTGATATTTTCCTTATTGCACGTCCTCGGTCGATATTTACAGACATCCGCACTTAAGTTGTTGCATTTGATAATAAAAAGTTGTCTATAACAAAAAAAATCCAGTGTTTGCGACAAAACCGTTTTTCTTTATTCAACATATCAAGTCTGTTTTATTCTGGCTTCTTAGTTTGCCTTTCGATTCTCCCGTGCCCGCTATATTGCGAAAACATGCAGCCCTGCTGACAAGTGCAGCGAACTCTAGTTTTAAAAGTAAGTTACCAAGATCTCAGTTAAAATGTATTGGCCTCTAAGTGTATTGAAAAGCTCGATCGAGTACTAACAGTTGTCGACTCGTTTTAGTTTTCGAATACACAACGTTGTCAACAACTGTCTCTCTAGTCTTGTTCCAATGGAACACGATTATCGGTTTTTCCGGGTATTCTGATTCAGCAATAATCCAGAAAGAACGCGCGCTTGACTAAGGGTGCGTTTCTTTGGGAAAATCCAAATCCGGATTATTGTATCCAAAAACGGATTTTGCGTTTCTTTACCTAAATCCGAAAATGGATTAATCAGGGATTAGGGATCTGAAGAATCCACACTCCGAGTGGATACATCAGATTAAATCTAAATCCGGATTTTTAGGATTCATGATCCGTGCGTTTCTTTGGGGGACGGATCCGAAAATAGTACATCTGTCAAGCGGTCTTCCATGTAAATTTACTGGTCTCGCCATATTTTCTCTCGATCTTGCGTGACAAAACATTCGATCGTAAAAAGGAAAAATTCAGGTGATTATTCCGTTCCGTATATTTGAAAAGTTTTCTCCAAAAGTACAGACAGAAGCATTGACACGTCAGGATAACTTCATTTGTGTACCATTTCTGTAATTCAGGGACCAGATTTTGCTAATTGTGAAGGCAAATAGCGAGTTCATTTGAACTACTGCAGATACTGTCCTTGTTTATAAATTATTTGTATTCCATTCTAGTTGAATTCTAGGGCAGTACGAGAGAAATATCGTTCTGATATATATATTGCGTGCCTCCAGCCTGTCTTGTTACGACAAAATAATCCTTCTTCGGATTTTGCGTTTCTTTGGTGTCGAAGAATCCATATGATCTGGGATCACAAATCCGTTTTCAGATTCTCCCAAAGAAACGCACCCATAACCCAGTAAATGTTACCTAAACACTAATATGCAAATACTGAGATTAAAACAGTGACATGCAAAGGAACCCGAAAATCTTCGACGTGAATATTTTTCTTTTAATATTAACATTCTAACGTACGGTAGTCATGGCATTAACTTATATTGTTTAGCACTTTCTTTTCCAGTGTCAAAGATTGAATGCTTGTAAGGAGAAAACAAAGAATCAGCAGTAGCAGATGATATCGTGGTGTTGTAATTACTTTATTCGAAACTCCCTTCCACTACATCTTATTAATAATTACATAACCCTGCATTCTTCCTAATAGGCATTGCCTCCTATACGTTCGATGCCACAACCTGTTCTACACTTGATATCTCCTGTTTTTACCGTGATCCGTTCACGTTCAGATCGTCAAGCCGTTACCGTTATTTTACATGACGCAATTCTTTTCAGTCAATTCAAAGAGTCAAGTTTTGCATGTTATCAGTGGACCGAAGATAGGTGTATAAAAATAATTATAATTTAGGTAGTTCTATTCAAGTACATCTTTTAAATAATAGCATCGTTCTGTAAACTTTGTAGTAGACATACGTTGTGGCAATTTCTGTATCAAATTTTCTATTTGGGATTTTTCTTCATACCTAAATAATCGATATTTAACTTGGTGCGATTTGTTTCAGCCAATATGTTTAAAAAGGGTCAAGTCTTGGGTCAAGCAAGGTTTCAAAGAAAACCGAGGGTTTGTTATCGAATTTGAGAGCCCCCTTAAGATCTAAAGATCGAACGGTAGCTGTTCCTACTGTCTGAGCAAAGTTGGGCCGTTTAAGACAAACCTGAGGTTCTTAATGTTTGCAAAAAATACATTTTTGTTGTACCAGATTATCATTGTCTTCTGTTTAGAGGCTGGAAATTTTTGACATGTCGAAACAAACATTTTAAGATTAACGCCTCTTTGACGCCAATGGTTTTATATTGGGAAAATCGCAGAACGTATCCTGGCTTTAGAAAATCTTTACGCGTATTATTGGAATAATATATTGAAAAATTATACTATACTCCACGCACATTTTGGTTACATTTGGTTAAATCTAGAATTTAAATAAAAGCCAGTTTTATAGCCTCAAGTTTGAACCCACTTTTGTAATCAATAATACCCTTTGACGTCAGGAATTAAAATTTAAACTTTTCTGTCAGATTTCCATTTGTTTGAAGCAAATACAGGCAATCTTCTCATTGGTGCTTTAAAAAGGAAAATCCTATCACCTGCTAGTTTGTTATTACGGGGATACAGCGGCTTAAATTATCATATGTAAAGAACCATGACTCATTACAACCAAAACGTCTATTTACGTTGTAAAATTTCTCTCATGAATCTCTTATCCCGCCTCATGATTCCTTTATTGGGCAAGAAAGAGTCACGCAGATAAAGAGCACGATGGATTGGAAAATACAGACGATAGGTCGTGATGCCATCACTTTGATCTTCATTTGGCTGGTATGTATTAAAAAAAATGCGTCAAAAACAAAATACAACCGACGTTAGATTTGGCAAATGTTGTCTTCTTTCTGTCTTTTGCAGCTTTTAAAACCCAACACACGACTCATGCTTCTGTTATAAATTTATTTTCTACCAGTTAATAGTTACGTTTGCGGTTATCTTGATAAGTTAAGATATCGCGGATACTGATGGCCTAAGTCCTATTAATAAAATATGATAAGGTAAACTTTGTCATTATTTTCACGTAACAGTTGTGTTTTCGACGAAGTCCTTAAAAGAAGTATCTAGATTAAGTATCCAGAGATCATTTCAATTTTGTTACCTCATGTAGTATTACTTCCGCGTGCAAACTGTTTTACACTGAGACTACGCTACGGTTTTAGTAATTTTTATTTCCTTTTTTATTGTTATTTTTACTACATGGGACCCCTCTCGTTTATTTATGTAGTCAAGTTGTTTTGTTATGTATTCTACAGATCCCTTTACGAACATAGCCTCCAGAGTGATTCAATATACAGATTTCAGCTCGAGTTTACTTCAAAGCTACATTAATGCCAAACCAAACGAGACAAGATGGAACTATTCTTAATCTACATTTCCCATGAATAACTTGAATATTCCATTTTTTACCCTTTTATATTGTAGCCTGCGAGCAGGCTCACTTAGTGTGTTAGATCACGCGAGTATTTTGGCAGCGGAGCCGCGATTTGCGAACAGGCGAGAAGAATGGGGCGAGGAAAAGTGAGCCTGCACGAAAGCCGTTGAGTTTTGAATTCCGCCCCTTGCGAGGTGACAAGTCTTAACTACCCAGGTATCAAATTTCTAACCAAGATAAGCGAAGCAAAATGTAAACAATGACGAAAGCAGATTTTTGCACTCGAGAGGAGTTCTTTATGAATGTGCCTGAATAGCGCAAAAGAAAATCATAAAAACAGCGGACAATTGTTGCCATGTTCTTTTCAAAATGTGGAATCAGGAAATCTGGTCGTATGTCCTCGAGAAATCAAATCACGAAGGCTGATGACTCGGAATCGATGCGCGAGATCGCGTAAGAGTTAAAAATATCGACCTCCAGGGACATGAAACTCGCAAGTACAAAGAATACCGAGCTGCGACGGCAGCAGACTTGCATTATGCGTCGCAAGCAACTTTAACCATTAACAAGCGATGCCATGCCGATGCCATGCCGGTGTAACAAAGACTGCAAGATAATGCCCATTGCATGGTCAAATAATTAACAATTATCCTGCGAAATCGCGCGGAATATCACCTGATACTTAGCCGACGAGGCCGTAGGCCGAGGTGGCTAAATCAGGGGATATTCCCCAAGATTGAGCAGGATAATTGTTTTATTATTCAACAAATTCCCATCGCCTACCATTTTCAGAACGAGAAAAACTACGGCTCTATGATAAAAACGCTAAAAGCTAGCAACACATAAGCTTAAGTTTAATAAAAATCAAAACAGAACTTCAAGAAATCGACGTTTAATCTTACTACCGTTCACTTAAAAAGACTTATTTACAAACTCGTGTTTGGAAATGACAAGACAAAGGAAAAAAATATTGTTACCTTACCGAGAATAAGTCCTCTTCCTGTGAATTAAAATCTTTTCAACTTTAGTCTTTTCAACTTTCCGTGAGCAAGTGTGCTGCTTCGTTCGCAATAGCATTTTCTTGGTTGAGTTCTCACTATGAAAATTCCAAGTCAACCTCTGGATATCTTTGTGAGCTGAAGCAAATACTTGTTGACTTTTTGAGAGCATTTAATCGTGGAAAGTTTCTTCCAGAGAGTTAAAATTTGCGGAGAACACTGCTAAAACTGCCCCGCTTTTCAAAATGGCCGCCAAACAAACAATGGAAGAAAATCTGCAGTGCACTTCCAAATATGGTCATTTACGTATATCGCAGGATATCTGTCATGTAGGATGACAGATATTGAGGGCTTCCTTACCATATATGGGCATAGTGACAATTTGTTGAATAATAAAATGAAATAGATTCTGTCATTACAGAGATCCCAAGAAGAGAGGCTTGAAAACTACCCGCACTAAAACCAGGCCGCAATAACCGAAACAAACGTAGCTGATATGCCGAAAAAATGACGTAAAACCGCAATTGCTAACCAGACGCAACCAGCCGAAGTCACATTTAGATATTGCATTGGTTGAAAGACCGAGAAAGGCGACAAACAATAAAAGCAGTTTGCTTGTTATTTGTCACAATAAAGTCTGTCATCGCCTGTCATTTCAAACCAATCATAATGCTGCGTTCGTGGACGAACGCGGAGAATTCAAAATTCAATGGCTTTCGTGCAGGCTCACTTTCCTCGCCCCATTCTTCCCGCCCACGTTCGCTCGGCGGTTCGCAAATCGCGGCTTCGCCGTCAAGATACTTCGCGCGAAAAACACACCACGTGAGCGTGCCACCAGATAGAATTCATATTTGTAATTCAAACGTTTTTTGATCAACACAAGACTGAATATCATTATATCAAAATTTAACTTTTACATTTAGCAAAATTACTTGTCCCATGTTCATGCCAATCTGTGTGTGGACAATTAACTTATTGCACGAATGTGCTTTACATGCACATTTTCCCACCTTCTTATCGATCACCGTACTACACGCTTTCGATAATTCTGAACATATAAAGTGCCACTGAGACGAAAATTCGTAGGTTTATTTCCGCCAAATTCTGTCGCAGAATATCGCGTTCAGAAAACTGAACAAGAAACCGTCCATCCTAATATTTTTTAGCTCCAAAGTTGCGTAAAATGTGTCTGCCATTACTGAAAACGTGTTCCTGGGTGATTGCGCAATTTAATAGCTTGTGATGTCAGAGGCTCACCTCAGTCGTGTTTCCTTGTGAGTTTTGACTCAAGATGCCTACCGTCGATTGCGAAACCTCCGAAGAGTATTTCTACGATTCGGAACAGTCTTTAGCTTCCGAAGCATCAGAGGATTCATTTAATTCGGCAAATGAAGAATTGTTCCTACCGTACGATGTAAGAACTGATGTCAGGAGATTTCAGCTTATAAGCTTGTAAACAAACTGTTCAAAGTTGTTTTTCTCGCCTTATTGGCGGGAGTTCAAAATATGCACGAAATAATGCTTATACAGCGATTACAGTTCAGGCACAAGTTGCTCAAAGAGCGGATAACTCTTATCCAACGGATAAACGGCTGTCCAGCTCTTCGAAAAATTGGTGTTTTAAGCTTGGAAACTTAGACAAAACACCTATAAAAACACTAGAATTTGATGCTCGCGAATTCTCAAGCATCGGTTGATCGATTTTATTGTTCGCCTCGTTGGAGAAATAAAAGAAGCTATATTTTGTTTGCCGTTGTTTATATTCATTATATGTTGTAAAGCATTGAGATTTTTGGCCATTCTTAGCATGGTATGGGAAACTTTCTTGAAGAGCCGTAATGCTGTAGTCATCTGGCAGTCAGCTGATGAAGCTTATCGTGTCCATCATCGTACAGTGGTCGCTTAATACATTGAAACACAAGTGCTTCGCGTTTCTAAATATTTTCGCGTTTCTAAACAGTTTTTGTAGAATTCTTAACTTGAGCCGAAAAAAGTGAAATAATCCAAGACCTTCTTTAAACGACTGGAGGCCTTGTGTGACCGGAATCTAAATATTTGTAGTGCAAATCAAAGCCACAACGAAAATTTTCTGCTGCTCAACAACAACATGCGGACCGCCAAGGAAACGAAGCTTTCACTTGCTTTATTCACTGCGTACAAATAACTTGATATCTAATCATTTTTCTTGGTAGTTCACTGATTTACTAACATTGCTATGACAGTTAAAGAAATAACATTGTAAAACCCTTAGACAAATAGTGGCGTGTGATATTTTTTTCCTAACTTAAATTTCCACGCAAGACGAGCCGACCTATCGACATGATCGAAGCCTTTATATCTTTCGATCAATAATGTCAATCGACTCTTCAGCGACAGGGAATAAGGAGAAAAGTTTCTCGACATTCAGGATTGTACGCTACAAAATAACTGTCCATACCTCTAAGCGATTACTGCTTTGAAATTAACACACGCGGAATAAAAAAAAAGAAAAGAAAAAAAGCTAAGCAATACAAACTATTGGCTTAATCGCGGCGGTCCTGCATTCGCCCAGGATGCATTTTGTGAGGACCACGCCGAAGATCTTCGCGCTAGCAGACGGCAGAACTGAAAGGGTTTTCCACAAGCAAAATAAATTTTAAAATACGTTAAAAGAAAATAAGTTTTGCACAATGGTGGATGCGTTGAAAAAGAAACAAACTATCACTTCAACTGCGTTAAGTTAGGTACCTTTCGTCTAGTTTTTTCCGGATCTTTCTTTCCATGTAGTTGGAATGGACAATGGAATAATCGACCTCTGGGATCCTTCGACATGAACAGCCCTCTGGAAACACTCGTCCGTGAAGTGATCAGAACAGCCGACAAAAATACCTCTCGGGTTGAAACTTGCACTGTGTGTGAGTACGAACAGTATCCATTTTTCCATTGCGGGTCCGCTCGTCAGTGGCTCGTAAGGCGTTGATGAACCGAAATACCAGCTCGGTGGTTGGATTTATTGTTGTAGCATTGTACAACACAAGTAATACCCTTCATAACTGCTCCAACAACAAAAATTTCAAGGCCATACAGCAAACATTTGGCACGAAATCTTCCCTCGACAACAGTAACATTTCCCTCGGCAAGTAACCGAATGAAGCCTGACTTGGTTTGAGGTGAACCTCTAACGTCACTTTCGCTAATTCGCAAGCCAGCTTCCGGAACAAGGGCCAGTAATGGCGGCCGTAAAATCTGGACAAAATCGTCCGAAAAAGCAACTTCCATTCATCGTAATGAGTTGAAATTTGGCATGGTGACTAAGAACCACAGGCTATTTTCAAAAATGCAAAAATATGGAATATCAAAATTCTGGTCCCAGTGGCACTATAAGTATACAGCACGTATGTCACAAGTAGCCATTAAAATGACCTCGATCGCTCGCCACGAGTCTTTTTCTTGACACACAGCTCAGCGGTAAGAGCCTCCTATGGTCTTTCAAAATGTAAGGTCTCTCGGAGTCGTTCGACTCTCGTTAATCGGAGACTCAAATTTTTGCTTTTAAGTCCTATTCTTGTAGCAAACTGGATGCAGCACACATAAAAACACAAGAAAAACAGGCAAACGAAAACAACAATAACAAATTACAATCTTGAGAAAAATGATAAATTTTTCATCCTCACTGACTGGCAAATTTCCACCCTTTTCGATGGACAACTTTCACGCCAATGTTCGAAACAACCAAATTGAAAAAAAAATTACATTTATCAACTGAGTTGATAACTCAAGGTAACTTGGCCACCGAAGAGAAATTAGAAAGAGCAAATTTTGCTGGCTTTCTTTTTTCGAGTTGTAGTTTTCTTATTGACACACCATTGGGTTAACTGCAAGGTAGTCTTTTAACCTCCGTTTCTCGGTTGAAATTTCGTTATTTTCCTGGGAGATTTCTTTTTTAATCTCGTCCCATTTAGCTTCATTCAAGACAATATGATTATTAATGATTGTTAGCTCTTAGCATTAATAGATATATGATTAGTACTTAGTAATGTTATTTTATTATTTGTAAATTTTCTTTCTTTTTCTTTTCTCGAAGATATTAGTTTTTTAGCTACCCTGTAAATTCGAGATAAAATAAAGTCATGTATGTATGTATGTAAGAAACCTCGCAACGCTGTGTCTACGACAAGAACTTCTGCATGTCAACAGCTTTTTTATACAGTTTAGTTTTCTCAAAGTATCGATTTGCGAAAATCTTGACCAAGAACGGACAAAAATGGTTAAAATACTAAGATATGCAGCGGAGTTTGTGGAGTGTAAGCCTTAGTTTTCATTAAAAGTCTTGTTTTAAAGATCTTTCGGTATGGAAAACCAAATTTAAACGTGTGATTTCATTTTCAACAAGACAAAGCTTGGAATTATATGAAGATCATCGCAGTGAAGGTGTTTCAACTTAAGCAGTTGAAAAGAAGAAACCTGAAAAAAATTCAGGCTTGAAACGGGAATCGAACCCATGACCTCTGCGATACCGGTGCAGCGCTCTAACCAACTGAGCTATCAAGCCAACTGGGAGCTGGTCAATTGTGAGTTCGTATGTATCCAAAATTGCAGAAAAAAAATAAACACGTTATTCACCGGTCTAGGTCGGTCCGTATAGGAAAAAACTGTGCCCTTGGTCTTGAGTACGGCCCTCGGCCTGCGGCCTTGGGCCGTACTCAAGACCTCGGGCACAGTTTTCCCTATACGGACCTCCCGGCTGGTGAATAACATATATGTACACCTAAGTAGAGATAAAATGTTTAGTTAAGTTTCGCGTGTAAGGAAACAATACGATCTCGCAGAGAACGACTAAGCCTGCAGCCGCCGTTGCACGAATGAAGAAATACGTTTTTGGCTGACAGTTTACGCGTGATTGCGAGCCAATTTTTATGATGCAATGCGTGACAACCGATACTTACCACATGTCAGCGGACGCTACCCATCGTTTTCAACCGTTTTAGCCGAGCTCAGAGCTGGTTGAAAAAGATGATCAACCAAACCAACTGAAAATGTTTTTTTTCCAATAGAACACGAAAAAACCCAGCCAACTTAACCAACCAAAAACGGTTGATCCCAATAGAAAACGACCTAATTTGTCTTTACTGGCAGCTTTAACTTACCTTTCAGATCTGTAACCAGCATTTTCGCGCCATTCAATCGTTACAGGTTATTTCATTTTCGATTGCAAGTTGAGAGGGTCGGTGGCTACAGGCTTGGTCGTTCTCTGCAAAATCGTGTTGTTTCCTTAGACGGGAAACTAACTAAACATTGTATCTCCACTTTGGTGTACAAATGTGTACCGGCAACGAAATGTTGGGAGTCTAAAGAAACCGGAGTTAAGCACCAGCCAAGTGGTCCTTTTGTTACCAGTTTTCAGTTGGTTTGCAGACTGTCGAGTACATTCGAGTCATTGACAAAAATGGTGCTTGAATAACAGTGAATAAGGTATGTAAAGTAGGGCAAGCATCCTGTTTTCCAATCGACCGTTCCATGCAGTTAAAAAACTTCAACATTAGTCTCCACTGGATTGGAAATTCTCAGTAAATTTCGAATCAGGCCACAAATAGCAGTCAGTTATCTTTACTGGCCTTACGCTGTGTTACAGCTTCGTAGTTAGAAAATGGAAATTTAGCTTCCGTTCGAGCCTCATTTTATTGACTGCAAAACCAAAATTTAAGCTTCTATCGACGAAGGTGCTTAACTTTCGTTAATGTTCAACAAGAACATTATCATCATCAAAAAAACAACAACAACAACAACAATAACAACCACGACAAGAAAATCAATTTGTAGTCATTCATCTATCAGAAAAACCGTTTGTTGTAACAATCCTATCACTTTGTCACAAGTCAAGAATTAAAGAAACATTCCTCGGAGCAAGAAGAGATTCTTCAAGTTTTGTGTCAAACACTGTTAGGGAGATAAAATGGCGAGATTCTATAGAAAAGCTGTTCCTCTTGTACTTCTCAGCTGGCTCGGAAGAAACAGCATTTCAACCTCCTGGCTGGAAGAAACTGTTTTGTCCTGTCTGTTTGAGACACAGTATTTCATCCATATTGGCTGAGAAAAAACAGGAAATGACTTCATTCTGAATACAGAGAAAGGCTTGGGGGCGAGGTTGATATGCTGCACAAAAAGCAGTAGCCATCTGTGGAAAGAGCGCCATTTTGGAGATTGCATCGGGGGAGATTACAAAGAAGTCCGAAAATTGCAAACATTTCTGATTGTTGGCTAGTCAAGAAACAAATGAGCTGGGCCTGTAATGAAGAACGCTTTTTTCTGCAAAATAGAAGAGTTAAAAATTGATTTATGTACACGATTTCGGCTGCCCACAACCAGCCCTCTCCTGGAAAGCTTATTGTGAAATACGCTGTACAGAAACTATAATAGTATAGTAACTTCTTTCTCATAAAACAAACCTTTTTAGTGATTTAGGTCCCTTTTTCCCCTTTGTAATGCCTCAGGCTAGTAATGCCTGAATACAACTGCTCAGGAATCTGCGGGTTTCGCTAATATAACAGGCGTTTTAGCTGGCATAAGAAAAATGACCAAAATAAAACAGAACCAGCGTAAATGCTTCCTTGCAATTGTTCATTCATCTTTCAAGGCTCGTCAACGTATCTTATTTATTCGCGAAAGTAACTCTGTACCTTTCTAGAATCTTCTAATACCAAGAAAAACTGAAGAAGCTAAAAACCCTTGCTTATGATAAATAAAATTTTCAAGACAACCCGAGGGATAGTTTTCTAAGATGTTACATTTGTAATTAATAGAGTACAATGGTTTTATCCCAGGCACATTTCAGGATAGTTTGGAGTCAAAGCTGCGGTGGTGGAAACAACTCTTGCGGTAAGTACATGAAGTAGTCCATTCTTCAAGCAAAGTCAATGCCAAGCTACAGCCTCAGCCATAAATTCTTTGGGACACGTAACACCTTGTAGGCGGCTACCAGCTTCATGTATGAAAAGTCCGGCCAAAGTGCCGGCTTCAATGGGCCACCTACACTTTAATCCATTGTATTGGACACAGACTATACAAAGCTCATCTTTGGTCTGTAAGAGGACTGGACAACCCTGTACCTTAATGACTGAATAGTTCATTATTTCTCCTCAATTAGGAATACCAGGCCCTCCAGAATACCTCCAAGTATTCAACACAAGTTTTACCTACATTAACATCCAGTGGACACCACCCCGCTACTTCTTTGACAGTCCAAAGAGCGGATACATCGTAAAAATAGAAGCATTGGGGGACCCGAATAGAGAAGGGCGTTTGATATATTCAAGCTGTCGCTCGGAAGGAATAAACATCACAGACCTTGAAGAATACACCAAGTACTGTGTTTATGTGACGACTTTTAATGAATACGGGAAAGCAAACAGTAGCTCTTGTATTGTGGCGGTCACTGGAGAAAAAGGTATTCTAATAAGATATAAACCTGCCCTATGAGATTCATGAAGCAACATTTACTTAGATCATCCCAATAACATCATTATTTCACTGAAAATGTCTCGTTTCCTACCACCCGATCTACCCATGTTTTGGGGTAAAAGTAGAAAACTGATTCATTACCTGCTCTCTTCTTTTTTTGGCATTTCCAAGTTTTAACCAGCTCTGCATATATATCTTCCAGTCACTCTGACATCTTAATAACTCCGGAAGTGAGATCTTCAAAGACCTTTTGATGTGACAGCGGCTTTCTGCAATATTTCAGTGGCGGTGAAAACATAGTCATGGCTCCCATCCGTACTTGCAAATAGTTATGCGTTCATTTGTCGATATTTTCTTGTTGTTGTTGTTGTTGTTATTGTTGTCCTCCTCCTCCTCCTCCTCCTCCTCCATTATCATCATCATCATCATCATCATCATCATCATCATCATCTTCTTTTTTAACGTTTCCCAAAATTTTCACTTCCACATTTGAACATGTTCTAGCATGATTTTATCCATCAAATTTTGGCTGTTGTATGTATCCAGTATAGAGATTCGTAAGATGCTTTGGCATGTTTTCTTCATCCTTTAAGTGGCTTTTTAATTTACTTTTATTTTTGTGCACTGTTCCCATTTTTGCTTTGGGAACGTTCCCATTAAGGGATGATTGTTCCTATTTGCAGTGGTCCTTTTAGCATCAAAAGGAGCAAATGTTTGTATAAAATAGGAACAAAGTGTTCATTCAGAGCTAAAAAGAACCTTTTGTTCCGAATTTTAAACATTGAAAGGAACTGTTTGTTCCTAAATGAGTGGCTCAGGAACAAGTGGTCCCAATGGTATTGTTCCTCTTTTATCATTTTGGTCCTTTTTATTCACTGAAGGAACAATTGTTCCTATTAATGGGTTCCCTTTTAGAGTGGCTGTTCCTTTATGTTTTCGCGAGGAACTTTAGTTCCCAATTACTTAAGTTCCTTTTCATTGTTCGTGCTTTGAAAATTGGTTCCTTTTTATTCATTGGAGGACTTATTACTCCCATTAATGGTTCCGGTTTGAATGAAATGGAACAGTTTGTTCCTAACCATAAGTTCCTATTTATGTAAAATGGTTCCTATTAATAATGACAGTTCCTTTCTACAGTTTGTTCAACAGAAACATTCTTCTATTCTTGCCATCTATGCTTTTGTCGCTATTTAATTTGCAAAACGTTTGGTTTAGTGTTTTAAGTTTTAAACAATACGAAACAGAGTCAATAGCAGATTTTTAAAGACTTTTCGAGGCCCTTGTGGACTTGTCCGGGCAAGGTTGAACATAATCGTACCAACGCCATATTTCACCTTAAATTTGTAAACCTACTTAAGAATAATGAACAGTGGCAAGCAGAGACATGCCTGAGCAAGCAGGGGCAAGTTGGGGCAGGTTGGGGCAAGTAGGGGCAAGTTGGCGCAGGCTGGGACAAGCAGGGGCAGGTTGGGGCAGGTTGGGGCAAGTTGGGGCAGGTTGGTGCAAGTTTAAACTTGCACAATGCAGCCATTGTTTTTTTTGTCGCCTTTGTGTTTTGTTCACTATTTATGTAAGTGGAACAAATTGTGTGAATCACTCAGATGTCCGAAATGAACAAAAAGGGTAAGGTTGACTGGTCGAAAATTGATGGCTCATCACCAAAACCAAAACGGCTTAACTCGGAAAAAGACGAAACAGACAGCTTGTATCACTGTCCAATACAGGTGTGTGATCACGATGGATTTAAAAGTCAACACGGCTGCAGGAAACATGTGAACACCAAGCACAGTTGGTTCTTTTTCTTTGACGAAAGACCCGACGTTTCAAGTACCAAAGAACTTGCCGATGATGATACATCGAGTGAAATCACAAAACAACCAGCCAGAGTATTGCCTTCATTTTCAGTTTCCAGCCAAATTGGCGAATTATTCACGAAATGGTTGACTGAAAGTGGTGGGGATTTGCAAGAAAGATCGTACAGCTCAGCAGATAGTCAAGAGGTGCTTTAAATTTCTCAAATTTTGCTGTGAAGACGAGGAGGAATTGAGTTTTGAAGTGCTGGATTTTAGCGTGTGTTCACATAGGTTGTCGTTCAAGTTTATCGACTACTTGTAAGATGAATGAAAACTCGGACACGGTGGCCGATTGGGCTACATTGATGGGATCTCCGAATTAATCGACTTCAAAAAAATAAACGGCCCATCAGACACAGTTCTTCGAAATTTGTCCTCAACGGAGTTGTACCTTGAACGAGCGCGCAAGACGGTGGCAAAGATGATGAGACTGCAGTGGACGCAAGATCTAGACATTGCAACTTTGGATGTTAGGGGGCACTGGGCAACCATGGAAGAACTGTTAGAAGTGGTGACATTTCATTTGCCTCTTTACGAGAACACTGTGAAGACGTGCAAAACTATTCCAGGTCAAGTTAATCCTTCCGACTTAACATTTGCCACGAAATTTGTCGTAGTGTATTTGTTCATCAAGGTGAAGGGATCTCGGCCTATGACTTATCAGTATTTGACAGTGGACATGGTCAGAGCAGCTAAGGAGAACGGGGGGATTCATCGACCAGAAAAAGTATGGATTTGACTCATTGATTCTGACCGGTGCAAGCATGCAGGTGCTCGAAAGCTACATCAAGTTCGTAAGGCCATTGCTGAAACCCCAGTGCGACTTCGTACTGGTCACTAGAAATGGAGGCCAACACAGCAAATTGGACGTCGTCATGAGTAAATTAGTGTTTGATGCAATTGGAAAGTACATTCATCCGACCCGCTATCGTCAAATTGTCGAAACGCAAAGCCTCAATCTGCTCACTAGCAAGGAGCAAAGAATATTTTCGGAAGACCAAAAACACAGTTCAGCCGTCGCCAAAGTTCACTATCAAAAGCAGAGGTCGCGCGAAGTTGCTGCGCTGGCCCACGAGTGTCTACAAAAACTACAAGGTACCAAGGGATCGGAAGTGGACAAGGAAGTCCACACGAGGTTTGGCTGTTCAGCTTCAAGCTCTTCGCCTTTAGTTGAAACTGCAGAAAGAACAATCATGCCTCCAAAAAGGTTGTCTCCTCAACTATGCCCTTGCGCATTCAACGGAGCCAACGTCGGATCTTAAAATTTACGACCGACGAGGACAAATTTCTAAAAGAAGGGATAGAAAAGCACGGATTTGGACAATGGACTGCCATCTTGAGAGATTCCGAATTCAAATTTCAAGAGGGAAGAATGGCAGACTCTTTAAAGAAAAGGGCCGAGCTCAAATTCATGTAAAAAAAAAAGAATTGCCTTAATGTACACGCTGTTTGTTGGAATCTCGAGATTGTGCGTTTAATCACGGACAGCATATCTCAACAGGAAATCTTTATTATGGAGTTATGTAGTTATTTAGTACACTCTTTCAACATCACTCTTTGATACATACAATTTACTGAAAGAATGATTTCAATAGTAGTACATTTGCAATTATGAACATAACACTATAAAGAATTAGTCGCATGTCAGCCTTGCTACAATAACTCAGTCATGTACCTGACTTTGAACCCGACGCCTCTTTGCTGGATTGAAAGCCATCACTGGGGAAGGTGGACAGAGAGGTTCCAAGTCGTTGTGCGGGGTGTACGTTGGGGTTCTCGGCGTAATTAACCAACTGTCTTCCTTTTCTTCTTCGACTGAGCTGTGACTGCTTCTCGGCGAAGTACCGGAACACTGGCTGGCTGGGAGGAGCTTCACTGGTAGAGGGGAGTACAGGTCTCGGACCAAATTAACGCAAGAAGGGTCTACCAGCTGGTTGCTCAGGCACAGCCTTTTACGTTCTTCCACAGCAGCCGGCAGCTTCAGCGTTCCGTGTCGGTCGTGGTAATTGCGTAGTTTGTCGCAATTTATTTCCAATAGACTTTGCATTACTTTGTCCCTTGGATCGTCCATTCGTATGCTTTGCCCTGTCATTTCCTTCTTCATGTTTAATAACCACGGATTTTCAAACGCAACCCTGATCTTTCCCTGTTCCTTACGGCGTTGTTTCTCTTCAAGTCGTTTTTGCTTCTCTTCGAGGGCCTTGGTTTGCTCTTTTTCCAAGTACGCCGGGAGTGGCTCATTGGGATCTGTGACCAGTTCGTTCACCTCCGACTGATCGACAACGCCCAGGCCCACCAGCATCGCTCTGTGGCTGGCCAGGCAATGATTGCGTACGTTCTTAGACAAACGCTTCTTGGCTTTTTGGCTCTTTTCCAAGTTTGCAAGCATCGTCTTGAGGTGTCGTTGTCTCAGACTTCCCTCACTGGCATGTTCGACGCGCAACACCTCTATCTCAGCCGCGTCGTTGTCATCTGCGTCGCTTTCCGACGAAGACTGTGTGGACCAGGCGCCTGCTTGACTACATTGTGGCTGGTTCGGGTGTGGCACTGCGCGCGATGCTGCCTACGATATTCTGTGCCCAGACAATGCACTCCATGGCGTGTTCCCTCAGCCACTTGATTGCATCTGGCTCCACGCGAGGCAAACGTTTGAAGTAGTACTTGTGCAGCCGTTTATCCATGGCTTCGTTGTGAACAACCCCAAAATCCATCTCTGTTTGGCAAGTTATGTACATGGACGCAGTGCAATGAAAACCCTCGGCCTTCTTCCACTTGACGTCATGAGAAGTAAATCCCTCCTGGCACAGAATCTTCCAGTCATCAATTTCCAGCAGGCCGGGAAATGCTTCATCAAGAACGATAATCTTGGTGGAGTTGTCAATCATTGCCTTGTTAAAGCTCTTCTGCTTTGTTACACGGGCAATTCGGTTTAGGGGAACGATCTGGAACACAGGGGCGAAGAGACTGGTCTTGCCACTGCCCGCGAACCCAATTGCACACTGTACCGGCTGTTTGTGCTCTTTAGGACGAAACAAGGCCAGGAAATCTGCACAAAATTGTTGAATGTTCTCAAAAGAAAGACTGTTCCTTAAAATTTCCTCGAAGTACTTCGGTTTGGGATCTTTGAGTCTGTCGAAGTCCACAAGTGCTCGGGGAGTTACAACGCCTTTCTGTTCAAGAGAGTCAACAGAATGCACATTCAGAGCCATGAAGAGTGGGTGTAGCCTTTGTCAATAAACATCGCGGGTTAAAAAAAATTGGAAATTTGTTGCAATCATTTTGATCGTTGATGTTTTTATCACGGCTTGCTAAAACACTGTATAAGCTTATAAACAGACTGTCTTTCCACCGTGTAGCAAAAGACATAAATAATTCCCTCTAACAAGACTCTAACAAGGATATCACGGTTTCAAAAATTTCTTTTGAGGCCTTGCATTGATTTTACCTTACGTTTGGAGGAGACGGGATAAAGTAAGTGATCTAGACCCTTAAATTGTTAGTGTCATGAAATAACTTAATATCCCCTCACCTGCGATTCTGAAATAATTCCGTGGACAAATGATCCTGTAGAAAAGCTCCAGAACCATCCGCCAATAAAATTCCAGGCTACAACTACCAACCGCTTTTTGGACTTTCAGTGAATTTATAGGTGCACCATTATTTGTCTGACACGCCAGCCAGTACGATATGGCGGGAAATGTTTGTTTTCCCGGTAATGACAGTTGAGAAGCGTTGAGAGTAGTTTCGTCGTTTGAATCGTCACTTTCGTTGGTTTCTTGCGATTTTCTGTTGGCTTTTCGCTTCTTAGTGTCCCTTTTCGAAGTGCTAATAGCCGAGAATAAAAAGCAAACTTCTTGCAATTTGGATAAAGTCGAATCACACTCGTCCCGTTTCTCATATATCCAACTCCATGCGTTTTCAATTTCCTCGTCGTCAACCCGCCAAACACATTTAAACGCAACGATCAAACACAGGTTTTCCACCCTTACCACGACTTCGCATTCTGCTTAACTCTTATAGCCTTGCTATTTACCTGTGAGCAAGGTCTGCTCATTTTGCCTAATCGAGCAATGCACTGGGCTGTTTTGAAGTTTTTAACCCTTAAAAACAAAGCAGACACAATCATAAACCAATCGGTGCCAAAAAACAACCTTAAAGAATAGCAAATATCATGCCATTGGCCAAAGAGTGACACACTTTATGTTTCTTTGTCTTTCCCAGCCAATAGGTTCATTAGCCAAATGTATGTATGTAGGTGTGTGATGAATAGGACTCAATATCGCCGCCTAATTTGGCTCAGTTCCCTTAGTTTAAGCCATGCCATACCCGTTAAACACCGCAAAACCGGCAAACACACCAGCAACGGAAGAAAATGTGTACAGTGTGCTACAGTGTGCTAAGTAGTTGCTTTGAAATCCAATAGTCTTTGAAGTGTTTACCGGGTTTAGCTTATTGACATAATATAAAATGAATGAATTAACTAATGCCACTTCCACACGCAAGTACTACTATCGTGAATGACTTTCTCGCTGTTGGTAGATTTTTTACCGGGTTTAGCATATTTGACGTATATGAAACGACTGAATTACTATTGCCACTACCACACATAAGTACTACTACCGTGACTAAGTTTCTCCTGATTGTTAGCGTGTTTACCGGGTTTGAGGTATTTAACGTGTTTAGAAGAAATTTACTACTACTACTATTAATAATAATAATAATAACTAATAATAATAATAATAACTAATAATAATAATAATAATAATTGATAATTGATAATAAATAATAATAATAATAATATTAAAATTATTATTATTATTATTATTATTAATAGTAGTAGTAGCAGTAGTAGTAGTAGTAGTAGTAGTAGTAGTAGTAGTAAATTCTTTAAACACGTTAAACCCGGTAAACACGCTAACAATCAGGAGAAACTTAGTCACGATAGTAGTACTTGTGTGTGTAGTAGCATTAGTTAATTCATTCGTTTCACATACGTCAAATACGCTAAACCCGGTAAACACTCTAGTAACACATAGGAAGTTAAAGGGGTCACGTCACGAGGATTTTGCTATTTTGGGCCAATTCTGTGCTCAATTCATTAGTTAGTGCCTTTACTCATACACAAAATACTCCTCTAAGACTATGAGGAAGATATCAAATGAATTTTTTCAAGGAGAGCTAACCCTAATAATATTTTTGGTGATTTTTGAAGACATAGTTTGAAAACTTGAAAAAATTGGCCCAATTTTTTCAAGTTTCAATCCATTTCCATTGACGACAGGAAACAGTTTCATTGTCGTAAGATAGTCTTTAGTAACAAAGCTAGATCATTATTTTTGGAATTCAATTGATGCGAAGACACTTTTTAGCTTTTTAAAAAGATACTGAAATAGCGTGACATAACCCCTTTAAAGTCACAGAGCTGTTACAGCAGGAATAGCTAATCCGTTCATGGCATGTCCGCTGGATACGCTAAATCAGGTGAATACGCCAAAACCAAGATAAATTGTGCGTGGTACAGTCCATATGTTCATGAAAATTTAGTTTTTATTTTTGAGTTATGTGTATGGCGTCTATGACGTGTTCAACGTATTTGGAAAAAAGACTAATGCTGTCTTACTAAGATTACTAGTTAAGGGCATTCAGACCCGATATTCTGACTATAAGGGAACAAAAAGGACTGTTTTGTCTTTGTTCCCTTGAAATTGCGGGTATCTCAGTAGAAGAGTGAGGCTACAAAATTTTCATTTTCGCTTGCTAGTTCAACATCAGGTCTTAAAAGCTGCCAACATAGAGGGACAATATTCACTACGTTATATGATGTAAAATCATGCTTTAATGCTAAAATGTAAAAGGAACCAAGAAGTCTGGGAAACGATCTTCTTCTTCTTAGAATGGTAAACTTGCACTGCCTAAGCCACACACCATATCTAAGACGTAATTTCAGATATAGTGGGGCCCTTCTATGGAATAATTTGCCCGAAGAAGCGAGGGATGCTGGTTTCAATAGGCAGGAGTGCTCAACGACCGATTTTTGGAAAAAGGTTTATTTCTTTCCCAAACCTCAAATCGACATCTGTCAAAGGATATTTGCTTAATAATTAATTTTCGTGGGAAAAAAATAGCCGCTCCTCAGTGCCAGCAACCTTAAGTCCACAGGATTCCTTTTCCCAGCAAGCAACTTTGTGGAGGTCGAGAATCCCAGCCAGGGGAAACTTTCAGTCACTCTTTTACCAGTAATTTGGAATGCAAGGGGAAATGCCAGCCAGCAATTTGAGGCATTGTAATAGCCTATTTCCTAGCAATATAGAATTTGATCTGCCGCATTTTAGCTACATACAAGAAGTAAAACTAGTGAGTTAAGTTTATCCTTTTCTTAATTTCTCCCTTTTTCAACAAACGTAACTGCATAAGCTAATGATTCGTATTTCAGGAAGCCTAAACGATACACTTTGCACTGAGTAAAATGATTAAGCATTACCAAATTGCAGAAAGCTCCTTGTGCCCCTTTATGTATGTTTAAGTGGCTTCTCCTGAGACTATTAGCTGAAACTATATGCTACTAAAGTAATCTTGAAACTCCTAAATATGTTATTAGAAGTATCTTCTCTTTTGAAAGTCATATGCCTAATTTTAAATAAAATATCTGTCCACTGTTTTTGTGAATGACTCCATGGGTGTAAGTTACTTAAGCTCACCTTTAATTTGTTTCCTGGCAAATCTTAAAAGCACCAACCATGATTTAGCCACCAGAAATATTTTCTCGTCCAATATTCTTTTGTTTTTTCACCACACCCTGTAATATAAAACAAAATAACCATCGGAAGATTAGTAGGGATACACAGTTAGAAAACATTTATGTGTAATCTTCAGAATTCTCTTAACCCTATTTAGCCTGGGAGGAGTGGGGTGGGGGGGTGGGGGGGCACTGTGTGTCCGCACTGACCTTAACGAATTATAACTTAAACGGCTAGACAAATAATCACCAAATCCCTTCGTTACGTATGTTTCTTAGAACAAATTCATATACTTTTCGATGTCGTCATTGTAAACTGTATGACTGCAGGCTCGGGAATTCAGGATGGTGGCCTCAAAATTCATAATGGCTGGTTTGTGACGTCAGTGACGTCATGACACGTCACAATTGACAATGTCGTCATTGTCAACTGTATGACTGTAGGCTCGGGAATTCAAGATGGTGGCCTTAAAATTCATAATGGCTGGTTTGTGACGTCAGTGACGTCATGACACGTCATAATTGACATATCACAAACCCAATCTGTTAAGCTAATGACGTGCTAATAACATACCAGGACAGCAGAAGACAAGGGCGATGGAGACTGTTTCTTAAACCGTCACAAAGAGTACCGCTTAAAACCTTAAGTTAGCTTTTTTAACTCTAGGGTATAAACTCCAATGGCCTGTTTTGCCTTCAAATTACAGCTGACATAGAAGGAATAATTATTGTTGCAAAAATTGAATCTACATGCTGAATAATCAACTACCGAGTAATGTGTACAGTAATTAGCTTTTCTCACCTTACAGCCTATGTACTGCATTCAATATCGTATCACTTCAGTAACTCTGATTAACTTTCTCCGCGTACTCTCATTCAAGGTAAACAAAATGACTTATGTACTTTTTAAGCCTGTAACATAAAACAAAATAACCATCAGCAAGAGCAGGGATACACGCATTTACGTCCTAGTTATTATAATATTAATATTAATAATAATCTTCAGAATTCTTAAACCAACCAGTGAGGAAGTTTTGCAAGTTTTCAACAGAAGTCACAAACACATCACCGATGTTTTGCAAGTTCTCAGTAGAAGTCACAAACACATCACCGATGTTTTTCAATTCCTCAACAGAAGTCACAAACACATCATCGATGTTTTGCAAGTTCTTAACAGAAGTCACAAACACATCACCGATGTTTTGCAAGTTCTTAACAGAAGTCACAAACACATCACCACAAGTCGACTAGTGAGGATGTTTTGCAAGTTCTTAACAGAAGTCACAAACACATCACCGATGTTTTGCAAGTTCTTAACAGAAGTCACAAACACATCATCGATGTTTTGCAAGTTCTCAACAGAAGTCACAAACACATCACCACAAGCCAACCAATGAGGATGTATTACAAGTTTTTAAAAAACGCCGTTAGAAACACATCGCCGCTGTTTTGCAAGTCCTCAACAGAAGTCACAAACACATCACCAAAAGTCGACCAGTGAGGATGTTTTGCAAGTTCTTCACAGAAGTCACAAACACATCACCGATGTTTTGCAAGTTCTGAACAGAAGTCACAAACACATCATCGATGTTTTGCAAGTTCTTAACAGAAGTCACAAACACATCACCACAAGCCAACCAATGGGGTTGTTTTGCAAATTCGTACCGATAGAAGTCAGAAACACATCGCCGCTGTTTTGCGAGTCCTCAAAGAAGTCACAAACACATCAGCACAAGTCGACTAGTGAGGATGTTTTGCAAGTTCTTAACAGAAGTCACAAACACATCACCGATGTTTTGCAAGTTCTTAACAGAAGTCACAAACACATCATCGATGTTTTGCAAGTTCTTAACAGAAGTCACAAACACATCACCACAAGCCAACCAATGAGGATGTATTACAAGTTTTTAAAAAACGCCGTTAGAAACACATCGCCGCTGTTTTGCAAGTCCTCAACAGAAGTCACAAACACATCACCCAAAGTCGACCAGTGAAGATGTTTTGCAAGTTCTTCACAGAAGTCACAAACACATCACCGATGTTTTGCAAGTTCTTAACAGAAGTCACAAACACATCATCGATGTTTTGCAAGTTCTCAACAGAAGTCACAAACACATCACCACAAGCCAACAGATGAGGATGTTTTGCAAGTTCTTAAAAGAAGTCAGAAACACATCGCCGCTGTTTTGCAAGTCAAAAAAACAGAAGTCACAAACACATCACCACAAGTCGACCAGTGAGGATGTTTCGCAAGTTCTTCACAGAAGTCACAAACACATCGCCGATGTTTCGCAAGTTCTTAACAGAAGACATAAACACATCATCGATGTTTTGCAAGTTCTTAACAGAAGTCACAAACACATCACCACAAGCCAACCGATGAGGATGTTTTGCAAGTTCTCGACAGAAGTCAGAAACACATCACCAATGTTTTGCAGATAATACTCCCATTTCGTAACCCTTGTTTAAAGGCAACCTCTTCTTGCGAGAATGGCCTCTGTAGTGTGGTGTTCTCTGTTCCTCGCTTTGTCAATCTTGTGTCGTAAATTTCCCGCGAGTAACGCCATCAATACAGATGCAGCACAGCTCCACGAACGCACTATAGACAATAGACCGGTTCATGGTTTTTTAATGCAAATGGCACTTGTGCAAGATAGTAGACCACAAAGCTTTGAATTTCCTGCCACCCTGGTAAATGAATACAGAGCTAAGTCAAATTAATCTGGAGTCATAGAAGTCCAACCTTAAATTTCTCTCCATCATTCTCTCTAATTCAGCCGTACATGGGAAATACAAACAATGGCTACGTTCTCTAAACTTATTCCGTAGAAAGTAAAAGAGAAAATTTAAAACAAGACAAAGAAAAATACAGCTAAGAAAGGATTTAAGAAGAGTTCAACCGTTTTAAAGATACGAATTGCAAGCGAACATCACCCCAAAAGTTAGTGGGTCAGGGGTGGGATGAGATAGCGAATAGTGCGTTGATATCAAAGTATTTTATTTAGAACCCACAGAAGCCCATATTTGATCATAAATCTGATTAGATTTATCATGTTACTGTAACGGCACGAATCGAAGAAATGTGAGCGATATTTCACATGTGAACTACACAGGTGGTTTCATGACATGGGATGTAATCTACTGGCTGTCAAGGAAACCCTTTTTTTTTTCTCTTGATACTCGGAGTTGATCGCCGACTCCGGAAATCCAGACCAATTTCCACGTACCATAAAAATTTGGCAGGTTTTAATTCATGTGGATTGTTCTCGCTCCGCAAAAGAAAAAAAAAAAGAGGAAAAAATTCTGCAGCCTACTTGAGCTACCCAACCTTGGTACATTCGTACAGTGTTTGTACTGGCCTAAAATTATCCGGGAGTAAACCTCTCATTCATCCCGAATGCCTGCATTTTTTTTGTGTGTGTGTCACTTGTAGTCCTTGCGTTTTATTTTCTTGTTTTTGAGCAACAAAATATCCTTTAATTCTTGGAGATTGTACGCTGGGTATTAAAGCACGTAGAATCACGAGTACTACGTCGAATACGCATCCTCCCTAGCGGAAAGGCAATAAGTTCAAAAATAGATCGAGAATGAATAAAGGTAGAGCTAGGTGATGCAAGAAAGTGCGAAATAATTGAGCGAAAAGAAATCTTTGTCGGATAGCCCGTCGTAAGTTTGATTATGTTGTAAACAAACGAATAAACAAGGAAAGCGAGGCGAGCGCGAAAATCGCGAAACGCGCTTGTCGAGCCGTCTCACACTAGCGGTTCGATTCTTGGTTTTCACTGTCACGCCATAAAATATTAAAATCAAAACCAGTTGTTGAAAGAAGCCAAGAATTTGTAATGTTATAAAGGATACACAACTAAACAACTTCACCAAGTCTCAGGTCTGTATGGTATTCCGTTGTTGAGTTATTTGCGGAAACGTTCGACTGAAATTTGTAGAGCTCAGTATGGAAACGCCATGTTGGTGTCCCTCGGAGGGGCACAAACATGGCCGCCGGAAATCAATGAAAACATCTGGAATTCACTTCTGCTCTTCCAGCGATTACTTTTTTGTCGTGAACTATTATACAACCACACTAATTTATCTCCTAATGCTTTAACTGTCCAAACTGCAAAAAATCACAAGGAGAGTCCCTTTTTTGCACAGGTGAAAGCTTTGTCACGGACGCTGTGTTGGTGTCACGTAAGGTGAAAAGCCAGAAATTTAATATTCTGTATTTTCAAAACGAAAGACCCTTCCGAGCTGAAAACTTGTGAAAAGGTATATTTTTAAGTCATGTTCAACCTGGTGGGGATATAAAATCTGAAGACCTCGCGATTTATGATTTTGGGAATTTATGACGTCACGTGAAAACCAGCAATACGCGCGTTGTTCACTTTTCAACGCGGCAGGCAGACGATGCAACGCGGCAGGCGAATTCGCGCTCGCTCGCTTGTTCGTTTTCCTCGATTATATCTTAGCGGAAAGAGAGACTGCTCATAGTCTATCGCTGGCAAAAAGTCTGGTCGAAAACGAATGCGACTTATCGGATATGAAGCGATCTGGACACCGCGGGAAGTGAAATATAATACCGCTGCAAGCGGATATATCTGTTATCTTGACCTTGGTTACCGACCTAAACCAAACGAGAAATCCATGTCGAGTGTCGAGGGTAACTTTCTTTCGCAATTTTTCTTAATTAATAAAGAAAAATTAAACCAATTTAACTAAAATAATTAAATATAATAAATGAAAAAAGAAAACTTAAACCGACGTTAACCATTTTAAAGATACGGATTGCACGTGGACAGGAGTAATGTGCTCCTGACGTGGACATTAGATCTTTTCATACGGGGACATCGCCCCCAAAACATAGCGAGTGGGAGGTGGGGTGAGATAATGAATAGCACGTGGACATCCCAGTTTGTCTTTAAAAGCCTGATTAGTTTTCAAAGAATTACATTTAGAACCCACAGAAAGCCCATATTCAATCATAAATCTGGTTAGATTTTTCGTGTTCGGGGAGTCGCGAGGTTTTAAAAAAAGAGTGGTCACGATTTCCGGTGTTGGCACAAAATCGATATTTGAAGGCGCTTTCCCAAGCAGTTTTTTGCTCGATTCGAGAGTATGGATTCCTCTTTCAATCCACGAGTCGAAGAAATGTGACAAAAAAAACCAAAAAGCGCGATGTTTTTATAGCTGGTTTCACAACATGGTGTGTAATCCAACTGTCAAGATCCAAATACTGTACTACAACGCAACGGAATTGCTGTGGTTCTAAAGAGGATACATGATATTCCTGCAAATATCAATTTCTAATTATCTTTCACATAAACAAAGGAGTTGATCACCGACACCGGAAATCGCGACCAGGTACCGTGTATCATGAAAATTGCGCATTTTTTACTTTTTGGCGGTTTTTGGCTGGTTGTTCTCGATCCGCAAAATTCGAATCGAGCAAAAAACTGCTGTACTTGCTTGCAATATGGGAAAGCGCCTTCAAATATCGATTTAGTGCCGACACCGGAAATCGCGACCATTTTTTTAAAACCTCGCGACTCCCCTAGATTTGTTTTGCAAATTGTCGCTGCCATCACTCCTTGCGTTAAAACCTCATTCTTATTAAAATGACTTTTCCAAAACTTTAAATACGAAATGGAACTCAGGTGGACACTGTTGCCTGCCGATATTTTCCGTGGGCAAAACATAGAAGTTGATAAATGTGACCGATTCTGCCCGAGAAATTTTGTTGTCTGGAGCTTGGACATGTCAAGAGACTTTCCTTGACAGCTGGATTACACCCCATACTGTGAAACCATTTATAAAACCATAGCGCTTTTTCTTCGCTTTTTTTTTGACACATTTCTTCGCTCCCTTGGCAAAATTTCTATTGTCTCGGGCGGCATTTACGATGGTATCAGTTGGCGTTTACTTACGTACTGATTCTGGCCGTGAAATTTTGATTGTCCGAATCTTTGACATGTCAAGAGACCCCAAGGAAACAAAAGAGATCAAAAGGGTTTCATTGACAGCTGACTTTCCATGTTGCAAAACCAGTTATGTAGTGCACACACGAGTCATATGAAATCACGTTTTATGTCATATTTCTTTGATTCGTGGTATTACTGTAACACGGTAAATCTAACCAGATCTAATATTAAATATGGGCTTCTGTGGGTTCTAAATGTAATTCTTTGAAAACGAACTGAGATGTCCACGACGTGCTATTCACTATCTCACCCTACAAAAACCGCAGTTTCCAGTGACTGCCAGATATCCTAAACATATGAAAGTGTTGTACGCGTTCTACTGGTACGGCGTCCGCTTTCTCGGTGATTTTCAGCTGTACATAACTTTGCTCAGTCATATTCGTGTCGTACGGAAGAAAAAAGCAATAACTTTTTGACGGAGAACTGAAAATTTGCTTTCAAATGCGAAGCTACATATAGCACCACGTGCATGTCATTGTCCAGGCCAATCAAATTTTGTCGGAACGGAATGCTTTGAGATCCTTTGACTGATTTATACCAGGTACAGCAGATAAAGTGATAATTATTTATCTGACTATAAAGGCTACACCTTCACATGTTCTTTTTTTTTTGGAAATAGCTGTACATAGTAAAGATTCGGTGAGAATTACAAGATATTTTGGTTGGAAAACACATTCACTCATGTTCTGGGTGCCGCATGGTCAAAATATAAAAAACAATGGGTTTGATCCAAAGGTACGACCCTTCTGTTTTCTTTGTAAAACCGCGATTTTATAACTCTCACAAAAATGTTCTCTTTTGAAATGTGCGCTCCTCTCAAAATGCTGGAAGCACTCTTTTTCAGGATTGTCTGAGTGCAAACAAAACTTTCATTGGCGGAACAAAAAAAAAAAAGAAACTTGACTCAAATATTGTTTACCGGAAACAAAGGATTATCGCTCCTTTTCAAAGTTTGTAGCTAGCCCGACATGGTCTGTTTCCAGAAGTTGTTCTACAATTACATTCTCAGCATTCTACGTCGGTAGGAAAATAAAACGAAAGCAAGCTTGTTGAGAACTAGGGTAGTATTATGTCACATGCAATCAGTGAAGACACAAGACAAATAGAGACTCAGCACTCCAAGCAGCCTCGCTATTTTAAATAAACGGCTGCCTCGAGACTTGTGTTCCAGTGCTCTTATTTAAAGGCGCCAAGTCCCGCTTGTCATCCCGGGTTGTCATTCACATTTCTCTTATTTGATCAACATAATCGTAACCATTTACCCAGCTCTGCCATCTTTTACACAACAAGATCACCAAACGGCCAAAACAGACTTTTGGTGGTTTGAACCGTATCGCATGTGGACTAATCAAATTGATAAACGAATACACCATATTGCCGCAGAAAATTATATCAAAAAGGGCAGGCCAACAACGCAATAAAACTTTCATAATCCAGAAAATTTCTTTCCAACATCTCGAATTATTTCGCATATTCAGAAGCTATTAGTTTATCAGAAGCCCACCACAATTAACCATAATAACTAAAGAAAAGGCCATAAACAACTAAGTGTGTGGACTCAAACGTATGACAACGAGTACGAAGTACCCTATATTACAACGCGAGATGCGAGAGATGAAAGCGAGGACAACGATGTGTTGAATGTGTCGCTCCCCTTTAAATTATTTCGTTCTTACTAACTTACCTGCGAGAATCTATTTCCGTTCATATTTAATACAAATGAAAGTAAAACAACACAAGTTTTGTAATAAAAATGTTATTTTTTCGCTGAGCGTTGCGAAATTATTTTGCATAGCCGAGATATCATCATGAGCGACAAAAATTTTAATTACAACCTATAGGGTCAGCACGATTAAGTAAGAAAAGTGAGCGACACATTCAAAGTCGTTGTCATCAGCTTTCATGGCCGTGTCCAATAGATTCTGGGATCTCTTGCATTCATTTTATGAGGGCCGCATGTTTTGGTTAATGGCTCGCATGCCTCGCATGGCTCGCACTTTGATAGTGCATCCCCGATTTTAAATATAAAGTAATTTTCAAGTTAAAATCGTGCTGCGAGGGGCAACGAACCAAGTAGCTTTTTCAAACCGTGGTAGCGGTTTTCGTAAATATTTTGATAATAGACCTCTGAAACAGGTTATACTGACAGACAGCACGAAATATAATCACCATGCGAGCATATTTTAGCCATTTTTGAAATTATAATATCCTTCTTACCTTGAGATGTTAACGATTCTTTGTGTTCACATCTCCGCTGTGTCTGAAGTCAGTCCATCGGAGGCGCAACAACGCTTTTTATTATCTGGGAGGAATCAAAAGTACTCAAATTTAGTGAATAGGATCCACTCAGACATTTCCAAAATACGATGATTCAAAACGCCTGGATCGCTAATTTAACAACCCAGGTAAAAAACAAATAATTTCTTATTAGCTGAATATCTGAAAATTCCATTCCTAAGTTTTCGGTCGATGTATCATTCTAATTAAGATGTTTCAGTGAAAGGACAGTAGAAAACCAGCGTAACTTTAAGACCAGGAGAATGGCGAAATAGACTCCTACGGCGTTAAAATGGTATGGTCTATTTAGTCGGTTATTCAGTGCGTATGGACAGAAAGTAAATACTAATACTAGCGAGAAGTAAATAACTGCTTACCGTTTTAGACCGAAATATAGGTTCCTGATCAAGAAGATATCCCAAAACAGCAATTTGTAGAAACAAGTTCCTGAGTGTAAAAGACGTTGAAGGACGTGGTCATATCACCGCGTGGTTTATGAAAAGTGAGATGCTTGTTTTCACTCTAATTGACAATGAGTCGTCTGATACTGCAAAAAGGGGCGTGGAAGAGGTTTACCAGATACAGATGTCATACCGTTTGGATCCCTGTCAGTAAAGGTGTTTATTTGCGTTTATCATGTTTATTGCATTCTCAGGCGACAATACCAATCGACGTTGACCATGGTGACCTCCATGCGAGAAACAAACCTAATTTTTTTCCAGCAACCCGCCTTTCAGTGTGTGTCAGTGAGCCAGGAAGTGGGCGCTGTGTATCATTTTCCAGCAAAAAGTGTTTCAGAAGAAAAAAACGTCAGCAAGCAATCATTTCCTAACTAATTCCCAGCAAATTGTTTATTTTGATATGTTACTTCCCAGCCAGCATCATGCTGCATGCGGAGCGGGTATTTTGTATATCGGCTCCACTAAGCACTCCTGAATAGGTAGTTCAATAGCAACTGATAGACTGAGTCCTAGTGGGACCACACATATGGCCATCTTGTAAAACAGTGTTAGAGCATCTTTTCCTGCAGTTCTTCTTTATTTAGCTTCATAATGAAGATTTTCCCTTTTTTCTTGAATTGTGGTGGCTGTTATATCGGAAGATGACGCCTGAGGCTGAAAGAAAGATGAAGATAGCTGTAAAGCTTTGAGGATAATCTTTCAACCAAGGGGCATCAGTATCCTTCGATAAATCATTTAAATTGGATTATAGATATCAGGTCGGACGGGGTATATCGCTGACGCCGCTCAATCGATTTTGTACCACGTCCTATGGTTCGTTCAATGAGATTGTGCGAAAATTCATCGTTGGGTTATCATTTCTTATGTGCAGCTTACAATAATCTAACCTCTGATCCCATCCTTGAGTTCAGTTGCAAACGGGATATGGGATTTTCTTTGTAGAAGGTGTATTTTTTTTATAGCATTAAGTTAATAATACGATTGTTCCAAAATCAAAGTGTGTACCTTAATGTCACTTGTCTGATTGATCACAGTGTAATGTATATTGAATATTATGAGTTATCTGACAAAGTCTATGATTGCTATCTTTAACAGCAAGGGTGGAATTCACGACATTAAACCAAAGCTCAACATCTATGGAGCTAAACTGGAACACAGACTTGCCAGAGTTTCTTTCCGATGTGGATGAACAGAGAGGATTTAAAATAGACTATTTCAAAGCCGAGGATAATGAAGTGCACAGCAGACTGTTTTGCAACAACACGGCCAGCTACGTTTTTAGTAATTTGAATGTATTCGCAAACTACTGCTTCAGTGTGGTCGCTTTCAGCGATAACGAAATCATTACAAAGGTGGATAACTACAAGTGCGCCTTCACGGACGAAGAAGGTAATAGCCCCTTACCTAGTACATTAAAAAAAAAATCGATGTTTGACATTTAGAAAACTGACTGAAATCAAAAGACACCTTGCCCTTAAACCAGAAGAAGAGTGAATAGTATCCCAGAATCCTTTGCGTTTGCAACTATATTATCAAAAATTGAAGTGACGTCATCAGTCTCTCGAGGGGTCGATGGAATGAGTTTCACTCAAATGGCGGCAGCTTCGTTTACAACGTGTTACAACGCAAAATACTCTGTTTCGTTATAACGCGTCTGGTCTAGTACTACTGCGTATCAATAGAAGAATTTAGTGTTCGCCTGAAAGGTTTTTCCTGTGCTGCACTTTATTGCAAGGAAATTCGCTAGAGTTTGAGTCTGATTGTTCTCGAAGTACATCGATGATCGCTCAGTTGAAGAACAGTTCGTCGGTTTGTGCAGTCCTACTTGATTTAAAAAAATCGCAGTTGCAACATCGCCGTGAGTGTATTCTTAATTGTCATGTACTGATCATCAATTCGAATTTGTTGCTAAAGACGAGATCCAGCGAGTTGTATCATGTCTTTTCACGAGGATGTTGCTGATGATTCGCTTCCTCGAATTCTTCCTCGAGTAGTTTTTAAATGCACAGGACAATGGACAATTAACTGGAACAATAACTTGCGATCTCGAAGTTTTGTATCAAACTACTTCGACCATTTCAAGAAGAGACATAAATATAGTGATATCTGTCACCCCGCTGACCATACTCAAGGAGAAAGCAACTGCTGATAACTGGTAATCTTCACGGCTTCCTTTGAGTTTATCTAACAAAACAAAAACGATTAATTCTTTCCTTGCTCGCACAGAAAGCACAATAAAGAAAAAGCGCAATTAAACTCCGTTAACCCTACTTATTACTCTATTATATTTGTCGCGGAATCGCCATGTGAGTTAAAACGTGATACTAGAAATTGCAGGGATTTGGACCATTTTCGAACCTTCAAAAATTTGAAACTGTCGGGTCACTAAGGCTCACTATGGTACAAAGTTGTCCAAATACCTTTTATTATTCAGATTTAACTGTTTCTGTAAATTACTCAAGCATAAAGAGACCTCTAATTAACTGCGTGCAACTAATTGAAGCGGTGGTAACGGATGGCGTGAAACAACACCTATTTCATGACGAAAGTTTTAAGTTTGTGTTTTGAAGTGTGCAAAACGCTTTATCTGTGAAAAAATCCAAAGCGAAAACAGGCAAAATCCGCCATGTGTCACAAGAATTCGCCATCTTCATGAAATTCCATGAGGCAAAGGATTGTGGGATTTCTGCCCTTAAACAAAATGAAAACAAGACAGAAACAAACAAACAAACAAAAACAAAATGAAAAAATAAAATTAAACAAAACAAAACAAAACAAATTGAAATAAATGAAAATATATTGACTTAAATTATAATGGTCACGATGTGGGTTTTTATCAACAAACTCAAAACACAACCACATTACGAGCTTTTTAACCTAATTTGGCTGTCATGGAATAGAACTGATTTGTCAGTATTTATAATAAACAGACAATTTATACACTTATATACTTACTTATATACTTAAATTACACACTCGATTGAAAAAAACGTCATATTAAAAGTATAGGCCCTTAAAGTGTACATGACAGATTGTTTTTTATTTGCCTGATCAAATCTAAATGGCATCCTGATATGAATATCAAAAATTGTTTTTCGATTTCGATTTTCCTTCCCTGTGCTTTTGCCGTTTAAAAACGTGAAATTTTACTTCCGGTCATGTCAAAAACCGCGCAAAGGGAGACCTGGGCATAGTCACATTGTGACGTCATACCAGGAACGGAGTTGATGCCAAAACAAACTACGTGGGCCGCTTTGCGGAGATCTAATACATTTTATTTTTCTTTATCCGCAACCGCCAAATTAAGCACGAAATTACGTGAAACTGCTGATGTTACAAGTAATCTGGGCAGTGATTTGGACCTTTTAGAGTCCATCGAATGCAAATCACCAACTTGTGAAGTTGAAAGCGAAACAGCACTCGAGATCGAGAAAGAAGCTATTGAGAACCAGAAGATCCTTACATAGACAAGCCGCTTGCCGATGAATATTGACTTAGACAATACTATCAAGAGACAAAGGAGGTAGAATGAATAAATCGCTCGCTAGAGCTAGAAAACCTATTTGATGGTACCGAAGCGCTCGAGACATAGCAAGAAATGCAAAGATTTCTCATCTCCCGGTGTAAATATTAAAGCGAAACAGAACTCGAGAACGAGAAGGAACACTATTCAGAGCCAGAACGGAGTTTTTATAAGTGCTAATTTCATATTTGATGTTCTCTATAGATGTAAAACTTTTTTAGCCACAAAACTGCTTTGTAATCAATACTAATCCAATTTTCGCCGTTAGGTTACGGCTAAATATTGGATCTATATATAATAAAGGATCCGATTTTCGCCGTTAGGTTACGGCTAAATATTGGATCTATATATAATAAAGGATCCGATTTTCGCCGTTAATTAACGGCTAAATATTGGGTCTATATGCCGATTAAAATTGACTTAGAGAATACTATCAATAGATAGAGGAGGCAGAACGAAGAAAACAGAATCTAGAAAACCTATGTGATGGTACCGAAGCGCTCGAGACGTAGGAAGAAATGCCAGGATTTCTCATCTCCTGGTTTAAATATTATAATTGTGCTCGGCTAAATAAACGCCTGTTATGCAGGTTATACTTTCATACTCTTACACGTGTAGATGTAGTAAATAAACCTTGTTCGCGCTCGGCTAAATAAAAGCCTGTTATGTAGGTTACACTTTCATAATCTTACACGCGTAGATGTAGTAACTGTGCCTTAAACCATCTGCAAAACGCCGTAGATTGTCGTTGCCTCAAAGAAATTCAGAAATGTGTTGAATCTCTCGAAGCGCTGTTGTCTCGCGCGAAGCCGCGAACTTGACACAACAACAGGATGTGAAACAATGCACCCCGGATTCAGTGTTGTCTGTCTAAAACAGATGGTCGCTACGATCAGATCCCATCAGATGCAATAGACGGAAGAAATTGTTGTCAGATTAGTTCGGTAGGGAAGCGAGAAATTCTCTGCGTTCTTGTGGACTCTCTGAAACATTCCTGTTGCATTACCTCTAGGCAAATTGACACTCTGCACTGTTTACTTCCGATATATTGACCAGTGTTGATTCATAACCGCAGTAAAGATTATAACATCCCTCATTTGTGCACAACTGGACCACAGATAATTATAAAATTATGACGAAAACATGTCTGACTAAGTTTTGAAAGGAATGAGCAAACTCTAATCTTCATGTAATAATCTCACCTAACATGTATTGAAAGACCTGAAATATCAGTCAAATTGGCTATTGCACAATTTACAGAGACATAAAACAACAGCGTTTCAGAGGGTATATACTTCATGGGTGAATGCCACGAGTGCATTGACTACCATCAGTGCATTATGGGTACAAGTGTGGGTAGTGCATTATGGATATACTTGGCTAACTTGACTAACTTCACTAACTTGGGTTACTTGGCTAACTTAGCTTGCTTGGCCTGCTTCATTGACTTGGGTTACTTGGCTAACTGGACTTACTTCACTAACTTGGGTTACTTGACTAACTTCACTAACTTGGGTTACTTGGCTAACTTAGCTTGCTTGGCCTGCTTCATTGACTTGGGTTATTGGCTAACTTAGCTTGCTTGGCCTACTTCACTAACTTAGCTTGCTTGGCCTGCTTCACTAACTTAGCTTTCTTGGCCTACTTCACTAACTTTGGTTGCTTGGCTAACTTAGCTTGCTTGGCCTACTTCACTAACTTAGCTTGCTTGGCCTACTTCACTAACTTTGGTTACTTGGCTAACTTCACTAACTCGGGTTACTTGACTAACTTCACTAACTTGGGTTACTTGGCTAACTTAGCTTGCTTGGCCTGCTTCATTGACTTGGGTTACTTGGCTAACTTCACTAACTTGGGTTACTTGGATAACTTCACTAACTGCGCTAACTTAGATCACTTGGCTAACTTGGCTTCCTTCACTTACTTGCGCTACTTGGATAACTTCGCTAACTTAGGTCACTTGGCTAACTTGGCTTCCTTCACTTACTTGAGTTACTTGGATAACTTTGGTTACTTGGCTAAAAAGTAAAAAGAAAATCACTCACAGCTTAAACAAATCGCGCTTGATAGCCAGGGATTAGGGATTATTCTAAAAGGGAACTGTCAGCCTCATAAATACCCGATGGCCAAAAAAAGTTTCAGTGTGTGAAAGCCCAAAACTCCCATGCTGTATAAAAAATCAGCCGTGTACCCACACACACACTACATTCTTAATCCAGTAAGTGTATACAGCAGGCCCGTAGGGAGGGGGGGTGCGATGGGTGCGTCCGCACCCCCCCCACAAGCCTTGGAGGTCCGCTCATTGTGAAAAAAATACATCAAAATAAATAGATAAATAAATACGGTTAATAAAGGGAAATGATATTCCTGTATTCCTGTACTGTTTACATTCAATATGGTCCTTTGGGTTGAAGGTCCACCATTTGTAGATTCGCGTGGTATATTTTTGACCAAATTGTGTGATTCTAGGTTAATTTCAACTACACATTCTACCAAATGTCCTTCATAGACTCGAATAGTCGAACCGTTCGAAGTCCCATTAATATTCCCAGGCGCTAGAAAAAAAAAGGAGACTGGGTACTTGTTGCAGTTGTTGGGCTTGGGCTTGTTGGGCTTGAAGCACCCAAGAAAGTTGGAGCTTGCCACAGTGCTAAAAGATCAACAAACCGACTCTGATTTTTTAATTAGCATTTGACACTGAAATAACGAAACCTATCTTTTTCCTGCCTTCCTTTTATGTACTGCCGTCATTGTTAGCTATTCATCGTAAATTACGTTTACAAGGTCCTGTTTCTAAGAAAATACGTTTTTGAATTTAACAAATGTACCAGATTATTGTCGTTGCTACCTTCACTTTTACCTGCTTTGTTTCCTTACAAACTGTCTTTAAAACGCACGAAACGCTGTCTTAGATAACCTATTTTTTCAAAATTTCCTGGGGGAGGATGCCCCCATACCCCCCTACGTTTTCGCGCCTGCGCCGCTCAAGAGTTCGCGCCGGAGGCGCTCAGACGCACCCCCCACCCCCATGAAAAATCCTGGTTACGGGCCTGTACGGCATGACTTCACTTTATCCTCGTTCCATTTTCCTCAGTTAGTAAATAAATAATTAAATCAACTTTGTTTTACGAGGGTTGCACGAAAACTTACACCGCTAGTAATGGCGGACAATTAAATCCGAAACTTCAAATTCCCTTTGTAACTGACTAAGATGTCTGTGGCATCGAAACGTACTTTTTCTAGAAATTGGAAAGTTCTACTTTAATTGTAAGTTGTATGCCTTCTGTAAATTCAAATATCGCATGGGATTGTTTAATATACATGGTTTCGAAATCAGAAGAAATAGACCATTAACTTTCTTATCATAGTACAACTATAACCTCTTTAATGAATGGACAACTACGACTTTGAACTGCATAGTGTTACAACAGTTTCCAGCAGTTTCCAGCTCTCATACTTTGACCAATAAGTAAAAATGGCATCAAACAAACGTCCACTCATTATTCAAAGAACTGCGAGTGTTTTCTTGACGCTACTGGTGTAAAAATATTTTATGTTAAAAAACTTGAACAAATTCGATCCACTTTCAACACAACAAAATACAGCTTTAAAAAAACTTGTGCCACGTGACGTAACGTAACCATGGAAATCGTATGAAAATTAATCTTCAGGTTAAAACTTATTGTCCACTAGCCAACTGTCATATAGCTTCCGTGCGTCTGTATTTATAAGTCAGTTTTCCACTTATTTGCGCGAGGGTTTTTCGGCCGTTAAAAATTAACGAATTACATTTTGCATATTTACTTTCGATTACAAAATTGTACAAAATGCAGATATTTTCTTTAGTGGGTCCTAAACTGGAAGAGCAAATGAAATTTTCCGTCATATCAAGCACACAGCTCTCTATCTGACTCCACCCCGCCGCAATATTATCAACGTTATTTTCTTTCAAATATTCAGTTCCTCGACGCCTTTTAAGAGAAGGTGGGGAAGAGAGCATCGACTTGCTTTTTCTTTGTTTGCCTTTTCCTTTTGTTGGAGTATTAATGTTGTTTACTCCAAAGATGTTCCGACAGTTGTAGCACTTGCAGCCTATGCATCCTAAACCAGCTGTAAAGCAGGGGCATCTCGTTCTGTTTTGTCCTTTGGCGTCTACGCAAAAAGCTTTTTCTGCATTTTCATTCATTTTCTTTTCACCGCATCTGCATTGAATCACTGGTTTTTCATTGCCTTTTTTGTCGACGTTTCCACAGGAGCGGCACTTGCACAGATCGCGGTTACAGGGTTGACCTTTTTTAACACAAGGGCAGCGAGCCGTTCCTCCTTTTTTGGTACACGCGAATTTATCTCGTGACTTTATATTGCTGCCACACTTACACCCGACATTTCCTTTAGTAGTTTGGCTTTTGGGTTCTTGCCTCTCGTCCGACTCACCCCTGTCTTGTACACCTAGACGCCGAAAAAAGGTCAATGATATTAATCAGCAACTTACATGTAAATCTTTCAGTTATTTTGCGTTTTGTTGATATCCTAAAAAACTGCACATATGTTCTGAAGATCATACAGTGCTACAGTTACCGGGGTCACCCAGACAAAGTTAACCAATCACAAAGCAGAACGGAAACAATAATTTTCAGCATTTTTTCTTTCAGTGAATGGTCTGAATTAAATGTCGAGTACAAGAAAACACATCAATACTTAATTTTTGGCTGCATACCGCTGGTTTTTCAACTAGTTTTTCCACGATTGCGTCCCTTTTGAAATTGAGTAGTTGTGACAGCACAAATTGGAAAGTCACAACTCATTGTTTAAAAACAATGAGTTTTCATATGTGAGGAATGGTTGTCTTTGACACTGCATGAAAATATTTTTGATTGCAGAAGCACATTTCCGTATACTTCCTATAATTTAAACCGCTATTTTTGTGCATTGTACTTAATAATTATTTCATCTTACCTAATGGTGTCGTGGCATCGTAGTGACCTGCTCCATAATAATGGTAGGCTACGAAAATAGGTTTGCTGGTTAGTGGGTTGCTGGGAAGGAAAGGTACACATGGCAGAGAGTTAAGAGATGTATGCATCATGCCGAATAACGCGCGTCAAAATTTCAAAATCATGGTAGTTATCCACACGCTTTTACTTTGAAACGAATTCGGTGACCCCAACTATTTTTGCATTTCTCATTATCTGACCGCAGCAAAAAAAATTAAAGAAATCTATCGGGTATAAAATTTTGGCGCGAACGTCCTTAAGCGGCAAGAAATTTATAAAAGGAGCAATTTTCAATAATTTGTGTCGTAAACCAAAACCAAAGATTTTATTCTAGCCAATCACAGACGACAAGCAATCAATCGAACCAATCAAATTAGAAGCAAAAAAAATCTGTAGTGAAGCTAGCCATTGGTTTTGGTTTTAGTTCTGATTGGATGACAAAGTGGCGTGAGAATTGATTGGGAAGAATGACTGGGGAAAAGTACGTTATAATTCCTACTAACTTCTGATTTGAAGTTCTTTTCTTCTGATCCGGAAATAAAGCCCACAAAAATGGAATAACGTCTCCTACTATTCATTGCAAATACAAATAAATTCACTCCACTGTATACGTACATACAACTCAAGAGAGATGGCAAAAGTTTCATTTTTGCCGTTTGCCTTAAACGTCATGCTTAACCTCTTTTTTGTCAGAGTAATCCACACTAATTACGTGAAGAATGACAAGGAATCTGAGCAATTTGAAGGAAAAAAAGAAATAACAATAATTTTCGGAATGTTCCAATATCAGTTTAAAGGAAAAAGAAACTACAGCAATTGTTTGAATGTTCCATTTTTATTTGCTTGGGGAAAAGATGCGATTTAGAACAAAGAAAGTGCGATTAGTAAATAAATCCACACTGATGAGAGCCAATCATATTGCAATGATCACAAGTGATCACAAAATGGGTATACTAAAAGAAGGAAATCCGTGAAATCCAATCAAATTTCGCGTTTCGGAAGTGTGGCAGCTCTCGTTAGCTAGTAAATCCATTACTCTTCCCTCTATTGTAACAGCTGCTATTGTTTGTGGGCTAGGGGTATGAACCTGTTGTTTGTTCTGTTGTTTTCGAAGGGAAGTTAGCCAAGTAACCAAGTAAATGAAGTTAGCCAAGTCATCCAAGAAAGCGAAGTTAACCAAGTAACCTAAGTAAGCGAAGTTGGCCAAGTAACTCAAGTTAAAGAAATAGGCCAAGTTAGCCAAGTGACCTAAGTTAGTGAAGTAACGCAAGTAAGAGAAGGAAGCCAAGTTAATCAAGAAAGCGAAGTTAGCCAAGTAACCCAAGTTAGTGAAGTTAGCCTAGTAACCCAAGTCAATGAAGCAGGCCAAGCAAGCTAAGTTAGCCAAGTAACCCAAGTTCGTGAAGTTAGTCAAGTAAACCAAGTCAATGAAGTAGGCCAAGAAAGCTAAGTTAGCCAAGTAACCCAAGTTAGTGAAGTAAGTCCAGTTAGCCAAGTAACCCAAGTCAATGAAGCAGGCCAAGCAAGCTAAGTTAGCCAAGTAACCCAAGTTAGTGAAGTTAGCCAAGTAACCCAAGTTAGTGAAGTTAGCCAAGTAACCCAAGTCAATGAAGCAGGCCAAGAAAGCTAAGTTAGTGAAGCAGGCCAAGCAAGCTAAGTTAGTGAAGTAGGCCAAGCAAGCTAAGTTAGCCAAGTAACCAAAGTTAGTGAAGTAGGCCAAGCAAGCTAAGTTAGTGAAGTAGGCCAAGCAAGCTAAGTTAGCCAAGTAACCAAAGTTAGTGAAGTAGGCCAAGAAAGCTAAGTTAGTGAAGCAGGCCAAGCAAGCTAAGTTAGCCAAGTAACCAAAGTTAGTGAAGTAGGCCAAGCAAGCTAAGTTAGCCAAGTAACCCAAGTTAGTGAAGTTAGCCAAGTAACCCAAGTTAGTGAAGTTATCCAAGTAACCCAAGTTAGTGAAGTTAGCCAAGTAACCCAAGTCAATGAAGCAGGCCAAGCAAGCTAAGTTAGCCAAGTAACCTTAGTTAGTGAAGTTAGTCAAGTAACCCGAGTTAGTGAAGTTAGCCAAGTAACCCAAGTTAGTGAAGTAGGCCAAGAAAGCTAAGTAAGTGAAGTTAGTCAAGTTAGCCAAGTATATCCATAATGCACTACCCACACTTGTACCCATAATGCACTGATGGTAGTCAATGCACTCGTGGCATTCACCCATGAAGTATATACCTTTCAGAGAGTCCACAATAACGCAGAGAATTACTCACTTCTCTTCCGAGCCAATACTTTCCTCCATCTATTGTATTATATTTTCTGCATCTGATCGTAGCGACCATCAGTTTTAGTCAGACAACATTGATCAGTACCTGGTGGGTTGTTACACATCCTGTTGTTGTGTCAAGTTTGCGACTTCGCGCGAAACGATGGCACTTCTAGAGATTCAACACATTTCTGAATTTCTTTGAAGCAAAGACAATCTACGGCGCTTTGTAGATGGTTTAAGGCACAGTTACTACATCTGCGCGTGTAAGATTATGAAAGTGTAACCTACATAACAGGCTTTTATTTAGCCGAGCGCGAACAAGGTTTATTTTAGCCGAGCACAATTATAATATTTACACCAGGAGATGAGAAATCGTGGCATTTCTTACTACGTCTCAAGCGCTTCGGTACCATCAAATAGATTTTCTAGATTCTGTTTTCTTCGGTCTGTCTCCTCTATCTCTTGATAGTATTCTCTAAGTCAATTTTCATTGGCAACCGGATTGTCTATGTAAGGACCGTTCCGACCTTTTGGTTCTGAATAGCCTCTTTCTCGATCTCGAGTTCTGTTTCGCTTTCAACTTCAGAAGTCATATTAGCGATTCGCATTCGATGGACCCTAAAAGCTCCAAATCCCTGCCCACATTACTTATAACATCAGCAGTTTCACATAATTTCGTGCTTAATTTGGCGGTTTCAGGATAAAGAAAAATAAAATGTATCAGATCTCCGCAATGAGGTCCACGTAGTTTGTTTTGGCATCGACTCCGTTCCTGGTATGACGTCAAAACGTGACTATGCTCAGGTCTCCCTTTGCGCGGTTTTTGACATGACCGGAAGTAAAATTTCACGTTTTTAAACGGCAAAAGCGCAGGGAAGGAAAATCGAAATCGAAAAATAATTTTTGATATTCATATCAGGATGCCGTTTAGATTCGATCAGGCAAATAAAAAACTCTGTCATATACACTTTAACGATGAGACCTAATGGATTGATGGTTAGATACATGTATATTAGCATTGCATATTCAAAAAGCGACTGATGTTGATTCCAGCAAGTTGCACGTGGTAGTGGAAGCGGTGCAAGCCTTTCTGAAAGTGACCAAATTGACTGAAGAAGGGCCAATTTGAGCGCTATATAGAAACGTACAGTGCAAAATTTGCAAAAGTTTGTCTTCGTTCGTTCACGAAGACAATTTTTGCTGCAAAAGTATTCGGAAATAAGAAAATACCGTGTTGTTCTAGTACTATATGAAAACAATCGGGTTTACCTCGGTGTAAGAACCTGACAAGATTTTCTTTGTTTGTTAGCTTTTGTTTTGCTGTACGGTATTGTTTAAAATGTTTTTGTTTCCTTTGTTTTACGTCATCCGTGAGTTTCACAGGTTCTTACACCGAAGTAAAGCCAAACAATCACTCGCTGATTATGCAAATGCAGCTACTCTACGAACATTTCCTAGAAAACCCTTGGGTCCCACATTTTATAGTTTATATTTATCACATGACAACGTTTTCTCAGTCGAGTGTATATTGATCACGCGGAGGGATATAATCAACAAACTCAAGTCACAACCAAATTACGAACTTTAACCTTATTTGGCTGTCATGGAAGAGAGCTGGTTTGTCAGTAATTATAAGAAGTCAATTCATTTTAATCGCTATTCGACCCCTAAATGTGAAAAAACAAAAGACAAAAAAAAACACCCCCCCCCCCCAAAAAAAAAAACAACAAACTTTCCTAATGTCAGGAGTTAGTATTAACAAAAATCTTTGCTCTAATAGGAATGGTGCCTTTATCATTTCCCACCTCGGGCACGTTGGTTGACTTGAGCGTTATGTACACTGAAATATGCTTCAAAATCCAAGAAAACGAAAATATCACCTCAGCAAAACGAGACATGAATTTTAAGTTTTAAAATAACTTTCCTTTCTTGATTAAACGAATTTTCCCTGTAATGGCCATGGAAAAGGCGCATATTTTCTACCAGCGTTAGACAATTAAGATTTAGAGGGGCCAGATCGTCATTATACTGGAGCGCTTTTTTGCAGCAGCCTGGTGATAACCGGTTTACACAACTTTCTGTTAACTCGTCTGAATATTGCAAATAAAAGGTGGGGGGTAGGGGTGAGTTGGTGGTTGAGGGGAGAGGGTGAGGCGGGAGCGAGAAACCCCGCCTTATGGACAAGCACTTCACCTAGGGGGGGGGAGTAGTCTCATCATCAGGCAACTCTGTTTATAATTGGGAGTGAATAAGCGCGGCCAAAGGCCTCGAGTACCTTGGATATTAGCGAGGACTTAGCGGCCTTGATACCTTCCCCACCCACTCCATTTGTCTTTTCCTTTCAGTCTCTCTTCCTCCTTTCCAAGCCAAAGGAATCCTGTTGGCTTTTCCGGATATTTACAGATGCTTGCGGTAGAGGTTAGGGGGTTAGTTATGATGAGTCTTGAAGCTCGTCTAGTTATTCGGTGGATTTCAACTAACGTTTTTTTTTTCAGCTCCTCGTGGTCCACCTTTAAATATCACAGCACAAAACACAAGCTCAACAACCCTGTATGCGACATGGAAACCAATTGCCGAAAACTTACGGTTCGGGATTATACTTGGTTATCGCATCAACTTCATTAAACAAACGGAAGCTGCATTTCGCCGAAAAAGACGAAGTATAGTATCTCCAGAGAGTGTTTTGGTGGAGAACGAGCCTAGTTGGACCCTGGAAGGACTGGAAAAATTTACCAACTACTGCATTCAAATTGCGGGTTTCAATAGTAAGGGAGATGGAAATTTGAGCGACTGGGTTTGTGCTCTCACAGACGAAGATGGTAAGCTCTGTACATACCTCACTGAAACGTGTTGTCGGTTAAACAGTTAAAAGGGAACTTAAGCAAACACGACGGCGACGGCTGACGAGAACGTCACAAAACAATTAGATTTAATTGGCAAAACAATGACTCTGCACGTGCAATACAGATTTTGATACATTTCTTTGCCATCCTCTGCAAAACAAAAACGTGAAATGACCAAATTCAAGTTTTATGTAGAACGTGAACACACGACAGTGAATTTTCATTTTTCTACCTGAACTGTAACGCCGTCTTCACAGAGTCAGCTTCCAGATTGTTCGGCTACATTAGACAGATTAAACGAGTTGAAACTATCGCGAACAAGTTTGAAATATTTGGAAGTCATTTTTAAAGTGACGTTTTCCTTGCGGTTGCCGTCGTGGTTGCCTAAGCTCTCCTTTAAGTTCTGCGGAGAAAACGTCGCTTACAAGCTCTTTGAAAGTAATCCTGTTGAATGAAATTCAAGGTATTTTTAAGTTTTTAAGTCTAGAAAGGTTTGAGTAGACACGCTTTGTAAACTTATTATGGTAAACTTATCATGGTGAATGGTTCTATAAAAAATAGCACCATGAAAGATACAACAGTCTCATTCTAGAAAGTCGTCCTGATTTCTAGAATAAGACTGTTGTATCTTTCATGGTTCTATTTTTTATAGTATGATTTTCTAGTTGCTGTAGTCTAAAAGAAAGAAAATACGATGGCAAAGAAGTCTAATGGAATAGGGAATTTTCGCTTTGGCTGATCATTTGACCACAACTACCAGAATTCATTTCATTTGTTAAAACCCAATGAGCTTTTGACAGCCATGGCCTTTATCTGTGTTAGAAAACAACAAATCAAATAATTTCCGTAAAGTTCATGAAATCTACACAAACTATGAGAATAGAAAACTTTAAATATCAGGTAAAAAACCATTGTGCTAAAATCTGCTAGAAAGCCTGTAACTTTTTTTTCTTACGTTTATCTATAAAATCCCTCAAATTTTGCGGCTTTTAATTTGGCAAACAAATGTATTTAACTAATCCAGCTACCGAGTTTCTCAACTATTACCCGAATAACCTTTACCTTTTATCCTAACTTTCCAATTCATAATTTTGTCATCCTAACTATTCCCATACAAACTTTTTACTTTGCGCCGTGCTTGCCTCAAGGAAATACTACAAACAAGGTATCGCTGACGTCACTTAGTAGAGACCTACTTGGCGTTAGTAGCGGAGCCAGCGCGCTAGCGCGTCAGCAGAGCTCCATTGCTAAGGAAATTTGGAAACCTATCAAGCCAAAAAATTTTGGTAGTGACGTAATAGTCACGTAACCGTCCGTCCGTACGTCCGTACATCCGTACGTCCGTCCGTCCGCACCAGAGGGCTACCAATACATTTCAGACACTGGATATAACCCTGTGTTGAATCCCGTGTGTTTTTGGCGCGAAATCGCATGTTGACCCGCGTTGTAGCAAAACGAGCAAAGACAACAAAAGTCAAAAACAAATTTGTTAATGGAAAAAAAAAAGTTCGAAAGAACACTCAGTTGTCTTTTTGGTGGAAGGGGAAAAGTTCAATTTAGGCGAAAGAAATTAGGCGATAAAGTTCAGGCAAAAAGTTCAAATTTGCCCCGTCGGCTCGGTTCGCAAACTCGGTCGGCACACCGCTTGAGTTCGCAGCTTTTCGCAGCGGTTTTGACGCCAAATATAGCAGAGCTAGTGCTTTTTGGTTTTTTCTGTCCACAACCATGGTTTTTACGGCGTTTCGAACACATTTTGCTAGGAAAAACACCAGCATTTTCATGCTGATAGGCAGCTTGTCACGAAGAAAGAAATAAGTATTAAAATTAACTCCCAAAACAACATTAAACGTCCATGGCCTAGTGGACTAGTCGCCGGCATCACACGACAACGAGCCGAGTTCGACACTCAGCGGCAGCTGGAATTTTTTTCTTTTTTTTCTTTGTCTTTTTTTTTTTTTAATTTAACGACTTGAATGAGAGTATTTTCACAAATTAATAACTGCCAGCAAAAACAAAGCAAAAAAAAAACAAAAAAAAACCAAAAAAACAGACAAAAGGGGGGCTCCGCTTTTAGGCTTGGCTAAATCTATATATTAGCGGAGCCAGCGCGCTAGCGCGTCAGCGGAGCTCCATTGCTAAGGAAATTTGGTAACCTGTCAAGCCAAAAAATTTTGGTAGTGGCATAATAGTCACGTGACCGTCCGTCCGTACATCCGTCCGTCCTTACATCCGTACGTCCGTCCGTCCGCACTATAGTTCCATCAATACACTTCATACACTGGATATAACCCTGTGCTGAATCCCGTGTGTTTTTGGCGCGAAATCGCACGTTGACCCGCGTTCTAGCAAAACAAGCAAAGACAACAAAAGTCGAAAAAAAATTTGTTAATGGAAAAAAAAAGTTCAAGGAACACTCAGTTGTCTTTTGGTGGAAGGAGAAAAGTTCAATTTAGGCGAAAGAAATTAGGCGATAAAGTTCAGGCAAAAAGTTCAAATTTGCCTCGTCGGTTCTGTTCAACTTTCGGCACACCGCTTGAGTTCGCACCTTTTCGCAGCGGTTTCGACGCCAAATATAGCAGAGCTAGTGCTTTTTGGTTTTTTTCTGTCCACGTTACGGCGTTTCGAACACATTTTGCAGGAAAAACACCAGCATTTTCACGCTGATAGGCAGCTTGTCACGAAGAAAGAAATAAGTATTAAAATTAACTTCGAAGATAACGGCAAACGTCCATGGCCTAGTGGACTAGTGCCCGGCATCTTACGCTGACGAGCCGGGTTCGACACTCAGCGAGAGCAGGTTTTTTTTTTCGTTTGTTTTTTTTTTAATTTAACGACTTGAATGAGAGTATTTTCACAAATTAATAACTGCCAGCAAAAACAAAACAAAACAAAAAAAACAAACAAACAAAAAAAAGACAACAGACAAAATAAAAAAGGGGGGGGGGGGGGCTCCGCTTGGCTAAATCTATATATTACAAAGAATTTTTAGTTGTTGGTACAGTTCAATGAATGGAAAAGAATGTTAGCAAACAGATATCTTTCTTTTGTCTCACTGTCAAAACTAGTTTGTGCATTATACTAGCACTTCAGCTGTGTTATCATTCAAGTCTCTAAGGGTTCCATTTAGGAACCACTTCTTGGTAAATTCTGCTTCGTAGCTTCATTGAGGTAGTAAGTGGCTGTATTTAAAGTGAAGGCGTTTTACAATTTACCTTATTTGTACTTTTTTCCAGTTCCCAGTTTACCACCTAACATCACAGCAGGGTTCAACACCAGCTCAAAAAGCCTTTATATAAATTGGACAGCCATACCTCCTGACTTCATCCATGGAAATCTGTTAGGTTACACAATTTCCTATCAGGTAATCAGTAGTGAAGATTCCCAAAGCGCTATTACGATCGATACTGGGCCTAGCGAGATGTCTAAAGAAATTGAGGAGTTATCTATATACACAACCTACTGCGTTCGCGTGGCTGGGAGGACACGGATTGGAGCTGGAAACTGTAGCGACTGTTTTAATATAACGACTGACGACGAAGGTAAAGCAGTCAGGCTACTATAAATAGTAAAATTAGTAAGTTGTATGGTGACGTACAGCTGGCGTAAATGGCACATCACATGACAGAATTTAAAGAAAGACAACACCAGTTCTCTCAGACTGGATCATTTGATAAATTTCCGAGAACATTTTGGTTTGGTGATGTTTCAACCTCAACTTTATCAACTAGTGTTCGCATTTCAGTATATCCGATATAAGTGAAATATAAAAGACAAAGTGTAAAAATGTTAAAAAATAGTAACAACAACAAACAGTCTATAGTTATTCGTGAAGCAATTTATCTAACTGAAGACTATTTTAAAGATGTTATCCTTTCTCCAATTTGATGATTCAAAAATAAAGGTGCAGTAGTTCTGTAAACAAAAGGCTTTACGTTGTTGAAAAGAAACAAAATTTTTGAAATATTGCTTATATGGGAAAAGAGGTGGCAGTGGTAAAATTTCCGAACAGCTCCATACGTTTATTACGCATACATTTTCTGACTCAAAGCTCTTTCTATACTCGCTGCAGTTGTTTATAAGAAAAAAGTAAGGATAAAAGAAATTGAATGCATAATTAATGTATGGGACCAGGTGGTGTGCGTGCTACGACCGCAATGCACGCTGGTATTTGTTTCGGTTTCGCATCATTTGCTCATGGCGGCCATCGTGTGAGGATCTCTTGTGAACGCCAAAATTACTTCTTTCCGTTCAAAATAACGCAGCTTTTGTGATTTTTTCGATGGATATCCTAGTTTTGACATGTTGTCAATCTTAGGAATCAAAGATTTCCTCAGACTTCAGAGCGTGGAGTTTAAAATATCGGTTTTCTGTGTCGCGACGCCTCGACGGGACTTGCATGCATCTAAGCCCGAGGTAAGAATCACGATTGTAAACATAAATATTTAGATAAGAAATCTTTATTTAAACACGATGTAGGATGTAAGCTTAAATTTAATGATGTAATGTTCGCAAGAGGGCTGCCCTTTAGCTTCATTACCCACTACGAATAAGTATATCGTATCTTGAATTGAAACAAGGGAAACATTTTTCACATGTTGATGTTATGGTATGTGTCCTCGTTTATTTTGTATTGCTTAGACTAAGCATTAAAGCTAGCAATCTTCGTAATTGCTTAGCTTTTGTTTCTAATTTCTAATTCTTGATTTCGCAAAGTACTCGAGGAATTATATCTTTCAAAAGTTATTTATTTTTTTTCTCTCATAATGACAGTATCTAGCAACATCAAAAAAAGTTCTGGTTTTACGACACTTCCAATGTTCAACAAAGATACTTCCTGCAACAAACTACGATTTCAGTTTACAGTTATTTAGTTAGATTTATAAAAAAATGCTGTGTTCTTGTAAATTAGTTTGATATCATTGTTCGGGTTTGATTTTGATCCAAAAACATATCACTAAGGCAAATTAAAAATATTTGTCTACTGGGCTGAAGTAAATCAGTGGTAGTCTAAACAGCAAATCTGTCAGCTGAATTTTTTTTATTAGCACTTTTAATCTGGCTACATACCTTGCAATGTAGGCTTGATTACCAGCTGCCATTAGGGAAATAAGCTCCTCTGGATCTGGTTCGAAGGATGACTGGGGGTGTTTTGTGTTATCGAGCAAGACACATAATCTCACAAGTGACTCTCTCAGCTATACTAGGGCAACCTAATGTAATGCAAGGGGTAATCAGTGATGGACTAGCTTCCAGGGCTGCTAAGCTGCAATGGTGTAGGCCAAGTGCAGTCTTTTTTCATAATTTTAAATAATTGCTGGATGCTTAAAATTGTTGAAGGTATTTATCTACCATGCTGTCAACCAATGTTTATGTCTGACCTAGCCGGTGTAATTTTGAACCAACCGCAGTTATTTGCAAAACAGCTCGTACTTTAACTTTGTGAAAATCGCACTGGAAGCCCTCCTCCTGCTACTGTTGTGTGTATACAGACCATGATAGTTTACTTCGCTTTATTACTGCTACTTCACTTATTACAGAACTGGTTTATAATCAAGTTATTTTTTGTTCTTTATTCAGGGATATTACACTGCAACAGCAGCTGAATATAAAATGCACAGGTCTGGAGGATAACTTTGGAGACAGAATTTTTTTTCTCCAAGGGAAGCTTCATAATCAAGAATAAACCAACTAGATAAAGCAACACATCAAGTGACAACCTATTCAGATACATCTAAATATCTTTCCTTAAGGTTGCTGAATTTGTATAAATAAAAAATTGTGAAAGAAACACTACATGTATGTCATTTCATAACAATAATAATATTTCCATAGTGTCTTGATAATTTGAGGGCAGCATGGTTGACTAATGGTTAGTGCGATGGACTCTGAATTGAGCAGTCCGGGTTCAAACCATGGCCAGGGTAATTGGGGTAATTGTGTTGTGTTCTTAGACAAGACACTTTACTCTCATAGTGTCTCTCTCTACCCAGGTGTGTAAATGGGTACTGGCAAGTTTACTGCTGTGGGGTAACCCTGCGATAGACTAACATCCCATCCAGGGAGAGGGGGGGAGAGAATACTCCTAGTCTCTTCAAGCTATTGAAACTGGTATAAGCTCCCGCCTGATGGGACACTAGGCTGGAATACAGACTTGAAAAGTTGACATCAAATGAGTAGGAGGCAGGTCTTATTTTTACCAAGCTCAACAAATTAAATGAAATACTTTTGGTCAAACAGCTTGAAGTCTGTGTCAGAGACAAACTAAACACCAGGGTTTTGCTCTTCAGTGATGCAGGCTAACCACTTGCAAAATAATGAATAAAACCCAAGCTTCGAACCATTTATTGAACTTCTCACCTTTCCACAACAGGCGATTTGCTGTGCATGAAGTCTCCACTAATGAGTTGTTGTGGAGTCACTTTTTAGTTACAACAGATGCAATAAAACATTTCAAAGTGACCTTCAGTGCATGGGTAATCAAAGTGATAGTATGAAGCTCTAATGATGCCAATTATGGACATCAGTAAACCCATTTATCATGCTAGAGCCTGGAACAGGCTATATAGGCCCACTCGGGTAGAAGCAATTCATGCAGCAGAAGTAGCAGTTTGTTATCTTCCCAGTCTCCTAACTGAAAGGAACTATAATTCAACCGTGACATGAGAATCAGTACATTACAAACAAATAATTCGCTGGCTTCTTCGGTAAACCAGTGCTCTTTTGACGTCCATCTTGATCATCTACGGGAACTTATTCTTCTAAATTGGATTCTCCTAGTCCCAAAGAACACATAATTAAATCATTTTGAAGGAAACTATATAACTCCCCAAAAAAGTGGAAGTTCGTGGAATGAAAGTGCTTAACTCGACGCAGGAAACTTCAAAAGTGCAGACGGTTAACACTCAAAAAAGGGACATTTTCGTTTAGTCGAAACGGCGTAGATCGACTGGTGCGTACTGGTGCATTATGTTTCCCATATTGGAAAATTTCTAAGCTTTTGATTTATTATAATTTTACGCCAAGCACCACTAGCTGGAAGCCGTGTTCAACAAAAACTTCCGACCTACTAGACGAAGAGAAAAATCGGCCATTTTACCTTGTTCGAGAAATGTCAAAATTTACCATGATAAGCTCTAAATGTAAGAACTTCCACGCCAAAACCTTACTTTACTATTTTCGACCTTTCCAAATCTAATATTGTAGCAGAGAAAAGGCCAGCGAAAGTTGTGTAAACAATGATCAAACTCACCCGAAAAACCGCCAACCTCGTTCCCAGGGTCTCTCTCTCCCCGCCCCCAAGAGCGGGGGGGCGGGGGGCGGGGAGAGAGAGACCCTGGGAACGAGGTTGAAAAACCGCTCGCATCACAACAAACTTCCGCCATGTTGGAAATTTATCAAAATAATGCATTGCGGTCATAGTGAGCACACCACCTGGTATGGGACAGAGCGGAAAGTTTACCGTGTTGTTACGTAATATTGGTAAATTGCGGCGTTTGATTAGATTCTAGCAGCGACTTTTGCGGTGATTTTAAGTGTTATACAACTCGCCTGTGTAAGCCACCGGCGGTTTTCGCTGCCATTTTTGAAGGTCATTTTATAGCGATTCCAATGCAATAATTTCAGTCTTGCGATTTTGAGATGTTGTGAGGCCATCAGTTCCCTCGTGTAAACATTAAAGGGGACTTCGCCTGGGACTGAAGTCCCCCCAACTAAAATCAACTCAATAGTTTGGGGACAGCATTTTATCGCTATCAGATCGCTTTGAAATCGTACCGAAAACCGTCCAGTCGATGGTTTCCAGAAATCGCCTGTGGAACAGCCCTTGATTCTAAAAAGGACTTTCGCTCTACTTGTCGGTAGACAATTACTATTATAATTTGGCCCAAGTTATAGTTGAATACTTGTTTCTGTTTGTTATTTAGTTTGCTAGTCTCAGTCGACGATATCAAACCCTGCAACCGACTAGCCTACCAGTTGTAAAGTTCACTATATGCTGTATTGCATCTATTCTTCTATGAAACTCGCCGGAAATGTTTTTAAAAATACAAAATAATTCTCAATATTGTTGAGTCTTATTATAAGCATTTCCTAACCAGCCCATGGCATGAGCAGAATTGCACATGAAATTAATTTCACTCGTCTAAATTTTGTATTTTGTTGAACCTCCATGTGTGATTACCCCTCTTAGTTAAATTACCATTCGTCCCTGATAGCAATTCTTCTTTTTTCCGTCTGGAAACTGTATTTGAGTCCTTTTGTAAGCGACCATCTTTCCTAGGCTTCTGCGTTGTGTGGTAGCTCTCGAGAGATTTGACCTGACTTTGTTCATTGCCTAGTAGCTGTGCCAGAACTTAGGGGCCGTTCACATGATATCGGAATGATTGTCATTCCAGAGCGAGATCATTCCATCCCCATATATTTCTCTGTATCTGTTTTACATGATACCGAGACGAAATTTCGTTCCAGCACAAGTCATTCCGGAATGAGTTCATTTCGGTTTTCAATCCGAATGAAATTCTCGTTCTGGTATGACATTTCATTCTGGTATCATGTAAACTGAAAATGAACTCCATTCCGAGATGAAAACGCAAGCCGTGTATTCTGGGGTGTGTAACGCATGCGTATTGTTTTATTGTTTTCGTTTTCAAGACGGCTGAGCCGCTCGATTTTGTCATGTGAATGCAGTACGAACTTCATTCTGGAACGAAACTCATTCCGGAATGAAACTCATACTGGTAACATGTGAAGAGCCCCTTATACATTTTTGCCGTTTTATCTCGTTCTAGTTCCGTCTTCTCCACCAGTCGACGTGTCAGCTATAAGCTTCACCAGTCCCCAAACCATGAATGTAACATGGCGTTCACCCTCACAGCTTAACGGTGAACTCACAGGTTACAAGGTAGTGTTTGAGCACCGCCTGGATAATGGTACCTGGCTTAGCCGACAAGTCATGGTTTGTTCTCCTCAGGTCACTCTTACTGACCTTGATATTAACACTCGGTATAAGATAAAAGTGGCTGCTAGTACAAGGAAAGGATTCAGTCCATATAGTGAAATCGTAGATGGAGGTAAATAGTAATATTCATTACAAAAAAAGAAAGTCCACAGAATGTCGCAAAGTGGATTCTCCATTACAACAATTATCAGCAAAGTTTGGTTGATCATCAGAAAGATTGATTTTTGTTGTTGCAGTAAAAGATTTGACTCTTGATTGCCTAAGAGTGCTTAGGAACACTTTTTCCAATATTTCCACTTTGGGTAAGAAGACATGTCAACGAACAAGACTAGAAACGCACCTGTCCACAGTAAAGCAATATAAAATTGCTTTTATTTGCATAATGATACGAAAACGTAATACCATCTTGTAAAGCATGGTAAACACCAACGAACACAAGCAATGCTGAATGACTTTCATGTGCATAGTATACACGGTTAAGGGTCTTACCTCTCATCAAAAGGCTCAAATAAAGGTGGAAACTGTATGGTGCAACATTTTAAGAAATAACCCTGAAAGGTTTGCTTTAATTTCAATCGTCACACTCAAAGATTTCGTCCACAGAGAAAGGTATTAGAACCATATCGTAAAACAGTTTAACATCAGTACCACAGAATGGTACAGCCTTTACATTAGAATGGTCACACCTTATAGTGCTTCATCCAGCTTTAAGCACTGGAACCATCTTGGACTGAAAAATAACCCCTTTGTAGGAAAGCGCTAGCTGCTCAAAAGCTTTCATTTCTGCAGCCACAATTACTGAAGTCATATGTTTTGTGCTTGTATTTCAGAAACTTGCAGCTGCCCCGCAAATTTAACTATTGTCGCAGGTCCCAGTTCCCTAGACGACGAACACAGATCGTTGTCAGCAGTAATCGAATCGTTGGTTACTGACGTCTGTGGTGAATGTCATGCTTTTGGCAGAACAAACCTTATTTATACAACAGCGTTACAAGGAGATGTAGATATCAATTTTCCAGTAGTGTTATCACATGATTACTCCTCAATCGGAAGTAAGTTTGTGACTGTAATTCAGGTGCCAGGCCTCGCTCTTGTTCGACGGAAGACTGAACCGGAAGAAGGTGCTTATGATAAAGTAATAACTTCATCGGTGTTTAGCTCTTGGCCTATATTTGCAATCTCTGGGCTTTTGACGCTTTTGGCTGGACTGGTGATCTGGGTGTTGGTAAGAATTTTTTTCTGTTTCTCTACCTTATTAAACAGATGTACATCAAATCTATCACATCCGTTATATAACTTGTATAAAACGGAATAAGAGAGAGTTAGTTAAATAAAGATAGCAGTCTCAACAGTCTGTCTGATGACTTTGCCCGGTTGAGAAGAGAGTAGTTTTAAAGATTTGTTGTTTAGTAAGTGGTTCGAACCCCCCCCACCTGGGTGAGAGTTGTTTCTTGAAAGGACTGTCGTTAAATTAAGTCAAGTCAAGTCAAGTTAAGTTACGTTGAGTTTATAGTTGAGATGAGTTAAGTTTATTTAAGTTAAGATTACTTAAGTTGCTGAACCCAGAAGTATCTGTGCTTTGTCTCGGGTGATCATCCATGACAGTGATTCAGGCTGGGGTTGACTGAGGGTGGCTGAGGTTGAGAGGCTGTTGTTTAGTATGCAAAGAGTTCAATAAACCGACAGCATTATTGCATGGTAATGTCATCTCAAATGCTGGTTTGTTTGACAAACTGTAACTGGCATTGCAGCGCTTAGGTTCATCATCTCCACATCATTTTATAAAACTTTTCTTAAAACAACCGGCGTCAAAGTTTATGTTTTAGCCCAGTAACGTTGTCCCCAAACCTACATTATGCTGTGATTCGTCCCTACAAGTTACTTATATTTTTATTTGTTAACTGCTCATCCCTTTTTTGTTACCTTACTCTACTTAAAGCTACTAATGCCGTGTTCAAATTGCACCTTTAATATTTAATTTTAGGATGTCAGCTCCAACCCTGAAGAATTCCCGCCGGTATTTTACAAAGGTGCCGGAGAAGGCTTCTGGTGGGCATTCATCACCATGACAACGCTAGGGTGAGCAAAAACGAAAACATACCGAGTTAATAGCCTTTCGGAGAATACACGTTTGTCCTTTTTCAGTTTCAGGCTTACAACATTAATTTTTAGGTCTTGCTTTTAAATACATTAACTTTTTTCACACTTTTTAGAATGCTTTTGACATTTTCACAAACATTACTTACTAAACCTAACCCGCATGCATTACAATACGCACTGCCCACAAACATTACAATAATACCTACTAAACAAAATACAAGTGAATTAAAATATGTTAATTAGCCTCACTCGTCAAAATCCTTGAGAAAATTATGACAAACCAATTATTACAACATAGGAACATCTGACAAAAAACTCTCGAGCTCAGATCAATATATCAGTCAACCTGCCTGAGTCACCAACAATCAAACAAGGAACCGAGAGTCTTAGGCAAACGACGCAACTCGTCTCCAATCAAGTCCTGTGTTTACATTGGCTTGTCTAGACGGGCAACACGTCTAACGAATAATCCGTCCTAATTTGAGAGTGGTACTTCACTGAAGTGAGTTAAGACGGTTGTTAAAATGAGATGAGTTACTCGTCCGAAATTATCACTTTTTCGCTTTCAACCGTCTTTAGTATGGTAACAGCTAATATCTACAGAAATTAATTAAACCTTTGTATGTTATGTGACAGGTACGGTGACCGAACTCCTAAATCAGACCAAGCCAAGGCGTTCGCTATGACATGGTTTTTAGTCGGACTAGTTGTGTTTGCCCTTTTCTCCTCTGGTTTGACGACAGACCTAACGGTGGTTGTGGCGAATGGAGGACCACAGAGTGTAGCGTCATCAAATAAAGTTCAAAATGTGCGTATTACACATGATCTTTATGTAAAATCTCGAACAAAAATTGTACAATTTTCCAGTTATCGGGAAAAAATGTCTTAAGGCACCATACGATACGATACCACTATGATCACTATAATCATCAATTTACAATTTACATACCACACAATGCAAAGCAATACGAGAATCCAGAGCCATCTGACAGTTTCGAATACATAATGAAAAAGGCGACACCGAGAATTGTCATCATCTTTGTAAAACCAATTTTTTTTAGTACAAGATAATAAATATACAGTACTTCGGCTCTATAACAAAGTCATAATCATGTGAAGAAACGTCACAAGTAGGCAGCTTATATAGCAACAGTCATTAGGCAGAAATTACAAATTACAAGTAAAGAAATTAAAAGTGAAGAAATTACAAATACTTAGAGAATGATGATGATGACCGGTGGACGACGACGATGATGATAATGATGATGCCGATGATGAAGATGGTGATGACAAAAGTGATGATGATGATGATGATGATGATGGGGACAATGATGCAGTTGAATCTAGCATTGCGACGCATTGTTATTGCAGATACTAAGACTTACCGTTCTAAAGAAATTGAATATAGTTGTTATACATGGTTAAGAAAATTTGCATAAAGCACATGGCGTTGTAGAATTGAGTAGAAGTATGAGCACTCGCGTCCCACCAGCGTCGGTGGCCCGGTTCGATTCTGGATTCGATGCGATATGTGGGTTGAGCTTGGTTCTGATCCAAATGTCAGTTTCCATTCTCGCTTCCAGGTTTTTTTCCCTGGCTTTCCTCTCACCACGAAACACAACATTTCTAATTTTCAATTCAATCTGGAACGGGGGATAAAAATTCGTTATGTGGATATGCCAGTGTAATTTTTATTATTAATTTTATTTATATTTTATTTGTCTTGTAAGCAGATTGCCACATTAAAAGACTCCGCCGAAAAGTACGTCGCAGTAAGAAAGCTAATGAATAGGTTCAATCTGAGTAAGTAACTTTACACTCATTAAACCTTCAAATGCCTTTAACTTGGTTTACGTCGGTGGATGTGAACTGTTCAAATGAGATATTTTGCAGAACTTTCTGTGGGTCTGTTTATTATACTGTACATAGAGGTTGCTTTAACTTTTAAATCTGTTTAAAATTTAAAACCTCTAGGGTTTGACCACTGAATTGAAAGCTGCCAATGAGCAGTACTTCCCGGTTATCCCGTTTTCTGATACTGCACCAGGTGGTTCTATGTTTTGAGTCAGTGTATGAAATTCTAAAGGCTGAAAAAATTCAAATGGTGGTATTTGTTTCTTCCAAAAAATTAAAATACGTTTAATTTTAAAAAAATTAGCTTGACGCTCTGATAGTGTTTTAATTAAAATTACAATAAAAGACACTGTAATATCTCATGCGTGACACGGTGGCACTTTGGTTTTGAAAAAATTATCGCATCTATTTTTTTTCGTTCATCAGGCCTTATTTAATTATCCTGTGAAAAACTGTGGGTAACGATCGCCAGATATACCACTTCCGAAACTGATTATGTAGGAAGACTAAGGAAAGTATTGAGTTGTTGTAACAACCCAGAATATGAGACATCGGCTAGGGTTAGATTAAGGATCTTTGTTTTGAATTCTCGGCTTAACAATTTTTATGTCCGATTGATTGGTTAGGGAATTGGTTTCCGAGAAAGCCGTGCATGCAATAAAATATAACAAATCGTATTATAACATTACATATATTACAAATACACAAAGCTACTAATATATTTAATTTGTAACCTGAAGACCGAGTGTGCGCAAAGCTAGGCGATAGGCCCTTATTTAAACCGACCCAAACTACGTCAAAATAAACAAATAAGGGAAGAATCAACGATTTGTAAATTGTGATTAAAATTTCTCTTGGGACAAACGGTCTAACCTTTTTTTTACCAGCAAGGCCTGCAGATATCTTCATTGCAATATTGTCAACGTGGTTCGACCACGTCAAACGTTCGTCAATATATGCACCTAAAGATTTGCTATTCTTACCCTCTCTATCGGATCATCACTCAACAGCCAACGGTCAAACGCGTCCAGTCATATCTCACGACGTGATGTTTAAATCCGGATTGCTAACGCGGGAATCCCCTTACAAAAGTAAACAAGTTGACTCGGAATTCGTAACGATTTAGTTAAATTGAAAATCGACAGGATCTTTTCTAAAAACAAACAAAAGGTTTGAACACGAAAAAGATAAAACGAAACAAACGAACTACGTGCTAGAATTGCAAAATTCACAGTGGTGCTTTCTCTTCTCTGTGATGTAACGATTCCGCTGTCATAAAGTTATTCAACGTGCGAGGGTCACAATGTGACGAACCCGTCTGCTGCGGTGAAATATTAAATAAATTTGCCTTAGGCAAAGTTGAATGCATTAGCAAGAATTGAGTCGAACTTAGTTGCGCATGTGTTGTATGTAAGATACGCTACCTGCAGCAACTTATCTGTGTCATATAAGTATCGAGCTGAGAGATACCAAAAGCAATACCTTTGCTGTGCATGCGTTGTATGTAAGACACGAACCACCACTTAAACCTCTACCACAATGCAAACAGCAATTTGTCTGTGTGTAATAAGTATGGGCGGAAAGTTAACATTCTAAAAGTAACGTTGTTGGTGCGTTGTGACACATTTCAGATTTGTTTACCCTGCGCGACGAAATCATGACGTTATGTCTGCATGACGTCATAACCGGAACCGGAAGTTTGAGGTTATCGTCAGGAGAAAGCCGGAAGTTTATGGAGACTCTGTTGGCCGAGATAAGACTGGACAAGACTTAAGTGACCAAAAAAACACTCGGCCCAGTTTATAAACCGGCGGTCGCCGGTTAATGAGCCGGGCCCGGCGTTACAAACACCAGCAAGGAAACATAATATTTCAGATCCTTTATTGTCACAGATTTGGCTAAACTTTAGAATACCCGGGCACCTATTTGCATGTCATTGAATAACAACTGTTTCTTTTCTTCAAAGCGTTGATTCGTTCTTCAAAGCGTTGAAAGATATGTAGATAAGTGGCTGGGTATTCTAAAGTCGCTCCAAGAGCAGCACTAAAACCACATTTAGTCGCTTATACTAACAGATGATCAGGCGTTAAGCCCCAAGATACTAGAAAACTGGTCAGATATGATCTTAAGATCAAAGTCTTAAAATGCGACGCCTAAACTTATAAAAGGCTCAATTTGGTGATCATTTAAACATCCTCAAAACTAAACCCACCACAAAAATGCAAGAAGCAAAATTGGTCGAAAGACCGAGATATACATCAGACGCAGCTTACAAAAACATGAAGTAGGAGTCGTACCGCGTCCTCTAACCTCATTTTATAGCCGTAAGCTTAAGCGTTAAGCTTAAATTTGTCACAGAAATTCAAAAGCATCTGCATGATAACGTCTGGTGATTACCACAAAAATCTAAAACGAAGCATCTTAGACACAAAGGATCAAGGGACTCGGTCAATAGGAACACAAAATGGCGGTTAGTGGTGCAATCGGACTGCAAATCAAAATACCCCAGTGCACTTTAATTTTTTAGTAAATCGTGCACAACGATAAACAGGAAATAAATCGGAAGGAATGAGGTTAAAGTTTAGGACATAATTTTTGCAGATACCACAAAATCTTTAAACAACTCAAATTTAACGGCAAAGTGGAAAAACATACCTGATTTGGACGCAGAATTTGTAGTGTTTTTTCTCTTTGCGAGTAAAATCCATTTCTTTATCGTTTGCCTTCATCCGCCATCTTTGGCACTCGTGGAGTTCATTCCTTCCCTGGCTTTCTCGAATAGAACTATGGGTAGATAGCCCGAGTATTACCGAACAAATAACGAATAAAGCGGACCGAGTACGAAAATCTCCGATTTCTGAAATGGCCGCCATGTTGTCACGCAACATGGTTATCAAAATTGATAACGATCCCGGACTGCTCAATTTGATGCGGAGGGGGAACGTCAGTTGGGCTGCCTTGTGATTAGAACAAACTAAAAGATACTCGGTTTAACTACGTTTAAACTTAACCCATTGGCCATAAGCCACTGTCCATTGCTTTCTAATTCGTTATTGACCATGCTCTCTCGCTATACATCACTAAAGCAAGATGCTGTGAAAGTTCAATTTGTAACATCAGCAAACATCCGTGCTTTTGAGTAATTTAGAGAACAAGGCAGATCGTTAATATAAATAAGAAATAGCAATGGGCCTAATATTGATCCCTGGGGTACTCCACAGGAAATAGGTTTATCTTTCGAAAGAAAACCGTTAAGTTCGCACCTCTGATTTCTACCGGAAAGATATGAACTAAACCACGGAAGAGAATTGTTACCAAGACCGAGGGGGCGTAATTTTTCCAATAAAATGTTATGGTCAATTGTGTCAAAAGCTTTAGCCAAGTCAAGACAAACAACAAAGGTGACAAGGCCATTGGCACAGAATTGGTTATAAACAAGCCTTATTATAAAGACAAAATGGAAATTGGACGACAGTTGTTTGGATTTGATATTACTGTTACCCTTATGAAGCGGAAAAATCTTTACAACTTTCCAATCACTGGGGAAAAAACCGCCGGAAATTTATGCGTTAAAAAGAATTTTAAAAGGGGGCTCAGCAATGATATCAGCTGCAATTTTGAGTAATTTATTTGGAATGCGATCTAGACCAGCTGATTCGTTAGTGATTAACTTTTTAAGGATACTTAATACTCCGGACAGTTAAGTTGAAAGTTTAAAATTGGTGAAGTAGAGTTTAAGTAATGATGAAAAGACTGGGTTTTGGAACTTGTGAGACTAGTTAAGGCCCAATGTTTGCAAACTGGCTATTAAGAAAATCTGCAACTCTTCATGGTTGTTAATGGAATATACTTTAATAAATTAGATTCTTTGATAATAGTGTCCTTTTGGGCTATACCTTTTATTGAATTAATAGTTTTCCAGCTTTCTTTGGGATTTCCAGACTTCAGAAAATTTTGCATTGTAATAGCACTTCCTCACGTCGGATATTTACCAATCTCTCTGTCTGTCTTACTCTCTTTATTTATTTATTTATCTATTTCTATTTCTTTCTCGACTTCTCATAGGCGCAGAATACAAAACTCTTGATGAGCTTGTAGAGATGCTGAAAGAAGGAAAAACGGACGCCATTTTGTTAGATATGTATGCGCTACTGAGAAGAAAAGACCTGTTCAACGGCTCTTGGTTTGAAGTGGCTGAAATAGTTCAAAAGGAACTCTCACATGGAATTGTTTTGAGCGGTGCTTCAATAGCGCTAGCAACGGAATTTAGGGACATGATACGCGACAAAGACGTCCAGACAGAATTTCTTTTGCACGAAGGTGAAGAAGATGAGGAGGAGCATGTGGTGAGAATTTTTTAACATCAAATATCGTTTTGTAGTGTGTAGAGCTCCAGTGATGAATGAGTAAGCTAAGAAAACAAGCATTTTGTAGGTTTTTAGGCAGAGAATGTTCATCGAAATTTGTCTCCTTTATAAACAGTTTCCTCCAGCTTTCGAAAATCGTTACACTGGCGTAAACTAACATTATCTTTGTTATAACATGAAAATCCCATCACAAAGTTCAATGTTTTTGTTTATTGCAATGGAACTCAAACATCCACGTTATACGATTTCCGCTGGGAGCTGCTGAAACTTAATTATATATATATACATAAGAATCGTCAAATCTTTTAGTTGTGACTCTTGTTGTCCTTTTACGTTATTATTTCAGGAAGAACAAACCGAAGAGGAATCTGGTACGGTGTTTTTTGATCCAGGAAGCCCATTTTTCTCGCTCACGCTTCAAGTTTGTGGAGGGGCTCTTGGGGGATTGCTTTTGTGTGGATGCGTCTTTGAAGCCTGCCAAAGGAGCAGGAAAAACATGAAACAAGCAGGCAAGTTTCACTTTGCTCATGGTAAAGGGGGGCTCATGACATGCTTCACTAAAATGAGACGAACAATCCAGGTGACGGTAAGCGTAACATCGTTCACGTCTAATTGCAAGTGGCTGTGAATTTATCACACTCAACGCAATTAACCCAATTATAGGCCAATGTGCACTTATTGACTGAGTTAAGTCGGGGAGCACGGAAGAAATAGTTGGCTCCGAGAGCATGGCGTCTTTTGAACGCTGCTTTCTACAGTTTTCTGTTTTGAAGTGAAAATTTAGGTCACGATGCGCGCGGAATAATCATTTTAAACCACATCGCGCAGTCTTACCTGTTTTTCGCAGGGCCGAATATACCGGGTTTTTTTCGCGACCCGCTCACGCTAATGTGTACGGCCAGGCGTCATACCAGCATTTTCACTCTTTACCACCCTACTTTAAGGCAGTAAGTGTTTGGTTGCTACTGTTGTATCTTGGTAGGGCGAAGAAGACAGGTTTGTCTCTGTGGTGCAGGGGAAAGAGTTTGCATTCTAAACAGTACTGAGCATGAGCAATTAGTGGTGGAGCCAGGGAAAGGGGCTGAACGGGGGGGGGGGGTCTTTTGCCGCCCCGTCTCCCACCTTCTTGCTAAAGAAACTTAAGTCCGGGGTCTCCCCCCCCCCAAAAAAAATCCGTGCCCACTGCCTTACACAAACCTCAGAATCTAGAGAGCTTCCTTCAGAATTTATACTATACACGAAAGGTTTTTTTAACCCACCAGTGTCCACATCTCTTTGCAGGAAGACATTGTCAAGATGAAGACGACATGAAAAAGATAGTGGAAGAGTTCCACAGGGATTTTACTCGGACACACAATAGATTGAAAAAGAAAGCCAGAGCTTTGATTAAACTTAGACAGAAGCAAAGCAAAAGCGGCGGTTACGTGATCAACCCCATGTACGACACCCAAAGCGCTAGTTTATGGTAGCCTCAGTAAAAACATGTAAAATCTTGGGAAATGTGAGGTCTTTAATATTTCTTTCAAGATAACTGTTTCTCTCTCACGGTTAGCTAACGATATGTTAATGATTCTAGACCGCTAGTATTTCCTTGGCTCTCGATTTCGAGATCAAAGATAATAGTGCAGGCTAATGTCAACATGTTTCAAGTGGGTGCATGTATTTCCATTCAGCCGATACACGCGGAGCAGCTTGACGAAAACATGCCTGTTTTAAAGTGTGTATGACAGATTTTTTCTATTAGCCTGATCGAATCTCAATGGGATCCTGATATGAATATCAAGAATTGTTTTTCGATTTCGATTATCCTTCCTCGCGCTTTTGCCGGTTAAAAACTTGAAATTTTACTTCCGGTCATTCAAAAACCGCGCAAAGGGAGGCCTGGGCATAGTCATCAAGTCGTTTTCTAGCGTCTGATTTCTTCGTTCTGCCTTCTTTATCTCTTGATAGCGGAGCCTGCGGGCAAAGCCCGCCAGCGGAGCTCCATTGCTAAGGAAATTTGGTAACCTATCGATCCGAGAAATTTTGGTTGTGACGTAATAGTCACGTGACCGTCCGTCCGTCCGTCCGGACAGACTCTGCGGGAGGGGGAGGGGAGTCCCAAGACAACCCGACGGGGGTTAGAGAATGCCATCTTTTCTTGGCGGGAAATCGCGCGAAGCTTTTGGGCAACCGGCGTTTTTCTTGGCGGGAAATCGCATGACCATCGTCGCTTTTGAAAAAGGTTTCTTTAAAAGCTTAAGCTTCTTTAGCAAAACGATTGTTCGAGAGTACTGAAGTTTTATACTTGACAAAAAAAAGCATCTAATATCTATAAATGGAAAGAAAAAGTTCAAAAGAATACTGGTAGAAGGCAAAAAGTTCAAGTTACGAAAGCTGCCTTCAAAGGACTTCATCGCTTTGTTTTCTTCACGGCGAAGAGCTTACCCTGTTCTGAAACACAAACGAGTAAGTGAAGTTTTTAAAAGGTCCAAGGAATATGATTTTCAGTATTACGGTGAAAGAAATTATGTTTTGAAATGGAAATTTGATTTATGTCATTTACTTTTGACTTTAAAAAATTATTAGAATACGCGCTCAGATTTCTGACAGATTCTTCAATATTTTGCCATGCTCAGCTGATTTCACTCGCGTGGACCGACCCACGATTTTGAAAGTGTAACGCGAATTGCATTTAAGTATAAACTTACGGATTTTCGAATAACCTTTTTCCAAAAATGATTTCTCTGTCCATTATTTTGTGTTTGTTTATTCATAACAGTAGGTCTAAGCACAGTCGCAGGACAAATGCACAATGCTTCCAATTTTGATTGTCCGGTCCATCTCTTTGTGTCGATTTTCTTGTCCTAGAAGTTTTCAATAGTAATAATCTCTTAAGCGAAGCAGTTGTCGGTTTAAAGCTTTTTTATCCCAAAAGCTTCCCAAAACAGTTTTGTGCGTTCCTCAAAGCGCCTAACTTTATATAGGCTTACTTCGCATCCCCAAAACTTATGCCGGCATAATTTAAAGCGCGTGTTTGGTGTTTGTTTGTTTTGAATCTTGATGGTCTCTAGTTAGAGAACGAAATATAACAGTTACAGTTTGAAAAACTAGAAGCGAGGCAGTTGTCGGTCTAAACGTATTATACCCGAAAAGCTTCCAAATTTCAGACAATTTGCAGCCGCAAAACTTATGCCATAGAGTTAAGCATGTTTGGTGTTTGTTTGTTTTCAATCTCGATGGTCTCAAGTTAGAGAACGAAATATAAGGGTTACTTAAGTAACTATAAGCGAAGCAGTTTTGTATTTAAAGCTATTTTATCCGGTAAGTAATGTCTGTTCCTCAAAGTGCTCGAATTTTTTCGCGGCTACTAAAACCTACGCGACATTTCTTCGATACGTTTATTACAAGTGCTTCGAAGCTCCCCAAATCCTTTCTTTCGGGTAATCCCAGTAAAATGCCGGTGAAATGTCAGTATAAATTTTTGACCAGACTAATAGTGACAGTTCATATTATTTGTTAACATCCGAACGCGATGAGTAGGTAACCCATAAAACAGTCTATAATTTTTACTTTGTTTTTGTAAATGAGCGCCGTTTCAAGTTCATTCAAGCGAACAGCCAACAATCCAAGGAGATTTGACAAGCCTTGACAGTTAATGGCAGGATATGGAAAAATTGCAAACACCAAGCAAGACGGCTCGTGAGTAAAATGTGTTCAGTTTGATGCGCGAAAAAAATAATCAAGCTGTGCTCAGCCTCTAGAAAGATTTTTCGAGCCTGGTTTTACAGAACAGATCCCCAAAATATTGAAGGCCAATTCGGAAAATTTTCGGGCTTTTTGAGAAACACTTTTCGAAAGCGAACTAGCCAAAAAAAAAAAAAACCCTGAAATATATTTCAGAAAGAAAAGTTTCAGGACTATTTTTGAGAAACGAACACCAGTTTATTCCTTGGCGGCTCCGCTTTTAGGCTTGGCTAAATCTATATATTAGTATTGTCTAAGTCAATATTCATCGGCAAGCGGCTTGTCTATGTAAGGATCTTCTGGTTCTAAATAGCTTCTTTCTCGATCTCGAGCTCTGTTTCGCTTTCAACTTCAGAAGTTAGCGATTCGCATTCGATGGACTCTAAAAGCCCCAAATCACTGCCCAGATCACTTGTAACATCAGTAGTTTCACAAAATTTCGTGCTTAATTTGCGGTTGCGGAATAAAGGAAAAATAAAATGCATTAGAACTCCGCAATGCGGCCCACGTAGTTTGTTTTGGCATTGACTCCGTTCCTGCTATGACGTCACAACGTGACTTTAGTTGTAAGTAAGAGTTAATAAAATTGCCTGAAATTGTCCATGGTTCTATGTTATTATGTCACTTACTTGCAATCTGGGGTAAAGTTTCGCTATCTGAGTGACAATAAACTCTTTTTAATCCATACTACCGAAGAATGCTAATTTACGGTCCACTGTAACCTCGTAACAGTGGCCACTGCAATTGGGGTCAATTGCAGAAAGACAGCCCGTTTCAGGTTCTCATATAGTGGAAAAGAAATTAAAAGGTAAAATTAGAACCAATAATGAAAGAGGGGTACTTGGTCGACGACCTCACACGTTTATTTATGCACACGCCTGGTGTATTTCTCCTTTTCTACTATCTAACAGTTAACCTCGTTTCCAGGAGGAGGATCCAGGGGACGAACTGATTGTGATATGAAATGTGTGCTGTGCAACAACGTACTCAGAACGTATTCGATGCGAGCACAATTTTTTCGCACATCACAGGGTCTGTGTTTCCGTCTCATCAAAATCGCATACAAATCGCCGTTAAATCGCATCGGAAGTCGCCGGCAGTATACACAGGCGATTTATACTCGCACCCAAAATTGCCGCTTAAATCCCCCCACCACCACAAAAAAAATGTTTGTGAAGAACTGGCTTTTTTGGTCTTCTGGGACAGGGAACACTCCCCCCCCCCCCCCCCCCCCATCGAGACAACGAGACTTTGAGGGCGTATGGTACTTTGAGGTCAGAAACATGATCTGATGACGTGGAAATTACGTCAGGACTTCCGAACGGTGGCCGTCTGGGATTAATTCCAAAAATTCTGGAAAACGTAAAAATCGTCCTAAGTAATCAAAACCATTCAGGGACACTAAGGTGATCAAAAAAAATGTAAAGCGTTCAACTAAAGTACGAAAGTTCAATTGTTCACGAAAAAAAAGAAAATTCAAAATTCTGCAACTAAAAAATATTTGAGCAATGACGTCGTTTCATACCAATTTGTTCCCAAATGGATTTTAGGGAAAGTCACAGCGTTTGCCTATTTAAAAAAGGTCATAAACGTCTGAAAGTCCGTGTGGGCAGATTTGATCTCTTCTTCCCCCCCCCCCCCCCCCTTTAGTGTCGACATGGTTAATTGTAGAGGCCTTAGGTTAGAAGTTATTTTAAAGGGCTCTTGTGACGTAGCTATGCATGCGTCTGAAACTCAAACTGCCTTTATTTGGTCTGTTAAATTATGTTTTAGTATACACGTTGTAGCATTGCTCTAATTAATAAGCTTGCATCATTTTACAAAAATGAAATAGAAATACTTGTGGTATTATCCAACAGTTAATAGAAGAGCGTGTGATCAAATACATTCTGGATAAGTTTGTTAGCATCGTAAACCGAAGAAGAAAGATCCTGGATGATGCACTATGAATTAGAACGTGTATTTTTGTCCACACTGAGTAAATTTGCTCGGATCAAGTGCGTGCTGTTCGGGAACAACATTTTTTGCACCATTTATATCAACATTTCTTCAGTTGAGATGAGCATTTGCTCATAATTGACCACATCAACCAAAACAAGGTCAATTGAAATTTTGCTAGCGCCCTCCCCCCCCCCCAAAAAAAAACAAACAAAAGAAAACAAACAAATAATTGAGACACGTATGTGTAAGGTTCGAATCAAAATCAAGAAACCAGAGACGATCATGGGCGCGTACCAAAGATTTCAATACAGAAAAATTCAACAAACGACATCGGAAGGTTAAGCAGGGTTGGGAAACTTACAGAATAAAATATTTTCAATAAACATGAACATGAAACTCACCCCGAGTAAACTGTTACTGATCATGCTGATGCCTGTGTGGTTATTAATGACGTAACCAAACTAAAGACCGAGTTTTAGACCGGAGAACCAGCGCTTCTTTCCAGTTAGTCTTTGTAGATAGGAAAAATGTCATCTAACTTAAGTTAGCTACAATATTTCATAAAATATCGCAAAGTTTACAGTATAGAAACTTCTGCTACTAAGTAAATGGCTCCTTTATTATAAAGTCTGAGAGATTTTACACTTTCAGACTTTTGAGCTCATAATTGAATTAAATCTACATATACGCTATCACGTTGTGGCAATCAACCTTGTATTGCTAGTGTAGTATCAGCGTTGATTTTTAACTAAAAATCGTTTCAAACCGGCCAGCCAGTGCTTTTCCATTAGTCTTGGAAGTAAGTACCAACAGTTAGCAACAGTCAAGAGCAACAGTCTAGCTAATTAATAGCAACACAAAAAAATACAGGAATATAATATTCATATTAAGCTTGATTTTTAATTCAAAACGATCATTGTAAACAATTTCCAAGATACAATGCTAAAGTATGATGAATGGTGACTCATTGATATTTTACGTCCAGGTCAGTGTACAGCGAATATTGAATATGTTTAGCAATTATTCTGCTAGGGAGCGCTGGATATCGAATAATAAATAACCAACCACGCGCGTAGCGCCGAGTAGGTTATTATATAATCATTAGATATACCGGCATGCCTGAATAGAATGGTTTTTGAATTAAAAAACTTAACAACTGATAGTTATAAAATCTAGAAAGAGAATGGAAAAAGTAGAAAAGAGATACAAGAGAACAAGAATCAATCACATGACTAAACGGAAAAGGCGCCACCCTTTGCGAAGTGTTGCAGCGTGTCTTTGCAATGCTGAGTAAATCAATGAAGCTGCTCTGAAGTGAACGTACAAGCACACGCTTCAGAAAATCATCCTCCAATTATTGGCTCTGAAATGTGGTACCTGTTTGATTTTTCCTGAAAAAATAATCACATGTTATCATCGTTCAAAGCGGATTAAAGCTGTACGATCTCACCATCATAGTGGCGGGAGTTGAAGTGAACAACTTTGTGATCCGTTCGCACAACGGACCCATCATGTGCTTGTTTGATCGAACTGAAGATACAATTTGAACTTGAACAGGTAATTTCTATACAGCTCAGAAACAAGATTAATGTAGTGAGGAACATGAGAATTCACCATCTTAATTTTTGGAACGCAAAACACAAAACGCAGTTGTTCTCAGTTTAGAGGCCGCGGACGGAATGGTAAAAACAACACCCCAATAACTAGGAAAGCGTTTCGATTCCTTTTAAGAGCGAATGTTACCAACGGTCAAACATTTGGTGGCAACAGGTCAAAAATCAATTCCGCTCATATTTTCATGTTAGGTAGACCTTAATGTGAAGCAAATCACTGCACAGTTCGTTTGGCTGAATATCGATTTATTTTCAAGAAAATCGATACTAACGGAATTCGCTTAACATACTGCTTTTGCAGCTCAAAATTTAAGGCAAATCTCGAAGCTTCGCGTAACAAAACGAAGCATTCCAGGGCAATAAAAATTATCAAACCTTGTAGAACGATGTTTAAATATATGTCAAAAGCAATTTCAGCAATTTCTGCTCATTTATTTACGAGCTCTGATTAAATTTATTCGACATACTTTTGACTATATAAAAAGTATATCAAGTTTAACATCTAAAAAAGTGTGTGGTACCAAATATTATTCGTCAAGAATCTGGATTTCAAGAGGATTAGGGATGTTCTTCTCCCTCCTAAAACGGTTTTTTGGGGAAATTTATTGACGCGATGTTATAGAATTTTTAAGTTGGACAAAATGCGTTGATTCAAGCGATCAGAAAAGTCAGCCTAATTAACTCAGTGTATACATACACAAACAACTGCACGTCTACCGCAGGTTTTGATCAGCCAACAACCGATTTTAACACAAAGTCCTCTAACCTTCATGTTGCTGTATCACCGATGAGAGCTGTGGTCCTTGTTCACAATAAAATTCAAGCAAACTGCAAGGAAACTTGACAGGATGTCGCAACTTGCCAGGCCGTTTAACCGAACATCCGCCGTTTTTGATGTGAGGATTCTCTTTTACTATTTTCGTTAGAAAACTGGCTCAAGGTGTTGTACAAAAGATGTCTTTCCTTTGAAACTAGCTCTGAACTGAACAGCGAAACAAGAAGTCGTTGATACAAAAACATCTGTTACGTACGTGCTTTGGGTGATGGCGCTAATTTCGTCACCTGGTCGATCACATGAAAGATTTTTTAGCCAACTGGACAATATTCCATGTAAAATTTTCAATTTGTAAAGGATTTTACCGAGGAGACTAGTGAGACAGTTTCCAACTGACAAAACGTAAATTTGCAACTGAAGCGAGCAACAGTTGCTCTGGGCAGTTGCAAACTGCTCCGAAGGAAACTGTCAATCTGAATACCAATGTTGTAGCGGACGTTTGCAAAGTTGCACTCAAAGAAACATCCGGTTTGGCTATAGGTTGAGAAAATTCCTGTGGAACAGCTTTTTTTTTTTACTTTCTTCTAAGTGAAACTTAAACACTACTTGCCACCGTTAAGGAAGGATAGAGAATGGCGTCTTTTCAGTCCACAGCTTCTGGCTGGTATCACGCAGAAGACGCTCAGAGCCATTAATAGAAATGTACCCCATCATGTACATCAGAGGCCAACACCCTTTTTCAAACTCGGATACTTGGGAAGTGTCAAGGCGAAATCTCCAATTTTCGATTCTTTTGGAATCATTCTTAGAAATGACGAAAGCAGGTATGCGGTTTTCAACACCGGGGGGTTGTATACCTTCACGAACCCACTTGCTAATTGAAGTATCCTTGGATAGACCGGTAAAATTGTACAACTGATTCATTGTTCTGAACAAATTATTAGTAGTGTCCTCGTAACGAACCAGGACGTAGCGGCCTCTGAACCAGTTTGACCATTCCTCGTTTATCTAGTTCAAATTTTCCTGGACTAGCAAGCATAAGACATCTGAAATGTGCCTTCTCAATTCCCTTTCTCCAGGAGTTGCATTTCTTGTGGTAACTAGCTTTTTCTTACCCCTGTACGGCATATAGAACTTTTTGATAATCAAAGAAGATACAACTGCTCGAGGATCCCGGACAAGGTGAATTATTAGGCACTCAAACTTACTGGGTTCAGAGCTACAGACTCGCCGCAATTCTTGTATTCCAGTGTCACCCGGAAGTCGTGTTTGCATGATCTTTGCAACCGTGATTCTTCGTGAATTGCAAGCTTCTCTTATTCATATCCAGAAATCGCAGACATTTGAGCCCACGGTCAACAAATCCTGCGGTAAATTGACCATCGAAGGGAACGCAACAACAACAAAGAAATGTATGGAGATTAAAAAATTTCGAGAAATATCTCTCGATCAATTTGTTTAAGTATAAATGTGCAACCGGTTCATGGTAAACTGGTCTATCAAGAAAGATATAGTACAAAAAATAAGGTGGATACTTCGAATTTTATGTTTACTTTTTACGGTTTTCTGTGAGCAGTTTAGCGGCCAAAAAATATAAGGCGTGGAGGGGGATTTCATCGAAAAACCGAAAACTCATAGTTTATAAACAGCGATTACGGGCAAACATAATGGGATCGAAAAAATGTGCAAGTGGATTCACTAAAACTATACATGGAACAAACTAACCTTACGATTTTCAGCTCCAACAGATTGATTTTGATGTTTACTTTTTGCACTTGAAAACCACGAAAAAATTGCATTCGGCCATACATTTGAAAGTCCTCGCCAAAGTCCAAAAATCCACTTTCTTGGAACTGCGATATTTCGGCCGAACCGGCCTCAAATACCCTACAAAAGCCATCCTTCGAAAGCTAAATTTCAGTACATTCGAATATTAAGCGACTTAGTTTGGTCAGTGGTTTTTATATGGTTTTTATATGGGACTTATTGCATCGTGCACCATCATGAAATATGAGCCCAAACTATACCGCTTCGATCAGCGGTATGCATCATTTAAAAGAGCTGTCTATGTAGGACGCCCGAAAAGGCGCGGGCTCTAATGTCCGCGATTTCTGGAGATGGCTTTCTTTGTAAATTTTGTGTCTTTGTTTCTCCATAACAGGTAGTTTTTCGATCTTCTTAGCCAACGAGGAAAAAGGTTACTGATTGTGTTATGTCCTTGAAAGCTGCAAGTGAAAAAGTCCCGAAGCAAGTTGGAAACGTCAGTCCTATATGCTTCCTTTGCTTTCTTATTCAAGACATTCCACTCGCCCACACCCTTTCGATCGCCATGAACCACCATCCTTAGCTCGTTTAGGGGCTCGTACAGATAGAACACGTCTGGATGCAAGTTAAACAGGTTCCCGAGAAACGTCGAGCCAGAACTCATGTGCGTCAAAATGATGACGTTCAACCTTAGTTTGCTTGCGTTTGACGCAACCTCCCTTGTTTTGTCGGTAATCTTTATTTTCCTCGTCGTTACCTCCGTCTCTTTTACTTCGGTTGTCTTGTCCCGGGTACTGAGCCAGATTAGAAGAACTTGCGGGACAACAACCAAAATGACCCAGATTATTCTGCTGCAGTTTATCATTGTTCCTGTCAAGATAGAATAGTATGTAAATATATAATCCGTGAGAAGTGTCATTTGTGCAAATGCACAAAGCAACCTCCCTGTTGGGAAAATGGACAGAAAATCTTTTGTATAAATAAGGTTGAGCCAGTCTTTTCTTGTATGCCACACTTGGTATACTAAATGATATTTCCTGTGCGAAGGCATCGTGATTCTCTGTTGACATGTCCCTCACCTCTGAAGCACCAGTGTTAGTTTAAAGAACCTTGTGGTATTCGGAAAGGAGAGGGGTTATCAAAAAGAAATTGAATACAAATGTTAGTTTTAAATTATTTAAATCACTTTGTGTAAATCATGCGTTAAAAATTTCTTAAGATGGATTGCTTCTGTGTCCACTGAGTTCTTGTGTGATCAACCTATGTACTAAAATATGGGATTCATCGTGTCTTTTTATAAACTAAATTCGATTTTGAGACGACATTAAGGCTTTATAATGACGGCTAGTTGGGAGAAAATATATTTCGTACATCTTGTGGGCAAGCAGCCTCTAAAGAATAGAATTTTTCAGGCTTCACGTACAAGTTCTTAAGTTGCCGCTGCTATTTACTCTTTCTCTTAAATTCTGACTTTCTCCTGTCCACCTTAAAAAATTATTAACTGCAACCTGTTTAACTCAGTTGGTGGGACGCCAGACTGCAGTTCGGGAGGTCGCCAGATCCCGGCCGGGAATGATGTTTGGAAAGAGAAGGGGATACATTCTCCAGTGTGTTGTCTGGCCTTTCGACATTTAATCATGAGACGGTGGAATGGGGATAAGATCACACACTCAATAATAGCAGTTACGTTGACGTTCGATCTTACTCCTTAGTTGTTGTAAAGCGCATTTGAACATGTATGTCCATGGAAAATGATAATAGAGTAAGAGCCTATCCAACCTTGACATAAAGGCTACAAAGTTCTAGCCATATTAGATTATTTCATGGCTTAAATAAATAAACAAATAAATAAATTCATTAATTGATAAAACAAGAACAAATTGTTATTTATGAGTATACCCAGGAGGAAGCATCTGTGCATTTGTGCATAAAATATAAACCGGAAATCGCTTTTCACGTGTTTTGTTTTCTTGAAAGGTTAAGTGGAAAACATGGAGTGCGGAGTGCGGAGTGCGGAGTGCGGAGTGCGGAGTGCGGAGTGTGGAAAATGAGGAGTGTAGAAAATGCGGAGTGTGGAAAATGCGGAGTGTAGAAAATGCGGAGTGTAGAAAATGCGGAGTGTAGAAAATGCGGAGTGTGGAAAATGTGGAGTGTAGAAAATGCGGAGTGTGGAAAATGGGGAGTGTTAAAGAAAAATATATAAAAGGCTTAAAAGAAAAAAAAATAAGGTCATATCGCCACACGTAGGTATAACACCCAATATAACTCCTTCCCGTCCCATGCCCCCTGTGCGGACCCTGGAAAAGCACAGTACTCTTAACGAAATGAAAAAATAATTTTTTTTGTTTGTTTGTTTTCAAAACCGCGAAATTTAGTGCTCGTAAAACACGTCTTTCGAATTCTAGAGAAATAAATGAAGTTGTGTAGTTTTATTTCAGGTTAAGCCATAGTAGTTGTTTCTGGTTTAGAAAAAAAAAGTGTGAAGAAGTGCTACGGATGCAGTGACAATTTTGCAGAAAAATTTTGTCAGCCACCACACAACATCGTGATCAAGCACGTCGACCGTCGGCAGGTACGCAGGGACGACAACACAGGGGCGTTGGTGTACAGCACAGACTTTACCAATACCTATTACCATCCAAGTCCTGCGGATATCATGCGAAAAAACCCTGTTTTAGACGGACGTGTACATATCGACTTCAGCACGTACCACTCACTTGATGATAGCCAGAAGGAAATGCTAAAAGTCGATATGTACACGTCCGTCAAAAACAGTAATGCTGCACGCGTGGATTTGTTTTATTTACCTCAGTATTCTTTACTATTTTTCATAGCTACAAAAAATAATGTACGATTTAGCAATGAAACTCAATGATGCATCGCTTTTTCAAAGAACATGGACTGATTGTTAATATCGTTAATTCACAATAATGCTACGCGTATTGAAATGCAATGATGAATGAAGGAGTTTTATAGAGTGTTATACCTTGTGTCTGCGTGAAGATATCACCTTTAATTAAACATTTAAACGATCTTACCAAGAATATAGCGGAATTAAAGATTATTTTTTAATTTCCTTTTCCATACAAGCTTTAGATATTCATTAATTTTCATTAATTTTCACGTGTACTGTATTTCTATAGAATTCGAAAGACATGTTTACGAGTACTTAATTTCGCGATTTTGAAAACAAGCATAAAAATAAATTTTGTAATTTTTCATTTTGTTAAGAGTAGTTTGCCCTTTCCAGGGTCTGTACAGTGGGCAGGGGAGCTATATAGGGAGTTATACCTTATATAATTGAGTACGTGTGGCGATATTACCTTATTTTTTCTTTTGACCTTTTTATAACCTTTTTATATATTTTTCTGTAACACTCCGCATTTTCCACACTCCGCAATTTCCACACTCCTCATTTTCCACACTCCGCATTTTCTACACTCCGCATTTTCCGCACTCCGCACTCCGCGTTTTCCACTTAACCTTCTTGAAAATTATTTGAATTGAATAATGTGAATGTTTTCAAAGTAGGAGAATTGAACGCAAATTATCAAAGACAATGAGTCAACAACAACGACAACAATGATGATGATGACTTATACATTTATAGAGCGCACCTCTTCACTCTTAGCTACTATTTGTTCATGGAGCTTGACAATCAAAATGTAGTTGGCTACATACAAGTAAAAAGTACAAGATACAAATTTCAATCAAATCACTTAAGAACGCGCATTTACAAATTTCAAGAAAATGTGCGATTAAACTTAATTTTAAAGCTGTCAAAACGGAATATTTAAAGATGTTTAGCGGGAAACTGTTCAATAATTTCGGAGCACAGACCGAACTGAATTTCGATCGCCATAGGTTTTAACCTGGCGCGTGGCTCGACCTAGCCTCAACTACATTTAGGGCAAAGAAAGTGCTAGGTTTATAACGTTTTCTTTTCTGCTTGAGATCCTTTCATTTCGACTGTATTTTTTTTTTCACAAGTGAGAAATATCGTAGACCAATCGGAATGCCTCTCGTCATTGAGGGACTATTAATATAAAAGGTGCTGTATCATGGGGTTTTTTGCTCGTGTTTCGTAAAAACTTTACTGAAATCATGATTAAATGCCTTTCCTCACACACAAAATGTTCTTGAAACACCAAAAAGGAAGATATCAAGTGTGTTTTCGCAAGGAGTGCAAACCATAACATGTTTTTGAATGAGTTTTGCAAGATGCAAGTACAGAACCAGAAAACGTTCGCCGAACGTTTTTAAGCCTGTAACCCATTTCCATCCTGGCCATCCGTGGCAAAAGACACGTATTAATCGTCTCAGTGAATTAGTGGGGTGTCTGATCAAGAAGTGGATTGTTATTTTTACTCTTTTATTTATCTAAATGTGGCTATTGGCTTTTAAAGTGTCAGAAACGGGAGAAAAATCCCTGTGTCACTGCTCCTTTAACCCACCGGCTTCGTCTAAAGTGAATCTCAGTACTTTTATAATAATGTTAAATACCAGTCCAGTGATTTCCTGTGATGTACTTTGCTTTCACTTTTTCTGAAGTGAAACTATGACGCAATTTTCCACTCTTAGCGAAGAGGAGGGAATGGCTTCTTGTCAGTCCACAACTTTTGACTGGTATCATGAAGAACACGATCAGAGCCATTCAGAGTTTCCTCAAACTCGGATACTTGGGAGGCGTGAAGGCGAAATCTCCATTTCTCGATTCTTTCGGAATTATCGTTAGAAATCATGAAAGAAGGATTGCGATTTCTGACACTAGGGGGCTGTATACCTTCACGAATCCAGTTGTTGATGGACGTTACCATGGGAAGACCGGTAAAATTGTACATCTTGAAAACTGTGTTAACCAAATCTTTTATAGCAGTGTCATCGTAACGAACCAAGATGTAGCGACTCCTAAACCAGTTCGACCCTTCCTTACTTACGTAGTTTAAATTGACTTCGACTTATGAACATAAGATTTCTGAATTGTGCCTTATCATTTCTTCTCCTTCAAGCGATGTGTTTTTTGTGGTAATCAGCTTCCTTTTAGGTCCAGGTGGCATATAAAACTTGTTGTTTATTAAAGACGATATAACAGCCCGAGGATCCCGGACAAGGTGAATTATCATACACTCAAAGTTATTAAGTGCAGAGCTACGGACCCGCTGCAATTCACGTATTCCAATTTCACCTGGCAGTCGTGTTTGCATGATTTTGGTAACTGTGATTTTTCAGGCTTCTCTGACTGATTCCTTTGTAAATGTTGTGTCTGTGCTTCTCCATGCCAGGGAGTTTTCCCATTTTCTTAGCCAACCAGGAGAAAGGTTATCAATTGTTTCATTTCCTTGAAAGTTACATGTGAAAACGTTTCCCAGCAAATTGGAAAAGTCAGTCCTGTATGCTTCTCCTGCTTTCTCATCCAAGACATTCCCCTCACACAAGTCTCTCCGATCGCCATGAACTACCACCCTTAGCTCGTTGAGGGGCTCATAAAGATAAAATACGTCTGGGTGTAAGTTAAACATATTTCGGAGAAAAGTCGATCCTGAACTCATGTGCGTCAAAATGATGGCATTCAGCCTTGGTTTGTTTGCATTAGACTCAGCCTCCCTTGTCTTGTTTGTCATATGCCTCCCTGTTTTCTCTCTAATTGCTTCCCTCCATCGGTGTTCCTTGGTTTGTCTTACTTCGGTTGTCTTGTTCCGGGTACAAAGTAGGATGAGAAGAACTTGCAGGACGACAGCCATAATGACCCAAATTATTCTCTTCCAAGACCTTCTGAGGTATCCCATTGTTCCTGTAAGTAATTACAGGGAGAACTTTAATGGAAAACTCTTCACACAGATAGTGTTGAACCAGCCTTTGCTAGTATGCCACACCCGTCATACTGAATGAATTTTCCTACACGAACGGGCCGTTCTTCGTGATAACAACAACGAAGCATAGAACTCCAGATTCATAGATTCATGGGTGCCAATCCCATACGAGCGTGAGTTTTTCCTGGCTTTCTATTCGCAAAAGTTGCCTACATACCTGCGATGATTTTCTATACATTTAAACCTTTATTCGAGGCCTTATGCGCCAGCTTGGCTCAGAGTAGATAGATGCAGGTACAGGTGAATCCTAACTCTACAGTTCTTATATATGACAATTATCGAATTGACCGCAATTTTCCATTGTCTGTACTCTTATTGATCATAGAAATGGCGTCATAAAATATTCAACAGCGAGTGGGTTCACGGCAAAGTATTGAACATTTCTTGGCGTCACTTCTATGATCAATAAGAATACAGGCAATGGAAAAGTGCACGCGCTCAATTATGATTTTTACAATAACATAGACATTTTCGAGCAAACAAGGCTTTCATAGGCCTTTCAACATGAGTGTTTTCAAGAAAACGCGTGCTGAATGAAAATCACAACTCGGCATTAACTTAACGCTCAGCGAAATATATAATGAAAAATCTTGCGGCAGGGACCGCGCGGCTCATTTGTAAGAGGAGGGCAGCCTCACACAAAAACTATCTGTTCTTAGGTAACTAACAGTGCATCTAGTACGACCAAGTGTGATAAAAGCTGTCAGTCTATACAGTCCCAAACTAATGCGCCATGACGTGTTCTTTGCTCACATTCTAAGAGCAAATGTCGCTAAGGTTTTTGAGCAAAATTGGAAATGGTCAAAATAAACTTCCCTTCATTTTTTGTGTGAAGTTAGTCCTTTGGGCGGAAGTAATCATGATGGTATTTTTTTCATTTCTCGTGATAAACCGAACTTGGAATCAGGGGGGGGAAGTTCATACCCAAAAATGCATTTTTTTTGGATGTTTTAATCCCCGAAAATGGACTTTTTGTTAGCTAATATTATCAAAGCACAAGAGACTGGTTGAAATTCTTTTCCCATCCTAGCAACCTATCATCCTTCGACTTTACAAAAATGTTATTACATTTTTTCTTTGGTCCCTGGGGGACCCCTGGCCCTGCATTCTTTGTAAGGGGGGGAACTCTTCTTTTGAAAAAATGAGACATCTTTGACTGCAACGAAATCTAACTGGTATTCATATTTTGATCAAATTCGAAGTTGTAAATAAATTTTTGATCCTTTCTTAATCTTTTGATGCTTAAAAGTCCGCGGGCACTCAAGTTGTTTTTGCAGGGCATGTGATTTAAAACAGGCACCTTAGGCAATATGACAATTTTCTGCTATTTTAAGTGGCCACTTGTTAGAACTTAATGAATGCTACAGCAGTTATATACCATCATGCTGTTTCTTTATCATCTATAGATTACTATTATTTCCCTTTTGTAGGATAATATTACGCGAATTGAGAAATATTAATTTTTCAACATCACACTCACGTTGGGGACTGTTAATTTATGCGAAAACAGTACTCAGTTAACTGGTTGAGAAAACTGTAAATATAAACTGGATAGTCCACTAAACTAAATAAATAAGCTTTATAAGAAACAATTGTTGTCTGACGTACCATTTTGTAAAGTAATCAGTTCAAGAGCGGCCTTAGAGCCAACCTCAAGTCGCACCGAATTCAGAGATCTTTCAAGGTTCCATTTTGGTCACGACGATTATTATCGCCGGATCAAGAGTTCAGTTCTCATCCTTGCAGCAGCCGCAAATGGTTTCGTTTACAAGCATGTTCTATCCAGTTTGCTGCAACCGCCAACAGATCAACCAAAACACTACAAACAGCTCCCAGAGAAGCAAACATCACTCGATACTCAACCAATCACGCATGCGCATAAGCCATTCATTTCTAATTTTTTCTCGCTCTTTTGCTTTCCTTTTTCTCTCCCTTTCTTTGCTCTTTATCTTCTACCCTTTATCACCTTTCTATCCACTGGAAAAGTTTTGGCCTCAGTCCTTCTAAAAACCTGGAAATGGAACATTGATCAACTAGGTGACTTGGCCTATTTTACCACCAACTTTGCAGCCAAAATTGGACACGTTTTTCTGGTATAGCTCTGCCAGGATTTGGTCGATATTCAAAATGGACACACGTATGGATGGATCTGTCCTTGCTGTGCTAGCTGCTTATCAAAACAATCTGGTGACGTCAAAAATGATGACGTCACAAGTGGCTGAATGGTTCCCGACTTCGACGTCTGGAAAATACAACTCTTGACGGAAAAGAGTTAAGGATTTTAATTTCTCATCGTTTGTTCCCGTAGCCATACAACGTTTGTAAGTGTCTTTTCTTGTTGTCTTTATAGTATCGTTTATTTTCTTGTCGCTTTCTTTTCATTTTATTTTATCGTAACTTGTTATTTTCGTGTTTGTTTTTTTTAGCAACCGTATCCCTTCGTATTTAACCGTGTTACTCGTATTTCGTCGATTGGTTAATAAACTTGTGAACATACGGTACGCGTCTGGAAATGTATGGCAGTCACATTTGTAGAAACGTTATGGATCCAACTGCGAATACCGGGAGCCAAAATATTCAGGAACAAATTGGAATGGATTATGACAGTTTGGAATCTACGGACGCTGTTCGAGTAAACGGAGTATCTAGACGAAGGCAGCGCACCGAAAAAGGAAAGGCTTACATCGCTCATCTTCGATGGACAGACTGTCATTCTATTGGAAAAAGAGTGCAACGGCAGATTAACGAAATTGATTCTTTGGCAACTAACGAGGAAAACGTGAATGTTGTTGAAAGGAATCTCACTTCATTTCGTGTTACTGTGGAAGAATTTAAAGGAAGCGTCGCTGCACTATTAGGCGATCTTGAGACTGATGAAGAGCTGAACGTGGCTAACGATTGGTATGCCGACCAGAGCAAGCAGATAAATGATTTTATTGAGAAAACCGTACGCTGGATTTCGTCTGCGAAAGAGACAATCGAGCATAGCTTGGAAGTTAAATCGCAAACCAGTTCAAAACACAGTCCAACGTCGCATCGTTCAGGCACGTCCTCAAGACCTTCAATCGCTACAAGTAGAGCCAAAGAAAAGGCGAAAGCCGCCGAGTTGATGGCGAAAGTTGCAATGTTGGAACGCAGGCAAGAGTTAGAGAAGAGAATTGAGAGGCTACGTTTAGAAGAACAATTAGCGCTCGCCCAAGTCCGTGAACGCGTATACGCAGAATTTGAGAGTGGCGACAAAGAAGATTTGAGTCCTCCGCCGAAATTGCCTTCGGAAACCTTTCGTGTTAAAGAATTTCCGTTTTCTGAGCCGTCTTTTTGCACCGTGTCAAGTGCCTTCGTTACTCCTGGTGTAACATGGACTATCGCAGCCGACGTCAGTGATTCTGCTGTTTTTCACGATGTTCCTGGAAAACAAATGCCTCCAGAGCTAACGCAACGTCCGAAGTTAAATCCGTTCGCAGCTACAGATTACGTCCTTGACATCCAGCAAGGGACAACGCCTTTGCCTCGTGGAAAGTCGAAAACTTCCGCAGCTGAAGATTTCCTCGCTGACGTACAGCGCGCAAGCGATTACGCCCATGTCAGATGGAAATCGAATCCTTTTGTAGCTGAAGATCACATCGTCGATATCCAGCAAAGTACAAGGCCTGTGCAGCTTCCGAGTTCAAATCCCTTTGTTGCTGAACCTTGTGTCGACGACATGCATCACAGTACGAAGCAATTTTGTGACGTTCTTCAGAAACAAAACAAGTTGACTGAACTATTGGCAGATCAATAACGACAAAGTTTGCTGCTCAAGTTGACATTGTCTAAATTTACTGGCGATCCATTGGAATATCCCACGTTTATTAGAAGTTTTGAATCGCAAGTGGAGGCTAAAACCAGTGCAAACGATGTCCGTTTCCAATATTTGGAGCAATACTTACAAGGAGAACCTAAGGAGCTTATTAAAGCATGTCTTCATCTGGATAGACACAGTGGATATCTGGAAGCTAAGAGGCTGTTAAAGGACAAATATGGTGACCCTTACAAGATATCAAACGCTTACATAAAGAAGATTAATGAGTGGCCTTACATCCGGGCAGGAGATGAGCCGGCGTTAGACAGATTCTCTACCTTTCTAACCCAGTGCCGGAGTGCTATTTCAAGTCTAACCTTTTTATCCATCCTCAACCATCCACACAACTTGCAGAGTATGGTAACGAAGCTTCCACTTCCGCTTCAAGATCGATGGCGCCGAGAAGCGAATAAGATGAGAGTTGCTAGAGGAGCAATTCCCGCCTTCGCCGATTTTGAGGACTTTGTTAATGCAGAGGCAGGAATTGCAACTGATCCAGTTTTCTCGCGAGAAGCCCTCCGTCGCTTGGATGGTTCATCAGACCACCCTGACCGTTTTAAAAGAAACAAAGGTCCTGGCAAGAACGGAGAACGTATACGTAAGTCATACCGCGTTTCTAGTCATGCAACAGGGATTACCGCTGACCAGAAGATCGACTCACGCAACCCCAGCAGGCTCTGTAAGCTTTGTAGCAAGCACCATGACTTAGACAGCTGCCAGGATTATCTCAAGAGTTCCTTAAAGAGAAAGGGCTGTGTTTCGCATGTTATGACTCAGGCCACAGATCAAGCGGGTGTGCTCAGAGAAGAACTTGTAAGAAGTACTTTCGTCGTCATCCCACGGGTCTTCATGATGACATTTTCGCCTCATTCCAGCGGCTTCCGTACAGCAGATCTCGTCCCCTTCCCAGCAAGACGATACAATGGTGAATGCTCACACCGAAATGAACGAAGCTGCCTGTAACGCTTCTGGTATTGACAAGACCGTGTCCGCTGTACCCATCGTTCCTGTCAGGTTGAGATTTGTTGGGAGTGAAGTCGTTACGTACGCCATGCTTGATAATTGCAGTACTGGTTCCTTTGTTCTTAAAGAGCTTACAGCTAGCTTAGGTGTAAAGGGCATTGATACGCAGTTGATGGTAAAGACCGTAAATGGTACGAAGTTACATGACACTGAAGTTTTAAATGACTTAATCGTTACGAACTTGAATGGTGACAATACCTTGCAACTGCCGAAGATATTCACCAAAGAAGATCTGTCTACGTGTGAAGTTATGCCTACGCCAGAACTTGCCTATCGTTGGGAACACCTCAAGCGCATAGCGACAGACCTACCACCACGGTTGCCTGACGCCAAGATCGGTCTGCTGATTGGTTCAAACTGTCCGAAAGCCCTTGAACCATTAGACGTATTAGCTAGTCAAGATGGCGGTCCCTTTGCTATTAAGACGTTCGCTGGATGGGCTATAGTAGGCCCCCTTTACATGTCCAACAAAGACCTGGCAACGATGAGTTGCAATAGAGTGGCTGCTAAGGAAGCTGGTTCTGGTAGACTCCTTGATCATTACTTCATGGTAGAGAATAAAGTCAGAGAAGTTTTCACTCCACAAGATGTTCTAGTTAGATTTCAGCGAGAGAACTGAATACAAGGGGCTAGAGTACTCACAAGATGACAAGAAGTTTCTCAAGATAGTTAACCAGGGTATTCGCCACACAGAGGATAATCACTACGAGATTCCTCTTCCTTTCCGCCGTGATGATCCTCCCTTTCCTGGAAACAAAGAGCTTGCAAGTCCTTCAAAGAGTGAGACGTTTTACAAGGACTATGTTAATTTCACGAACACGAGCATCGCCAAGGGATTTGCTAGGAAAGTCCCGTCAGATCTTCTTTCTGCAAAGACAGGCCGAGTTTGGTACATACCCCACCAGGGCGTTTACCATGCGAAAAAACCGAACAAGATCCGGGTTGTATTCGACTGTAGCGCCAGATTTGGAGGCACATCGCTGAACGACCAACTGTTTCAAGGACCTGACCTGACAAATAGACTAGTGAGAGTACTAACAAGATTTCGCCAAGAACCAGTCGCTTTCATGGGTGATATCGATGCAATGTTTCACCAAGTCCGGGTTCCAGAAGGCCAGCGTGACTTCCTTCGTTTCTTATGGTGGCCCGAAGGAGATTTGACGCGAAATCTTGAAGAGTACCAGATGAACGTCCACCTGTTTGGTGCGGTGCCCTCACCGAGTTGCTCGAACTTTGCATTACGAAAGACAGCCGATGATGCTGAGAAGATTGTTGGAGCAGAAACCGCTGATGTGTTGAGGAAGAATTTTTATGTTGACGACTGTCTTCGTTCTGAAGAAACTGAAGAGTCTGCTATCCAACAAATTCGTGGTGTTCGTGATGCTTGTGCCCATGGAGGTTTTAATCTGGCAAAGTTCGTTAGTAACGGTAGAACCGTGTTGGAAAGTGTCCCAGAGAAAGCACGTGCTCAAGGAGTTAAATCATTAGAGTTGGGCGATTGCTTCCTTCCTGTTGAGAGAGCTCTTGGTGTACAATGGGCTATCGAATCGGACACATTTGGTTTTAGGATTATCGTGAAAGACCAGCCATTGACACGACGAGGAATACTGTCTACAATTTCTTCCGTATACGATCCCTTGGGAATAGCAGCGCCATTTTCTGTTGGTTGGAAAGCAAATACTACAGGATTTTTGTCGTACGAAGCTTAGCTGGGATGAAGAGGTTAGCGAAGAGTTCCGCGTACGTTGGGAGAATTGGAAGAGCCAGTTGCCTGCCTTGGAACGTTTCTCCATGGAGCGATGCTTCAAGCCTGAGAACTTTGGTACAGTCGTGTCGAGAGAGATCCATAACTTCTCCGATGCTAGCTCAACGGGTTACGGTCAAGTGTCATTCCTCAGAATCGAGAATGCGAAAGGTGACATCCATTGTGCGTTTCTTATGGGAAAAGCTCGCGTAGCTCCTGTCAAAACTACAACCATTCCACGTCTTGAGCTCACCGCTGCCACGGTTTCAGTTCGAGTGGGTGAAATGATTGGCAATGAATTGGATGAACCTGTAGAGAGCAAGACGTATTGGACAGACAGTACGACTGTGTTGAAGTACATTCGAAATGACGAGAAGCGTTTTCACGTATTTGTAGCAAATCGCGTACAGATGATTCGAGATGCAACGAATCCTGACCAATGGAGGTACGTTGAGTCAAAGTTAAACCCTGCTGATGACGCATCACGTGGCTTTAAGGGAAATGAGCTATCTAAACAGCATCGTTGGATTACGGGTCCGAATTTCCTGTGGCTTCCTGAAAGTGAATGGCCTCGGCCTCCTAATGACCTGGACGATGTATCGGTCAATGATCCTGTAGTCAAAAAGGTCCAAGTGCACAGTATAGACGTCAACGAGGGTACAGACCTTCTGACAAGACTTGCACGTTTTTCGGATTGGTACCGAATGAAACGATCCATAGCATGGATACTTCGTCTTAAGCCAAACTCAAGTAAGAAGTCGTTGTCACCAAAGGTTGTCGCAAATAGAGAAGGGCATACAGCAGGCTTAAGAGACAATCCCTTGAAAGTGGAAGAACAGGAAAAAGCTGAGAAGGTCATTCTAAAGCTGATGCAAAGTAACGCATTTCCTACAGAAATTAAAACCTTAAAGCAGATTCAACGTGAAGATTGCAAGAACGACCGCGATTTTGCGAAGGCTAGAAAGTCTGAAATTAAGAAAACCAGTTCCTTATATCACCTCGATCCATTTCTTGACCAGGATGGTTTAATTCGTGTCGGAGGTCGACTGAGTAAATCTCAAGAGTTACCAGAAGATTTTAAGCATCCAGTGATCCTCCCGAGGAAGAGTTTCGTCGTTAACCTCATAGTTAGAGACCCTCACAAGAGAGTTTCTCACGCTGGCAGAGGTATCACTCTAAACGAACTAAGAAGTCAATATTGGATTGTTAACGCAAATTCCGTTGTGAGACATCTCATCTCCAAGTGCGTGGTCTGTCGTCGTCTTCGTGGACGAGCAGGTGAGCAGAAGATGGCCGACCTTCCTGAAGAGCGAATAACCCCTGCCCCTCCGCTTACGTATTGCGGCGTTGTCTACTTTGGTCCCTTCCTCATCAAACAAGGAAGAAAAGAAGTAAAACGCTATGGGGTGCTATTTACCTGTTTGGCCAGCCAAGCGGTGCACATTGAAACAGCAGACTCGCTGGAAACAGATTCCTTCATGAACACTCTTCGGCGATTCGTAAATAGAAGAGGACGGGTTCGTGAAATCAGATCAGATCAGGGCACCAATATCGTGGGAGCAAAGAACGAGCTAAAGAAAGCCTTAGAAGAAATGGACCAAAGCGCAATCCAAAGGAGTTTTTGCAGAGACTTCAAAGCCGATTGGATAATCCAATGGAAACAGAATCCTCCAGCGGCGTCCCATATGGGTGGCGTCTGGGAACGCCAAATACGGTCCATTCAATCAATTCTATCTGCATTGATGCGAGATTTTGGTCACACCCTCGACGATGAGTCGTTTAGTACCCTGCTAACAGAGGTTGAATGCACTATTAACAGCCGACCGCTAACCGTACCGTCGAGCGATCCCGAAGATTTGGATCCTCTTACACCAAACCACATTTTAACTTCCAAATCAAGAGTCGTGATGCCGCCACCTGGAAATTTTTAGAGAGCCGACGTTTATCTTCGAAAAAGGTGGAAGCGCGTCCAATACCTCTCTAACGTGTTCTGGACTAGGTGGAGGAAAGAATACGCGCAAAGTTTGCAACAAAGAATGAAATGGAATCGTTCTAGAAGAAATTTAGAAAAAGGAGATCTAGTACTAATCATCAACGAGCGAGTGGCGAGGAACGTCTGGAGCTTAGGTCGAGTTATCGAGGTGTACCCAGGTGGAGATGGTCAAGTTCGGTCCGCCAAGGTTGCCACCAGTACGAAGAAGCTAGATCGTCCGATCGACAAACTGGTGCTAGTCTTAGAGAAAGAAGAGTAAGACCAGGGATATCCCCACCAGAGGAGCCACAAACATGAACTTAACTTCGTTTTTTTTTAACCGTTTTTAAATGTTAAGAACAGTGAACTTAAGAGTTAAAACTCTTTGGGGAGCCAGATGTTGCTCCCGCATTTGACTTTGTCTCATTAATGTTATTTTGCATGTTATTTCTTTGTTTTCGTTATTTCATTGTTTTCGTTCGCTTTCGTGTTTTCGTGCCATTTATATTCTGTTAGGTTTTTTATGCATAATTTGTTTCGTTTTGTTATTCGTGTCAGTTTCACCGCTAGTTTGGCCATTCGTCTTTAAGGCTTAATATCGTTCACTACGTCCGATCGCATCTCAAGGATTTTAATTTCTCATCGTTTGTTCCCGTAGCCATACAACGTTTGTAATTGTCTTTTCTTGTTGTCTTTATAGTATCGTTTATTTTCTTGTCGCTTTCTTTTCATTTTATTTTATCGTAACTTGTTATTTTCGTGTTTGTTTCTTTTAGCAACCGTATCTCTTCATATTTAACCGCGTTACTCGTATTTCTTCGATTGGTTGATAAACTTGTGAACATACGGTACGCGTCTGGAAATGTATGGCAGTCACACAAGGATAAGCCAAAACTATATAATTTCCTACAATTGCCACGTTTTTCTCAGACTTTCAGTCATTCTGATCAGCTGCTCACAGGGTGCAAGCTTTTATGTGTCATTTCTGCCAAGATTTGGCACCCTTTTAGCCACCATTTCTTCCACTTTGCAGCCGATTTTGTGAACCTTTCATACACTAAAATGGCAATTTTCCCTACCCTTTAGTATACTGCGAGCTTAAAAAGGCACCACTTTCCGGCCGGGACTCCCCGTGTAGCCCACTATAGGGAGTCCCTCCCCCTCCCCCCAGGCCCTAATTCAAAGTTAAGGAGCCGAAGATAAAGTTCCGATCAGCGGTACACTAAACAATCGTAAACATTAAATCTTTCAATTCTCGTGTACGAGTAAGAAGAATGTTATGAAATAATGTGATAGTTAAATAATTTGAACTTCCTTAAAAATTGGAAAGAACAAGCCAGTTGACTTTAAACAGTATTTCTGAGCAGCGTGACAAAAATGGATACCGGAAAGACTCGAAGTACTCATGTCACGAAATCCAACATGGCGGCGAGAGCAGGATTGGTTGAGTATCGAGTGATGTTTGCTTCTCTGGGAGCTGTTTGTAGTGTTTTGGTTGATCTGTTGGCGGTTGCAGCAAACTGGATAGAACATCCTTGTAAACGAAACCATTTGCGGCTGCTGCAAGGATGAGAACTGAACTCTTGATCTGGCGATAATAATCGTCGTGACCGAAATGGAACCTTGAAGGATCTCTGAATTCGGCGCGACTTGAGGTTGGCTCTAAGGCCGCTCTTGAACTGATTACTTTACAAAATGGTACGTCAGACAACAATTGTTTCTTATAAAGCTTATTTATTTAGTTTAGTGGACTATCCAGTTTATATTTACAGTTTTCTCAACCAGTTAACTGAGTACTGTTTTCGCATAAATTAACAGTCCCCAACGTGAGTGTGATGTTGAAAAATTAATATTTCTCAATTCGCGTAATATTATCCCACAAAAGGGAAATAATAGTAATCTATAGATGATAAAGAAACAGCATGATGGTATATAACTGCTGTAGCATTCATTAAGTTCTAACAAGTGGCCACTTAAAATAGCAGAAAATTGTCATATTGCCTAAGGTGCCTGTTTTAAATCACATGCCCTGCAAAAACAAATTGAGTGCCCGCGGACTTTTAAGCATCAAAAGATTAAGAAAGGATCAAATATTTATTTACAACTTCGAATTTGATCAAAATGTGAATACCAGTTAGATTTTGTGTTAGTCAAAGATGTCTCATTTTCAGGTTTTCAAACGTAGAGTTCCCCCCTTACAAAGAATGCAGGGCCAGGGGTCCCCCCGGGAACAAAGAAAAAATGTAATAACATTTTTGTAAAGTCGAAGGATGATAGGTCGCTAGGATGGGAAAAGAATTTCAACCAGTCTCTTGTGCTTTGATAATGTTAGCTAACAAAAAGTCCATTTTCGGGGATTAAAACATCCAAAAAAATGCATTTTTGGGCATGAACTCCCCCCCCCCCCTTATACCAAGTTCAGTTTATTACGAGAAATGAAAAAAATACCATCATGATTACTTCCACCCGAAGGACTAACTTCACACAAAAAATGAAGGGAAGTTTATTTTGACCATTTCCAATTTTGCTCAAACCTTAGCGACATTTGCTCTTAAGACAAATCTGGCAAGAAATAAACCTCTTTGTATTCGCAATTAAGTCTCCAATCCAAAATATTTTTCTTAAGCCTTGTACAAGCAAACCTGTACAATATTTTGTCATTACAGAATAAGGCCAACTGAGAAAACTGAGCTTAGTATCATGAAATATATATTTCGACAAATTCAGTCTGTCGGTATGTCCTGACTGCTGAACGCCGTAGCTTGAAGAAGTTAACGACCGTCATTTCCGTAATGCCCGGGCCATTCATGAACGAGAGTCAACAATATTTGAAAAGATGAAATTATGAATATATGAAATTCATAGATTTGAACTGCGGAATGAAGAGATAAATGTAAAGACAATCCTCGCAGTTATTAACGCAACTTATACAGTTGCGAAAAGAAAGCCTGAAAAAATCAAGCAAGCCAAGCAAGCCTGTTTTTTTCAGGCTTTCTTTTCGCAACTGTATAAGTTGCGTTAATAACTGCGAGGATCGTCTTTACATTTAATATTTGAAAAGAAACGAGTCTGGCAGTTCATGCAGAGTTAGAGGCCAAACGAGAGCGAGAGTTAAAAAATTTTCTCTATTCAAGTGAATTAAACTCTTCGAGAGTCTCCTAGAGTGCATTTAAGTTTCAACTAATCAAGCCAAATGAGGGCAAAGTGATTTGAACACTTGCAATTGGAAAGTATTCCATTCCTCGTCCATATGAAAATTAGCGTTAACTAGGGAAACCTGCGAACTAATGAATTTTTCAACTGATTATTTATTCTTTTAATGGAACCGATATGCAGGGGGGCTAAAGCCCCCTCAGCTCACCTCTCGCGCGTTCCCTTTAGAAAAAAACGATTTTGTGTATTTATTACCAACAGCAAAATTTACCAGACTCTGAATTATTACTTAAAAAAGTACCAAAACGAATTGCTTGGCAAAATTTTTATCCAGCAAATTCATTGAATCTAGCATAGCTTCACAAATGCATTAACTTTACACGCACAGCAAACTTGTTTTAACAAAAGCAAATTTGTATAAAGCTTACCTTTATTCCATGTAAAGAAGTGCTCAAAGACACTGAATTGAGTTCGTGGAAAGTCATTTTCATTCCTTTCGATCAGCAGTCCAGATTCTCGCCGTTCAAAATTTTTTCGCTGTCAGACTATAACAAATAATGTCTTCTTTTTCCTCGCAGTTGGTTTCTGAGAGGTTTAGTCAGTTAAAAGTCAAAATGTAAAGATTACCTATTGTGTCCTTAATGTATATTCCCAGAATTGCCCTAGTTTTGTCACTTAAATGTTAAGAATCGGCAGGGCAGATGCCCACAACAGACTAGCATTACATATGACGTCAGTTTTCTTTGCCCAAACTCTTGATGACAAAAGCTCTAAGCCAATCAGCGCGCAAGAATACACACAGTTATTGTAAACTATGTTATTTCCATATATTCATTATTTAAAATAGCTGTCTGTTGACGATTACTATATATAATTATTGTTGGATATTTTATATAGCTCTTATATAGTTCTTAGTCTTGTTGCTATAAGTAGTTACATGTATTTTACTGCGCTTTTGATCATTTTATGTTGAAAAGCGCATTAGAGGTCAAAATGATGATGATGATGATGATGATGATGATGATGATGATGATGATGATGATGATGATTTGTATTATTATTTATTACGCGCGTGTTAAGCGTTCGTGATGGCAAAGTCTAGCGCCCGCGTGTTGTGTTCCGTTGTCTGCGTTGTGTCGTCCTTCCATAGTCGACAAATTTGCAATGGTTCTTTGATTTTTGTGTAGCTTTCTTTTGAATTTTGTGTAATAGTAGACTGTGTAGTTTACAAAAAGTGTAAAGATTTTTTTGTTCAGGAATGCGTTTTAGCTGTGTTGTGAAAGACGAACGCGCGCGTTTGGTGTTGGGTTGTCTGGTCTTATTGATTGTCCACAATTTTAAAAGTATTACTTAATTAGTTTCAGTATTTGTATAACGTGCTATTTGTGCGGCGTTTCATTTTATGTATTGTCTTCCGAGTACGGATACGCAGTTTGAATTGTTATTTCTGCCTTAGTAAGGCAAAAATAACGGGCCGATTGCATTAGGCGGGCTGCCCCGTTTAGCCGGGCTGGCTCGGTTTGCCGGGATCTCGGCACGTCCGTGAAGCACACTAAAATCAATTTCGCGATTACATGGAAATATCTCAGCTCGGCTAGCTGGGATCCCGGTATCACGATGCCGGGATACTGGCTAGCCGGGCTGAAAATTTACCTTGTAATCGCAATTGCCGGGCCAACACTTTCTCGTCACTAACTTTCGCTTCAGAGCGAAATGGCTCACCAGAAGATCGATATTTCTCTTTCTATATGATACATAAAGGTTTATCAGACCCTATAGGTAAGTATAGCTGAAAATAATACACCAAAATAATAGATTAACGAAAGTATGTGAAAAGATGGCTACCACAAAGAGAATGCAGAATGAATTGAGTAATTTTACTTTTGCCTATGCTGATCTATTATTTTGGTGTATTATTTTCCGTTTTATGTAGCTTTTCGGACTGATAAACCTTCATGTTTTATATGGAAAGAGAAATATTGACCTTCTGGTGATCCATTTTGCTCTGAAGCGAAATTTGATGACGAAAAAGTGTCGGTGCGGATAGCCGGGCTGGCCCGGCAATCGCGACTACATGGTAAATTTAAGTTTTTAGCCCGTGTAGCCGGGATCCCGGCATCGCGATACCGGGATCCCAGCTGGCCGGGCTGAGATTTTTCCATGTAATCGCGAAATCGATTTTTAGTGTGTGTAACAGACGTGCGAAATCTCGGCAAACCGAGCCAGCCCGCCTCATGTAATCGGCCCCTAAACTTAGAATCGCCGATTCAGGCAAGACGAAATAAAAAAAAAAGACGATGTGGCTGAAGTTGGGAAATCGTAGCAAGCAAGCCTTGATGTTTGTAAACATGCCCTAAAGTAAGTTTCATACTGGGATAAGTGTACAACATTCATGTAACGCAATTTCACCCAGCTTGTTAGTCCCGTCTGTAGTTCTAGTAGTTTCTGCTGTAATTTCGCATTCGTTTAGTAGGTTCTTGAAGGTCACGGATGATTGATTGCTATGTTAATGATATATATTGGGACGGGAGGGGTAAATATATGTAAGTTGTATTTTTGAGGATAGTTGAAAACAACAACAAATAACAATTTGGCAACTTTTTAAAACAAAATTCTCGAGCGAAACATTTGTAATTTTTATAGTATTAGACATTAATTTGTCTCCCGTTGCGACATCGCCCATGCGCCTGTGCTGTCTGTTAACATTTTCGCAAAAACTCGGTGAAGTGAGACGATAAAGAAGACTCTTGCGAAGAGGTACCAATTCATGCAAAATTTTAGGCTACTTTTTTGACTACTGACACCTTGTTGTGTTGCCGAAAAAGTTGCCGGAATAATTAACACAACCAGACGAAATGTTATCCTTCCATGTATGTTTAAAATCACGATTACAAATGTCAAGTGGAAATACTTTGAGTTGAACTTTTTAGAAACTGGCGTTCTTATCTAAAATGGATTGTATTGCATAACAACTTCAGCAGAGTTAGTTGTGAATCACCTTTCCAGAAGAAGGTAGCACGTAAACTAGAACTGAGGCGATACAGGTAACACAATTCTATAAAATACATGGCATTTTTTGTACTGACAATATGAGAACTGTAGGAGAATTCGGAGATTTAATTTTAGTTGGGTCACAATTTAACTTCAGCTTGTAAGGGACGTCTTTCATAAACCGCTGGTTTTTCTTATTCTTTGGGAGCTCCGTTGTTAGGCTAGCCTGTCTATACGTCAAAGTCGCAAAAAAATTATAATAGGTTCACGTCGCAAAGACAATCGTTAGTTCGCCTTCATTATCTACACGAACATTAATTCTAGATAAGACACTTTTTATATCATAGATTTTGACTGAATCGGTGTTGACTTTTAACTTATTATTATTGAATGCCTACATGTATTGCTATTATCTCAGTATAAATTTCATTTGCTATTTTTTTATTTTTAAATTGCTTTGGTACATAATAGTATAATTGCTTAAGCGAGTTGGCTCGCAATTGTATTTTATGAAAGATAATGCATTTACAATAAAGGTTTAATAATAATAATAATAATAATAATAATAATAATATTAGTTTATTTCTTCATTCCGCAGTTCAAATATATGAATTTCATATATTCATAATTTCATCTTCATCTTTCCCGGGTATATTACGAACCAATTTCATGGCCAGCTCCCAGTTGGCTTGTTAGCTCAATTGGTTAGAACGCTGCACCGGTATCCCGGAGGTCAGGGTTCGAATCCCGGCAAGCCTGATTTTTTTCAGGCTTTCTTTTCGCAACTGCATAAGTCGCGTTAATAACTGCGAGGATCGTCTTTACATTTATTTCTTCATTCCGCAGTTCAAATATATGAATTTCATATATTCATAATTTAATAATAATAATGTAGGAACTAAAACAGTATGTATATCATGTGCTGGGTAAAAATAGTAGTAAAGGGGCTAAAAATAAAAATGATATTTAACCTTGGTATTAGCCTTACCACATAAGCTACCATCCGATGCAGGTAACCGGAATAAGTACCTATATCTTGCATAATTTTGAGTAAAGTATAATGATATCGAAGAGCAGGGCTGAAAATAGCGTGAGAGAACATTTTGAGAACTTAAAGGCCAAACATTTATCTGAGGATTAAGGTAAAACCTAAACCTGCCGAATATACTACAAAGAAGCAAGGCTGATCGAACAGCTAGTATTTCAGTACGTAGTATTTTTAAGCTTTTCTTGCCCCTGATAAAGGTTAGTTTTGTCTAACCGAAATATTGGACAATCATATCAAACTGCTAGCTGTTTGACGAGCCTTGAAGTTGTTCTATCGAATCCATTGCTGATCCAGCTGTCAATTACAATTTGTACACATGTTCCTTGCCTACAGAAGTTATTTGAATATACGTAAGTTTGATATATTTAATGATAATACAAATTTGGTTATGAGAGCCACAGCTGCTTCTAGAAATATAAACCAACAAAGAATTTTTTATTTTGTCCTATATTGCTGTACATATTCGTTGGTGTAATTTGCGCTGTATGTGACAACTACTTCTTTACCTGGGTAGCCAGTTTGTCAAGAAAAACTTCTATTCTCTTTCTTGCTTTAGTTGGTACACGACCTCACAAGCGTTTATACCGCTTATCGTATTTGAATAACGGTGTCGGTTATTTGGTTTACAACTACTACCATGTGGTATTATTTCTTGTTACATCTTCACCGGCTTGCGGTTTTCGGGAACTCCACTGCTTTTTTAAGAAGCTGGTGGACTTCAACGAAGTTATCTTTTGAATTGTTCTTGCACCTCGCCCGTTAGCCCGCCATGAGCAACCTTATATTAATAAGTTTGAGTTTTGACTGAAGTTTAAACAAAAGTACGTAGGTCGTAGTTTTGCAGTATACCAACATATAAAGCACGCAGATAAAAATAACCTGGTTTACCTGTATTTTCAGTGACTTTCAGCGGCTTTTAGGTATCACGTCTTTGGTATACACAATCGATTTGTTTACACGTCCTTATGATTCGAATCGAATCAACTCGCTACCGCTGGAATGTTAAAAACAAAGTATATTATTCTTGACGAGACGATATGAATTTCAGCAAGTTTGAGAAGCAAAATTAAAGCAATATCTCACGAGTGAACGGTGGTAGTTAAAAGAGTGAGATAACAGCTGTGGTTAAACGAGGCAATTTACCTGAGATAAATAAGACGTTTCACTGGGGAAAGTGGCATTTTCCCAGTAACAGATTTTAGCTGGTGAAAATTCCAAGTAGATTTTCGTAGTAAAGTTACCGAGAACAGCAGAAAATGCCACTAGCAAAACTCTATATTGCGGATTGAAAGGTCGTTCGGTTTCACCAGGTAAACATACCAGTGAGAAGTTGAGCTTTGGATACTGCACGTACAGTGCGACGTCAGCTACATGACCGAATTTGGAAGCGACGTTCGAGTGTAGAAGATTGAAGGTGGCTCCTTTTCGAGCAATATTTTTACGGCTTAGGCAATTGCAACATACCAAAGACTTAGCAGCGTATCCGCTGTAGCGGTTTCCTAGGCCTTGTCCTCTTATTCAGTGCATATATATAAAAAGCTATTTTATTAAGGCAGCCAAGGGAGAATTAAACTGGAGAAATCATGTTTACCTAGGGTGATGTAACTACGGCTATTGACGTTGCCACAAGAACGTATCTTTGAGCTAACGTTTAATATTCTTTTTAGTTATTGTCACTGCACATGGTTAAGAATCAACTTGTCAGGTTTCCAATGATAACTATTGTATCTTAAATCAATGGCCTCGATGACTGAGTTACATTGATCGTCGCAGAAACTCAACAAGTAATCAATGACGAATAATAATTGACCACAAAATGAAAAGTCACTGAGTATTCATTAATTAATTATTGATGTCGTTAATGAGTCATTGGTATTATATTATTTGTCGGTGATAAAACAAACACAAACTATGGACCTATTTAACAAGTAACAATCAGTCATTTTTCAGAATGAGTTAATGATACCAAGCTACTTTTACACAACAAAATAACTAACTAAGTAACTAAACTAAAATACCTAACTAAATAAGTAAATCGACCCTTGACACTTTGGCAATCAGATGTAAAAGTTAAACCAAAACCAATCGTGACTTGTTCGCGTACGTTTTTTCTCGCGCTTGACCGCCCTAGGCACATGTATTTTCCTCTTCTTGTGATTGGTTCATTTAGATATTTGCCTCTATACGTTGTAATTGGTCAGAGCAGTTACTTTATTTCACGACACTCAATTAGAAAACCGCTCAAGCTCATTTGTTTGTTCAACTAATTTCGTCATCATTTTCTGTGATTCTCGCCCACAAGGTGGTCTAGTTTAGGGATTTCTTCAAGAACTCTTGCGAGGGGTACCTAAATTTCTTGAGCAAAGCGGAGACGGAGGGGGAATCGAAAAGAACAGGAGGCGATAAGTGTTCCGGAGGAGGGAATAGAGGAAGGAAAAATTACACAAGACTGCGTGAGAATTTGCAATCGTAAAAGCGTGAAAATGGGTAGGTGTAACTGGGATATTAAGGGGTACGGGAAGCGGAAGTTTCAGTCCCCCTTGTTCCTCTTCCCCCTTCCTCCCGTGAAACTGTCCTTCAAATTCTCACTTGCAAAACGCATAAGTAACAATAATGATGATGATGATGATGATGATGATGATGATGATAATCTTTATCCGATCGATAAAAGACATATCGAAAGTTGCAAGTGTCATCAAATTTAAAATATCAGATCTGAGTAATATACACAATTTCGAAGTGAAGAGCATTACTTCTTCATGATCATATTAAACCACTTGAAAGCAATGGTAACACAAATACACAATACAACTCCGCAGTGGGGCCAATACATTTTGCATGCACATAGCCATATCACCAAGGCAGTGGCAGCCATGGACAGCTGTTTTTTCCTTGTTAACTCTGATCAGCATGGCGCAGCCAGGCGTATGGATCTCACGAACGATCATTTACTGCCGAGGGGAAGGCAAAAGCACGACTTTAAGCGCCAGCGCCTTAGCATGGAGCTGTGGATCTCCTAAATTATTAGGGATACGTGTGCGGACCGGATGGTCGTACCGGTACTGGCCATGCATACCGCGTAGTTGTGTTGTGTGACCATTTGCTTTCAAATGGTTTATTTTACTATCACCTTAGTAAGTAAGGGGCAAAAAGCAAACAAACAACAAACAAACAAAAAAACAAACAATTCGAAACAAAAGAACAGAAAACAATACAATGCAATGCAATGCAATGCAATGCAATTCAATACAAGTATATACGAATACAAAACAATATATAGCCTAGTTCCCTTAAGAATCCCTCAGATTCGGAACTGTTGATGATTTTCGGACATGAGGTAGTCAACACACCGACAGCCGGCGGCGGAAGATACAATGTTCCAATTGCACAGATAAGGATGACACAGATGCAGTGGGAAACCCTACAGATCTTTTCTGGGCTATATCCGTTTCCTGAGGGAAATCATGCTGTCTTTCAAACTATTTTTACGTAGTCTTTCTTCAGGGAAATAGCTTCTGTGGAAACTTTTTCCTATGAAGATTAATCTTGCCGGGAATGATCTTGGCCTACTCAGGATGATTGTTTGTGACCTGTCAACCTCGAACCTCCTCGAAACATACGAAAAGAATGTTTGTTTGGCCTCACCTTCTGTTGCGTCCCCTCTCTGCTCCCCCACCCCCCCCCCCCCAACAAATAGCAGCGGTTGTAAAGAAAATTTAGGTCTTGAGCCTCGCCCATCTTACGGAATAATGTACCTGGATTTGACTTTTAATCTCTCTGGTCTTAGCTTGTGTACAACTCACTGTTGAAGGAGGCAGAAGACAAGTCAGAAGGAGTTTCATCGTTCGAAATCTCTCGCATTTTTGAATGAACATGAACTTTAATTATGGCAGTAGTCGACAGTATTTCACATGACAACTCTTGCAACAACATTTCACCAGTGACCACGAGTAACCAAGAATGACCACGAGTGACCACGAGTTAGAATGCAACAAAATATTTTTTCTGACGTCATGATGACGTCATCATTACATCATATTATTAAATAATCGCTATTTAATAGCAAAAGGGCCGTTTTTTCAGACCTTAATACCTGGATTCGACATTTCCACCATTTCTGTCTGAATGTGGAGGGACTAAGGGATGGACAGGAAGGGAGGATGGGGGGGGGGGGATACAAACTTCTCGCCACCCGCACCCTTTAATCTTGGTTCCCGCCAATTTTTTCTCTCGCTTTTTGCACGTTAAGAACCACGCTTTCCGCGCTTTTCTTCGCCTACCGTACACCCCCCGCCCTCTTTCTTAGAGGAAACCAGTTAGAATTTTTTATTTTAAAAATCTTGTCTGATTTATATTACTCACGAACTCGTTTAGATTGCATTACGTTACGTAACACCAAAAGCCGTCAAAGCATTCAAGCTCCAAAGCCAAAGGAGCTGATTGCAAGCTGCTGGCCATATGCTAGTCTTTCATACAACGTACGATCTACGATCAGCAGCGGTGATGAAGAAACACGTGACGAGCAGTTAGAATGTGCCGGCTTACGCGAAAGAAAAAAAAAAGGTCACTTTTATAGCGTGGAAAATATCACAGGGGTAGTTATACTGAGACTCTGAGACTCCGAGACCCCAAAATTTCGCTTCAGAGCAAAATGGCTCACCAGAAGATCTATATTTCTCTTTCTATATAACACATAAAGGTTTATCAGACCATAAAGCTACGTAAAACTGAAAATAATACGCCAAAATAATGAATTGGCTACAATAAAAACACTTGGTGCATGCTCTTTGATGTAGCCATTTTTTCACACGACAGCTTCTAAATTTAGCCGCAGGTGGGCTGGCTCGCCTCATGTAATACCGGGCTGAGCAGTCTTCTCGGTACACCGAGCCAGCTCTGCTAACTGGGCCAGCCCGGCTCATGTAATCGGCCCCTTACAGTCAACGCGCTTCACAGATGAACGATCATGGAATGAAGATTGCATTCTTCACGTGCGCATTCCTTTCTTTAATTGGATAAGCGTATGCTTGTATTAAAATAGATTGAAAGATAACAATTTTTTTTCGTGAACGAAATCGATCCTTCGAAAGTTCACACGTAACATCAGAACTCGTTTACATGGTGCACTCGGAAGAAGTGCTAATCAATTACTTCAGGGATCTCATCCGTTATCAAGGTTCTTTAGCTCCAAAAGAAAATGGCTGAGTCGTCGCGTGGCCTGAATAGTGTAGGACGATTTTATGAACAGCTCCTTTAGGCACTCTCGTGTTCCGTAGAATATCTGACAACCCCAATCCAGCATTGAAAAGGTTAACGATTTCGTTCAGTTGCATTAGAAGGCAAAGGTTTACTCGTTCCTTGCATTAGAAGGCAAAGGTTTACCAGGATCGTAAAAGCCCCCAAGCTAATTTCTTGTCATTTGGAGTGAGGAAACCTAAACTTTCATGTTCCGATCATGTGCAAACCTATGTACACCGCAACACACCGCGGCGAAAACCGTTACAGGTATAAAACTGTGGCGGTTGTTGTTTATATTTTCTGCGGGTTTCTGATTAAGCCACGAAACCTTCAGCCCAAGAATGTTAGTTGCCTTGTTAAAATTAGAGACTCCTTTGGATTTTCTTTCTCCTTTGGATTACTGTTGTCGATTTTCTCTTTACGGGTCATTTTTTTCGGCTTCATGTTCTCGCAATTGTTTGCACCGGGCTTGAAAACAATAAAAATATCACGCGTGACATACCGGAAAATTGATCTAAAAAAACTAACTTTTTAGCTCTTGTTCGGAAAGTTTGAATTATTATTACGATGTTACAAAAACAATTTCGAATAACTAACTTAGTGTTTCGAATATAGAATCCAAGTTTCAAAGAATCGCTAAATATTTTGAAGAATGAAATCGAAGAATGAACTAATCGATGAATATTTGAAGTTGAACGTTCATGCGTGAAGCGCGTTAACTGTAATAATGACGGTTACGTTGACGTTCGATCTTACTTCTTAGTTGCTGTAAAGCGCATTTGAGCATGTGAATGGTAAATGATAATAAAGTAAGAACCTATCCAACTTTAAATTAGGGGTACAAAGTTCGAGTCATATTAAATTATTTTATGGTTAAAATAAATAAATAGATAGATTAATTAATTAATTAATTAATTAATTGATAAAAAAACGGACAAATTGTTATTTATGAGTATACCCGGGAGGAAGCAACTGTGCATTTGTTCATAAAAAATAAATAAATAAAAATAAACCGGAAATCACTTTTCACGTGTTTTGTTTTCTTGAAAATTATTTGAATTGAATAATATAAGTGTTTCCAAAGCTGTTAGTAACCATTTTCTTAAGTACGAGAATTGAAGGCAAATTATCAAAGACAATGAGATAACAGCAACGATAACAATGATGATGATGTTATACATTTATAGAGCGCATCTCTTCACTATTTGTTCATGAAGCTTGACAATCAAAATGCAATCAGCTACATACAAGTAAAAAGTCCAAGATACAAATTAAAATCAACTAACTTAACCCTATTTAGCCTGGGGGGGGGGGAGGGGGGGCATTGTGCAAGCGCCTGACTTTAACGAATTATAACTTTTAAACGGCAAGACGAATAATCACCAAATCTCGTGACTTTTCCTGAAATTTATCAGAGAAAATTTTCCTGTGTCAATGACGTGGCTATGATAATTGACGTTTCCATAACAACCGTCTACTCAGGAGGTATTTTGACACTTTTTTGTCTTTTTTCATTTTTTTTTCAGTTTTTTCCCCTTCGTTTGTAAGAAGAAGATAATCCTTTACTTTTTGTGCTTGTTCTGATTAAGTATGTTTGTTAGAACGAATATATATATTTTTCGATGTCGTCATTGTCAACTGTATGACTGCAGGTTCGGGATTCAAGATGGCTGTCTCAAAATTCAAAATGGCTGCTTTGTGACGTCATTGTGACGTCACGACACGTCATAATCGACACGTTATAAGCCTTATCTGTTAAGCTAATGACGTGCTAAAAACGTGCCAAGTTCATTACAACAGCGTGTATACTTTTTCGAGATATATGGGGTGGGGAGGGGGGGGGGGGGAAGTGCCCCCCTTCAGGCTCAGAAACGCAAAAATAGCCCAGGCAAAATAGGGTTAAGAACTCGCATTAACAAATTTCAAGAAAATGTGCGTTTAAACTTTATTTTAAAGCTGTAAAAACGGAATATTTAAAGATGTCTAACGGCAAACTGAATTTTGATCGCCGTAAATTTTTAACCTGACACGTGGCTCAACCTAACCTCAACTTCCTCTAGGGCAACGGAAGTGCTAGGTTTATAATCTTTTCTTTTCTGCTTGAGATCCTTTTATTTTAACTGAATTTTTTTCAGTAGTGAGAAACATCGGAGACCAATAAGAATGCCTGTCGTCATTGAGGGACGATTTAAAGGTGCTGTATTATGGGGTTTCTTGGTTGTGTTTCATAAAAAACTTTACTAAAGTTATGATTAAATTCCTTTGCTCACACAAAATGTTCTTTGAAGATATGAGTTAATGAGTTTTGCAAGATACAAGCACGACAAAACTTGAAAACGTTCCCCGAACGTTTTTAAGCCTGTAATCCATTTCCAGCCCGGCCATCGATGGCAAAAGACACGTATAAATACTCTCAGTGAATTAGTGTGGTGTCTGACCAAGAAACGGAGCATTATTTTTATCCTTTCATTTATCTAAATGTGGCTATTGGCTTATCAAAGTGTCACAAGCGGGAGGAAAATCCCTTTTACACTGCTCCTTTAACCCACTGGCTTCGTCTAAAGTGAATCTCAGTACTTTTATTATAATGTTAAACGCCAGTCCAGTACTTTCCTGTGGTGCACTTTGCTTTAACTTTTTCTGAAGTGAAACTGTGACGGAATTTTCCACTCTTAGCGAAGAGAAGGGAATGGCTTCTTGTCAATCCACAACTTTTTACTGGTATCATGAAGAAGACGATAAGAGCCATTTATAGAAATGTATCCCATCATGTACATCAGAGGCCAGCACCTTTCCTCAAACTCGGATACTTGGGTGGTGTCAAGGCGAAATCTCCATTTTTCGATTCTTTCGGAATTATCGTTAGAAATCACGAAAGAAGGATTGCGATTTCTCACATTTGGGGGCTGTATACCTTCACGAATCCAGTTGTTGATGGAAGTAACCATGGGAAGACCGGTAAAATTGTAAGTAGTAAATTGCGCCCGTATGGGCGGTAATGCTGGCTTCTGATTGGTCGAGAGCGATCACGTGACCAGAGGAACTTCCGGTGACGTCATAAATCATTTCCGGTGGGGGAAACCGCTGACCAGTATGAAAATAGGATCGTGGGCTCATACAACCGGAAGTCACGTGTTTTGAGATGGGAAACCGCTGACGAGTCTAAAAAATCGATCGTGGGCTCAAGGGGAAGTAAAACCGCTGAGAAAACGCGGGCTCAAAGTCCAAAGTTCAATTTTGGGAACGGGGGTGACCGAAAACCACACAAAAAATTTTAACAAATAATTTATTGTCAAACTTTTTTCACAACAAGTGAGAGAAAACAAAAATGAGTCCAAAGTCTAAACTGGATATGGTGGCTTGCGACGATGTCTGGAGGCATGATTCCATGAAGAGAGGCCCCCTGGTAGAGGACGAGGGCACAATGACGAACTATGCAAGCCAGGCAGCGGCACGGAGTCCAAAGTTCAATGTCCTGGGAAGGAACACGCGCCCTGGGAAAGAGTATAAGTTGATCAGAAAAGTAATAATTTGCGAACAAATAATTCTGACCTAAAGCATGACCTTTGTATTTTAAAACGAATGAAGCGTATCCGTTTGCCAAACAGAATTAGAAGAACATAGCTTTCCAATTGACAGTTGTAAAACAGAATTAAATTTATTCACAGTAAACAGATTGAATTTACGACAAAATGTGTCAAATGTGTGCAACACTGTGCAATAATCTGTAAACAAAACCAAAAGAGAATTTCTAGTAGTTTCGAAGCGAACACGCGTCTCCAATTACAAAATACAAAGCGACAAATAAAATAACAGCAATCAAAACAAACGAAAAATGCCGATAAACGATTAAATGAATTTGCCTAGCGAACTTAAAGTGAAAGCACAAATAGATAAACTAGATTTGCTTGAATCACGAAACAGAATTATAACTCTAAGTTTATACTAAAATGATACGCTTAATAAAACTATACAGTAATTAACGAGGTCAAGTACCTAATTTATAGGCGACCGATGGTAACCGGTAGATATGGAGTTCCGCTTTTAGGCTTGGCTAAATCTATATATTTTTTTTTTAGCTGACAGTCAGAAAAAAATGATGCTTACTTTGCGTGGAGGTTTGCTTGTTGTTTTCAACAAGCCGCTCGCTTTCTTCTCGGCGAAAATACGAGTTGTCATCTCGTTTGTCTCACCGCGTTACAGTCAGCACATCGTTGGACTGTGGAAAAAAGAAATACAGAGAGTGAGTAAAAATAAATCAAATAGTCTTTCGGGTAGAAAAGGATTTTTTCACAACAACGCGGGGAATGGGAAAACATTGCGAGCTAAACAGAACCGCTTCGGTTTTCAATTTTTTTCGAGGCGACAAAAAATTAGTTTCATTTCGAAAAACAAAACTAGTAAACGAGTATTATAAGACACAGTGTTTTTTAATCGAAAAGTTCGTCGTTGTGGGAAAAACAGGCTAAACACTTCAATATTTTTAGCCGGCAGCAAAACACAACACTTACCTCGTGTTAAGCTTTCGCTGTTTTCAAAACATCCATTCGGCGGCTTCTACAGATAAAAATCTCCCACATTTTTCGCTGAAATCTTAGCTGTCATCGTTTTGTTTGTAAAGCCGAGGGTTGCTGGGGTAAAGCGATGAATAAATCTGTGAAAAAACTGTCGTAAGTCTCCCTGACCTTCCTCCATCTTGAAAAAAAGAAAGTTCGGGGGTAATTTTGCTGCTTATATAGCTAAACAGTGTGACGTCATTTGGTTGTGATTGGTCAGTCCCAGTCAGGCCATGGTCAAGGTCCAAGGCCATGGTCAAAGTATCAGCCGATCAGAAGCAGAGTTTCACAACAACGCGGGGAATGGGAAAACATTGCGAGCTAAACAGAACCGCTTCGGTTTTCAAATTTTTTTTTTTTTTTTTTTTTTTTTTTTGAGGCGACAAAAAAAAAATAGTTTCATCTCAACTCTCCAGAAAAAGTCAACGGACATGACGTGGTTGTTTTTTTATAGAGAAAGCGAATCATTAATTAAATCCTGGAGCACGTGGGCTCAGAGGAAAGAAAAGAGAGGACATTTCGTGACGCTTACATGACGTATCAGAATAGGCCTCTGGCTAGGGTGGGAAACCGCTGACCAGTGGGAAAAAAAGGATCGCGGGCTCAGGATGGAGCAAAACTGCTGAGGAACGCGGGCTCAAAGTCCACAGTCCAATTTGAGCATCGGGGGCAGGTATAAAAAGGTAACCAGAGGGGTTAGGTGGTGATTGTGACCATGAGTTTTTACATCACCCTTATCAGTGATCAAGCACAAGGCACGAATCAAAAATTTACTGCCAGACTTCCTCATTCACATTATTTGGTGGAAGATGATTGGGAAGCGGCCTTGGTTCATATCTCACACCCGGCTTTTTATCAACAATTGGGAGATCAAACCAAGCAGAATTGGACGCAAGAAGATAGTCAAAAACATTGGATGAAAACAGATATCAGATACATACCAAAACGTGCTGATGGAACGGCTCCCATTCAAGTGACCAAACAAATCCATTTACCGCCAGGGTATTACCACAATTTGAAAGAGGCATGGATTGCCATCGCTTACGAAATAGAAAAACAACACATGGAAGTCATGATGGATATAGCCAAAATGGACGTGGACGATCTAGGAAAACGACAACAACTAGCCGCTCTTAACCTGGCTCAACCCTACGTGAAAATCACCAATGCCGGCATCGCCTCCGAATTAGATTCGTTGTATGTACTCATACCAGCCAACATGCAATTTGAAATGGAATGGAAATTGGCCAGCCTGATGGGACTTGTCAAAGATGGAACGCCAACGCAGAGAATTGTCCAAGAAAAAAATTATCTGGTGAAACATATCGTGGATTACGACGATCGCCACAAATGGACACCCACCATAGGGCCTGTCAACAAATATCCACCGCATGGCATCGTCTCTGTCAGCTTTACCCACCCCGATTTCGAGTATGAGTTGTTCTTGGGTCCTAATCTCAGTCGACAACCATTTCCCACCACCCAAACCGTCAAACCGCAACAAGGACGACAACAACTCATGATTTACACGGATCTCGTCATTGACAGCGTGGTTGGAAATCAAGAAAAAGGTTTTTTACGTGCCATTGATGCTGGCAATACCGATCATCAGTTTGATACCACGCAACGGATGTATTTTCCTCTTGGCAAAACCATCTTTGACAGCATTGCCATTGACATTCAAACAGCGAATGGACAGCCGGCTCCTTTCAAACAAGGCAGTACCATCATTACCCTTCAACTCTCCAGAAAAAGTCAACGGACATGACGTCAGGGTTGTGAACTTTTTTATTTTAATTAAAAAAAGAGTTGATGTTTTTTACAAATGGTGGTCTGTGTTCTTTGCCACGCGGGTTGGGGTGCTCCTATTTACAATTGAAAAAAGCTATCTACAGTTTGAAAAAATAAAAAGTAAAAAGAAAAGCTATGTACAATTGGAAAAAATAAAAATTGAAAAGAAAGCTATGTACAATTCCAAAAATAAAAAAAAACTAAAAATTACAAATGAAAGTCTTCGAGCTCCCGACGTAATTGATCAATGTTCTCGGGTAGACAGAACGTGCGGTTGAACAAGGCTTGAATTTCGGCTCGGGTTTTGTCGTCCACATCCCGGGATCCCACAATAGCACTGCTTTGATGAAGGGTGGGCTTTTTAGGTCCCCAAGGAACAAATTGACTGCCAGTGACCAGGGTGGCGGCATTCTCATTGACTTGGTAGTAATGGTCCGAGCGGTACCATGATTGACTGGGTATGTCAAACAGGTAGACGGGTTTGCCTTGATCCATAGCCAATTGCACAGTCCAACCAGTGCCTCCTTTCACGCGTTTATGATCCTGTTCCAAGATGCCAAAGGCATAGATCGTATGGGCTTTTTTGGCAATTTGATAATTGCGTTGCAATAATTGCAAGGTGTAAAAATGACTGGGCATCTGTTTGCCTAGTTTCTCAGCCGCCTGGTGAAGATGGGGGTTGGCCAGCATCAGGACTTCCACCGTAGAAGGGGTGATGAAAGTGGCTCGAGGATGGTTCGGGGGGACGAGGACTTCTAGTTGCATCCCAAAGTGTTTGGCATGTTCTTCCACAAGGGCATCCGTACCTTTGGCTCCCCCGGTATAGACCACATGGCCATGACCCACTTGCAGTTCCAAGGCACCGAGATCTTGTTCTCCGATCATGTCAATGTTGGGGGGCATGGCTTTGAGAATGAAGATCTAGAGACCAAGGGAGCTCCTTAAATAGGGACAATGGACCAATGGGAAGACAAGAGGTGCTTAGTTGGAGAGGGAAAAGCTGACCAATGGGAAGACAAGAGGTCCTTATATGGATTGAATAAGCTGACCAATGGGACGATGAGATGTCCTTATATGGGTAGGATAAGCTGACCAATGACAGTCAAGGGTCCAACGTATAAAAAGGCATGTTCGGTAGGGGTGACATCAACCTTGGAGCACGATGTCTGTGGATCGGAAGAGAAAATCAACCCATCCCCCAGAGGGGAAGAAGAAGAAAAAGAGCATTCAACATATGACGCCCGTGGACTGTGATCCTGTGGTGTGCGACGTGGTGGAAGACACCCGAGCTGCTGTGGAAGACATGATGAAAGAATTGAATGACATGGTGGAGCAATCACCTCCATCACCTCAATTCACCTTGACGACCGTGTATGACAATGCGGAGGACTATGCTCAAGCGAAAGCCGACAGAGCCCTAGCTAGTTCAGTGGACACTATGGTATGCCCTTGCCATGAGGTGCGTTTGGAGGCCCGAGAATCTCAAAAGGGATGGAAGTATGTGAAATGTCCCATGCAACCGTGTTTGCTGTTTTGTGGACAAGATCAAGTTCTGGAGTATATGAAAGCCGTGTATAGTCAACCTCATGTAGAAGTGTTGGACATGTGGGGTGGTTTGCAATGCTTTTGCCGTGAACCCGCCACGCTACAACAGAGTCATTCGACTCAGAACCCCGATCGCTTGTTTCTGACTTGTTCCAAGAAAACGTGTGGCTTCTTCCGATGGGCCGATCAACCCTTGGGTCCCAAGTACTGGACTTGGTTTCATGACAACCCTCCCAAAAAAGCCGACCAACAAGCTGAATCGCCTTTGTCTACCCGTGATGCTCAAGGATATCCCAAGAGGGGCTATGACATCCCTGGCCCGCCCCCTCGAGTCCAAAGCAAAGAGGATCGGCCCCTGACAGAGTATGAGAAACAATTGTTACGAGAAATTCAAGAGCTCAAGAACCGTCAAGAAATGATGGTGGCCCCAGCTCCACCACCCCCTAAGTACAGTGACAGTGTGGAGAACTGGCAGAAAGGTCTAGAGACCATCAGTTGTGGCCGTCTAGGTCTCTTTTAAATGAGAGAACGAATAAAAATGTTTTTATTTAGTCCATGGAGTCTGTGTGTGATGCGTGGGAGTCTGCCTTGTCCCTGGGGCAATGGCAATGTCATCAAACCCTTTGTCAAGTCTTATATGATCATCAACCCGGCACCCAAATCCCCATACCCCCTTGTCCCGAGGACACGCATCCTCTCCACCTCTTTGAAGAAACCCATGTGGACCGCAACCTGTATCGATGGGTGGTGTTTGTCTTATGGTTAAAAGCTCACCCGAACGCATGGCGATGGTATCGAATCATTCAAAAGGCGCATCCCCACACGGTCCCCACCATATCGACCTTATGGGATGAATGCCAAAAAGTATGGCCCCTCGAAAGAAAAAGGTCTCCCCATCATGGTTGAGTCGTTACCACGATCCTCGAGCCCCCGGCAGTTTAGGAGGCGTGCAACGGTTTGCTAAAGCCCATCGTCTCCCTTTGAAAAAAGCTCAACGGGTCTTGGAACGGGATTTGGCCTATACGTTACATAAACCGCGACGTCGTCGTTTTCCCACCGTCCCCGTCATTGTAGGAGGATTAGATGATCAATGGGTCGCGGATTTAGTGGAAGTGCAACCGTTGGCCAAGTATAATCGGGGCATACGATACTTGTTGACGGTGTTGGATGTGTTGTCCAAGTACGCGTGGGTACAACCGTTGAAAGACAAAACCGGGGTGGCGTTGGTCCATGCCTTTGACAAGATTTTGAAAGAAGGACGACGTCACCCGAATCGATTGCAAACGGATCGAGGGAAAGAATTTTACAACCGGACGTTTCAACGATGGCTTGACGAGCAAGGCATTCAACATTTTTCGACCGAAGGGGATGCCAAAGCCAGTGTGGTGGAACGATTTAACCGCACCTTGAAAGAACGGTTGTACCGTTATTTCACCGCGGCCAACACCTTACAGTTTGACGATGTCTTACCCGAGTTGGTGCAAGGCTATAATGCCACCCGGCATCGAAGTATTGGTATGGCCCCTCAAGACGTGACGTGGGACAACGAAGAAGCGGTGTGGAAACGATTGTATGCCCAACGGTTGAAAGACCAGAAAAAACCTAAATTCAAAGTCGGAGATCGTGTACGTCTCAATAAGATTCATCGTACCTTTGAAAAAGGCTATTTACCCGGTTGGACCGAAGAAGTGTTTGTGGTGCATCGTGTGATCCCGGGATCTGTGCCCACGTATAAGATTCACGAATGGGATGATACCCCCGTCCAAGGTACGTTTTATGAAGAGGATTTACAAAAAGTCCATGTATCCGAGGTGTTTCGCATTGAAAAGGTACTTAAGCGACAAAAAGATCGTTGGTTGGTCAAGTGGAAAGGGTGGCCCGACAAGTACAATAGTTGGATTCGTAGTCAAGACGTCACGTCTCTCCAACCACCCCAGAGGAAAAAGACAAGGCCCCCCAAACGACAACTGAAGACTAAAGAGACAAGCCCACCCAAAAGACGACGCGACTAAAAAATGACGTTGGTGCCCAACTCTTCGTTTTACGTGACGTTGATGAGTCATGCGAGTACCAAAGAGTTTCCTGGGAACAAGAGTCATCATTTCAGAAACCGATTGCCTAAACCCATCCGATTTGTGGGACGAGGATGGATGGTGGGTATGGTGAGTTTATCCTTACCCACCATTCCAGTGGTAGCGGAAGAAGGAGGCGTGGGTGATTCCCATCCTCTGTTGTATGTACGATGGCACGAACGGGTGTATGCCCAAGACGATCAAGGCAACGATCGATGGTGGCATCAACGCCGCGAATTCACTGTCTACGGGCGAGATATGAGAAAGGAATTGGCCTCGTCGACGGGATCGCACTTTTTTCATCAACTGGTGTACCGTTACGAGCAAAGCCGTGCCAAACAAACCGAACCCAAAAACAAATGGACCGAGGACAATGGCGTTAAATTATACCCGACGTTTGAATGGACCTCCGAAGGGGATTTGTTATTGAATACGACCAATGTGGATTACAAACGACAAGTAGCGCACGTGTCATGGGGCAGATCCTTGGCCCTGAGAATGGGATGGATTGAACAAGTGTCCCCCGGTCAGTATCGATTGGGTCCGAATCTCCTGCAAGAATTTCAAGGCATTTCCACCATTCCCACCCCGACGGATGTCCGCGATGCCGCCAACAAGCCCATCTTTTGGAAAGTCGAGGGGGATTATCTGAAATTGAGTCTATCGTGTCCTTGGCGGTTTGTGAATTTGAACCAGACCTTTCGTCCCTCGTTGGAATTTCCCTCGGCGCGTCCTTTGCACGTGTATTGTGATGTAGGGACCAGCAGCATGGTAGGGGGTCGTATCACCGATCTCTTACGAGAAATCAAGTACCAGCCTCAAAACACCACCCACTTTGAACCTCGGCATATTCAATATATCCCAGTACGCAACGAAGTGGTGGAAATCGTGGAAACCCAGATGGCCGAAACCAATGGGGATCTGGTGAAATTTGGTGAAGGCCATGCCCTCCTGACTCTCCACTTTAAAAGGGAAGTGGTAGTGTGAAGAAGAAAGAAAAATGTCGTTCTACGTGACGTTACCGAGTCATGCCAACCGACGTGAATTTCCCAACAACCAAGCCAATTCCTTCAAGATTCGTTTACCTCAACCGTTACGGTTACAAGGAGGTGGATGGCAAGTGGGGTTGAGTGCCATTTCCCTACCGGATACGCACGTCAATTTGTACGAGTTGGTGCAAAAAGATGGGTACATCCTATCGACGACCTGGGACCAAACCTATCCCAAACCGGGTGGAAAAGACGGGGAAACGGTCGGGCGAAGAGATAGCGCGCAAACCCTCATCAATGACATTCAACATTTGGATTGGGTGGTGGATGGGGTGAGTTTCATGAAAGCCACCATTGCTCACTTGGAACAACGACGCAAGGAAACGGCGATTCAAGGAGGTCGGTTTACCAATGATCAAGGCAAACACAGATACGTCAAGTTTCGTTGGGAAGGCGACGATCTCATCATCGACAACACCAATGTCTGTCATTGCAAAACCGACACGCCCGCCCTGTACATCTACACCAAGTTGGCTGTCAAGATGGGATGGTTACGTAAAATTAGCAGTGGGTTGATTTTGGGGCCCAACTTACAACAAGACTTCATGGGGGATCAAATCCCCAACATGACAAAACCCGTTGACAACGATTGGAACGATGTGGACGACGATCAACACAACCCGGTCTTTTGGACGGTGCGTGCGTTTTCACCGGATCATTTACGATTGAGTATGAGTTGTGGGTGGCGTTTCACCAACTTGAATGTGGCGTTTCGTTCAGTGGTGGGAGATCCCTCGCGATCGTTGCACGTGTACTCGGACGTGGCAGGCAGTATGATGGTCGGCAATCGCGTGACCGATTTGTTGCGTGAAATCCATTACAAACGGGAAGGCAGAGGTACCATGTACTTTGAACCGTTGCACATTCATTACCTACCGCTTCGTAATGAAGTGGTGGAAATCATTCAAATGCAAGTCACCGAAACGTCTGGCACCGAGGATAAGTTGGTCAGGTTTGGCCAAGGCAACACCCTGGTCACCTTGCACTTCAAAAAGGCATAAAAAGGGAAAAGGGGGATGGTCAATCAAAGATGCCCAAGACAAGAGCACGTCGAAGAAGGAGGCAACGAGGCGGTCTCTTGCCTCTGGCCGCTCTCGTGCCAGCCTTGATGGCTGTGGGGAAAGCCGCCGCGTTGGGAGCCGTGGGTGGTGCGGCGGGTTACGGTGGTAAAAAAGCCATCGAAGCAGCGACCACTCGGAAGAAAAAGAAAGGCCGATGAGAGGGGGTATAAAAAGACAAAGGGGGGTGACGTGAAGCATAGACCTTGGTGAAAGAGCAAAGAAGACAACCATGCGAGGGGGAAGTTTGACACGATTTCGAACAGACGAGTGGTATGATCAACATGGCAGGGGGTTGATGAGGGAGGTCATGCGTGGTGGGTTCCAAGGCCTTAAAAGCACGCGAAATCCTTTAAAACTGCCTAGTAATATCAAGAGAGGATTGAATGCAGGGTTAACACGCGGTGTTAAACGCAAAGCCGAACAAGTCATTAAAAAAGAAATCACCAAACAAGCCAAGAAAGCCTTGAATCAGAAGAACGTGAAAGACGCCGTGCGTGTGGCCAGTGCTTTGTTTCCCAAACAAGTCAAACGTGCGCGTGATATTTTGGGAGTGTGAACATGGAACCCGTGCATTCACGACCTCGACGGATTCGTAGTAATCGAGGGTTGTCTCAATGGGGTGGACTGTATCCGTTTTGGAAACTCAGGAGAGGACATCGTGGTGGCTGGTTAAGTCCCGAGGTGATGAGAGTCCCCGGGTTTGATTTGAGACAACGTTTAGCACGACGACGACGACGCTATAAAAACCCCTCACGACGACGACGGGGTACCACTCGACGACGTTAAACATGCCTGACGTGAGTACACAAACCGCCCCGGCTCACGCGCGTTCCGAAGCGACCGTCAACCCTGCCTTACGGATTTTCAAGGTGCCACCGACCGACATTAGCATCAATGCCTATCGCATGGTCACCATTCAACCCACCACCACGGGTATCAATCCCATGGAATTCATCATTCCAGGGTTGGACGATTTTGTGGATTTGGGACGCAGTTACTTTACCATGGAATTGAGTTTGAAAAAGGAGGATGCTGGGAACTTGGTGGCCAATCAGAAATTGTGGCCCGTCAACAATTTGGCCCATTCCATCATCAAACAAATTGACTTGCAGTTGAATGGCACGTTGATCAGTCCACAATCCGACACCTATCATTACAAAGCTTACCTAGAAACCTTGCTGAATTATGACCGAGAAGATGGCAAGACCGTGTTAGGACCCCAAGGATGGTTCAATCAAGTGGATTTCCCACCCGAATGGACTGCCAACAATACCAACACAACAGCGAATGCTGGTGCTGGACATGTAGACTACCAGAATCTCCCTGCCCATCACAAAGGGGCCTTGGGCGCCATGAAAGCTGAAGTGGCCAAGTATGCTGCAGGTGTCACCCACAGTCTAGTGTTTACCCCGCACTTGGAAGTCTTTCACACTGGCAAACTGTTGGTGCCTGGTATCGAAATCAAGATGAAATTTCATTTCAATGGTCCCAGCCTGTTTTTGAATGGAGTGGCTCTAGCTGGCCGATTGATGGAAGGGGATGTGAAACTACGGTTTCATCTCTGCCAACTGCGTTTGAATGACGCCATCTACCAGAGTATATCTAGCAAAAGACACAATGAAGGAGAAGTGGCGGCTTACCCGACCGTCCGCAGTGAAATCCGGACTTTCAGCATGCAAAACAACCTGGTCCGCTTTGATATCCCCAACCTGTTTCAAAACAGAATACCTGACCGAATGATTGTGGGGTTACTGGACAGCCGTGCCTTCAATGGAGATGTGACCCGAGATCCGTTCTGTTTCCAGAAATTTGGTCTGACCTCCATTCGACAGATTGTCAAAGGAGAAGAATACCCTTATGAAACCCTCCAGTTAGTGCACAACAATGGCACCCGAGATAATCTAGGCTACTTCCGTTTTCTGCAAGCCAGTGGTGCCTGGTGTAAAAAGAAAGGCAATATGGTAGAACTGCTGGATTGGGGCGAAGATAAAAATTGTACCTTGTACATGTTTGACAATGTGGCCAATGGATATGCTGACAGTCAAAACCTCAACCCCAAGCAAACAGGCGATTTACAACTGGTCTTGGAATTTGGAGCTGCCCCCGGTGTCAATATAACCGTACTCGTGTATGGAGAATTTGAGAATTTGCTGGAGATTGACAGGAACGGAGCCGTGTTGTATAACATTTACCAGCACTGAAGAAATGGAACATGTGGCCTTGAATAATGTGCAATTGGATTATTTAGCCCGAGACGACCCCCAATTGAACCCTGTCTTTTACGGGACGGTGGCCTGTGATCGTTTACCCAAGAGTCCTGTCAAGACTACCCCTCAAGGGTACATTGTGAATACGGACCCACACGATCAACCGGGACAACATTGGTTAGCGGTGTGGACCGATGGAAAGGTGTGTGAAGTCCTGGACAGTTATGCTTTGCCATTGGATACGTACGTGCAAGCTACCCCGTTACGAGATTGGATTGTCCAACATTGGAAGTATGTGGTGACCAATGGCAAGTCCCTCCAAGCCATTTCAAGCAAGAGTTGTGGTGATTACGCCTTGTTGTACTTGAAAGCCAAAGCCCGTGGACGGACCTTGCAAGCGTTTTTAAATGAGTTTTCGGATCATGATTATGTTAGTAATGACCATCAAGCCGGTCAACGCCTTCAACAATTGATTGTAGGTCAAGAAGCCAGATGGTATCAACTGTGTTGTCATCCGTATCATCAATGTAATCATTAAATAAAATTTGTTGGAAAAAAAGTGGTGTCGGAGTCGTAGCTCAGTGGCTAGAGCCTTTGGATCCCCCGAAAAAATAGGTGTAGGGGATCGTGCGTGGGTTCGAGTCCCACCGATTCCAATAAAAAGGTGCCTTTTTTTTTCTAAGGGTAGTTCGTCATCATCATGCAAACGGGGAAACCGTTTCGTTTTCATACGCCTTCCTCTATCTTGGTGGTGGGACCTTCGGGATGTGGGAAAACCGCGTTTACGGAAAAACTCTTGGTAGACAACCCGGAGTTGTTTGACACCCCACCGACCCAAATGCATTATTGTTATGGGGCCTGGCAAGATCGATTTCAAGGCATGCAAGATCAAGGGGTGGTGTTTCACGAAGGGATTCCCGATCATGAGGCCTTAGTGCAATGGTTTCCTGAAGGACATGGGGTCCTGGTCTTGGATGATTTAATGGACGAAGGCAGCCATGATAAACGCGTGTTGGATTTATTCACCAAACATTCGCATCATCAAGGGGTGACCGTCCTATACTTGTGCCAAGACATGTTTCCCGTGGGCCGCTATGCAAAAAGTATATCCCGCAATGCCCATTACATTGTGGCGTTCAAGAACCCCCGAGATCAATTAGGGGTACGCAATGTCATGCTTCAATCGTTTCCGACCACTTGGAAAGACACGTTGGAGACGTTTCATCAAGCCACCACACGACCGTATGGGTATTTGGTCTTGGATTTACATCCCGCCTCGTCCGATCAACAACGTGTGTTGAGTCACTTGTTAAAAGACGAAGGATGGACTCGCACCTATCAAAAACGACTATAAAGGCACCCCCTTGGAACAGGTAAAAAGAGAAAAGCAAACCATGGCCGATGATGACCGTCAACCTCCGCAATCGTACGATACCGTGTCCCCGGCCGGTGTGGGGGCGGCCAGCGGCAATCAAATGTCCCCAAGGGCCTGGCAAGATTTGTATTTCACGGGAGACCAAGGCCTTCTCGACGTCGCCATGGAGGAAATGGAAGCCGAGCCCCTTTTTCAGTTTATGGAAGCTCTCCCCATTACCGGTAGAGATGGTGCGCCCCCTGCCCAGGCCTCTTCCCCTGCTGGAGTAGGAAGTCCAGGAAGTCAATCCTACCGTAGCATACACACTACCCCGGAGTCTTCTGGTGCTCGAACCCCTGCGAGTCCTCCTAGCGTACCTTTGGCAGCGGCGGGTGCTCGAACAGCAGCGGGTGCTGGGGGTAATGGTAATGGACGTGGTGGTGGTGGTGGTGGACGTGGTGGTGGACGCGGTGGTGGACGCGGTGGTGGTGGTGGTGGTGGTGGACGTGGTGCTGGTGGTGGTGGTGCTGGTGGTGCTGGTGGTGGTGGTGGTGGTGGTGCTGGTGCTGGTGGTGCTGGTGGTGCTGGTGGTGGTGGAGGTGGTGGTGGTGGAGGTGGAGGTGGTGGTGGTGGTGGAGGTGGTGGAGGTGGTGGTGGGGGTCGTCGTGGACGACGACCGAGACGAATACGAGGACGACGACGAAATACCCCCACTTCCCCTTTGACACCTGCCTCCAATCCAGCTACCCCTCGAGGATCTTGGACGTCTGGGAGTTCTGGCCGAGCCCCTCGTACCTTGCGTCAAGCGGATTTACAACGACGTTTACGCATGCTGTTACAAGATCAAGAACAGTTGGCCCAAGGACGTGAAATTGCCAATGTCACCATGACCAATAGCATTGTGACCAGTTATAAACAAGGAGGAGCACCGAGCGTACAAACCTCGTCGTCCCGTGTTTCGCCGTAAAGATGAAAACCGTCGTGTCGTTATTGAATGGATCGAAACAGCATGGTCTTCCCTTCCCCCCAGAATTATTACAACGCATGGATTCCTTGTATGCTTTTTATCATCAACAATGGTGGTGTTATCGAAAAATGTTGAATCATTACAGGTGTGTCAATGCCTTGTTCAATGGTATGGCATTACTCCTGATGGCTGCAGGCATGATTGCGGGTCCCCTTTTGGAAAACAGTACGTTGGTAGCGTGTTTGGCGGCCGTAGGCACCGTGGTCAAAGGATGGAATGATTTTAAACAATACCGATTTAAAGTGACCATGAGTCGATTTGCGTTTACCACCTATGCCAAAGCCTTGACCGAATTGAAAACCCATGTGCGGGGTATTCCCTTAGAGGATCTGGAACGATTTTTAATCAAGATGCAAACCTTGGATGATACCATTGTGGATTTCACCCCTCCATTACCCAAACGATGTCTCCAAGATTACCACGGTCATTTTGTGTACCAACCCTTGGAAGCCCTATGCTATGTAGATGGATGTCCTCGTCCCTTGAAACCCAAAGATTATTGGATCCATAAAAAGCCGCTCCCTCCTAGTCCCACACTCTTAGAACCATGGCCGTCCAACGACGACGACGCCGCAGAAAAAGGAAACAACGAGGAGGGGCTTTAATGCGTCGCAACCCCCGTTTGGTGGATAAAATTGCCCATGGCATGAGTATGTTTCTATCAGGTCCAGCGCCTGGGTTTGGACTGGCTTTAGGCAAATTAGGCGGTCAAGCCTTGAAAGGCATTACCGATAATGTACAACATTACCGTCGACAACGAGGTGGGGGTTGGTGGCAAGATTTCAAACGCAATACCCGTCAAGGCTATAAAGAGACGCGAGATGCCATCAAACAAGACAAAGCCCTTCAACGTCTGTTGACGGGTCGACCATGGTGAGGAGGAGAAGACGACGCCGTCGTCAACGAGGCGGTTTTTTAAATCTATTGGTCCCCGCCATGGTAGGATTGGGGAAAGCCGCGGCCTTGGAAACGGATAAACGTATAAAACGCACGATTCAAAAAGCCAATCAACGGTATCGTCGTCGTCACCGATAAAGGATGCAACGTCTTCGACGTCAATTACCGTTTTTACGGTCCATGTTACAAGAAGCCAATGGTTCCAAACGTCAAGAATTGTTACAACATGCCAATGCCGATCAAATCAATGCTGTGAGTGAATTGGTCTTGAACTTCTTAAAAAACAAGATTCCTGTGACCCCACCCATGCTGGCTAAACTTCAACCCTATAAAAAGGTACTACGTGATTTGGGGCGTCGTCGACATTCCGTCAAAAAACGTCGTCAGTGGTTAGTCCAACAAAAAGGAAGCGGATTGTTTCAAGGACTTCACGAGGTGTTATGTCAATGTGTTCGTTAACCCTCCCTACGTGGATGACTCTATTACAAGAGGCCAATCGGGCCACCGACAAGTGGAAAGACGAGTGTCATTATTGGAAGCATAAATATCACCTGTTGTATCGAGAGTACCAACACATCTTGAGGGCCCGTCTTTGTAAGAGTTGCCGTGCGGTAGAAGACGGGGAACTTTGCCCCGACTGTAGTCAACGAACATGGACGAAGTGTACATGATTCCCCAAAAGGACTTGGAACAACTCATTCAATATTACAAAGGAGAACTCACCGAAAATGCCTTGTTGAACAAAGCCGCAACGCTCGCCGCCCAAAAACATGTCTTGTTAGCCAACCCCCAATTACCCCCAGCCCTGGTCAATGCTCAAACCAAACCGTTGAGTCAAGAATTAATCAAGTTAACCAAACGCATTCGTCAATTTCCTGGCGGGGTGGGGGTTGGTGCCCCGGGTGCCCCGGGTGGTCCGCCAGGTGAAGAAGGCGAGGAAGAGACCGGGGATTTGGTGACGGGACCTGTGGAACAATGGTTGAAGCGCATGATAAAAGGCAGCCCGTCGACTCCCAAACCACCCATTACCCCTGCAACCAAGAAAGGCAAAGGAGCAGCCACTACCAGTAAGATTGTCAAGAAAGGGAGCCCATCCACCAGTCGAGGGGATCTACAATCGCGTTTAGAAGCCATTCGAGAACAACGCAAGGCTTTGGAAAAAAAGTTAACCGAGAGTCGCAAAGGCAAAGGCAAAGCACCTGCCCGAGAAGTGGAACGATTAAAACCTTTACCCGGTTGGGAAGATTGGGCTCGTGGCAAAAAGTTACGACGTCGATTGGATTACGACAGTGACTAAAACATGCCCGCTAAGAGAAGAAGAAGGAGAAGGGGACGCCCCCAACGAGGAGGGGCTTTGGATGTCCAAAAATGGATTGCGAAAACGGGGAAGGAATTTCATTGGCCCGGTTATCAGTACATGGGCCCTGGCACCCATTTGGCTAAACGTCTGAAACGGGGGGATCCAGGGATCAATCGCTTGGACCAGATTGCTAAGCAACACGACATTGATTACAGTCGTGCTAAGAATTTGCAAGATAAATGGAAAGCCGATACCAAGATGATCCAAGCCATTGATCGATTACCCGGCAAGAAAAACAAGACGGAACGGGTGGTCAAAAAAATCATGCAAGCCAAGAAACGTTTAAAATTGTAAATTTAATAACACCCCCCAGTTACATGTTGAGTAATAATAAAAAATGAAAATGTCAATCACTGTCTCATTTTTAGTTCTACCACAATGATACAAGGTTCTACCCCAAATCAAACAAGAAGCTAGTGGGTGACCCGCCGGACTAGACACAGAAGAACAAAGACAGGCCTACATTGAAAACTACTACAAGCATGAGGGCATCCGCTTGGACTACGCTAACATCCAAAAGAATCCAGGGTTACGTACCCTTGCTAAAATGTTCTGCCAAATACTAAGAGATGTTCTGCCAAATAGTCCTACGATTTCAAAAAAGTTCTGCCAAATACTAATACGATGTTCTGCCAAATAGTCATACGATTTCAAAAACGTTCTGCCACAATGTTCTGCCAAAATACTAAGAGATGTTCTGCCAAATAGTCATACGATTTCAAAAAAGTTCTGCCAAAATACTGAGACGATTCAATGTTCTGCCAAATACTGAGACGAATGTTCAGAGTCTAAGTCACTAAATCATACATGAAATCGACGCCCTCGTCGGGCGACATGTCCTCGAACAAATCAACAATGCCATCAGGGGGCGGCAATGGTTCCAAATCAAGGGAAGAAGAATCCTCGACATCCTTCAGCACCTCGGCCCACTCGTCAGGCGATATGTTCTGCAAAAAGGAAAGGTCGTCCAAGTCAGGGGGTTCCGCGACTTGCATGGCCCCCGAATCCAAATCAAGCAGAGTACGAGAGTCCTCATTAAGGAGCTGAACAAAGGACTCCCTGGGCGATACGTTCGTATGGGATGCCTGTTTCTGTCTTTCTCTCTCCTTTAACTTTTCTCCAAACTCCACGACACCTGAGTCGAGCACACACTCCTCCTTCACTTTCTTCAAGATGTCTTCCACTTCTAAATCTTGTTCAAAGTCTTCGAATGCTTCGAGCAGCTTCTCATGAGCAGAGTCCATCTTGGGATGACTCACCTCGAGGGTCGATCTGTTTTATAGTCTCTGGGATCATTCCCCGCATTGCATAGTGGGTCATCTAGGGAGGGCGGAGGGGGGTCCCCCCACCCCTTCCCCTCCCAAAGCACCATGGGTCCTTTCTCTCATTGGTTCCTTACCCCTTCACGTGACCCTTTGTTTCTCTATAAAAAAACGAGCACTGACCTCCAGCTAGTTCATCTGATCATGTCCTCTCACCAAGAGGAGGAGGAGGAACCAGGCCCAAGTGGCCTGACCACTCAAGAGACCTTGACGTTACTAGGCCTGAACACCTCGCACTCTGAGAGAGAAGAAGAGACGGCAGCGAATTCCTCTCATGAACCTTTGTTACGCACCGAAGAGATGGCGGACAGTGATGATGAGATTTGTGAAGAGGCCTTGGATCGCTTCGAACGCCAACGTGCGTTTCAAACCCAACTACTCCAACAAAGTGGTGGAGGTATGGATGCCAGTGCGGAGGGCGCCTTCGAGTTTAAGTTAAACAATTATGTCGACCGTCGGAGCACGCGAATGGGTGTTCGTGAACGTCATTTCAACACCCGTTTACGCCAAAGGGGGAACTTGATTCCAGATCAAAACATCACGGAAGCCCTACAAGATGGTTTACGTCGAGCAGTGAATGAAGTGTTAGCCACCACGCCTGAGCTGCACGATCAAGATCGCCTCTACTTCACCATCGGTTCAAACCGCCTGCACAACAACTTCCAGGGCTGGGGATTACGTGCTGGTGAATGGCGTCAAGGCGGGGACCGTGTGGAGGCCTTGTTCCACCGTTTGGCGCAAGCCCTCAACAGCAATGAACAATTTGAAATGGACGATTCCTTTCAATTGTCCATCACCCAAGTCCATCATGCGCCTCAGGGAACCAAACCTTCATCAAAGCAGCGCTATCGTGGGATCCCGGGATGTGGACGAGAAAACCCGAGCCGAAATTCAAGCCTTGTTCAACCGCACGTTCTGTCTACCCGAGAACATTGATCAATTACGTCGGGAGCTCGAAGACTTTCATTTGTAATTTTTAGTTTTTTTTTATTTTTGGAATTGTACATAGCTTTCTTTTCAATTTTTATTTTTTCCAATTGTACATAGCTTTTCTTTTTACTTTTTATTTTTTCAAACTGTAGATAGCTTTTTTCAATTGTAAATAGGAGCACCCCAACCCGCGTGGCAAAGAACACAGACCACCATTTGTAAAAAACATCAACTCTTTTTTTAATTAAAATAAAAAAGTTCACAACCCTGACGTCATGTCCGTTGACTTTTTCTGGAGAGTTGAAGGGTAATGATGGTACTGCCTTGTTTGAAAGGAGCCGGCTGTCCATTCGCTGTTTGAATGTCAATGGCAATGCTGTCAAAGATGGTTTTGCCAAGAGGAAAATACATCCGTTGCGTGGTATCAAACTGATGATCGGTATTGCCAGCATCAATGGCACGTAAAAAACCTTTTTCTTGATTTCCAACCACGCTGTCAATGACGAGATCCGTGTAAATCATGAGTTGTTGTCGTCCTTGTTGCGGTTTGACGGTTTGGGTGGTGGGAAATGGTTGTCGACTGAGATCAGGACCCAAGAACAACTCATACTCGAAATCGGGGTGGGTAAAGCTGACAGAGACGATGCCATGCGGTGGATATTTGTTGACAGGCCCTATGGTGGGTGTCCATTTGTGGCGATCGTCGTAATCCACGATATGTTTCACCAGATAATTTTTTTCTTGGACAATTCTCTGCGTTGGCGTTCCATCTTTGACAAGTCCCATCAGGCTGGCCAATTTCCATTCCATTTCAAATTGCATGTTGGCTGGTATGAGTACATACAACGAATCTAATTCGGAGGCGATGCCGGCATTGGTGATTTTCACGTAGGGTTGAGCCAGGTTAAGAGCGGCTAGTTGTTGTCGTTTCCCTAGATCGTCCACGTCCATTTTGGCTATATCCATCATGACTTCCATGTGTTGTTTTTCTATTTCGTAAGCGATGCCAATCCATGCCTCTTTCAAATTGTGGTAATACCCTGGCGGTAAATGGATTTGTTTGGTCACTTGAATGGGAGCCGTTCCATCAGCACGTTTTGGTATGTATCTGATATCTGTTTTCATCCAATGTTTTTGACTATCTTCTTGCGTCCAATTCTGCTTGGTTTGATCTCCCAATTGTTGATAAGAAGCCGGGTGTGAGATATGAACCAAGGCCGCTTCCCAATCATCTTCCACCAAATAATGTGAATGAGGAAGTCTGACAGTAAATTTTTGATTCGTGCCTTGTGCTTGATCACTGATAAGGGTGATGTAAAAACTCATGGTCACAATCACCACCTAACCCCTCTGGTTACCTTTTTATACCTGCCCCCGATGCTCAAATTGGACTGTGGACTTTGAGCCCGCGTTCCTCAGCAGTTTTGCTCCATCCTGAGCCCGCGATCCTTTTTTTTCCACTGGTCAGCGGTTTCCCACCTTAGCCAGAGGCCTATTCTGATACGTCATGTAAGCGTCACGAAATGTCCTCTCTTTTCTTTCCTCTGAGCCCACGTGCTCCAGGATTTAATTAATGATTCGCTTTCTCTATAAAAAAAAAAAAAAAATTTGAAAACCGAAGCGGTTCTGTTTAGCTCGCAATGTTTTCCCATTCCCGCGTTGTTGTGAAACTCTGCTTCTGATCGACTGATACTTTGACCATGGCCTTGGACCTTGACCATGGCCTGACTGGGACTGACCAATCACAACCAATCCTAACCAAATAAGGTCATACTGTTTAGCTATATAAGCAGCAAAATTACCCCCGAACTTTCTTTTTTTCAAGATGGAGGAAGGTCAGGGAGACTTACGACAGTTTTTTCACAGATTTATTCATCGCTTTACCCCAGCAACCCTCGGCTTTACAAACAAAACGATGACAGCTAAGATTTCAGCGAAAAATGTGGGAGATTTTTATCTGTAGAAGCCGCCGAATGGATGTTTTGAAAACAGCGAAAGCTTAACACGAGGTAAGTGTTGTGTTTTGCTGCCGGCTAAAAATATTGAAGTGTTTAGCCTGTTTTTCCCACAACGACGAACTTTTCGATTAAAAAACACTGTGTCTTATAATACTCGTTGTTTTTCCAATGGCTCTATTTTTTTTTTTTTGAAAACCGAGGCGGTTCTGTTTAGCTCGCAATGTTTTCCCATTCCCCGCGTTGTTGTGAAAAAATCATTTTCTACCCGAAAGACTATTTAATTTATTTTTACTCACTCTCTGTATTTCTTTTTTCCACAGTCCAACGATGTGCTGACTGTAACGCGGTGAGACAAACGAGATGACAACTCGCATTTTCGCCGAGAAAAACGCGAGCGGCTTTTTGAAAACAACAAGCAAACCTCCACGCAAAGTAAGCATCATTTTTTTCTTACTGTCAGCTAAAAAAATATATAGATTTAGCCAAGCCTAAAAGCGGAACTCCATATCTACCGGTTACCATCGGCCGCCTATAAATTCTTCAGAATTAATCTTGTTTACTGTTATTAACTTAGGTACTTGACCTCGTTAATTACTGTATAGTTTTATTAAGCGTATCATTTTAGTATAAACTTAGAGTTATAATTCTGTTTCGTGATTCCAGCAAATCTACCGGTTACCATCGGCCGCCTATAAATTCTTCAGAATTAATCTTGTTTACTGTTATTAACTTAGGTACTTGACCTCGTTAATTACTGTATAGTTTTATTAAGCGTATCATTTTAGTATAAACTTAGAGTTATAATTCTGTTTCGTGATTCAAGCAAATCTAGTTTATCTATTTGTGCTTTCACTTTAAGTTCGCTAGGCAAATTCATTTAATCGTTTATCGGCATTTTTCGTTTGTTTTGATTGCTGTTATTTTATTTGTCGCTTTGTATTTTGTAATTGGAGACGCGTGTTCGCTTCGAAACTACTAGAAATTCTGTTTTGGTTTTGTTTACAGATTATTGCACAGTGTTGCACACATTTGACACATTTTGTCGTAAATTCAATCTGTTTACTGTGAATAAATTTGATTCTGTTTTACAACTGTCAATTGGAAAGCTATGTTCTTCTAATTCTGTTTTGGCGACCGGATACGCTTCATTCGTTTTAAAATACAAAGGTCATGCTTTAGGTGAGAATTATTTGTTTGCAAATTAGTACTTTTCTGATCGACTTATACTCTTTCTCAGGGCGCGTGTTCCTTCCCATGCCATTGAACTTTGGACTCCGTGCCGCTGCCTGGCTTGCATCCATCAGTTTGTTGGACAAAGAGCGGAACTCTCATCATCTGCATGCCATGGATTATCATTAAAATGATTTGTTGAGCTGTTCAAAAATGTCTGCCATTAAAACATTTTTCCAACATGGTGTGTTTTCTTTGAGTCAAGGACCACCCCCGCTGCTCATGTGTTGTTTTTCGATTTCGTACGCAATGGCAATCCATGCTTCTTTCAAATTGGTGTAATACCCTGGGGGTAAATGGATTTGTTTCGTCACTTGAAGGGGAGCCGTTCCCTCCGCACGTTTTGGTATGTATCTCACATCTGTTTTCATCCAATGTTTTTGACTATCTTCTTGCGTCCAATTCTGTTTGGTTTGATCTCCCCATTGTTGATTAAACCCCGGGTGGGAGATATGAACCAAGGCCGCTTCCCAATCATCTTCTACCAAATAATACGAACGAGGAAGTCGAGCCGTAAATTTTTGTTCCGTGCCTTGTGCTCGATCACTGATAAGGGTAATGTAAAAACTCATCGTGATTACTCCCTAACCCTAGGGTTTACCCTTTTATACCTACCCCCGTTCCACAAATTGGACTTTGGACTTTGAGCCCGCGTTTTCTCAGTGGTTTTAACCCACCTTGAGCCCACGATCCATTTTTCACATTGCTCAGCGGTTTCCCATCCTAAATCACGTGACTTCCGGTTGTATGAGCCCGCGATCCTTTTTTTCCACTGGTCAGCGGTTTCCCATTCAAAATCACGTGACTTCCGGTTCCCATGAGCCCGCGATCCTATTTTCACACTAGTCAGCGGTTTCCCCCACCGGAAGTTCCTCTAGTCACGTGATCGCTCTCGACCAATCAGAAGCCAGCATTACCGCCCATACGGGCGCAATTTACTACTATTGTACATCTTGAAAACTGTGTTAACCAAATCTTTAGCAGTGTCTTCGTAACGAACCAAGATGTAGCGACCTCTAAACCAGTTCGACCATTCCTTATTTACGTAGTTTAAATTGTTTTCGACTAATGAACATAAGATTTCTGAATTGTGCCTTATCATCTCTTTTCCTTCAAGTGTTGGGTTTTTTGTGGTAATAAGCTCCCTTCTAGGCCCATGTGGCATATAAAACTTGTTATTTATTAAAGAAGATATAACAGCTCGAGGATCCCGGACAAGGTGAATTATCATACACTCAAAGTTATTGGGTTCAGAGCTACAGACCCGCTGCAATTCACGTATTCCAATTTCACCCGGCAGTCGTGTTTGCATGATTTTGGTAACTGTGATTTTTCTTGACTTGCAGGCCTCTCTGACTGTTTCCTTGGTAAATTGTGTGTCTGTGCTTCTCCATGCCAGGAAGTTTTTCCATTTTCTTAACCAACTAGGAAAAAGGTTATCGATTGTTTCATTTCCTTGAAAGTTACATGTGAAAACGTTTCGCCTTAAATTGGAAAAGTCAGTCCTGTATGCTTCTTCTGCTTTCTCGTCCAAGACATTCCACTCACCCAAGTCTCTCCGATCGCCATGAACTACCACCCTTAGCTCGTTGAGGGGCTCATAAAGATAAAATACGTCTGGGTGTAAGTTAAACATATTTCCGAGGAAAGTCGATCCTGAACTCATGTGCGTCAAAATGATAACATTCAGCCTTGGTTTGTTTGCATTAGACTCAGCCTCCCTTGTCTTGTTTGTCATATGCCTCCCTGTTTTTTCTCTAATTGCTTCCCTCCATCGGTGTTCCTTGGTCTGTTTTACTTCGGTTGTCTTGTTCCGGGTACTAAGTAGGATGAGAAGAACTTGCAGGACGACAGCCATAATGACACAAGTTATTCTCTTCCAAGACCTTCTGAGGTATCCCATTGTTCCTGTAAGTAATTACAGGGAGAATTAATGGAAAACTCTTCACACAGATAGTGTTGAACCAGCCTTTGCTAGTATGCCACACCCGTCATACTGAATGAATTTTCCTACACGAACGGGCCGTTCTTCGTGATAACAATAACGAAACATAGAACTCCAGATTCATAGATTCATGGGTGCCAAACCCATACGAGCGTGAGTTTTTCCTGGCTTTCTATTCGCAAAAGTTGCCTACATACCTGCGATGATTTTCTATACATTTAAACCTTTATTCGAGGCCTTATGCGCCAGCTTGGCTCAGAGTAGATAGATGCAGGTTCAGGTAAATCCTAAATCTACAGTTCTTATATATGATAATTAACGAATTGACAGCAATTTTCCATTGTCTTTACTCTTATTGATGATAGAAATGGCGTCATAAAATATTCAACAGCGAGTGGGTTCACGGCAAAGTATTGAACATTTCTTCGCGTCACTTCTATGATCAATAAGAATACAGGCAATGGAAAAGTGCGCGCGGTCAATTTTGATTTTTACAATAACATAGACATTTTCGAGCAAACAAGGCTTTCATAAGCCTTTCAACATGAGTGTTTTCAAGAAAACGCGTGCTGAATGAAAATCACAACTCGGCATTAACTTAACGCTCAGCGAAATATATAATGAAAAATCTTGCGGCAGGGACCGCGCGGCTCATTTGTAAGAGGAGGGCAGCCTCACACAAAAACTATCTCTTCTTAAGTAACTAACAGTGCATCTAGAGCGACCAAGTGTGATAAAAGCTGTCAGTCTATACAGTCCCAAACTAATGCGCCATGACGTGTTCTTTGCTCACATTCTAAGAGCAAATGTCGCTACGGTTTGATCAAAATTAGAAATGGTCAAAATAAACTTCCCTTCATTTTTTGTGTGAAGTTAGTCCTTCGGGTGGAAGTAATCATGATGGTATTTTTTTCATTTCTCGTGATAAACCGAACTTGGAATCAGGGGGGGGGGGGAAGTTCATGCCCAAAAATGCATTTTTTTTGGATGTTTTAATCCCCGAAAATGGACTTTTTGTTAGCTAATATTATCAAAGCACAAGAGACTGGTTGAAATTCTTTTCCCATCCTAGCAACCTATCATCCTTCGACTTTACAAAAATGTTATTAGATTTTTTGTTTGGTCCCGGGGGGACCCCTGGCCCTGCATTCTTAGGAAGGAGAGGAACTCTACTTTTGAAAACATGAGACATCTTTGACTACAACAAAATCTAACTGGTATTCATATTTTGATCAAATTCGAAGTTGTAAATAAATATTTGATCCTTTCTTAATCTTTTGATGCTTAAAAGTCCGCGGGCACTCAAGTTGTTTTTGCAGGGCATGTGATTTAAAACAGGCACCTTAGGCAATGTGACAATTTTCTACTATTTTAAGTGGCCACTTGTTAGAGCTTAATGAATGCTACAGCAGTTATATACCATCATGCTGTTTCTTTATCATCTATAGATTGCTATTATTTCCCTTTAGTAGGATAATATTACGCGAATTGAGAAATATTACTTTTTCAACATCACACTCACGTTGGGGACTGTTAATTTATGCGAAAACAGTACTCTGTTAACCGTTGAGAAAACTGGAAATGTAAACTGGATCGTCAACTAAACTAAATAAATAAGCTTTATAAGAAACAATTGTTGTCTGACATACCATTTTGTAAAGTAATCAGTTCAAGAGCGGCCTTAGAGCCAACCTCAAGTCGCGCCGAATTCAGAGATCTTTCAAGGTTCCATTTTGGTCACGACGACTATTATCGCCGGATCAAGAGTTCAGTTCTCATCCTTGCAGCAGCTGCAAATGGTTTCGTTTACAAGGATCTTCTATCCAGTTTGCTGCAACCGCCAACAGATCAACCAAAACACTACAAACAGCTCCCAGAGAAGCAAACATCACTCGATACTCAACCAATTCTGCTCTCGCCGCCATGTTGGATTTCGTGACATGAGTACTTCGAGTCTTTCCGGTATCCATTTTTGTCACGCTGCTCAGAATACTGTTTAAAGTCAACTGGCTTGTTCTTTCGAATTTTAAGCAAGTTCAAAGTATTTAACTATCACATTATTTCATAACATTCTTCTTACTCGTACACGAGAATTGAAAGATTGAATGTTTACGATTTTTTGGTGTACCGCTGACCGGAATCTTATTGCTTATCGCAGCAGCTGGAGGCGTGCTCAACTGCGGCTTCTACGAAGTCATTTTTCAATCTCTCCCAACTCTCTTCATTCGTCATTAACTGGAGACATTGTTTTTTTGCAAGTTGGGCATTCTGCTAAAATAGGAGGCCACTTGCTGGGGAGTTAAAAAATCAGATAGTTGAAACACGCGCTCATTTTCTTCATTTTGTAGAGTTCCCGTCATCGCCTTTGCAACATTTTCTGGGTTTGCTTTCATGTCTGTCTTCTCCCCCTTTTCGCAATATTCTATTTAGAAAATCTTTCTGCTTTTCGTTAGAGGATGATCTTGACTTATTAGACTTAAGAGCCCATCCCTGTGCCAACGTATGTTGGCCTGGTTGGGTTTCATTGGGGTTTTTTAAGGATGGGTTTGCTTTAAGACCAGTTCCTGCAACCTGCGTGCGTAGCACTGTTTTGCTTTATCATACAATGATTTCCCATCAGGTAGGATCTTGTGATCTCCGCTTTCAATATGTTCAGTGCCGTTGCCTCACTAAGGAAGATCGGAAGTACGTTTTCACACACAGCCATCTACTAGTCACGAGAACAATGAGGCGACCTCAGTGGGATTCCTCTTCTGAAGTTGTACCTATTGTGGTGGTCACTGTCCTCTCCATCGGTTTCTTCGTGATTTTTCCTTTGTTTTGAGAAGGGCACAAAATCCCCACTTGTTGGAGAGCTACCTCGATGATGGTGGAGTTCTCTGCGGTCTTCTTACCTTATTCTTACCTGATCAAAGAACAATTTTAAATCATAAGCGAGAGTAAGCATGCTTCCCATGTGGTCCGCTTACCAGGCTTGCTTGTATACGTACAATAGCCAACATAAACAGATAATTCCACTTAAAAAGGAGATTAGGATAGGAGTTCTGTAGGGCCTGGTTAAGTTACTACACATGTAGTATCCTTGTTATAAGTTTTCAAAGTGGCAGAAGAACCTTGTGTTGCATACAAGCAGTGTTATTAAAAACATTACCATCTTAACATTTTGGGGAAGTCGGAGATATGTATACTAATTTGCATTCCTTGAGACAATCCCTAAGAGTTCTTAGTCCCGGGGGATAGCGGTACTCAATAAAGTTTTATTCGGGGAGGCTCCGCACGGAGGTTCAAACACTCACCCTTTAACATACTCTTTTTTACCAAAATGGTACCCCATTCATCTACCTTATCCTTTCGTATACCTCAAGGTGTTGCTCCCGCATTTGACTTTGTCTCATTAAAGTTATTTTGCATGTTATTTCTTTGTTTTCGTTATTTCATTGTTTTCGTTCGCTTTCGTGTTTTCGTGCCATTTATATTCTGTTAGGTTTTTTATGCATAATTTCGCTTTGTTTCGTTTTGTTATTCGTGTAAGTTTCACCGTTAGTTTGGCCATTCGTCTTTAAGGTTTAATATCGTTCACTACGTCCGATCGCATCTTAAGGATTTTAATTTCTCATCGTTTGTTCCCGTAGCCATACAACGTTTGTAAGTGTCTTTTCTTGTTGTCTTTATAGTATCGTTTATTTTCTTGTCGCTTTTTTTGATTTTATTTTATCGTAACTTGTTATTTTCGTGTTTGTTTTTTTTAGCAACCGTAACTCTTCGTATTTAACTGTGTTACTCGTATTTCGTCGATTGGTTAATAAACTTGTGAACATACGGTACGCGTCTGGAAATGTATCGCAGTCACATTTGTAGAAACGTTATGGATCCAACTGCGAATAACGGGAGCCAAAATATTCAGGAACAAATTGGAATGGATTATGACAATTTGGAATCTACGGACGCTGTTCGAGTAAACGGAGTATCTAGACGAAGGCAGCGCACCGAAAAAGGAAAGGCTTACATCGCTCATCTTCGATGGACAGACTGTCATTCTATTGGAAAAAGAGTGCAACGGCAGATTAACGAAATTGATTCTTTGGCAACTAACGAGGAAAACGTGAATGTTGTTGAAAGGAATCTCACTTCATTTCGTGTTACTGTGGAAGAATTTAAAGGAAGCGTCGCTGCACTATTAGGCGATCTTGAGACTGATGAAGAGCTGAACGTGGCTAACGATTGGTATGCCGACCAGAGCAAGCAGATAAATGATTTTATTGAGAAAACCGTACGCTGGATTTCGTCTGCGAAAGAGACAATCGAGCATAGCTTGGAAGTTAAATCGCAAACCAGTTCAAAACACAGTCGAACGTCGCATCGTTCGGGCACGTCCTCAAGACCTTCAATCGCTACAAGTAGAGCCAAAGAAAAGGCGAAAGCCGCCGAGTTGATGGCGAAAGTTGCAATGTTGGAACACAGGCAAGAGTTAGAGAAGAGAATTGAGAGGCTACGTTTAGAAGAACAATTAGCGCTCGCCCAAGTCCGTGAACGCGTATACGCAGAATTTGAGAGTGGCGACAAAGAAGATTTGAGTCCTCCGCCGAAATTGCCTTCGGAAACCTTTCGTGTTAAAGAATTTCCGTTTTCTGAGCCGTCTTTTCGCACCGTGTCAAGTGCCTTCGTTACTCCTGGTGTAACATCGACTATCGCAGCCGACGTCAGTGATTCTACTGTTTTTCACGATGTTCCTGGAAAACAAATGCTTCCAGAGCCAACGCAACGTCCGAAGTTAAATCCGTTCGCAGCTACAGATTACGTCCTTGACATCCAGCAAGGGACAACGCCTTTGCCTCGTGGAAAGTCGAAAACGTCCGCAGCTGAAGATTTCCTCGCTGACGTACAGCAAGCGATTACGCCCATGTCAGATGGAAAGTCGAATCCTTTTGTAGCTGAAGATCACATCGTCGATATCCAGCAAAGTACAAGGCCTGTGCAGCTTCCGAGTTCAAATCCCTTTGTTGCTGAACCTTGCGTCGACGACATGCATCACAGTACGAAGCAATTTTGTGACGTTCTTCAGAAACAAAACAAGTTGACTGAACTATTGGCAGATCAACAACGACAAAGTTTGCTGCTCACGTTGACATTGTCTAAATTTACTGGCGATCCATTGGAATATCCCACGTTTATTAGAAGTTTTGAATCGCAAGTGGAGGCTAAAACCAGTGCAAACGATGTCCGTTTCCAATATTTGGAGCAATACTTACAAGGAGAACCTAAGGAGCTTATTAAAGCATGTCTTCAACTGGATAGACACAGTGGATATCTGGAAGCTAAGAGGCTGTTAAAGGACAAATATGGTGACCCTTACAAGTTATCAAACGCTTACATAAAGAAGATTAATGAGTGGCCTTACATCCGGGCAGGAGATGAGCCGGCGTTAGACAGATTCTCTACCTTTCTAACCCAGTGCCGGAGTGCTATTTCAAGTCTAACCTTTTTATCCATCCTCAACCATCCACACAACTTGCAGATTATGGTAACGAAGCTTCCACTTCCGCTTCAAGATCGATGGCGCCGAGAAGCGAATAAGATGAGAGTTGCTAGAGGAGCAATTCCCGCCTTCGCCGATTTTGTGGACTTTGTTAATGCAGAGGCAGGAATTGCAACTGATCCAGTTTTCTCGCGAGAAGCCCTCCGTCGCTTGGATGGTTCATCAGACCACCCTGACCGTTTTAAAAGAAACAAAGGTCCTGGCAAGAACGGAGAACGTATACGTAAGTCATACCGCGTTTCTAGTCATGCAACAGGGATTACCGCTGACCAGAAGATCGACTCACGCAACCCCAGCAGGCTCTGTAAGCTTTGTAGCAAGCACCATGACTTAGACAGCTGCCAGGCTTATCTCAAGAAGACCTTAGCAAACAGGAAAGAGTTCCTTAAAGAGAAAGGGCTGTGTTTCGCATGTTATGACTCAGGCCACAGATCAAGCGGGTGTGCTCAGAGAAGAACTTGTAAGAAGTACTTTCGTCGTCATCCCACGGGTCTTCATGATGACATTTTCGCCTCATTCCAGCGGCTTCCGTACAGCAGATCTCGTCCCCTTCCCAGCAAGAGGATACAATAGTGAATGCTCACACCGAAATGAACGAAGCTGCCTGTAACGCTTCTGGTATTGACAAGACCGTGTCCGCTGTACCCATCGTTCCTGTCAGGTTGAGATTTGCGGGGAGTGAAGTCGTTACGTACGCCATGCTTGATTATTGCAGTACTGGTTCCTTTGTTCTTAAAGAGCTTGCAGCTAGCTTAGGTGTAAAGGGCATTGATACGCAGTTGATGGTAAAGACCGTAACTGGTACGAAGTTACATGACAATGAAGTTTTAAATGACTTAATCGTTACGAACTTGAATGGTGACAATACCTTGCAACTGCCGAAGATATTCACCAAAGAAGATCTGTCTACGTGTGAAGATATGCCTACGCCAGAACTTGCCTATCGTTGGGAACACCTCAAGCGCACAGCGACAGACCTACCACCACGGTTGCCTGACGCCAAGAACGGTCTGCTGATTGGTTCAAACTGTCCGAAAGCCCTTGAACCATTAGACGTATTAGCTAGTCAAGATGGCGGTCCCTTTGCTATTAAGACGTTCGCTGGATGGGCTATAGTAAGCCCCCTTTACATGTCCAACAAAGACCTGCCAACGATGAGTTGCAATAGAGTGGCTGCTAAGGAAGCTGGTTCTGGTAGACTCCTTGATCATTACTTCATGGTAGAGAATAAAGTCAGAGAAGTTGTCACTCCACAAGATGTTCGAGTTAGATTTCAGCGAGAGAACTGAATACAAGGGGCTAGAGTACTCACAAGATGACAAGAAGTTTCTCAAGATAGTTAACCAGGGTATTCGCCACACAGAGGATAATCACTACGAGATTCCTCTTCCTTTCCGCCGTGATGATCCTCACTTTCCTGGAAACAAAGAGCATGCAAGTCCTTCAAAGAGTGAGACGTTTTACAAGGACTATGTTAATTTCATGAACACGATCATCGCCAAGGGATTTGCTAGGAAAGTCCCGTCAGATCTTCTTTCTGCAAAGACAGGCCGAGTTTGGTACATACCCCACTAGGGCGTTTACCATGCGAAAAACCCAAACAAGACCCGGGTTGTATTCGACTGTAGCGCCAGATTTGGAGGCACATCACTGAACGACCAACTGTTTCAAGGACCTGACCTGACAAATAGACTAGTGAGAGTACTAACAAGATTTCGCCAAGAACCAGTCGCTTTCATGGGTGATATCGATGCAATGTTTCACCAAGTCCGGGTTCCAGAAGGCCAGCGTGACTTCCTTCGTTTCTTATGGTGGCCCGAAGGAGATTTGAAGCGAAATCTTGAAGAGTACCAGATGAACGTCCACCTGTTTGGTGTGGTGCCCTCACCGAGTTGCTCGAACTTTGCATTACGAAAGACAGCCGATGACGCTGAGAAGATTGTTGGAGCAGAAACCGCTGATGTGTTGAGGAAGAATTTTTATGTTGACGACTGTCTTCGTTCTGAAGAAACTGAAGAGTCTGCTATCCAACAAATTCGTGGTGTTCGTGATGCTTGTGCCCATGGAGGTTTTAATCTGGCAAAGTTCGTTAGTAACGGTAGAACCGTGTTGGAAAGTGTCCCAGAGAAAGCACGTGCTCAAGGAGTTAAATCATTAGAGTTGGGCGATTGCTTCCTTCCTGTTGAGAGAGCTCTTGGTGTACAATGGGCTATCGAATCGGACACATTTGGTTTTAGGATTATCGTGAAAGACCAGCCATTGACACGACGAGGAATACTGTCTCAATTTCTTCCGTATACGATCCCTTGGGAATAGCAGCGCCATTTCTGTTGGTTGGAAAGCAAATACTACAGGATCTTTGTCGTACGAAGCTTAGCTGGGATGAAGAGGTTAGCGAAGAGTTCCGCGTACGTTGGGAGAATTGGAAGAGCCAGTTGCCTGCCTTGGAACGTTTCTCCATGGAGCGATGCTTCAAGCCTGAGAACTTTGGTACAGTCGTGTCGAGACAGATCCATAACTTCTCCGATGCTAGCTCAACGGGTTACGGTCAAGTGTCATTCCTCAGAATCGAGAATGCGAAAGGTGACATCCATTGTGCGTTTCTTATGGGAAAAGCTCGCGTAGCTCCTGTCAAAACTACAACCATTCCACGTCTTAAGCTCACCGCTGCCATGGTTTCAGTTCGAGTGGGTGAAATGATTGGCAATGAATTGGATGAACCTGTAGAGAGCAAGACTTATTGGACAGACAGTACGACTGTGTTGAAGTACATTCGAAATGACGAGAAGCGTTTTCACGTATTTGTAGCAAATCGCGTACAGATGATTCGAGATAGAACGAATCCTGACCAATGGAGGTACGTTGAGTCAAAGTTAAATCTGCTGATGACGCATCACGTGGCTTTAAGGGAAATGAGCTATCTAAACAGCATCGTTGGATTACGGGTCCGAATTTCCTGTGGCTTCCTGAAAGTGAATGGCCTCGGCCTCCTAATGACCTGGACGATGTATCGGTCAATGATCCTGAAGTCAAAAAGGTCCAAGTGCACAGTATAGACGTCAACGAGGGTACAGACCTTCTGACAAGACTTGCACGTTTTTCGGATTGGTACCGAATGAAACGATCCATAGCATGGATACTTCGTCTTAAGCCAAACTCAAGTAAGAAGTCGTTGTCACCAAAGGTTGTCGCAAATAGAGAAGGGCATACAGCAGGCTTAAGAGACAATCCCTTGAAAGTGGAAGAACAGGAAAAAGCTGAGAAGGTCATTCTAAAGCTTTTGCAAAGCAACGCATTTCCTACAGAAATTAAAACCTTAAAGCAGATTCAACGTGAAGATTGCAAGAACGACCGCGATTTTGCGAAGGCTAGAAAGTCTAAAATTAAGAAAACCAGTTCCTTATATCGCCTCGATCCATTTCTTGACCAGGATGGTTTAATTCGTGTCGGAGGTCGACTGAGTAAATCTCAAGAGTTACCAGAAGATTTTAAGCATCCAGTGATCCTCCCGAGGAAGAGTTTCGTCGTTAACCTCATAGTTAGAGACGCTCACAAGAACGTTGCTCACTCTGGCAGAGGTATCACTCTAAACGCACTAAGAAGTCAATATTGGATTGTTAACGCAAATTCCGTTGTGAGACATCTCATCTCCAAGTGCGTGGTCTGTCGTCGTCTTCGTGGACGAGCAGGTGAGCAGAAGATGGCCGACCTTCCTGAAGAGCGAATAACCCCTGCCCCTCTACTTACGTATTGCGGCGTTGTCTACTTTGGTCCCTTCCTCATCAAACAAGGAAGAAAAGAAGTAAAACGCTATGGGGTGCTATTTACCTGTTTGGCCAGGCAAGCGGTGCACATTGAAACAGCAGACTCGCTGGAAACAGATTCCTTCATGAACACTCTTCGGCGATTCGTAAGTAGAAGAGGACCGGTTCGTGAAATCAGATCAGATCAGGGCACCAATATCGTGGGAGCAAAGAACGAGCTAAAGAAAGCCTTAGGGGAAATGGACCAAAGCGCAATCCAAAGGAGTCTTTGTAGAGACTTCAAAGCCGATTGGATAATCCAATGGAAACAGAATCCTCCAGCGGCGTCCCATATGGGTGGCGTGTGGGAGCGCCAAATACGGTCCATTCGATCAATTCTATCTGCATTGATGCGAGATTTTGGTCACACCCTCGATGATGAGTCGTTTAGTACCCTGCTAACAGAGGTTGAATGCATTATTAACAGCCGACCGCTAACCGTACCGTCGAGCGATCCCGAAGATTTGGATCCTCTTACACCAAACCACATTTTAACTTCCAAATCAAGAGTCGTGATGCCGCCACCTGGAAATTTTTAGAGAGCCGACGTTTATCTTCGAAAAAGGTGGAAGCGCGTCCAATACCTCACTAACGTGTTCTGGACTAGGTGGAGGAAAGAATACGCGCAAAGTTTGCAACAAAGAATGAAATGGAATCGTTCTAGAAGAAATTTAGAAAAAGGAGATCTAGTACTAATCATCAACGAGCGAGTGGCGAGGAACGTCTGGAGCTTAGGTCGAGTTATCGAGGTGTTCCCAGGTGGAGATGGTAAAGTTCGGTCCGCCAAGGTTGCCACCAGTACGAAGAAGCTAGATCGTCCGATCGACAAACTCGTGCTAGTCTTAGAGAATGAAGAGTAAGACCAGGGATATCCCCACCAGAGGAGCCACAAACATGAACTTAACTTTGTTTTTTTTTAACCGTTTTTAAATGTTAAGAAAATTGAACTTAAGAGTTGAAACTCTTTGGGGAGCCAGATGTTGCTCCCGCATTTGACTTTGTCTCATTAATGTTATTTTGCATGTTATTTCTTTGTTTTCGTTATTTCATTGTTTTCGTTCGCTTTCGTGTTTTCGTGCCATTTATATTCTGTTAGGTTTTTTATGCATAATTTGTTTCGTTTTGTTATTCGTGTAAGTTTCACCGTTCGTTTGGCCATTCGTCTTTAAGGTTTAATATCGTTCACTACGTCCGATCGCATCTCAAGGATTTTAATTTCTCATCGTTTGTTCCTGTAGCCATACAACGTTTGTAAGTGTCTTTTCTTGTTGTCTTTATAGTATCGTTTATTTTCTTGTCGCTTTCTTTTCATTTTATTTTATCGTAACTTGTTATTTTCGTGTTTGTTTCTTTTAGCAACCGTATCTCTTCGTATTTAACCGTGTTACTCGTATTTCTTCGATTGGTTGATAAACTTGTGAACATACGGTACGCGTCTGGAAATGTATGGCAGTCACACAAGGATAAGCCAAAACTATATAATTTCCTACAATTGCCACGTTTTTCTCAGACTTTCAGTCATTCTGATCAGCTGCTCACAGGGTGCAAGCTTTTATGTGTCATTTCACCAAGATTTGGCACCCTTTTAGCCACCATTTCTTCCACTTTGCAGCCGATTTTGTGAACCTTTCATACACTAAAATGGCAATTTTCCCTACCCTTTAGTATACTGCCAGCTTAAAAAGGCACCACTTTCCGGCCGGGATTCCCCGTGTAGCCCACTATAGGGAGTCCCTCCCCCTCCCCACAGGCCCTAATTCAAAGTTAAGGAGCCGAAGATAAAGTTCCGATCAGCGGTACACCAAACAATCGTAGACATTCAATCTTTCAATTCTCGTGTACGAGTGAGAAGGATGTTATGAAATAATGTGATAGTTAAATAATTTGAACTTCCTTAAAAATTGGAAAGAACAAGCCAGTTGACTTTAAACAGTATTTCTGAGCAGCGTGACAAAAATGGATACCGGAAAGACTCGAAGTACTCATGTCACGAAATCCAACATGGCGGCGAGAGTAGGATTGGTTGAGTATCGAGTGATGTTTGCTTCTCTGGGAGCTGTTTGTAGTGTTTTGGTTGATCTGTTGGCGGTTGCAGCAAACTGGATAGAAGATCCTTGTAAACGAAACCATTTGCGGCTGCTGCAAGGATGAGAACTGAACTGTTGATCTGGCGATAATAATCGTCGTGACCGAAATGGAACCTTCAAGGACCTCTGAATTCGGCACGACTTGAGGTTGGCTCTAAGGCCGCTCTTGAACTGATTACTTCACAAAATGGTATGTCAGACAACAATTGTTTCTTATAAAGCTTATTTATTTAGTTTAGTGGACTATCCAGTTTATATTTACAGTTTTCTCAACCGGTTAACTGAGTACTGTTTTCGCATAAATTAACAGTCCCCAACGTGAGTGTGATGTTGAAAAATTAATATTTCTCAATTCGCGTAATATTATCCTACAAAAGGGAAATAATAGCAATCTATAGATGATAAAGAAACAGCATGATGGTATATAACTGCTGTAGCATTCACTAAGTTCTAACAAGTGGCCACTTAAAATAGCAGAAAATTGTCATTTTGCCTAAGGTTCCTGTTTTAAATCACATGCCCTGCAAAAACAACTGAGTGCCCGCGGACTTTTAAGCATCAAAAGATTAAGAAAGGATCAAATATTTATTTACAACTTCGAATTTAATCAAAATGTGAATACCAGTTAGATTTTGTGTTAGTCAAAGATGTCTCATTTTCAGGTTTTCAAAAGTAGAGTTCCCCCCTTACAAAGAATGCAGGGCCAGGGGTCCCCCTGGAAACAAAGAAAAAATGGAATGACATTTTTGTAAAGTCGAAGGATGATAGGTTGCTAGGATGGGAAAAGAATTTCAACCAGTCTCTTGTGCTTTGATAATGTTAGCTAACAAAAAGTCCATTTTCGGGGATTAAAACATCCAAAAAAATGCATTTTTGGGCATGAACTTCCCCCCTCCTGATACCAAGTTCAGTTTATCACGGGCAATGAAAAAAATACCATCATGGTTACTTCCACCCGAAGGACTAACTTCACACAAAGAATGAAGGGAAGTTTATTTTGACCATTTCCAATTTTGCTCAAACCTTAGCGACATTTGCTCTTAAGACAAATCTGGCAAGAAATGAACCTCTTTGTATTCGCATTTAAGTCTCCAATCCAAAACATTTTTCTTAAGCCTTGTACAAGCAAACCTGTACAATATTTTGTCATTACAGAATAAGGCCAACTGAGAAAACTGAGCTTAGTATCATGAAATATATATTTCGACAAAGTCAGTCTGTCGGTATGTCCTGACTGCTGAACGCCGTAGCTTGAAGAAGGTAACGACCGTCATTTCCGTAATGCCCGGGCCATTCCTGAACGAGAGTCAACAATATTTGAAAAGATGAAATTATGAATATATGAAATTCATAGATTTGAACTGCGGAATGAAGAGATAAATGTAAAGACGATCCTAGCAGTTATTAACGCAACTTATACAGTTGCGAAAAGAAAGCCTGAAAAAATCAAGCAAGCCAAGCAAGCCTGTTTTTTTCAGGCTTTCTTTTCGCAACTGTATAAGTTGCGTTAATAACTGCGAGGATCGCCTTTACATTTAATATTTGAAAAGAAACGAGTCTGGCGGTTCACGCAGCGTTAGAGGCCAAACGAGAGCGAGAGTTAAAAAATTTTCTCTATTCAAGTGAATTAAACTCTTCGAGAGTCTCCTAGAGTGCATTTAAGTTTCAACTAATCAAGCGAAATGAGGGCAAAGTGATTTGAACACTTGCAATTGGAAAGTATTCCATTCCTGGTCCATATGAAAATTAGCTTTAACTAGGGAAACCTGCGAACTAATGAATTTTTCAACTGATTATTTATTCTTTTAATGGAACCGATATGCAGGGGGGCTAAAGCCCCCTCAGCTCACCTCTCGTGCGTTCCCTTTAGAAAAAAACGATTTTGTGTATTTATTACCAACAGCAAAGTTTACCAGACTCTGAATTATTACTTAAAAAAGTACCAAAACGAATTGCTTGGCAAAATTTTTTATCCAGCAAATTCATTGAATCTAGCATAGCTTCACAAATGCATTAACTTTACACGCACAGCAAACTTGTTTTAACAAAAGCAAATTTGTATAAAGCTTACCTTTATTCCATGCAAAGAAGTGCTCAAAGACACTGAATTGAGTTCGTGGAAAGTCATTTTCATTCCTTTCGATCAGCAGTCCAGACTCTCGCCGTTCAAAATTTTTTCGCTGTCAGACTATAACAAATAATGTCTTCTTTTTCCTCGCAGTTGGTTTCTGAGAGGTTTAGTCAGTTAAAAGTCAAAATGTAAAGATTACCTATTGTGTCCTTAATGTATATTCCCAGAATTGCCCTAGTTTTGTCACTTAAATGTTAAGAATCGGCAGGGCAGATGCCCACAACAGACTAGCATTACATATGACGTCAGTTTTCTTTGTCCAAACTCTTGATGACAAAAGCTCTAAGCCAATCAGCGCGCAAGAATACACACAGTTATTGTAAACTATGTTATTTCCATATATTCATTATTTAAAATGGCTGTCTGTTGACGATTACTATATATAATGATTGTTAGATATTTTATATAGCTCTTATATAGTTCTTAGTCTTGTTGCTATAAGTAGTTACATGTATTTTACTGCGCTTTTGATCATTTTATGTTGAAAAGCGCATTAGAGGTCAAAATGATGATGATGATGATGATGATGATGATTTGTATTATTATTTATGGCGCGCGTGTTAAGCGTTCGTGATGGCAAAGTCTAGCGCCCGCGTGTTGTGTTCCGTTGTCTGCGTTGTGTCGTCCTTCCACAGTCGACAAATTTGCAATGGTTCTTTGATTTTTGTGTAGCTTTCTTTTGAATTTTGTGTAATAGTAGACTGTGTAGTTTACAAAAACTGTAAAGATTTTTTTGTTCAGGAATGCGTGTTAGCTGTGTTGTGAAAGACGAATGCGCGCGTTTAGTGTTGGGTTGTCTGGTCTTATTGATTGTCCACAATTTTAAAAGTATTACTTAATTAGTTTCAGTATTTGTGTTACGTGCTATTTGTGCGGCGTTTCATTTTATGTATTGTCTTCCGAGTAAGGATACGCAGTTTGAATTGTTATTTCTGCCTTAGTAAGGCAAAAATAACGGGCCGATTGCATTAGGCGGGCTGCCCCGTTTAGCCGGGCTGGCTCGGTTTGTGGGGATCTCGGCACGTCCGTGAAGGACACTAAAAATCAATTTCGCGATTACATGGAAATATCTCAGCCCGGCCAGCGGGGATCCCGGTATCACGATGCCGGGATCCTGGCTACCCGGGCTGAAAATTTACCTTGTAATCGCGATTGCCGGGCCAACACTTTCTCGTCACTAAATTTCGCTTCAGAGCAAAATGGCTCACCAGAAGATCGATATTTCTCTTTCTATATGATACATAAAGGTTTATCAGACCCTATAGCTACGTATAGCTGAAAATAATACACCAAAATAGTAGATTAACGAAAGTAAAAACACTCGATTCATGCTCTTTGATGTAGCCATCTTTTCACGTGGCAGCTTCTAAATTTAGCCGCAGGCTGGCTGGCTCGCCTCATGAAATACCGGGCTGAGCAGTCATCTCAGTAGACCGAGCCGAGAATGCAGAATGAATTGAGTAATTTTACTTTTGCCTATGCTGATCTATTATTTTGGTGTATTATTTTCCGTTTTATGTAGCTTTTCGGACTGATAAACCTTCATGTTTTATATGGAAAGAGAAATATTGACCTTCTGGTGATCCATTTTGCTCTGAAGCAAAATTTGATGACGAAAAAGTGTCGGTGCGGATAGCCGGGCTGGCCCGGCAATCGCGATTACATGGTAAATTTAAGTTTTCGTCCTGTGTAGCCGGGATCCCGGCATCGCGATACCGGGATCCCAGCTGGCCGGGCTGAGATTTTTCCATCTAATCGCGAAATCGATTTTTAGTGTGTGTAACAGACGTACGAAATCTCGGCAAACCGAGCCAGCCCGGTTAACCGGGCCAGCCCGCCTCATGTAATCGGCCCCTAAACTTAGAATCGCCGATTCAGTCAAGACGAAATAAAAAAAAAAAGACGGTGTGGCTGAAGTTGGGAAATCGTAACAAGCAAGCTTTGATGTTTGTAAACATGCCCTAAAGTAAGTTTCATACTGGGATAAGTGTACAACATTCATGTAACGCGATTTCGCCCAGCTTGTTAGTCCCGTCTGTAGTTCTAGTAGTTTCTGCTGTAATTTCGCATTCGTTTAGTAGGTTCTTGAAGGTCACGGATGATTGATTGCTATGTTAATGATATATATTGGGACGGGAGGGGTAAATATATGTAAGTTGTATTTTTGAGGATAGTTGAAAACAACAACAAATAACAATTTGGCAACTTTTTAAAACAAAATTCTCGAGCGAAACATTTGTAATTTTTATAGTATTAGACATTAATTTGTCTCCCGTTGCGACATCGCTTCAGGCGCTTGCGCCTGTGCTGTCTGTTAACATTTTCGCAAAAACTCAGTGAAGTGAGACGATAAAGAAGACTGTTGCGAAGAGGTACCAATTCATGCAAAATTTTAGGCTACTTTTTTGACTACTGACACCTTGTTGTGTTGCCGAAAAAGTTCCCAGAATAATTAACACAACCAGACGAAATGTTATCCTTCCATGTATGTTTAAAATCACGATTACAAATGTCAAGTGGAAATACTTTGAGTTGAACTTTTTAGAAACTGGCGTTCTTATCTAAAATGGATTGTATTGCATAACAACTTCAGCAGAGTTAGTTGTGAATCACCTTTCCAGAAGAAGGTAGCACGTAAACTAGAACTGAGGCGATACAGGTAACACAATTCCATAAAATACATGGCATTTTTTGTATTGACAATATGAGAACTGTAGGAGAATTCGGAGATTTAATTTTAGTTGGGTCACAATTTAACTTCAGCTTGTAAGGGACGTCTTTCATAAACCACTGGTTTTTCTTATTCTTTGGGAGCTCCGTTGTTAGGCTAGCCTGTCTATACGTCAAGGTCGCAAAAAATTTATAATAGGTTCACGTCGCAAAGACAATCGTTAGTTCGCCTTCATTATCTACACGAACATTAATTCTAGATAAGACACTTTTTATATCATAGATTTGACTTAATCGGTGTTGACTTTTAACTTATTATTATTGAATGCCTACATGTATTGCTATTATCTCAGTATAGATTTCATTTGCTATTTTATTATTTTTAAATTGCTTTGGTACATAATAGTATAATTGCTTAAGCGAGTTGGCTCGCAATTGTATTTTATGAAAGATGATGCATTTACAATAAAGTTTTAATAATAATAATAATAATAATAATAATATTAGTTTATTTCTTCATTCCGCAGTTCAAATATATGAATTTCATATATTCATAATTTCATCTTCATCTTTCCCGGGTATATTACGAACCAATTTCATGACCAGCTCCCAGTTGGCTTGTTAGCTCAATTAGTTAGAGTGCTGCACCGGTATCGCAGAGGTCAGGGTTCGAATCCCGGCAAGCCTGATTTTTTTCAGGCTTTCTTTTCGCAACTGCATAAGTTGCGTTAATAACTGCGAGGATCGTCTTTACATTTATTTCTTCATTCCGCAGTTCAAATATATGAATTTCATATATTCATAATTTAATAATAATAATGTAGGAACTAAAACAGTATGTATATCATGTGCTGGGTAAAAATAGTAGTAAAGGGGCTAAAAATAAAAATGATATTTAACCTTGGTATTAGCCTTACCACATAAGCTACCATCCGATGCAGGTAACCGGAATAAGTACCTATATCTTGCATAATTTTGAGTAAAGTATAATGATATCGAAGAGCAGGGCTGAAAATAGCGTGAGAGAACATTTTGAGAACTTAAAGGCCAAACATTTATCTGAGGATTAAGGTAAAACCTAAACCTGCCGAATATACTACAAAGAAGCAAGGCTGATCGAACAGCTAGTATTTCAGTACGTAGTATTTTTAAGCTTTTCTTGCCCCTGATAAAGGTTAGTTTTGTCTAACCGAAATATTGGACAATCATATCAAACTGCTAGCTGTTTGACGAGCCTTGAAGTTGTTCTATCGAATCCATTGCTGATCCAGCTGTCAATTACAATTTGTACACATGTTCCTTGCCTACAGAAGTTATTTGAATATACGTAAGTTTGATATATTTAATGATAATACAAATTTGGTTATGAGAACCACAGCTGCTTCTAGAAATATAAACCAACAAAGAATTTTTTATTTTGTCCTATATTGCTGTACATATTCGTTGGTGTAATTTGCGCTGTATGTGACAACTACTTCTTTACCTGGGTAGCCAGTTTGTCAAGAAAAACTTCTATTCTCTTTCTTGCTTTAGTTGGTACACGACCTCACAAGCGTTTATACCGCTTATCGTATTTGAATAACGGTGTCGATTATTTGGTTTACAACTACTACCATGTGGTATTATTTCTTGTTACATCTTCACCGGCTTGCGGTTTTCGGGAACTCCACTGCTTTTTTAAGAAGCTGGTGGACTTCAACGAAGTTATCTTTTGAATTGTTCTTGCACCTCGCCCGTTAGCCCGCCATGAGCAACCTTATATTAATAAGTTTGAGTTTTGACTGAAGTTTAAACAAAAGTACGTAGGTCGTAGTTTTGCAGTATACCAACATATAAAGCACGCAGATAAAAATAACCTGGTTTACCTGTATTTTCGGTGACTTTCAGCGGCTTTTAGGTATCACGTCTTTGGTATACACAATCGATTTGTTTACACGTCCTTATGATTCGAATCGAATCAACTCGCTACCGCTGGAATGTTAAAAACAAAGTATATTGTTCTTGACGAGACGATATGAATTTCAGCAAGTTTGAGAAGCAAAATTAAAGCAATATCTCACGAGTGAACGGTGGTAGTTAAAAGAGTGAGATAACAGCTGTGGTTAAACGAGGCAATTTACCTGAGGTAAATAAGACGTTTCACTGGGGAAAGTGGCATTTTCCCAGTAACAGATTTTAGCTGGTGAAAATTCCAAGTAGATTTTCGCAGTAAAGTTACCGAGAACAACAGAAAATGCCACTAGCAAAACTCTATATTGCGGATTGAAAGGTCGTTCGGTTTCACCAGGTAAACATACCAGTGAGAAGCTGAGCTTTGGATACTGCACGTACAGTGCGACGTCAGCTACATGACCGAATTTGGAAGCGACGTTCGAGTGTAGAAGATTGAAGGTGGCTCCTTTTCGAGCAATATTTTTACGGCTTAGGCAATTGCAACATACCAAAGACTTAGCAGCGTATCCGCTGTAGCGGTTTCCTAGGCCTTGTCCTCTTATTCAGTGCATAGATATAAAAAGCTATTTTATTAAGGCAGCCAAGGGAGAATTAAACTGGAGAAATCATGTTTACCTAGGGTGATGTAACTACTGCTATTGACGTTGCCACAAGAACGTATCTTTGAGCTAACGTTTAATATTCTTTTTAGTTATTGTCACTGCACATGGTTAAGAATCAACTTGTCAGGTTTCCAATGATAACTATTGTATCTTAAATCAATGGCCTCGATGACTGAGTTACATTGATCGTCGCAGAAACTCAACAAGTAATCAATGACGAATAATAATTGACCACAAAATGAAAAGTCACTGAGTATTCATTAATTAATTATTGATGTCGTTAATGAGTCATTGGTATTATATTATTTGTCGGTGATAAAACAAACACAAACTATGGACCTATTTAACAAGTAACAATCAGTCATTTTTCAGAATGAGTTAATGATACCAAGCTACTTTTACACAACAAAATAACTAACTAAGTAACTAAACTAAAATAACTAACTAAATAGGTAAATCGACCCTTGACACTTTGGCAATCAGATGTAAAAGTTAAACCAAAACCAATCGTGACTTGTTCGCGTACGTTTTTTCTCGCGCTTGACCGCCCTAGGCACATGTATTTTCCTCTACTTGTGATTGGTTCATTTAGATATTTGCCTCTGTACGTTGTAATTGGTCAGAGCAGTTACTTTATTTCACGACACTCAATTAGAAAACCGCTCAAGCTCATTTCTTTGTTCAACTAATTTCGTCATCATTTTCTGTGATTCTCGCCCACAAGGTTGTCTAGTTTAGGGATTTCTTCAAGAACTCTTGCGAGGGGTACCTAAATTTCTTGAGCAAAGCGGAGACGGAGGGGGAATCGAAAAGAACAGGAGGCGATAAGTGTTCCGGAGGAGGGAATAGAGGAAGGAAAAATTACACAAGACTGCGTGAGAATTTGCAATCGTAAAAGCGTGAAAATGGGTAGGTGTAACTGGGATATTAAGGGGTACGGGAAGCGGGAGTTTCAGTCCCCCTTGTCCCTCTTCCTCCTTCCTCCCGTGAAACTGTCCTTCAAATTCTCACTTGCAAAACGCATAAGTAACAATAATGATGATGATGATGATGATGATGATGATGATAATCTTTATTCGATCGATAAAAGACATATCGAAAGTTGCAAGTGTCATCAAATTTAAAATATCAGATCTGAGTAATATACACAATGACGAAGTGAAGAGCATTACTTCTTCATGATCATATTAAACCACTTGAAAGCAATGGTAACACAAATACACAATACAACTCCGCAGTGGGGCCAATACATTTTGCATGCACATAGCCATATCACCAAGGCAGTGGCAGCCATGGACAGCTGTTTTTTCCTTGTTAACTCTGATCAGCATGGCGCAGCCAGGCGTATGGATCTCACGAACGATCATTTACTGCCGAGGGGAAGGCAAAAGCACGACTTTAAGCGCCAGCGCCTTAGCAATGCGAATGGAGCTGTGGATCTCCTAAATTATTAGGGATACGTGTGCGGACCGGATGGTCGTACCGGTACTGGCCATGCATACCGCGTAGTTGTGTTGTGTGACCATTTGCTTTCAAATGGTTTATTTTACTATCACCTTAGTAAGTAAGGGGCAAAAAGCAAACAAACAACAAACAAACAAAAAACAAACAATTCGAAACAAAAGAACAGAAAACAATACAATGCAATGCAATGCAATGCAATTCAATACAAGTATATACGAATACAAAACAATGTATAGCCTAGTTCCCTTAAGAATCCCTCAGATTCGGAACTGTTGATGATTTTCGGACATGAGGCAGTCAACACACCGACAGCCGGCGGCGGAAGATACAATGTTCCAATTGCACAGATGAGGATGACACAGATGCAGTGGGAAACCCTACAGATCTTTTCTGGGCTATATCCGTTTCCTGAGGGAAATCATGCTGTCTTTCAAACTATTTTTACGTAGTCTTTCTTCAGGGAAATAGCTTCTGTGGAAACTTGTTCCTATGAAGATTAATCTTGCCGGGAATGATCTTGGCCTACTCAGGATGATTGTTTGTGACCTGTCAACCTCGAACCTCCTCGAAACATACGAAAAGAATGTTTGTTTGGCCTCACCTTCTGTTGCGTCCCCTCTCTGCTCCCCCACCCCCCCCCCAACAAATAGCAGCGGTTGTAAAGAAAATTTAGGTCTTGAGCCTCGCCCATCTTACGGAATAATGTACCTGGATTTGACTTTTAATCTCTCTGGTCTTAGCTTGTGTACAACTCACTGTTGAAGGAGGCAGAAGACAAGTCAGAAGGAGTTTCATCGTTCGAAATCTCTCGCATTTTTGAATGAACATGAACTTTAATTATGGCAGTAGTCGACAGTATTTCACATGACAACTCTTGCAACAACATTTCACCAGTGACCACGAGTAACCACGAATGACCACGAGTGACCACGAGTTAGAATGCAACAAAATATTTTTTCTGACGTCATGATGACGTCATCATTACATCATATTATTAAATAATCGCTATTTAATAGCAAAAGGGCCGTTTTTTCAGACCTTAATACCTGGATTCGACATTTCCACCATTTCTGTCTGAATGTGGAGGGACTAAGGGATGGACAGGAAGGGAGGATGGGGGGGGGGGATACAAACTTCTCGCCACCCGCACCCTTTAATCTTGGTTCCCGCCAATTTTTTCTCTCGCTTTTTGCACGTTAAGAACCACGCTTTCCGCGCTTTTCTTCGCCTACCGTACACCCCCCGCCCTCTTTTCTACCTGGAGTTCAAAACTCTGATTTAGAGGAAACCAGTTAGAATTTTTTATTTTAAAAATCTTGTCTGATTTATATTACTCACGAACTCGTTTAGATTGCATTACATTACTTAACACGAAAAGCCGTCAAAGCATTCAAGCTCCAAAGCCAAAGGAGCTGATTGCAAGCTGCTGGCCATATGCTAGTCTTTCATACAACGTACGATCTACGATCAGCAGCGGTGATGAAGAAACACGTGACGAGCAGTTAGAATGTGCCGGCTTACGCGAAAGAAAAAAAAAGGTCACTTTTATAGCGTGGAAAATATCACAGGGGTAGTTATACTGAGACTCTGAGACTCCGAGACCCCAAAATTTCGCTTCAGAGCAAAATGGCTCACCAGAAGATCTATATTTCTCTTTCTATATAACACATAAAGGTTTATCAGACCATAAAGCTACGTAAAACTGAAAATAATACGCCAAAATAATGAATTGGCTACAATAAAAACACTTGGTGCATGCTCTTTGATGTAGCCATTTTTTCACACGACAGCTTCTAAATTTAGCCGCAGGCGGGCTGGCTCGCCTCATGTAATACCGGGCTGAGCAGTCTTCTCGGTACACCGAGCCAGCTCTGCTAACTGGGCCAGCCCGGCTCATGTAATCGGCCCCTTACAGTCAACGCGCTTCACGCATGAACGATCATGGAACGACCATTGCATTCTTCACGTGCGCATTCCTTTCTTTAATTGGATAAGCGTATGCCTGTATTAAAATAGATTGAAAGATAACAATTTTTTTTCGTGAACGAAATCGATCCTTCGAAAGTTCACACGTAACATCAGAACTCGTTTACATGGTGCACTCGGAAGAAGTGCTAATCAATTACTTCAGGGATCTCATCCGTTATCAAGGTTCTTTAGCTCCAAAAGAAAATGGCTGAGTCGTCGCGTGGCCTGAATAGTGTAGGACGATTTTATGAACAGCTCCTTTAGGCACTCTCGTGTTCCGTAGAATATCTGACAACCCCAATCCAGCATTGAAAAGGTTAACGATTTCGTTCAGTTGCATTAGAAGGCAAAGGTTTACTCGTTCCTTGCATTAGAAGGCAAAGGTTTACCAGGATCGTAAAAGCCCCCAAGCTAATTTCTTGTCATTTGGAGTGAGGAAACCTAAACTTTCATGTTCCGATCATGTGCAAACCTATGTACACCGCAACACACCGCGGCGAAAACCGTTACAGGTATAAAACTGTGGCGGTTGTTGTTTATATTTTCTGCGGGTTTCTGATTAAGCCACGAAACCTTCAGCCCAAGAATGTTAGTTGCCTTGTTAAAATTAGAGACTCCTTTGGATTTTCTTTCTCCTTTGGATTACTGTTGTCGATTTTCTCTTTACGGGTCATTTTTTTCGGCTTCATGTTCTCGCAATTGTTTGCACCGGGCTTGAAAACAATAAAAATATCACGCGTGACATACCGGAAAATTGATCTAAAAAAACTAACTTTTTAGCTCTTGTTCGGAAAGTTTGAATTATTATTACGATGTTACAAAAACAATTTCGAATAACTAACTTAGTGTTTCGAATATAGAATCCAAGTTTCAAAGAATCGCTAAATATTTTGAAGAATGAAATCGAAGAATGAACTGATCGATGAATATTTGAAGTTGAACGTTCATGCGTGAAGCGCGTTAACTGTAATAATGACGGTTACGTTGACGTTCGATCTTACTCCTTAGTTGCTGTAACGCGCATTTGAGCATGTGAATGGAAAATGATAATAAAGTAAGAACCTATCCAACTTTAAATTAGGGGTACAAAGTTCGAGTCATATTAAATTATTTTATGGTTAAAATAAATAAATAGATAGATTAATTAATTAAATAATTAATTAATTGATAAAAAAACGGACAAATTGTTATTTATGAGTATACCCGGGAGGAAGCAACTGTGCATTTGTTCATAAAAAATAAATAAATAAAAATAAACCGGAAATCACTTTTCACGTGTTTTGTTTTCTTGAAAATTATTTGAATTGAATAATATAAGTGTTTCCAAAGCTGTTAGTAACCATTTTCCTAAGTACGAGAATTGAAGGCAAATTATCAAAGACAATGAGATAACAGCAACGATAACAATGATGATGATGTTATACATTTATAGAGCGCACCTCTTCACTATTTGTTCATGAAGCTTGACAATCAAAATGCAATCAGCTACATACAAGTAAAAAGTCCAAGATACAAATTAAAATCAACTAACTTAACCCTATTTAGCCTGGGGGGGGGGGAGGGGGGGCATTGTGCCCGCGCCTGACTTTAACGAATTATAACTTTTAAACGGCAAGACGAATAATCACCAAATCTCGTGACTTTTCCTGAAATTTATCAGAGAAAATTTTCCTGTGTCAATGACGTGGCTATGATAATTGACGTTTCCATAACAACCGTCTACTCAGGAGGTATTTTGACACTTTTTTGTCTTTTTTCAGTTTTTTTTCAGTTTTTTCCCCTTCGTTTGAAAGAAGAAGATAATCCTTTACTTTTTGTGCTTGTTCTGATTAAGTATGTTTGTTAGAACGAATATATATATTTTTCGATGTCGTCATTGTCAACTGTATGACTGCAGGTTCGGGATTCAAGATGGCTGTCTCAAAATTCAAAATGGCTGCTTTGTGGCGTCATTGTGACGTCACGACACGTCATAATCGACACGTTATAAGCCTTATCTGTTAAGCTAATGACGTGCTAAAAACGTGCCAAGTTCATTACAAGAGCGTGTATACTTTTTCGAGATCTATGGGGTGGGGAGGGGGGGGGGGAAGTGCCCCCCTTCAGGCTCAGAAACTCAAAAATAGCCCAGGCAAAATAGGGTTAAGAACCCGCATTAACAAATTTCAAGAAAATGTGCGTTTAAACTTTATTTTAAAGCTGTAAAAACGGAATATTTAAAGATGTCTAACGGCAAACTGAATTTCGATCGCCGTAAATTTTTAACCTGACACGTGGCTCAACCTAACCTCAACTTCCTCTAGGGCAACGGAAGTGCTAGGTTTATAATCTTTTCTTTTCTGCTTGAGATCCTTTTATTTTAACTGAATTTTTTTCACTAGTGAGAAACATCGGAGACCAATAAGAATGCCTGTCGTCATTGAGGGACGATTTAAAGGTGCTGTATTATGGGTTTTCTTGGTTGTGTTTCATAAAAAACTTTACTAAAGTTATGATTAAATTCCTTTGCTCACACAAAATGTTCTTTGAAGATATGAGTTAATGAGTTTTGCAAGATACAAGCACGACAAAACTTGAAAACGTTCCCCGAACGTTTTTAAGCCCGTAATCCATTTCCAGCCCGGCCATCGATGGCAAAAGACACGTATAAATACTCTCAGTGAATTAGTGTGGTGTCTGACCAAGAAACGGAGCATTATTTTTAACTTTTCATTTATCTAAATGTGGCTATTGGCTTATCAAAGTGTCACAAGCGGGAGGAAAATCCCTTTTACACTGCTCCTTTAACCCACTGGCTTCGTCTAAAGTGAATCTCCGTACTTTTATTATAATGTTAAACGCCAGTCTAGTACTTTCCTGTGGTGCACTTTGCTTTAACTTTTTCTGAAGTGAAACTGTGACGGAATTTTCCACTCTTAGCGAAGAGAAGGGAATGGCTTCTTGTCAATCCACAACTTTTTACTGGTATCATGAAGAAGACGATAAGAGCCATTTATAGAAATGTATCCCATCATGTACATCAGAGGCCAGCACCTTTCCTCAAACTCGGATACTTGGGTGGTGTCAAGGCGAAATCTCCATTTTTCGATTCTTTCGGAATTATCGTTAGAGATCACGAAAGAAGGATTGCGATTTCTCACACTTGGGGGCTGTATACCTCCACGAATCCAGTTGTTGATGGAAGTAACCATGGGAAGACCGGTAAAATTGTACATCTTGAAAACTGTGTTAACCAAATCTTTAGCAGTGTCTTCGTAACGAACCAAGATGTAGCGACCTCTAAACCAGTTCGACCATTCCTTATTTACGTAGTTTAAATTGTTTTCGACTAATGAACATAAGATTTCTGAATTGTGCCTTATCATCTCTTTTCCTTCAAGTGTTGTGTTTTTTGTGGTAATAAGCTCCCTTCTAGGCCCATGTGGCATATAAAACTTGTTATTTATTAAAGAAGATATAACAGCTCGAGGATCCCGGACAAGGTGAATTATCATACACTCAAAGTTATTGGGTTCAGAGCTACAGACCCGCTGCAATTCACGTATTCCAATTTCACCCGGCAGTCGTGTTTGCATGATTTTGGTAACTGTGATTTTTCTTGACTTGCATGCCTCCCTGACTGTTTCCTTGGTAAATGGTGTGTCTGTGCTTCTCCATGCCAGGAAGTTTTTCCATTTTCTTAACCAACTAGGAAAAAGGTTATCGATTGTTTCATTTCCTTGAAAGTTACATGTGAAAACGTTTCGCAGCAAATTGGAAAAGTCAGTCCTGTATGCTTCTTCTGCTTCCTCGTCCAAGACATTCCACTCACCCAAGTCTCTCCGATCGCCATGAACTACCACCCTTAGCTCGTTGAGGGGCTCATAAAGATAAAATACGTCTGGGTTTAAGTTAAACATATTTCCGAGGAAAGTCGATCCTGAACTCATGTGCGTCAAAATGATAACATTCAGCCTTGGTTTGTTTGCATTAGACTCAGCCTCCCTTGTCTTGTTTGTCATATGCCTCCCTGTTTTTTCTCTAATTGCTTCCCTCCATCGGTGTTCCTTGGTTTGTCTTACTTCGGTTGTCTTGTTCCGGGTACAAAGTAGGATGAGAAGAACTTGCAGGACGACAGCCATAATGACCCAAATTATTCTCTTCCAAAACCTTCTGAGGTATCTCATTGTTCCTGTAAGTAATTACAGGGAGAATTAATGGAAAACTCTTCACACAGATAGTGTTGAACCAGTCTTTGCTAGTATGCCACACCCGTGGCGTGTGTATTTGTAACCAACAGCAAAATTTACCAGACTCTGAATTATTACTTGAAAAAGTACCAAAACGAATCGCTTGGCAAAATTTTTCTGTTGAAGTGCACCGTTCCAAAGCGGCTCTGTGATTGGTCCGCTTTGCTCCGCTTTGAGCATTTCCGTACCGGGTGTACCGAGCCAATCACATCACAGGTTTTCTCGAGGGAAAACTCTAATGTATAACAATCGTGAGAGGCCTGCGAAGACCCCCTACTGTGGAGTTTTGTTTGCGACGTGTAAGTTATTGTGCCTTCAAAGCTTTGCTCTCACGAGGATGTCTTTTTATAGCGATTTGTCCCTCTGTCTGATAATAGGCTTTTTGAAAATGGTCCTCGGCAATGACTGATTTTGAATTAAACTCCATTTGTGCACCAATATATTTTTTAGGTTTTTAACTCCTGGGTGATATGTCGTGACAAATGGTAATACTTCCTCGTGAGTCTTTTTCTTTTGTTTCAAAGCCGACTGTCTTCCGGCGAAGGAGACTTCAGATATTATTCTCTCCACGTTTTTAGGGTATCCACGCGCGAGAAGACGTGTTTTGAAATTAATGAGAGATTTCTGGAAATTTTTTCCCGAGGAATTTGTTCGTAGAAGTCTAATAGCTTCGCCTTTGTTAAAACCTCTTTTGGCACCTGGTGCGTGACAGGAGGTGTAATGTGTGTACTGAAATGTTTCAGTCGGTTTATAGTGAGTTTCTATTGTCAAGAGTAGCGACTTTTTGGAATCGTTCTCCTTTATAAACAACTGTACTGTGTCAAGGAATGTGATTTCCTTGTCTGAAATTTCAGCTGTAAATTTTATTGTTGGATGAAAACTGTTTGCTTGTTCAAGAAATAAATCTATTTCTTGTTTGTCGATGTCCCGTCTTCGATGAAACGTTTCCATACTGTAGGTTTCGTTTTATTCTGCTTTGGCTCAGTATTTTTGTTTCCATGTTTGCCATGAAAATGTTGGCAAAAGCTATCTATCAAGTTCCTATACGCGCCAGATTCAACGTACCTAATGTGCCGAAAGCGGCATAGAAACCACATTGAGTCGCTTAACAAACGATCAGAGGTCAAATTTAACTGAGAATAACAAACAGTGCGCGCGAGCGACAACTGATCCACCGGTTATCAGAAAGTTGATGAGATATGACCTCGAGATCAAAGTCTTAAGAAATGCGAAGCCTAAGTTGTAACGGCTCAATTCAGTCACCAAATTAAAATCCTCCAAACTAAACCCACTGCAAAAACACAAGAAGCAAAATTGGTCAAAACTGGCCGAGATACGGCGCGGCGAACAAAGACGTGAAGCATTAGTCGCGTAGACCTTCCAACCCCATTTTATATCCGTGTTGCTAGATTGATCCATAACATCAGTCCATCTGTCCCAAAGCATGAAGTACTGAGCAAGGCTAAATGGAACTCTTTATCTTCGATTTACAAAAGGAGACTGAACAAGGGGGGATCCGGGAGATGGGTGGATTGGGTTGCAAGCCAACCCCCTCTTTGGGGTCGTTTAAGCCTGAAATTATAAACGGGAACAAAACTGTCACTGAGGCGATTTTGTCTCGGATTGTTCCGATATGTTCATGTCTGGTCAGCCCCCCTCCTCCTTCAAAAATCCTGGATCCGCCACCCAGATAGCATTAGGAGTCTTTTTACAGAACATATAACCAGCCATAGTTAAAAATACAATTTGAAATTTGAACACACACGTTCGTAACAATTCATTTACTTACTGGGCCAGTATTATTTGGAATAGTCTACCAGTTTAGCAGAGCCATGCCAACTTCATCATCTTTTAAGGAAAACTTCTAAACGTTCTCTAAGACTTAATAGATCTATTTTCCTTTGGATCTTGTTCTACACTAACAAATAAGAACATTGATGAGTTTTACCTCTGAACTTCCTGAACATGATTATCACTTCCAAACACCTCTGTAATTAGCACATTCCCTTGCGAAATGGATTCCCAGCTTTCTGGGAATTCCTAATGTTTCGTTGGAAACGAATTCTTAATTTGTGACGATTACGTTACAATCGATAATTAATGAGAGGATTACGTTACAATCGATAATTAATTGTAATTAGTGACATTGCGAACGACAATTGAGATTACCGCCGGTTTTCCTCCCGAAGATAAAGAATTAAATAAGAGCCATCGGGTATGTAAATATTCAATCATTCAACTTTGGCAATATTGTTGTGTATAATTATCGTTGTGATGTTGTGAGGTTTCGAAAGACTCAAAGCTGTAAACCAGGTACAACCCTATACGAGACAGCAAATAAACTGAGAGTCCTTTGACACGTTGGTGAACTTATTAACCGCTTCGGTCGAGGAAACATTCGAAACCCGACCCGCGAGATGGCAGAAGAAGCCAAGACCATTCGTCGAACCGCAAAGACGCGATTCACGAGGAAAGGAAACGAGCTCCTGAAATCTATTTCAAGCAAAAGCAACCGCGAACTCGTGGAAAGCAATTACGCACAACTCGTCGATGCGTGGAATATCCTCGAGAGTAAGCACGACTTGTACACGATGTATCTAAGAGACGATGAGCTTGAAGACGCCGACAAGTGGATCACAGAGTCAAGATCTCTTCTCTGAAGCAACGACAGCTCAGATCAACTTTATCAAGGATTTATTGATAGTAGAACAGAATGCGCGCGCGGGAGGAGAGCGTACAGAAGTCCTCAACAAAGAGCGCGAGCGAACGAAACAACTGTTCGATCAAGCAGTGATAAGAAGAGACACTGCGCGAGCCGTCTTTGAGACATCGCATCGAGGCGCTACGCATGTCTTAACGTTAGACAAAATCCCTGCCGCTACGGTAAGGAAGCTGCAAATTCAACTCGAAGATACCTACACAGAATGTAAGCAAGCTAATAGCGCGCTTCTGAGCTTATTAACGAGAGAAGCAGCCTCATCTGAGATGAATTGGCTCCCAGCCATTCAAGCTAGCTATAATGACATAGTCGCTAAACTGGAAGCGCACCTAGATATTGAAACGGTGGATGAATCCAAGAACCAAGTTAAGGCTGAGAAATCCAGCAGCGTGCAATTGGAAAAAATCCGAATGCCACGATTTGGTGGAGATTTGAGAGAATATCCCACCTTCAAGCGAGACTTCCAGAAACAAGTGATGCCACATCTGACCGAGGATACCGCACCCTATACGTTACGATCTTGCCTGGGCAAGGAACCACTAGCACAAGTGAAAAGTGTAGACGACCATATCCGGGACATGTGGAAAAGACTAGATGAGAAATACGGAGACCCAGCCAGAGTCGCTGATGCAATAATTAATGACATAAGAAGAGTCAGAGGCATCAAAGAGGGCGAAAACAGAAGATTTGTCCAATTCGTTGGAATCATAGAAGATGGGTACAGAGATCTCAAGAGACTTGGTTTAGAAACTGAGATAACCACAACAAGTTCCGTAAGCATTATTGAGAGGAAGCTACCGGCAGACGTAAGAAAGGAATGGGCAAAGCTTCTGAGCGCCGATGAGAGTACGGTCAACAAGACTGACAAGTTCTCTAGCCTTCTTAAATTCCTTCTTGCTCAAAAGCGAGCGGTTGAGTTTGACTCTTCAGAACTACGTGCGTCCGGAGGTCCTGTACTAGCAGCAAAAGGGACAGTCAATCATGCCGCGGCGGATGAACACCGCGATAATCCAAAACAGAGATCTCGCAGCAAATGTTTAATCCATGACGGTGCCGAACATTCAACAAACGAATGCAGACTTTATCTATCCAAACCGATGGGAGAAGAAATGGCATTGCTAAAGGAAAAGGGCGCATGCTTTTCCTGTCTGAAGTACGGTCATCGATGACGCGATTGCCGGAGAAAGAAAGAGTGGGGGATCAATGGATGTAAAGGGAAACATCACGTGACGCAACACGAAGACAAGACTGCGGAAACGGAAGCGCCAGAGATATCGGGAGCCTCTAGCACATGCACTGATCAACTCGGTGATACATGTCTCCTCCAGATACAGAGAGTTAGAACACCAAGAGGATGGGTAAATGTCTTGTGGGACAACGCGTCATCCATAAGCCTCGTGACGCACGGTAAAGCAAAGGCCGAAAAGCTTCGCGGCACACCATTGGAACTTTCCATCACCAAAGTAGGAGGGGAGGAAGATAGAAAGAAGTCATCAAAATACCGACTCTCCCTTATCGACCTCCTGGGCGAAACAGTCACTCTCGAAGTTTACGGGATCGATAAAGTAACTTCCGACATCCAAAGCGTCAGCAGAGACGGAATATCACACATCCTCGGAGTCCCAAAGGACGAAATTGAACGACCTCATGGAACTGTGGACGTCTTAATAGGATACGATTACGCCGGATTTCATCCAGAGAAGGAGAGCAGCTCTGGGCATCTACTGCTACTAAGGAATCGTTTCGGACGCTGCATTGGCGGAACTCACCCCTCGATCCGAGGATCAATCAAAAAGACAGCGCTAGGCGAAGTTAAACCGGTGCACTACGTGAAAGGAGTCAAAATAGAGGACTTCTACAACATCGAGAATCTTGGAATTAATTGCACCCCGCGTTGTGGAGGATGCAAGTGCGGCAAGTGCGCGCCGGGAAGCAACAACTACACTCTCAAGGAAGAAAGGGAGTTAAAGCTCATCGAAAAAGGCCTTCAATACGACGAGCAGGACAGTTGTTGGATCGCCGAATATCCCTGGATCAAGGATCCCTACTTATTACCGAATAACAAAAGGGCCGCTTTTGGCCGACTTTTATCTACAGAGCGAAGATTGGGAAGGAATACACAACACGCGAAGGTCTATCAGGCACAGATCGAAGACATGATCGAAAGGCAAGTGGCCAGAAAACTTACCCAGACAGAAGTTGATAACTACAAGGGACCGATTCACTACATCTCCCTCCACGATGTTTTGAAACCAGATTCTAAGTCAACCCAGTAAGAATAGTCTTTAACAGCACAGTACAAGGATTCCAAGAAGATTGTTTAATAGGTCTGGCCCTTTGGCCCAGTACTCGTTTAGTACTTGTCCCATGTAGCTTTCGCTGCTGTTAAAGACTATTCTTACTGGGGTTGACTTAGAATCTGGTTTCAAAACATCGTGGTGGGACACTGCACGAAAAGACGAATTTACCGAGCTTTGCAACTGAAGTAAATATGTAGCAAATTTAGGGCTCTAAATTTGTCACAAATTTGCACAGGTGGCATTGTCGAAGCAAAGACACACACTTGCTCCTGCTGAAATTAGGCGCAAATGTAACGTAAACACGAAGTTTGCATCAGATTTGTGTCAGTTTTGCCACCAAGGTAAATTTTCAAATTTCACATTTATTTGCTGTAGTTTTGCTACCCTTAAAAATTAATACTTTTACGGAGTCCGTAAATCTAAGCAAACACGGTGAAAATCAACTTATTTGCATCAAATTACCATCACTTTTACTTGAGTGGCAAATAAACAAATTTGCATTACTTACTCTCGCATTTACTATTATAGCAATTGTGCCTATTTGCACCAACTTTACGCCAAGGTCAAATCAGGAAATTTAGGTTTATTTACCCCATATTTACTAAAGGAGCAAACATACTCATCTCCGAACACGCAAACAAGTGGCGTAAATCAAAGTACTGTCACATTTACTTGAGTAGCAAATAAACAAATTTGGATATCTTTCCCTTACATTTGCTATCGTTATCGCAATTCTGTTTATTTGCACCAACTTTACACCAAGTCAGCAAATTTAGGTTTATTTACCCCAGAAGCAAATATGGAGCAAATATAACCATTTCCATTTTCGCCAACCTACTCTTTTTTTTTATGAAACCCGAAGATTTTCAAGTCATATTTCTTGTACTGTTAACCAGCAAATTTGTCCTAAACAATCCTTTTTGACCTCTGTAAGAAAGTATAAGAAAGTATATAAATAAGAAAGTATATAAATCATGGCTGAAAACGTACTTAAAATGGCGAATTATTTCCCTCCAAACAAATTGCAAATCTTAGTAGTTTTCGTTCTCACATTGGATAATTCAGTCTTGAACGAGGTCAATCAAACGCACTATGGGATTCCAATGGGATAATGATCACGCGCGCGTCATGTTTTCACGCCACACGCAATTTTCGCGTCCGCTCGCGTATCCTTTGTGCTAATCAACCCCTAGTGGATTTTGGAGGTGGATTCATTAGAAGAACAAAGAAAAATGTTTTCTATGCCAGAGGGACTTTGAATATTACATATCCCAGAAGTGCCCAGACATACAATGATTCAAGAACTCCACGATGTTTGAATTAGCAAGGATGCACAACATTTGCTTAACATTTTGTCTCAATCTGGTAATTATGTTGCATATTTCACAACATTTTCCTAAATCTTTTCGTCTCAAAATGCTTATTATGTTGCATATCCCAAAAGTTCTCAGGCATATGGTGATGCTAGGACTCCAAGCTGAGTCAGCCAGAAAGGATATTCAACATATCTAAAATTTTGCCGCTGAACAGGGTAAGGTTTTTGGCCTCTCTGTCCTGTACAGGGTATATAATTTTATGCGAGTTTGTCCCAAACAGGGTATGAACGCGTCCTAAACAAGGTATGGCTGCACGATTGTCACCGTTGTCACTTATACATAGCCAGTCATAGATCGGAAACCTGACGTTTGCCGCCCAGTCTCTAAAATACTGTAAAATTGTCTCGAACGTGAAGAAAGTGTGTATTTTTTTTCAATTGTTCTAAACAGGGACCTAAAATGGAGGGTGTTGTCCTAAACGGGATTGGTATTTTACGGCTTTTTGTCGTAAACAGGGTCAGGGTATCAGATCTTCAGCGGTACCCCTACACCCAAACATGAGTCAAGTACCACCCCCGGAAAACATTATTGCTTTCACAAATGAAATCTGTATCTTTCTTTACCGTTTTCATTCTCTTTCAAATGAGCATTTTCTCACTAAAACCATTTTACAGAAGTGCCAGTCATGAAAGATCAGCATTTTTGTTTGCAATAGGCTCCACTGACTGCCTAAAGATGACTGCATCTTTGCAGTGGGTTTCCTAAAAATGACCACATTTTGAAAACCCAACAGTGAATACTACAACAAACAGAAAATGTCACTCATCTTTTCTCACATTCGATTTGTGACTGCGATGCATGAACTTGACTAATGAAATTCCTTTCTTCTGACATGTTGCACTTACAAAACGTTTTTCTCTAGATTTCAAATGAGATCTTGACTTTGGATATTCCTTCCTGGCTTTAAGCTTTTTGTTTTTCACTTGTCTTATTCATTGCTTTCAATTTTGAAAAACATGAAACACAGAACTGTTTGTACTAAAATCTGCCAGACATGAAAGATCAGCATTTTTTGTTTGTAATAGGCTTCACTGACTACCTAAAGATGACTGCATCTTTGCAGTGGGTTTCCTAAAAATGACTACATTTTGAAAACCCAGCAGTGAGTACTAATACAAACAGAAAATGTCACTCATCTTTTGTCACATTCGATTTGTGACTGCGATGCATGAACTTGGCTAATGAAATTCCTTTCTTCTGACATGTTGCACTTAAAAAAGGTTTTTCTCTAGATTTCAAATTAGATCTTGACTTTGGATATTTCCTCCTGGCTTTAAGCTTTTTTGTTTTTCACTCATCTTATTCATTCCTTTCAATTTTGAAAAACATGAAACACAGAACTGTTTGTACTAAAATCTGCCAGTCATGAAAGATCAGCATTTTTTGTTTGAAATAGGCTTCACTGACTGCCTAAAGATGACTGCATCTTTGCAGTGGGTTTCCTAAAAATGACTACATTTTGAAAACCCAACAGTGAATACTACAACAAACAGAAAATGCCATTCATCTTTTGTCACATTCGATTTGTGACTGCGATGCATGAACTTGGCTAATGAAATTCCTTTCTTCTGACATGTTGCACTTTCAAAAGGTTTTTCTCTAGATTTCAAATTAGATCTTGACTTTGGATCTTTCTTCCTGGCTTTAAGCTTTTTGTTTTTCACTTATCTTGTTCATTGCCTTTAACTTTAAAAAGTCTGAAACACAGAGCTGTTTGTACTAAAATCTGCCAGAAATGAATGATCAGCATTTTTTGTTTGCAATAGACTTCACTGACTGCCTAAAGATGACTGCATCTTTGCAGTAGGTTTCCCAAAAATGACCACATTTTGAAAACCCAGCAGTGAATACTACAACAAACAGAAAATGCCATTCATCTTTTGTCACATTCGATTTCTGACTGCGATGCATGAAGTTGGCTAATGAAATTCCTTTGTCATGACATGTAATGCACTTACAAGAAGTTTCTCTCTAGATTTCAAATGAAATCTTGACTTTGGATCTTTCTTCCTGGCTGTAAGCTTTTTGTTTTTCACTTATCTTATTCATTGCTTTCGATTTTGAAAAGTATGAATCACAGAGCTGTTTGTACTAAAATCTGCCAGTCATGAAAGATCAGCATTTTTTGTTTGCAATAGGCTTCACTGACTGCCTAAAGACCTAAATGACCACATTTTGAAAACCCAACAGTGAATACTACAACAAACAGAAAATGCCATTCATCTTTTGTCACATTCGATTTCTGACTGCGATGCATGAACTTGGCTAATGAAATTCCTTTCTTCTGACATGTTGCACTTACAACAGGTTTTTCGCTAGATTTCAAATGAGATCTTGACTTTGGATCTTTCTTCCTGGCTTTAAGCTTTTTGTTTTTCACTTATCTTGTTCATTGCCTTTAACTTTGAAAAGTCTGAAACACAGAGCTGTTTGTACTAAAATCTGCCAGACATGTAAGATCAGCATTTTTTGTCTGCAATAGGCTTCACTGACTGCCTAAAGATGACTGCATCTTTGCAGTGGGTTTCCTAAAAATGACTTCATTTTGAAAACCCAGCAGTGAATACTAGAACAAACAGAAAATGCCATTCATCTTTTGTCACATTCGATTTGTGACTGCGATACATGAACTTGGCTAATGAAATTCCTTTCTTCTGACATGTTGCACTTTCAAAAGGTTTTTCTCTAGATTTCAAATGAGATCTTGACTTTGGATATTTCTTACTGGCTTTAAGCTTTTTGTTTTTCACTTACCTTATTCATTGCTTTCAATTTGAAAAACATGAAACACAGAACTGTTTGTACTAAAATCTGCCAGACATGAAAGATCAGCAGTTTTTTGTTTGCAATAGGCTTCACTGACTGCCTAAAGATGACTGCATCTTTGCAGTGGGTTTCCTAAAAATGACTACATTTTGAAAACCCAGCAGTGAGTACTAATACAAACACAAAATGTCACTCATCTTTTGTCACATTTGATTTGTGACTGCGATGCATGAACTTGGCTAATGAAATTCCTTTCTTCTGACATGTTGCACTTAAAAAAGGTTTTTCTCTAGATTTCAAATTAGATCTTGACTTTGGATATTTCTTCCTGGCTTTAAGCTTTTTGTTTTTCACTTATCTTATTCATTCCTTTCAATTTTGAAAAGTATGAAACACAGAGCTGTTTGTACTAAAATCTGCCAGTCATGAAAGATCAGCATTTTTTGTTTGCAATAGGCTTCACTGACTGCCTAAAGATGACTGCATCTTTGCAGTGGGTTTCCTAAAAATGACCACATTTTGAAAATCCAACAGTGAATACTACAACAAACAGAAAATGCCATTCATCTTTTGTCACATTCGATTTGTGACTGCGATGCATGAACTTGGCTGATAAAATTCTTTTCTCATGACATGTTGCACTTACAAAAAGTTTCACTCTAGATTTCAAATGAGATCTTTACTTTGGATATTTCTTCCTGGCTGTAAGCTTTTTGTTTTTCACTTATCTTGTTCATTGCCCTTAACTTTAAAAAGTATGAAACACAGAGCTGTTTGTACTAAAATCTGCCAGACATGAAAGATCAGCATTGTTCGTTTGCAATAGGCTTCACTGATTGCCTAAAGATGACTGCATCTTTGCAGTAGGTTTCCCAAAAATGACCACATTGAGTGAGTACTAGAACAGTGAGTACTAGAACAGAGTACTAGAACAGTGAGTACTAGAACAAACAGAAAATGCCATTCATCTTTTGTCACATTCGATTTCTGACTGCGATGCATGAACTTGGCTAATGAAATTCCTTTGTCATGACATGTAATGCACTTACAAAAAGTTTCTCTCTAGATTTCAAATGACATCTTCACTTATGATCTTTCTTCCTGGCTTTAAGCTTATTGTTTTTCACTTATCTTGTACATTGCCTTTAACTCTGAAAAGTCTGAAACACAGGGCTGTTTGTACTAAAATCTGCCAGACATGAAAGATCAGCATTTTTTGTCTGCAATAGGCTTCACTGACTGCCTAAAGATGACTGCATCTTTGCAGTAGGTTTCCCAAAAATGACCACATTTTGAAAACCCAGCAGTGAATACTACAACAAACAGAAAATGCCATTCATCTTTTGTCACATTCGATTTCTGACTGCGATGCATGAACTTGGCTAATGAAATTCCTTTGTCATGACATGTAATGCACTTACAAAAAGTTTCTCTCTAGATTTTAAATGAAATCTTGACTTCTTCCTGGCTTTAAGCTTTTTGTTTTTCACTTATCTTATTCATTCCTTTCAATTTTGAAAAGTATGAATCACAGAGCTGTTTGTACTAAAATCTGCCAGTCATGAAAGATCAGCATTTTTTGTTTGCAATAGGCTTCACTGACTGCCTAAAGATGACTGCATCTTTGCAGTGGGTTTCCTAAAAATGACCACATTCTGAAAACCCAACAGTGAATACTACAACAAACAGAAAATGCCATTCATCTTTTGTCACATTCGATTTGTGACTGTGATGCATGAACTTGGCTAATGAAATTCCTTTCTTCTGACATGTTGCACTTTTAAAAGGTTTTTTTCTAGATTTCAAATGAGATCTTGACTTTGGATCTTTCTTCCTGGCTTTAAGCTTTTTGTTTTTCACTTATCTTGTTCATTGCCTTTAACTTTGAAAAGTCTGAAACACAGAGCTGTTTGTACTAAAATCTGCCAGACATGAAAGATTAGCATTTTTTGTCTGCAATAGGCTTCACTGACTGCCTAAAGATGACTGCATCTTTGCAGTGGGTTTCCTAAAAATGACTTCATTTTGAAAACCCAGCAGTGAATACTAGAACAAACAGAAAATGCCATTCATCTTTTGTCACATTCGATTTGTGACTGCGATGCATGAACTTGGCTAATGAAAGTCCTTTCTCATAACATGTAATGCACTTACAAAACGTTTTTCTCTACATTTCAAATGAGCTCTTGACTTTGGATCTTTCTACCTGGCTTTTAGCTTTTTTCTCAGTAATATTATTCATTCAGCTTCAATTTTGACAAGTCTGAAACAGAACTGTTCGCACTAAAATCTGTCAGCCATGGAAGATCAGCATTTTTTGTTTGCAGTTGGCTTCACTGACTGCCTAAAGATGACTGCATCTTTGCACTAGGTTTCCTAAACATGACCACATTTTGAAAACTCAACAGTGAATACTAGGACAAACAGAAAATGTCACTCATCTCTTGTCACATTCGATTGGTGACTGCAATGCATGAACTTGGCGGATGAAATTCCTTTCTCATGGCATGTTGCACTTACAACAAGGTTCTCTCTAGATTTCAAATGAGATCTTGACTTTGGATATTTCTTCCTGGCTTTAAGCTTTTTGTTTTTCACTTATCTTGTTCATTGCTTTCAATTTTGAAAAGTATGAAACACAGAGCTGTTTGTAGTAAAATCTGCCAGTCATGAAAGATCAGCATTTTTTGTTTGCAATAGGCTTCACTGACTGCCTAAAGATGACTGCTATGTAAGAGGCAGTGTTGGTCTTGTCTCAAAGCGAAAAAAAAATTGTTAATATGTCCATTTTTTTTCTTTTATCTTTCTTTATAGAAATTATTAGTCTTGTTACTGAATGTATTTTTTGGCAGCTTTCAAACCAAAAATATTTTGGCTTGCATCCAAACATTAAAGCTCGCCAAAAAAAATTGACATACACACCATGGCATTAACATAAAGAGGCATGCAGTGTTAGATAATTGGCTTTAAAGTCATTTAACACACCAGGAATGGTGGGTGCACCAACCCACCAGTTTTGAGCCTTTTTATTTGCCAACAGATTTTACGAGTTAGCTCAGATCAGGTGCTACATTATAGAACAATAATCATTTTCAAATGAAGCAGGTGTCATAAAACCTAAACAAAACAATTACTCTGGTCAATCATAAGTGACAGGCAATCAAATGAGCCAATGAGAGGTAGTAGCAAATACAAGTGACCAGTGCCAAGCGTAGGAAAAATGACTGTGTGCGTTCAACGATTGGTTGTCGTTGCAGTGTATGTCCCTAAGTCTACATGCACTTAGGCCCTGTTTACATGAGTTATTTCATCCCGGGACGACTTTCGTCCCGAACCCATTTTTGCTCCAAATCATGTAAATGCTCACAGGTAAATGACCAGACAATGGGATGAAAGTCACCCCGGGATGACATGAAAATCATCCCGGGATGAGTTAACTCATGTAAACAGGGCCTTAGCCAGGTGACAGTAGGCTAACAAACTGTTTGAAGGCAGTATCTTAATAACTTGTAAAGGGTTTCCAACCATAGCCTTCTCAAGTTTTCATGGCAAGGTCATTATCATAAATTGTTGTCATTGTTATTGTTGTTTTTGTTTGTTTTTTTCTTTGCTTTTCATCAACTGATCAGGGCATGTCAATATGAAGTGAGAAGTGAGAAGTGAGAAGGCTATGGCTCAGGTTAATCACGAATTCAGCAGCTAAAAGCTGCTATCGCTAAAAGTCGCTGCTTTGAACTTTTTTAATATTCCTATGTTCCTTTTGCCAGTCCGAGACTTCGTTATACAGGCTGTATGCATGCTTACTTCTACTCACCATGGTGGTAGACTAACATTCATGTATTGCTTCAAGAAATTATCCTAGTACAAAGATTTTCTTACCAGAACTTTCTTTTTTTTAGTCAGGGCCAGGTCATTATCATTAGATTATTTGTTTGTTTGTTTTGTTTTGCTTTTTACCAACTGCTCTTAATCATGAGTTATCGACATTTATTTCTTGTATCAACAGCAAATGCAAACTGGCAAAAGATGTGTCATCTTGGCAGTCCTGCTCATAAAAATTGTGTCACCTTAAGAGCAGGAATGGTTGCCAGTGCCACAAAGAAACAAATATTCTTCAATCAAGATTCAATTCTTGCGTATTTTTTCTCAAACATTACTGCTGTGAGAGCTGAGAAGACTCATTACAAAGAGAGACTGGCCTGTATCAGTTAAGTTATGGACTGGCAAAATGAACATAGAAATAAAACTTCTCAAACTCATTCATAATTCATTAAGAGAAAACAAAGGAAATCACAACTGTGACGGTGGTTTGGATACCGGATCTTAATTAGCATAAGATTTTGTGAACTTTTGCTTTGAATTTCTCCAAGAATTATGAATGGTTTGAGAAGCCATATCAAAAACTCGAAAGAGTGTTTCATCAGGTATCCAAACACCTCGAAGTCAGTCAAAAAAACTCGGCTGCGCCTCTTGTTTTCAACCCACTTCTCAGTGTCTGGATATAATCCTGATGAAACACTCTTTCTCGTGTTTGATATATTACTTCAAATATCTTTCCAAGTCACACTTAATGAGTGACCAAAAAAAACTGCCATCTCAGTGGACAGTCCTTCTAACAAAGGAAGTGCCTCCATCGTCTCACTTGTTATAGAGCAAAAAAGCAAAGCCGAAAACATCGATTTCTTCTTATTGTTTTCTTAGCATCCTCGTTCAATCAGACCTCATAAACAAATTGATGTGGATTAGCTGAGATTTTCTAAATAAATTTTGTATCTAACTTGCCATGAAATGCTGTTTTTCTTACCAAAATTTTGCTTTCATGAAATACTGATCGAAGCCAATCCAAAATAGTGAGAAATGTGTTGTCCCTGTAAGAAAATGTCCAGTTCTTTAAAATATTTACCAGTGCTCCATGAGTGGTAGTTGACAAAGGCAAGAAATCTGAAAAAGACAAGGTTGAGAAGGTCATTTGTGACACTTGTACACTGTAAATCAAATTCACTTAATGAGAATATTAATTTTAACATGGATATGAGCAAATGCTTACATATCCTTTTGTATCCCATTGATAGTAGCCATAATAATGAGGTAGTTGCATCTTGATAAAGTGGTTGAGATCCTTAAGTGGGGTTCAACTGTATACTTAGATACATGTAGTTTGAATTTACAACAAGAGTAATCTTTAATTGAGGCAGTCATTAAGGTGTTAAAAATAATGTTGACTAATGACATTGACTGTAACAATGAATATCTGCTTTACCGACACACACTTAATAGGACACTCTGTTATACTCAACTGTTCATTGTTTGGACAATCTTTCAACCTTGGGCATTATCCTCTAATATACCAACTGCCGAAAGGGGTTGATTTGCTAAATAACACTCATGCCAGAAAAAAGTTGCCCTTAAAGTTTTGTTTTCAGCCTTGGGCATTATATGCATGTATCAGCTGTTGAAATGGGTTTATGTACTAAAGTAATAATAATAATAATAATAATAATAAACTGTAATAATAACAGCAACAATAACATTATACCTCAAGTTGCTAGGGAACCAATCAGAATACAGTCGAAGCCCTCCCTGTGACCACTCTCGTAAGCGACCAGCTCAAGTTACAACCAACATTGTGAAACCCCATTTGAACATCACTTAAACTCTGTAATCAAAAGTTCTCATAAGCAATCGTTCCCGTAAGCAACAGTGTGACCACTTTTGTGAATTACTGCCTGGATTCTAAGTTCTCGTAAGTGACCGCTCCGTCAACACTTTACAGTGCTGCATGTTGTACGGTTGTCACCAGACAACGGTACAAGAGAGAGAGAGTGTGGAACTTATCAACTCCGCCTCCCACATTTCTTGCATTCTAATTGGCCAGTTGAAACAAAGCCCATCGGGAAGTTGTCAGAAAGATGTCAAAAAGTTGTCACAAACTAATGAAAAACTTTGTCTGGTGGCAAGGGTACAGCAAGCAACACTGTAATAAAACTACTCACTTTTAGGGCAAATTCAGAGTAATACATAGGATAAGCACTAATGGTTCATTGACTTGTACATGCGCGATAATCTTGTATAAAAATTTTTAATATTTTTGCTACAGTACTATTGGTGACCATCAACATATGCCAGGCTTTATGCTAAAAGCTCTCCTAGGTGACCACCCTCTTCTGTTGTACCTCGTGGTCCCTTAAATAAGAGCTCCTTCTCATGAGCGGCCAGCCCTAGCTGCGACCACTTTTCGGAATTCCAGAGGTGGTCGCTGATGAGAGCTTTGACTGTACTGAAACCTGTAATATTCACAGTAGAATATATCTATAAAAGCCAGTCACATGACTTCTTGTGCAATTTGATCACATGACTTCTTGTGCAATTTGATCATGAGATAAGCCTGGCAATATCCCTAGAAAAATTTGTAGTGCTCAAATTTGCATTCAAATGTTGCGGCTTCTTACACAACATGTAAGCCTAAATGAAGTGGCCGGGTATTCTGAAATTGCTCCCAATAGCGTTCCCTTACATTAGGCCCTTTGGAAAGCCCAAGATGATATTAGTAGGACCAATAGTCAAACACAAAATAAAGTAGTTTGTCAACTTACCAGTTTCAACAGCGATGCATTTCATCATGGACTGATGAATTCCTTTTTTGTTCGGATGAGACGTGGACATTTTTTGCTGACGACCGGGGCTGATGATCCAAGTCGAAACGTGGGCTACCCGTATGTAGCTTCCATTTTGCTAAAACTGCACAGTGGAAAAGGCTATTTTCGTGCGCTGGGTGAACCTGATACATCCGAAAGTTAGAAACAGCACCGTTTTCATTTTACCAGGAATAAGAAACGTACAAAACTATAAAATATAACATGCAGCCATAGCCCTTGCTTTCACAACATCCGCGCCAAAATTCGTCAAGTCCCGCGCGATATTCGCCCGCGATACTTTTGGACAGTTGCAGTGTCAAAGGAGTGTGAAGTTTCCGGAGTCCCCCTGGGTAGATCGAAGGAATAGGTGGTATGAATTTGTTAGGTTTAACCTTGACTCTCTCTTTTCCAGAAAAGGATGGGTAACTTTGTTCAAATTGCTACTTTTTGATAGGGATGACATTTAAAATTTCTAAGCAAATTGAGTTTGTGCTTATCGTCCCTCCCCTCCCCTCCTCTCTCTTTTCAAGTTAATTTATTCTGTGAAAGCCGTTATAAAATTATGCTATGCGCGCGTAGCCCCAGCTGGTAGGCGTTTATTTCATGCCTGAAACAGAAGGACTTCGTTTCATTTCGTAACAAAATGGTAGAAAATAGCGAGGTTCACATCGTAAGAGCAGTTCACAGAGGTCAGAATGAAGGACCAGAAGCCGACGGGTCTCTAAGAAACTGATGTTTCACAATGATCTGGCGATTCCACGGTTGACACTGGAACGATGGAACCGAACAACCGACCTGGACTTTCAAGGTTAGTGTGAATTGTGTTCAATGATTTCCCCTAACCTCAACCGGTTTCTCTGAAAACCAGAGCAAGTCATGAATATTTATTTACGTTTTAAACAAGTGTTGTTTTGCTGCAACTACAGGACGTGTGAATGAGCGTATGGCGTACGTGCATGTAATGTTTTTATACAGCATTTGCATGAAACCCCTTCGACTGGCAGGGTAACAGAGATTATTACTTTAAAAGAAAAGTCGCGTTTTAGTGTTGTTAAGCTTTTCATTCAGACTGAATATTACAAAAATAATATTCCTCAGTTGCTGTTGCCAGGCACATGCTCAATATACCGGTAACTATAGTCACTCAATAAAAATTGATATCAGAAATAATAATTATTGATAAATTATCAATTAATTATCATTTTCTGATTGCTAGTAATTGATTTTGGCAGTCAAACTTATAGAACAATCACTAAAAAGCCATCTTTAGTGATTTCAGTTGCACAGCTTGCCTTCTTTAAGTGGGGCCAGAGGTCTTGGGACTAATGCACAAGTCATTTGAAACCCCCGGTCCTCGACCCCCCCCCCCCCCCCTCAGGCATGGCCGGGGTAATGAGGGGACTTTCACTTCATATTCACTCCATTTTCGTCCCCCGGTAGACAGGGAGCACACAAGAAAACACGGCCTTAGCCTCCCTGGCCGGGAAATAAGCGGGGCAGTTACTCCATGGTCAGCGGTTTTCATTTTCATGCTGCATAGTAATTGTGCATACATTATCATCACTCCTTTGATTGAACTATCGAAGCGAATTGCAAAGCAAAGCGATACAAAGCTGCAAATTAAAATGCTCTGTGAAACGTCTTTCTGCCTTTCCGGTTTAAAAAAGGCCCTTGTAGCCGAAGATTTCTTAAGTCTACTAAGGAAAGGTGGGCATATTTTCAATGATACTGTATAGATATTAAAATATTATGTATTTAAACTCACTGACTTGACCTATCGATGAACAAGTTAAGCTATTATCAATGTTAGTATTAATGATTAAGTTACGCGTTGTTTTGTGTTGTTTCGATTAGTGTCTAACTGGGGATTGCTTCTTTATGACCTACTTTCATTTTGTTAAGCTTGAGTTATTCTAACTTCAGAAGACTATTGCTAAAACATGAGTTGTAATATGTTGTGATCTTGCATTTTCTGACATCAAGATGTAAAATAGAAAGATTATGTTGAAATACAATGTAGTTGTCTTTTCTTGTCCATGGAGGGGTTTCAAGTGTTGCCACACAATGTTTTCATTTCAGGGCTATCATCATATTTGTCATCCCTTGTTACGAGTTGACATTTAAAAAGGAGTACCCTGTTTGTTGGACAAGCATGTATGCGGGTGGGGAGTTCACCATTCACTTTTCCCCTGGGGACCGGGGAATTCACTGGCTTTCATTTGCATAAAAAGTGAATGCCCTGGTCATGCCCGAGGGGTTGGGGGGGGGGGGGTTGGGTTTGGGGGTTTTAAATGACATGTGCATAATAGTCTTTGCCTCAATCTACTGTTTAATTTGTCTATTGAAATTATTTTGTCTCTGTGTTTTGATGTTTATTTTGGAAGGAAGATAGCCTTAAGAAGTGACCTTGTTTTTGATTTGTGTGTTTTTGTTAAAAGTCTGAACTTCTGGGATCTATGGCAATTAATAACAAGCATTCTTCATTGCTATCAGCAATCTGAATTAATAAAAGTCACAAACCTTTTTCTTCATTGATTCTCACTGATTGCTAAAATCATTTGAAATCATTCATTGATATTGTTTACTCTTGATTGTTGTTTTGTGGCTTTCAAAATTGCTCTTTTAAAAATTTGTCTACTTTAGTATTTCCCACAGTACCGGCCTCCACTGCAGAGCAAAGTAAATATTTGTGTGCAACTAAAGGCTAATTTACATGCTGCGACTTGTCAGGCCGATTTGTCGGCCAGGACAAATTGGGGAGCGAATCAGCGCCTGTGAATGGCAATCCGATGGGGGCGCGACTCCAATCCAACAAGCTGGCCGATTCAGAAAAATCCGTGACCGCTTCACAGATTTTCACGTGTCGGGCCCGATTTTAAGAACGAAAACGCAACCTACAAAAGAATTGGGGCAAAACAGAATTATATCTGCAGTATTTTCGCTGAAAACAAACTAACTATCTAGCACCTACCATTTTGTTTTCCAATACGTTTTATAAAAAAGCTTTTACTATAAAAAAATGCATGTGCAGTGCTTGCACTGTACATAAACCAATTCACTTCCCGATTTATCGTGGCCGACAAATCGCAGCCTTAAAATGCAATAGTATGACATGTATCTTTTAGTTATCATGGTTTAGTTTGACTGTGTTGTGTCTTCACAGAAAAAAAAAGACAACAGCATTGGGCAACAAATTAGTCAAGACGGACAAGAAGAACAAGTGCATAGAAAGTAGGGATTATCTGCTGAACATTAGATCCCAAAGGCAGACACCAATGATGATTTTAAGATCCAAATTGTTATCTTACAAGTGTAAGTACTATGCACTAGCACAGCTCAGAATGGGACACATTTGACTACAACTACCAGAATCCTTCAGTTTTTCTTTTCTGATTAAGGGTTACCAACATGCCAGCCAGTCGCACGAGCAACACAAACATGTAAGTCCACAATTCTGAAGAAAAAGGCTGAGGGTACAGCTGTAGAAATGGAGTGTTTCTTGCATGCAATGCTGACGAAAAATTGAGAAATTCAATTGAGTCAGCAAGTCCACAGCGGCCACACACTTTATGGAAGCCTAAGCAAACTGTCATATAAAAGTTGCTGAGTTCAGCAGTGTACATGTACATGTAAGAACATTGTATGTCGTGCTCGATTTAGATGTTTTGACTTACTCTTACATCTGTTGCACCACTGCAAATCCACCTATTTAGACAGTACAAGTTTGTTGTATGCAACATGCTGACAAAAAGCCTACTGCGCTCGTTGTTTTATGTGAATCAAAGCTACATTTTTATCATGAATGTTGCCATGACAGAAACAAAACAAAACAATTCCAGGATAAAGACAGATAAATTAAAGAGCAATCGAGAAGAGAAATGACCTTCATAATCAAAGGAAATTGCTGCCTCACTGGTCTGAGTAATCGAAGATAGGGAAAGAAGACTACAGTAGGATTAATATTAATATTATACTGTGCCTTGCATGTGACTATGTGCCTTGCATCTTGCACTTTTGGCTCGCTAACAAACATGCCTCACTGACTCACTCATTGTTCATACACCCAAATTAGGTCCATTGTCATTAAACTTCACTGGGATTACACAATTTTAATAAGAAAGGAAAAACTAATTTGATTGTGGTAGTTGTAGTCAAATGATGCCATCATGCAAATGTCCTACAATTGTTAATGAAACAGACTATGCCAATCCAAAAAAAGAACGCAATCCTTATGCTTGCACTGTTCCTGGAGATGCTAAACCCTTTACATTTTCAAAGAAAAACTGCTGAACAACAAAAATTGGTCCTAAAGTAGTCAATATTTGGCCTTGTTAATGCAGTTCCATAGAAAGCAACCTAATAAGCTAACATGTCTGGGCTAGATTTGGGCCCACACATTTCTTTTGGTTCACTTAGCATGTGTACATGTGCTGTGCCCAGTTCCCTCTTTGATCACAATTTGAAGGTATCGTGGTTGTTGTATTTAAAGTGGCATGTTTGGTCATCATTTCCTGTGGTTCTAAGGGTGTGTAGGTTGCAAGACCCAAAGATTTGAATGATTTTTAATCATAAAACAAACTACTGGATTTCATTTCATGTACTGAATAAGACTTCTGGGTAAGCTCATTTTGGACTTGTTTTGCTACATACAACTACCATGATGCACCAATGGCATGTTTATAGAGGGAACTGAACATTCAAAAATTATTCATTTTCACTTGAGTATTCACTAAGATGTTTTCATAATTTTTCAATCAAATCAAGCATAAAAGTATGGTTACTAATTGACTGAGGTCAGGCTGGATGGGAAAATATACGGCTCTTGATCTTGGTGCACAAACCTTTGCTTCCCAGTTGTCAACCCCAAGGCCTTCCATCAAATGTTTCCCACCCAGCCTTCTCATTCAGTTAACAGGTCATTGGGATCAGTGTTCATATGAAAAACTAACTGCTCAGCTGCCTACTTTACAGTTCTTGTCATAACATCATTCAAGCATGTAAGTGGAATTTAGCACAGAGTGCTTATTGGAGACACTGTTTTTTCACTACATTACTACACTAGCCTGATAATAAGCTCTTCCACTGAAATTTAATGTCATTATATATACATGTAATGCATCAGTCAGTTCCAGCAGTGCTCATTCCCCCCCCCCACTCGCAGGCATGAGTGGGGCAGTTTTCCTATTGTCCCTCAAGGGGCCAGGCATTAGTGTACCCCAGGGCATTTGCCATCCCATGATTTTCATGTCACAGTACTGTAACTTCCTTTTAGTGATAACTTCATTGGGCAAGCTCAATTTAGCTTCGATTACTAGAATGAAGGTAAGCCCAAAAACTAAGAAATTAACATACATGTATTTTTTTTACCTTACCTGGGGGCATTTGCCAGGTTGTTCTTTAAAAATCCTAACGCCCAGGGGCTGACCTGGTGAAGGGGGGAATGGGCACTGCTGGAAATGACTGATTCATAATTAATTGCTGCTGGTGCACTTAGTTGTAAGCAGTGAAAAGTGCATTCTGTTCAAGAATCTCTTACCTGTAAGACATTCAGAAAATAGATCAGGGCACAGTTGCTTAAAACAGGATTAAGCTAACCCAGGGTTAGTATCAGTTTTGAATTCAAGTTTGTGGCTTATGATGTGGATACCTGTTGATTCTTTTTGTTCAAACTACAACTAAAACTAAGCAGTGGAAACGGTTTCAAAAAAAGAGATAAAGAATCATTTGTTAAACCTTTTACTCCTGTGTTAGCTTTAACCAGCTTTCAAACAACCATGCAGTTTAGCTCTTGCAAAGCTTTCCAGTGAAACATATGACTCTGCTTTACCCACCCTTACTTTGTTGACGAAAGTGTCATTAGTTGTGCAATTTTAGTATTCTTACACTTAAAGGTGGCAGTTTTTACAAAAGAGAAATTGATTAGTTATGACACTTTTACCTAGTAATGAAAAAATAAGAATTTGTTGGTCACCACTGATTACAATTCAAGAAACTGATCGTTTTGTGTTATAGTGTGCTGTTAGTTTTGTGTCCACAAAAATTGATTTGATATTGTACATTTGAATTAATAATTGCAAGTAGAACTGTACTTGAAATAGGGAACTTGGGTGCATTAGTTGATATACAAAAACTTTGGTGATAATACATGTATTTAGCCCTTAAAATTATCTTTACGGTCAGCTAAATTAACTGTTGCTTCTAAAAAGACTAACACTCCCTGAAATAAGAATAAATATTGGCATTTTGCTGAACATGCTTTAGAGTACAGTTGTTGTCGAGGTTATTGTTAAGTTTTGCCTAAAAGAGCAAGCAAATGTGACCAACGGAAAGCAAACCTGGCATTTTTGTCATATTTCCTATTCAGGTAAAACCATCTTTTCGTGCAGTATATACACTGTATTTGACCGTGCTTCATAATTACTTTTGGGTGAAAATTTGTCTTAAATGTGTACAAATTTATCACGTTTGCTACGGTATGTAAATATGGAGCAAAGACCTGTATTCACCTTCTTTGCTTCACTGGCAAATGTGGCCCAAACACGAGATTTGATTCATGTGCAAATATGACCAAAGAAAAAATTAACATGGCATTTCCTTCATATTTGCTATCCATGTAAACATCGAGTAAAAGCGGTATTTACCATCTTTGCTTTGTTTATAAATGTGGTGCAAAACACGTCATTTGCTTTATGTGTAGATATGGCCATAGTAAAGCAAACATGGCATTTGCTTCATATTTGCTATCCATGTAAACATCGAGTAAACGCGGTATTTACCATCTTTGCTTTGTTTGTAAAAGTGGTGCAAACACGTCATTTGATGTACGTGCAGATATGGCCAAAGTAAAGCAAACATGGCATTTGCTTCATAGTTGCTATCCATGTAAACATCGAGTAAACGCGGTATTTACCATCTTTGCTTTGTTTGTAAATGTGGTGCAAAGACGTCATTTGATGTACGTGCAGATATGGCCAAAGTAAAGCAAACATGGTATTTGCTTCATATTTGCTGTCCACGTAAACATCGAGTAAACGCGGTATTTACCATCTTTGCTTTGTTTGTAAATGTGGTGCAAAGACGTCATTTGATTTACGTGCAGATATGACCAAAGTAAAGCAAACATGGCATTTGCTTCATATTTTCTGTCCAGGTAACTATCGAGTAAACGCGGTATTTACCAACTTTGCTTTGCTTGCAAATGTGCTCCAAACACAAAATTTGACTGATGTGCAAATATTATCAAAGTACAGCAAACATGGTATTTGGTTCATATTTGCCACCCATGCAAATCCATCTTTTGGGGCAGCAAATATTTAACTTCACTTCATAATTACTGTAGGAGTAAATCGGTCTCAAATGTGTACTTCCTGTTCACATTTGCCACGTTGCATAATATCGAGTAAACGCGGTATTTACCATATTTGCTTTTCATGCAAATGTGGTGCAAGCATGGCATTTGAATTTGACCAAATATGATCAAATTTAATCATTTATGGTATTTACTTCATATTTGCTGCGATTTTGCTATCCTTGTAAATCCCTTTTTTCGTGCAGTGGGAGATGTAGTGAATCGGTCCCTTGTAGTTATCAACTTCTGTCTGGGTAAGTTTTCTGGCCACTTGCCTTTCGATCATGTCTTCGATCTGTGCCTGATAGACCTTCGCGTGTTGTGTATTCCTTCCCAATCTTCGCTCTGTAGATAAAAGTCGGCCAAAAGCGGCCCTTTTGTTATTCGGTAATAAGTAGGGATCCTTGATCCAGGGATATTCGGCGATCCAATCTTGACCCTGGAGTTCGTCTTCTTCGTCGACGGGGACAATCACAACAAGTCGCTGTACGGGTCGCTCTACTGTCACATAACCCCAACCTTTGTAGATTTGTACCTTTTCGTTTAACACTGGGTTCTTGTATTGGATCTCAACCTTTCTGACCTTGCCGTCCTTTCCCGGATTAGCTGTTACGACGCGTCCGAGTTTCCATTTACCTCTTACTTGATTCGAATCTTGAATTAGCACGATGTCGCCAACCTTAACGTCGCGCTTACATGTATGCCATTTTTGTTTTATTAATAAACTCGGAAAGAAGTCACGTGTCCATCTGTTCCAAAACGCGTTTATGATGCCTTGCACAAAGTAGAAACGGCGGCGAGAATTTGCGTCTCCTTCAAATGGTCCGCTGGGGATTCTTGCAGATGCACGTCCTAAAAAGATATTATTCGGACAGAGATATGCTCCATCTTCAGGTGTTGTGGCATGTCGCCCTATTGGTCTTTCATTAATTAAATTGGCGACCTCGAAACAGACTGTCTGGAGCTCTGAAAATATCATGATGTTCTGGCCGATTGCTGCGGTGTTAGCTCGTTTGACGGATTTTATAAGGGCTTCTGAGATTCCGTTCTGCCAGGGGGCGTCAGCTGGTGTAAATTCCCACTTTAGTCCTTCGCTCACTCCAAACTCTTCGAGTTTTTTCATATCCCAGCCCTTTGTCGTGTTTCGTAGCTCTTCATTGGCTGATACCAGTTGTGGGCCATTATCTGAGTAAAGCTTTGTAGGATACCCTCTCAGAGATGCAAACCGTCTCAATACGAGTAAGAATGCTTCCGTGCTGTAATCAGATGCCAGGTCAATATGAACGGCTCTTGTACTCATGCAATTGAATAGAACCCCATAACATTTTCCAATCGTCCGTCTCTTTACTTGATCTCTTATTTTCAGTGGTCCGAATAAGTCGATTGCTCTGTTGTGCCATGGAGGGGACGGCTTGAGTCTTTCTTCCGGAAGTTGTCCCATGGTTTGTACACTTAGATTTCCGTCCAATTTCTTGCAGATGACACACTTGTGTCTGATGGAGCTAACCATGTTATGGATTTTTGGGATCCAAAATCTTAACCTGATCTTGCTTACGGTTGTCGATACTCCGTGATGTCCAATGCCATGTACGTGCTCCGCGTAAAGTAGGGAAAAACGATGTTCTCGAGGCAGGAGAATCACTTCACTCTTGTCGTAGCTCATGTGCATCCATTTGCTCGTTCGACTGCCAACTACAATTACTCCGTCTTCTCTTGTTCTTGGGCATAATCGCTTGTATTTCCCTATCTTTACATCAGAAGCCATGGACCTTTGCGCTTCTAGGATCCAGAACGTTTTGGCCTTTGCGATATCATCAGGTATCAAAGTCTTGGTTGCATTCTTTAAACTTGTTGATGGTTTTCGTTTATAAAGGGATAGCACTCGTGCCGTTACTCTTAGCAACTTTTTATAGCTTGAGTACTTGTTAATGTTTATTCTTTCCGCTAGTGAGTCATCCTTCGTTGTGGTATGCATTGTCGTTGCCCTTTTAAGCTGGTCTGCTGATTCTTGTTTACAGATCACTTTGCTGATCGGCCATTCGGATTCGGGCAGTCTTAAAAATCTTGGACCTCTCTGCCACTCGCTGTCGGCATCGATATCGTTTGGTCTTTTACCTCTAGTTATCCTGTTGTTGTCGCTCTCAACCCAATACCAATCTTGAGGGTCAGTGCCTTCTTGTATCTCACCAATGCGGGTCGCTGCGAAAGTGTTAAAGCCGTAAGATTCCTTTTGAACCATTCCATGCACTATCTGAGAGTCGACGATATGGTAGTATTTCGCAAACTGATATCGGGATTCCTTTTCCAAGAAGGTTTTAAGCCTCTTATTCAAGACAGCACCGCATAATTCTACGCGATCGATTGATATCTTCCTATTTGGCGAGAGTCGGTTCTTCGACATTATTAGTCTAACATCGAATCTCTCTCTTGGCAGGGTCCATCGGACGTAGGCACACGGTCCATATGCGTTGTCGGATCCATCGCTAAATATAATAAGGATAGGTGGTCCAATTGCACCTAATGGCTTGAGGCATCTCGGGAAGATGACCAAATCCATGTTACGTAGGTCTTGAAAGAATTCTAGCCAGTTATCCCTCTGTTTTTCAGGAATCGCATCATCCCAGTCTAAACTTTCTTCTGCTGTCCATAATTGTCGCATTAGGATCTTGGCTCTGACAGTGATCGGGGATGCAAGACCAAGCGGATCGTAAACACGATTGATTTGTGAGAGAATCATTCTTTTGGTTATTGTGGTGGGAATGGCGGCTTCTGTACCATGGCTTTTAGCCTTCCCTATAGGTGATAAGTTCACGTTTGCTTTGAATCGGAATTGGTCTTTGTTCGTATTCCAGATGACACCGAGTACCTTTTCAGTGGATGAGGTCTCTTGGTGCGGTTCTAAGGTCATATCGTTGGCTGTCTCATCGTTCGAGTAAAACCATTCTTTAATCTTGAATCCTCCTTTAATTAATACCTTCTCGATTTCATCCGTAACCTGTTTGGCGTGTTCTTTGCTCGGCACGCTGTCGACAATGTGATCCATGTATGAATTGTTAATTATGGTCCTTGCGGCTTGTGGATATTTCTTGCTTGACATTTCGGCTGTTTTTCTCATAGCCATAGTTGCTATTGCACCGGATGGCTTATCTCCGAATGATAATCTTTGGATGACGTACGTGTCTGGTTCCCTGTTAATGTTCATATCACGCCACAAGAAACGATGGGTGTGCTGTTCAATGGTTCTTGTCTTTACGGTGTGGTACATTTTCTTCACACCACCCATAAAGCCAATCTCGTTTTCTCTGAATCAGATGGACACGTGACTTCTTTCCGAGTTTATTAATAAAGCAAAAATGGCATACATGAAAGCGCGACGTTAAGGTTGGCGACATCGTGCTAATTCAAGATTCGAATCAAGTGAGAGGTAAATGGAAACTCGGACGCGTCGTAACAGCTAATCCGGGAAAGGACGGCAAGGTCAGAAAGGTTGAGATCCAATACAAGAACCCAGTGCTAAACGAAAAGGTACCAATCTACAAAGGTCGGGGTTATGTGACAGTAGAGCGACCCGTACAGCGACTTGTTGTGATTGTCCCCGTCGACGAAGAAGACGAACTCCAGGGTCAAGATTAAAATATTAAAAAAAGGGGACACAAAAGACTAAGGACTCCGTATTTTACACTTTCAGAGAGTGGGGAGTGTTTCGTTGGAAACGAATTCTTAATTTGTGACGATTACGTTACAATCGATAATTAATTGTAATTAGTGACATTGCGAACGACAATTGAGATTACCGCCGGTTTTCCTCCCGAAGACAAAGAATTAAATAAGAGCCATCGGGTATGTAAATATTCAATCATTCAACTTTGGCAATATTGTTGTGTATAATTATCGTTGTGACGTTAATACAGGTTTCGAAAGACTCAAAGCTGTAAACCAGGTACAACCCTATACGAGACAGCAAATAAACTGAGAGTCCTTTGACACGTTGGTGAACTTATTAACCGCTTCGGTCGAGGAAACACCTAAGAATTCCCAAAAATTCCCAACTATGCAAATTATCTGTGACTAAGAAAGCTTGGAATTCTTGGGAATTTCTGGGAATGAAAGATTAAGCTCTGTGGAGGCTTGGAATTCCTAAGAATTCCTGGGAATTCCAAGCTATGCAAATTACCTACAATTTAAGAAGCTTGGATTTCTTCGGTAGTGTAGCACCTCTCAAAAGCTTGTATTTTCATTGGACCGCTATATGTAGCAGCTCTATTGTTTTTACGCCTCGTTCTTTGTTTCTTTTGTTTGTTCTATTGTTTAGCGGACTAATCGTGGAAGACCTTACGACAGCTGCTACATCGCCCGATTTCTTGGGAATTTCTGGGAATAGATCTTTTAAGATCTAACAAGGCTTGGAATTCCTAGGAATTCCTAAGAATTCTCAAGATCTTTTAGGTTAAAGCTTTTAGTGTTATTTTTGGGCATTTAAGAGTGGTCATCTAAGTGTAGATCGCAAAACTGCTTTGGAGTTTTCTCACACCAAGTATCTCTTGATGTTTGGACAAAAACAAAACAGCCACCGAAAAACAAAACTGCTGTTACTACAAAGTACATGTATCCGTCAAAATATTTAAACTTTCAGATAAGCACATTTTGAGTTTCAATTTCTACTTGGAATGTTATGCTTAGTCTGTGCAAGAATTAACTATAAAACAAAAAAAATCATTTGTCAAAGAATAATCAGTTTTATTTTACCTTGTTACACTCAAACGAAGAAAACCGTGAACACTGAAAATATTTCTGGAATGTCCATTGTGTTTTGACCAATCACATGCGAGACCTTGTAACCGCAGAAAGCAAATGAGTTTCTCAGTCACGGAATCGAGTTGGTTCTCCAGTTGTTTCGAAAGACTTTCATCTTAACGAACAAGAATTTAAATTGTTATTTCTTTCTATCTGAGAGCCATATGCACTACTGGAGCAAAAAATGTGTGAGTGGTCTTTGGCTCGTTGCGGCTGCATTGTAGCAACGGCCGCGGATTGTCGAAACCGGCGTTCGTTGTTCTTCATCAACCTGGTGTACCATTGCTTAATTTGAAATTGGTCATTTTCAAAATTTACAACTAGACGTTGTATGATGCAAGCCCACCTCGAAGGCATGGATGGATTCGGCCTAAATAAATCGAGTCAGCTGTGCTATCAATGGGCCAATGTGGAGGGAGAACATTGGAATTTTTACATCAAGGTGAAATAACTGCCACTTGAGTTGCTTTTATTTGAAATGTCGGAAACAATAATCGTTGCGGCGGCTCGTCGAGAAATCTTATCCTCCAAAAATCTTATCCTCCAGAAATCTTATCCTCGCTTGCGTAGTGCGTGTGGCTCTCAGATAGAAAGGAATGGCACTTTCAATTTCTGTAGGATAAAGATGAAGATTAAACCTTGACGTCTTTCAAAAGAACTCGAGAACCAACTCGATTCCGTGACTGAGAATGCATTCGTTTTCTGCGGTTACAAGGTCTCGCATGTGATTGGTCAAAACACACATTCCAGGAATATTTTCAGTGTTCATGGTTTTCTTCGTTTGAGTGTAATTTACATGATCATATCTGTTCAATGCAGCATGGATTACATATTTGTCTTAATATTCACACAGCCACTCAGCAATTTAACGATTAAAATCCGTAGTTATCGAGGTGTTGCAGGGGTACATTTGTTCTAAGTCTCCATAGCAGCAGCCATTTTGGAATCCTGAATATGTGAGGAAAGACTGGTAATGAATGAGCCGCTTTGGTCAGCAGCCTTATCACTGCGGGCTCAGAAAAAACGGTTGAATATTCCGGCGCCACAAATTTCAAATGTTCAACACGTTTCCTTGGATTTCCTAATCTTTCAAGCTTAAGTGTGCCTCACAGCAACAAAATTTGGATATCTGCTCTTAAGAAGGAGGTAAGTTTAAAAGAAAATGATTTGTAATGAAAGATTGGCTTCAAAATTAACGATTTTAAGAAGATCATGCTCTCTCCTGTCTTCTTGAATTCGAAGCTATATTTACATGTAACTAGTTATATTTGAGGCAGACTGAATTTGCGAGTTTATTTAACTAAAGAAGCAGTTATGGCCTAATTGTACAGTTTATAGAAAAGTTAAAATGAAACATCAAGTAAAATGTTCTCCAGTGCCTTTCCACTGCAGAGTGTTTCCATCGCTTTAGTTTATAAAAGGACACAAGATAACTGACGTTTTGAGTTTACAATGTCTCGATCTGAAAGCAATAACAGAGATCATTTTCCAGAGAATTGAAAGAACGGAACTGTTAACTGAATACAACAATAACTCAGAACTGATTTTAATCACACAATGTTCTGTTTTGCTCTACTAGGTATATATTCAATTCATGATCAGCTGCTGAGAGAACAGATGTGGCATTCATGGCCAGAGCACTGCAGTTCAAGTCAAGAGTAGCCTGCTCAGTATTAAAGCTAAGTCACTTTTAATAACTACTCAAACTTATAACCAGGACACAATGCAATTGTAAATGTATTGCAAGTTGTCTCTAATCCACTCTGTTTGAACACAGCAAAATATTTTGAGAAAAAAGAAAACCAAGACAATGGCACAATGCAATTGTAAATGTATTGCAAGTTGTCTCTAATCCACTCTGTTTGAACACAGCAAAATATCTTGAGAAAAAAGAAAACCAAGACAATGACTTTGTTGTCTGATTCACTTTGTGTATACTGTTGAAGCTTTAGTTAAAAGAAGTATTCAGAATTAAATAAGTCACTGACTGTGTTGACAATTCTTGAAAATGTATTCACTGATGTGAATTTCAGAGGACAGTACATGTAGGTCATGTACATATGTCCGAGAAATATAGTATTCAATATGTCAAATAAAGACTCTTGTGAACTTTTCGGAAATGTTATTTTAATCACAGCTGCACTGCGTCATTATAAGATGTAGTCTCCAGGCTAGTTTCCAGAGTGCTGAAACTGTGGTGAATTAATGCTCTAAATATATTCACAGGAAAAGGTCTTAAGGTTTTCTTGTACAGGCATTAAGTTTGAAATTTTCAATAAATGAAAACAAAATGTTGAATTTTGTGGCCTGGATGACAAACTTGTAAAGACTCCTTACAATTTTTCGAATAAATACTTAATCAACTTTAAGTTTGTTTGTTGTTTGATGTGCATAATAGATGATCCTAGTATTAACTATTCTCAGTAATTCCCAGAAATTAATAGGAATTCTTACGAATTCCTTGGAATTCAATTTTTTTTCTCAGATTTTATTTAACCCTCTCAGATTCCTAGGAATTCCTAGGAATTTTTTCCACGCTAATCTAAGACCATGCAAAGCTTGGAATTCCCAGGAATTCCTAAGAATTCCATGTTCCAATTACCGTGAAAATTCACACCTTTATTCCTGAGAATTCCTAGGAATTCCTAGGAATTCTTAGGAAAAAATTCCTAGGAATTCTTAGGAAATTCCTAGGAATTCCTAGCTTCATTTTGCAAGGGTTTGGTTGCGTCCCTTAAGTGTCCGTTACGCATGACATAAGAGGGTACTTTGAAGTGGGGAATTAATAGGTCCAAAACGTCATTCGAAAGGAAAACAAGTCCACGCCATCATTTACTGTAGCTGCAACTGACTACGCTATAGTAGAAAGTTCAAGTAGCACACTCCTCTCATGGTTTTTCTGATCTGCATTCACTCCCCATCAAGTATCGCATTGACTTCAAAATTTGGGTTACAACATACAAAGCGCTTAATGGTCTCTCACCGGTTTTATGGTGATCAATCCTTATTACATTTGAGGGCTTTATTAAATTTGTGGTCAGTCGTTCTTACATTTGAAGATTTAATTACATTTGTGACCAATTATTACGTTTGTGGCTTTTCCAGGGTATCACTTAGGCAATTCGTTTCCATCGTAATTTTCAAACGATGGAAAGAAATTCCTCTTTACTGTCCATTAAAAAACCGGTACACTCAGTACACTCGATACGCTCGGTACACTCGGTACAGCCGGTACACTCGGTACGCTCGGTACACTCGTTGCACTCGGTACACTCGTAACACTCGGTACAGCCGGTACACTCATAACACTCGGTACAGCCGGTACACTCGGTACAGTCGGTACACTCGGTACAGCGGGTACACTCGGTCACTCGGTACAGCCGGTACACTCGGTACACTCGGTACGCTCGGTACACTCTGTACAGCCGGTACATCGGGTACACTCTGTACACTCGGTACAGCCGGTACACTCGGTACATTCGGTACACTCGGTACACTCGGTACTCTCGGTACTCTCGGTACTCTCGGTACTCTCGGTAAAGCCGGTACACTCGATACACTCGATACGCTTGATACACTCGTTACACTCGGTACACTCGGTACACTCGGTACACTCGGTACACTCGGTACACTCGGTACTCTCGGTACACTCGGTACACTAGGTACACTCGGTACACTCGGTACTCTCGGTACACTCGGTACACTCGATACAGTCGGTACACTCGGTACTCTTGGTACTCTCGGTACACTCGGTACACTCGGTACTCTCGGTACACTCGGTACACTCGGTACTCTCGGTACTCTCGGTACAGCCGGTACACTCGATACGCTCGATACACTCGGTACACTCGGTACACTCGGTACACTCGGTACACTCGGTACACTCGGTACACTCGGTACACTCGGTACACTCGGTACAGCCGGTACACTCGGTACACTCGGTACACTCGGTACAGCCAATACACTCGGTACACTCGGTACACTCGGTACATCCGGTACACTCGGTACACTCGGTACAGCCGGTACACTCGGTACAGCTGGTACACTCGGTACACTTGGTACACTCGGTACAGCCGGCAGAACCCAGAGGTTCAACCGAAACGATCCTTTGTTGTGGTTTGAGGTCTTCTCGTTCTTAAGGAACAGGTCTCCCTGCACCGATCGAAAGCGGCACTATGACTGGCTTGTTACCGAGAAGAATAGGATACTTTGCACGAGATGATGTGACATATGAATAAAGGGGACCTAATAGTTGGTTTACTAATAAAACAAAGAAGTCGACTTCAAAGCCAATGTGAAATAAGCAACGACACATGTACCACGTCATTTCGTGAAAAAAATATTCTATTGTTCTCGCTAACTAGCCAATCACAGAGCCACTTTGGATCGGTGCAGGCCTGCTCAAATTTTTATCCAGCAATTCATTGAATCTAGCATAGCTTCACAAATGCATTAACTTTACACGCACAGCAAACTTGTTTTAACAAAAGCAAATTTGTATAAAGCTGACCTTTATTCCATGCAAAAAAGTGCTCAAATCCACTGAATTGAATTCGTGGAAAGTCATTTTCATTCCTTTCGCTCAGCAGTCCAGATTCTCGCCGTTCAAAATTTTTTGCTGTCAGACTATAACAAATGATATCTTCTTTTTCCTCGCAGTTGGTTTCTGAGAGGTTCAGTCAGTTAAAAGTCAAAATTTAAAGATTACCTATTGTGTCCTTAATGTATATTCCCAGAATTGCCCTAGTTTTGTCACTTAAATGTTAAGAATCGGCAGGGCAGATGCCCACAACAGACTAGCATTACATTTGACGTAATAGAGAGTTCGTATTTATCCCGTAGATGGAGAATAAATAAACATGAATCGCAATCGCAGAGGTCGCAGAGGTCATGGGTTCGATTCCCGTTCAAGCCTGAATTTTTTCAGGTTTCTTCTTTTCAACCGCGTAGGTTGAAACACCTTCACTGCGATGATCTACATATAATTCTATCTTTATCCGCAGTTCAATTGTATGAATTTCATATATTCATGTTCATTTATTCTCCATCTACGGGATAAATACGAACTCTCTATTGACCAGCTCCCGGTTGGCTTGATAGCTCAGTTGGTTAGAGCGCTGCACCGGTATCGCAGAGGTAATGGGTTCGATTCCCATTCAAGCCTGAATTTTTTCAGGTTTCTTCTTTTCAACCGCTTAGGTTGAAACACCTTCACTGCGATGATCTACATATAATTCTATATATAATTATTGTTCAGTTAGATGTTTTATATAGCTTTTATATAGTTCTTAGTCTTGTTGCTACAAGTAGTTACATGTGTTTTACTGCGCTTTTGATCATGTTGAAAAGCGCATTAGAGGTCAAAATGATGATGATGATGATTTTTATTATTATTTCTTGCGCGCGTGTTTAAAAGCGTTCGTGATGGAAAACTCTAGCGCGCGCGTGTTGTGTTCCGTTGTCTGCGTTGTGTCGTCCTTCCACAGTCGACAAATTTGCAACGGTTTTTTTTATTTTTGTGCAGCTTTCTTTTGAATTCTGTGTAATAGTACACTGTGTAGTTTAGAAAGAGTAAAGATTTTTTTGTTCAGGAATGTGGTGGTGAAAAGTAACATGCATGTTAATTGTGTTGTGAAAGTCGAACGCGCGCGTTTGGTGTTGGGTTGTCTGGTCTTATTGATTGTCCACAATTTAAAAGTATTACTTAATTAGTTTCAGTATTTGTATTACGTGCTATTTGTGCGGCGTTTCATTTTATGTATTGTCTTCCGAGTAAGGATACGCAGTTTGAATTGTTATTTCTTCCTTAGTAAGGCAGAAATAACGGGCCGATTGCATTAGGCGGGCTGGCCCGTTTAGCCGGGCTGGCTCGGTTTGCCGGGATCTCGGCACGTCCGTGAAGCACACTAAAAATCAATTTCGCGATTACATGGAAATATCTCAGCCCGGCTAGCTGGGATCCCGGTATCACGATGCCGGGATCCTGGCTAGCCGGGCTGAAAATTTACCTTGTAATTGCGATTGCCGGGCCAACACTTTCTCGTCACTAAATTTCGCTTCAGAGCAAAATGGCTCACCAGAAGATCGATATTTCTCTTTCTATATGATACATAAAGGTTTATCAGACCATAAAGCTACGTATAACTGAAAATAATACACCAAAATAATGGATTACCGAAAGTAATAACACTCGATTCATGCTCTTTGATGTGGCCATCTTTTCACATGACAGCTTCTAAATTTAGCCGCAGGCTGGCTGGCTCGCCTCATGAAATACCGGGCTGAGCAGTCATCTCGGTAGACCGAGCCAGCCCTGCTAACCGGGCCAGCTCGGCGCATTTTTTTACCCCTTGGCTGTCCTGTGAAAAGATGGCTACCACAAAGAGATTGCAGAATGAATTGATCTATTATTTTGGTGTATTATTTTCCGTTTTATGTAGCTTTTCGGACTGATAAATTCCTTTATGTGTTATATGGAAAGAGAAATATTGACCTTCTGGTGATCTATTTTGCTCTGAAGCAAAATTTGGTGACGAAAAAGTGTCGGCGCGGCTAGCCGGGCCGGCCCGGCAATCGCGATTACGCGTGGTAAATTTAAGTTTTCAGCCCGTGTAGCTGGGATCCCTGCATCGCGATACCGGGATCCCAGCTGGCCGGGCTGAGATTTTTCCATGTAATCGCGAAATCGATTTTTAGTGTGTTTAACAGACGTGTGAAATCTCGGCAAACCGAGCCAGCCCGCCTCATGTAATCGGCCCCTAAACTTAGAATCGCCGATTCAGTCAAAACGAAATTAAATAAAAAAAGAAGACGATATGGCTGAAGTTGGGAAATCGTAGCAAGCTTTGATGTTTGTAAACATGCCCTAAAGTAAGTTTCATACTGGGATAAGTTTGCAACATTCATGCAACGCGATTTAATTCACCCAGCTTGTTAGTCCCGTCTGTAGTTCTAGCAGTTTCTGCTGTAATTTCGTATTCGCTTAGTAGGTTCTTGAAGGTCACGGATGATTGATTGCTATGTTAATGATATATATTGGGACGGGAAGGGTAAATATATGTAAGTTGTATTTTTGAGGATAGTTGAAAACAATAACAAATAACAATTTGGTAACTTTTTAAAACAAAATTCTCGAGCGAAACATTTGTAATTTTTATAGTATTACACATTAAATTGTCTCCCGTTGCGACATTTGACTGGCGAAAAATGTCTGCGCAGGCGCCGCGAAAAAAATCACGTGGTAGGTTTCCGTGAATGTTATTGGTTCTCGGTGAGAAAATGCTCTCGAGAAGGAAAGAAAAGTGGCCGCCGGTTGAGAGTTGACAGACTTGTGGTTTTCTTACCTTTTTGAGAGATCAAGGCTTGTTTTATGGCCGATTTCAAGCAGAACTTATTCTGTGGAAAATATTACGTTGGGACACCATTAAGCAAGTCGCTTCCAACCTGTAGTCGAGGACAAATCGACGTCTTGACATGATGTCTTCGCCAGAAAGGGCTGCGAAAAAGGTGAGTTATTTTTGCGTTTTTTGATAGTGACAGTCTCTTGCCACGTGGTACAGAAAGATATTATAAAGGAACGAAAGAATGATACTTGAGCTTTGTGTAGGTGTATAAATTAGCTTGTACCACGTGGCAGGAAAAGTGCATTGTTGTGTGACATGCAGACTATTTTTGCACGTTTTATCTCGGATTGCAATCGGCGACGCGACGTTAAAATTCTATACAGACTAAAGACAAACTGTGATCGTGAGATTGAGAAAATTTTCCAGCCATTGAAGATGGTGAATACCTTATTTCATGAATTTTTTCGACACAAGCTTAAATTTCGCGATTTTTGTTGTTGTTGTTCGTAGAGGTAGCTATTCAATAGAATGTTGCAGTAAATTTGGTGATAAGTGTGTTGATGTTACGTAATTCTGACATTTTGATGCAAGCTGTAAGCTCATTTTCTTCACCCAAGTTAAGCTTCTACATGACATTTAAGCATAATTTGCAGATTTACACGTTATTTGTTTCCTAATGTTTGCGATCTTTATTTCCTCGTTTCATATCTCTGCCAGCAAATTTTTAGCAAGTAGATTTTCACTCTCTGCTATAACATTGCTTGATGAGCAAGCCGGAACCACTTGCAATACTTCTACAGTGTTATCTATGTATTTTAATTTTTAAGTTGGTTTTAAGTCATCAGTCAATTCTTTATTTGCTGCTATCATGCTGTCATCACACTAGTAGTGTAACCCTAAAGGAATTTATTTTATTTTCATTCTGAAACATTTTTATATCCCCATTCCTTTTTTCTTGGGGTCCCTCCCTTATACACCCATCTGTCAGCTCTGATCTGTTTTCAGTGCATATTAATATACTGTTCTGACAGTTATTATAGTCATGGAGCAAATTACAATATTACTGGCCCAAAATTGTCAGTCACAAATTTTGATGCACTTGGCAATCAAACTTGATTTAAATACTTTTTAATAATTTTTGTAATTCCTGCTTTACCTAAAATGTTGTATTTGCACCAGAAATGTTGGGGCAGGGTAGAGTTTCTGATAAGTGTGCACTTTTTAGCCCAGGATCATAGACTATTTGCACAGTGTTTCAATTAAAGGTATTTAGAAGGCATTTTAGTTCTAACATCATTCTAGTCCAAAATGCTACAATTATGGCCATTAGACCTTGGGACACTTGGTAATATTTTAATGAGAAGTAAGAAAATGTAATCTCCACTGTAATTAGAAGTCTTTTACAGGTTTTATGACTATCTCAGCCCCCCCCCCCCCCCCCACCTCCCCAAACAATGTTGAAGATCAGTCACCAGTTTCAAAACCTAACTTCAACATTGTACAGGGGGGGAGGGGGGCGGGGTAAGAGTATTTTTCAAATGACGCTAACGGGATGCCATTTGAGCAAAGTGTCCCAAGAATTATGGCCATAGTTGTCCGAATGAGATCGATGATGAAATTGCCCAGTGTAACTGCAAACCAACCAAACTCTCTGACTTATGTACAGTTTCAGTGGTAAACTGTGGTTGCGGGCGTTTTGCATTGCAAATGGCACATGTGACACAAGAATAGTTGGGGGAGGGGTGGGCAAGTGTCATTCCAGTAAAATGTTGGTGGAACGGTTCTTGGTGTGTAAAATATAATACACTCGAGTGACTTTTCTCATTGAAAGACGAAGTTATCACACCAAAACGATACCCTAATTACTGTTAAAAGAGAGAGAACGTACTTGCAACAAATGTAAGGCTTATTTTACGAAGTAATAACATTGACTGAGCAAGCTTGAAAACGGATTTTTATTGTCCCAACAGCAAATCAATGAGGCTATAGGGTGCCCTTTTTACCCAAGGGACACAATTCACTCTGCATTTGAAAATATTTTCTTTCCGTTGAATGCTAATAAATCGCAGTTCCTCACCAGACACTTCGAACTGGAATTTAAGTCACGCGTGTAATACGTCATGGTTAATGAGTAACGCCAACAGTACTCGGCAACAGTACTCAGCAACATTTTCTGCTTTTTCTCGTTCTGGAATAGAAAGAATCCCAGTAAAAGTGGTTCAAATGTATCACTCCTATTAGAATAATAGTTTAATCAGGTTTCCCATATCAATGATGCTCGTTTTGGTCGACTTTACCACAGTACTCGGCATATTTGCACTAAAATAAACAAGAGAGGGAATATTTACTTTTTGTTTATAGGTGAGTACTGTTGATAAAATTCGATAACTAGGGATCATTGGAGACTTTTCAATCTCAGTAAGTTGAAGAAACTATTGCTAACATATTGCCATAGAAAACAAATCTAAACCTGCATAACCTGTGTTGTTACGCCTGAGAATTTGTGTGAGTACTGTTGCTTTTTTAGCTGAGTACTGTTAACGCAGTGATAACATAAACGTGTATGTTTCAACGCTCATATAGCGTTCCTCTGTTAAATCAGACTGTTTGTGAAAATAGAAATATTGCCTGTCATTGAACAACGCTTTTTTATATCAGTAAGGAAACAGGACCCTATAAACGCATATTTTAGCCCGAAAAGAAAATATGAAAAGATGTCATAAATACCACTTCCTGTATCTTCAATTAATAGTCCGCAAAGTAATGCCGCATGTGATGATAAAATATACTAACTACGCAGGACTGTGGCTTGTTCGAGCTATTTCCGAAACGAGACTGTCTATTTCTACTAGTCAAGGCTTATATTCTAAGCGACAAACGCTCTCTCTTTCAAGCCGGTCTATAGACAATTATGGCCATTAGACCTTGGGACACTTGGTAATATTTTAATGAGAAGTAAGAAAATGTAATCTCCACTGTAATTAGAAGTCTTTTACAGGTTTTATGACTATCTCAGCCCCCCCCCCCACCTCCCCAAACAATGTTGAAGATCAGTCACCAGTTTCAAAACCTAACTTCAACATTGTACAGGGGGGGAGGGGGGCGGGGTAAGAGTATTTTTCAAATGACGCTAACGGGACGCCATTTGAGCAAAGTGTCCCAAGAATTATGGCCATAGTTGCAATTATGGCCATTAGACCTTGGGACACTTGGTAATATTTTAATGAGAAGTAAGAAAATGTAATCTCCACTGTAATTAGAAGTCTTTTACAGGTTTTATGACTATCTCAGCCCCCCCCCCCCACCTCCCCAAACAATGTTGAAGATCAGTCACCAGTTTCAAAACCTAACTTCAACATTGTACAGGGGGGGAGGGGGGCGGGGTAAGAGTATTTTTCAAATGACGCTAACGGGACGCCATTTGAGCAAAGTGTCCCAAGAATTATGGCCATAGTTGTCCGAATGAGATCGATGATGAAATTGCCCAGTGTAACTGCAAACCAACCAAACTCTCTGACTTATGTACAGTTTCAGTGGTAAACTGTGGTTGCGGGCGTTTTGCATTGCAAATGGCACATGTGACACAAGAATAGTTGGGGGAGGGGTGGGCAAGTGTCATTCCAGTAAAATGTTGGTGGAACGGTTCTTGGTGTGTAAAATATAATACACTCGAGTGACTTTTCTCATTGAAAGACGAAGTTATCACACCAAAACGATACCCTAATTACTGTTAAAAGAGAGAGAACGTACTTGCAACAAATGTAAGGCTTATTTTACGAAGTAATAACATTGACTGAGCAAGCTTGAAAACGGATTTTTATTGTCCCAACAGCAAATCAATGAGGCTATAGGGTGCCCTTTTTACCCAAGGGACACAATTCACTCTGCATTTGAAAATATTTTCTTTCCGTTGAATGCTAATAAATCGCAGTTCCTCACCAGACACTTCGAACTGGAATTTAAGTCACGCGTGTAATACGTCATGGTTAATGAGTAACGCCAACAGTACTCGGCAACAGTACTCAGCAACATTTTCTGCTTTTTCTCGTTCTGGAATAGAAAGAATCCCAGTAAAAGTGGTTCAAATGTATCACTCCTATTAGAATAATAGTTTAATCAGGTTTCCCATATCAATGATGCTCGTTTTGGTCGACTTTACCACAGTACTCGGCATATTTGCACTACAATAAACAAGAGAGGGAATATTTACTTTTTGTTTATAGGTGAGTACTGTTGATAAAATTCGATAACTAGGGATCATTGGAGACTTTTCAATCTCAGTAAGTTGAAGAAACTATTGCTAACATATTGCCATAGAAAACAAATCTAAACCTGAATAACCTGTGTTGTTACGCCTGAGAATTTGTGTGAGTACTGTTGCTTTTTTAGCTGAGTACTGTTAACGCAGTGATAACATAAACGTGTATGTTTCAACGCTCATATAGCGTTCCTCTGTTAAATCAGACTGTTTGTGAAAATAGAAATATTGCCTGTCATTGAACAACGCTTTTTTATATCAGTAAGGAAACAGAACCCTATAAACGCATATTTTAGCCCGAAAAGAAAATATGAAAAGATGTCATAAATACCACTTCCTGTATCTTCAATTAATAGTCCGCAAAGTAATGCCGCATGTGATGATAAAATATACTAACTACGCAGGACTGTGGCTTGTTCGAGCTATTTCCGAAACGAGACTGTCTATTTCTACTAGTCAAGGCTTATATTCTAAGCGACAAACGCTCTCTCTTTCAAGCTGGTCTATAGACAATTATGGCCATTAGACCTTGGGACACTTGGTAATATTTTAATGAGAAGTAAGAAAATGTAATCTCCACTGTAATTAGAAGTCTTTTACAGGTTTTATGACTATCTCAGCCCCCCCCCCCCAACCTCCCCAAACAATGTTGAAGATCAGTCACCAGTTTCAAAACCTAACTTCAACATTGTACAGGGGGGAAGGGGGGCGGGGTAAGAGTATTTTTCAAATGACGCTAACGGGACGCCATTTGAGCAAAGTGTCCCAAGAATTATGGCCATAGTTGTAGTCTTAATAAATGCTTTCAAAATGTACCCTGTCTCAGATCTTACTTCATTACACCCTCCTTTGTTGATCAGAATAAAAAATGCTTTCTTGCCTTTTATTTTGAATGTTGTTAGTTGTACAAAGGTTGGATCCAAGAGGTACTTATTAATTAATTAATTAATAATTAATTAATTGATTAATTAACATGTGTATTATATGCTTTTTTTTTTCAGACCAAGATGAAACAGTTTTCATGGGAGGCTAAGCATTAAAAAAATGGAAACACATGTTGGCAATAGGACATTATTTATGTTGCATGGTGATGAATGTGCACACATGAAAGGACAATATTTTGTGGAGAGAATACAAATAAACATGATCTTTGCAGCAGCACTTCATATCTTATATCTTTTCAACTCGTTGTTATTATTATGGGGGAGGGGGTGACTCCTTTACTGCATGTTTGTCAAGACCACTGCAATTCAGATGTAAGTTAATTGTAACTGACTCTTGATGCTGGGGTGTTCACCTACATGCCAACAAGTGTATTTAACAATGAGTTTGCAAACTTTAGCTCTATAGTGAACTAAAGACACATATAATGGAATCAAATCATGATTGGAATTGGTTTACTTCTAACAACATTGTGGTATTTAAGGATTTTGCTCAATTAAATGTTTTTCAGTGTACCCAGGATTGTTTACTTACAAATGTCAGCTGTGATGACATTAAATACAGTGTGGTTGTTTAGTTTTGAACTCAGTAGATGCAATGAATAGGCAAGATTACTGTAGCTGAATTATTTGTACCTATTCTCAGCCTCCAGGGTAAACATTGCATAAGCCTTTAGGTGAGTTGAATAATATTGAAAGGACTCTTAAGTAGCACAAATAGTGTACTGGACTGGCAAATCTTTAACTGTAGGAGCAACAAAACAGTTGGGCATTTATCACGTTCCTGGAAACAAGGTTATATGCCTTCAAAAATAAATCATTCTCAAAGCTGTTTGGGACTCTGTGCTGTCCTTGAAGACTACTGCTAATTGATGTTCACAATAATCAGGGAGAGGCCATTGTGCACCCGCAGTTTTAATTTCAGTGACCTACAACTAATGTTCAAGCAGTTGCAGTTTAATGCAAAATAATGATTAATATGCCTTCTAACAGCCAATTAGAATCCAAATGGATGGTGTTGTTTCTTTAGGCATATCCAGAGATTTAAGATTTTCAACCAAGAAAAGGGTTGCCCTTGAGTAGAACAACTGATGACAACAAACAACTTTTGTTAGAATATGAGAATCTGAAAACACTTTTTGTTATTCTTTGTCTATTTTCTTACAATGCGTTTGTAATATTTTTCTAGAGGTACACACTCCACCCCAAAGTTATGCATTTCTTTTAGCTTCTTTTGCTAAGATCAAGGAACGATATTATTATACAATGCAAAACGCTGTCTCTTTACAGGTGTATATTTCTTTGTGAACTTGCAATTTTTTTAACTAGAGTTGACACGGATTACAAATGGCATTACATTTTCCTTGACCTGTTTTCCTAACTGCTGCAGACTTCCTAAGAAATCGATTATTATGGACAGTAAAATGTTCCATTTTCTTGCATTTACAACCACGCCCCATGTGCCAAAAATCCATCTAACGAGCTATTTCAGACTAAATAAATGTTAGAGCTTGTTTTATATCCGACACTAAACGTCTTCGGTCTAAAGTAAAAGAAACGATGCTAAAGGAAATGAAAAGTGCTAAGTTAAAACGAGTCTCAAAACAATTAAGTTGTAGGCGGCGAACACAGAAACAAATAGTCCTATCCATCCACAACCGACCCTGTACAAAACTTACGGCCCTTACGTTGTTCTCGGTCCTTTTAATTCTGCGTTTTCTCTCGATCTAACAGTCAACAACCGCCACGAGAAAGAAAGAACTCCAAGAAATATTTGGTAGCCATCTTGAATTCAAGAGCTTGATCACGTGGTCACGCGTCAACCAATCAGACATTTTTCGCCAGTCAATTACGACGTCGCTTCAGGCGCTTGCGCCTGTGCTGTCTGTTAACATTTTCGCAAAAACTCGGTGAAGTGAGACGATAAAGAAGACTCTTGCGAAGAGGTACCAATTCATGCAAAATTTTAGGCTACTTTTTTGACTACTGACACCTTGTTGTGTTGCCGAAAAAGTTCCCAGAATAATTAACACAACCAGACGAAATGTTATCCTTCCATGTATGTTTAAAATCACGATTACAAATGTCAAGTGGAAATACTTGAGTTGAACTTTTTAGAAACTGGCGTTCTTATCTAAAATGGATTGTATTGCATAACAACTTCAGCAGAGTTAGTTGAGAATCACCTTTCCAGAAGAAGGTAGCAAGTAAACTAGAACTGAGGCGATACAGGTAACTCAATTCTATAAACTACATAGCATTTTTTGTATTGACAATATGAGAACTGTAGGAGAATTCGGAGATTTAATTTTAGTTGGGTCACAATTTAACTTCAGCTTGAAGGGGACGTCTTTGATAAACCACTGGTTTTTCTTGTTCTTTGGGAGCTCCGCTGTTAGGCTAGCCTATCTATACGTTAACGCCGTAAAAAAAAATTAAATAATAGGTTCACGTCGCAAAGACAATCGTTAGTTCGGCTTCATTATCTACACAAACATTAATTCTAGATAAGACACTTTATATCATCGGTGTTGACTTTTAACTTATTATTATTGAAATGCCTACACGTATTGCTATTATCTCAGTATAAATTTCATTTGCTATTTTATTATTTTTGAATTGCTTTTGTACATAATAGTATAATTGCTTAAGCCAGTTGGCTCGCAATTGTATTTTATGAAAGATGATGCATTTACAATAAAATTTTAATAATAATAATAATAATAATAATAATAATAATAATAATAATAATGTAGGAACTAAAACAGTATGTATATCATGTGCAACTTACTGGGTAAAAATAGTAGTAAAGGGGCTAAAAATAAAAATGATATTTAACCTTGGAATTAGCCTTAGCACATAAGCTACCATCCAATGCAGGTAACCGGAATAAGTACCTATATCTTGCATAATTTTGAGTAAAGTATAATGATATCGAAGAGCAGGGCTGAAAATAGCGTGACAGAACATTTTGGAAACTTAAAGGCCAAACATTTATCTGAGGATTAAGGTAAGACCTAAACCTGCCGAATATACTACAAAGAAGCAATGCTGATCGAACAGCTAGTATTTCAGTAGTATTTTTAAGCTTTTCTAGCCCCTGATAAAGGTTAGTTTTGTCTAACCGAAATATTGGACAATCATATCAAACTGCTAGCTGTTCGACGAGCCTTGAAGTTGTTTTATCGAATCCATTGCTGATCCAGCTGTCAATTACAATTTGTACACATGTTCCTTGCCTACAGAAGTTATTTGAATATACGTAAGTTTGATATATTTAATGATGATACAAATTTGGTTATGAGAGCCACAGCTGCTTCTAGAAATATAAACCAACAAAGAATTTTTTTTACTTTGTCCTATATTGCTGTACATTTTCGTCGGTGTAATTTGCGCTGTATGTGACAACTACTTCTTTACCTGGGTAGCCAGTTTGTCAGGAAAAAACTTCTATTCTGTTTCTTGCTTTAGTTGGTACACGACCTCACAAGCGTTTATACCGCTTATCGTATTTGAATAACGGTGTCGATTTTTTGGTTTACAACTACTATCATGTGGTATCATTTCTTGTTACATCTTCACCGGTTTGCGTTTTTCGGGAACTCCACTGCTTTCTTAAGAAGCTGGTGGACTTCAACGAAGTTATCTTATGAATTGTTCTTGCACCTCGCCCGTCAGCCCGCCATGAGCAACCTTATATTGATACGTTTGAGTTTTGACTGAAGTTTAAACAAAAGTACGTAGGTCGTAGTTTTGCAGTATACGAACATAAAAAGCACGCAGATAAAAATAGCCTGGTTTACCTGTATTTTCGGTGACTTTCAGCGGCTTTTAGGTATCACGTCTTTTGTATACACGATCGATTTGTTTACACGTCCTAATGATTCGAATCGAATCAACTCACTACTGCTGGAATGTTAAAAAGAAAGTATATTATTCTTAACGAGACGATATGAATTTCAGCAAGTTTGAGAAGCAAAATTAAAGCAATATCTCACGAGTGAACGGTGGCAGTTAAAAGAGTGAGATGACAGCTGTGGTTAAACGAGGCAATTTACCTGAAGTAAATAAGACGTTTCACTGGGGAAAGTGGCATTTTCCCAGTAACAGATTTTATCTCGTGAAAATTCCAGGTAAATTTTCGTAGTAAAGTTACCGAGAACAACAGAAAATGCCACTAGCAAAACTCTATATTGCGGATTGAAGGGTCGTTCGGTTTCACCAGGTAAACATACCAGTGAGAAGCTGGGCTTTGGATACTGCACGTACAGTGCGAGGTCAGCTACATGACCGAATTTGGAAGCGACGTTCGAGTGTAGAAGATTGAAGGCAGCTCCTTTTCGAGCAATATTTTTACGGCTTAGGCAATTGCAACATACCAAAGACTTAGCAGCGTATCCGCTGTAGCGGTTTCCTAGGCCTTGTCCTCTTATTCAGTATATACATATATATAGCAGTTACTTTATTTTAGGACACTCAATTAGAAAACCGCTCAAGCTCATTTCTTTATTCAACTATTTTCGTCATCATTTTCTGTGATTCTCGCCCACAAGGTTGTCTAGTTTAGGGGATTCTTTAAGAACTCTTACGAGGGGTACCTAAATTTCTTGAGCAAAGCGGAGACGGAGGGGGAATCGAAAAGAACAGGAGGTGATAAGTGTTCCGGAGGCGGGAATAGAGGAAGTGTGAAGTAAGATTCCCAACGTGGCGAAAATAGGAAGAAATAGAAAAAAAATTACACAACGCTGCGTGAGAATTTGCAATCGTAAAAAAGTGAAAATGGGTAGGTGTAACTGGGATATTAAGGGGTACGGGAAGCGGGAGTTTCAGTCCCCCTTGTCCCTCTCCCTCCTTCCTCCCGTGAAACTGTCCTTCAAATTCTCACTTGCAAAACGCATAAGTAACAATAATGATTATGACGATGATGATGATGATGATAATCTTTATTCGATCGATGAAAGACATATCGAAAGTTACAAGTGTCATCAAATTTAAAATTTCAGATCTGGGGAATATACACAATTACGAAGTGAAGAGCAAACGCCCGCCACAGCATTACTTCTTCATATTAAACCACTTGAAAGCAATGGTAACACAAATACACAATACAACTCCGCGGTAGGGCCAATACATTTCGCATGCGCATAGCCATATCACCAAGGCAGTGGCAGCCATGGACAGCTGTTTTGTCCTTGTTAACTCTCATCAGCATTGCGCAGCCAGGCGTATGGGTCTCACAAACGATCATTTACTGCCGAGGCGAATGCAAAAGCACTCCTTTAAGCGCCAGCGCCTTAGCAATGCGTATGGAGCTGTGGATCTCCAAAATTATTAGGGATACGTGTGCAGACGACAGAAAGTCAAAATAACCTATCTGAAAGCCGAATGGTCATACCGGTACTGGCCATGCATACCGCGGAGTTGCGTTGTGTGACCATTTGCTTTCAAATGGTTTATTTTACTATCACCTTAGTAAGTAAGGGGCAAAAAACAAACAACAAACAAACAAAAAACAAACAAACAAAAAACAAACAATTCGAAACAAAAGAACAGAAAACAATAGAATACAATGCAATGCAATGCAATACAATACAAAAATGTACGAATACAAAATGATATATAGCTTAGTTCCCTTAAGAATCCCTCAGATTCGGAACTATTGATGATTTCGGACATGAGGCAGTCAACACATCGACAGCCGGCGGCGGAAGATACAATGTTCCAATTACACAGATAAGGATGACACAGATGCAGTGGGAAACCCTACGGATGTTTTCTGGGCTATATCCGTTTCCTGGGGTAAATCTTGCTGCCTTGCAAATTATTTTTACGTAGTCTTTCTTCAGGGAAATAGCTTCTGTGGAAACTTTTTCCTATGAAGATTAATCTTGCAGGAAATGATCTTGGCTAACTTGGGATGATTGTTTGTAACCTGTCAACCTCGAACCTCCTCGAAACATACGAAAAGAATGTTTGTTTGGCCTCACCTTCTGTTGTGTCCCCTCTCTGCTCCCCCACCCCCTTCCCCCCAACAAATAACAGCGGTTTTAAAGAAAATTTAGGTCTTGAGCCTCGCCCATCTTACGGAATAATGTATCTGAATTTGACTTTTAATCTCTCTGGTCTTAGCTTGTGTACAACTCACTGTTGAAGGAGGCAGAAGACAAGTCAGAAGGAGTTTCATCGTCCGAAATCTCTCGCATTTTTGAATGAACATGAACTTTAATTATGGCAGTAGTCGACAGTATTTCACATGACAACTCTTCCAACAACATTTCACCAGTGACCACGAGTAACCAAGAATGACCACGAGTGACCACGAGTTAGAATGCAACAAAATATTGTTTTCTGACGTCATGATGACGTCATCATTACATCATATTATTAAATAATCACTATTTAACAGCAAATGGGCCGTTTCTTCAGACCTTTATACCTGGATTCGACATTTCCACCATTTCTGACTGAATGTAGAGGGACTAGGGGATAGACAGGAAGAGAGGATGGGGGGAGGGGGGTACAAACTTCTTACCACCCGCACCCTTTAATCTTGGTTCCCGCCAATTTTTTCTCTCGCTTTTTGCACGTTAAGAACCAAGCTTTCCGCGCTTTTCTTCGCCTACCGTACACCCCCCGCCCTCTTTTCTACCTGGAGTTCCAAACTCTGATTTAGAGGAAACCAGTTAGAATTTTTTATTTAAAAATCTTGTCTGATTTATATTACTCACGAACTCGTTTAGATTGCATTGCATTACGTAACACGAAAAGCCCTCAAAGCATTCAAGCTCCAAAGCCAAAGGAGCTGATTGCAAGCTGCTGGTCATATGTTAGTCTTTCATACAACGTACGATCTACGATCAGCAGAGGTGATGAAGACACACGTAACGAGCAGTTAGAGTGTGCCGGCTTACGCGAAAGAAAAAAAGGTCACTTTTATAGCGTGGGAAATTTCAGAGGGGTAGTTATACCGAGACTCTAAAGACTGTAAGTTCTTATCTCATCGATCGTTCCCTTTCGTATTCGCTGTTATGGTGCGTATATTTATTTATGACACAATTTTTTCTTTACCTAGTTTTCGCCAGTCCGGGCCATAGAGAGTTCTGTCTATGTGAATACGTCATCAAATATGGCGTCTGGGTACAATTCCCGAAACCCTATACCGGTCCCTATTTTTAGCCCTGCATTTTTGTCTCTGATTGTTTTGTCCCTTGGGTACCAATTTACGTGAAAGAGAACCAACAGAGCTTCAAAGGAAAAACGACGTGAATGGTGTCGGTTCAAATGTAGCGAAGAAAAATCGGTTGTTGAAGGCGAGCGTCCATGTCTTGTTTGGGGCGTTTGAAGACGTACCTGCTACCACAAAAATAGATATTTGAGGTATGAAATACTTTTTCAGTAAAAAAAAAATACCACTTAAGACTTTGATAAAATTGCTTTGAAGTTGTTGCAAGAGAAGTCGAGTGCACGTTGGTTTTGTCCAAGTGCAGGGCCGATGTAATTTTAACTTGAAGTGTTGTGCTTCGCCGTCATGGCGTTTTGGCTTCTACTGCTCATCGATTTTCTATTATAAAAGGTCGGTTTTGCTTTTTGTTTCAGCTAATGGATCGTCATATTTCTATTTTGAAGACAGTCTGTCGACCATGTAGCAAACGGTTGCCCAGTAAGTCTGATATTCAGGAGTATGAACGGCGTCGGTTGAAATTGTGGCAAGTTATCGTCTGTTGAAGTCGAGTGACCACGTTTAGTTTGACTCGCGCGAGAAGGTACCTGCTACCATGGAAAATTGGAAAATTGAGGTGCGTCAGATATTTTGCGTTCAAAAGGAAAATATAGCGGTAATCTTTAGTAAATTTGCTTCAGATCCATCGAAACAGAGGTCACCTGCATCGTGGTTTAGTTCATATGCACAGCCTTTATAAATCGCGATCGGGCATCATGCCCTATTAATGAAGAGTTATGACTTCTGCTGCTTATCGACTTTCTATTCCTAAGTTCGTTGTTTTTGCCAAGTTTAACCGTAACAGCTTTGTCCCTTTGATCAAGATACAAAGGTCACAGCTAATTAGTTTGCGACACAGCTAAATTTGGCCGGTAAATATTAATCGAGAGAGAGAGAGAGAGAGAGAGAGAGAGAGAGAGAGAGAGAGAGAAAGAGAACTCTCAAGTTGTGATACTGTTTGGACGTTTTGACGCTCTTAGAGCCCTTTAAAATCTTTGGGTGTGCTAGCTTTGGGGCACTGAATAAGGTTTTTGGACTCAGCTTGATTGCAAGGTTCCTAAAAGCCGCTAAAAGGAGTAATGTTTCATTTCTCAAAGGATACGCTAGTTTCTAATTAATAAATAGGTGATATGATGTTTGCTTGCTGTTATGTGCAAGACATGTAACTTTATCACGGATGTCGTAAGTGTCAAGTTATTCTGAGACTGTTGCAGTTTTCGTTCATCACACACTAGCTACGACTTCTTACATATACATGGTTGTCGTTGAGATAGAAAGTTTGTGTGTGAATAAATCTTGTGAATCTTATGCAAGAAAGTTTAATTAAAACATTGCACCTGCATTGTCTTATGGCGTTGTTAGCATCCAACAGATAGCTCTTCAGCAGTTAATTGCGCTTAGCAATTCTGACAGAGGTTGTTGTTTGACCTTCCTGTGACGGTCTGTTTGTAGTTCATAAACGATTTTCTAAACCTCCATTTGTTAACATGAAAATACTGGTTCGTTAGAATCAAAGACGCTTCTCGTAAATGTATTGTGTTAATGAAGTTTTATTGTCTTCTCTTTCCTAGGATTGTATGTGGAGAACCCACCGTAACTTTTCGCACCAAACCGGAGCAAAAATTTCCGTAGAAATGATCAGGCCGGCGGAGGAGCATATATCCTGCGACTTAAATTGACGGCCCAAGAGACAGAGTTTGCAACCGAAGTGCTTCATCGAGTTCGGGTAACCCTAGCGGAGTGTGAAAATGAAATGCATATGTCAGTAGTTTTCGAAAATTAGACCAGATGTCGAAAGTTATTTGGGATGTGAAAATAAATAAATGATATGTTTCGTGTAATTTATTGCTAATTTTACACTGTTCCCCTTCGCCAAAATAATATGACAATATGGCCGCCAGGTAAGAGGCAGCAAGAAAAATAAAAACAGCCCCAGTCCCTCTCGGCCAAATGAGTTTGTTTTGGTTTTGTCTAGACCAATCACATTGCTAGAAATCATTCAGACAAAACTGTCTATGGCCCGGACTGTTCGCAAAGACTTGTCTTCGGAAAATTGAAATCGTTTGTTTGCTTTTCAATTAAATGTGGCATGTACTTAAACGCAGGAACGCCGGAACGCCGGAACGCCGGAATGGCGGAATACTAAAATCTGGAACGCCGGAATACTAAAACCTGGAACGCCGGAATACTTAAACCCGGAACGCCGGAACACTTAAACCCGGAACACCGGAATTCTTAAACCCCGAACACCAGAATACTTAAACACGGAATGCCGGAACACTTCAACTCTAAATGACCGATTTAATATACACAAGATCGCGCAGGCTAGTTAAGATGCAATGTCTGACCTTTTTTTTCTGGGCTTTGACAAATAACAGTTTAACACTTTGTGAATGATACTTTAAAGGCGTAAAGTTAAAGAGAAAATTTCCCCTACATACGCTTACCTTGCTGGAGAGTCCTCCATGTCGATGGCAGGCAAAAAAGCCCAGGAATGAATAAATCATAATAATTACGGTTGGCGGGAAAACGTAAGGCAGGGGGTTGGGTGGGGATAGTGAGGAGAATGGTTTTGGCGGGGATCAGAAGGTAACCTTAATAATGCAGCGTGGCTTAACCTTAATTGTTCGTCTTTTCAGCGATCTTGTGAATATCAACTCGGTCATTTAGAGTTGAAGTATTCCGGCATTCTGTGTTTCAGTATTCCAGTGTTCTGAGTTTAAGAATTCCGGGTTTAAGTGTTCCGGGGTTCCGGGTTTAAGTATTCCGGCGTTCTGGGTTTGAGTATTCCGGCGTTCCAGCTTTTAGTATTCCTCCATTCCGGCGTTCCGGCGTTCCGGCGTGAGGCAAACGAATAAACGTTCATCTTTCGTATCCCATCATGTACATCACAGGCCAACACCCTTCCTCAAACTCGGATACTAGGAGGTGTCAAATCTCTAGGAGATTGGGTCTCTATCTAGTGATACACAGGACGAAATGGTAGATTTACTTGTCTTTACGAAAAAAATAAAGATCACTTAAAGAATCAAAAGATCTTTAATTTTACAATTAAAGACTCTTACATTACTTAAAGTTAGTATCATGCTTTAATATGTCTTTAAGAGCATTTAAGATAACTTAAATTTAGTTCACCACCTTACCTGAAAAACTGTGTATTTAAGTCTTCCAGTAAAGTTATTTTAAATCGATCAAAACCATTAATAAGCTTTACTTTGGATATTAAAGCTAGGTAAATGTCTTACCAGAATTAAGAGCCGGCACTTAAATTCCTTAAAGAAACATGTTATTATTTTCCCTTGTAAATCCATTTAATAATCCTTTAAGTTTCCACTTAAAGGCAAGGAAATAAAAAACAATATTTAAGTGACATCACTTAAATCCCATTTAAAGGAAACATATCTTTTCCTTTTCAATTCACTCAGTTTTAGTCGCGTGGTGTACTTTGTTTGTGTGGCAACAAAATGATCTAAGAAGGTGTCCTAGAGCAAGGCTGTTAACATTACAAGCTGCATGCAATATCACTAAAAGAGTCAACTGAATGTCACCCAAAGACAAGACAGATAGATTAATAAAAACTCAACAACAACCACTTTCAAAACTAATAATGATAAACAAATTGCAGCCGCAGTGCTTTCGGTTTGTCTTGTTTTGTTCTCGACGCCTCCGCTTCATCCCGTTCGTCGTATTTCCTGTGTTTATTCTCGCCATGCTTAACAAAGCCAATTTGTTTTGTTTTTCTCGTGAAAATCGTCCACTCATCCATTCTTTGAAGATTCTCTGGCGATTTCTTTGCCTGCTTTGGCGCATTTGGCGCGCTAAATTGCATCCGCTGACTGGTTGTGCTGTCGACATGCGAATCGACTGTCTAGGGGTGGGACATTAGTCGACCTCTATTTAATGACTTAATTTCAGGGGCACCCAACGACAATTTTCGGGAAAATATCTTTTCGGAAGACGATTTGAGATCTAGAATTTTCGGAACATTTGTTGTAAAATTTCTTGCTTGCCTGCCTCTTCTAGGATTTTCGAACATCTAAAATATGGTATTATTGCCCATTTTTTAACGGATTTCTACCCTTAAAAGGTCACCTAGAATTTTCGGGAGCCTTTTTCTGGCTAAAATTTTCGAAAAGGTAAGTTTTGATCCCTATAATTTTCGGATCACTAGACTTTCAGCTAAGAAATCCGAACAGATGAAAAGTTTTTAGGGGATAAAAATACGCCTATATCTACCATTTAAATACTAAAATACGTTCAATAATGCTAAGTTAAGTGGTTGTGAACTATATTCTCGTTGGGTGCCCCTGTTAATTTGCACACTCTTTCATAGTAAAAACATATCCTGATAATTTCTTATTTAAAAAAGCTGTAACAATAAACATTTTTGCAAGGCGAGTCCTGATAATAGTACGGTGATGGGATGAACAATTTTCCCCTCCCACTCCCGGTGCAGTTAGTATTTTGAGCGCCAAAATACGTTGCATAGATTTAATGCGCGCGCGCATTAAATCGAATTTTCAAACAGCGAAGTGTTAAGTTCGCCAACGTTGCTTTGGGAGCTTACGGTGGAGAATGCAGACGTTCTGTTCACTGAGGATCGGAAACTTCGAGTGGAGCTAAAATTCATCGAGAGACACGAGGAAGAAAACACACATTTTGACTATCTTCCGTACCTTCTGCATCGCAATGTCACGTCCCTCCAACATATCGCGATCGGTGAGTATAATATTCGTTATTTTGACTGACCTTTGGCCTGTTTTACTGTGCATTTAAGCAGACTACCGCCATTTATGGGTAAAATCCACACAGCCCCATACATCAGTTATAATTACATTCAACTGTTTCCATAAACACAGAGAATGCGGTGTGGTGCTTGAGTCAGAAAATGAAAGTTTATGTAAAACCCGTCTAATAGCTCCATCCGGGAATTTTACCTGGCGATGAGTATAAAGCTGCTCTCTTTCCTCTGAATGACAACAAGTATGAGTGGTAGCTATTTGCAAGAGATTCAGCCAATGAATTTGCACAAGGTCACTGGCTTATATTAAAATAGCCTGGCTGTATCTCTTGTAAACAATCATTCATGTGTACTAGCTATTAATTATTTTACAGAAGGCATGTTGACAGCCATCAAAGAATCAGTCAGAACCCTTTGACTGCATTTTTAAAATTGATTGTTTGGTAGCTGTTGATAAATACATGTACAGATAGTTACATGACTTGTATGTGATAACAGCTTCATTGGTCAATTCATTTACTGATCCCGGGGATGCAGGGTTATTTGCAGAAACAGTTAACCGGTGTGCAATTGCCAATCAGAGAGTTAGAAATTCAGTGATAATGTTGTAACATAATGTGTGAAATGATTTTGGTGTTCTGTGCATGTAATTAATGTTATGTTATCAAGAGATACCACCTTTTTTCTTGGGGAGGAAAGCCTTACCTGAGTGAGTGGTAGAAATCAAGGCTGGGCTTAATTGATGAAAATCAGCTGACACACTCAGTGACCTCTGGACTACTTTAAGTTTTTAAATTTAGACATTTAGTGTTACGCCATATTTGTTAAAAATATGTTTCTCACTTTGCAGAGAAAACAAGATGCTACTGGTGATTCCTTTGGAGAGAGGTAAAGATCATTGTTATCCCTTGCACTTTAATCTCCAATAATTATGTGTTGCATGTAATTCTGTATACATGTACATATATTTTATTGAATTGAAAACTGATGAACCGGCAGTTACCATCTGCTACTAAAGAAACTGTGGGATCTCACTTTACAGACACTTGCTTTATACGGACACTCATAACAGACGGTAATTGCAATTCTTCTGTCCCCACTAATACAGTAGCTCACGCATAATTATATATCAGCATGCTCTGTTAGTATGTACAACAGACTGGCCAAAGTGGCAATGTTGCCATAAAAACTTTAATGTCACTTGATGGGATTGAACAATATTCAGTCTGTTTGTCTGAACCTCAAGAGAAAATGTCAGTCAAAAGCAACAGTCTTTTTTTTTCTTATTTTAAATATAAAAATAATTCATTTAATTGTGTTCTACTGCTATGGATGATTGATATAGGAGAAAACTTAAATTTTCACTTTGGTCAGAGAAAAGTGTCTGTTGTCCTCGCCAGCAGGTGTCCATAGAGCATGGTGACATACTGTATGTGTCATGAGCTACTGTAATTAAAAGCTACAATGTGTGTAATTAGTGTCCATAGCAGGTGTTCATACGGTGTATTGTCATTTAAGAACCAGGGAAAGAGCTAAAACAGTCCAGTTCTGTATACGATTTTCACCAGGAATAGTACAAGTGTGCATGTTGTGAGGACATTTATACTAATTAAATATTGGATTCAGCTTTGAAATTATTAGTTTTGATTGAAAATGCACTTCAGCTTATTACAAAGGCTCAGTTTATAATATAAGATCTTAGTGCTTATTGTTTGCAGACAAAGGCAAAAACTTGACTGTAATCCTTCCATAATGACAAGGTTTCCTTATTTACAGGTGTACTGATGACTGAGCCACTCTGTGTCTCCAGGATTGGGCTTCATTGTTTACATTGTCCCAACACACAGTCATGTAAGAACTTCAAAGAAACACTAGCCTTACCCTCCAGAATTGTAAGTGTTGATTTTTTACAGCTTTTAAAACCTTTCTTACTTTTGTGCTGCAGAAAATGCCAGGAGGATTATTGCCTTGGATAAAGCAAAGAAGTGGAGCGCAAATTTAAAAGGAAAGATGGCAGCTTTACACGTCGTCAGACGAGACAGAAGAAGAAGATTAAAAGTTGGTCTTTGTCATCAAAGAAATTCCTTGGGAGAGCGAGGAGCTTAAGGAAATACAGTATAAATTTAACAAAATTTAAAAACTATGCAGTCAAGACACTCCCAAAAAAAGGACAGTGAAGAGAGTAATGAGGGAGGGGCCTTTTTCATGTCTTTGAAAGCTACAAGTAGTATAAAAGTTGTATACTTGGGTGACCTGCTGTTTACCTGTACACAGCAGATGCACTGGGGCATTTATGTGCCTGTGTGAAGTAACTTTTTAATGATTGTTTGTTTTGAGTGTAAGCGAGCAACTTCGAAAGTTGTGTGTATTGTTTTGTTTCTAATCTATCTGTTGTGTACTTGGGTGACCTGTTTACCTGTACACAGCAGACGCACTTGGGCATTTATGTGCCTGTGTGAAGTAACTTTTTAATGATTGTTTGTTTTGAGTGTAAGCCAGCTGCTTCGAAAGTTGTGAGTATTGTTTTGTTTCTGATCTATCTGTTGTGTACTTGGGTGACCTGTTTACCTGTACACAGCAGACGCACTGGGGCATTTATGTGCCTGTGTGAAGTAACTTTTTAATGATTGTTTGTTTTGAGTGTAAGCGAGTAGCTTTGAAAGTTGTGAGTATTGTTTTGTTTCTAATCTATCTGTTGTGTACTTGGGTGACCTGTTTACCTGTACACAGCAGATGCACTGGGGCATTTATGTGCCTATGTGAAGTAACTTTTTAATGATTGTTTGTTTTGAGTGTAAGCGAGCAGCTTCGAAAGTTATGTGTATTGTTTTGTTTCTAATCTATCTGTTGTGTTCTTGGGTGACCTGTTTACCTGTACACAGCAGATGCTCTGGGGCATTTATGTGCCTGTGTGAAGTAACTTTTTAATGATTGTTTGTTTTGAGTGTAAGCGAGTAGCTTCGAAAGTTGTGAGTATTGTTTTGTTTCTAATCTATCTGTTGTTTACTTGGGTGACCTGTTTACCTGTACACAGCAGATGCACTGGGGCATTTATGTGCCTGTGTGAAGTAACTTTTTAATGATTGTTTGTTTTGAGTGTAAGCGAGCAGCTTCAAAGGTTGTGTGTATTGTTTTGTTTCTAATCTATCTGTTGTTTACTTGGGTGACCTGTTTACCTGTACACAGCAGATGCACTGGGGCATTTATGTGCCTGTGTGAAGTAACTTTTTAATGATTGTTTGTTTTGAGTGTGAGCGAGCTGCTTCGAAAGTTGTGTGTATTGTTTTGTCTCTAATCTATCTGTTGTTTACTTGGGTGACCTGTTTACCTGTACACAGCAGATGCACTGGGGCATTTATGTGCCTGTGTGAAGTAACTTTTTAATGATTGTTTGTTTTGAGTGTGAGCGAGCTGCTTCGAAAGTTGTGTGTATTGTTTTGTCTCTAATCTATCTGTTGTGTACTTGGGTGACCTGTTTACCTGTACACAGCAGATGCACTAGGGCATTTATGTGCCTGTGTGAAGTAACTTTTTAATGATTGTTTGTTTTGAGTGTAAGCGAGCAACTTCGAAAGTTGTGTGTATTGTTTTGTTTCTAATCTATCTGTTGTGTACTTGGGTGACCTGTTTACCTGTACACAGCAGACGCACTTGGGCATTTATGTGCCTGTGTGAAGTAACTTTTTAATGATTGTTTGTTTTGAGTGTAAGCCAGCTGCTTCGAAAGTTGTGAGTATTGTTTTGTTTCTGATCTATCTGTTGTGTACTTGGGTGACCTGTTTACCTGTACACAGCAGACGCACTGGGGCATTTATGTGCCTGTGTGAAGTAACTTTTTAATGATTGTTTGTTTTGAGTGTAAGCGAGTAGCTTTGAAAGTTGTGAGTATTGTTTTGTTTGTAATCTATCTGTTGTGTACTTGGGTGACCTGTTTACCTGTACACAGCAGATGCACTGGGACATTTATGTGCCTATGTGAAGTAACTTTTTAATGATTGTTTGTTTTGAGTGTAAGCGAGCAGCTTCGAAAGTTATGTGTATTGTTTTGTTTCTAATCTATCTGTTGTGTTCTTGGGTGACCTGTTTACCTGTACACAGCAGATGCTCTGGGGCATTTATGTGCCTGTGTGAAGTAACTTTTTAATGATTGTTTGTTTTGAGTGTAAGCGAGTAGCTTCGAAAGTTGTGAGTATTGTTTTGTTTCTAATCTATCTGTTGTGTACTTGGGTGACCTGTTTACCTGTACACAGCAGATGCACTGGGGCATTTATGTGCCTGTGTGAAGTAACTTTTTAATGATTGTTTGTTTTGAGTGTAAGCGAGCAGCTTCAAAGGTTGTGTGTATTGTTTTGTTTCTAATCTATCTGTTGTTTACTTGGGTGACCTGTTTACCTGTACACAGCAGATGCACTGGGGCATTTATGTGCCTGTGTGAAGTAACTTTTTAATGATTGTTTGTTTTGAGTGTAAGCGAGCAGCTTCAAAGGTTGTGTGTATTGTTTTGTTTCTAATCTATCTGTTGTTTACTTGGGTGACCTGTTTACCTGTACACAGCAGATGCACTGGGGCATTTATGTGCCTGTGTGAAGTAACTTTTTAATGATTGTTTGTTTTGAGTGTGAGCGAGCTGCTTCGAAAGTTGTGTGTATTGTTTTGTCTCTAATCTATCTGTTGTGTACTTGGGTGACCTGTTTACCTGTACACAGCAGATGCACTAGGGCATTTATGTGCCTGTGTGAAGTAACTTTTTAATGATTGTTTGTTTTGAGTGTAAGCTAGCAGCTTCAAAGGTTGTGTGTATTGTTTTGTTTCTAATCTATCTGTTGTATACTTGGGTGACCTGTTTACCTGTACACAGCAGATGCACTGGGGCATTTATGTGCCTGTGTGAAGTAACTTTTTAATGATTGTTTGTTTTGAGTGTAAGCGAGCAGCTTCAAAGGTTGTGTGTATTGTTTTGTTTCTAATCTATCTGTTGTTTACTTGGGTGACCTGTTTACCTGTACACAGCAGATGCACTGGGGCATTTATGTGCCTGTGTGAAGTAACTTTTTAATGATTGTTTGTTTTGAGTGTGAGCGAGCTGCTTAGAAAGTTGTGTGTATTGTTTTGTCTCTAATCTATCTGTTGTTTACTTGGGTGACCTGTTTACCTGTACACAGCAGATGCACTGGGGCATTTATGTGCCTGTGTGAACTAACTTTTAATGATTGTTTGTTTTGAGTGTAAGCAAGCAGCTTCAAAGGTTGTGTGTATTGTTTTGTTTCTAATCTATCTGTTGTGTACTTGGGTGACCTGTTTACCTGTACACAGCAGATGCACTGGGGCATTTATGTGCCTGTGTGAAGTAACTTTTTAATGATTGTTTGTTTTGAGTGTAAGCGAGCAGCTTCAAAGGTTGTGTGTATTGTTTTGTTTCTAATCTATCTGTTGTTTACTTGGGTGACCTGTTTACCTGTACACAGCAGATGCACTGGGGCATTTATGTGCCTGTGTGAAGTAACTTTTTAATGATTGTTTGTTTTGAGTGTGAGCGAGCTGCTTCGAAAGTTGTGTGTATTGTTTTGTCTCTAATCTATCTGTTGTGTACTTGGGTGACCTGTTTACCTGTACACAGCAGATGCACTAGGGCATTTATGTGCCTGTGTGAAGTAACTTTTTAATGATTGTTTGTTTTGAGTGTAAGCTAGCAGCTTCAAAGGTTGTGTGTATTGTTTTGTTTCTAATCTATCTGTTGTATACTTGGGTGACCTGTTTACCTGTACACAGCAGATGCACTGGGGCATTTATGTGCCTGTGTGAAGTAACTTTTTAATGATTGTTTGTTTTGAGTGTAAGCGAGCAGCTTCAAAGGTTGTGTGTATTGTTTTGTTTCTAATCTATCTGTTGTTTACTTGGGTGACCTGTTTACCTGTACACAGCAGATGCACTGGGGCATTTATGTGCCTGTGTGAAGTAACTTTTTAATGATTGTTTGTTTTGAGTGTAAGCGAGCTGGGTTCGAACGTTGTGTGTATTGTTTTGTTTCTAATCTATCTGTTGTGTACTTGGGTGACCTGTTTACCTGTACACAGCAGATGCACTGGGGCATTTATGTGCCTGTGTGAAGTAACTTTTTAATGATTGTTTGTTTTGAGTGTAAGCGAGTAGCTGTGGAAGTTGTGAGTATTGTTTTGTTTCTAATCTATCTGTTGTGTACTTGGGTGACCTGTTTACCTGTACACAGCAGATGCACTGGGGCATTTATGTGCCTGTGTGAAGTAACTTTTTAATGATTGTTTGTTTTGAGTGTAAGTGAGCTGCTTCGAAAGTTGTGAGTATTGTTTTTTTTCTAATCTATCTGTTGTTTACTTGGGTGACCTGTTTACCTGTACACAGCAGATGCACTGGGGCATTTGTTTGCCATGTGCCATTTGGCACTTATATGCCATGACCTTGAGCCAAATGTCGTCCCATCTAGCCATCCCACTCAGTCAACAAGTGCATAACTTGCAAATTTTAATGGTAAATTTGCAGTATTTGATTATTACTAAGTATTAAGAAAGCTTTTGATTACTTCATCACTGAATTAGAAATTGTGTACAGATTTATATACATCAAAAATAAATTAAAAGGAAATTTTGAATCTGGAATATTTATGAAAGTCCATTTCGAATTTCAATTTTTATCTAAGGAAATTTGAATCTTGAATATTTTGTTAAAGTCCATTTTAAATTACAATTTTCATCTTTTAGAGAAAAAGCTACTGTTGATTGTTAAAATGATATATATTTTACAGAACTCTGATTTTAATGTTACTTGTAGAGAATTTATACTACTTTACAGTGTGTTACGTTCTTTTGTAAAACATTAAGTAGCTTGAAAGGAAACAATAAAAAGTTTATGTTTGTAAGTGGAAACTTGTTTATGTATTTGTTTTTCTCTCATATGTGGGGGTGATAATTCATTTACATCGAATGTGTAGTTAATATACCAAATTGGCAGTAAATGCAAAACAAGAACAAGAAAATGATGCTAGAATAGTATTCTGTCCCTTTAATTTGTCACTTAAAGGCGATTAAACGGAATTTCCTGTTCATATAATTTCATTTCCTGTCTTTAATTTGAAATTAAAGATACTTAAAGAATACTTTCCTTAACATTTACTTAACATTTAAGGTGACATAGCCTCTTAAAGAATTCTATCCTGTCCTTAAAGTTGTCACTTAAAGGGTCTTAAAACACTCTTTACTGGCCCTTTATAATTTCAATTTAAGATGCGAAAAGGATACTTTCCTTACCATTTACTTAACATTTAAGGAAGCATTTCCTCTTAAAGGATTATATCTTGTCCTTTAAGTTGTCACTTAAAGGATCTTAAAAAACTCTTTACTGACCCTTTAAGAACACTGCTTAAATGGCATGTAAATGGTTCATTAAGTGTTTTAAGTGAATGTCTTAAAGATGAAGGAAATAAACATTTAATGTGTTTAAGATACACTTAAAGAAACAGAAAACCATTCTTTACTCTATCTTTAAGAAACCTTTAAGTGACATTAAATCTGTCATTTCGTCCTGTGATACTAGGAGGTGCAAAATCTTGGCATGTCTCGATTCTTTTGACATTCATAGGGACGGACTATTATTTTTCTTGGAGGGGGAGAGAAATATTGAAAAAAATTGTTTGCGAAGCCTGACAAGACAAAATAAATTGTTTGCAAACGCATTATGTATATAAAAAATGTTTGCAGAGACGTCAGATAACTATTAATGAAAAGGAATTTTGTTTAATAATTAATTCAGGACCTTCAAATTGAACAAGCACACAACAACAACAACAACAACAAAACCTTTATTTAGACACGATGGGATAAAAAGCTACATAGCTTGTGGGGTCGTGTGTAAATAAAACATTAATACTAGTAGATAAAAACATTAAACTATATTGAGGTAAAAACACTAAACTAATCGCTAAAAATAGATAAATTGCTAAAATTGTTACAACGATAAAAAGATAAAAAGCGCTAAGAACTCTTACAATAGAGGTTATTAAAATCGGTACTTTTAATTATGTTCGACGTGTTCATCATTTTCATAAAACTCCTGAGGGATATTGCTTCGTGACACTCTCGCGGTAAAAGGTTCCAGAGCACTGCCCCTCTGTAAGATGTTGAAAGTTTCATAAAATTGGTATTAAATGATGGGGGAATTAATAAATGTTTTTTTCTAAAATTGTACGAGTGTTGAAACTTGGTTACAAGTCGAGCCATGCAGGAGGGGGAGTCATTATGGTAGATCTTATAGATAAGTTTCAGAATCAAAAGTTTGTACGTATTTCTTAAATATACCCAGCCGTTCCTTTGCCTCGTCGGAGATATGTTCGTTATTTGTAGGCGGTGATGTATGAGATAACTGGGTTGTGCATGTGAAGTCTCTGCTGTTCGAATAATGAGATTTGTCGTTTGTCAGCGAGTTCAGGCTGAGTAATTTTTAACATTTTTCTGTAGTATTTAAGACCAATAACCTTTTATGAATAAGAAATTTGCGAATAGCAATGTAATAGTGCTTTTAAAATAGCTCTTTGTTTCGTGTTGTGATTGTGTTGTTGAGCGAGTTTTGAATTGACTTGAACCGTGACAGCTGCGTTGTGCGGTATTATGTATTTTCCGCTGGTATGTGAGCAATTTCTTACAGGTCTCTGTGGCACTTTCTGATTGGTTAATCAACACTATAAAATCATTTGCATAGAGTGCATTCTTTCTCTCTCTTGCGTTCCAGTTTCCGACGTGTTTGCTGTTAGTTTTCCCGCTGTTATGATCGTATTCGGACAACTCGATTGATTTTAACTCGTTTATTCGTACACCACTACACCCGTTACAGTTCACTCGAAAACTCGAACTCAGAACTCGAAAAACCTAATCGAACACTATATTACAGCATCGTGTTACAAAAACGCACGTGATCAAAACCGGTTAAAACAGGAATATATACAAACAAAACCGCAGTGTCCAATTTCACTGATGTACTTATCAAATATGTTGAGACGATTTCCACACTCCCCTAGTTATTTCGTGAAAGCGAATAACTAACTTATTTACACAACATGAGAAACCTATAATGTCTCAAACAACCGAATTATTTACAATAGTTTAAACAATGTTCGCATCTCGACGAGTGATCTCTCCGACTACGGCCGCGTTTCGTCGGGTCCGATTGCAAGATCGTGTAACTTGTTCCGGAACTTGATTGACAGCGGGTTGCGTAGCCTCGTCGTTCTCACTCGCATTCACTTCGATTGGAATCAAATGCTGAACGACTCGTCGTAAATAAGACGGACGATTATCGCTGTTTCCAACTTTGACGATAGCGGCGCGAACTCTTCCATCAGCTCCAGGAATGAGTTCCTTTACTCTTGCAAGTTTCCAGAAATTTCTGATCGTTGAATCGTTTTTCAGCAACACAATATCCCCAATGGATATTTCCTGAGCGCCATTTCCTTTGTTTCCCACGTTCGACTGTTCACGCAAACTAGTGAGATATTCCTTTCTCCACTGGTTCGTCACTCGTTGAAGTACATTCCTTTGATGACGAGCTCTTCTTGTCAACGACTGATGTGTGCTGATGATTTCGTGATGCGCGCTGTTTGGAGTTGATGTGACACGTCGACCATAAATGAGATCTGAAGGTGTTAATGGATAAGAAATCGAATTCGAGTCATCGTACACGTACGTAATGGGCCTTGCATTGATTACTGACTCGATTTCAACCAACACCGTTCGTAGCTCTTCGAAATTCAAAGTTGATCGACCTAGAACTTTCTTGAGGGGTCTCTTGACACTTCGAACTAGTCTTTCCCAGAAACCTCCCCACCAAGGTGCCCTTTCGATAATAAAGTTCCAGGAAATTCTCTGGTTGGCAAGGTAACGCAACACTTCATTCGATCTGACAATCTTAAGTATCTCTTTGTTCGATGACTTGAAGGTTTTAGCGTTGTCGGATATAAGTGTCGCTGGCAGTCCTCTTCGACTGGCAAAACGTCTGAAGGCCAAAAGAAAATCGGGAACATTGAGGCTTTTACTCAGCTCTAAGTGGACTGCTCGCGTCGAAGCACAAGTAAATAAACATATGTAGACCTTGCTTGATTCGGTTTCGTTAGGATTTCCATTGCAAACAATTAATGGTCCGGCAAAGTCTAGTCCTACATGAGTGAATGGCGGGTCTTCAGAAACTCGTTCATGGGGAAGGTCGGTAGGCGGTTGAGACTTGTACGGCGTTCCATCAATGCGCAGACAAATTACACATTTCTTGATCACTTGTTTCACAGCTTCGCGACCCCTCAAAATCCAAAATCGTTCTCTGATAGTGGTGAGAGTGTCTCTTATGCCGCTGTGTTTCACCAATTCGTGTGCATCTCTTATGATTAATCGGACGAATTCGTGCTTCGCTGGCAAAAGAATTGGATTTCTTGAATTCAACGGTAAATCGGAATTGTTCACTCTTCCCTTGCATTTGAGGATTCCACCATCAAGAAATAGACCAAATTGTGAGACGTAAATTGGAGGGGCAGAATTGTGACCTTTACGCAGAAGAAACGCGATTTCTTTGGAGAAAGATGACGCTTGAACTGACGTGATCCACAGGTGTTCAGCTTCGTTTAAATCTTCCGCGCTTAATTTCATTCGCTCTTCCTTTGTACTCTTCTTGATTGTACATGTAGCTTGACTCTTGAAACACTTGGCAAACTTGATAACGAGAGCAGTTACACGAAGCAATTTTGTCAGGTCATGAAATCGGTTGATATCGACTATCTGGTCAATCTTCTTTTCTGGCGTGCTGGCTGAAGTATTGACTAGTGAGTGAACGGTAGCTGGCGGATTCTTCACAACTTCCTTGAGAGCAACTTCATCTTCGGACTGAGTCGTTCGGTTCTCGGGCCATTCAGATTCGGGCAAGTAGAGGAATTCTGGGCCTTTCCACCACGTTTCGCGCGTTGCGAGATCTTTCGCAGTCAAACCACGCGAGGGCAAGTCAGCGGGATTTAGATGGCCGGGACAGTGTCGCCATGAATCTTTCGAAGTTAGGTTGCGAATTTCATCGACTCGATGTTGTACGTACTGTTTCCAAACCCTTTGATTTTTGACCCAGCATAGTGCTGTCATTGAGTCAGTCCAATAAACAGCCTTGTGATTTCCTTCGATCGATGATTTGAACTTATCGACTAGTCGTGCTAGAGATAAAGCGCCTAATAGTTCCAAGCGGGGAATGGATTGCTTAGTTAGGGGTGCCACCTTGGATTTGGAGGCTGCTAGTAGCACACAAATGCGACCATCTTCGTAGCAGGATCGCAAGTAAACAACTGCGGCGTAGGCGTGTTCGGAGGCGTCGCTGAAGGCGTGTATTTGAATCTCAACAGGGGTCGCAGTAAAATAGCATCGCGGGATACGTACGGTTTCAAAACATCTGATTTCGTCTAGGAAAGATTTCCATTTTCCAAGAAGTTTTCCTTCCAGCGCTTCGTCCCAGTTGATCTTGCTTACACAGAGTTCTTGAAACAGAATCTTCATTCCTATCGTAAACGGCGTTAAGAATCCTATCGGATCAAAAATCTTCGCTGTGACCTTTAGAACAGACCTCTTGTTGAGCGGAAGTGACATCGCATACGTGTGTAAACTGGAAAAGTCGAAGAAAAGTTCGTCGCTAAGAGTATTCCAGTTCAGTCCCAACACCTTGACGACAGTGTCTTCTTTAGTTGAAGGACTATCCAATCCAGTGGTTGTTTTAGCGTAAGACTGATCATCTTCAGTGATGACATCCGATCGTGATTTGCTTTGCGTAATTGAATCTTCTCGAGGCCTTTCGGAATTTGTAATCTCATTCAGCACTTTGGGCGAGTTAGAGTTCCATTTTCTAAGGTTAAAACCTCCGTCTGCCATGATTCTCTTCGATTTTTGATATATTTCCAGGGCTTTCTCGTCGTTTCCAGCTCCAGAAATCAAATCGTCGACGTACAATGATTTTTCGAGAAGCGCTGCCATTTCCGGTTCACTTTGTTTGTACAGGCGTAAATGATGAGCTATTGTTGCTCCTAGTATCGAGGGCGATGGTCGTAATCCAAACAAAAGCCGGTTGAATCGAAATTGCGCGATTTTAGGTCGGTCTTGCTCTGGGTTATCAAACCACAGGAAACGAAGCATGTTTCGGTCTTCTTCTTTGATGTTCACCATTAGAAACGCTTTTTCAATGTCTGCAGTAAGTCCAACTGCGTTGTATCGAAATCTTGCTAACATGTCAAATATGTGTGGAATGTAATTATCGCCGGTCTCTAAACAATCATTTAGTGACAGTTCTTCCTTGGACGATTTCGCTGATCCGTCATACACGATACGTACTTTGGTTGTTTCGCGATCTTCTCGGACCACTGCATGGTGTGGCGAATAATAAACTCGGCTCTTGTTAACGTCGCTGTTTAATTCTTCTTCGGGAACCCTCTCAACGATTCCGGTTTGTTCTTGCTCTCGAATAATCTTGTCATAGTCCCTCAATAAATCGGGATCCTTTTTCAACTTAAAATGCAATGATCGCAATCGATTTTCGCTCAATTGGTAACTATTCGTGGACGGTTGAAAATCTTCTTTCCATGGCAATCCGATCTCGTAGTTGCGACCGTTGTAGTGGATTTCTGGTTTTCGCTCATTTGCGGACAATAATTGATCCTCTGGAATTATTCCAACACTCTCGGACTCCCAGAATTTCTTCAAATTCTCAACTAATTCGTCATCTTGCTCTCCACACATCAAATTGGATTCACCGGAAATAATCAGGTTGGAGGAAACAGCGCTGCTAGATGATCGATCGTACGTCGGTCCGGACAGCAACCATCCAAATTTGCTGTAAACTGCAGTCGGCCCATGATCGCCTTTGACAGAATCTCCCGTGACAAAGTCCCAGTAATAATCAGAGCCGATTAGTACATCGATAGATTCGGTATTGTCGAAGTTGTCTGCAAATTCCATGCCTTCCAAATGGACAAAGTCAGCCACATTTATTTTGCTCGGTAAAGGAGAACAAATCACTGGGAAGCTCAATGCATGCAATTCAATTTCCTCGTGATTTCGTGTTTGTAAACACAGTTTTACAACATTGCATTTCTGTTTCCGATAATTTGCGTCCCCAAAGGTGTTGATGTGCAGATTTTCAGAATTGACAGGCTTTAAATTAAGGCGTGAAGTTAAACTCGTTGTGACATATGATCGTTGGCTTCCGTTGTCGAAAAGAACACGTACAGGAATTGAATTGGATCCGTTGACTGCCATGCAACTTGCAGTTTGAAGCAGCACAGTACCTTTGGTTACAGAATTCGCAGTTGTCGTCGTGGTTACAGTTGCGCTTTCGCTTTGCGTTTCTCTAGCGGCGTCGTTTCGGGTCGGGTTTCTTTGATCTTCCGCAGGCGTAGACATTGCGCAAATCGATTGGTGATGTTTTCCATCACAGTGTCGGCATTTCTTCGTATGAAAACAGTTCCTCGCATTATGGCCAGTTTTGAGACAAATGAAACAACGACCATCTCTCTGAAGAATGTCCCTTCGATCTTTCGATTGTCGGATTTTTGTGCAGGAGGCTGAATAATGCTCCCCATTGCAATAAACGCATCGAATTCGGAACTCCTTGCCTTCCGTTGAAATCAGTGTATTCGCTGTTGGGATTGTTCGAGAAGAATTTGAACCAGGGTTTTGTTTTCGCACATGTACTTCTTGAGTCTTGACAACTTCACTCGCTTCTCTCGCCTCGATTTCCCCTTTGATCGTTTCTAACAATTGTTCGATTTTCCATACTTCTGTAGTCGATTTCCGCGCGATTTCTAGTCGTATTTCGTTCGGTAGCTTGGACATGATAATCGGTATTAACAAACTGCCATACTGTTCTGATGACACACCAAGTGAAGATAATCCTCGTACGTGCACGCTCAATTTATCGTAGAGAAATCGAAGAGAAGATGGACGATCACTTGCGCAGGGTTGGATTTTTAGGATTTCGTCCATGTGCGCGGAAATTATTTGCTGTGGTCTTCCAAATCGTTGTTCTAGGATCTCCACCGCTGAATCGTAATTAGAGCTTGATAGAGTAAGCCCTTGAATGGCTCGGCTTGCGGCACCTTCCAATAGCGATTTTAGGTAATTAAACTTGTCGATTTTCGAAAGACTTTCGTTGTCGTGGACCGCGGACTTGTATGAGTCCCAAAATCCTGTCCAGGTTGTTACGTCACCACGAAATTTAGGCAGGATTAGTTTCGGCAATTTTGCCTTGACTTGATTTGTAGGAAGCGCTGGTTGAGCAGTTCCAGGTAGCGCTTGAATTAACTCTGCGAGTGGGTTACTTTCTTGTGGCTCTCCAGTGGTCTTCCGAGAAACATCGCTTATTCTCTTCTGGCAGTTGATAGCCTTCTCCACATACTTCTCCGATTCCTCGATCTCCTGTGTAATTTCTTCTAGGATGCACAAGGATAGAACTTGTTGATCGATTTCCTCGAGAGTCTTCAGTTTTGCTTCCAGCAATCGACTTATGACCTCCAATTGTTGAACTTGTTCGCTAGAGATATATGCTTGAGCTGCTTCATCTCCAAAAATGGCGTTGGCTTTATTTACGTTTTTAGTTACAATGCCACGTTGCGCTCCCCGGATCGATCGTAATCGCTCCAATTTTTCTTTTGCTTCTTCGCTCGCCATACTTGTACTCGTTAAGAGGCTCGTTGCCCCACGTTGGGCGCCATGTTATGATCGTATTCGGACAACTCGATTGATTTTAACTCGTTTATTCGTACACCACTACACCCGTTACAGTTCACTCGAAAACTCGAACTCAGAACTCGAAAAACCTAATCGAACACTATATTACAGCATCGTGTTACAAAAACGCACGTGATCAAAACCGGTTAAAACAGGAATATATACAAACAAAACCGCAGTGTCCAATTTCACTGATGTACTTATCAAATATGTTGAGACGATTTCCACACCCGCACACCCGCCCTATTAGTATTGTTTATAATATTTCAGGCTAATTTTTAATTTCTTCTTCGTAGGCCCTGCAGAATTTGGTGCAAACCGTCCCAGCACCAGGTGTTTCAGTTGCCAACGTTTCGGGCGTTGGGCAAAAGATTGTTGAGTCACATGGCCAGTTTACTAGTCTGCAAACCGTTGCGGCTTCCCTTATTTGAGCTGTTAATTATCTTTTTCTTTATAAAGCTGTTGCAACAGTTATTGTTCCTTTTTAGCCCTCGTCTTATTTTTGGCCTATCATATCGAGGAAATTCTTTTACTTCATTGTAGATTACAAACTCTTTATAGGAAAGGATGTATTAGAGCATGGTAGAAATACAACTCTTTATTTGGATCTGAAAGGTTCCATGGACATATTTTGGCCATTAGAATGGTTTTTAGGTAATGTAGAGAAGAACTGTTTATTCGTCAGCATATGTATTTCGTAAGAGACACTGGTCTCTTTTGCCGCTGTAATTAGTGATATTGGTCATCATCCGGTTTTATGAATACCCCTTTTGGAGTTGTATTTTTTTGCCCAGAGGCACTTGCTTATTCATTGTTTGGATATGACTCTTATGAGAGGCACTGGCCGTTTAATTATTCATTTCGTGGTCTTGATGTGTTTTAAGAGGCACTGGCCGGGATTCTTCTTGGGGGTTAATTCTAGTGGCGCTGGCCTTATGGAATCGCTTTGGATTAAAAAGAAAAAAAAAACGCGTTTAGGTTTTTGTTTACTTATTTTTCCCTTTTTGCTTTTCTCGTTTCACTTCGGAAAGACTGATCATGATTCACGCTCGGTGGAAGACACATACCGCCAAAAACATGTATATCCATAAAGATTTTTATTTTTTATTATTTTTTATTTGCAATCACACTACAACAATGACAACCACAGCAACAAAATACAAAAAGGGAAAAAAAGTAAAAAGGAAAGCAAAAAAGAAAAAAAATTAGTGCCACCTGCAAGATTGACGCTACAAAATATTAATTATACAACTTACAATACAACGGAGAATGACCTATTTACACAACATTACGTACATTAGTTTTCTTATAATAATATTGCCTACAAATCTTACATTGCAGTGTGTTGACTTACTATTTTTTATAGTGGTTTTACCTGGTGTCACGTACAATGTTACATTCTAGTATTAACACAGTTGTGCTTACAATAATATTTCTTATGAAAAAAAATAATACAGAGAAGGAACAAAGGGAGAAGCATATGAGAGGGTCTATTGACAAAGTATCAAAAAAGGAGAGATCGGTTTTAGCTTGAAATTTCAATTTAATTAAGTAGGAAGGATAATCCTCCATACCTGTTAAAAAAGTCATTTGGAATTGCCTGCCAGGATTCATTTGTACAGTTTAAAAACCTGCCTAGCCAGCTCAAGCGCAATGATTTTATCACTGTGTGAATATAAGTTTGGAAAATTCAGTCCACCGTGGGAGAGAGGTTGATATAAAACTGATCGTTTTACTTTGTCTTTTTTGTTTTTCCACAAGAATTTCAATATTTTTGCTTGCACTGTCTTAATAACCATTTCAGGAACACAAAGCATAGAGGCCGCATAAACTAATTTTGATATGCCTAGGGTCTTAACTAACATTGTGCGACCAAATAGAGTTAAGTCTCTCGTTTGCCACATATTCAGCTTAGTGTCCATCTTGTAAATTTTAACAAAAAAGTTCAAATTATTGTTCTTATCGCGATCGTATGATAAATTTACTCCTAGTGATTTAACTGCTTCATGATAAGATTCAAAGCCGAAGGGTTTGGTTTTATTGTTTTAGCTGAGCCAATCCACATTGCTTTTGTTTTCTTCTTATTTAATTTAAGACCAGAGATAGCATTAAATTCCCTTATAACCTTCATATTTTTTTTAAGTGCGTCTACATCCCTAAAGATGAGAGTTGTGTCGTCCGCAAATTGACTAATTTTAGCTTCTACTGATTGCGGTAATTTAATTCCTCGGCAACCTGCTGACTGTCTGATCTTTGGGCTAGGATTTCTACGCCTAAAACGAATAATAAAGGACTCAGTGGACAACCTTGTCGAACGCCTCTTGAAACTTTAAAATAATTGGTCGTGTAACCTCCGTTTATAACCGCGCTTTCTACGTCGCTATAGAGTATGGAGACCCATTTTCTAATAACCTGTCCAAAGTTGAAGCGTCTAAGCACGTTTTGTATAAAGGGCCATTCTATTGTATCAAATGCTTTTTCAAAGTCAATAGATAGCAGGATTCCTGGTATTTTTTTGACATCCGTATATTCCAGTAGGTCATTTAACAATCTCACATTTTGCGCAATAAATCTCCCCTTGATAAAACCTGTTTGGTCAGAATGAATCAATTTCGGTAATACTGATTCAATTCTTTTAGCAATTACCTTGGCTAGAATCTTGTAGTCTACATTAAGCAGAGTAATTGGGCGCCAATTAGATAAAGTGGTCAAATTATTTTCATCTTTTGGGATCAATGAAATAATTCCTCGTCTTTGTGATACAAAGACAACGTTCCATTCTCAAACCCTGCATTAAAAGATTCTAAAAGTGCGTTACCTAAGAGGTCAAAGAAAGCTTCATAGAACTCTTTTGTGAAGCCACCATCACCAGGATATTTGTTATTTTGGAAGCCTTTTAGAGCATTTCGCACCTCATCAAGGCTGATTTCACCTTCTAGTTCTTGGTTTTCATGCTCTTGGGTAAAATCCAAATTTTCTACAAAACTCTCGAATCTTTGTTGTAAATCATTTTCTTAAATTTTTGTTTTATAGAACTGGCCACAATGATTTTCTATTTCTTTGTTTACTTGTTTGAAATCTGACAAGAATTTTCCTTCCCCGATTTGTAACTGTGAGACAATCTTTTTGCATAATTCCTTCTCTCGAGATTAAAGAAAAATTTCGTTGGCTTTTCTCCATTTTCAATCCATCTAGCTTTGGATCTGAAAATTGCTCCTCTGCCTTTTTCTTCATAAATTTCCTGTAATTCTTTCTTTAATTTTTCATATTCCAATAAGATGTTTTGTTCCAGGCAGACTTCATTCAAATCCATGCTTAAAAAGACTGCTTTATGGTCAGGTGCAATTGATGCTCGCGTTTCCACTTTTGTAATATGCGGTTGAAATTTACCACTTATTAACAAAAAGTCTGTGCGTGATTTTAGTTTCACAGGTTTTGATTCATATGTGTACGATTTGTTTTTGGGGTGCAGTTTACGATATATATCAACCAAATTGGCCTCTTTTATGAAATGAACTAGCGAATTCCTATAATTAGTTTCTTTCCAAGTCAGTCCACCTTGCTTATCTAATGGGTTTAACGTTGTATTCCAATCACCTGCGATTATTAGACTCGATGTATTAGTCAAAGATATAATTTTCTTGCTAAAAGAATTTATGAACTGAGTCGATTTGCTCACTTCCCTGCTAGCAGAGGCCCCTTTTCCTTTGTATTCGCTGAGCTGACGGACGGGACGAAAAGGGACCTCTGCCATGGGTCGAAATGAACTGTGTTTAGCATGCGCCACAGTTACTTAACGACCGAAACGTCACGTGATGCTTTTAACACGTGATCAGCTGACAACTCCCACCTTTCTCAACTAGCGCGCCAAAAAACACCTGCACAGTTTTGTCGTCGTGAATGGCGAGTTCACCAAAACCCTAAAAAAAAGTAGACAGTTCGTCTAGAGATAGTTGTTGTCTAATCTACGGTATTAATTTCAAGTTATCTGGACAAGGAAGCTTTTTTAACATGACCACAACTCCAGGAATCAAAGAGAATCTAACCCATTGAAGGCTGCGTGTTTGATGATCGCTTCACTAAATTAGCAGTTGGTAATAAACAACCCATGTGCAGTACGGAAGGACAATTTATAGGTTCGAAAAAACAACACTCACTTGATCTAGAATAGTTAAAATTTCTTACTTTTAAATAAAATACACCAGTTGTCAAATAAGAATTAGCCAAAAATACAATCTCAAAGTCAAAATTTTGAAAATTTCCGCAAGAGATTCCTCATGTTGTTGTCTCGTGCGTGAAATCAAACCACAACAGAGCATTTGTGTCTGTTTAGGTCAGATTACTACTTTTCGAAATTTATGAATGAAGGTACACAGAAGAAGAGACAGTAAGCCTTTATAAATATTACATTTATTAAAACAGGCCTTTACTTGTTTCTGAAGACCAAACGCGTTCAATTCTCTCTTCGGGGGAAGCTACACGCAAGCGATTTCGCTCGATGTGCAAGTTATTTTGAAGAGCATTTGGTGATGAGAATTGTGCACGTTTTCAAAACTTTTACGAACACTGTAAGGAATATGAAGAATCCCTCAATTAAAAAGCGATTTCGATACAAATTTACAATCAAATGTGTACTTTACTCTACCGTAGACTCGTAGAAGTGCTGGAGCATTTCACAAAACGTCCCGCAGCTCGAAAAATCTTTGGAGGTGGAAGGTTGTCCTTCGCCTTGACAGATATTTTCTTCGCTCTAAATTCCATTGCTTAACTTGTCGAGTGTTTCTTAGAGCTTCTTCTTTCGATTGTTTATCTTTCCGTCGTCCATGTTATCAAAATTGAGAGAAAGTAAACGTTGTAACTCTTCACGAGTTTAGTTCTCTTTCCAGGACGGCATGTTACTATGCGGGCTCACTAAATGACAGCGGAATAACTGTAAAGGAATGCGCGAGATACAGTGGGCTCAAGTCACGATCAGCAAACAATACAGGGAACATGCGTTTCGGAAACCGCCGTCCACAACCATGGACGGCGGTTGAATCAAAGGGAGTTTCGACCCATGGCAGAGGTCCCTTTTCGTGCCGCCCGTCAGCTCAGCGAATACAAAGGAAAAGGGGCCTCTGCTAGCAGGGAATTTGCTCACGGGGGTCTGTGGGGGCATATACATTAACAACATTTAAGTTGATTTCCCCCGGTGTTTTTAAACACAATATTATAAATCTCCCATTTACATCGAGTTCCACTATTTCTACGTGAAGTGGAGAGTTTGGTTTCATGAGAACACACACTCCCTTGGAATGGTTTGAACCATGCGAGTATAGAAAATTTGGCCACCCCATTCCGCTGCCCAAATCTTCTCGTCTTTAGAATTTGAGAACGTTTCGTGGAGAAGATAAACGTTAGCCTTTTGATTTTTTAAATATGAGAGTATTGACCTCCTCTTTTTTTCATTTCTTAAACCTCTCACATTAAGCGACAAAAACTTCAGAACAGACGTTCAAATTATCAAAACTAAAACAAATGTGTCTATCTAACACCACAAAAGATAACAATAGGACAAAACTATTCACAGTACTCATATCCACGTGCGAAGTCAAAATAAGATCCAAAACGACTGATTAACACTCAAAGTGATATTCTCCGGAGGATTACGTAATAGGGGATATAAAGCTGATGAGATAACAAGTTTTCTTGCTCAGTTTCTCTTCCAGCGGACAGAGTGAAGAAGGATTTTTTTCCCCGAGAACCTCGAACCGCACGACTTTTACGTACTTTTGGAGATGGCAGCGAGACGTGTTCAATTTCCTCAAGCCCCACAAGACGCTCCTCCGAATGCTGATCGTGGTGACCGACAGGATGCTCAGCAGCAAGCAGACGGTCAGAATGTCCCTCGTGGTGATGGTAACGCTCAGCGTGTTGGTCAGGCTGATGGACAGAATCTTCCAGCGCCAAATGTTCAGGCACCGCCGGCCCAACAACCTGGACCTGTGCAAAATGCTGATGCGCAAGGTGGAGAACTCGAGGTGAATATTGTTTTTATATGCTTTTGTTTGCATTTAAGAGGTTTTAATATCCCAGATTTGCGAGTGCCCGTTGTCAGGGTTTATTGTGTCCTGAATTGTGGGCGAGGTTCCGCCGAGGTTTTTGTGGGATGAAAGCATTGTCGCAGATTTGTGAACTGCTTGTTATCAAGTTTATTGTGCCTTGAATTGTGAGCGAGGTTTCGCCAAGTTCTTTGTAAGACAAAAGCATTGTCGCAGATTTGTGAAATGCTTGTTATCAAAGTTTATTGTGTCTTGAATTGCGAGCGAGGTTCCGCCGAGGTTTTTGTGGGATGAAAGCATTGTCGTAGATTTGTGAACTGCTTGTTATCAAGTTTATTGTGCCTTGAATTGTGAGCGAGGTTTCGCCAAGTTCTTTGTAAGACAAAAGCATTGTCGCAGATTTGTGAAATGCTTGTTATCAAAGTTTATTGTGTCTTGAATTGCGAGCGAGGTTCCGCCGAGGTTTTTGTGGGATGAAAGCATTGTCGCAGATTTGTGAACTGCTTGTTATCAAGTTTATTGTGCCTTGAATTGTGAGCGAGGTTTCGCCAAGTTCTTTGTAAGACAAAAGCATTGTCGCAGATTTGTGAAATGCTTGTTATCAAAGTTTATTGTGTCTTGAATTGCGAGCGAGGTTTCGCCGAGGTTTTTGTGGGATGACAGCATTGTCACAGATTTGTGAAGTGCCTTGTTATCAAAGTTATTGTGTCTTGAATTGTGAGCGAGGTTTCACCGAGGTTTTTGTGGGATGACAGCATTGTCGCAGACTTGTGAAGTGCCTTGTTATCAAAGTTATTGTGTCTTGAATTGCGAGCGAGGTTTCGCCGAGGTTTTTGTGGGATGACAGTATTGTCGCAGATTTGTGAAGTGCCTTGTTATCAAAGTTATTGTGTCTTGAATTGCGAGCGAGGTTTGCCGAGGTTTTTGTGGGATGACAGCATTGTCGCAGATTTGTGAAGTGCCTTGTTATCAAAGTTATTGTGTCTTGAATTGCGAGCGAGGTTTCGCCAAGCTTTTTGTAAGATTAAGGCATTGTTGCAGATTTGTGAAATGCCTGTTACCAGAGTTTATTGTGTCTTGAATTGTGAGCGAGGTTTCGCCAAGCTTTTTATAAGACGAAGGCATTGTCGCAGATTTGTGAAATGCTTGTTAGCAGAGTTAATTGTGTCATGGATTGTGAGCGAGGTTTCGCCAAGTTTCGCATTGTTCCAGATTTGCGAATGTTCTCAAGATTTGTTGTGTCGAGCTATGGGCGAGGCTTCGCTGACAATTTGTATGACAAAAGCATGATGGTCGTTTGCAAGTTTATTTCTCGAGTCCATTGTGACTTCAGCTGCGGGCGAGATCTCGGATTCGGTTGTGGGTATAAACTACCCGGCGGAGAGTCGTATCCGAGTTATACAAGTGTTTATTTTTACAATCATCTATGTGTTTTGAAAGGCTGAGTTGTAGTCTGCAAATGTTGTGGTAGTTGTTGATTTGACATCAGGGCTGTGCAATGTTTTGTTGGGACACCCTTCTTCTGTCAGGTGTTAATTTTTGAGTATTTCCTCGTTGGCTATGTTTAGACATGTGCTTTTGGTGGCAGGCGATTTGCAGAAGTAAAAGAAAATGATAATAAGAGATTTAACTGAATTAATTGTGTTTTGGAAGCACTTTGTTAATTTGCTATACATCAATTAACATTGGAGGTGATATTATAGCCTTGAGTTGGTTAGCATCTAATAGCCTGTTTGTTTTGCCCCTTACTATTTAGAATTTGAAAGAAAAGTACCAGGAACTTAAGCAGGCAATGGACGTGTTGACAAAGTCTTCGGTGGACAACCTGCTAAAACGTATCATGAACCTGGAATCGCGCCCTATAGTTGCGTTTAATAGGTTCGAAGCCATGGAACTGGTCGAGGGACTGAAGAATGCAGCCCATGATACCCACCATGAGAAGGAGGGATACTACAACCTTGTCCATGAGACTTTGCGGGGGAAATTAAAGCTGCCTAACGATCAGTTTCGTAACTATATTTTCCCATTGCTTGGAGACAAGGACCATCAAAAGGTGCTTGATGTCATCTCGAAAGTAGAGAAGTCGAACCGACGACAGTATGGGAGAACCTAATTCTGAAGCCCGTGGAAATAGGGGAAATAGCTCGCTTTCTGGTCCAGGTCTCCGTTGCTTTTACTGTAATAAGCTGGGCCACATTAGAGCGCGTTGTCTTAAGAGAAAAAGGGATATGCGTACACTGTCTGATAGTGGTAATGGTATTTCTGCCGATGTTAGAAAGTAGTGCTTTGGCTTTTCAATTTAATACGCTTACTATGCTAAATGAGATTAGCGTCTGGTTGACTTCTGATGTAAGGAACATGAAATAAAGTGCTACACTGTATTTTCTTTTCTTGTTGACACTCATGAATTTGTGATCTCTTGTTACTTATTGTAGTCATCATAATGTGGGTCATTAATAAGTCATAGGGTTTTGACGGTTTTGAAAAAGAGTATCTAAATCAACTCCTCCGGTTACACTGGGTCAAAGCTGTCATCTCTCTGCTGACTTGGGGTTCGTTGCCATAGGTGTTTCTCATCTTTCACATTTAGCTCTCTCTCTTTAATTGTCTTTGTTAGACTAACGCGACAACCTTTGGCTGGGAATGGGAACGAGATGTTGAATTTGACTCCCGTGTCTCTTATGTGCAAACACTTCCTCGGAGGTCAGTTCGTTGGTTGACTGGCGAGGGAACCCCATCAGCGGAGGGATGACAGCGAACCTGGGAATGGAATCGAATGTTCGCAGTGTAGCTCATGGAGAGACCCTTGGCAATGTAGAAGATTTGTTGTTTGTAAAAGCCAGGTTATTTTAGAGCAGGCGAGCTGCATAACCATCTAGATTCGTGGAGAGCAATTATTGGGGATTTTCCTTCCCCTCAGGAGTCTGAGATCCTCCAATTGATTGAGAGCAAAGTTTCAATCTTTCCATACTTCTGGAGTTTCTCTGGCTCTTTTAAGGGTGAGACGTATGAGTCTGATTGTCCTCCAAGGAAGGCGTTTTTGAATAATGCGTCATGTAAACCCTTTGTGCAATTTATTCAACGAACATTGCTCGAAAGGATGGAAAATGGAGCGGTATCTTTAGTTGGTAAAGTGGGTGTGGTGGAGCCCCCTTATTTAGTTCTCCCTTTAACAGTGGAGCCATCGAAACCACGCCTCTGTCATGACGCTCGCTTTCTAAACTTTTGGATGACAGACAAGCCCTTTAGTTTGGACAGTATAATGGATTTACCGCGTTATGTTTCGCGTGACTCTTTTCAAACAGTCTTAGACGACAAATCTGGTTATGACCATATCCTATTGACAAATGACAGTCGTACGTTTTTTTGGACATTCAGTGGGGCGGATGGTACTTCACATACAACACATGACCCTTTGGATGGAAGATCTCTCCTTTTATTTATCACAGCACAGGCTTGGTTGCAACCAATTTCTTTCGGTCACTGAAAATACCATGTCTTTTGTACATCGATGATCGCCATAATGGGCAACTCCAGGTCCCTTTAAACAGCGGAGCTTATTTGGATATCCCAGATGATGATGGGCAAAGATTCGCAGCAGCTAAATCCGCATTATTTATTGTGGCCGACTATTTGATAAGCCTTGGTTACTTTTTGGGTTTGAAGAAATCCATTTTGAAACCCGAGAAAGTTGTGCCCTATTTGGGCTTCTTGGCAGATTCATCCCTTGAAGTATTTCATCTTATCCCAGAGAAGAAATTAAAGTTTCTGCGGTTGATCCGCGAAGTGTTGCAGGCTGAGGAGGTATCTTTTAAGACACTTCAGCGCTTGGTGGGAAAATGTGTCTTTTTCTAAGGCAGTCCCGGCGGCGCAGCTCTTCACCAGAGAAATGAATGCAGCCATTTCTAGAGGTTTACGCACTTCTAAACCCGTGCGTCTTCGCGGTGGTTTAAGAGAGGAAGTTTCTCATTGGCTGTTCCTGGAGGAGTGGGATGATCCTTTACCCTGGAGGGATGAGCGACACTCACGAGTTTCGATAGCTACTGATGCTTCGAATACTGGTTGGGGAGGGGCCCTGGTCTCTCCGTTTTCCCAAGAGGTCTCAGATTATTGGTCACGAGAGGAACAGTCCTTGGATATCTCCACGAAGGAAGCGGTTGCTGTAGAAAGAGCGTTGTTAACTTTCCAGGATCAAGTGAAAAATTCTTGGGTGGATGTGAGCGTAGATAACCAGGCAGCCGTTCACTCTTGGAATAATTATGGAAGGCGGAGCAGGTCACTTAATAATGCTATGAAGAGGTTATTCTTTACAACATCTGCTCTTAATGTTTCTTTGCATCTTTCTTATATTCCTAGCGCTGAAAATCCAGCTGATTTGCCTTCCCGCTGTTTGTCTGCAATGGACAGTCAGTTGTGTCCTGCACTGTGGGAGGTTGTCCAGTGTCATTTTGGGGGCCCAGACGGTCACACTTGTGACCTTATGTCTCTTGATTCCAATGCGATGAGGAGCAAATCTGGAAGAATTTTGCCGCATTTTACATTGTTCCCTTCGCCCGGGTCATCTGGAGTCAATTTCTTTTCCCAAAACCTTTCCAGTGGGGAGACATTTTTGGAGAGGCCATATGTGTTTCCTCCCCTGGTGTTAGTTGGCCCTGTGTTACGACATCTCAAGAACCACAGAAGGTCTTGCACTGTGGTTGTTCTAGATGTTTACCCCCGAAAATACTGGTGGCCATTGGTTCAGTACTATTCGGTAAAGTCGTTGAAACTTGCCAGAAAGGGTGATACTGGAGCTTTACTCATACCTTCAAAGAAAGGATGGGTTCCCCACTCTGGGATTCCAGGAGATTTGGTGGCCTTTGCTGTTAAATTTTGATTTGCTGGGTAAATAACGACCTAGTATTTCCAACCATTAAACTGGTGGGTCGACTGACTTATGGTCCTTCTTCGTTCTAGGAGCTTCCTGTTGTGGCTAAACTGTTTATTTTGTCAGTGCGGTGCCCGGTTTGCGCTCATGCCAATGACCAGGACTTTCGTTTCTGTCAAAGATGCGGATATAAGAGGAAGCAGTTGAGTGTGCGGCCGGTGAACGCAGTTGAAGTTGATTTGGATGTGATTGACAAGCGTTTTCAGCAACTGACTAATTTTGACCGTGCGACTAGTTATTCTAAGCAGAAGGATTCTCTTCAGAAAGAGTTAGAGAATTTCTTGGCGGCTCTTCCTGGCAAACCCGGCATATCTACAGTAACTCCTCGGGACTTGTGCCGCTTTCTCATTTACAAAGATAGACATGGGAAAACGCAAGTACATCGTAATGGTTGTAGTTTTCTGGGTCAGCGAGGTACTCATTCGTGTGGTTGCCCGGTTAGACTTTCATATAAGACGGTGGACTCCTATATTGGAAAGCTACGCGCTTTTTTTTCATGCCAATGGTAGGGATGGCGAGTGGGATACACGACTTGGTCTAGGAAATCCGGCTGCTGATAGGTTACTGAAGGATTATTTGCGTCTTGTTACTGCCGAACAGTTACAAGCGAGGGTTACTCCGAAACAAGCTACTCCATTTTTTGTAGACAAATTGACGCAACTTTCTTTGCACTTACAGACGAAACTGACCACGGAAGCTTTATCGCCAATGCATTCACAGGGTGAAATAAGGCGTTTCCGTAATTCGGAAAATTGACGGAAACCTGACAGTTGACATGTCCGTTACGTTTCCGCAGATCGGTTACGACGGGAAACGTGTAAGAGAAGAATGGTGAGAATGTTCGGCGTTTCCGCAGCGTTTCCGTTAGCTGAAACGTTTAAAATGTTTCCATCGCGTTTCCGCAGCGTTTCCGTTGGCTGAAACGAGCAAGGTTTTTCCTTCGGGTTTCCGCAAACGGATTCGAACGGAAACTTGGCGGTTTTCCATTCCTGGTACTCCGAGATACACGCAGTTTAAACTGATATACTCTCCAATTCGGAGTCCAGAACGCTTTTAATGATGCTCTTAACGTTGTTTGGAAATGTTTAGAAATTTAACCCATGGCCATAAAATAGGTTTCAAAACAAAGCTGGAGAACCTCATGAAGTTTCTTCGCAAGTACACGGCAAAAAAAGCATTTTTGAAAATGAGTTAAACTGACTCTTTGAGTAAAATGTGTATTTTACTCAATATGTTGAGTAAAGAATAAATCTAGCACTGGACGAAAAAATGAATTTACCGCAAGTTTGCCAATCGAGCAAATTTGTTTTACATTTAGAGTACTGATATTGCTATTTTTGTGATGTACCACCAAATTATATTATTCGAAAAGCGGTTTGCATTTTCATTTTCGCGCGGGTTCTCGTCGGTTCCGCGCTGGCTGGCCGGTTTGACCGAGTGACCTTGGGTACGAAAGTAGTTCCCTTCCCGACGTGCTTTTCGCATTTTGGCGCCTGTTTTCAACGACCTTCGGCAGCATTGAGCATTTGAGGGATAAACTTCTGTCGCTTTGGAGAGATGGCTTGTGAACTCTTCCTTCTTCTTGCTTCACGGTCTCTGCTTAGATGCATACAATCTCCTTACAGCGAATTAATGATCGGTGGGAATGTTTTTCTGCCATTAATCAAGCTTCATCGAGTCAAGTTTGGCCGCCATATTTGATGGCACATGGTTCCTGTTGCGATTGCCAAGGTAAGCTTAAGTTTAGACTGTACAACGTAAGCTTAGGCTTTGATATATCCAAATATTCTTGCCTTGTTTGATATTTACTACGTTTGAGTGAAGTCCTCCGCACTTGAAGTGTTCTTGATGACATTATTTTCTTAGGGACTTCTATTTAAAGTAATGTACAGATATATACGGTCAGATACCAGTCAAATTGAAGCTTCGACACCCCCCTCTGGGCAATCCCCCGGGCATTTGAACTTTTGAAGATTGGCTTGTTCAAATTCCCTCCCCTCGGGGCAAAAAAGCCATTCAAATACCCCACCAATTAGTACTGAAATACCTCTCCTCAAAGGCAAGTTTCGTCTTTAATCAAACACTGTTCACGCTTTCAGAGAGAGATCTGCCCTTATGACACCTTCAAACTTCTTTCAAAGACCCTTTTGAAAGACTTATTCGCAAACAAAGGCAAATTTCTATCTTTTAAATCCATCATACCCTGCCAAAACCGAAAAAACCCACGGGCGTATTACACTACAACAAGACCTAAATCCGGATCAAATTCCCCACCCTTCCAAGGCAATGTTCAAATTCCCCCCTCCTTGGGCACGATGCACAGTCAAATGCCCGGGGGGGCGGGGGAGGATGTTGAAGCTTCAATTTGAAAGGTACATAATATTTAAGAGGGTCCTGAAGGGGCTAAAAATGGGAGTTGGGATTTGCCTATTTTAGCATTGGGAAAATGGGATTTGAGGCACTGGGACTGGGAAAAAAGTAGCGTATAATGGGAATGGGAAAGATGTCCTATTGAAAAACAGAATCTATAAACCATTTGAAACCCTTGTTAAGTCCCTTAAATGCACAAAAATGCAACAAAATAGTCTTTAACAATACCTAAAAATTAATTTTTCGCAAATCAACAGATATCAAACAAATGTAGTTGTGATCTGATTTTAGCGTTGACTTTAAACTGCATTTACTGAAATCAGCGATTTGGTTGCACAGTGTTAGACGCTCCCTCTATATGACTCTATGTGCCCAACAGGTCAAACCATGACTTCGATTAGCTTATTTAAAATGGCAGATACGGGTTAAAAAGTGTTGATGTTGTGGCAATTTTATCCTTGGTTCAATTCTTATTATCCTTTATGTGTATAGTAATGTTGATAATGAACCAAGGATAAAATTGAACCGCAACATTGAGGGGCCTGCACGATTCCCACAGTTTGTGAATGCAGGGCTGTGCTCTGTGCCTCAGGCTACTAACTTTTGTCTGTGGGCGACTAGAAAAACTCATTTTTGCATAATGCTTAAGGGCTGGGCACCCCAGAATTCACAGTTGGGGCCTTTGGGCACCACTTCTTAGAGCACAGCCTTGGAATGATATTTCTAAAAAGACCTTCATACATGCATGTAGCTTAGCTCATACTTTCTTTTTAGTATTACATGTATATGAGGGGAGGCTTCTTAAAGAGTTTCTTAAATTCAGATGTGGCTGATTCTGTACTAATTGAAGGGTCCAGGCAAAAACTATGCGAAGTGGAAAATTTGCACAAATTGTTTTTTTTTTCCAGAAGTGCTTGAATTTGTGCATGTGGTCTTCATATTAATGCAAAAACATGGCCCTGTATTTTTTCCGCTGGTTTTCACTTTGTGCCATTTCCCCATCAGTATATACTTTAGGCTAGGCAATGCCAGGTGGTATTGCATAACAAAGAGTAGTATTAATTTTTCTCACATGCAGCTTTGTTTTCTGTTTTAGTGCTGATTTTCTGTCCAAGAATTTTACTTCTGGGAGGTGTTTTTTAACAACACTAGCTGGGTACCCTCTATCATTCAGGCGTAATTCGAAGAATTTTTCTTCAAATATTGCTTTCGGGGAGATTTTCTACGAAGCCTTAACGCCTCTCCTTTGATAACTTCTTTCTTGACGCCCCCCTCCTTCAGGACCCTCATTTATGGCTCATTTCTGAGGGCCCGCACCTTTTGATCAAAATTCAAATATATTTTCTTTGTTTTGAATTTTCATGTTTACACAATCCTCATTAATTTCATAATGCGAAATCTTTACATGTACGCTTGGTACAGTTTGCAAGTGACGCGTTTTTTGTCAGATCTTCGAGCTGTTGTACCATTGTGAGTGACCACATTCACACTGATCACAATTGATTATGGGTTTTGCCTTTGTTTTGAATTACAGTGTATCATGTTTATACTCTAACATATATTTCCATAATGTAAGATCTTTATGCTTGGTACGGTTTGCAAGTGACAGCTTTTTTGTTAGCTCTTCAAGCTGCTGTACCAGTGCGAGTGATCACGTTCACACCGATTGAATATGGGTTAAGGCTTTGTTTTTAATTATCGTGTTTACACATTTAATTTCACAATATGAGATATTAAGTAATGGCTCGTGCTGCTGCATGCTATTGGTGCCATATTTTTTCTTTGAACTGCCTAGTGGTTGCAAACTGAACTGCAAATGTGTCTTGATTCCAGTTGTTTTATATGGTAACTTTATAATCAATGACCAGCTGAGACAAAAGAACAAAAAGATAGCAAAAACGGACAAAACAAATCTAAGAGACACACAACCCACCACTAACTACTGCTGTTCTTTGTTTCAGGAGAAAAACCTGAGGTGACAATAGCAATATTGCCACTGCTATTGGCAAAGGCTGTAACATGCAAACACAAGGAATTTGGAGTTTATCTCTGTAAGTGTATATTGGTTATGCTCATTCACTCTTCACAAATGTGTAACAGTAAGTACATGAACTTGAAGGTCAACTATTAGCATAGCGGTCAAATTCAGAGATGAAACAAACTTATGGTCTGAAATAAGCTATTCTGGAAGGGGACAGTTCTTACTAACTTTTCATAGTAGTCATTTAATGAAGATTGTTCCTTGTAAAATATTTGCTCAGAGTTTCAACTGAATACAATGCAGACTACAGAAATGAGGATGTAAACAGTCCAACCGAAAACAGTTTCGTGCAGCTTCTATTCTAGTCCCCAGATGTACTTGTTTTTCTGCTGTTGTTCTTGTCGTTGCTTTTAATGTCATGGCGAGTACTTCATGTTTTTTTTTTGCCAAACTCTTGTAGTGAAGATGCTGCATGAACATCAAATGTTTCGTCTCCCCGAAAGTATCCACAATCACAAGTGTCCATCTTTACATAAGCATCCAAGATCACAAGATGCTATTTAAATTAATTTCTTAATTGTTTTACTTTATTTTTAGTATTTAATTTTTGTTCTTACATTCTTGATTGTTTTACTTTATTTTTATTATTGTTTTTGTTCTTACATTCTTGATTGTCTCTTCAACAGGAAGAAACCAGTCCCAAATAAGTGACAGAGAGGAAAACAACACCATATCCATTCATAATCTTCCAGGGCGTCCTGTATTCTCTGGCCAATGATGTGCACTTAGCTGCTGGGAAGATAATTTGTGCACCTCAAAGACATCCATTGTTGAGGGAACTCTAGCTTTGTTGGCCATGTTTTATGTTTTTATGTATGAATATCCACCAGGCTTTGTAATTTTTTTTTTGTATCTACAAAATGCATTTTGCAGATAGAAGATAGGAGAAAGCTGCCATGATCCACCATACACTTTGTAAATTTAGTACATGACATAAAGGTAGGCACTCACGAGGGGACTGGTCCCTGAAAAAAGTCCATGAGACTAATCCCCTAGTGTGTGCTGGCCTTAAATGTCTCACCAACTGAACAGTGTTAATTGCCACATGTATCTAGTGCTCAACCTTAATTGTTCATTCACGTGATCCATGGGCTACTAAAAATAATAATAAAATTTGGTAGACAATTTAGACATGACCTGGTAGCCAAGCTCTAAATTATTTATTATCTTTTGAACACCTGTCCTTGTCAAACACCACTCTGGTTCTCGATTATTCCTGCGATGTAGACGAAACCCAATTTTGACTTGTGAGTCTTTGGCTAGTGGACTGCCGCTAAGGTCGAGCACATGCATAAGTGGATGTAATGGCGCTTTTGTCAATGAACTCGGGTTGGATATTTGTACGAATGATTTTCAATTCATATAGTAATAGTCTCCTTTGCTCTTTAGTTTCAAAGTTCACCACTATATTGAAGTTTTTTTATGCATATACAAACTACTTTTTTGAGTATACGATCTACTCTTCCATGGACAAAAGTAGGGATGCCCATCTTTGAGTGGGCTGTGCCAAGGCTGTCCATCTTTCAGTGGAAATAATGGCACTTTTGTCAATGATCTCAGATTGGATATTTGTAAGAATCAATTTAAATGCCTATAGTGATAGTCTGTCACGCTTTTGTTTCAAAGTTCAGCGCTACATTATTTTTTTTCAAATGTTGGAGAACCACTTTTTCATTGACAAAAGTAGGGCCGCTCATCTTTGAGTGGGCTGTGCCAAGACCGTTTGTCCATCTTCGAGTGGAAATAATGGTGCTTTTGTCAATGATCTCATATTCGATATTTTAAGAATCAATTTAAATGCCTATAGTGAGAGTCTGTCGCACTTTTGTTTCAAAGTTCAGCACTACATTTTTTTTTCGAGTTTGTGAACCACTTTTTCATTGACAAAAGTAGGGCTGCCCATCTTTGAGTGGGCTGTGCCAAGACCGTTTGTCATCTTCGAGTGGAAATAATGAGTGGGCTGTGCCAAGACTGTTTGGCCATCTTCGAGTGGAATTAATGATGCTTTTGTCAATGAGCTCAGATTGGACATTTGTGAGAATCAAGTTAAATGCTTATAGTAATAGTCTCCGTCGCACTTTTGTTCAAAGTTCAGCACTATAATATTATTTTTTTTCGAGTATGTGAACTACTTTTTCTTTGATAAAAGTAGGGCGCCCATCTTTGTGTGGGCTGTGCTAAGACTGTTACCATAATAGGACATTCTCTGTACAGATAGTGAAAATAAAACGTAATCCACTTAAATGCTGTAGATCTAAAGACGTTTAATTTGTTAATGCAGCTTCCACTTCTAAAAGTTGTGCATGAGTCACTTCGTTTGTTAATTCCGATGGGTATACCGTAAGTTGACGAATGCATCCACATTAGCATGGTATTCCCGACTATGTCTTTCTTTTATTAGGCGTATCTGTGATTTACAAGAGAAATCAAATCCCTTCCTATCCCAACTTGAACTTCCCAGTTCAAAAGTTGAAATCCCAGTTGAAATCCAGCGGATAATTGTGTGTCTGTCAATTTTACAAATCGTGGAAACATAACGGCTTTTAGAGTTTCCGTAACTGCGTAAACCTTGTGGATACGTGATTTATCGTTACATTTACTCTTCGGAAATCCAGCGGATAATTGTGTGTCCGTCGAATTTACGAGTCGCGGAAACACGATGGCTATCAGAGTTTCCGTGACTGCGTAAACGTTGCGGATACGTGAGTTTAAGGAATGCGTTTCCGCAGAGCCGCAGTTGCGGAAACGTAATGTACATCCGTGTTTCCCGCAACGGTTACTTACATTTCCGTTTGCGGATATTCATGTTTCCGTTGAATAACCGTTATGAAACCTGAAACGTAAACGCGTTATTTCATCCTGTGATTGTGGCTCGAGATCAAGCAAATTTTAAATGCATCTTTTTCAGTGGTGACCGTCCAGCCGATTTGGGACGGGTTAAAGTCCAAGAGATCTTGCGTTTCCCTAACGATGATGGTCTTCTCTTTAACCATGTATGGGGGAAGACCTTGAGGGATGGGGATGAAAATGTTTTTGGCATTAGGCGAAATCCTCAAGTGGTAATTTGCCCCATTAAAGGTATAGAGGATTACATCGCAGTTACGTGACGGCTCAAAATAGATCTGACTACGGGTTATTTATTCCGTGCGACGAACCCTGAAGGAGGAATTGTGGACTCCCCGTTTGGGTCCTCAACTGCAGAAGCTCGTCTTAAGGTGTATCTGAATGAAATGGGGGCAGACGATGGGGAGACCCTTCATGGTTTCCGGGCTGGTTGTGCCATTACGCTGGCATTGACAGGCGCAGACATTGCAGAGATTATGGACCATGTGGGCTGGACAAGGCGTCATACCGCCCACTATTATCTTCAATTGGCTAAAGTTTTGAATCCCTCTGGTGCTTCAGCAAGATTGGCGTCGAATGAAATCTCGGAAGTGATCAATCCGTGGCAGGACGTTAATGAACTGAAGCTTTTCGTTTGTGCTTTTCCTACTGAACAATCTAGTAAAAGAGCCTTGTCAGATTGATGCCTATTTAAGTGTACTGAATCAAATTAAACGATCATTTTGTTGAGTTTTGAGATTTGGGGGAGTAAGTTTTGGGGTTGGGTTATGAATTTGGATGGTTTTTGTGTTATTGGGGTGTATAGTTTGGAGTGAGTTGCCATTTGGGGCGCGATCAAAATTCTTTTCCCATATCTTATTAACTGAGCATGAATAGGAGGATTGTTGAATAGAATACTATTCACAATACTCATATCCACGTGCGAAGTCAAAATAAGATCCAAAACGACTGATTAACACTCAAAGTGATATTCTCCGGAGGATTACGTAATAGGGGATATAAAGCTGATGAGATAACAAGTTTTCTTGCTCAGTTTCTCTTCCAGCGGACAGAGTGAAGAACGACCCACCCGCCCACCCCAAGTCGTGCGGTTCGGGTTCTCCTAACTCTTTCCCTACTGTTTTTCCTTTGGTTTTCACTCAGCCCGCTGGATCAATATTCTTTTCCCATATCTTATTAACTGAGCATGAATAGGAGGATTGTTGAATAGAATACAAAGCACGATTTACACAAATTACTTACCTCTCCTGGGGAATAAACCAACCGGCCGGCTAAACAGCCTCAAACACCCAGGTGCTAACTAGAGAGGTCGACAAATTACATAATTTGCTAATTGGTATGCAAAATCTGAAAATGTTAGTGTTCTGGACTATTTGTTAGTTAGTTTTTTTTTTGGACGTTCATTTCCGATTAAAGTGCTTTCAAATTTTCATAAGAGTCAATCTTTAGAACTTTAGCGGTGAGGTCTGTTTTGAGAAAAATTTTCCCGTCGACAGTCCACATTTTGCCGTTGTTGTATTTTTTCTTTACTTTTCTCGCCTCTTTGAACAGCTCAGCTCTCCATGCCGTCAGATTCTCATTAATGAAAATCTCCGCTCCTAAATCTTGTGGGTCAAGGTTTCGTAAATTTAATCTAGCTTTATATAACTTGCTTTTCGCGTTGTAATTGCTGAAACGTGCAATAATTGGCCGAGGTTTGTCCTTGCTTTTTGTTTTCATTCTGTGAACAATGTCTATGTCCCCGCTAGATAAATTAACTTGAAGAAGTTTTCCTAATTTAATAACATTCTCGATGTTATCTTCTTCTTGGCGTTCGGGGATTCTGTGTATCACTAGACTTAATTTTCGGGTGAAATGTTCCAAGTCATCATGTTTGGCTTCAACCTCGTCGAGTCTTTGTTCCATATCTTCCAATTTTTTCTTGGACGCTTTTACCTGTTCCTCGAGGTATTTTACCTTGGACTTTAATCCTTTATTTTCTTTGACCAAAAAGTCTACTTGACCCTTTGTAAATTCCACATCAAGTACCAGCTTCTCCATATTTGTTTTAATCTCTGTAAGACCTTTCCATACGTCAGCCAGAGAAGGAGTTTCGTTGACGCTTTCCTCGGTCGCCATTGCTGCAGGCATTTCTGAGTCTGATACTTCGCCTTCTTTGTCTTGGACAGTTGAGGGACCTTCAATAATTGACGAACTACTTAACTTTTTTCTTTTTCTTCTTCCAGATTTTGTCATACTCGAGTTAATTCAACATTTCAACTTGCTTCTTCCCCCTCGAGCGAGCGAGCTTACAAACACGCGTCCATCTTCGACAGCCGCTCGACCCAGTCTCTCCATAAAGATATTTTCAGAAGATTAGAAGTTACTAGTCATTTGGGCATTTAATCCGAATGTTATTTACTTGATCTATTTGAATCGTTAAATGTACTGTTTTGTTAAATTCTGAAATAAAATCTCGTCGGTATGGAATGCCTTAGCATCCAACCATCAAACAGTGTTTTTGTTTTGTATGTATTGCATTTAAGAGGAAAATAATTTACGTTCGTTTGAGCAAAGCGAATTAGAACGTAATTTAGATTGATGAAGTGCAGTGATTGATGCTGTCTGTGCTAAATGTGAGCATTTTGCGTTTACGTTGATACGGGTTCGTTTTATGAAACAGTGAGGTAAAAACTAGTGATCACGATTTTAAAGGTTTTGAAGGTTTTGATTGCATAATGTTCGTGTATGGTGCAATGTTTGACGTGAGTGAGAATGGAATTTCGGGTTTCGAAGAAGAGTTGAAAAGAGACGTTTTAATATCGACTTGGTTGTAATGCGAAGGCGTTTGTCTTGGTGCTATTTGAACTTCTATTGATGAGCAACCTTGATGGAATTTTGGAGTTTTAAAGACGTGCTTGATGTCAAAAACCGCGCACAAGAGAGTCACCTTACAGTGCTCAACGTATCTTTATTAGTACAAACAAAAGTAATGAGATATGGTAATTTTTGGATTGTGTAATTTGTTATTTAAAAACAAGAATGGTTTATTAGAGTTGCGTTTAGCTGAATATGGTTTAAAACCGTTTGATGTTGGTTCTGGAGGTAACTGATTTTTAGAGCTGTTACACATCAATTGTATGGTGATCCTTAAATTTACATCCTTTAGTGCGATCTATTGGTGTTGAATATCTTAGACTTAACCCAGAGAAGTTTATTGAATTCCATTCAGACAACATTGCGACTTTCTAGCCTGCATAACGGGCGTTTATTTAACCGAGCGCGAGGTGCAACACATTGAGCGTAGAATGCGAGAAGCGCTGTCTCGTGCAGGGACTTGAAGTTTGAATAAGTTCAAACATTTACAAGCGTTGAATTCGTATATAAGCGAAGCAGAAAATGTCCTAATAAGGCCAATTTTGCGCCCACAAACTCCTGGATGTCAATTACCTCATTAAACACACATGCTCAAAGTAAAACGCTTAAGTTTTAAAAACGCCATTATGTTTCGCGGTCAAGATGAAGCTTTCCCCGTTTGTCTTTATTATTATAATTTTTTTTTCAAAATTATGGCGGGCACTGCGTTCGCGTTGTACATTTTACAGCTGTGACGGGTTAACGTAGTTACCTCACAATGCAACGTCACACGATGACAACATCAAACTCTTATGTTTAATGAAAAGACGAATTGGACATATGAAAAATTCGTGAGAAAACATACTTAAAAAAAGGAAGTAATGCAATCAATTAATAAACTTGACTAACGAAGACACGCATACGACTGACAGAAAATACAAAACTCTCCTTGAAATAAAAAACAACAAGCAAAGGGCATCAACAACCGCGAGATCTCCAGTCCGTGGGACGGTTATATTATATCTAAAGGCAACTAAGTAATCAATCAGTAAATAGGTGATGACTCTTTCTGCGAAACAGTAATTTATTGTGGCAATTAAATATCAACACAATTTTTTTTACATTTTATATTTTAACTTACTACATTTCTGCCAAAACTCAATGCAACACATTTTTCAAACTCAGCTACACTCATCATTGCTATCAGTCAAAAAACTGACTTACTTCAGAAGCCAATTAATCACTTACTAAAAATGACAGACAAATAATTCAATATAACCAGGCCTTGACGTCCATTACATGTTCACTCAAACACAATTGTTGCAGTGGGAAAACGAAATGAGACGTGCGTTACTTCGAAAATAATTTCTGTCATACAAACAAGAAATCTCATTCAGTTATCATGTAAACAATACCCCGTATTTTTTAATATAGCGGCACAAATAACGATTTCTTTGTTTGTTCATGGGAAAAAGTCACTTAGTGATTGTTTCAGTTATAATGAGCTATACCACAAAATGGCACAGGGCGCAGAGGAGTCATGTTTGACCGTAATGCTAGCTAAATTCATCACGCAAATCGATCTTGATGATTCAAAACGATAAACGCTACTGAACAAAGCGCCATGCTATCGTGTTATCCGTCTGCTGCGCCCACAGTAGTTGCTGTATGTGGATTTCATCTGGCGGATAGAATTTCAGCAGACGCGTAAAACGATAGCATGACGCTTTGTTCAGTCACGTTCATTGACTTGAATTAACAAGATCGATTTGCGCGATGAGTTTAGCTAGCATTACGGTCAAACATGACTCCTCTGCGCCCTGTGTTCAATTAAAACAGACCGTGGGAGATGAAGGAGACATGAACATCACTTTTTAGACGGTGTTTTCATGGAATAGCTTTCTGCGTTTAATAATAGTCCCATTGCACTAAGATGACAATTCCGAGTACAATCAAACTTTACAAAGTTAAATATGTTCCAAATTGTCCCCCTGTGATGGATCAATGTTAGCAGATTGCCCATCAGTAGACCAGTCGCTGTCTGTCTCTTCACTGTCTGTATATGTCTCAGATTAAGGGCGCGAACAGACCAAGGGGAAAGTCTTTGCTCTCGACTAGAGGGCTTGTTCACGGGCTTAGTTATAATGAACTATCTCTCTATCTGTATAATCTCTAATTTGGTGGTGATTGGTTAGCGGACAGCATGCGCAGGCTAATGAAGCCTGCTGTGCTGTATATGGAGGTCAAAGAGCCCAAAGAGGTCGAAGAGCTGAAAGAGCCCAAAGCTGGCAATGGAGTTTCGGTATGCAACTGTGTCCCTTTAAAATGTAAATCACAGAATAACGGCAGGCCGCACTGTGATATCAGTAAAAGTGTTTTCTTTGTTTAAACAGTAACAAGTGTAGACTACAAGTAGTCTTTCCAGTCAGAAAAAGGTTAACAAGCAGAACACCGTATCATCTTCTCGCTCGACTAAGCAGAAAGTAGAGACTGGTCATAGTCCATAACAACAGTGGCTATAAAAATTTGAATTACATAATAAATGACTAAAGGCGATACAGCTATTTCAATTAATGTTGTCGTATGAAGGCTTAAGCCTATGCGACAAGACCACAGGGTAATATGGGATTTCTATGCCAAAGTTCACCGAAATCAGCAGTACCTTTCTTGCCGTGCAATAGCAAAGCATATGGAAGAGTTTTTATGGCTTAAAAATGAAAAAAAAGAAAGAAAAAAACCTGAAAGAATTATTTTCAGGTAGAGTTCTCGTTTAAAAAGTAATTTTTAATCTCACTGATCTTTTTGCCTACTCAGTTAAAACGGAAAATTTAAATTATGTGGGTACACGTGGAGCACGTGCATTGGTATGTAAATTTGAGATAGGAAAAACAGCATCTTGAAACACTAATTGTCGCCCATCATAACGAGTACTAACAATTGAAAATGAAAAGCCGAATCAGGATTGCCACTGACAATAATCGGATGGTGCCCATTTATTACTTGCACTAAAAAATCTGAAGTTCCTGACCAACTGCTGTCAACCGTGAAACTGAGACATATTTGCAACTACCCACACTACCCTTCGGTCTTGTCGCGAAAGCTTGAAATGATCCGACAACCTTAATTGAAATAGCTGTATATGTTTAAGGCCAAGGCCAAACGTCGAGCTTTACATGCGACGAACCTAATGCAAGTGAGCAAAAGCCATTGTTCTAACTTATTTGCATTAGGTTCGTCGAATATAAAGTTCGACGTTTTGGCCTTGGCCTAACAGTCCCACAAAATAACTCTCGTCTGCGATAGATTATTCATCCATAAAACTAAGTACAAAATTAATGTCAATAACAAATTTGATATTAACAGGATATCCCATTAAATGGTTAAATTAAAAAAAAATGTTTTCACTTTTTCAAAGTAGGGCTCTAAAGCGGGTTTCAATCGAGTGCCGCCTTACATTGACTATTGCTTAGCCTTATCACGTTCTGTTCTGTGATTTGTTAAAGAAAGTCGCACAGTCTCCAAACAAATTAAAACTGAAACCAAAACCAACTATGACTCGGTCGCACTCTTTTTTCCCTTGCATGCACCAGTTGCATTTATTTGCTTCGAGTTCTGATTGGTTCACTGTGTCAACATAGCCTATTGTAATAATGCAGAGTAATTAGTTTGGTTTTAGTTTTAAGTCATCTGTCAAATACATTTCATCATTTTGCTCTTTGGCTGAGTTAACAATAACAGTGACAAAGAAAATATTGTGACTAGATGGAAATGATAACCCAATGTACTGGTACCTCCTAAATGCCAGGAAACTGAAAACTAAGTTATTTTCATATGTTTTTTTTTTACGAAAAAGTCGCCTGCATACAAATCCTAAGAATTCCTTTCGGAATGAGTCCAATCTTAGTTATAGCTGGATACATTGGCCGAGAAAGAAAGCACACTCAAAAACCAGCAATTAATACACGAGCAATAAACATTAGTAGCCAGGAAAACGACAGCAACGAAAACATCGCCCAAAAAAAAAAAAAAAAAGAAATTGGCTTTACTTGAGCTATTTTGTCCTTAATCCAAATTTTTCAACTTTCACCACGTGGCGAAATTATTCAGAAACTAAATTGTAGGGAGGGCGTTAATTCAAGTCATGTGTTCTCGTTCTTCATAAAACCAGTAATTAGATCATTTTGCGTTGTAATTTTGCAGAAGACGGTAAGAAATGTACCAAAACTGAATTGTGTCATTATAAATTGAAATTTAGTTCACTCATAGAAAGAACAGAAATGACTTTTCTTCTATTTTACCTATTCGAGATCGAAAGTTTGGATTGCCTTTTAAAGATTTCAAATGACGTAGAATGCCTCTGCCACTATATTTTCGTCCCCAGGGACTCGTACTCTCCTTGAATAGGCGTTAATACAGCCATCTTGATTCAAAACAACCTGAAAACGACATTGCTATCTTTTATAACAAATAAGAGCTGGCATGCCATTAAGAGCCATGCCAAAGATAATAAATAAAATAACTAGGAAAGGCAACATTTCTGCCATTCGTCACATTTCGGCAAACGTGATGACTCCCTTCTCTTGACTTTGGAAAGCTGAAAGGCCCGGTCGGTACTAACATGAACACAAGAGATAACATTAGAGAGAATATACGATAAAAACACGAGAGAGTGTGTGGTAAGAAGATCCGTAGACAGAGTATGAGAGAATATGCGATAACAACATGAAAGAAGATAAAGGCAAGAATATGGAAGAGAATATGTGATCAGAACATAAGAAATAACATGAGAGAGTATATGTGGTGAGGATATGAATAGAGAGAATGATTATGTGAATGTAGGAGAGAATATGCGATAAAAATGCGAGAGAATATGCTTTTAAAAGAGAAAGTGTACGGTAAGAATATCCGTAGACAGAGTATGAGAGAACATGCGAAAAGAACATGAAAGAAGATATATATGAGGCAAGAATATGAAAGAGAATTTGTGACCAGAACATAAGAAAGAACATGAGAGAGTATATGTGGTGAGGATATGAATAGAGTGAATAACTACGCGAATGTAAGAACGAATATGCGATAAAAATGCAAGAGAATATGCTTTAAAAATATATGAAATAAGAATGTAATTGAAAATATGAGAAAGTCAAGCAGTTTAGAAAATTGGAATTTAAGTGTATATTCCCTTATGAGGAATTCCAAATCCTGTACTAAGGAATCGCTAAAGTTGGCAAAGCGACGCTGAAAAGAGTTTTTAATAAACTTCAGAATAATACTTAAAGTTATCCCTATGTACGTACTACAATAACATGAGGTAAAAATATAGAACAGAATATGTGATAAGAATACAAGAAAGAACAGCATTCATTGTATTCCACGCGATATATAAGCACCTCACAGCAATTAGGATTTCGTCCCAAAGGGGTACAGCATTGAGCAATATCTTTACATTTCATGTATCTCACCCGCGTGCAGTAGCACTTTGTCAAGGAAGTAGTCAGTTTCGTGTACGTGGTTGTGACAGTTGCAATGATAATCGTGTTTGTTCGGGACTGGACAGATTCGGGGAAGTTTGATGCGTGCAATTCTGCGCCCTCAAGACAGATTAGGTCGGTTCAATTTTATACAGAAATAGAGTTAGTTCTGGACACGAAACATTAGGAACGGAAAGCCGTTTATCCGAGCCAACCACACCAACAGAACCCGTGAGAGCAACAGCGGAAAATTTTCATTCTTCAAGCACCACCAGTGACCTCCAATCACGTAGGATTACCTGTGAAACACAAGACTAGAACCGACCGAAAAACTACCGCTAACGCTAAGTCAACTTGTTGACACTATCGTTTGCATTCTGATATTTTTGTATGCCTAATTTAGCACCCTTGTTCCTTTCAAGGAAAAAACAAAACAAAAACGTGGCTGACCTTTGCGGCATTATGAGATTGCCAGCGAGTACGAACTGAAAGCATGAGACAGCTAATGAAGTTGGACGGATTGATTCTTACAGGGGCTTCGTTAGGAACAGAAACGATATGGTGGGCAGAGATGGCTCGACAAACGCCAAAAACTTTAAACAACTTATTTTGTGGATGATTAACTAAACCACGTACTTAGGGCTAGTTCAACGCCATTTATTATTAGTACAGTAAAATTGAAGTGTTTCTTGTCAATAAACAAAGACGGTCTCAAGACCATTACCTGAGAGAGAGGGTTTTTCAAGAATGGGGAATTGTCCCTGGTGCAAAACAATGCAAGGGATAATATGTGCTAAAAATATGAGAGTATTTGCAATGGGAATGTGACAGGGCCTTTACAATAAGAATGTGAGAAGGAATATGCGCTAACGAGAATATGCACCGACAACAGTATAAGGGAGGATATACGATAGGAAACTAAGAGGGAACATTAATCGACAACAGTACGAGAGAATACGCGATAAGAGTGACCACGTGCAGCAGGGTGCAGGTGCACCCGGTTTGTTCTGGTCAGTCTCATAGGAGTCTCTACAATGTAGGCCCTAGGAGTTGGATTTGCAGTTACAAGGCCGTGTAACCATGGGCCTGACTTTGACCGGGGAAGGTTTGGCATAGACAAAGTCACCACTAATGAAGGTAGAATGTTTGGCCTTAGCGCTTTTTCTGACAATGGCTTTTTGCAAAACCCCAGTGGAGCTGTCACGTAGGTAAGAAGCTCTTTAGAAACACAAGAAATGCAGGTCCCATACTCTTCTGTGCTGGGCTCAATACGCACGGTTCTCGTGGGATGTTTCTGTATGTGAAAAGAGCTTCTTGTAAACGATGCTTTCCAGGCATTTTTAGGATTCGCTTGCCTATTTTTACCACTGTCTCCACTTTTCCATTGCCTTTATCTCGTAAGATAAAATTGTAGTGTGACGTATCTGGTATTTTTGACAGAGTTCTTCAAACTCAGTACCGGGGAACCGGGGACCATTATCAGTTGGTATTCCCTCAGGGATGCCATGGTAGGCAATGTGGCCTATAGTTTTTGCTATTATGGTGCTGGACAGAGTTTTTTGCACCTCGTCGACTTTAGTGAAGACAGAGCGGGTTATCTAAGAAACTGGACGCCTACCAAGCTAAGTGGTGGATTTTGTACAAGCCAGGAGCCTCTTAAGCCGAAAGGTAAGTTTTGTATCTTAAGTTAAGGGGTGGTAGTTTCTATGAGGCATGGGGAATCTTAAGCAAGGGCGAACTAATGGTCTTTAACAAAAAGAAGAAAACAGCGAACAGGTGTCATTTACAACTGCGGTTATAATATAAAGAAATAACTACAAACTAGTTATCCCAACTGCAACAGTGAGGTCCAGAAGTGCTCCCGACATGACAAGCAGCTGTCTTTGGTCTTTGAAAACCTTACATCATAACCACAGGAGGCTGCAAGAAAACAAGTGTTTGAGACCGGCCTACTATGGCGTGACCTGAACCTATTTCTCAAAAGGATGAAAAGGCAATCTCATCATCAAGGAGGTAGATTAGACAATATCAGATAAGGTGTGAGGGAGGGGAACACGAGAGAGAATGTGAGATAAACTATATTAGTGAGAATATAAAAATGATCGTAAGATAATATGTAAGAAAGTAAAAGAAAGATGAAGTAGAATAAAATGGAGAGTATGAGGCACTGTGGGTAATATGTAAGATTACAAAATGAGATATTTTGAACTGAGCAGAATATATTTGAGAATATGATGAAGACATATGATTAGTTATGACTCGTTTAGCTCACCCCACGTTAGTCAGAAGTAGAAGCAATATCTAGTAACTCCCATTTGTGGCAATGTCTTGCCAATCATAGACGAAATCTTTACTGTTTCTTTTCGGCAATTTATTTGTGGAAAAAAACTATAAATACTCGATCCAATCTCATATTGTTGATTTGGCTACCCAATCTATACCGCGCTTTCACCTGGCTACAATTCAAGTAAATGTATTGGTTTATACTATCGGGATGATCTCTAGCTATACGAAAAAAATATATATAAACAGTTGCAAACCAAGGTTTCTTATAGATGTGACTTTTGTTACTAATGCTACCGTCATTGGCGACGATATTCAGTTGCCTTCAGAAGCACGATGGGAAACTTTGCATATCAAAGAAAATGCACAAATAATCTCTAGAAGTGAAGAATTAGATGCAAACGTCTATTTAACAATTATTGAACGAGGCTGAGTATGATATGAAGACTTATGCAGATCGGCTAAAAACTAAGCAAAAGCTAATTAACACTTACAAGCTTCCTTTGTGTTTCCAACCAGGACGGCGATTATTTTGTGGATGATTAACTAAACCGCGTACCTAGCTTTAGTTCAGCGCCAGTTGTGATGAGTACAACAAAACTTAACGAGTTCCTTCCTGGCAATCTTTTAAACTATGTCATTAAGCCCGCACTTTCATGAGTCCGAAAGGTTTGGTTGACTCCTTTAACTTTCTTAACAGCAACTAAACGGAGTACAATAAGTATCCGAAACGGAAATGGAAAGGATTCGGTAACATCCCTGGAACTGTTATTGGAAATCACTGGAAGCCAGAGTACCCCATATCTTGCCAATTCCGCGTTGCGCTTTCAGAAGGACGAATACACAAAGATCGCCTCAAGACCATTACCTTCAAGGCGAGTGATTTTCAAGAATGGGGAACTGCAATGGTGCAAAGCAATACGAGGGATAATGTGTTTTAAAATCGGTCCGCATGCGGACTTGGGATAGGCGTAACTTTTGTGGCTTTTAATAATATATTATAGATATAAAATTGTGTCACTGCTACTTAAATGTTAGAAAATATGATTGTTAACATGGTTTTCACAGGTCATTCCCGCGAAAACATTTCGACACGTCATGAGCGTGATGGGACGTGTTGGCTAACATGTGGCCGTGTTTACTCAAGCGTAACACTTTACACGTGTTTTACCTGACAATTTTAGATAGCAGGATTCCACTGTACATATATTTTCTGGAACTTACAAAATTGTTTGGAATCCAGTAAGAAGCATGACTTGTTATAAACATTAATTATGTTATATTAAAAATCGTTTCAGCAAGAAAAAGCTTCAATGGCCAATCTTGACAAGTCACATTTTGTGTGACTACTACATTTCCACATTTCTTCCGTGACTAGTTCGTGCATGACAAATGTCATGTGAGTACGCTTTTCCAGAAAATGTCATCGCTTCTGCACGCATTGCATGCCTATGATTACGTCATGAAACAAAGTATCAAAATAAAGAGACAAATTAACCAGAGAGACCGCGAGTGATGACATAGGGTGAGCGGTGTTGCGCACACTCATCCAAACATATGAGGGGATCAGTTTGCAATGAGAATGTGAGAGGGACTATCCCTGAATTAACAATTGTATGGAATGAAACTAAATATTATACAACGTTTATGTTATTTATTCTCCTGTTAACCGTTAAACCAAGTACAAGAAATTAATTAGGGGATGAATCTACAACACTGTCAAGGATCTTAGCAGCATTCTGAGTCATATTCGAATATTTTAAATGCCACAAGTGTTAGTTTAAGTGAATGATGTAGACAACCATGTAAGGTCACTGAGCTTTATCTTGTAAAGTCGTTGAGCTTAATTCTCTCCCTTGCATTCCCCACCGCATTTACGAAGCGCAGTGCAAGACATTCCAGCTTCTGCACATTTGTGTCGTCCTTTGCAACCTCTCTCAGCTCTGCACCCACACTTCACAAGCTCCTGGCATACTTTTGATGCTTCAAGTAAGGTGGTCCACCGAGGGTGCCACGCATCTGACTCGGATTTTATCCAGCCCTATTCACTAGGAGAAGGTAGCTCATTATTAGAAACTAAGCATTGCCCCCAACAATGTTAAGCTTGGTATGCCACTCTCTCGTTGTGCTGAAATAATGCATCAGCAGTAGAGAATGTTCGCAAGGGTTCTTCCCTCCTGTGCAAATAGAACTTTTCTGCCATCATTGACTCTTTGGCACTAGCTTGTCCGGTCATATATCAGAACTGCAAATCTCTCAATCACAGGCATAGCATCTAGGACATCCTGCATAGTAGGGTTGGGCAAAAAGCTCGTACTATGCAGAATGCCCTAGATGCTATGCCTGTGTTTGAGAGATTTGTAGTTCTGGCGTATGACCAGACAAGCCAGTACCAAAGATCAATAATGCCAGAAATGTTATATTTGCACCGAAGGGGAGAACCCTTAAGAACATTCCCTACTGCTGATGCATTATTACAGCACAAGGAGAGAGTGGCATGTCAAGCTGAACATTGTTGGGGGCAGTGCTTGGTTTCCAATCCTGAGCTGCCTTCTCCTAGCCTGAATGGGGATGGACAAAATCCAGGCCACATGCATGGCAGGCTCGGTGGACCACCTTACATGAAGCATCAAAAGTACTCAAGGAGTTTGTGAAATGGAAATTGTGGGTGCAGAGCTGTGAGAGGTTGCAAAGGACGTTCCAAATAAGCAAAAGCTGGAATGTCTTGCACTGCACTTTGAAAATGCGGTGGGGAATGTGAGGGAGAGGATGAAGCTCAACAACTTTACAAGATGGACCGTTATTTGCGATGTACGTTTCGCACGGACCGTCATTCTTACTTACGGTACGAATACAGAGCCTGCATCTCATTATCACACCAGGGCCAAGTGTTGACTGTCCGTACGGTCCGTCATCCTTACTTACGGACCATTTTTGCGATTGACGGTCCGTACGTTTCACACGGACGGTCATCCTTGATTGCGGACCATTATTTGTAGATCGCAGTCCGTATCTATAGGTACGCATAACCAATGCAAGTATGATTACTCCTCGTTATTTAAGCGTACGTACGAAGCGATCGATATACACAAAAGGAAAGACAGTGATATTCTATTACTCGTTCTATAAGCGTTGCGTAAAGTGATAACAGGGTTCCAAAAGAGGACTCGCCAAGAGACAAACAAAGCGATCGATATACACCAAAGAGTAAACGGTAATATGTCGATTATTAGTTCTAAAGCGTTGTGTAACTGATAACAGGGTTGTATTAGCGGACTGTCCAAGGCAAGACAAAGCGATCAAGACACACGAAAGAGAAAGTTAACCCTTCAAAACGGACCGTGTGCAGGGCCGTAGCCAGGCTTTTCTAATAACCGAGGCAATTGCGAAGCGCTAAAGGGGGGAGCTTCTAAACGCTCGAAAATGCCATTTTCAGCGTTTTCCTGGTGGTATTTTCCCCAAAGACATAATCAACATCCGACTAAATTTAACAGCATTTATGTTTGTTATCGGCTCTTCTCTCTAAAATTTGAACCGTTTCATTCAGAAATGAAATTTTAGAGATTCTGAAATCCCGGGGGACACTCGGCAGATATTCGGGTAGGGAGGTGCGGCCCAGGTGTTTAAACCCTGACCCTATTTAAGACACAAATCTCTGATTTTGTTACCCTATTTAAGAAGAATCTCAATTTTCCGTACCCTGTTTAAGACATTTAACCCAACAACATACCCTCTTTCTCGCTAGAATGGACTAGTCAGAGACTGTTTCTTATTTCAATACACTGTGCATTGGCAAACTGGTAAAAATTCGACTTGTGGTGAGGTTTCTGTAAGTTAGCGAATACAAAACGTCGTGTAGCGACACCCTGTTTAAGACAAAAATTGATGAAATCTATACCCCGTTCAAGACAAAACCCTCTAAAAACCATACCCTATAGGGCCGCACGTCCCCGTTAAGGCCATACCAGGGAGTACCCCTCCCCCCGGGTCTGAAATGTTAGTTCAGCATTCGTGACGAAGAAAATATCAATGTCATTCAAGTGCACCAGTTCAAGTGTACTATTCCTGAGGAGTACTCTCTACTGAAGGCCTCGCTTTTATTTGGAGAAAGCTAAAGCAATTCTCCTATGACAACTGGCGTCCCATTTTTGCAATATTTGCAACAGCTCTGGAGTGATGTCGTGAACGTATGCAAGGGCAAGACCATTCAATCGACGCAGATTGCTGAAGCTTCTCTCACAGGAGCAATATCCGACTGGTAACGTAAGGATTAACTGAAGGATTGTTGATATATTGGGATAAAGCAGGTCATCGCAGCAGCAAATAGCATCTGGTAGTGAAGCAACGTCTTAAGTATTAACTGAGGTTATCACACTTTGCCGTACCGGTGGCGTGGTTTACTGCCAGAAACATGTTTTATTATTAAATAATTTATTTTTCTATTTAAGTTTTTAGCCACAAGGAAATTTTTTACCGAGGCAACTGCCTTGGTTGCCTCAATACTGGCTACGGGCCTGAGTGTGTGAGGTTCACGGTCCGAACGATCTATACGGACCGAAACCTTAGACTCACGGTCTGTTACGGTCTAGGAGTATTGGACATCCCTCCTGACCTTACGTGGTTGTCTACATCATTGCACTTAACCTAACACTTGTAGCATTTGACAATGTTTTAGATGCATCCCCTATATAGCTAAAAAGGTTGATTTTTGTATATGGTTTAAAGGTTAACATTAGATTAAATAACATTAACGTTGTATAATTATGTAGTTTTATTCTATAAAATTTTTGATTTTCAGATATTATACGAAACGTGATTGTGTATTCCACGTCGAGATGCTAAGCACCCCCCACCCCCCCCCCCCCCCAATCCCAGCATGGAGGATGCTCTCGCGTGAGGCCACGGGAGAAACTATTCGCTAAGTGAATTATTACTCTGCCGGTTTTTAAGGCATATCATTGTTTTTTCTTTCACCAGAGAAACTAATACGAAAATACAAAGATATATACTACCACCCCTCCCCCCTAATTTGTGCCCTCCTTTTTGTGAAAAAAATCTTGGTAGGGTCATAGATGAAATTTCTTAGGACATCACGCCCTACTAATATGGCAAATTCGGGTTAACGTTACGGCTTTCTCTAAAATTGCAGAAATTTCTTTGAAAATTGCAACTACCCCAGCCCCCCAAGTGCAAAATTCCCCCCCTAATAGAAATCTGCCTGGGTCCATAGTCAATTTTGTCCCTTAACGTAAATACTAATACCATCAGTGCGGTGGATAACCAGAACTGGGTATATGATTTCCTGCTATCTGATTGGCTCACACAAAACCAAAACATTGTCTAGACCGCGAAAGGACTAAGCTCTAGTGAAATGGCGAGTGTGAAAGTCGAGCGAGGTGAAGTCTTATGTCGTAGGTCGAATGAATCCCAATTTGTCGATCTCTGGAGCCTCTGTATAATTCAAGCCATTAGTCGTTTGCCTAGGATTTGCTTTATTCATTTAAACACTCCAATTTTGTCCTCGATTTGTCGATCGCTTATAATAACCCTATTTTCGGTTAGCCTGTGTACAGCCGTCCGCGTCGGGAAAAGATTTTTTTGAGGGGACAGAGACGGCTGCACCGGTTCGTGAAATCTGGATTATCTGGACATAGAAAAGCCTGTCGACGATTTTTGTCACACGAGGATCGTCCCTCGACTTAGGACAGCCGACGCATCGTGAACGCTCGCTTAGAGCCGGTATGCATGTCATACGGTAAACATTGGCGCTCCGGCTTTGATTGCGCTGATCGAGCTTTTGCGATATCACATCTCGCCAGAATACCGTTTCAACATCACTATCACAAGTACCAGGTTGTTCAGAAGACATTGTTTCACGTGTTTGCGGAGTGACTAATAAAAAGAATAATAGACATTCCTCCCAATTTCATGTGAAAATAAAATTTACATAATTATTCACTTTTCCTTTCCTCGAATCGGAGTGTAGATTGTATTTGCTTGGATGTCAGAATAAAATCCACAGTATTGGGAACTTTTATAAGCAGTAATCTAAATATGTTTCAACATGTGTAACGGGGAGTATATTTCTTTGCTGCTAAAAAGTGTTTATATCTTGAGTACAAGCTGAACAGGCTGAAGGTTTCTAAACGTCTAGTATTTATAGCAACTTCATTAAAGCATTTAACATCGCTCATTCAGTAGTCATTTTATTACGGTATTTGATAATGTTAGAACTTCTTTGTCCTTGCTCCGCTATTAATGCTTTCTTGTCATAACCTACAGAAACAAAAATAATTGTGAAGTTACTCTTATCCTTTAACACTGCATGGCCATCAAACAGTGAAATTCAGTCAGAATTTATCCATGTATAGCTTTATTCCAGTGGACAGATATAGATAGTGAAGTCCAGTGAAAAGAGGTTTATTGGCATACCTAGGGGAATATACATTGATCTTGTAAAAACATTCGACATTACCACCCAACCATGTCTACAGTATATCTGTTGTATGTCAAATTGATTTTCAGGTTAAATTCTTTTCCAACCTAGGTTGAGAACAATCTGATGAGAAACCTGACAAGAAATAATTTAAATTTATTTGGATTTCTTTTGAATGTATTCATATTGTTTTATGACATTATAAAGATAGTGTCCTTTTAATTAGGTTGAAACATATATAACCTGAAAACCAATATGAGCTATAACATTCACACCTTTCTGGGAATAACTTTTTTTTGAATTGAATTGTATCCTTAAAAAAGTATTATCTTTACAGACATAAATTATTGTTAAGCCCCTTATAACAGTCCCATCCCATTATTTAACAAGCAAGATATGTTCTTAAGTAAATTACATAAAGCATGACAAGTGCATCCTTCAAAAATACTGAATAATATGGCTGACGAGGGCTGTGTTTTTTTCGAAAGCGGAATCAACACTAAACCAGGATTAACAGTTGGTTGAGGGTGCAATCTCTCTTGGATATATATATATATTTTTAAAATTACTTATGTACCGGTATAAATAATATAAATATTTATGGTGTTTGAGATAAGTTGATGACATAACTGAAGGATAGGAAATATATAAACAGAATGTCAAGACCCATACACACTGGTAAATTTGCAGATATATTGATCAAGCCTCAACAAGAGCTTCTAAAATTTGTTTCCAAAGAGGATTCGGGGATTTGAGTGAAGTAGATAAACATTGTCAACCAAGAGTTGTTGTACCCTTCCATAGCTTCATGTATCAAACTGAATTTTTTATTTACCCTTATTTCCATGTTTTGAAAGCCATCAATGGAAAACCCCATTGACCTTATTGTATTAATAATTTTTGTCACCTTTTAAAGTTTCCCTCTCCTTTCTGCACATGCAATAACCAGCTGCAAGGTTGGACTGCTCCACCTCCTGCTTGTTTGTTTCTCGACCATTTTTGTGTGGTAGTGGGTTTTGCTGATGCTGTGGGTTCTCCAGTTATTATTCTTAATAATAAAAAAACAAATTCAGTTTTTTCATAACTGCAATCCAATACAAGATCACGTTATTACCCTGGCATAGCTATAGTAGACCAAACATAAATGATACTTTGAAGTTTTAACAAATCTGGTTCCAATCCCTGCGTTGTTGAAAGATGAACGCTTCATTATCCTTTCATACCCCTAATATTCTTTTAATTTATGAGTCAAAACTCATTACTTGTGTGCATGCAAACCTGCATGAGCATGTTTTTTATTTCCTTTTTTAAAATTGTTACTATGATTTTTGCTGTTATTTATTGGTTTTATGGCGAGGAGAGGACTGTTGGGGGGAGGGGTTGGGATGGCTGTTGATTTCATTAAATTTTATCTTATTTCATTTTATTGCCAAGTAATCCCCAATCAATCTTTTTCAAAAAACACAACAAAAAATCACGACCACAGAGCCTGTGCCCACAACAATACCAGGCAGAAAGTTTTACCCTGAATTAATTTTTCACCCCTCTGGGGTAAACTAAACTAACATCTTGTTTTAAGGTCAGCTGTGCAATAACGTGTAATAATAATAATAATAATAGTAATCATAATCATTATAACGATAATAGCAGTCTGTAATTTGTGTGTGAGCTTATGAACAATCTTCAAAATAAATAGTGGAATACAATTACCCTTCAATCATTGAAATACAATGTATTCCCTCTTCTTATTTCCTCCACAAACGCCTTATTTAAAAAGTATTGTACTCTTCCGACGGTTTTGCCGACAACTTCTCGAATAATGCCTTTCCGTAGTCTTTGCCATTCCTTTTTAAACTTTTACCACATAATCTACAATGTTTCTTGAGGAAATCTATGTGGTTTTCCATTGCCTGTAGGGGAATAATAATAAACACAGCATGAAATCGGGTCCAGAGCACAGTCTGCGTGATCGGTCAACGAGAAACACATCTGGCGAACTACATTATTGCATCTTCAAAAGCCTTGGTCCCAGCGACGCAGTCATGGACCCACACAAAAATAACACCATGTAAAAGCAAATTTCATACACATTAACGACATATTTTTTTCACAAAGGACAAAAAATGCTACGTACCTGATTTTTCCATTTATGTGGCGTCCTGTCGAGTCGAAAACGGAGCAAAAAAAGCACAAAATGGCACGGTTTCGGCCTCCCAACTCGTGAAAGCTTCGCAAAACGCCATTTTCTTCTCCACTCAACAAATCTCTATTGTTCTATTGTTTTGTGTGCAAGGCCTCGTGGGAAAAGGCCCCTTTTTGGCCACAAAAAGAGCTCAGAAAAGAGTATGTATAGTGTGCCTAGCTTCAGCGGCCATATTGCCATTTCTCGTGACGTCACCAGATATCCAATTCTGGTTATCCGCCGCACTGACCATGCCAAATTTGGCACTTTTACCCCTAAGCGCACAATTTTTTCACCATATAGGTGGACTTAGAACAAAATGGCCAAACCCCTACCCCCTAGGCAAATTGTGCCCCCCCGGGTGTATTTGGATGGGGTTCATAGCTAAAAATGACCAGTCCATCTAGTACTATCATTGTGCCGAGTTTGGTGCTTTTACCCCGAAGTGCACAATTCGGCAATTTTTTTGCACCATATGGCTGGACTAATTGAATTGAAGAATTTTCAATATAAAGAGAGGGCTTTGAAGTATAACTTTTAGAATACATTGGGCGTAACTCGGCAAAAAGGGAAATTAAGACAGTCTGTGATCTCAACTGCTCATTCGGTATATATTGAGATTTGTTACCGTAAGTACGAGCGATATTAAGGTGGTACAATTGGCTAAAGGTCCAAAAAAGTTTTTCTTGTTATTTCAGTTATTGTGTAGCTTATGTATTGTTATGTTGTTATTTACAAAATAACGGCTCAGTGATGGCTACTTTCCGAGAAAGAGAGGGTTGGAATTCGTTGTTAGGCCGCCATTTTGAGCCGCCATCTTGGAATTTTGCGTTTGGACTCCCTTCCGATATCGCGCACGGCTGGATGTCTTTGAATCTACAGTGGCGAAGCTAAAGGTATTGAGAGTAAATGAAAACATTACGACAAGCTATATCAACCAGAATACTAACAGACTTTTTGGTGATATTCAATTGATATCCCACGCATCAGAAAAAAGCAACCTCAGTTTATCATAGAATACCCGGGCATATTTATACACAACAAGACGAAAAGCGTACCGCGCATTCAGGCAGCAAGGCAAAGTTGACAAATTAAAAGAGCGATATTACAGTTGCCGGGCCACAAATACCTCATACTAGAAGTATTACCCAGGTATGCAAAATCATAACTCATTTGTCAGGTGTTAATCTATAATAATTATCTTTTGCATAGCTCTTACTGAAGAAGAAAGGTATATAAAAGATTTCAAGTGAATATGAATCTTACGTCAAACCTCGCTTATAAAAATCGAGTCAAAATCGGTTTCTCGTGGATTTGCTTCATACATTTATTGAAATTTTACGTTCGATAACTCGATCCTTCGACAACTCGAACCGCTTGCTTACTCGAGGTAAATTTGAGTGTCTGTTTTTGATGGAACACTCGAAATTGCTTGACAGTGTGCTGTATCAGAGGTAATCAGGGCACCCATCGGTTCGTTTCGGGAAAATATCTGTTCGGAAGGCCGAAAAATCGCCTGAGATTTTCGGATTTAATTGCCGTGAAAGCTAGAGATTTCTTTGGAGAAACATGACCTCAGACTTTCGCAACAAGAGCACTTATTAGTTCCTATTGTTTTCGGAGGGACAAATATGTTGTTTAGAGTGCAAAATAAGGTCAGCTAGCATTTTCGGAGAGCCATCAGCAGCTCGGAAATTCGGCGGATAGGATTCTGTTCCCTAAAATTTTCTGCGGCCTAAATTTTCAGCTAAGAACGCCGAACAGATCAATCTGTGTTAGCTGAAACAAATATGCCTTTAAAAAGCTCTGAGAGAATCTAAGAAAGCAGAAAATGATATTTCTAGTATTTTGCTAAAATCTTGTCGCTGGGTGCCCCTGAGGTAAGCCTGTGTTCGAAATCCCCAAACATACACAGTTTGCCTAGACTGACAGCGGAGCTCCCAAGTATCAAGCTGGACAAGACTGTGTTCAAACAAAAACCGGTCAAAACCATTTCGCTGTAAGTCTTTATAATACCACTTTATAAGACCCTTCGCTCAAAACTTTCACCCGACGACCTTTAACCAATTTTCTTAGATAGCCTAGCCTAAGAGCGGAGCTCCTAAATACGGAAGTCAAGAACATTATTGAAAGCCACTGGTGCATCCACAAAGACAATTAGAGTGAGATTAGAGATTAGATTATCCTCGCTACACTCAAATTACTCATTGTCATCAGTCATATCAAAACTCCAAAAACAAAAAAAGATGCAAAATAAAACCAAGTAGAGCTTGGATTTCCTGTGCTTTAAAGGAAGTTTATGTTTTTGTCTTAAGTACAAACATCCAATGCTCGTGTCCAGTTTGTCAGCAGTGTTGTCAGCCAATGTAACGTGACCCGGGACAGGTTCTACGCATGCGTAATCTTTGTTTTGCGTTTTGTATTAAGGCCCCTATATTTTCTCTTCGATGTTTTGTCTAGTTTTCTTTCCCTTTCTTTTGATTTGTTTAGTTTCCATCTTTGCTTTCCCCTGTTTATTTTTGTGATATTTTGTTTTCGGGAGTGGCAGGAGCCAGTAAACGCCAAAACCACCGAGGGTCATTTGAGTGAATTTATCTTGTATCGAACGTAGGCGCTGGAGCAGTTAAAATAACTATACAGTGTAAAACAGCAATCAACAAAAAAAAGTTCGAGGCTTTTTCGACATTTTGATTCGTTATTGAGATATCCATGTGTAAAGTTTGAGCAGTAAAAAATTGCGAGGTGCGTTATGATATGGCCCATAGGGGCTGCCAAAGCCAAAATATTTCGAGTATAAAAGTTCCCCGAAACTGTTTTGTTCGAATTTATTCCAGGGATGTTTTGGCCAAATTTAATCAAAATCCGTCAAGTTAACATAACCTATGAATTCATTCAAATTCGGCACATTTTCACGAAAACAAGATAAGATTTTTGTTTGAAACCTCTTTCTTTCGGAAAATGTTAGTTTGAATACTTAAGTTTCATTTAGTCGAAGAAAAAAATGGGTTTTTCATCATTCTTTCCTAGATCGTAACCTTTTTTAGTCTCAGTTACTGAATTTCCAAGCCTCTTCAATAATTCACCACGCACAGTTTATCACCGAAGGGCCCTCTTTTTTCCTTATAAGTAAATTAGATGCCATGTCAAGTGCACCGGCGTTCGAAACGTTTCGCCTCGAAGCAAAAGTTTGTTAAAACGAGAGAGGCTGAACTAAGAAAGTGAATCCCAGTTCCCAATGATAATTATTTGAAATATATTATTAGTTCGTACCCATGCTGCAAAGGTCTATTTCTATCTGTTGCTTCCATGTCAACAATCTAAAATTGCATAACGTCACTCTAACTGACCAATGAGGTGTCCTCTTTAAAATAACCACGCGGTATGACACAGAACCAAAAATAGATTTCAAATAGTTTTCATCGGAGGAGGCCTCTCTTCTTAAAAATATTTCAAAAAATCGGCAAAGGCTGAACTAAAGGTGAGAATTTTATAACACAAATAGGAGGTGGTTATAATCAACTCGGCGCCACATATATCGTTGTTTGTTTGTCACCTCATATATATTTATCGTGGATAAATTGTTTAATAGTAATCAAGAATCTGTCTTGGATGTCTGTCAAACCGTGTGAATATCAACTTTTTGTGTTGTGTTCTTGTTCCACAAAGGAGAGGGATATTCCCTTCCCTGCCTTCCCAACAGAATGCACTCTAGTAAGCTGTAGCCGAAATTAAACGGGATCTTGTGAACAAACAGTTTCTCAGCCTTTTCTTCTCCAAACGCCCAACGCAAATCTTTAATAGAAATCCAGCAAAGGGCGCGTATCCAGGTCCCATGACAAATGTGACGGGTTTCCTCACTGCCAAGCCAATACAAGGCACGTGGTATCCACGTTGGTTGTTTTCCTTGGATACCACCAGGAGCCATAGGATGCTGATGTAATGATGAATATAATGTTTCATCCGGGATAAGAGTATCCTTTAAGAATTCAATGAAGTCTTTTCCTATCTGGCTGTGAAGCACAAATTCGACAAATTCTCTTATGGCGACGATGTGTGTTGATCCTTTGCGTATTGAAATATTGTGTGGTGCTTGTGGTTTTATTCTATCTGTCTTGAACAAACGATGATTCTTTAATTCCCAGGCAACTTTAGTTCGAGCTTGTTCTTTTTTAGGCATCGGACCAGCTCCTATGTTGTTGGTGTTGTTAAGACGTTTCAATGCTCTTACAATTTGCCTGTTGTCGTAAAGTGGAAAATCCTGGCCAGTTAAACTAATGTAGTATTTCCATTTTACTGTTGACTGTAATAGTTCCTCCATGCAATTTATTTGTGCCTGAACTACGGTAAAATGTCCCCAATCCACTCTAGTGCTGTTTTTTGCGACAAATACATTTGGCAGACAGCGTATCATAGCCTGAATGGCCTTATGGAAGATCTCGGGAGATTTCGTGTCGATGTGAATGCAATAAACATTGTTAGGCATATAGATGGCTTGGAGAATTCGTTCAAATAGACGTGCACCTTCGTGAATTGTAAAGCCATAAGCGATTGGTAACTGCTGTTCCTCTGTGGTCACAGAGAGGTGTGTAAAACGTACCCGTAAGACATGTGCGCACTCTTCATCTGGCTTGTAGCTGTCGAGAATTTCTGAGTCATCTGGTGTGATGAATGATGTATTCAGTTCTTCTTGGCCCCAAATAAGCCTTTTGCATCTTTTCCACTTTGACTCCTGCATAAGCAAAACTGAGAGTTACTTCTTTAGGAGAAGAAACACTTTGTCGAGAACAAGTCATTTACTAATGTGGCACTGTTTCGTATGCATGCTATTCCAGGTGATAATCTAACGTTAGCAGATGTCCATAATGAAACAAATATCCAATGAAAGCTTTTGAGCTCCACTTTTATCAAAACATTGTTTAAAAACTCAATGAAGTGCATTAACGGAGGGCGTTTCCTAGAGTCGTGAAACTTTATGAAAATCTGAAGAGAAAAACTTTCTCTTCCCGTTACACGTCTTTATCCAAAATTTGAGTACATATTTAACTCTGAAGGGTTGAAGGTAGAAACAAATTCTTGTCACGCTGATTAAGGTGGACAGAATTTCCATGCAAAATTTAGTCCATACAATCGCTGTACTAGCTGGATTACGTGGTTCGTTATGCGGTTCGCGCATATCTAATTCTGAATCTTATTGTTATTCTAAATCTTATTCTGAACTGACTCTGACTCTCCAGCAGAATCCCAGTCGATTCTCTGTCGTACTGAAAGCAAGTAGAAGTAAGACAAAGGTTCAGTAAATTCATTAAGTAGTCTGTAGGTGGTGGTATTTAAAAACAAATCACAGAATCGACTGGCACTCTGCTGGATGCGTTACAGTATCGACTATCAACGAATCACTGTGGAAAGCTGGTTTACTAACTCAGAGCAAACACCACTGAACCGTTGCCAACAGCTACCTGCACCTTACTAACGTCTTATTGACGACACTAAGAAAAAAAAACAAACAATAGACAAACCGACTTATTTTACTAACAATAGACCAACGGACATTTGACTACCAAATTAAAAGACGGATCAAAACGCACCAATCACGTTTTACAGTCTTCACAGGCAATAGCATCACGGCTTGACTGACCGACGACCAATAAGATCAGGAGACCGTCGACCAATCAAGACAACAACCAAAGACTTTTATTAATTAATTAATTTATTTATTTATAAAGGAACATCTGGTTAAGCAATTAAAATAGCTGGTTTAAACAGAGTCCTGCAAAAAACGAATAAACAGATACAAAGAAAATCAATACAGACAGTAGCACACTAATAAAACACATAGAGAAACGCGACAATTAAAAAAACTGGACACACTGGCGCTTGAAGTGACGTTTCGCCAGGGACTTGAACGTGTTATAGTTCGTTGCAGACCTAACCTTAGATATCAAGGAATTGTAGGCACGTGCACCATTGATCCTAAAACTGCCCTGGTATTTGGTGGTTTTAGCCAAAGGCAATCTCAACTGATCACGTTGTCTGGTGACGTGAGAGTGGATTTGGTGAGCGTGCCTAAATTCACTCAGCAGATAAGAAGGTGCTATTCTATTGATGCATTTGTAAACAAGAACAGTTTTAAGTTACGGCGTGCTTGCAGATGAGGCCAGCCGAATACAGTAGACAGTTCGTCAGACTTAACAGCATGGCCCTCGATTATACATGCAGCACGGCGATTAAGCTAGTCTCAGCTAGTCAAATAAAGGCAGTACCATCGTGATCTATAATGTAACACAAGTAGATTTTGGTAGGGCTTTTCGAGCGCGACGCAGTAATGCTAATCTAGAAGAGATCTTTTTACCCATTGAGCTAACATGCTCTTTCCAAGACAACGTTTCATCCATAATTACACCAAGGTATTTAAAAGTATCCACCCTTTCTAAACTGGTGTTGTCTGCCGTAACCGAAAAACTGTTAACTGCGTTAAGCCTCTGGTGGGTACCTATTAGCATTATTTTAGTCTTGGAAGCATTAATCGTCAAGAAGTTAGACCCATTCCAACTGATTAATCTATCTAGATCGGATGAAAGCCTAGACTCAATTTCGCTAACGGATTTACCAGCAAAAAAAAAATAAGCGTATCATCGGCGTAGAGCTTTACGCTACATGCTCGTACAGCAAGTGGCAGATCATTGATATACATTATGAATAAGAGTGGGCCTAGAACGCTACCTTGAGGGACCCCAAACTGAATCAGCATAGGTTCAGAGATAGTGCCATTTACACTGATGCTTTGGGTGCGGCCAATTAGGTAAGAGGAGAACCATTGTACGGTGGAACGATGTCGAAAAGGGATAACTTGTTTAACATAACATTGTGGTCTAAAGTGTCAAACGCCTTACTTAAGTCTAAAAAAAACAAGCCCTGTAAGATAACCGTTCTGAACCGTTATCGATGTTATGAAGAAGGGTGTTAGTTACATGCGTGAGACGGGTAGAAGTTGACTCCAATGAAGGGGGCAAAAACCAGATTGGTGCGAGGATAGAAGTTTATGTTCTTGGAGGTACATGTAGACCATTTGATGAACAGCATACTCAAGCATCTTTGAGAACACAGAAAGAACTGATATGGGTCTAAAGTTTGAAGGATCTGTCTTGGAGCCTGTCTTATGAACAGGTGTTACCACAGCATGTTTCCAATCAGATGACTTATAACATCTACTGACGACTCACAGTTCACTTGACTCTGGTGATGACTTCCGCTCAGGTTGTCGAAACGTCGGTCAATGTCATCACCAACAGTCCTTCTTAGGACTACACTCACCCGGACGATCATTAGTTACCGACTTATGACATGACTCCTGGGGCGCGTTTCTCGAAACTACCAATCAGGGCGGAAAAAGGTTGGGCGATGAAACGAGCAGTCCGCTGTTCAAACCAGGGCGGGAAAAGGTTGGGCGATGAAACGAGCAGTCCGCTCTTCAAGCGATGTGTGATGCGGAGAAGGACTAGCACGAGCGCTCTTTCCGCGCTTCCGGTGCGTTTGGTGGCCGGCAAAATTTACTTTTCAACAAACCAGAAATCTCATTTTCTTTCTTTATTTTTCAGCCAGCCGTGCACTATGATTAAAACGTTTTTTCACAGTCCTGGCTCACAGCTTAAAGTGCTTATGTCTGCGTGGACATTAGTCAATCTTTTTCACAGTAAGTTCCCGAAAAATACGCTCAATTTGAGAGTTTCGAATGCTTGCTCTTGCCGAAAAACATGACGTGGTTGTCTTTCCTCGTCTCTTTTAAAAAAGCTCCAAATTACTCCACCCTAAATCTTACATATATTAAAGGCCAATAAATTTTACATGACATAATAAAAAATTAGCTGGGAGTCTGGGTCGAGGTATGGCGACGTGAAGAACGTGCTTATCTCCGCTCGCACAAAATTCGCTATTTCTTCAAAGTCAATGGCGGAATCTTTGCTAAAATACGTAACAAAAAGAAGGAACCGATCCCCCGACAGCTCGACGGATGGAAAAGTGGATTCTCCAGCAATGAAAAAAGTAAAAAGCACAAGCGATCCCGAGTCTTCGCCGCCACGCGATGAACATGGCGAACATAACGAGGACAGCGACCTTGTGCTGACCGCGCTCGAACTAACGGATGATCTTAGTGGAACTCTAAAGTACATCCTAGAAAAGCTCAAGAAGCTGGATACCATTGAATGCACCGTTAAAAAAATTGAAGGCAGCTTAGACAAGCTAGAAGAAAGAACAGCGAAACTTGAAGAGCTTGAGAAGACTGCCAGAGAAGACATCGATAACCTAAAGACAAACCACATGCTTATTGAAAAGAAACAAGATGACGCCAAAAAGGCCTTAGACAAAAGGATCAATGGCATTGAAGGAAAAATAGCCGAATTAAAAGTCAAAGAGGGAGAAATTGACCAAGCTTTAAAAGACCTCAAACGAAAGATTTATACTTAGAAGCTTACTCGAGGCGCGAGAATATAAAATTTAAGCAACATCCCTGAATCTCCTTCGCCGAGAAATGGTTTAGAAGACACGGAAGCAGTGCTTAGATCCTTCCTGGAAAAGCAGCTGGGCTATCATGCTGCAAGTTCTGTTGAGATTCAAAGAGTTCACCGACTGGGGAGAAAGAAAGAAGATGGAGGAGCGCGGCCAATTCTTGCCAGATTCCTTCGCTTCAAAGATTGCGAGAAAATTTTCGCTCTTGGCTCCCGTCTCAGAGATACGAACTTCCAGATGTTTAAGGATCTCCCACAAGAATTGGTGACAAGAAGACGTGCACAAATGGATACCTTCAAAAAGGCTAAACGAAACAATATTCCCGTATCCTTTAGCAAATCACAACCGGACAAACTATATGTAAGAGGTAAACTTTGGCCAGTTGGCCAGGTGCTGGACATCTAATGGAGCAAACTAACGCGTTCCAAACAAAAATGCGTTTTTCCAAACTTACGATTTTCTTACTATTTTCCGTTGAGAATGGGGATATTCCTCGACGCCTCTACCGTATTCATTGTAAATCGTATATTCTCAACAACAACCAAACTGGCTCAGTAAAGAATGCTTATAATTGAACAACACAATTTTCCATTCAGTATAAAGTGTGCCTTACAGTTCTGCTCTTACAAATGGGATGCAGAAATTCTGCATCTTGTTCAGTGGCTAGATAATACACTGCACTGAGTTGAGATGCAGAAATTCTGCATTTGATAAAATGAATAAAAATAAGTAAAAACGACACTTAATAAGTAGTGAATACCAATAGGATGCAGAAATTCTGCATCTTGCTCAGTGGCTAAACAAAATACTCAAATCCACTGCACTGAGCTGAGATGCAGAAATTCTGCATTTGGTAAAATGAATCACAATCAGAAACTATACTTATTAAGCACTGAATACCAATGGCTGCAGAAATTCTGCAAACTATACAAATTCACTGCACTGAGCTAAGATGCAGAAATTCTGCACCTGCTAAAATGAACAAAAATCAGCAAAAAACTATACAAATTCACTGCACTGAACTAAGATGCAGAAATACTGCGCTTGACAAAATGAATACAACTCAGCAAAAACTATACTTATTAAGCGGTGAATACCAACAGGATGCAGAAATTCTGCATTTTGTTCAGTGGCTTAATACACTCAAATTCACTGCACTGAGCTATGACGCAGAAATTCTGCGCCTGCTAAAATGAACAAAAATCAGCAAAAAACTATACAAATTCACTGCACTGAACTAAGATGCAGAAATACTGCGCTTGATATTTAATGAATACAACTCAGCAATAACTATACTTATTAAGCAGTGAATACCAAAGGTGCAGAAATTCGGCATCTTGTTCAGTGGCTTAATACACTCAAATTCACTGCACTGAGCTATGACGCAGAAATTCTGCGCCTGCTAAAATGAACAAAAATCAGCAAAAACTATACAAATTCACTGCACTGAACTAAGATGCAGAAATACTGCGCTTGATATTTAATGAATACAACTCAGCAATAACTATACTTATTAAGCAGTGAATACCAAAGGATGCAGAAATTCGGCATCTTGTTCAGTGGCTTAATACACTCAAATTCACTGCACTGAGCTAAGATGCAGAAATTCTGCACCTGCTAAAATGAACAAAAATCAGCAAAATAAATACGATTTCACTACACTGAGCTAAGATGCAGAAATTCTGCATTTGGTTATTCGAGTAAAATTCAGCAAAAAGTTATTAAGCAGTGAATACAGGATGCAAAATTCTGCAATTTGTTAAATGGCTTAAAATACTTAGATTCACTGAACTCAGATACATGTAAGTTGCAAAAAACTGTGCCCCTGGCCCAACCTTGTTCCCAGGGTGGAGAAGAGAGACCTTGGGAATGAGGTTGATCTGTGCCCGTGAATAAAATGAATAAAAGGGATAGTGTTCAAAATGTCACCTACAGTATAATAATTTTATTTATATTTAATTATCAAATGACATGCAGTTGATAAAACCAATTTTTTGTCTTTGATTGAAACTATTCTACATAACATGTAAAAGGGGGCAAAATCCATGGAGTTTGGAAACAATAGAACATGCAAACAAGATTGTACCTGCTTACATGGATGTAAAACAGTCTAACTTAGCAACAACATGTTATGCAGGTTGAAAAGAGATGTGAAAAAATTATGAACCCGGCCTTTTGCAATAATAATAAAGATAAAGAAAATCAATGTAAACCGCTCTAAGGAAAATATCAAACTGTGGTTATAACAATATTTTTGATGGTAGCCCAAACCATAAGAGAAATTCAAATGTGGCCAAAATCTGTGCAACTAGCCCCATGAAACAAGGTGAAACTGGAATAGCATTAATCTTACTGACAAGATTTACATGTATGAAACATGTACTACTCTCTGAATATCCATTTAAGTTCAAAGTCCAAGATACATGTACAGTGTAACATACAGGGGCCAGTTGCATAAAACTTAAGGTCAGCACACACGACGGGACTAGTCACAGGGACTTGTTGCAGCAACTAGTCTCCTGTAATGTTTACACGATGGGACTAGTTGCGGGGACAAGTACCTTGAAGGGTTTACACGTGGGGACCTGTTAACAGCAAAAGGGTAAAATTCAGGGCGCTCTTACTGAAATTCACCAAAATGTGAAGACGAAAAATGGAGCGGTCCTCAACAGTAAAACCAAATTTAGTAAATTAACCGCAAAACATCAAAGTAATTCGGCTCAATAAAACCACACACTGTTCATCTATAAGTCTATGTGTGATTGTCATTTGTAATTTCAATAGTGTTTTTCTCTAGTATCCTATATTGCTGATACAGAAGTAAAAAGGCGACTGTTTGATCAAGACTCCCAATACAGAGGAAAAATTATTCTCCAGGCCAACTGGAAAAACAAAATTAAAAGATCCAACTAAATATTTTCATTCAGTCGCAGGGAATTTTCCCATGAAGAGTTCACACAAAGAGACCAAGCATACCGTAGTTTGTGGGACTAGTCCCCGGGACTGGTCCCATGAATTCAAACCAGTTTGAATTCGTGGGACTAGTCGCAGGGACCAAATTTTGGTCCCCCAGACTACTCGCAGGGACTAGTCCCCTCGTGTGTGCTGACTTTTAAACTCAAACTCTTTATTTTAATGCCAGACATTAGGTTTTATGCAACTGGCCCCCGATCAGTATAATACACTGTGAGTTTTGTACATGTAACTAAATAAAAGTGCTGAGGGTTTTTAAATATATTATTTATACTTATACTATGTACTATGTACTGGTGTATGCTGGCCTCGTAAAATCTGTTGTCACATCAGAGGTGCAGAGAGACTGGTATACATTGTAATCTTGCATGCTTCTCTAGCCTGTTTTAGGTTAACAATATAAGAGAGACATTATTAATTCATTTTCTAAGTTATATTCAGTACTTGAAATTTAAATATCTCAATAATTTATTGTATCTTGATCTGAAGTTAAAACAGAAAAACATAACTACAGATTGTTTCATTTCATCCACGATAAAATAAAGAAGACAAAAATCTTACATGCACACCACACCTCCAAGGTAATTTGATAGCCAGTGCATCTTTACCATTATTGGGGAGTTTACACAACCACAACAGCAGCAGCACTGGAGACGTTACCAGTTATAAAGAGTTTGTGTGATCTTTTAAACATTATTGCAGTGATTCTAACTTGCTACACTTGTCAAATGTAGGTGTATTTTCCTGGAGTGGAATTGTAGGGGTGGCATTTAAATTGCTTGTGAATTCAAGTCCTCCATAAAGGGTCGCATTAGGTAATTTCGTGTTTTTGTACATGTAGTTATGCAGAGGATAGGAAGGAAATGTACCTTAAAGTGTGATGCACATGCAGAGTTGTTTTTTTGCTCATTAAAGCTCGTATTTTTTGATGCTGTCATTGTGCAATTCAAGCTTCCTATTTTCACTGCTATGTCCAATACAAAATTCACTTGGAATAGAATTCTGTCAAACAAACCATTGAAGCAGTACTGGCTGTATGTGTCAGCCCAGTCAAACTCTTATAGAGTTGTAGGCAGGCTGTGACTGGCAGTAGCAGTCAACACAGGGTTGTTTTTCTGTGATTTTAATATTGTTAAGGTTTAGTTTTGAGTAGGCAGTAAATATTCCAAGTGAATCAAATATTTAAAAAAAGTTTATTTTCTCTCTTCCCTTCAGTGTCTTGTGTCTCCTCGCAGGCGGCGATTTTCAGGGACTACTTGTAGCGTATGGCTAATCAATCAACCCAGCTACATAAGCTCAAGCTTATGTTCATGCATATTTACGCTGGGATCTTTGGGAACATTTCATTTAACCGATTCTAACAGAGAAGACGCAAACACCGCCGCTGAACTGTTTGTAATATGTCGCTGTTGTATAAATACTGCAGTAAGAATCAAACATTTAAACACCTACCATTTCGAACACTCCATTAGGCCAGTTCTTCTCACGAGTTCTGCTGGTTTGAAGAATTCAAATCATGGCATCCATGAAGAAGCGTCCCTCAGATTAACGCAGTGACCTTTATGGTAAATCTAATCGCGCTCGTGTACGTCGAGAGAAAAGAAAAACCATGTAAAACACCACGTTCTTGACAAATTAAACGAGAGGACAAAATGTGAGCGAATCGAGGAACCAACATTGAACGAGGCAACAGAAAATCGAATGGCGCGTCTTCTCAAACGGAAATTAATGTGTCATCCATAAAATACTTGAACCAATCAAATCATCTTCTGATATTCAAAACGTCCAATCACCTTTCCTGTAAACCTGAGAGCAACCTGGGAACGAGGCTGCCCTTGAGGTTGGGAGGAAATTCGTTAGGAATCTTTCCATTTCGGCGGCCTTAGTGGAAATCGCGAACGGAAATTCTTCCAAATTCGTATTTTCAACGGTAGCAATCCTGAGGAGGAGGATTTCGACGAAGACACTGCTCATATCAATTAGATATGAAGCGAATATTCAACTTTGGCTTGTCTTATTCAAGGACAAACTTATGATGAGTTCGTTCCACAAACGTTGTCTACATGAATTGCAGACATCGACTTCGTTGTCAGCGTCCAGTTGAGTTTTTGTAGCTCAGGCACAGGAGTGTGGCCTGTTCAAATGCTAATATGGTAAATGAAAGGTAAGAGTCTGCTTTCAATCTATTTAAATGAAGATTTAATTTACTCTGTTTAATATTAATAATAATTATGCGCCGATCAATGGACGTCCTGTATTTTGTAGCTGGAATGTTTGTTTGTTTGTTTGTTTGTTTTTTCCAATGTACATGTAGGTCATGTGATATTACTCAAGAACTGTTTCTTTCTAATTTCGTCTTCTTCATAGGTATATGTATACATGGTTTATGGAAAGACAAAGAGCAATTGCCCTAGTCTGTAGATTGCTAGATTGAGAAAGTTAATATCACATGACCTTCAGTGTACAGAGGTCTCTTGGAATACCATCCCCCCTCCCTCCCTTTCCCTGTGCCCATATCAAGTACATGGGTGGTGAGTGCCAAATTTACACCCAGCAAAAAAAAAAACCCAGTGCATATTAAAACATTGAAGGGGTGTGTGGAGTAAGGCCCTAAGTGACCTCTAATCTAATGTCAAATTCTCCCTTTGATTAATTTTACAAACAGACGCAAGGAAAGGGTTGAAAGGAGAATTTATCAGTTAATCAGAAGTCACTTGGGACTTTATTCCAGGCACCCCTTCAGTTATTAGATTTAGTTATTGTGATACTCGGTTTTGGCCTTGGCTGAAAACACTTAGAGACCTTGATTATTCCACTGTATGATCACAAAAACCTCATTCAATAATTTTTATTCATTGCTTTTATATATTTATTTACTGATTAGCATGCTACAGTTTATAGTGGTGGTCAGGTTTGAAAGGCCTTGTCACATAAAGAGTGAAGAAACACGCCACCAAACCATGCCTTACTCCTTTTGTTTTGGGAGATACAACTCTGATTCACTCTCTGATGTCTAGAACATTCAGAACAGGCGAGCAACATTTTTACTCGCAGACCCTGAGAATAATATGAATAATTCCCACTGAAAAAAAATTAATAGTTCTTTGGGAGGGGCATTTGAGCACTTTTTTGGCAAAGGGGGAGGAGGGGGCAGGAATTTTATGCAAGCCCTGAGCATCAAAAGTTCAAATAAATGCTTAAGAGTCAGGAGGGATGGATGTTAAAGTTCTGAATTGTTCAGCACATTACACTAGCCCTTTTCCGCTGTTGGATCCTTGAGGAAATGCTTTGGGTTGGGTTTACTTTGGGTTTTGATTCACTTCCCGGTTGCAGTTACTCACTGATACATTGTAAATTACCCAAGGGTAAAATTCCTAGTGAACAGTGCAACTGCATCACAAGTCATATAGTTGTCATACAAGGGCACCGTGTTACAGAATGGGATATGTTCATTGCTTATGATATCTATATTGACAATATTAAAAAATAAAAGCAGCTTGAGCATCAGTTTCAAAGCCGGGAAAAAAATAATAACAATAAATAAAAAACAAACAGACAAAAACAAAACAAAAATACACTGGCAAACAATCCCCTACGTAGGGGTGTAATGCTTTGACTCAGGATAAAGTTAACAGTGAGGAAAATTTAACTACAATGCATTCCCTGGTCATCTTGTGCTTTGATGACAAGTTAAATGGCTTTAAGGGGTTATGAATCCACAACACATGAAATAGCTAACTACTATAAGCAAAAATGGCTTACAGCCTGTAAGTATCATAATGGCCAAGGTTGGCCCTCTCCTCCACCTCCTCATTATAATACATTAATTATTGTCTGTCTCTTTTCTTTCTTCTGTCACAGCGTATACTATCGGGCTCCTGAAACTGTACATTTTGGGCCAAAAATGTTACTGAGGCTTAACGCAGTGCTTCCTGGTGTGTGGGCACAGTCTCGTTTGGTTTGATCAGTGGCGAGGTAGATATGAACTACGTCAGTGTATTCTAAGAAATACAAATAAATCAGCGAAAGGATTTGCTTTTACTTCATGATTTGTGCCAGACCATGGTGAAACAGTTAGATCTGATAAGGGAATTTGTGTGACACAGACATGAAATGTATGCAGTAAGGCCTACTTCCATACAGGGTGTAAGTCACCTATTTGCTGAACTTAGCAGATTTCTTCCATTTTATTTCAAAAATCATTACTGCTGTATGAATATACACCTAGCTGATCAGGGCTCAAATAGATACATACACCCTGTATCAGCAATAATTAAGCAGCAAATAGTATTTTTTTTCCTTAGGGACCGTTCATCTTTTATGAGGTAGGGGGGGCTGGTGGGATTTGAGGGGGGGCCACGTAAAAAAAATATGGCTTCAAAGGGGGGGCCAGCCGAAAAAATATGGTGTGTAAAGGGGGGGTCACCAAAAAATTGCCTGTAAGTTTAGTAGTGACAGCTTCTGTAATAATGCAAACATTAGTGCCAGAAGACCAAAAATAGCGTTTCTAAGGTTCTGAAAATTCAAATTTTCCCGGGGGAGAATGCCCCCGGACCCCCCTACGTTATACACCCAACAGCTACTCTACCCCACGAACTGTTTCGTTATAAAATACAGCCAGGGGAATGTCAGCTCTTTTTTGCCCTCTGCTAATCTGATTCTTAAACAACTGAACAACTGATAACAATGTCCAAAATAATGCTTCAAACCGATATGAATTGTCTGTTTATGTACTTCAGAATGCAGCAAATTGCATTAGGGCATCTCTAAATTTTCAACATTTTCCAGGGGAAGATACCTCTGGAACCCCTGCCAGAAAATTACCTTTAGTGCTTGTCTGAATAAAGACATTTACTCCTGCAGGACTTGAGTGTTAAAATTGACTGTTAAATTTATTTTCAGCTTGATAAGTTTTAGATTTACTTGATCCCTTTTTCTTTCCTTTTTTTTTGGGGGGGGGGGGGGGGGTCATCTCAAATATTTAGGACTACAAGGCGGGGCCAGGTAAAAACTTTCTAATGTAAAGGGGGGTCATTATATTTTACAGGTACTACCCATCAAATCCCACCAGCCCTCCCTACCCCATAAAAAATGAACGGTCCCTTATAATAATTTTATTGTTGGATTTTATGAAGTAAAGGGTGTAAAATTTTTCCAGAAATTACTTCAAAATTAATAATCTATACATGTAAATTTTCATTGTTTTGACTTCTTTCTCTAGCTCGAATCATGTTTCTACGTGTATGAAAGGCAGCACTTTTGCATTTTTCTGCCCAAGTAACTTGTCTACCTACAGTGTAGGTGCCAAAATATTTTGCATCCATTTTTTCAAGCCACTAGGTTAAGTTGCAGAATTTCTGTTTCACTGATTTGTTGTGGATACATGTACAATAGTGAATTAAGCGGGAGATAAGATTGTGTAGAATTTTTTGGATCAAAATTTTGCAAGCCATGTACAGTTATGAGTATATTAGTTGAGATGCAGAATTTCTGCATCATTCATTTGTTGTCGGGACAGTACTAAATTACAGCTGTAGGCGGAAAAAAGGTTGTACAGATTTTCTGCATCCAAATTTTTGAAGCCACTGATTTGAGATGCAGAATTTCTGTATTATTCATTTGTTGCAGAAATCGTAGTGAATTAAGTGGGATAATTAAAGGTCATGCAGAATTTCTGCATCCACAGTTTTCAAGCCACTGATACGGATTTGAGATGCAGAATTTCTGCATCATTCATTTGTTGTAGATAAGGTAGTAAATTAAGCGGAAAATAAGGTCATGCAGAATTTCTGCATCCACATTTTTCAAGCCGCTGATTTGAGATGCAGAATTTCTGCATCATCCATTTGTTGTCGGTACAGTAATGAATAACGCGAAAAATAAGGTTGTGCAGAATTTCTGCATCCACAGTTTTCAAGCTACCGATACGGATTTGAGATGCAGAATTTCTGCATCATTCATTTGTTGTAGATAAGGTAGTGAATTCAGCGGAAAATAAGGTCATGCAGAATTTCTGCATCCACAGTTGGCAAGCCACCGATTTGAGATGCAGAATTTCTGCATCATTCATTTGTTGTTAATAAAGTAGTGAATTAAATGGAAAAAGGGTCTTGCAGAATTTCTGCATCCACAGTTTTCAAGCCACCGATACGGATTTGAGATGCAGAATTTCTGCATCATTCATTTGTTGTAGATAAGGTAGTGAATTCAGCGGAAAATAAGGTCATGCAGAATTTCTGCATCCACAGTTGGCAAGCCACCGATTTGAGATGCAGAATTTCTGCATCATTCATTTGTTGTTAATAATATAAAGTAGTGAATTAAATGGAAAAAGGGTCTTGCAGAATTTCTGCATCCACAGTTTTCAAGCCACCGATTTGAGATGCAGAATTTCTGCATCATTCATTTGTTGTAGAATTAAGCGCAAAAAAAGGTCATGCAGAATTTCTGCATCCACAGTTTTCAAGCCACCGAATTGAGATGCAGAATTTCTGCATCATCCATTTGTTGTCGGTACAGTAATGAATAACGCGAAAAATAAGGTTGTGCAGAATTTCTGCATCCAACGTCTTCAAGCCACCCGGCGAAGATGCAGAATTTCTGCATCATTCATTTGCTTTAGAGTTACTCTTCTAGAGTTTATTTGCAGCTGTAAGGCCTTTGGATGAGAATACCTTTGCTATGCTGCAATTTTACAGGTCATTTTTTGTCTCCATCCATTTCGCTCAATTTTAACTGTAGATTTTTACTGTAAAATTGTGTTCAGAATAAACGTGGTTAACTACAACAACAGTTAAAAAATGTCATTTCGTCGTGTTAGCAGGGTATTACTCGAACTAACGGTTTGTTTGCAGTCGAGTATCGTACATTTCTGGCGGAAATCGCGTTTTATTCCGTGCGAAATTGGGCTTTATGACGGAATTTTAGAGTTTGGAAAAACGCATTTTAGTTTGGAACGCGTTAACTCCTCGTAAACCCTTTCTTTGTCCTTTTAGTCTTTGCTCTTTACCACACTTGAGCTAAAACTTTTTTTTTCTGTCGCCACTTTCAACAAGGATATTGTAGAATTTTGCGAGCGGAGAGAGCTGCATGCTGAAGAACACCGCAAAACCAAAAGCTCACTCTTAAACTAATTGCGTGTTTAACCTTCCTTAATTGTTGATTGTCTTTGTTCTGTATGTTAGCTTTTTTTCCTTGCTTCCAACGTTCTTTTGCTCGTACGCTATGTGTAGCTTAAGTTTTTTATTTATATTCCATTTGCAATTTTTTTGTTATTTATTTATTTTTTTCTGCAGCAACGTTAATTTTGTCTTTCAGTGGTTATATGTTAATGTCAAACCATGAATCTTAAAATAGCATCGCTTAACGTCAAGGGAATAGGAAATAACGCTAAAAGAAAAGAGGTGTTTAATTGGCTGCAAGAAGTCCATTGTTCCGCTAACACAACAGACATATGGACTTGTGAATGGGGTTACAAAGCGCTGTTCAGTTGCTGCGCGAGTAACAAAGCAGGGGTTAGTATTCTCTTCAACAATAACTTTAATCTAAACATTCTTAAAATTCTCCAAGACCCAGATGGTCGATTTATTATATGCGATATCGAAGCAGATGGAAAAATGTTGACCTTGGCCAACATCTACGCTCCTAATGACGACGATCCCGATTTCTTTCACTCTTTTTTTGATCGTCTTTCCAATTTTAAATGCGACGAAGTCATAATTGGAGGTGATTTTAATTTAGTGCTAGATATTGAAAAAGATAAAAAGAATGGTATAGCCAGAACACACCAAAATGCTCCAAAGGTAGTACAAGATGCGATGGAAGATCTTGAATTATGTGATATCTGGAGAATATTTAATCCGGATACCAAAAGGTTTACCTGGCGACAGAGACAGGCAGAAATTCAATGTAGACTTGACTTCTTGGTAAGCCAAACTACGCTTTGCAACTGCTCCGATGCGGATATCTTTCCAGGATTCAAAACGGACCACTCTATGATAACACTCAACCTATCTTTACATTCAAACCCAAGGGGGAATGGTTTCTGGAAACTAAATACGTCCCTCCTAACCGATACAACCTTTGTGGAGAAAATAAAAGAAACGATACAAGAAACGGCTACTGAATACAAAAATGATGAACTCGTCAACCCTGGGCTTCTGTGGGAGATGATAAAATTAAAAGTGCGTCAACACCAATCGCTTATTCGGCATCTATAAAAAAAGCGAAAAAAAGAAAAGAGGACGAATTAGAAAAAGAAATTTCAAATTTAGAGAAACAGATCGATAGTGCAACCGGCCCTGATCCCCTGAACCAAAATACAAATGAGAGAATGAAGGCCCTAAAAGAGGAACTTGAAAGAATTATTGAACATCGAACCAAAGGAGCCATTCTTCGGTCAAAGTCAAAGTGGTATAACGAAGGCGAAAAGAACACAAAATACTTCCTCAGCCTGAAAAAGAGACACTTTAAACAAGGAACGATAAGCCAATTAAAACTGGACGATAATACTCTTGTCACTTCAGACAAGGAAATTTTATCAGAATATGAATCCTTTTACAAAAATCTCTATGCTTCGAAAATAGAAAAACCCTCTCAATCCAATTTTTTCCAGCAAGAAAACGAAACTTCCTTAAGCTTTATGGATCAACAGGCTTGCGACGCTATCTTAACCGAAAAAGAATGCGCGGAAGCCTTAAAATGTATGGATTTAGAAAAAACACCTGGCACCGACAGTCTTCCAGCTGAATTTTATAAATTATTCTGGAATGACATTTCTACTTATTTACTCTCTGCCCTCAACTTTGCCTTCGAGTCCGGCTGCCTATTCATTTCTCAAAGGCGCGGAATCATTAAACTTATTCCAAAAAAAGACACAGAACCTTTTTTTATTAAAAATTGGCGTCCTATAACTCTGCTCAACACGGATTACAAAATCGCAGCAAAGGCCATTGCAAACCGTCTAAAGTCCGTAATTCCAAAACTTATAAATAATGATCAGACAGGCTTTATAAAAGGAAGGTTCATTGGTGAAAACATACGACTTATTGATGGCATCATCCAATACGCTGCACAACATAATGTCCCAGGTCTCCTGCTTTTTATAGATTTTGAAAAAGCCTTCGATTCACTTGAATGGCCTTTCATCCTTGATACTTTGCGTTTCTTCGGCTTTGGTCCGTCAATTATTAAGTGGATCAAGACCTTTTACTGCAAAATTGAAAGCTGTATTCTTAATAATGGCTGGTCAAGTAACTTCTTCCAGCCTCAAAGAGGTGTTAGGCAGGGCTGTCCCCTTTCGCCATATTTATTTATTCTGGCAGCGGAGATGTTGGCCAAGACAATCCGGAGTAACAAGAGAATAAAAGGTATCTATGTAGATAAAAACGAAGTTAAGATAAGCCAATACGCGGATGATACCACTCTTATCTTAGACGGGTCAAGGGAGTCCCTTGTCGCAGCCCTACTAACTTTAGAAGATTTCAGCAAGATCTCCGGCCTCAGGCTCAATGATAGTAAAACGGAAGCTCTTTGGATCGGCTCTAAGAAAGGGCAAGAAAAAATCTATTTACCAGGAAAGGACTTAAAATGGCCAAGATGTAAGGTAAAAGCACTTGGTCTATGGCTGTCAACCGAGCCAGACCTGGCGATGATATTAAATTATAAAGAAAAAACTGAAAAAATTAGAAAGCTATTAAGTTGCTGGCAATACCGTAGGCTTTCGCTGCTAGGAAAAATCACCGTAGTTAAGACACTGGCCGCATCACAGTTGGTTTATTTATTAGCGCCGCTGCATTCTAACCACCGTGCTATAAAAGAAATAAATGACATGTTCTACCATTTCCTATGGAATGGCAAAGGTGACAAAATAAAGAGAAAAGTTATGATCAACGATCCCAGAAATGGAGGTCTGAAAATGATTGATCTCTGCTCTTTTAACAAATCTCTTAAAACAACTTGGGTAAAAAAGTACTTGGACACGACCAACAAGGGAAAATGGAAACTCCTCTTCGATATGGAACTCAAGAACTATGGCTGTGAAAATCTCTTCCGGGGTAACCTTAACGTTAATGACACAAAGAAAATGATAAAGGTCACGGATCCCTTCCTTGAGGAAATATTAGAATACTGGGCCGAAACTAATTTTGAGCGCCAAGTAACTTCTGAAATCAATTTTCGAGAACAGAGTTTACGGGTTGATAACAAGCCAATTTTTTTTAAGGATTGGCTTGAAAAAGGTATAACAAAAGTTAAACACCTTCAAAGGACGGAAAACAAAGGATGTCTGTCCCTTAATGCTCTTGCGTCAAAGTATGACATAAAATTACGTCCTCTTAGTTTCTATGGCTTACTATCAGCTGTAAAGTCCCTTCGAGAAACCGCTACCGGAGCTGCTGAGATTAGAGGAGGCAACTCTGAAACACTCTGCGATAAGATTATAAAAAGTCAAAGACCAGGCCCGATAATTTACAAAAAGCTAATCAATACAAAAGGTCTAACCCCAAGCAACAGCCAAAACAAATGGTTTCAGGATTGCAATTTTTTAGATGAAAAAACTACTTTCAACTGGGAACAAGCGTACCTCATGGCTCCAAGTTGTACTAAAAGCACCAAACTGATCGAGTTCCAGTTTAAACTTTTGCATAGATGCATACCAACTAACAAGTTCCTTTTTAAAATAGGAAGAAAGGAAAACGAAAATTGCACTTTTTGTCACAGTGCCTCAGAGTCATTAATCCACCTTTTTTGGTCATGTCACGTTTCATCCTCCTTTTGGAAAAGAGTGACTGACTGGCTTCAGGACAACCTCTCGATAGCAGGCGAATTCACTTTATTGAATACAACAGCTTTGGGCCTGAGGCCGGATCCTCATTCTAAATATTCACTTCAATTAAACTATATCTTGTTGCTAGCGCGGTATCATATATGGCAAGCCAGATTAGAGGAAACCTCACCAAATTTCACATCTTTTCTACGTCTTGTTAAATCAAGATATGTATTAGAGACAAAAGCGGGTGACACAAAAAAATGGATTCCGTTTGCAGAATGTTTATAAAGAGTTTATCTCCTGTCCCCCTGACTGAAGGACTGTTATGCTCATATTTAGAAAATATTGTTTAAGTATATTTTGTATATGTATGTAACTATGGCAAACCCAAATAACTTTCAAAATGTTACTTCTCCTCCCCTCGACTGACTAACTCTTTGTAATTTTGGTAATGCGCCTAAACCATTGTAATTAGGATCACTTACTTTTTACTCTGCTGTATTGTTTAGTTATGTGCTTTAGTGTTTGTATTGTATGCGTTGTTTTCTTTTTTGTACTTGCAAGTCATTAATTAAAAAAAAAAATTAGCTGGAGATATTTGGAGATAGTGGCGTTTTGCAACTTTAAACTTTGCCTCCTTGCAACGCGCCATGGCGATGATTTGTCGCAACGCCGCCAACTGTATGTAAACAAATTAAAAGTGAAATTAAATTTGCAGATTTCTCCTCCCTTTACCTCACAGAAACAAAGCAAAGAAAACCGTCTAAAATGAGGAGCAATTCTATTTGTAGTGCCTAAAGAAACAGACAAGCATAGGAGAGGTTTTGGGGAAAAAAGAAGAAGAAGCGCGGTGTTAATGTTGGATTTAATTAAGGTGATTCCATCGAAAAAGAAGTTGTAATGAGAATTTGTTGAAACTTTGCACAGTTACTAATTACACCTAGTACATTAAAAAAATAAAATAAAAAGAGGGGGTCACCGGTCTGATTTCACGCTACGGGGCTGTAGTATTTAGGTACTTTGCTATCTTTAGACAGCAATATTAAAAAAGCTATCCTTGTACTAGAGACACCCATTACTTCAACAAAGTTATAACCAGCAATGAAATATGAGCATTATTCTTATGATAGAAGTACAATGTTACAGTAAAACGTCTTAAAATTGCCGTAACAATGAAACTGATTTGAAATAATAGGCAAATCGAGCGTCCGCACGGTTCCAGTGAAACGCCTAAAATCTGGCTGTAATAGTGAATCAACCGGAATATTTCAAAATTGAATAATGAAAAGTTCTTCAAATTTGAATATATCATGTAAAGTCGTATTTTGCTTAAATAAATGGAATAAAAAAGTGGGGTCACCGAGTTCGTTTAGGAGAAAACGACCATTTATTTCTCTGAAAAGCTCAGCTTCCATAGAAAACCAATCAAGTTCCCAACGCGCGCGCGCTCGTGCGCGCGCTAATCACGCAAAAAATGATGTGCAGAAAGGATGCGCAATGCAATTGAATGGAATCACCTTAATTAACTAGGGACGTGTCCTGATTAACCTTGCACGAGCTACACGAATTATAAATACGCGTCATGCCACGCGTCATCCAAACGCCATTTTCCATCTTTTTACTTTGCTCTGCTCGTTTCATTGCCCAACCTTTCTCCGCCCTGGTTCAAACGATGTGTGATGCGGAGAAGGGCTGGCACGAGCGCTCTTTCCGCGCTTCCGGTGCGTTTGGTAGCCGGCAAAATTTACCTTTCAACAAACTGGAAATCTCATTTTCTTTCTTTATTTTTCAGCCAGCCGTGCACTATGATTAAAACGTTTTTTCACAGTCGTGGCTCACAGCTTAAAACGTTTATGTCTACGTGCATGTTAGCCAATCTTCTTCACAGTAAGTTGGCTAAAAATGGGCTCAACTTGACGGTGTTGAATGCTTGCTCTTGCCGCAAAACATGACATGGTTGCCTTTCATCGTCTCTTTTACAAAAGCTCCAAATTACTCGATAAATTTACATAGCATAATAAAAAATTAGCTGGAGATATTTGGAGATAGTGGCGTTTTGCAACTTTAAACTTTGCCTCCTTGCAACGCGCCATGGCGATGATTTGTCGCAACGCCGTCAACTGTACGTAAAAAAATTAAAAGTGAAATTAAGTTTGAAGATTTCTCCTCCCTTTATCTCACAAAAACATGGCAAAGAAAACCGTCTAAACTGAGGAGCAATTCTATTGGTAGTTCGTAAAGAAACAGACAAACATAGGAGAGGTTTTGGGAAAAAAGAAGAAGAAGTGCGGTGTTGTTGTGGATTTAATTAATTAATTAACCTGAGAAGTGTCTTGATTAACCTTGCACGAGCTGCACGCATTATGAATACGCGTCATGCCTCGCGTCATGCAAACGCCATTTTCCATCTTTTTACTTTACTCTGCTCGTTTTTTAAAAGTTTTTAGGCAGTTTTTTAGCATCGATCAAGGCGGATAAGACAAAGAAAAGATAACCCAAAGTCGGCGTTTTTCGGGAACTTAATAGATTATCAGGATTATGGAGGAAACGTAAGCATGCAATCATTTTGATCTAGCACCTAATTTGATCCCAGTCCACTGCATCACACCTTTTTGCTGGGACACGCTCGTTTTATCGCCCAACCTTTTTCCGCCCTGGGGCCCGTTTCTCGAAACTCCGGATAACTCTCCGGGCCCGAAAACTATTTTCGGTGCACAATATTCTGAAATAGCTATACAATTTTCACTGATTTTGAAAGCTAAATTTTAATCTTTGTAATTTCGTGAAGTATATCGCTAAGTTTGCACCAATAATTTACCATTAGCTGACAAATAAATGAGCTCGAAAAAATACTTACCGGGCCCGGAAAGTTATCCGGAGTTTCGAGAAACGGGCCCTTGTTCCCGATATCTTTCCGGGCCCGGTAAGTATTTTTTCGAGCTCATTTATTTATTAGCTAATGGAAATGATTGGCGCAAACTTTGCGTTATGCTTCACAAAATTATAAAGATTTAAGGCCGCAGGTGAGAAACTAGGTCATCAGTATTCATTTATTTAAAGCATATGCAAGACGTGCGACGAATGATAGCAACGTTGCCCGAAATATTTATGAACAGGCTCTTCAGTGAAACTTTTAGTTTCTGAATCAATAATTGCACGTGCGTTAAATCGTGTGCCACATCAGATATCTTGTGAAAATAGTGTGGAAATCCGACTTTTTTTACGTTCAAACGTTAATAGAAACTTTTTTCCAACAAAACAAAACAAAAACTAAAATACTTCGGAAACGCCTAGTTTATAGTTTATGTTCTTCAATCCAAATATTTACGATCTCTAAATTGCAAATTATTGTTCTTTTCTGGACAGTGGACAATAGCTGCTATAATATTTGATTTCCATAATTAGCATAATCTTACCTTAAACATTGGGAATCCCTAAAACCACCAATTTTGTGTCCAAAAATACAGCGCGGATATAGAACTTCCTGAACTGACACAACAGGCAGATAAACTAGGTGTATAGTAGATTGTCATAACAGAAGCAATTTTTTCAAACAGGCTTTAAATAAAATATTGAAGGCTTCAAATTTAAACAAGGCCGATTTTACTCATTTAAAAGCTTACAACTTTCAATTGAACCCGAAATCCTATAATCGGCTTCTGTTGTGACACAATACAGGTTTTAATTGATCAATAAGTGGTAAAATCAAGAAGTTTTGTCTTCTCCACGAGGAGAAAACTAGGACACAGAGTCGCGCTTTACAAAATCTTAACTTTGGGAGCTCATAGCGTCGCAAAGAAGCGCGAGGTATCAACGTAAAAACACCCTTGTTGCACTTCCACCATTCCCGGAGCTCTCTTTTAAGTTTCAATGGAATCAGCTCCCAAACGTTCAAGATATAAAGTTTTTTAACGTAAGACCTCCACCAAAATTTTGCCTCATAAATTTATTTATGAGCAGCTTATCACCCACGGCCTTAAATTTAGCTTTCAAAATCAATAAAAATTGTATAGCTATTGCAGAATTTTGTGAACCTAACATAGTTTTCGGGCCCGGAAAGTTATCGGGAGTTTCGAGAATAGGGCCCCTGGGTTCAAACCATTTACAGTAATAACTTTGTAGTTGTTACCTTTGCCTTCGGCGCGTTGAGAATCTGGGTCGTCGTCGTTGGCTCCGGTGTATTTGGAAGATCTTTCACGATTGGCTTCAAATTGAGAAATAATAACTGCACTATCAAAAACGTGGCCACAGCCAAAACGTTGCATAATAAGAACAGAGATTTCGCCCTTGATAAAGCCATAGAAGCTGTTTTCTGAAGAAAGACATAAAAAGGTAGGTTAATTAATGGTAAATGACCCTTTCTGGCTAGCTGGTATACAAAGGATGATAATCAGGCCCATATTTGAAATATTGTCCTCACAATTTTACAGCAGCATTCGAAACTTCGCTTATCGGCCAGCCATTCATTTTTCGGAAATATTTCAGGCTCCCTCATTATCCTCTGATATACCTGCTTTCCTAAATGTCCTATGAGTAGTCAAAAGCCAGACTATGAGAGGTCCAATGATTTTTAGAAATGGTCGGAAACAACCTTCTCTCAAATTGCCGGCTGAAAGTTGGTCATAAAATTGGTCATAATCAAGTGATCAAATCGGCATTATTTTGTCTTTTTGAACTTATGTGCTCACCTTGCAGCCGTTTAAAGTTTGATCCCTTGTATGGCAATTTAGGCCCAAAAAATATCTAAAATTTACCGACCTTGCAATGTCTCTTATAAAAAGAAATGGAGGGGTAATTGTGTTGACTGTTAAGTGCGACAGAATTTAGTAGAGCTCCAGCCACACGTGCCAAAAGAAACTGAAGAGAAAGGGCAGAACGATTTTGTGAAGAGGCCAACGTAACAGCGAACGGATGTAAAGTGTAGAGAAACCCTTAAGGTTGGTAGATTTTTCGACAGCACTAAGTGAAGCAAGTTGTCGTCCATTCCGAAAAGGTTTTAGATAACAAAAATTATTGAGACAAGAAGCTAAAATAGAGTAATTGGAGAATGACAGATTTAAGAACGGCAAATTAGAACGGAGTAATGTTTTTAATTTTGATTTGTTAAATTGCATCTTATCGTACGTAGGTGTATATTTTCGACATAAATTAAGAAACAGTGATTGTCAGTGAGCAGAAGTGGTGTGGAGTCAGTGCTTTATTCACTGACATCGGACTCGTATAAGTACTTTTAGATAAAACAAATGTTTATATTTTCTTTTCAAAATACAAACTGTTGTCAGTAGTTTCCTGTGATATTCTCATAATTAGTATCGTAAGAACAAGGTATGGAGCGGTTTTTAAATGAGTTTCGTTAAACTCGTAAAACCAAAACTAGTCCAGCCATGTGGCGCAAAAAAATTGCCGAATTGTGCACTTCGGGGTAAAAGCATCAAACTCCGCACAATGATAGTACTAGATGGACTGATCATTTTTAGTTATGGACCCCATCCAAATACACACGGGAGGGAGGCACAATGTGCCATTGGGGGGAGGGGTTTGGCCGTTTTGTTCCAAGTCCATCTATCTGGTGAAAAAATTTGGCATGGTAATAGTACTTACGTTGCTGAACAAAACTAACTATGGGCCCGGACAGATTTCTGTTAGGGGGGAGAATTTTGCACTTGGGGGGGATAGTTGCAATTTTCAAAGAAATTGCTCCAATTTATGAGAAAGCTATAACGTTAAACCGAATTTGCCATATTAGTAGGGCGTGATGTTCTAAGGAAGTTCATCTATGTCTCTACCTAAATCTTTTCACAAAGGGGGGCCACAACTTGGGGAGGGAAGAGTTGGTAGTATGTATCTTAGTATTTTCGTATTAGTTTCTCTGGGGGAGAGAAAAAAACAATGACCTGCCTTAAAAACCGGCAGAATCATAATTCACTTAGCGAACAGTTTCTCCCACCGTGTGGCCTCATGCAAGAGCATCCTCCATGGTGGGGTTGGGGGGGGGGGAGGGGGTGCTTTGCACTTCTGCGTGGAATGCATAGTCACGTTTCGTATAATATCTGAAATTCAACAATCGTATGGAATAAGACTACATAATTATACAATGTCAATGTTATTTAATTTAATGTTATCCTTTAACACACGTACAAAAATTAACCTTTTTAGGGGATGCATCTGCAGCACTGTCAAATGCTACAAGTGTTAGTTTAATTAAGTGCAATGATGTAGACAACCATGTAAGGTCAGGGGGGATATCCAATACACCAGCACCGTAGAGGACCGTGAGTCTAAGGTTTCGGTCCGTATAGATCATTCGGACCGTGAACCTCGCCCACTCAGGCCTGTAGCCAGTATTGAGGCAACCGAGGCAGATGGCTCGGTAAAATGTTTTGGTTAAGGTTAAAAACTTGAATATAAAAATAAGTTATTTAATAATATAACATATTTATGGCAGCAAACCACGCCACCGGTACAATAAAACGTGATAATCTCAGTTAATACTTAAGACGTTGCTTCACTACCAGATGCTATTTCCTGCGGCATTGAGCTGCTTTATACCAATATATCAACAATCCTTCCGTTAATCCTTACATTAGCAGTTGGAAGTTACTCCTGCGAGAGAAGCTTTTGCAGTCTGCGTCGATTGAACGGTCTTGCCCTTGCATACGTTCACGACATCACTCCAGAGCTGTTGCAAATATTGCAAAAATGGGACGCCAAATAAAAGCGAGGCCTTAAATAGAGAGTACACCTCAGCACTAGTACACTTGAACTGGTGCACTTGAACGAGATTGAAATTTTTGCAACACACAGAAAAAAAAAGAGAGCCTACTTACAGAACAATTACTTACACTACCTACGTGAGTTAATGTACAATTACGTACATTCTTTACAATACATTATATTACATTACAATTACTTACATTCTTTACACTACTTACACTACTTACATTACTTACGTGACAGTTACATTACTTAATGTACAATCACTTACATTCTTTACAATACATTATATTACATTACATTACAGTTGCTTACATTCTTTACACTTCTAATAATACGCCCTACATACAGTACTTACAATAACATATAAACATAGTTCTAGCCTTAGGTTTCAAAACAACTGAAATAAATTATTAGCCTTCCGTCTTAACAATTAGCTTTCTAGAGTTTATTTTCGCACACTGCTCCACTTTTGAGGCTATTGTGACATGCCAGAAAGACAGAGAAATGTTTTATTTCAGGCGACAGGTTGCGTGTGTATTTTGCCCGCCCCACAATCACAATCGCCAAAATTAGAGACTACTCACAGTCTAGATTTTGGTTTACAAGAAAATCCTTGAAGTTTCGCCAGAAGGTAGAGACGACACTACAGGACCAGAAAAGATGGATCAAGCTTTCCTTCTCCGTTTTGCAGAAACTACAGAAATCAGAATCTTTTATTCCCACTTTTTTAAGAAAATCATTGGTCGCCAATCGTCTATGCAGAAGTTTGAATTGAAATATAAGAAGTTTTGTAGATTTTGTACACTGGAAAGATAACTGGTATGCCGCTTCCCAATCTATTGGTTCGCGAGCTTCAGAGGCGCAATCCACGGCCCATTTTTCTTGACTATTGGTTGGACACTTTTGTTTAAGACTAATTAATTTTTTATAAGCTTGCTTACTTGGTTTATTCGCTTTCATGAATTTCGTTTAAAAGCTTTCGTATTGTGTATTTGTATTGTTGCGTACGGGCGTTCTAATTTTATTTCGTAGGGTTCTTAAGGCAGATAACAACCCGTAAAAAGCAAGATAGTTTGTTTCGCTGACGTCATAGCGCTCTTTGAATTCATGAAAGGATAGGAACGTATCTGAATCTTTCATCAAATGCGACACCTTGTGAATCCCTTTTCGCAGCCATGCTTCGTAGAAGATTGGTTTGTTATTGATCCGTAAAAGAGAGCTGTGCCAAAGGTTCAGAGAGCGAAAATAGTCTGTAGACTTTACATTATTCTCGAAAGTTATTTCAGACCAGATATTTGCGATCTCCACGATAAAGGGATAGGATAAATTAAAATGCTTTCATAAGTCGCTTTTCTGAGGTTGCCGCTGAAAAAAGCTCTTCCTCCGTAGTTCCTAAGTTCTAAATCAAAACAGAGTTTCCATTTCCCGTGATTGTTAGCATTAATATATTTTTTGATCCAGGTAGTTTTTAATCCTTTGTTAAAAGATTCAATATCAATCATGTTTAAACCACCTTTTGCGTAGTCATTTATCATTACTTCCCGCTTGATTTTGTCGCCTTTGCCGTTCCATAAAAAATCATAGAAGAGGCTATTGATTTCCTTCAAGATGCGGTGATTAGTTGTGAGGGGGGATAAAATGTATACCAGTTGGGACGCGATTAAACCTTTTAAAACAGTAATTTTGCCGTAAAGGGTAAGTCGACGACACTCCCAGCAGCTAAGGCTATTTTTTATTTTTGTTAATTTTTCGCTGTAGTTCAGCTCTGCGGTTAGGCCAGGATTAGTCGAAAACCATACTCTAAGGGCTTTGGCCTTTCCTTTCACCCACTTTAAGTCTTTTTCGTAGCACAATTTTTCTTCTTTTCCGGCATTAGCACCAATCCAGAGGGCTTCCGTTTTCTTGTTATTTAATTTAAGGCCAGATAACAGTTGAAAGTTATCCAACATATGCAGAGAAGCGATAAGGGATTCCAAGGAACCATCTAGTATTAAAGTGGTGTCATCCGCATACTGACTAATTTTTATTTCATTTCCATTCACAAAAATGCCTTTCACATTTTGGTTTTTCCTTATCGCATCTGCTAGAACCTCGACACAGAGAATAAAAAGATAGGGAGAAAGTGGGCAGCCCTGCCTCACTCCTCTTTCTAGCTTGAACCAGTCGCTGGCCCATCCGTTATTAAGAATACAGCTTTCTGTGCTGTGGTAGCACAGTTTAATCCAATTAATTAATGATTGTCCAAAATTGTAATATCTAAATGTTTTTTTGAATGAAAGGCCACTCTACTGTATCAAAAGCTTTTTCAAAATCGAGTAAAAGTAAAAGTCCGGGCACTTTGTTGGCCGTTGTATAGTGGATAACGCTATCGATGAGTTTGATGTTCTCCCCGATAAACCTATCTTTAAGGAATCCAGTTTGATCGTTATCTATAAGGTTCGGCAGAACGTTTTTCAGTCTGTTCGCGATAGCTTTGGTCCCAATTTTGTAGTCACAGTTTAAAAGGGTTATAGGTCTCCAGTTCGGTACTGTATCCTTTTTTGGGATTAATTTAATAATTCCACGTCTCCGGGTTACCGAAAATTGACCCGTCTGATATGCAAAGTTAATCGAATTAACAAGGAGGTCCGACAAATCGTTCCAGAAAACTTTATAAAATTCGGCAGGTATTCCGTCTGAGCCAGGTGTTTTATTTGCTTCTGTATTTTTAATGCTTGTAAACATTCATCTTTGGTCAGCAGGCCTTCGCATGACATTTGCTCATCTGGGTTCAGAATCTTGGTATTATTCTTATCAAAAAACATGTCATCACCGCAAGTGTCGTTGATATTCATTTGAGAGCTGTATAAAGTTTTGTAAAAGGATTTGCAGTGACTTAGGATTTCTTTGTCTGAATTTACTGTTTCGTCATGATTGGTTTTTAGCTGACTTATTACTCCCTGTTTGTAGTGCCTTTTTTCCATGTTAAGAAAACACTTTGTATTTCTTTCTCCCTCATTGTACCATCTACATTTCGATCTTAAAATTGCACCTTTGGTGCGGTACTCGATTATATTTTCCAGCTCTGCCTTTTTTTTTTTTCTAATTCTAATTGTTTGGCACCTTCGTTGTCGCTTGTTGTTTCTATTTGTAATTGCAGGTTGTTAATTGCTTTTTTAAGATCTTCTTCCCGTTTTAAAATTTTGGCCTTTTTGGCTGCTGCGTATTTTAATGATTGTTCTCCGGTTTTCAATTCATTTTTATCATTTCCCACAGTAGCGCATGGTTCATAGTGTCATCACTTTGATATTCTTCTTTAACAGCTTGAATTGTTGATTTTACCTGGTCAACGTATTCAATTTCGGTCAGAAAAAAAGTATTGAGTTTCCAAAAGCCTGGTCCTCTTGGATTCGATTGAACAGTTATACTGATATCGATCATTGAGTGGTGGGTTTTATATCTTGTTGAAATATCGGCGTGCCTGACATTGCACATTAAGCTTTGGCTAACAAGGAAGAAGTCTAGTCGGCATTGAATTTCGGGTTTTCGGCGGCGCCAGGTATATCTTAGGGAATCAGGGTGCAGCACCCTCCAAGCATCAGTCAGATCTAAATTCTGCATGAATTCTTGCACAACTTTAAATGAATTATTGTGTGTTTTCGCGACACCACCTTTCTTGTCTTTTTTAGATTAAGCACTAAGTTGAAATCTCCAGCAATAACTACTTCTTCACATTGAAAATCTAATAAATGCTCAAAGAAACCTTCGAAGAAAACCGCGTCATCGTTGTTGGGAGCAAAAATGGTGGCGAGCGTTAAATACTTTTCGTTGGTTTGGATGTCGCAAATAATAAATCGTCTGTTCGGATCACAATATACCCGCTTCATTTCGAAATCAAATGTATTGTTAAATAAATTTGCAACTCCTGCTTTAGCGTCTGTGCAACAAATAAAATATGATTTGTATCCCCACTCTGCCGACCGCAACGTGGACGTGTTCTCGCAACAATGGACTTCCTGTAGAAAATAAATAAATAAATAAATAAATAAATAAATAACGAGATTGATATTTTCTTCGTCACGAATGCTGAAATAACGTTTTAGAGCGTCTAAAAGTTCATTTCTGAATGAAACCGTTCAAATTTTAAAGAGAAGAACTGATAACAAATATAAATGCTGTTAAATTTAGTTCGATTTTGATTATGTTTGAGGAAAAATACTACCAGGATAACACTAAAAATGGCATTTTCGAGCGTCTACAAGCTCGCGCCTTCAGCGCTTCGCAGTTGCCTCGGTTTTCAGAAAAGTCTGGCTAAGGCCCTGCACACGGTCCATTTTGAAGAGTTGACTTTCTCTTTCGTGTGTCTTGATCGCTTTTTCTTGCCTTGGACAGTCCGCTAATACAACCCTGTTATCAGTTGCACAACGCTTATAGAACTTGTAATCGACATATTACCGTTTAGTCTTTGGTGTATATCGATCGCTTTGTTTGTCTCTTATCGAGTCTTCTTTTGGAACCCTGTTATCACTTTACGCAACGCTTATAGAACGAGAAATAGAATATTACTGTCTTCCCTTTCGTGTATATCGATCACTTCGTACGTACGCTTAAATAACGAGGCATAATCATACTTGCATTGGATATGTGTACCTCTACATACGGACTGTGAACCACAGATAATGGTCCGTAATCAAGGATGACGGTCCGTGCGAAACGTACAGACCGCTAATCGAAAAAATGGTCCGTAAGTAAGGATGTCAGACCGTACGAAACGTACGGACCGACAACAGTTGGCCCTGTTGTGATAATGAGATGCACGCTCAGTATTTGGACCGGAAGCAAGAATGACGGCCCGTGCGAAACGTACGGCCCGTCGATCGCAAATAACGGTCCATCTTCTAAAGTCGTTGAGCTTAATCCTCTCCCTCGCATTGCCCGCCGCCTTTGCAAAGTGCAGTGCAAGACATTCCAGCTTTTGAACATTTGGAACAACCTTTGCAACCTCTCTCAGCTCTGCACCCACAATTTCCATTTCACAAGCTCCTTGCGTACTTTTGATGCTTCAGGTGAGGTGATCCACCGAGGCTGCCACGCATCTCACTCGGATTTTGTCCATCCCCATTCAGGGTAGGAGAAGGTAGTTCAGGATTAGAAACCAAACACTGCTCCCAATAATTTTCAGCTTGGTATGCCACTCTCTTGGTGCGCTGTACTTATGCATCAGAAGTAGGTGAATGTTCTCAAGGGTTCTCCCCTCCTGCACAAACAAGACTTTTCTGGCATCACTGACTCTTTGGTACTGGCTTGTTCGGTCATACACCAGAACTACAAATCTCTCAAACACAGGCGTAGCATCTACGACATTCTGCATAGTACGAGCTTTTTGCCTAAGCCTACTATGCAGGATGTGCAAAAGCTGGAATGTCTTGCACTGCGCTTTGTAAATGCAATGGGGAATGCAAGGGAGAGAATTACGCTCAACGACTTTACAAGATGAAGTTCACTGACCTTACATGGTTTTCTACATCATTCACTTAAACTAACACTTGTAGAATTTGAAATATTCGAATATGACTCAAAGTGCTGCTAAGATCCTTGACAGTGTTGTAGATTCATCCCCTGATTAATTTTTGTACATGGTTTAACGGTTAACATGAGAATAAATAACCTAAACGTTGTATAATATTTATTTTTATTCCACACAATTGTAAATTTTCAGATATTATACGAAACGTGATTTTGTGCATTCTACGCCGAGGTATACAGCCCCCCCCCCACCAACCACCCCCCAACTCCGCCATGGAGGATGCTCTCGCATGAGGCCACAGGTGAAACTATTCGCCAAATCTGAATTATAATTCTGTTGGTTTTCAAGGCAGATTATTGTTTTTCCTTTCACAACAGAAACCAAACCAAAAATACAAAGATACATGCTACCACCCCCCCCCCCAAGTTGTGTCCAGCCCTTTTGTGAAAAAATCTAGGTAGAGTCATAGATGAAATTTCTGAGGATATCACGCCCTACTAATATGGCAAATTCGGGTTAACGTTAACCTGCGATCAGGCCGAATTTTAGCATCGCTCTCATATTCTCTTACGTGGGTCGCTCGCTAAAATAGGGCCTGATACAATCTCTCACAAGAGTTCGTGTCGGGGGCCAAATTTTGGCCGCGGGAACTCGCAATCTGATTGGCCCTTTAACAATAGAGCTGTCAACGGAAGTAAATTGTCTACGAGACTTGCTCACAATTTTCAATCCGACCGCCATGGCCAAGGAACGAGTCTGCCGAGGTAAACGTGTCGCTCAAAGATATTCTTGTCGTTCTAGGAGAATTGTCATCATTTCTTTCTCTCCTGAGAATGGCGTCCGGTTTGACGCAAGCTGTCTCTCACTCGGAGCAGAGAAGTACAGCAACAGTGAAGTATGTATCCCGTTTTATCGCATCGTGTCTCCAAATTTTCATTTGAAGGTTTTCAGCTAGTATTGAAAATATAAGCAGAGTAGTGGTTGTTTCCGCGTTTTACGAAACAAAACGAACAGCAAGTATCTGATCTTTCGCCAAGAGTGATCAACAAGTCAACCGATAATTCCGTAAACTTAACGATAAGCTGATGTTTAGTGAGAGCCGCACTCAGCGAGATGCTGTATTTATTTTTACCTACGTAATAAAGACTTTCAGTTTATTCATTCAGTGTTAGTAATGTCGTTTTTATGATCTCTGACATTGATATCAAAGGATCTGACTAGGCTTATAATAAATGTTCTTCGTTTTAAAATTCGCTGCTGTTTAGAGATGAAATTCGCTGGTAATCTCAAATATTTATCGCTTCTGGAACTAAATTAAATTACAAAACACTCGTTTGTTTATAAACGGTTTTATTTATATCTTTTTTCTAAAGAGTGAAACTGAAGGTATTTCTCTTAATTTCCCAAGGTATTTTACGCAGAAAATCGGTGACAAATGCGTAGAGAATATTTCCGGATACCACCTGAAATGAGAAAGGATTCAAACAGGCAGTTTATTTTGGTACATGACAACCTCGTCGTGTTCTGAATTTTCATTCAGTTTCAGCTCAGACAGAGCAACTATGTACAATACCGGAGCGCGTACCTTCAAGTTGTAAATTTGAACGCTAGTGCCAAGATTTATCGTAGCCTGTGATTTTCTTATTTTTGCCGACATTTGAGGACTTTTTGCGAATGCCATTACATACACATATGGGAAATTTGCATACCGAGGAGCGTGCAAGCAAAACAAATTATGATGGGCCGTTTTGTTGAATGTCAATCAATCAAAAAAGTGGGCGGCAGACGTTCCGTAGAAGAATTGTATCAGGCTCTATTTTTCGTTTCGCCCTTCCCGCCGGAATGTTTCACCGAGCGAAACGAAAATAGAGCCTGATCGCAGGTTAGGTTAACGTTACAGCTTCCTCTTAAATTGCAGCAATTTCTTTGAAAGTTGCAACTACCCCACCCCCCTAAGTGCAAAATTCTCCCCCACCAGCAGAAATCCGCTCGGATCCATAGCCAATTTTGTTCAGCAACGTAAGTACTATTACCATGCCAAATTTGGTGCTTTTACACCTAAGCGCACAATTTTTTCACCATATGGCTGGACTAAGCCAAAGTTATCACTCTATCCAGTCACAACGAGAACAAAGCACAAAGTGAACCAATCATAAATCAAAGAAAATACAAGTAATTAGCGTTAAGCGCGGAAAACGAGTGGGAACAGGTCACGATTGGTTTGGGTTTTACGTCTGATTGGTTGAGAAAGTGGCGGGGCTCGATTGTTTTCCCTTTATCTGTGAAAGGATATCTAACAGTTAGTGTGTAATGTTGTGAAGTGCTTGGAAGAATATGGTCGAAAACATATACTTGAGATATGATGTATAGTTGTCTGACTTGCCTAGTAGCCTGCAGGTAAGTGAAATGAATTACGTTCTTATATCATTTCTTGTCATACCTGTTCAAGGTTAACTAAGTTATTAAAATATAACTAAGCTAAAATTAGCCTTGCCGCTAGAGTGATTTTACTTAACCTGTGATAAAGATACTAAACGGCTATTACCCACTATTACACACTAACTCCATTGTTTCCTTCTGTTCAACTTTGACTATTAGATATTTATTGTTTCACCTGTTAAGTAAAATCACTCTATGCCTTTACTTCAGTTATAAAGCATTTTTACCGCGTTATATCAGGTTCAAAAACGTTACTTGTGACCACCAAGTATAGATTCTACAGGACTGATAAGCTACATACTATACTGCCAGTTGTTGAATTTACTGTATCACTTCACATTAATATGCAGTTTGATTCATGCAATGTTAGATTATACTTAAGCTCCGCCTAAACGATCAAGCATTTTCGTCCAACATTGTGTTTGTCGCACAACAAATTCGGTGGCTAAATGGGCAAACAATGTTTGACCAAACATCGGACAATGGAAAACCATTTAAATACAAAGTTGCGAGAGGAGGCTAAACAATAAACCATGTTCATCCAACACGATGTTGAACGAAAATGTTTGATCGTTTAGCCGGAGCTTTAGGTTCAACAATCCTGACGGCAGCTTAACAGGGTCAACCACGGAGTAAAGGATCGTGTAGGATCTAGCGTGTTATTATTACTATTTTTTTCAGCGTTCTTTTCTTTTCGTTTCTTTTGTTACGTCTCTGCAGTTATCACTTGATTCAGTTTAATTAGTTTCTCATCACCTTTTCATTAGTGTACATGTACTTTTGTTCTCGTTTTTTGGTTAGTTTTGGCGCATAATTTACTTTCACGTTTATAGCGTAGTTTCTCAGCAATATTGGCATTTAGCCTTGTTTTGCACTCCATGAACGAGGGCGAAGAGGACGGACAGGGTTAGCCTCGTCCTGGTGCAGAATTTGCGTCCGCTAGACGGAAATCCAGCGGTTTTTGAGAATGAGTGGGGAATTCGAAACTGGACTATTCTAGTGGCTCACAAATCATGAACTTCAGCTTGAAAGGGCCGTCTTTGTTAGACCACAGGTTTTCTTGTCTCTGCACAGGAAGGAGTTCGTATTGACATTGACTGGGATCTTTAGTGATCCTTCCCATAATGCTTTATCTCTAGCACACAAAATGTCTTTTAGAGGTGTGAAATTACTTAAATAACCACATTTGAAAGCGCACTTACAAAAATTGTCAATTCGACAGAGATATTTATACTGGAGTGCAATCCCCATTCTTCGATAGCATAAAAAATATACATTATTAAACTAAGATATATAGATAGGCTAACCTAACAGTGGAGCTCCTAAAAACCCCTGCTGTAAGGAATCCTCCATTGTTTTATAATTTGATACGTACATTAGTCTCTGAGTAAAGTTCTAGATCACATAATACTCAACTGGCCGATAACCTAGCTCTACGATTTTGGATAAAATAATCAGTAAGTTATTACTGGCTTACTCTTAATTTTTATCCGTACGAATCAGCATTAAAAAAAGTGCATTTAAAATTGAAATTAAAAAAGGTGCACGTTTAAACTCGAAATAAAAAAAGGTAGTGTCAGTGAAATTTCAGTTTAGTTTCAGGCAATTAAGGTGGCCAATTCGAGGCCAATCTTCGCGTTCACAGCTCAAACTAAAGTGCAAATCGGCAGAGATCATGTAATCGAGCTTTGCCAAGGCCTTTACTGAATCTTTTAACTTGTACAATATTCGCGGGAGCTGGCTAATCCTTTCGGCGTCTATAGCAAATGGTAAACAAGCACAAATCCTGTGCGCTGACTCGTTCGCGTCATTTTCGAGGGCGGCCGCGGGTGTTAATATTTAAAAGGCCTTGAATTATGCACTGAAAAATAGCAGGTTAATGTCTCAGACGGGATTTAATACAAGTAAGGAGCCGGACCAGGAGCCCTGGCAGGACTAAAAACTTTTTAGTTTACCAGAACCCTCTGAAAGCTTTTTTCTTTTAAAGAAAAACAATTGGTTTTCAGCAACTGCGAAGCGTTTGTAAAAGCTTATAATTTCACCTTAGGAGCCTGTTCTACAATTGGTAAGTCAAAACAAGCTAAAAATAGGAGCTAAGACGAGTCAAATTAACTTGCCCAGACCGTGAAAACTAGCAATAAAAGAGCAATAAAAGAGTTTCTAGCAATTGCCTCATTAGTGTTTCGTTAGTAACTGTTGAAAAAATTCACAGCTGAATTGAGCTTCAAAGCAACTCGCAAAATGAGGGTTGTCCAATACACCCAAATTGAGTCGGACCGACCTAAGGCAGTGTACGGTCCGTCTTACCGGAAGTCAGGTTATGAGAGACTTAGAAATATGGCATGTGGGTCTTTTGGCAATACATCCAAACTGAGTCGGACCAACTAAGGCAGTGCACGGTCCGTCTTAAGGGGAAGTCAGTTCGCGAAAAATGACAGGTCGGCTTCAGAGAGAGTAGAAATGTTGGCGGACCGACTCGATCGGACACGGGTCATCACAACCCGTCTAACAAAACGCGACCCGACAAACCGGAAGTCAGTTCGCGAGAGACTTAAAAAGATATGGCGGGTGGGCTTCAGAGAGGGTAGAAATGTCGGCGGACGGACTCGATCGGACACGGGCCGTCACGATCCGTCTAGCAAAACGCAACCCGACAAACCGGAAGTCAGTTCGCGAGAGACTTAGAAAAATATCGCTCGTGGGTTTCAGAGAGGGTAGAAATGTCGGCGGACCGACTCGATCGGACACGGGCCGTCACGACCCGTCTAGCAGATCGCGTCCCGACTAACCGGAAGTTAGTTCGCGAGAGACTTCGAGAGAAAAATATAAGTAGAGCGGTATGAGGGAGGGTAGAAGTGTCGGCGAACCGACTCGATCGGACACGGGTGGACACGACCCGTCTAGCAAAATGCCGCCCGTCTCATCGGAAGTCATCTTGCGCGAGAAAATAAAGCAAGAGCGAACTCTATCCTTCCAAACATCTCTAGACTGAGTTGATCTCTAAAAGCGCGGACGTAGCCCGCGTAAGCGTCCAATGAGGCTAACGGGTTTTTTGACTATTCAACAGCCATACATGTATACGATCAACTAAAGAGAAGCGCTCGAAAAACAGTAAAAACACTTGAAAATTAACCTTTTTAGTTAAAGCGTCTTAACTTGTTTGCATGATAAGCGCTACAAGGACGCTATCAAATTGAATCAATGCTGAATTCTACACAATAGACCATTCAAGCCTGTTTTACAGTTTGCCACTAATAGACGCTAAAAGACTCGGATAACTTTGATCCGACGAGGTGCGAGATATTTTTCGCTTAAATGGTCTATTGTGTAGAAACCAACAGTTACGCAATCTGACATCGTCCTCGCAGCACTTTTCTCGCGGGAAAAAGCAAAGTTAAAGTTGTAAATTGTTTTTCTGTCGCTGCAATGCACTTGTGATTAGAAGCTCGTTAATGGTTGTTGGATAGTAAAAATATCCTTTAGCCTAAGTAAACGCAGAGATCCGGGGCAATAGCACTAACGCGGGGCGAAGAGGTTTTTCAATGAAGGTTTTAAAGTCCTCAAGTCCTCAGCTTCTACGTTCGCCTTTTGGAGATCAACCAGTTTTATGGACGTTTAGGAGGAGCATACTGTGATCGCCGTTTATTTGATTTTAACAAAACGCCCTTATGGTAACAAGTTTCCAATTGTATGGTTCTTCCGATTTTTCTGATTCTCCTGTTCTACGAATATAGTTTGCAACGGTCCCGATTCTAACAAAACGCCCTTATGGCAACATGTCTCTGATTGTATGATTCTTGTAACTTTTCCGATTCTCCTATTCTACGACTGCACTTGCAATTGTCCGATTTTAACAAAACGGAGTTCTGGTAACAAGTCTCCGAAAGTATGATTCTTAGTAGTATTAAAGTAGTAGTGGTAATTCTTTTATAGAAAAAGGCATTTCTCAATCTAAACGACAAGATTAAGTGCCTCACAAGAACAGTAATCTATGTAATCTATCGATATAAAACATCAAAAAAATAGTAACTGTCCTATTTTAGCAAAACGACCTTATGGTAACAAGTCTGCGATTGTACGATTCGTCCGATTTTTCCGATTTTTGCGTTTTTACGTCTTCTTGTAACAAGACTTCAATTGTCTGATTGTTGCAACTGTCCGATTTTCACCTTTCTTGCATGGCGCGCTTAAAGAACGGGAAATATCAGGCCATCTTCTTTCATTGCACACGTTCAACGAATTTCTGTTGAACAGCTGAGTTGTTGTTATGCAAATTTAGACGACTTTAGGAGCAGTCTTTGAAGTGAACCGGGTATTGTGAATTCCCCCCTTGCGATTTTCATCCCCAGCTCATGTTTAAGAACAAAGCATTCATGCATTTATCTTTTCTTTGTTCGCTTTCGTGTGTTCATTTGAGTTTCCCACTTCGGCTCGTGTGGGTGTCTGTAAAACCCGGAACAGCCCGGAACACCCCCGGAACACCCCGGAACATCCCCGGAACGCCCCCGGAACACCCCGGAACAGCCTGGAACAACCCCGGAACACCCCTGGAACATCCCATAATACCCCGGAACACCCTCGAAACAGCAAGGAACACCCCCGGAACACCAAAAATAGTGGTCAGCGGTCAGACTGCTCACGAATAGACTAAGCCGAAGACCTCCGAAGATTCCCAATTCTTCATAAGACTGTTGCGGATCACCCTGAGATTTCCGAGCATTTCAAGAATGCTTGGAATAGTTTCGAAGCTTTTAAGAACAGCGAAAAAACCATTAATTAATGGGGAAAATATATCATGCACGTGACCTTCATATCAATAACTTACGATTTTCAGTGATATGAAAATGTGACAGTTGAACTGTTAATTCTGCATTGATTTTTCTCGTGCGAGGTTTGCATTATCGCGTTCAAAAAACAGGTGTGACCTCAAGGACATAACAAAACCAAATGATACAGTGTCACGCAATGCTATAAGGTCATTATTCCGAGGTCACACGATCGTCATCGTTTTATTTCCACAGGCGCATGGAAATGTTTGGCCGCCGGTTCGTTACACTAATATACAGTGAATATATACACCTCATTTAAAAAAACCTCAGTTTATATTAATTTGAAGTATCATACCGTAGTGCATGAGTGCTTCAGGAATGTTAAAATCCGAGAACGTTTTTCCATGTCTAATAAATTCCCATCTTGCAGCTTTCTCTTGTCATATTTGAATGACAACGTATTTGCAGTTAGGTCTGCATATATTTTTGGTTAACAAAAGAGCGTAGCTCGGAAGATAAATGAGTAGGAGAAATGTACGCCTGCAAAAAAGTACCCACTATAATTTTGTAGAGGTATCCGAGGGCTTATAATGTAGGATGTCACAACGTAACCCGGGAGCAAACGGATCGAACGAGTTTACACTCTTATAGCGAGAAAAGGAACAAGTATTTTATTTACTTTTCACAAGATCTAGTTAGACTTTAAGAGAAAAATTCAGTAAGCGAAAAAAGGAAAATATCAACGATGAGAGTACATATCACATTTCCTTGAACTTTGCAAAGTTCGTGTGCTCCCTCAATAAGCCAACTTTATACGTTGCGATAAACCTTGAGTTACAACTTACTTCTCAAAACTATTCAAACATTTTCCTAATTGGTCTTTAGAAGGAGCGGCGGTGTTTCTTTGCCCAGTTCGTACAGTAACAGCAAGTGGGGCACTTATTGAGAAAATGTGGTAGTACTAGCTACATAAATTGAAAAAGAACAGCCTTTGCGGAAACATAATAAATCCTATAGACGTTTAGCAGCCTGCAAAATCTGTTTTGTTTTGCGTGCAAAATCTGTCACGCAATGGCCAAGAGTAAGTTATCGCGACCGTGACGTGTTATATGGTGAATTGAATTATCATTCGGGATGCCCACCCCCAGAATTTTACTTATAGATGTCACATCGGTTTGTCGAGAGTTATAATGCAAATCTCGCATGAGTTACAACAACTTCAATAATTGAATTGAAATATTCAAAATCAAATCTTTGTCGATTTAAAGGACACCAATGTTATTTTTTATTTTATTTTTGTCATTTTATCTTCGGGTGATCCGCAAAGGTCTTCAGAAAAATTCGGAAATCTTCGTTAATCTTCGAAGGTCCTCGGGACAGTCTATGCGTGAGCGGTCTGACCGCTGACCAGAATTTTTGGTGTTCAAGAGTGTTCCTGGCTGTGTTGAGGGTATTCCGGGGCATTATGGGATGTTCGGGGGTATTATGGGATGTTCCAGGGGTGTTCCGGGGTTGTTCCAGGCTGTTCCAGGCTGTTCCGGTGGTGTTGCAGGGGTGTTCCGGGGGTGTTCCGGGGTGTTCCGGGTGTGTTCCGGGTTTTACAGACACCCGGCTCGTGTGTTTTCAGTTCCTAAAGAGGGAAATTGATAAATTGATAAGTTGCGATTTTCATTCCCGCCTCACGTTTAAAGAATAAAACATAAGGGGCATGTCCATTTGCGTTTTCCGCTTCGGTTCGTGTGTTTTCCCTTAAAAAGTAAAAATTCTAATCGGTGTGTTGCGATTTTCATTCGCGCCTTACGTTTAAACAATCGGAGAATCGGAAAAATTATGGATCGCAACTCCTATTATACCATTCTCCGATTTAGCACTTATCGCACTCTTCTGGCGTGTGGATTACTCGTCCAACGCTTAGAACAAGGTATAGATGCACGTGTAGTTCAGTTTTTCGTCTGCTTGAGTTTACAAGCGTCTCTATTGCTCGTCTGATGCTTAGAACGAGGTATACATACACGTGTAGCTTTTTGTTTCGTCTGCTTGCATTTGTAAGACTTATAAGCGTCTCCATTGCTCTTCTGACGCTTAGAACGAGGTATACATGCACGTGTCGCTTTGTTTTTCCGTCTGTTTAAGTTTACCAGCGTCTACATTGCTCGTCTGACTGCTTGTCTAACGTCTAGAACGAGGTATACATGCATGTGTAGGTTTGTTTTTCGTCTGCTTGCGTTGGAATGTGGGTGTCCATTGCTCGTTTAACGCTTAGAACGAGGCATACATGCACACGTAGTTTTATTTTTTGTCTGCTTGAGTGTACGAGCGTCTCCATTGCTTGTGTGACGCTTAGAACGAGGTATACATACGCGTGTTGGTTTATTTTTCGTCTGCTTGAGTATACAAGCGTGTCGATTACTCGTCTGACGCTTAGAACGAGGTATACACATATATGCTCCTGGTAGACACGTATGTCATTTGGTTGCCATTTTCCTCCGTTTGCGTCGTGTTAAGCTTTTGTTCACGAACTGACTTCCGGTGAACCGGGTCGAGTTTTGCTATGACAGGTCGTGACGGTCCGTCTCGGGCCGTGACGGTTCGCCAACATTTGGTACCTTGGACCTCCTTTAGCTAACTTCCGGTCCACCTCGTTCCCAGGGTCTCTCTTCCTCCCATATCTCCGCTAGAATTCTACTTCCGGTAAGCGTAATGAATTCGCGACCTGACTTCCGCTGAGTCCGGTCGCCTGTGCCTACAGTCAGTCCGATTCAGTTCGGGTGTATTGGACATGAGTGTTTTATACTGCAGCTGATAAGCATTAAATGCGTATCTGATTTGCAGTTTGCTTTCTTCAGTAGTTAATTCAAGTATTTTCCCTGTTTATTAGTCACACAAATCATCCTTTGTACTTATGTGTTTCTAAATCTAATGTAAAGGCCTCCCATATTGTAATCTAGCAATCTAGAAATTTCGATAAGTTTATGGGCACTCGAGTAGAGTATTTGATTTTGCTTCAACGAAGCAAATCAAGTAGAGAGAGACCACAAGGGAATTCAAAGCCACAAGAAATGGTTTCTGTTCGGTCGCTGCATGCGATTGCTAATAAAAATAGGCGCACTGATCGTATTGATCGATACCAGTCAGTCTATAAACTAACAACTGTTTGTAATAGATGCAATCACGGAATCGCCTGTGTATCGCATATCCTTATGTTCGCTACGATCGCTGACCACGATCGAGCTTTAGATTTTTGGATCTGTTAGGGAATGTAAACACTCACTTACCCGCTGTTTTGTTTCACATAAAAGTTAAAAAGCTCCCCAAGACAGAAACAAAACATTACAGTGTGTGCCGCTTGCGCACATAAACCACAAACAAGCGAAAAGCTGAATTTATTTACGTCACAATCACCTCGCTCGCGCAGTGATGATTCGATATGGCTTTCTTTCTGTGTTGTAACTTTTGCCCGGACGAAACCACTCTAAAATGCCCATGCAATAGCGATAAGAATGGAAACCGTTCCATGAAATGTTCTTCGCGAAATATGCGCATATATTCCATTTTACGAAACAAAAGGCAAAACAATAGCGCGTTCCGTTCATTGTTTAGTTTGCCGCCTACATCATAATAATTAGCATCGCTGTGCATTCATGGCAACCAATCAATGAAGCTCTTTCTAAGCGTCTTTGAATAGTAATGCGCGATATGACAGATCTACAAACTTTCTTGAACTGGAAGTAAATGTCCCGAGAACAATAGGCATTCTGCGCGATGTGTATTCGATGCTTCCTTCGTTATGTTCAGTGCTTACTTCATTATATTCGGTGCTGTCTTTGTTCAATGCTTTCTTCGTTATATTCGGTGCTTACATCAGTATATTTGGTCCTCTCTTCATTATGATCGTCACCAGTCTTCTTAAAGAATTCGGAGAAGGTCTGGAGAAGACTGGAAAACCAGAATGCAATTCTCCCCTTTCCCACTCTTTTTTCAATCAGATATATACAAAAATGGCGGACAAGACTGAACTTATGGCCCTATTCTTAAACGACATAACTTGGGCAATCTAATCTACATCTACATTTATTAAGTTGATAACATCGTTTAAGACATCACATCAACTATATAAAAAATAGATACAAAATAAAAATGTAAATAAGATATAAAAATACTTGATACTTGAAGTGTGCCAAAAGGAGAAGATTATACCCGATCAAGTTTCACTGTTGTCTGTATCTGCAATGAATCAGTTGGGTATAAATAACCGAGCTGACATGATGAAATTGCGAATGGAATGCGCCATCCACGGCAAACAGAAGCCACAAAGGGAACGTCTAGGATCTGGAGCTCCAGAGTTCGACATCCCAAAGTCAATACTCGAGAATCATTTAGAAGAGGGTTTTATGATCAAAGAAATTGCTTCTATGTTGTCCGTCTCGGAGAGTACAATTTATCGTAGAATGCAAAGCTACGGACTGAGTTCTCTAGATTTCAGTGACATTTCTGATAAAGATCTTGATCACCATATAACAGAATTATCAAAGGACTTCCTCTTTTGTGGAGAGGGAATGATGAAGTTTCTTCTTCAAGAAAGAGGCATTAAGGTGTAAAGGATGCGACTTGGGGACAGCATCCACCGTGTGGATCAGGATGGAGTACGGGAAAGAAAGAAAGGCCGCTTACAACGAAGAGTGTATAACGTCTAAGGCCCTAACCATTTGTGGCATATTGACACTAACCATAAACTTGTGAGGTGGAACTTTATCGTTGTTGGTGGAATTGATGGCTATAGCCGACTACCTGTAATGTTGCAGTGTACAGATAACGACAAAGCAGCGACAGTTCTGGCTTGTTTCTTAGAAGCAGTAAACGAATTTGGCTTATAAAGAAGAATTTGAGCAGATCAGGGACGTGAGAATGTCAGTATTGTTGACTACATGATATAAAGAAGGGGACGAAATAGAGGAAGTGCGATAACAGGCAAGAGCACTCACAACCAGCAGATTGAAAGATGTTATGGAAGGATGTATTTCAGGGTGTTCTAGCACTTTATTATCAGTTATTCTACTTCATGGAAGATGAGGGAATATTGAACCCTTTAGATGATCTTCATTTGGTTGGTCTCCACCATGTTTACTTGGTTAAAATCCAAGAAAAGCTAGACATTTGGAGCATAGCTCAGGGCTTGGTCGCAGCACAGAATGCGAACTACAAAGTCATCACCCATTAGAATGTGGGTTGCAGGTCAACTTCAAAACCCAGTAGGAATAGAATTGAGAAGTGAGGCTATTCCTTGTTATGGTATTGAAGGCTTCATTAATGATGATGATGATGATGACGGGTCTGGTAGACCAATATTTGACCCTCCCTCATTTCAGTTGAGTGACAACTGCAGGCAGCAACTGCACATTGAACTTCCATCGACATGGACATCGTCTAACTTTGGAATCGATTTGTATCTCAAAGCTCTTCACACTGTTAAACCTGTTAAATTTCTAACATCACGCTTTAGCTTATTCTGTCTTCCTTTGGTAGCATATACCTGGAAGCGGAATGTCTAACATTGCTTTAGAGCTTATCCTGTCTTTCTTTGGCAGCGTATACCTGGAAGCAGAATTTCTAACATCGCGCTTTAGCTTATTCTGTCTTCCTTGGGTAGCATATACCTGGAAGTGGAATGTCTAACATCGCTTTATAGCTTATTCTGTCTTCCTTAGGTAGCATGCATATGCCTGGAAGATTCTGTTATTTGTGCAATAAAAAAGAAGCAAAACAAAACAAAAGATTAACCAATTGCCAGGTTTTCATTTACAATCAATGTACATTGAATGTTAAGTTGTATTACGACTCTAAAATCATCATATTTTTTGAAAACCTTTTTCCCGGTCTTACAGGTAGCGGGGCGGAGAATTTATTCAATTCAATATTTCCAGTTACACAATTGTATTCTTGAGTTTACCAACATCTTATATTATTTGACTGACTGAAATTGAAAAAGGCTGGTAAATTAATGTTTATGCCGCTTTTTGACGACCGTATATTACTTGTATTTTAGTTTTGTTCTGCTTAGTAAAATGGACAAAGCGCTCACTAATTAGTGTTGTATCTTCATTAATCCGGAAATTGCAGTTACTTTCATTTCAGTTTAGGAGAGCTTGAATTACTTTTTTGTGGGCGTTTGCCTGATTTCCTAGTGTGTTCAGCTAAAACCTCAAGAGACGGAGAGGTGTCAAACCTTGGCTTTTAATTACTTATGCAAATTAGCTGGCTGCACATTGAATGTGCAGCCAGCTAATTTGCATAACATTTTTTCGCACCTCAAAGCTTGTCATGGTTCAGTAGCTAGTTGGAGGGATGTACAGGAATCAGAGACAGGGATAGTGCAGCAGAATTTTAAAGTGGGGGGTTGAACAACTGTTATTTCAAGTGGGGGGGGGGGGGGGGGAATAGCTATCCAGTGCTAAAATATAAACTTTCCAATAACATTGAAGGGGATTTCCTGTTTTGTGAAAAGAGTACTCTCACTACCCCTAAAGGGTTCACCATCCCTGAGAACTGGACTTTTTTTCTTGACCGTATTAGAGTAGCTCTTGAAAGAGGATTTCTCTACCTCTTTTTTTTAGAACTCGTACTTCCTCAATTCAAAGATATCTGCATGCAGTTATGTCATATCAGCAAAGAATTTTGCCCACCCAACTTTGTCCTCCGCCCTCCATGGACTATTATTTTTGTTTGCATGCACCACTTCATGAAGTAAACTGTGCAGACCATAGTTAGGAGAAGAGACGTTTGTAGATGGTACGCAGTAGTTAACATTCGTTGTGTTTTCACAGGACTATTATCTTTCAGTCTCAGCTTTTAGATTTTTCGCTAGCTTTGGAGCTTCAGTCGGTAGAGTTCAGTGTAACAGAACCCTTAGAAAAATAACATCCTCTACTAGGTACATTTAGGGTCCCAAACGAGGGGTAGTGGGGGAGTGGGGCATTGGGGAGTAGTTGGTGACTCTGGAGACCTAGAGCCACAAAACCTTTGCCATGAAGCCTGGAGCTTGAAGCCTAAGGCCTTTCTCTACTAAGAGCCAAGACAAAAATGCTCATTCCGGCTAGATGAATGCATTTGAAAATATACATTTAATAGAATTAAAGTTGGTATCACAAACCACTCAAGTCAGATACATGTGGACACTCTTTACCATGTGCTTCCAGATAATTTAGAATTGATACCCCCCCCCCCCAGGAACCCTATTTTAGGCACCTTGGAAATTATAATAACTGACTTTCAGAATGTGAACTTCCAACAGACAGTTATTCCAACTGTACAAAATTTAACTTTATTGTAGACTTCACTTTCTGTGGCTCTTCATTTTAACACTTTACAGTCACTGCATGTTACCATTTCCTATTTCACTGTCAAGATATGTTTCTATCCTTTGTTTAGTTGATGTAATCTAACAAATACTTGTCACTGAACATGCATGCAAAATCACTCAGCAAAAATAACTAATTCCAGCTTTGATTTACCCCAGCTAATCTAACTGTTTGGTACAACATTACAACTCAATGAAATAATGAAGAAGTTCTTTGCATCTGTGCCATCAAAACAATGTGATTGGTTTTAATTTTTGCATGTGACTCTGGTTACAGTAGTCATGCTGTAACACAAATAACGAGTACCTTTTATCTTCTACAAATTTGTAGTAAGTAATGACTACACGTACCTCTTGCTGTAAATGGGGAAACATGCAGAAACAAAACAAACAGATATCATTGTGTGTGTGTACTTGCTTTGAAAAGGGAGGACTACCCATTGACAGCACTGCTGTACTAAACCATTTCCTGTCATTACATGATCTTTTCCGTTTGCAACTGAACAACAACACTGTGATTCAACAATTCAAGTTTCACAAGTCAGTGGTAATCTCAACAGGTTAAATATCAAAGGAGCCAATCAAAAAGGAGCTCTACCATAGCAATACATTACAGCTTCACGCCACTTCACTCCTTAAAATAAGTGTACTATAAAGATGCTTAAGGCAATTTGAAAAAAGGCCTGTCATAACTGGTTATTTGATGTGTGTGTATATACGTACTTGTTACCTCTCGCAGGTACCTACAAAATGCACCATACACAACTCCCTCATAACGTCTCCGGTTTGATCCATCTTCAGAAAATATTGGATTCAAAAAGGTTTGTCAATTTCTTGATGGTCAGAGTGGCTACTGTGTTAGGTCTGAAAATATGGCGAAAGATTGGCAATTTCTTGCAGACCTGTCAAAATGAAATGGATAATTTGCTGATAAAACTGAAGAATCATTTTTATTAAAAAGATGAAAGAGGTACCTGATAGACTCCTAATTCTGCCAACCCTTTTTGTAGGCTAGTAACTGCTGGAGATGCTGATTTGCCCTGGAATATCTCATCCTACTGATCTTCAGAAAATAACTGGGGAATCCTGCCATTCTGGACAATGCTTAAACCTGCAAACAAATGATAACTTTTACTTAAGTGTGACAACTGATTTCAAATAATCCCAGATCCAAGAACTAAGTGTTAACTCTGTTTAGGCAGGGAAAGTAGTGAAGTACAGTTCTTGAGTCTGCGGGTTATCTCTGAGAAAACTACAATGTATTAAGGTTTGTGAAACGTTAAACTTCCTTTGCTGACCCAGACTGAACTGGTAGCTTACCTTATAAGGCTAAACATGTATACTTTCCAGGTAAGATTAATTGTGTAACAGCAGTTTTGAAAGACCCCCATCTTTAGAAGGTAACAATGGCTGATCAAAATACGTATATATCAAAGATTTGGGTACTGTGGATAGCACTGCTTGGAAAGTTAACTCAATAACACAGCTTGAGATTTGTTTTCTACCCATAATCACACCAACCACATAGTAATCATCTGCAAGAAGTTCACGCCAGCCTTTGTCAAAGTACTTCTCTTTTATTTCTGCTATTATGAGACGAAAGAATTCTCTTCGTGGCCCTCCATAATCACAGGCTACCTGAAAAAAGTAGTAATTATAATAAACCCAAAGAAGGATTACTAAAAAGGACAATACTTTATTTGCTGTTAAAAGTATTTTCACAGACTCATAACGAGGTGCAATGATGGGATCATCGATTCTAGATCCCCAGTATCAAAATACAATTTCCCTTTTTTTGTCCCCACACATTTCTTGCAGCCATTATGTGGAGACCTGATGTAAATACATGTACCGAGAAAATTCATCTTGACTGATCAAGGAATGATGTTACATGGGGAACTTTGGTTACGATCATTACTAGGTTTCGTGGGGTAAAGCTTTTGACTTTAGGAAGAAAGAGGAGGAAGGTAACATTGTAACTGTAACAGACAGGGCTAAAAAACGGCTGAACATGCGCAGTAAAACCCAGGCCCTCTTCCCGCCATTCGATTTTCAAAATGGCGGACGACGAATCAAAATCTAAAACGTCATTGTAACGGCCCCTTGCAGCCTCCTGCGCGCTCAAAGCCCTCAAAAACAACTTGGGTAATCTGTACAACCAATTGTGCTGAAGTTGTGACTCTGATCGAAAAAATCGGAATGGTATTTTCAGTTTCATCAGGCGATGAAGACACCTCTTCCCCAAGGATACTTTGAGCTTTTCGTAATTACCCCAAGGTACAGTTTTTGTGCTAACTAAGGTCATGTCAAGTTCTCTAACGTTTTGAAATGCAAATTTCCGTAGCTTGTTTATTCCTATTTAACATATCAAATATGACTTTTGATTCGTTCTGATGAAAATTTTTAAATGCTTCTTGTTTATGGACTTCATTAACGCTACCCAAAGAAGAAAAATATGGTGGAATAATTCACAAGTAGAGCACAATCTTGTCCGCTCGCGTTGTGTTTTTAGCTTAATTTTGTACTATTCATCCGTCTCTTGTTTTAATTGTCGCTTGTGAATCGCATGCCGATAGTTTTAAAAAGGGTACATCTTATGCTTAGGACCTCTATGAAGATTTTTATTGGCAGTGTACAAGTGCATCTTGAAAGGTTAAATAAATTGCTTATTGTTTGTTTTATACCTTGTTGTAAAATTTTATGATCTAACCTGTCCTTTGCGTACGACCAACACAGATTGCAAAAAATAATGCAGAGCTCTGTTGTTAAGTATTCTTGACAGCATATTCTTCAATGAATTCGGTATTGGTGCCTCGAAAAGAAACAAGTTTCAATATGGTCGCCTTTGAACAACGAGGATTTACAGCGACTTACATGTGGTCGAGATGTGTATTCTCATGGACCTTTGATATTATTAGTTCCTTCATAATCAGGGAGGCTAGTTTCGGTAACAATGAGACCATGTTGTCCTAAACGTTTTGGGATATTGTTCTGTTAACTTACAGATAGCTGTCCTTGACAACAAGACTTCAACGGATCTTGGATTTTCTTGTTTGCTAAGATCGTATATGAGTGTCTCGAATTAGAAAGTTTGATAATTTGTAAAGAAATATTAAGAGACTATTTTTTCGCGTCGATGATTTTTTAAATCGCTGTTTGAAGATGAACATTTGTTTGTTTATATCCTGGAAGAGAAGTCGTGCCAGTGTACAGCAACTCGATTAAGTAATTGCCAATGTTTGCTTCGTTATTTCTTAATGCTTTCTAAAATAAAAGTATTTGGGCATACGTTAGATCAAGTTAATAAACGTCCAAATACCCTAAGTTTTACTAGTCATTGTTGCTCAAAATCAGCAATGACAAAATTTAAACAACAATAATCCCAATATTCATTTTCCAAAATACATGTACTGAAAAATGAACAGCACTACAGGATCAGCAGATCAAACCAGCTTCTATTTCAATGGTCACATCTACCTCGAGGTTGTAACTCTGGGAGTGAAACGGCTGAAAAAAAGCGAAGTGAACTTAAATTGTGCACTGTTTAATGTAAACCCTTGGACAGTACCTCGCACAGGAAACAAACGACCTCCACATATTAAAGTTCATTGGCTTTTTAGGTGAAAAGAGCTTGAAATTGTTTCCCATTGAATATTTTGAAGTGATTAGTTTTCTAATGAATATTTTTGAAGAGAATGCTATGTTGGAACTATCCTATCTTAAATCCCTCCATCTGAAATCAACCAATCAAAAACGTCTGCTTTTGTCACTGAAATGATGGTGAAATGTTTTGCTATTTTGCAGTTATGGGAACTGTGATGGAGCATGAACAAAAAAACTCTGTCAAACTGAGCTACTGAATACACGAGCAATAGAAACGAAAAAAACACCTAAATGTATTTCAACAACGAAAACAAAAGGTGGAAAGATCATGGAAAATGCCACGATATTAACATCTGGAACAGGACAAAATAGTACCTTTCAAATACAAGGTACACCCCTCTTAGCAACAAAATTGTCAGTGCAGCATAACTTCATTTAAAACACACTGGAAAGTATAAAATTATAATAGCAAAGCAAAGTGCATCTCCTTGCCAATACAAGTGTACTCATTGTTTCTGCAGCCACCTTCTTTAGCTTGTGAACCCTTCATTTATATTCCAACAACAGACAGGTGCAATACCTTTTGTTTTTTGTTTTTTTTTTCAGAGCGAGGCTGACAGTTGTCAGATGAATCAAAATTCAGCAATTTTTGGTTAATCTTAGTCAAGAGTAATTAATGAAAGAACTTGACTGTATTGCAAAAGGAAAAATCGTTGAGCAGTACATTTACCGAAATAATAATCTAAATGATACCACACAGCATTTAACTTCGAATTAAAAGAAAAAAAACAATGGTATAGAAGCACAAAATACTGAGGAAGTCGCTTCAGAATTGAGTTCACTAATTAGGAGCAATCAATGTTCAATGCTCCAGACAAGTACATGTAGTATCTGAAAAGTGCAGATAGGGCAAAGACTAAAGCGAAGGGTCATAATCATCATTGATGCCCCCTCTCACACAACTGCTTCTTTCTAAAAAGAAGGTTGGCTGCAAAATTAATGTAAGATGAGTTGCAAGATGGAAAAAAGGCACAGAGATGCTGGGTTTTATTTCTCAAATCTTTATATACGTGCTTTTTCACTTCACCTTTCATCAGGAGCAATAAACATGTAGTTTGCCTCAAGACAGACCTCTCATAGAGATCAGACTTCAAAACATCAGTACACTCCACTGAACTGTTTCAGTCTCAAGAATGTTGTACAGCCAAAGAGTGTAGGTCAAACTGAAATTTTAAAAATCAATAATATTATTAGAATAATTAATATTTGAATTGAACGCTAGTGACTTTTATTGCTGCCATTCTCTGCTTTCTGCCAAGAACTTAACAGGCTGGATAAGAACATATCACTGCAGTCAAAAGCTGTGACAACCTGGAGAAAAAATGTAAAACATAAATTTTACTTCATGTATAATTGATTAAAACCTTATTGGCAATAAATGTATCATAATGCTGGTACTCAACAAATTTTACAAAACATTTTAAGAACATTCTGCAAATAGATAAAATCTCTTTCACCCACATGACCTTGTTTGGTCTCGCAGGTCTTAAAAGTACAATATGCAAGTAAAACCCTGTCTTACCAACCACTTTTTACATGCGATCATCGTATGACAATTCTTTAAGCCTAGAAATTAACTGATCCAGTTATTTTTCTGACTGAAATACTTCTTGAATGCAACAACCATTTTTTTCGTTTATTATTTAATATGGCCCATTGATCAGTGATCGTATTAGTGGAGTTCCCCTGTAAACATCAATCAACACTCTATTTTGGCTATTTGCAAAAGGTTTTTTGCCCAAAAATTAACTGATGCAGTTGTTTCCTATTACTAGAATACCCCCTAAATGTAAAAAACACTTGTACCATACATATTTTATCCACCATTAGCAATCATACCAGGGTTTTACTTTAAAATATGTGGTGTGGCATACTGGTTTAAGTAAACAAATAAATTGCAAAACAAGTAAAATGCTGACCAAGATGTGGTATGCATCTTCATGGGAACAAAGTATATGGGTAAAGCTAACAATACACAAATCAATGAGCACAAGCAAAGCTTAACAAAAAGCAGAAATTGTCATCGTGTATTGATCAACAAATGTGTTGATTAAATATGGTTAACCAATGAATAAAGCAAATAAACATGTTCAGTGTTGCTGATCTAAAAAACACTGAGTAATTGGAATTAACAAAATTCAAAAATAATTGTTTGATTTGCTTTCTTCAGAATTCGACACGCAACATAGAGCAGCATTTGTCAGTTAAAAAAAATCCATCATAGGAGTCATAGTGTGGACTTAAAGTATCAAAAATACCAACCACAACAGGCTTTTAAGTGATCTCGAAAAAGGGCACTTTTGAAGACTGTTATAGCATTACTTAAACATCAGGTAACACTCTCTTCCGGATATTAAAGCACTTGTCAGTTTTTAAAAGAGCAGCAATCCACGCCAACAAACTTGTGTATTAAATGTGCAAAAACATGACCAGCAAAGGGCTACATAACAACCATTGATGAGTTATAAAATAGTACCGCAATAAATTACTGACCTGCAACCATGAGATCACTCCCCATCTGCATGCCTTGTCCACGAAAAAAATATTGACGGAAGATAAAATTTTAATCAAACAACGAGATCAACCCTAAACGCCATCAGAAGATGCAGCCTGATCCAAGATTGGACTGCCGATAAGTATATTCAGTTTCTCCAGTTTTAATACGGCGGCCAAAATGGAATCTTTGAAAGCCACTGAATTCAACGATCAATTCAAACAGCATTTCCGATTGAAAAAACTATCTAACGTAACTTCGATCGCCCGTTGAAAGTCAATTGATATTGCGGTTCCCGTGCTAAAACAACTGCAGCCCGTCCGCCATATTGAACTTTTCAAGGGTGAAAAGGCAACACGCATGCTCAGTAGCAATTCTGTGACGCTTTTTACGTAATATCTTTTAACCAATCAGCCGTTTTTGAGCCCTGTCACTGTGACATAAAACCGTTTAAAGAACAAACCTCTTACCTCCCCATAGAATGAAACCTCTAAAGTCAAGCGAAGGTTTTCAAGTGTTCTTTCTTCTTCAAATGTGGTTTCTAGTAAGTTCATTCTATCCACATTGATGTGATTTGTTTCTACCTAGCTGTCTGATTCAAGTTCCAAGGCTCTACCAGTAACTATGTATTTTTGCATGCAACGGAGAATCTCCACAGGATTTTGAATGATGTTTGCCTCACAATAGCTAATGACAGTTTCAGTAGGATCCTTTGTCTCTTCAGGAATGGATTGTTCAGAAACTGCAGGAGTCACATCCTGGTCCTCTTCAACTTGAGTACCGTTTCCAGTTGTAAAGAGTCATCATCAGGGATGGCATATGATTGCACTTTCCGAACTGCGGCTTTCTTTGATTTTCTCCTCCTCCGAATCTGAACCACTATCAAGACCAGCACTGCACATGCAAAAAGAATGGGTGCGAAGTTCACTCATTGGGAATTCCTTCTTGCAGCTCATGCATTTCTCTTTCACTTCGCAAGAATTTTGTGGAACAAGGGATTTGGTGGACAGATCTCTTTGAATTGGTCTGAGATAGATCTTTGACTGGCCTCCTAAGTTGCATCTTAATTCCCTGGCAGCCCAAGAACACTTAAGAGGGTTAAGTCCCGACAATTAGGAAGACAATGCAACATTTCAAATCCGCCTCCTTCACGTAATTGTGGAAAACCTTTCGCGTTACCTGCATCATCTTTGTCACTTGAAATAAGCTTCTGGTGCACAGTGATCTCATCGTCATCCAACTGGAGTTTGATCTTTTTTAACTCCTAGGCCAGCTTTATGTAAGGTTTGCTTCTCGATGGCCGATGGTATTTTGTACTGATACCTGTCTGCCAGGTAGACAAACTGAACAGTCCAGGTTCGTGCCTGAGGAGTTTTCCTGTTTTTGGATTGAGAACTGGTCGGCTTTGGGGTTGAAAAGCCTCATTCGCTCCTCGCGAATTCCTTCAGCTGAAGGTCTTCCCCTTGTGCTAGTTGTTGCCACACTTCGGTCACCGTCACTGGAGACCCCGGCGCTGCCTTCTTTGAAGTCTCTGCAGGCTGCACGCAATCGAACACGATCTCCAATCCCAGACACACCCAATCTTTCTATCTGCTCGTCGTTCATCGACATAATTGTCACAGGAACGATTCTTTCTTGTCTGAAGTTAGTTACGAGCGTTTCAAGATTAAGTTCTTTCAAAATGCCCTCCATTTTCCACGCTGAAAAAGACGAAGAGATGCGCGAAAGGGGACAATTGCATTCTGGGGGTTTCCAGTCTTCCCCAGACCTTCTTCGAATTCTTTAAGAAGACTGGTGACGATCATAATGAAGAGAGGACCAAATATACTGATGTAAGCACCGAATGTAACGAAGAAAGCATTGAACAAAGAAAGCACCGAATATAATGAAGTAAGCACCGAACATAACGAAGGAAGCATCGAATACACATCGCGCAGAATGCCTATTGTTCTCGGGACGCGCGAAAGGGGACAATTGCATTCTGGGGGTTTCCAGTCTTCCCCAGACCTTCTTCGAATTCTTTAATAAGACTGGTGACGACCGTAATAAAGAGAGGACCGAATATAATGATGTGAGCACCGAATATAACGAAGAAATCATTGAACAAAGAAAGCACCGAATATAATGAAGTAAGCACCGAAAAAAGTAAGCACCAAATACAATGGTGTTAGCACCAGATATAACGAAGAAGCCACCGAACAAAGTAACCACCAAATATAATGAAATAAGCACTGAATATAATGAAGATAGCACCGAATATAACGGAATAAACACCGAATATAATGGCGTTTGAACCGAATATAATGAAATATGCACCCCATATAATGAAAAAAGCACTGAATATAAAGGCGAAAGCACCGCATATAAAGACAGGAGCACCAAACATAATGGAATAAGCACCGAATATAATGTAATAAGCACCGAATATAATAGAAAAAATATCATGACAGTTGTGGCGTTCCATATGCGTGGTTTGCTTGTGTTTTCATACAAGAATAAATTCTTAGGTGAAGAGGAGCCATACTTTAGGTGGTCCAAAGTAGTTTGTTTGCTTTTAAATCCACTTTGGTAGCTCTAATAATTTGAGGTCGATTAGCTGACGAAATCAGTTCCAACAGGTTATTTATTGATTCCTTGAAACAAGTATTGTTATTAATAGTGTGTCTGATTACTGGTATTCTCGGACGGCACAACCCCTTTACTCCCCAAACAAAGTATTCTGGAGACCAACACACAGCTGAAACAATGGCTCTGCTTCAATTCTTGAGGTTTTATAGAATGTAAGCTAAATTTGGTTACCTACTAACTACAACAAATGAAATCGGTTCAGACACTGCCAGAGACAAATCGCAAAGTCGGGATAACAGTTGTTTAACTGTAAAACGTTAAGCCTGAATCATGTGTAAGGTGTAGGCTGGTATAGCAAATTTTTGTTCTTCGTGGAATGTGTGAAATTATTTGGTTGCCATTTTCCATACGTAAAATAGTAAATCTGCCGTCGAGAAGCTATCCATGCACGGAAGTCGCTTACCTATGTCACGCACAGTAACGCAACCTGTCCATTTCAATTCTCTTATGGCCTATAACTTTATTTTAGATTCTAAATTGTTGAAAACAACACCGAAAAGCCAAATGAATCCATTCAAATAGCTTGAAAAACGCTTGTTCTGGAATTATTGAATAATACACAACTGTCTCACCTGAAATCTGTCGGGGGAGGGGTGGGGAAGGAACGACTTCAGTAGCCGCAAATCGTTTCTGTGCAAAATCTGCGGCAGTGAAATAATTCAAACGATAACCGTGTACTTTGTCACCCTGTATTTTACTTTTTTTGCAGTTTTCATGTGTTTGAAGTTGATTCAACGTGACCCATTTGTCCCTCAGCAGGTATTTCTGGTTTAGGAAAATGTCAATTTTGCATAACCTTTATTGAACCTTAAAAGTCAATTGCCCGCAAAGATTTTTCAATAGTGTTTAAGTACAATCCTTTGTCTCCTTCAGGAAATGTAGATCAACCATAAAGTTTGTGTATTACGTAGGAAAAAGTTCCTTTGAAATTTAGTAAAATTAGCACTTTTTCAAATTTGCCAAACCCCCTCTCGGTTGAAAATTATTGCTCAGCTGATAAGGAGAGTCTGAAAGAAATACTAGTATTTTTGTAAAGGAAGGGAAATTTTAAAAGGCTCTCTAAACAGGGACCAGCATCTCTTTTTCTGGGTATGGTTTGCATTCTTTATTAACTCTGCGAAGCATTATGCTTATATTTAGTTACGTCTTTTGTAGTATTCTCTCGAATTTCGCCTTAAAAAGGACGAAAATAGTTCGATGGCTATTATAGTTTTTCAACACCTTTCGTAGCGTTTCTAAACCAACAATTTATAATCCGTGCCGTTTTTATATGACAGTTCGTCCCCTGGCGTGTCTTCTACATTTGTACGCAGTGAATTTTTGTTTATATCACAGCGAAAACGCTGTTAATTAACCTCTCACGCTGTGAGCGGCACCTTTAACTCTCTGCATTGGTTCAGTGGTTGCCTTAATTAGAAAAGTGTTCAGTAGACAGCTGCCCTGAAGCGATTGAAACTATTGTGTAATGCTTTTCACTATTAAGCTTCCAGGGCCGGTTTTTTAAACGAAGTTCAGATGGCTTTTAATCCAAACCAATCTCGGTGTGGCCAACCCTAATATCCCAATGTTGATTACAATAAACAGTGTCAAGAAGGCATAAAGCACAGAGAAAACTTTTACCTACTTAAAATGACCTACTTTTTGTAAACAGAGTTTTTTTCGGGGGGGGGGGGGGTAAGTCATGAGCGACAAAGCCTAGAAGCGTATTTGGAGAACCTGTTGTGCACCGTTGATGTGCGCAGTTTCACCCAAGTTTACAAGCTTGACCGATTAAATGGTATTTAGAGAAGATTTTTTTCCAAGATGATACAACGGAGATTTGTAGGGTTAAACTTAGTCTTACGCTTTACAATTTTTACTGAATTCCTACCACGCTCAAACAAAAATTTAGATGCAAGCCCCGAATATATTCCGTAATATCCCGATATTATTTGCAGTCTCCCGAATAATTTCTCAGTCATTAGCTTCTATGGCCTTTTTCCTAACAGAAACGACCCAGTGAGGTCAAAGAGAGGAGCATAAAATCGTGAGAATTTCAATCTTCCTGTTATATCCAACGAAATATGATAAAATTACAATGTCGACTGCTCTGTTAGGCACGGTAGTTGTCATTTTGAGGACGTATGTTGCAGTTAATTTATTAAGTTGACGCTACACTAAAGTCGGCATCGCTTCAAACTGTCATGAGCATGTAAACTTGCATACTTCAATGAAATTTCGTTGGTCGTTTGGGGAACGTTCGAGACACCTAGTTGTTGTACTAATTTACTGTTTAGTATACCGAAAATCAAATAACGATATTAAAAAGGCCGCTAAATTCGAAATTGTTATGAACAAGACAGGGAGCTCAGTAACTTGCTCAGAGTTGGAAGTAAAATTGAAACTTGATGCTAACCAGCTCACTTGTACCCTTGTCCTAGTTTTATGTTTCGTATTTCTGTGATATCCAGCACTCGACAAATTCCATTGACTCGTTTTTAGTATTAGAATTGTGGTTTCATTGCAGTTGTCTTAGTGGTGTTGTATTACATTTTGTGCAAAAAAAAAATACGCAGGTTCAATACAGAGTCAGTAATAATCTACCTGATTTGTACTTAAACATTAAATGGAAGACCAGAGCATCATTGAAATCGAATTACCTTAAACGTTATCCCCGGATCCAACCTGATCGCCTCTTAGATCTAGAACCGTTGTTTGGGCATTGTTACACTGCGATGAATAATTGTTAAATCTGTTATTCCCGAGTTTGAGTGGCCAATCAGAGCAGGTGAATGGAGAATGGGGAATGGAGAATGGGGAATGGGGAATAGGGAATGGAGAATGAAGAATTGGGAGTGGGGAAGGGGCAATCGGAAAATGAAAACGGGAAATTGAAAATGGAAAATCACAACAGCTTAATGAGATTTTGAAGATAGTGCACAATGGTGTCGTTTGCGATTATCAAAACCCTTGTTGTGTCAGAGATCTAGAGGGATGAAAAATACTATTTCAGACATTAAAACCTAGACTTAAACTCGCCAAAATGCGTCTGAAACAAGGACCTCAAATCACTGAAGTGAATAAAGTGAGTAAACAAGGTACCATTTATCAACAAATCTTTATTGTCAATTCTCTTAGCTTCCTCCTTGTCCCATTTAAGTATAAAAATTTAATAAATAAGTGATAAAATACACTTCAGTTCTTGTTAATAATCAATACATTTTATCTTTAATTTTCTTAAACTGCACCATTATACTTTTTTATCCTTGAATTTCTTAAAAAAAACTCCTTATATTTCAAATCTTATATTCAAATTAAAGTTCAGACACATCTTCATTGGGACTGTTCTCTTTTCCTACAAATTCGCTGACCTGAGAGACACGAAAAAACAATTTTTGCCCTGGGTGGTATGAATGAATGTTTGACCTTAGCAAAAAAAAAAAAATCACTTAGTGAAACCGGTACTAGAATGGATGCTCTTTCAGATGACTAGTACCTGCCCCTACAGTTCTACTGTACAAGCTGTTTTGTTTGGATGCTAATGAATAATGAGTACATTAGCACTTAAGAGGGGATATCCACTAACATCGAGCGAGTGGCGGCACATGACGAAAAATAAAATTCCCTCATAAATTTTCCACGGATACCCTATGGCAATCTATGAAACGTGGTGGAATTTTTTTCTTGAAATTTTTTTTTTAAGCCCGAAAAAAAAATTTAACATGTTTACGCCACACGTGTCCTGTAAACACGCGAAAGAAACGTGTATCATACCTTCTCGTAAACTTCGCTCTGTTTGATTTGCACACCAGAAAACCCCCATTTTAAGCGTGGAAGTTTGCTTCTAAAGTGTGTAGGAAGTAATTGAGTCCTGTTTTAGATCTGTGAATTAATTTTCAAGGTCATGGCGAGCCGCTGAAAATCACTAAAATTCGCTTGCTTTGAATTCTCAATTTGGTACAGTTTTTCAAGAGAAAGTTTTCCTTGCCGGTAAAACACCAAATCACTTGAAATTCAGAATTCTTGAAAGACGAAATACCATTCTAAAATCAGGTTTAAAAATTAGTTTCGGGCTTTTTTTCAGCGCCGAGTACAAACGCTCTCAAAATCCCGATAATCACAACATTAACCTGTCACGACCGAATAGCCGAAAACTTGGAATTTTTTCCTTGTATCCTTTGGTATTTGGATGAAAAGTACAGGATAAAGGTCATATCTAGCTTACCTTGAATAAGATTTTGTCTAAATGCCAGGTTTTGTGAAGTTTTAGGTGTACTGTCCAAGGGCCATCTTGACGCGTGGAATGGACCGTTATCTCCTGGTATCTCCAGATTGACTTTCAACTAATGAATAACGACTCCGCCAATACATTCGCATCCCTTAACGAATGGCAAATGAATTTTTAAAATCTCCCAGTGTTAATTCCCTCAAGAAACTAAATAACTTTGCAGTGATCTCAACATTCATCTCAGAAACCGCACTGTTATTATGGTCTGATTTAACTAAATTTGTCTGTCACGCAAAGGGTTCTGGTCAAGTCACAGGATAGGTTTTGGTGATGGGATTGCAAAAATGGGAAAAAAATCGAAAGATTAGGACGTCTGAAATAACTTAAGCTATGAAAAAAATTACACAAGATAGAAGGCGATGTAAATAGTGATGGCGTTTGTTTGAGCAACTCGACCGGAATGATCCTTTCCCGTTTTCATCCCAGATGCCGGACTGCCTCAATGTAAAAACAAACCGCAGAGATAGCTGAATTTTTTTCCATGATTTAAACTAAAGCATATCGAAGGCTAACAAAGAAGGCATCCATTTGTTTTTTACAAGTTTCCTGAAAATTGTAAGTTCACTTTTCTCTATAATCGTAAGTTTTCAATGCGTAGCACTTGGCTACAATTGTGTTTGTTTACTCACATTCCGTCCTCCTGTTTGGTGTCATGTTACACCGCCGAAGTTATGCCTGAAATATCTTTCGACTAGTAAAATAGAGTGATACTACATATGACGGGACTATTCACTACGCAATTCTGACCTGTGAAAAGGAAGTTGCAGATTACAGAGATGTTCATTTTGTGACGCTCTGGCGAGAGGAAAAAATTGTCACGTGTTCACTAGAAGCAGAAAGTATTAGCTTCCGATAGTCTAAAATAGCAAATTTCAAGAGTTCGACTTTTCAAGTCTAATTAATTTCACGGTGAAGGATTTCAATATTATTTGCAAGCCACCAGTGTTGCGTCGAAGAAGGCGCCTCGAGAAGCTGCCATTTGCGGAAATAATTTTCTTGTTGGAAATCAGGCGTGTGAGAATTTCAGGTGCGGCATTATTGGAAACTAGACAAAATGTCTTAAGTGCGGATCGGCTTTGAGTAAATGTTCAAAAACTGATAATTTTCGTTAAAAAAAAAAGAAAAAAAAAGGAAAACGCCAGATTTAACACGCAGCAGTTGTAGAGCGCTTCCTCTATATCGCACCATTGTAAAAGGATAGGTTCTTTGGAGTTCTCGCAGTCAGGATCCCTGTCACCGAGTACAATAGCCAATCAAACCATTATCTCCGTTGGCTGCGAATAGAGGTCACTTATTCTTTTCCGAAACTAGTTGCAGGCGTTTGCGCCTCTTACAAGCGATATGAACAAGCAGTTGCTGTTCCAGTTGCAAAAAAGACTTTTCGGGTCACACTTGCAGTGTTGGAATCAGCGATATCCACTCAGAAGTTGAGCTTCGTTGATTTTCTTTTAGCACGCGCAAAAGTATTTTTAATTAGTATTCTTAACATGGACCATTTGCCCAGCCCATCGCTCTTGTCTGGGAATAGCGCAGAGGGAACTAATCAACGTTGGTCATGTTGAGTTCTACCAGGGCTGTCTAAGTATGCCTCGAACGGGAAAGTGAGAAAAGAAGACCGTGGAAATGGCAAGTCGGAGTCCAAAGCTATTTTGCAACACATCGGTGTCTTCCCTCCAGTGGGCTCTGGTAAGTACACTTTTTGCTCATACCCACTTTCGTGCATTCCTCGCTGTGATGGCAGACGTCATTAAGCAGATTAACACTATCATACCAGCCCTGAAGACAGTCAGCTTCCGGCAAGACAGCGCTGGCTGCTACCACTGCAGGGCCTGCAGGGCCACCATAGTTTGCGTAGGAGTACTAGGAGCAGAGCTGGGCGTGGTGTTCAAACTCTTGGCTCCCTTCCCTCCCCATGGAAGGAAGGGAGCCTGCGACCGCAAGGCCGGCGGAGACTAAGTCGGATACATTTGTCCTCCTATACTCCGGACACGATATCAAGATCCCGGTGGAGAACCATCCTTAAGTGTCATCCGGTGCGCGTCTATTGCAAGCCGTTTAGTTACCACTTGGAAGATCGATGGTAAGAATATACAGTTTTGTAAAGAAAGAATTCGTCCGTGTATGAAGAGCATATGGCGTGGGACCTATAAGACCAATAACTGCGCTGAAATCTAAGGCCCTGTCATCTGATGGTCTACCGTCCATAGCAGTGCTCTAAGCGAAACCGAGTTCGTTCTCCTCAGCCGTGAGAAGACGCAGAAAAAGCGCACAACCAACTGTATCTTGACAAAAAAGGGGGTTAGTTTCTAGAGAAACTGTGGTGCTGCATCGGTGGGGAAGCGAAAAACAAAACTTTGTATTTATCAACTGAGTTGATAAGGTAAATTGAGCCACCGTGACGAGATTGAAAGCTGACGTTTCCAGCGTTAGCCATTCGTCACAAGGATGGTTCTCCACCTTCGTCACCTGCACTGCTCAGAAGATCAGGCGGAAAGCGATAAAGAGCCCTAAACATTAGGACTCCTTGTCATGATGAGTTTCAACATGAGTTGAGTTTCAAACTCAACTTAATTTTGAGTTTCATGTATAAAATTGTAATCCGCTAGGTTTGCCATAAAATGGTTTCACAAGCTCATAAAGAACGAAAAAGACGGTTCCGGCACCCCTGGCCACACCCCTGGTTTGGGCTTGAGTAAACTCAACATACATTTTTACATTCTTACTCCTGTCTTGACCAATTTTTGAATACCAATGCATAGAGACCTAACAATAATTTATTTTTCAAAGCCCTAGCAACAGGCAAGGTTTTGGCAAGGCTTCACTGCCTCTAATGATACCGATAAATACATAAATACCGTTAACTGCCACTTATAAGCCCAACCCCCCAGTTATAGGCCCATCTACTTGTAAACAAAAAAATACATCCGGTATAAGCTCCACCGGATATAAGTCGCCCTCTAGTTTTCCCTGTTTCCTTAATATTAAGCACTCTCACAGAACACTGCGAAGATGAACTCTGAGCTTCTGTTTTGTTACGTTCCGGTTACGTTCGTGTTGTTACAGTTTTGATTTTGTTGTTAAATTAAAATTGAAACGTTTCAAAGGTTATTTAAAAACTGGTAAATTAAAAACGTATTTCGATCAACACTGCTGTGGCTCATTTCGAAACTTAGAAGCCCCCCCGGATATAAGCCCCTCCGTTTATAAGCCCACCCAAAACCCTTACAAAGTTGTATAAGCCCAGGGCTTATAAGCGGCAGTTGACGGTAATCGGTCCTTGGGTCCACAGGTTTTCAAAGTTCTCATTGTTTTGGTTTTGTTTGTTTGTTTTTTGCTTGCTTGCTTGTTGTTTTTTTGTTTTGTTTTGTTTCCTGTGCATTTCCCCCTCCAAGTCAAACCCGACGTCAGGTAAAATCAAGTGCGTGACATTTTGTTGCGTGACTCAAGCTAAACAGGCTTGTCAGCTTTCGGCAAGAAATTATCGTTTCGAAATTTTACAACGAATACAGACCAAGAAAAGACGTCTTATAGGAGAAAACTCTTTTGAAGTTCAAATAAGGCAAAATCATTTTATTCCTGAAGGTTCTTCATTTTAACAAAAGGAGGCGGGATGGAAATAAGTCATTTGGGTTGATTGCCAATACGCGATGCTTCAGTGATGTTGTTGACCCCGGACGCCAAGATGGTTATTATGAAAGAGTACGCACAGAACCTGATCTTTAGACAATACCATATTCAGGTGAGCTAGACATTACCTTTCTGCTGTGGATTACAACCGAATACCAACCAAAATAGAGGAAATGTCCGCATTTTCGGTTATTTGGTCGTAGGTATGTGCCAATTGTTGACGTGTTAATATTGTAATTATGGGGATTTTGAGAGCGTTTGTACTCGGCACTGATAAAGAGCCCGAAACTAATTTTTAAACCTGGTTTAAGAACGGCATTTCCTCTTTCAAGAATTCTGAATTTCAAGTGATTCGGTGTTTTACCGGGGTGGGAAACTTTCTCTTGAAAAACTGTGCCAAATTGAGAATTCAAAGCAAGCGATTTGTAGTGGTTTTCAGCAGCCTGCCATGACCTTGAAAATTAATCCACAAAAGAATAATTTGACTCAAATTACTTGTAAACTCTTCAACAGCAAATTTCTAAGCTCAAAACAGGATTGTTCCATGACGCGAAGTTTACGAGAAGGTATGATTCGCGTTTATTCGGGGTGTTTGTAGAGACATGTAGTGCGGTAACGGTTTTTAAATTTTTTGGAGGTTTAAAAATAGTTTCTCAACAAAAAATGCCACCACGTTTCTAGAGCTACCATAAGGTATCTCTGGGCGAAAAACGGAGAATTTTGATTTTTCATCATGTGCCACACATTTTCGATTTCGCTCGGTCTTAGTGGACATTGCCTCTTAAAAGGTCATTTGTTGCTCCTAGGCATTGCTACAATGTTATCCAGGACAGATTCCTCTTTCCTCCAATCTTTACAATGTAGTTCACCAAAGGCAAAACATTGGACTCTGTAAAAAGGACATTGTTTCAAAGCAAAGTTTTGCCCTACTTGATTTTTGTTTATAGCTGACTACCGTAATCCAGATTTACAGTGACTATGATAACTGGGAGTGTTTCTGATCTGCAATAAGGACTTCTTTAAGCCTGTCTTGATGGGTATTGAAGTTGTTGATCCACTTTGTACACATGTGTCTGATCTGTTGGAATGAATGAAAGGATAGTATTAAATTTACTCTTGCCCATTACAGTACAAATAATTCCTATAGACACTGACCCAGGTAACAGTTAAAATGTGCAGTTACTGTGGACGCTTTTACAAGTCAAACTGGTATACCCCTGTATGTGAATTACATTGCTGACTCAACCCATCAAAGAACTTTCCTGTTTTCCCATCACAGAACAATGGGTAACCTTATTTTTGAGAATTCATGGAAAATGGACCTAAGCTATTCACAAAATCATATATTTTAGTTAAATCATCATTTAATAGCATGTCAGGGAAAGTAAACAGTTCATTGCACAATAGAAACCAAAATGGACAGCAAGGTTCGCAACGCACATGGTAGATAAACTTACTATCCTACATGACAGTATCAATTAACTAGTCAAAAAAAGTGCATTTAATCTAAGGTTTGTACAGTACAGGGCACAGGAATTGCAGCACTACATGAGGGGTTCTTGTGTGTAATGATGCCATGTTGCACACAATTTCAAGCGCACATGTAATAAAATTACATACAAATGGGTGTAAAAAAGACACAAATTTTCTGAAAGTGCAAGTTAAATTTACATTGGGGAGGTTGGAGACAAGCTCATTTCGAGCATGTATCAGTAAATAACACAAGTACAGAGTAGAAGTTATGTAAGAATCAGAATAAACTATGTGTCGTGACCCTATTCATACCATAGGTGACAGAGCAGTAGAAGTATAGCATGTGTGATGCTTGACCAGTATTCTGTTTACCATAACCAAAAATTAATGCGTGAATTATGGAGGTTTATATATGGGTTTTGGTTGTTTAAAGTAAGGCCATAACACTACATATGAGAATGTTTTTGGTTTTTATAACCAAGACCGGTTTCTATGGGGTGGGCCTAGGATGATTGGTCCCATACTTAAACCCATCCTGAAGGGCCTGGGACAGTACTTCGTTCAGCCTCTCTAATTTCAACTAATCGGACATGGCTGAATATAGCAGGGGCCAAGGCCCCACCGAGCCAGCTCTTGGGATCACTGAGACATACAAGTTTCACTACCATGGCATTGTGACATGCCCAAGGTTATTTTCCATACAACTGCCCTTTCACAAAGTTTTAAAAAATAATGGAAGTTAAATGTTGTAAGTTAAGTGAAGGGCCAGGTCCATAATTTAATAAATAAATGTACTGGCTACTCAAAAATCGTTTTAAATGCCATGAAACAAGACTTTATTCCTTCAAAGTTTCTCTGCGCCAAGGACTATGACTGTACTAACACGTACAAGTAACTAGAAATCAGAGAATATATGGTCATGCTTCAACTGTTCAGCAATCAAGGTTGGCTTAATGTGAGGTCACCGACATCTAGGAATTTAATGCAGTAATAAAACAACAATCAAGAAACTCCCAAATTATTGGTCAATTCAAAACATAGCAGAATGCGTTGCAGTTTTTGATGACTATTAATAATTATCAATAACTGCAAGTATCCATAGGGCTTATTAGGATATTTTGTTTAGCCAATTAAGTTAAATTCATCAAATTGTTTCTGGCCTTTACACTTCATTTATAGTGTTATGTTGTTAGTTTGAAAACTTAACAAAAAAGTCAAATACCAGATATGGAATTCAATGCTAGTTTATTTTTAAAAGTCATCATGTGGTCAACTTTAAAAGTATGATTCCATGTACTGTAACCTTTGATAATATATTGAGGATATTACATGGCCGTGCGAAGATATGAATTTTATTTTCGAGTGGTAAAAACAATATTTTACAAGCAAGCACAGTGAGTGAGTAAAATATTGTTTTTTACCACAAGAAAATAAAATTCAAATCTTCAAGCCACTGTGTAATTTCTTTTCATCACATGGACAAGAGTATTTTTGCACAAACAACAGTGTAAGAGCGGGAAATGACGTCATCGATATCCTCACTAGTGAGGATATGGAAAATATGCCACTCAAGTCCCGGATGTAGTTTCGTATGAACTTTACGAGTGGTCTATTTTCTACTAAACCACTCTTGTCTATGTAATAAAACACAACAGCAGTTGCACATAATCTATGTTCATACAATTTATTGATGTTAAATGTTGTGAGGGAGTGACTCTGGAGGGTGTGTCTTGACAGAAAGAGTAACCCTTAGAGCATGCTGTTTCCAGGTGATGTATTAAGTTGTATTAAAGTTACTGGTTTAATGTGTACGTAAGGGATGATGAGACTGCAACGACAGGAAGACAAAGAAGCAAAGGGTGAAACACAAAAGTACATGCAAACTGGTAACCTTTTTGACAAATTAGGGATGTTTGCTCATCTGCTACACCTGTACTTTCAATTATATCATTTCTTTTCTTTGAAAACTCAATATTTAGGGCCAATTACATGCGCTGGGCTGGCCCATGATTAGCCCACAGGCGACCCAAGCTCAAAATAAGAATACGATCGAGTTATATGACCTTCGCTATAAGACTTTGTATGGGAAATTCACTTTGGTTTTCAAAATGCTAAAATAAAGTTATGAATGTGGAAATAAACTTCAATTACCTTAACATGGAATCAAAGGAAGGCGGGTGACTGCAGACGACCGAGTCCAACAAATTGCTCTCGTATCACAACGCAATGCAGAAAATAGCCATAAAAACACCATATTCATAAAGCCACGTAATTTCTGCATCCCACTCAGCCTTCGCGGTGGTCGAACGGCAATTCTGGTCTGAGAAAATTTGAAAAACATTCAGCTATCGGTGATCTTCCCGTGTGCTGGGCTTTTGGCGTGGATACAGCCGTTGCATTCTGCACTCTCATTGGTCAATTCAAACCAACGGTCATGCGCTAACAAGCAGCCTGCAACAGCTGCTAATTTTCTCAGACCAGAATTGTCGTTCGAGTGTTTTTATGGCGATTCTCTGCGTTGCGTTGTGATACGAGAGCGATTTCTTGGACACGGTCGTCTGCAGTCACCCGCCTTCCTTCGTTTCAACTGGAGAAACAACGACGCGGACACCACCGAACCAAAAACTCACCTAAAACGGCCACGAATTGCACCCAAATTACACACAAGACACAAAGACAACCCCATGTTAAGGTACGTGAAGTTTATTTCCACATTCATAACTTTATTTTAGCATTTTGAAAACCAAAGTGAATTTCCCATACAAACTCTTATAGCGAAGGTCATATAACTCGATCGTATTCTTATTTTGAGCTTGGGCCGCCTGTGATTAGCCAGGCTGGTTCAGGCCAAGGTGACTGTTCAGCCTGGTATTCAATGTACATTTGCAAGTCACCCTGGCCTAGTAAACACAGTTTACATGGAAACCTTTCAGCCTGGCTAGCTGGGATTCTGGCATCACATTGCTGGGATCCTGGCAAACTGGGCTGAGATTTTCCCATATAACTGCTTGGCCCAATTTTACTTTCGGTATGTTTAACAGTCCACAGGCTTCCCACACAAACTATGTGGCCAGTAGTATGCAGTTTCAACATGTAATGTACAGTGTATAGCCCTGGATATTACTGAAATGTCCCTATCAACATGAAATATTGCAAAGAATGTTTACCTTTAAGTAAATGCCATATGCCAAACTCACCCTCTCTCCGGTAAATCAAGTGTTGTACCGCTCAAATTTCGGCGGGAAATCGCGCGCGGGTCGCATTCAGGTATAAAACTTGACTTAACGGAGAGAGGGTGAGTTTGGCATTTGGCGACATAGAAGTCACTCAAGTCGTCCCCCGGTGGAGCGAAATTTGGCGCTTTGTCCCAGGCTTGACCGTTAGTTTTGACCCTCTTTTCCTTACAAGCTTGTGATGGCGGCGATTTCGAAAAGTTAGTTCGTTTTTAATGCAGGGCTGTACTTCGAGAGATAAACCAATTGACGATTGACTCACATAGAAAGGTAGGAGATTTATCCTTTTTGAAATGTGTTGTGGTTTTAAAGCGCTGACTTTAGACTGAATCGACTGAATCGTAAAGGTCATTAATAGCAGTGCGTGAAGATTCGCTGAACGGCGTTAAAGAGCCGTAAAGGATTGACAGCAATGCCAGACAAAATCGGGAAAATCTTGAATGAATGATGACACCTAAAACTTTCATTTCGCTCTCTATTTTCACAAGTAAAAGCCTATAGTTACACCCATCTTCATTTTTGTGCTTTACGTATCTCTATCGCCCTTTACGCAGCCTTCACGCGTGCTGTGAATTTACGCGTCCTTACGCACCATGGAACCAATGCGTAAAGAAAAGGCTTCTATTTACGTATATTTACGCGTGATATAAACATTCTTAAATCCATGAATTCATGCTGTGATTGTTTAATGGGAGCTTAAGTTTGAGTTCAATCTGTAAACAGATTTAACACTTTTGTTGCGAAAGTCGACTTTTGTCGACATTTGGAGGAGAAGACATTGAACCACTTGTGACGTCATCATTTTTTGGGCATCCCCAGGTTATTTTGATAAGCAGCTAACACAGCCAAGACAGATCCATTCATATGTGTATCCATATGCATTTTCAACATGGACCAAATTCTGGCAGAGCTATTCCAGAAAAACGTGTCCAATTTTAGGTGGCAAAATAGGCCAAGTCATCTCTAGTTGATAAATGTTCTCTTTCCAGGTTTTTTGAAGGGCTGAGGCCAAAACTTTTCCAATGGAAAGGAAGGGGATAAAAGGGAGAAGATTAAAAAAAAAAAAGAGAAAGGGAGAGAAAAAGGGAAGGAAAAGAAGCAAGAAAACATTGGGAATGAATCTGCAAAAAAGTCCAAATTTTGGTCTATGGGCACGCGCTAAAGCAAAATATTTTACAATTTACAACAGAGTTTGTTTGAAAATCTAGCTTAATTGTAAAGAAACGTGTTTGTAGCAAAGTATAATGGCGTTTGGCAACATAGCACTCAAAAAACCGGCTTTAACGGTAAAAAATTAAATGAGCAGTAAAAGGGTTAATGCTATGTTTACCTAGACTTAAAACAATCTAAATCTCTACATTGATTTAATGTTGTTTTAAGGTAAGTTTAAATCCTGTGAGAGATTTCGTGTTACGTTTAATGTGGCTTAAAATAGCCTTAAATCTTTAATTTGATTTAATGTTATTTAAGGCAAACCTAAATTTGCCTAAATCTTCTAACAGATTTAATGTCGTGTTTAAGTCTTCTTAAACTAAAGGTAAATCTTTCACATTCTTTAACATTCATTAAACATTTATTAAACATAGCTTAAATCAAGAAACAAATTTAACATGCATTTTGGAACATCTTAAACAATACTTAAATATAAAGTCTTGTTTAAGTCATATTTACGTCGTCTAAACCTACATTAAATTAATCTTTAGATTTAATGCCCGTTTAGTATTGCTTAAACTCTACTTAAATTTGGCATTTAATTTCACCTAGTGAATATATACTGCCACGCCCGTAGACACACCAAATTCTTGTAAACAATCCGCCAGGCAAAAAAAAAACTTGTAAACACACCCGCAGGCACAAAAATGTCTCCACTCCAAGCCCTCAGGCACAACATATTCTTGCAATCAAACCCGCAGGCACATTAAATTTTTGCAAACAAATTGCCCCATTCTCAATAAATTGTCGCAATCAAGCCCGCAAGCACATTAAAATCAAGTAATCAAGCCCGCAGGGACAAAAAGGTTCTCATAAACAAGCCTGCAGGCACAAATAAAAGTCGTAATTAAGCCCGCAAAACACGATAAATTCTTCTTAATCAAGCCCGCAGGCACAATAACATCTCGTAATCAAGCCCGCAGGCACAAGTCTGCTAAACAAGCCCGCAGGCACAACTAATCGTCGAAATAAATCCCGCAGGCGACAATAAGTTCTCGTAATAATTTGTCGCAATCAAGCCAGCAGGCACAATGAAATCTAGCAATCAAACCCGCAGGCACAATACATTCTCGCAATCACGCTCGCAGGCACAATAAATTCTCGCAATCAAGCCCTCAGGCACAGTAAATTCTCGCAATCAAGCCCGCGGGCACAATGAATTCTCTCAGATGACGTAATCAAATATGCAGGTACAATAAACTCTCCTCAACTCCCAGCGGGCACAGTAGATTTTCCTAATGAAACCTGCATGCACAATAAAACATGATCGTAAACAAGCCCGCAAGCACAATAAATTCTGGAACACAAGCCCGCAGGCCCAAACCCTACTCGTAAAAAAACGCGCCGGCACAAACAATACTAATAATGAGGCCCATAGACACAAACCTAACTTGGCAAACAATAACTGTAAATAAACCCATAGCGAACGCAGCAAACTACGTGGCGGAAATTTAGCGCGAGCGATGCCAATAAATAAAAGAACTTATCAGAAAAGGGGCGGCGGATAACAAAAATAAAATAAAACTAACGCCCAAGAAGAGTTATGGAAACGAAGAATTATTTAAAGGATTCCGCAGGACGCGAACACAAGTACAAAACACGTGGCAAAATAAAAGAAAGGACGCATAAACAACCCCCCCCCCCAAAGGAAAAATACTAAATAACCGAGAAACATGCAAACTACGAAAAGGATAATGCATAATATACAATGGAAAGCTAGAAAGAATACACGGCAAGCAAGGAAACTGAAAGAAAGGGCACAAACTAACCGACAACACGTGTAGGGATAACGAAAAAAGTCTAGAAAGGAAGCGTGGCGTAATAAACTAGCTAGTAACCGAAGAAGAAACCAGAAAAAACTTAGTTCACCTCAACTGGTTCCACTGGAGCTTGAGCTTGAGCTGGGATAACATCTTGGAGAGCACCGGCGGCCGGAGCAGCTGGAATTTGGGCAGCTTCAACATCTTCGGGTGGCGCTGCCATAATCGCAAATTTCGTCCCTCCTGCGGTAACTTGCAAAAGACTCTTTCTTGATTTCGAATTAATTTTTAAACCTTTACTAACAGATAGGAAGGTGAGAGAAACCTAAACATCCAAACGGCGGGATTCTCAGTGTGAATTATTGCATAATCATCGAATTCCAACAGAATATGAATATTCAAATAACTTTGAATAGGCTGTTTTTCGCTTCTCGCAGTGCCCGGGTTATTGGTTTTGAAGTCGAAGCCCTTGGACGACCTTAACTTTTGATTCGTTGTTGCCACTCTACTTTGCCTTTTACTTTTGCTTCCTCCGTCTTCTGAGATTTCTCCAGAGCTGAAGCGGGGTTTCGGCCTCATCGCTCTCGATCTCGAGCTCACTGCTGCAGTCAACTTCGTCGTCCTCGCTTGAACTTTCCACAAAGTTGGGCTCTAAAAAAAATCCTGACGGACGATTATTCGCACTCTGTGTTTATCTACTACCGATACTTCCTTAAACTCACGTTCGTCTACAAAACGTATGCGAGCGCCGCTTTCCGCATGTTCCGCCATTTTGTTTGAAGGTCAATTCGCGACGGAAGCGAAGCCAGCGCGTGGGAATGGGCTCAGCTGTCAACACAGTTAAAATTTATGACATGTGATTGGCTATTTCGTAACCCTCATGGGGATACCGGATCTCGGAGGAGATCTAAAAATAACTTCAGAGGGATTAGGATGGGGATAGGGCCATTATGGGGGATTAACTCTCTTACCCCTTTATCCTCTCTTGGCAAGAGTTTATTGCACACAATCTTGGCCTGGACTTTATTTCCGTGCATATCCGCACAGAACATATTTTGAAGTCAGGAAGCAAGCTATCACTAATCAAACTTTGCATATCAAAATTGAGGTCACGAGTTCAGTCAATCATACATGCGAGCACGGTACCTATCCCTGTTTTTGTGGCTGCCGATTTCAACGAGTTCGGTTTTTCGTCAAGATGTGTAAAACAGCCACGAGAAAAAGCTAAGTCACTCATGGAGATATTACACCCTTTAAAGCCGATCACTTTTCAACCTGCAGTATACAAACTGCTGTGGCTATCGTGGAAATGAACATTTTAGCGTCTGGAAAGCACTTAATTTTACTCGGAAGGGGAAGTTTTCAAACATGGGTGAAAAATCAGTTTCTTAAAAGGAACAGCAATGATCAATCCAGATGGAAACACCTCGCTTGCCGGGAGATTGCCGCTTGCAATCTGCAGACATGTGAACATAGCAAAGTTCAATGGAGCGAACGTGGTACCTAATGAAGTGACTGAAAAGTGAAAGACCGTCAAATAAGAGGTGTGCCAACTCCAACACTTTGCTGTTTAAACACCACTATGCAGCTGTTGATAACAACTTGAGTTTAAAATAAGGTAAATTGGCCACTGTCAGGAGATTCAAACTCTCTTGACCTTTGCTTATTGTAAATCTGTATAGCACGCTTAACAGGGGCACCAAACAGGAAAATGTAAGCAAAATACATGAAATGTCATTTCTGTTTTCTCAGATTGTTTCATGGCCTTTAAAAGAGATTTAATAGTTTATGTAAGATACTAAGAGGTTGACCTGTTCGGATTTCCGTTGCTAAAACTGTTTTTTTTTTTTTTTAAGACGCAGCACGTTATACGGGAAACGAAATCTTATCGGCCGAATTACCGAGCTGCGGTGTGCTCTTCAAAAATGCTATTGTATGCGACATCTTTTCTCTCCAAAAACGAAGTGAATTAATTTTGCCATGTTACAAAGGTTTGAGATGGTGTTTACCAAAGTTTTTCACCACAATCAAACCCGAATTTCTGAGTCGATTATTATCTTCCGAACGCGGTATTCTTAAGAAATAATTCGTTGGATGCCCCTAACTCAAGTGGTTTGTGCGCATCTCTCGAGGGACCAAGGCCAAAGACTGCATAAATTTCTTTAGGATGTTTCTTTTCTTTGATCGGGTTCTTGAAGCGACAGTGGACTTACTTTCCGTGTTTCCATGCATGCATTTTCGTCAATTGATAATATAGCCTATTTACTTTATTTTTTTTTTCAGTTAATTAGCCTTGTCCAGACTAAAATAGCATTGGATCTATGGTCATGTTGACGCTGTTGACAAAAAGTACATATAGTACAGTGATTCCATTCAGTGGTTGCTTAATAAAAACGGACGACACGTGTGTGCCCGGACAAGGCTTCCATATTAGTAACATCGATACAGAGGTTTTTTTTTTCTTTCTCGGCTAGGATGTTGTGCCTCGAATAGCGGGTCTCTAGTTTTTTCGGTTTATTTTGTTTTTTGGCTTAGTTCTGTCGTCCCAATTTAGAATGTGTCACTCAAGGGACTCTTTTTCTCTAGTCGCCGGGCTGGTCTATTTGTCACATTTGTTCAGTGTACTTGTTATCTTGTTTTCGTTTCGCCGTTATGCTTCTGTTTAGATTATTTTAGGTCGATAGCGGTAGTTTTTCTTTTAGGTGCTCACAAGGTCTCGGGTCATATTGATGTCCGTTTCGAGCTTGCAAGGTCAAGGTAAGTCATATTTCTCCACTCCTACAATGACGCACGCTTTCTCATGTGTTACTCTAAACACAAGGGGTCTTAATAATATGCGAAAAAGGAGACAAGTTTTCAGATGGCTGCACATCAAAAAATTCAAGTTATTTTTTTGCAAGAAACCTACTCCTCTAGCGAGATTGAAAAACTCTGGTCTGCGGAATGGGGTGGTAAGACGCTATTCTGTCACGGCTCAAAGCACAGTAAAGGAACAGTGATCATGTTCAACCCCCCCCCCCCCCCCTTTTGAAGTTGAAATTATTGAATACACAGTCAGCCAAAAAGGAAGGTTAATAATCTTGGAAGCTCAAATCGATAATACGACGTATGTTTTTGTCAACATATATGCTCCAAATGATTTAGCACAACAAGTAAATTTTTTCATTAGCACAACAAGTAAATTTTTTCAACAACGTTAAGTGTAAGCTTTCAAGATATGTAAATGAAAATATTATTGTTGGAGGTGATTTTAATTGCGCTCTTACACCAAGTGATAAAAGCGGAGGCTGCCCCCTTGGGAAAAAAGCTCAGTCATCCAAGCTATTTCTAATCTCTGTGGAACCCTAGATTTGAAAGATGTTTGGCGGCATATGCACCCTAATGAGCCACTGTTTACATGGCAACACAAGTCCTTAAAAATTCACTGCAGATTGGATTACTGGTTAGTTTCTAATGGCATCATTAATCAGATAAAAGAATGCAAGATAGTTCCAGTCTCTTTTTCAGATCATGCAGCAGTTTCCTTCTATCTCTTGTCTAAAGATTATGAGAAGCGTGGGCCAGGTTTTTTCAAGTTCAACAATTCCCTGTTAAAAGATAGTAAGTTTATTGATGACCTCAAAACAAACATAGAGAAGTATAAAGAAAAATATCGCTACGTAACTGATAAATGGCTCCACTGGGATATGATCAAAATGGAAATACGAAGTTTCACCTTATTTTACTCAAAAAGGCTTGCTTTTCAGCGTGAGGAAGAATTGTTGCAAAACGAAGTATGTAATCTACAAAAGAAATTAAGTCTGGATCCATCGCAAGAGAATGTGACTGAATTTTACAATTTAAAATTCAAATTAAATAAATTGTCTCTGCTTAAAACCAAGGGGGCGATGGCGCGGAGTAGAGCTCGCTGGTGCGAACAGGGTGAGCGCAACTCCAAATACATTAATCACGCGGAAAGGAGAAATCATAGTACTAAATACATAACGGAGCTAAGGCTACCGACCAAAACCACGATAACTGAGCCTCAAGAAATCTTAAATGAGGAGAAGGTGAGTCCTGGCGACGAGCAGTTCAACTTCTTCTTTAATAACCCGGCGCTACCTAAAATATCTGAAGTTCAAAAGCAATCTTGTGAAGGTCTTCTCACAAAAAATGAGTGTCTTTCGTCTCTGAAGCAAATGGCCAAAAACATATCGCCCGGTACGGACGGCCTTTCGGCTGAGTTTTATTTAACGTTCTGGGATGATTTGGGCCAAGAACTTGTTGACAGTCTAAACTATGCTTTTGAGTGTGGCGAATTGGCCATTTCCCGAAGAAGAGGGATTATTACCCCTATCCCGAGGAAAGACAAGGATAAAACGTACTTGAAAACTGGAGGCCGATTTCCCTGCTGAATACTGATTATAAAATCACTACCAGAGCAATAGCTTCAAGATTATCCAAAATCCTGCCTTGCATCATCCACAGTGATCAAGGAGGTTATGCCAAAAAACGCTTTATTGGGCAAAATATTCCGTTTGATTTCGGACATATTGGAGCATTGTCAAAATCTAAATATAAAATATATTTCAAAAAGGCGTTTGACAGTATTGAATGGGACCTTTTAATCAAGGCTCTAGAAACGTTCGGTTTCGGGAATATGCTGGTGAAATGGATCAAAACGGTTAACAGGAAGCCAGAAAGTTGCGTTACAAACAACGGCTTTGCAACACCTTTTTTTCCGTTGGAACTCGGAGTGAGACAGGGGTGCCCCCTTTCCGGAATTCTGTTTGTTATTGCCGTTGAGCTTCTAGCATGTGCCATTAGAAGTGATAAATCAATAAAGGGTTTATCGATAAACTCTAACGAATTCAAGCTATCCCAATATGCAGATGACACTACCTGTTTTGTCAGGGATACTATATCGGCTAGCAATCTGTTTAGAAAACTGGATCTCTTCAGGCTCTGCTCGGGGCTTGAGTTAAATACGTCCAAAACCGAAGCACTATGGTTAGGCTCAAATAAACACAGAACTGATACTCCCTTCGGTATACGCTGGCCAAAAGATTATGTAAATGCGCTTGGCATTTGTTTTTTGTTTTTCTAAATTGCTTTCCTTGGTAAAATGCCTTAACGTGTGGTCCTCCAGAGACTTGACGCTTTATGGGAAAATTAACATAGTAAAATCCCTAGCACTCTCTAAATTAACCTTTGTTGCAACCGTTCTCCCTATTCCTAAAGAGTTCATAACTAGGGTAAATAAGCAAATTGTAGGTTTCGAGTTTGGAGCCAAAAGAATCCCAAGATTAAAAGGACGACCATGATTGGAGATAGAAAAAAAGGAGGATTAGGTATGCCTTATTTTTAAGTGATTAATAATGCAAGTAAAGCAGCCTGGGTGAAGAGATTATTAGCTCCCGAGTGTGCTACATGGAAACTGCTACCATTCGATTACTTAAGAGACGTTGGAGGGGAACTCCTATTTGAGTGCAATTTCTCACTTAGAACTCTTCCGTTGGTACCTGGCTTACCATCATTTTACAGGGATGTGATTGATGCCTGGCATCAGATTGTGACTCGAACACCCTCCACAAAGACCGATTTAGAGAATGAAATCATTTGGAATAACCAACACAGAACAATTGCAGGAAAATCAGTTTTTTATCGGTCGTGGTATGAAGCCGGAGTTAAGTATATAAAAGATTTGATAAGAGTAGTAAGCTGCGCCCGTATGGCCCTTTTCCTGGCTTCTGATTGGTTGTTGGGTTGCCCTAGTAACAGCAGTCGGAAACCGCTGACCAGTGGGAAAAAAGGGATCGCGGGCTCATGGGAACCGGAAGTCACGTGATTTGGAATGGGAAACCGCTGACCAGTGGAAAAAAAAAGGATCGCGGGCTCATGGGAACCGGAAGTCACGTGATTTGGAATGGGAAACCGCTGACCAGTGTGAAAAAGGGATCGCGGGCGCAGGGTGGATTAAAACCGCTGAGAAAACGCGGACTCAAAGTCCAAAGTCCAATTGTTGGAACGGGGGTGGGTATAAAAGGGTAAACCCTAGGGTTAGGTAGTGACCATGAGTTTTTACATCACCCTGATCAGTGATCAAGCACAAGGCACGGGACAAAAATTTACGGCTCGACTTCCTCGTTCCTATTATTTGGTAGAAGATGATTGGGAAGCAGCCCTAGTTCATATTTCCCACCCGGGGTTTAATCAACAATGGGGAGATCAAACCAAACAGAATTGGACGCAAGAAGATAGTCAAAAACATTGGTTGAAAACAGATGTGAGATACATACCAAAACGTGCGGAGGGAACGGCTCCGATTCAAGTGACGAAACAAATCCATTTACCCCCAGGGTATTACACCAATTTGAAAGAAGCATGGATTGCCATTGCGTACGAAATGGAAAAACAACACATGGACGTCATGATGGATATAACTAAAATGGACGTGGACGATCAAGCGAAACGACAACAACTCGCGGCTCTCAATCTGGCTCAACCTTACGTGAAAATCACCAATACAAGCATCGCCCCCGAATTAGATTCGTTGTATGTACTCATACCAGCCAACATGCAATTTGAAATGGAATGGAAATTCGCTGGCTTGATGGGATTGGTGAAAGATGGCACACCAAGTGAACGCGTGGTCCAAGAAAAAAATTATCTGGTCAAAAATATCGTGGATTACGACGATCGCCATAAATGGGAAGTAACTGTCGGTACTGTCAACAAATATCCACCTTTGGGTCATGTGTCCGTCAGCTTTACCCACCCCGATTTCAATTATTATTTGTTCTTGGGCCCGAATCTCAGTCGACAAGTCTTTCCCAGTACGCAAACGGTCAAACCGCAACAAGGACAACAACAATTAATGATTTACACGGATCTGGTGTCCCAGAGCATTGTGGGAAATCAAGAGAAAGGATTTTTACGTACCTTGGATGCCGGCAATACCGATCATCAATTTGATACGACGCAACGGATGTATTTTCCTCTTGGCAAAACCATCTTTGACAGCATTGCCATGGATATTCAAACAGCTGATGGACAACCGGCTCCTTTCAAACAAGGGAGAACTATCATTACCCTTGAACTGTCCAGAAAAAGTCAACGATCATGATTTATGTAGAGAATGAATAAAGATCACAACAAAGTGTCATGCAACATCTTTTATTGATCCTTGGTATTGACAACAAGTAGAAAAAAAAATCCAAACATGGGGGGTGTCCTTTTTTACGCGAAGCTGATACAGGTTTTCATCCGTCCAATGGCTAGGCTTTTGGTGTGACCCAGAAAGTAGAGGGTTTTGTGGTGAGGCTCATAGGGATCGCGCAGTTCTCCCCAGAATCCTTGGAGGGCGTGGTTGTTCTCATAGCAAACGCCATACCAGATAGGATTGTTTTTCCAATCGTCCTTGACATGCTGGACAAACTCCGGGTCTTCTTTCCATTGTTCATGGAGGACTTCCTGGACGACAAGAGGAACGTGGCAGGTAGAGCATAGGCGGGGCTGACCATTCTGTTGCTTGGCACAGGCGACATGACAAGGAATACCACAGCACCTCAACGTGGTATAATTGGCGAGAGGTATCAAACAAATCACACATGGTGGGGGTTGAGCCATCAGGCGAAAGGATCGGTGAAAGGATCAAACAGTGGATTGGTCAAGAGTTGAAACTCGACGGTGGTGATGATCCCTTCTTTTCGGAGTTGGCACAGTTCTTGAAAAGTGATCTTGTAACGTAAAGGTTGAACCAGGTGATTGATTTGTTTTCGGATCTCTCCCAAACGTTCAATGATTTGCAGGGCTTGAGGGCTGACCTTGCCAGGAGTGATCTTGTCGGGTTTGTCGCCCATTCACCACCGGTAGAAGTTTTTCAAAGTTAATAAAGCCAATTCGTTCCGACTGAGTTGTTTTTGACTATGAAGTCGGAGCAGTTCAAAATAAGAAGCTTTGAAGCGGATCTGTTCCAAGTCTTTTTCGAGTCGAGATAACAAGGCTCGTAGACGATCAATCACTTGTTGGGCTTCTGGACTGAGGACTGGATCATCCATTGAGTGTGAAAGATGGAATGGGACAGGGGGTTTTTTATAGAGAACCAAAAGGGTCACGTGGGAGGGAATAGGCCAATGAGAGAAAGACCCATCATGCTTTGAGAGGGGAAGAGGTGGGGGGACCCCCCTCCCCCCTCCTTAGATAGACCATGGTGCATTGCGCGAATCAGACTATATAAGTCAAGCGAGGCCACAGGACGTCACTCCTAGCTTTGAGTTCAGTCTTTACGACTTATGTCAGTTGGTGAGAAGAAAATGTCAGAAACAAGAACGCCCTTGGGCTCTTTAGCCAGTGCAGTGAATGGGGGTGGGCCAGAGTACTTGAGGAGGAGAGCGGGGCCAGAGCGAACGGCTGTGGATCGGCAGAGCAGACTGATGAGGGAGAGACGACAAGAAACCTGGCGCCCCCTCACCCGTCAGCGCGTGGTTGCTTTTTTTCAATTGTTTTTAAACTGTGTGGTCTGGACAGAAAATGGCGATCGGGAGGGCCGGCCACATCCGGAGATTACAGAAGCGTTGCTGGGAGCCCTGGTCAACAAGATCATACCATGGGTCGACCAGCACCGCATCCGGTCCCAATTTGAATGTCGCTGGCCGATGACATTGGCCCAATTTAAAGAGGTCGATAACGAACTGAACTTGTACCTGCCACGTGTGTATGCGGCCCGCCCATGGCAACGAATTCGCCTTTATTTTGGAGACATGGAGCGGGAGCGAGAGGAGCGGCGGAGGGAGGAGCGGGAGAGGAGAGAGGAGATTCGGGACCACGTGCGACGTGTTTTGTTTCCTTGAACATTTTTATTCCTGTTGAGATTATTGTGAGTCAAGGCTACTGTGAGTCAAGAGACATTTATTTATGATCCACGTGCAAACTCAGTGATGTCAGTTTTTAAAATTTTAATTAAAAAAAAAAAAAGAGTTGATGTTTTCTACAATGGGTGGTCTGTGTTCTTTGCCACGCGGGTGGGGCGTTCCTATGTACAATTGAAAAAAGCTATCTACAATTTGAAAAAATAAAAAGTAAAAAAATTAAAAAAGAAAAGCTATGTACAATTCCAAAAGTAAAAACTAAGAAATTACAAATGAAAGTCTTCCAGTTCCATGCGTAATTGATCAATGTTCTCGGGGAGACAGAAGGTGCGGTTGAATAAGGCTTGAATTTCGGCTCGGGTTTTCTCGTCCACATCCCGGGATCCCACAATAGCACTGCTTTGATGTAGGGTGGGCTTTTTAGGTCCCCAAGGAACAAATTGACTGCCAGTGACCAGGGTGGCGGCATTCTCATTGACTTGGTAGTAATGGTCCGAGCGGTACCATGATTGACTGGGGATGTCAAACAGGTAGACGGGTTTGCCTTGATCCATAGCCAATTGCACAGTCCAACCAGTGCCTCCTTTCACACGTTTATGATCCGGTTCCAAGATGCCAAAGGCATAGATGGTATGGGCTTTTTTGGCCAATTGATAATTACGTTGCAGCAATTGCAGGGTGTAAAAATGACTGGGCATTTTTTTGCCTAGTTTCTCCGCTGCCTGGTGAAGATGGGGGTTGGCCAGCATCAGGACTTCCACCGTAGAAGGGGTGACGAAAGTGGATCGAGGATGGTTCGGGGGGACCAGGACTTCTAGTTGCATCCCAAAGTGTTTGGCCTGTTCTTCCACGAGGGCATCCGTACCTTTGGCTCCCCCTGTATAGACCACATGGCCATGACCCACTTGCAGTTCCAAGGCACCGAGATCTTGTTCTCCGATCATGATGTCTGGGGGCATGGCTTTTGAGAATGAAGATCTAGTGACCAAGGGACCGTCTTAAATAGGGACAGTTGACCAATGGGAAGACAAGAGGGCCTTATTTGGATTGAACAAGCTGACCAATGGGAAGATAACAAGTCCTTATATGGATAGGATAAGCTGACCAATGACAGTCAAGGGTCTAAGGTATAAAAAGGCAGGGTCGGTAGGGGGTGACATCCACCTTTGAGTACGATGTCTGTCGATCGGAAGAGAAAATCAACCCATCCCCCAGAGGGGAAGAAGAAGAAGAAGAGCATTCAACATATGACGCCCGTGGACTGTGATCCTGTGGTGTGCGACGTGGTGGAAGACACCCGAGCTGCTGTGGAAGATATGATGAAAGAATTGAATGACATGGTGGAGCAATCACCCCCATCACCTCAATTCACCTTGACGACCGTGTATGATCCTCCCAGTTCAGTGGACACTATGGTATGTCCTTACCATGAGGTGCGTTTGGAGGCCCGAGAATCTCAAAAGGGATGGAAGTATGTGAAATGTCCCATGCAACCGTGTTTGCTGTTTTGTGGTCAAGATCAAGTTCTGGAGTATATGAAAGCCGTGTATAGTCAACCTCATGTAGAAGTGTTGGACATGTGGGGTGGTTTACAATGCTTTTGCCGTGAACCCGCCACGCTTCAACAGAGTCATTCGACCCAGAACCCCGATCGGTTGTTTCTGACTTGTTCCAAGAAAACGTGTGGCTTCTTCCGATGGGCCGATCAACCCTTGGGTCCCAAGTACTGGACGTGGTTTCATGACAACCCTCCCAAAAAAGCCGACCAACAAGCTGAAGCACCCACCCGTGATGCTCAAGGATATCCCAAGAGGGGCTATGACATCCCTGGTCCTCCAGTCAGAAGGAAAGAGGACGTGGATCGGCCCCTGACAGACTATGAGAAACAATTGTTACGAGAAATTCAAGATCTCAAGAACCGTCAAGAAATGATGGTAACCCCAGCTCCACCACCCCCCAAGTACAGTGACAGTGTAGAGAACTGGCAGAAAGGTCTAGAGACCGTCAGTTGTGGCCGTCTAGGTCTCTTTTAAATGAGAGAACGAATAAAATGTTTTATCAATGTCACCATGGAGTCTGTATGTGATGCGTGGGAGTCTATCTTGTCCCTGGGGCAATGGCAATGTCATCAAACCCTTTGTCAAGTCTTATATGATCACCAACCCGGCACCCAAATCCCCATACCCCCTTGTCCCGAGGACACGCATCCTCTCCACCTGTTTGAAGAAACCCATGTGGACCGTAACCTATATCGATGGGTGGTGTTTGTCTTATGGTTAAAAGCTCACCCAGAGGCATGGCGATGGTATCGAATCATTCAAAAGGCGCATCCCCACACGGTCCCTACCATATCGACCTTATGGGATGAATGCCAGAACGTATGGCCCCTCGAAAGAAAAAGGTCTCCCCATCATGGTTGAGTCGTTACCACGATCCTCGAGCCCCCGGCAGTTTAGGTGGGGTGCAACGATTTGCTAAAGCCCATCGTCTCCCCTTGAAAAAAGCTCAACGGGTCTTGGAACGGGATTTGGCCTATACGTTACATAAACCCCGACGTCGTCGTTTTCCCACCGTCCCCGTGATCGTAGGAGGATTAGATGATCAATGGGTCGCGGATTTAGTGGAAGTGCAACCCTTGGCCAAGTATAATCGGGGTATACGCTACTTGTTGACGGTCTTGGATGTGTTGTCCAAGTACGCGTGGGTCCAACCGTTGAAAGACAAAACCGGGGTGGCCTTGGTTCATGCCTTTGACAAGATTTTGAAAGGACGACGTCACCCGAATCGATTGCAAACGGATCGAGGGAAAGAATTTTACAATCGGACGTTTCAACGATGGCTTGACGAGCAAGGCATTCAACATTTTTCGACCGAAGGGGATGCCAAAGCCAGTGTGGTGGAACGATTTAACCGCACCTTGAAAGAACGGTTGTACCGTTATTTCACCGCGGCCAACACCTTACGCTTTGACGATGTGTTACCCGAGTTGGTGCAAGGCTATAATGCCACCCGGCATCGAAGTATTGGTATGGCCCCTCAAGACGTGACGTGGGACAACGAAGAAGCCGTGTGGAAACGATTGTATGCCAAACGGTTGAAAGGCCAGAAAAAACCTACATTCAAAGTCGGAGATCGTGTCCGTCTCAACAAGATTCATCGTACCTTTGAAAAAGGCTATTTACCCGGTTGGACCGAAGAAGTGTTTGTCGTGCATCGGGTGATCCCGGGATCTGTGCCCACGTATAAGATTCACGAATGGGATGAGACCCCCGTCCAAGGTACGTTTTATGAAGAGGATTTACAAAAAGTCCATGTGTCCGAGGTGTTTCGGATCGAGAAGGTACTTAAGCGACAAAAAGATCGTTGGTTGGTCAAGTGGAAAGGGTGGCCCGACAAGTACAATAGTTGGATTCGTAGTCAAGACGTCACGTCTCTCCAACCACCCCAGAGGAAAAGCCCACCCAAACGACAACTGAAGACTAAAGAGACAAGTCCACCCAAAAGACGACGTGACTAAACAATGACGTGGGTGCCCAATTCTTCGTTTTACGTGACGTTGATGAGTCATGCGAGTACCAAAGAGTTTCCTGGGAACAAGAGTCATCATTTCAGAAACCGATTGCCTAAACCCATCCGATTTGTGGGACGAGGATGGATGGTGGGTATGGTGAGTTTATCCTTACCCACCATTCCGGTGGTAGCGGAAGAAGGAGGCGTGGGTGATTCCCATCCTCTGTTGTACGTACGATGGCACGAACGGGTGTATGCCCAAGACGATCAAGGCAACGATCGATGGTGGCATCAACGTCGGGAACTCACTGTCTACGGTCGAGATATGAGAAAGGAATTGGCCTCCTCGACGGGATCGCACTTTTTTCATCAATTGGTGTACCGTTACGAGCAAAGCCGTGCCAAACAAACCGAACCCAAAAACAAATGGACCGAGGACAATGGTGTCAAATTATACCCGACGTTTGAATGGACCTCCGAAGGGGATTTGTTATTGAATACGACCAATGTGGATTACAAACGACAAGTAGCGCACGTGTCATGGGGCAGATCCTTGGCCCTGAGAATGGGATGGATTGAACAAGTGTCCCCCGGCCAGTATCGATTGGGTCCGAATCTCTTGCAAGAATTTCAAGGCATTTCCACCATTCCCACCCCGACGGATATCCGCGATGCCGCCAACAACCCCATCTTTTGGAAAGTGGAGGGGGATTATCTGAAATTGAGTCTATCGTGCCCTTGGCGGTTTGTGAATGTGAACCAGACCTTTCGTCCCTCGTTGGAATTTCCCTCCACGCGTCCTTTGCACGTGTATTGTAATGTAGGGACCAGTAGTATGGTAGGGGGTCGTATCACCGATCTCTTACGAGAAATCAAGTACCAGCCTCAAAACACCACCCACTTTGAACCTCGACATATTCAATATATCCCAGTACGCAACGAAGTGGTGGAAATCGTCGAAACCCAGATGGCCGAAACCAATGGGGATCTGGTGAAATTTGGTGAAGGCCATGCCCTCCTGACCCTCCACTTTAAAAGGGAAGTGGTGGTGTGAAGAACAAAGACAACATGTCGTTCTACGTGACGTTACCCAGTCATGCCAACCGACGTGAATTTCCCAACAACCAACCCAATTCCTTCAAGATTCGTTTACCTCAACCGTTACAGCTCACGGGAGGTGGTTGGCAAGTGGGGTTGAGTGCCATTTCCTTACCGGATGCTCGCGTCAATTTGTATGAGTTGGTGAAGAAAAATGGGTACGTCATGGGGACGTCCTGGGGCCAAACCTATCCCAAACCGGGTGGAAAAGACGAGGAAATGACCTCGCGAGTAGACACCGCGCGAAGCATCATCAATGACGTCCAAGATTTGGATTGGGTGGTGGATGGCGTGAGTTTCATGAAAGCCATCATTACTCACTTGGAACAACAACGTATGGAAATGGCCATTCAAGGGGGTACGTTTTTGAACGATCAAGGCAAACACACCTACGTCAAGTTCAAGTGGGAAGGCGAGGATCTGCTCATCGACAACACCAATATCTGTCATTGCGGCACCGACACGCCAGCCCTGACCATCTACACCAAGTTGGCGCTCAAGATGGGATGGTTACGTAAAATTGACAATGTGTTGATTTTGGGACCCAACTTACAACAAGAATTCATAGGGGATCAAATCCCCAACATGACAAAACCCGCTGGCAACGATTGGAACGATGTCAACGACGATCAGAGCAAACCGGTCTTTTGGACGGTGCGTTCGTTTTTACCGGATTATTTACAATTGAGTATGAGTTGTGGGTGGCGTTTCACCAACTTGAATACGGCGTTTCGTTCCGTGGTGGGGGAACCCACACGATCGTTGCACGTGTACTCGGACGTGGCAGGCAGTATGATGGTAGGCAATCGCGTGACTGATTTGTTACGTGAAATTCAATACAAGCGAGAAGCACGTGGCACCCTGTATTTTGAACCGTTGCACATTCATTACATGTCTCTTCGTAACGAGGTGGTGGAAATGATTCACGTTCAAGTGGCTGAAACGATTGGTGCCGGAGGAGACTTGGTCAAGTTTGGTGAAGGCCATACCATTGTCACGTTACACTTCAAAAAGACATAAAAAGGGAGTGGCTAAGGGAGTGTCCCAATGACAAGATGCCCAAGACAAGAGTGCGTCGAAGGAGAAGAAGAAGGCAACGAGGGGGTCTCTTGCCCCTGGCCGCCCTCATTCCAGCCTTGATTGCTGGAGGAAAAGCTGTGGCGTTGGGTGCTGCAAGTGGTGCCGCGAGTTACGGGGCTAAAAAAGGGTTGGAAGCCGCTTTTCGGAAAAAACGACGATGACGGTATAAAAAGGGGAGTCCCATAAAGCCTAAACAAAACGTTTATCCCTGGTGAAGAAGAAGGCACCATGCGTGGGGGAAGTTTGACACGATTTCGAACCGACGAGTGGTATGATCAACAAGGCAAAGGAGTGATGACGGATCTGATGCGTGGGGGGTTGCAAGGTCTTATAAGGACGCGAAATCCTTTAAAATTGCCTAGTAATATCAAGAGAGGCTTGGAAACGGGTTTGACACGAGGTATCAAACGCAAAGCCGAAGACGTCCTTAAAAAAGAAATCACCAAACAAGCCAAGAAAGCGTTGAGTCATAAGAACGTGAAAGACGCCGTGCGTGTAGCCACTGCCTTATTTCCCAAACAAACCAAACGTGCCCGTGATATTTTGGGAGTCTAATGGAACCCGTGCATTCACGACCTCGACGGATTCGTAGTAATCGAGGGTTGTCTCAATGGGGTGGACTGTATCCGTTTTGGAAACTCATGCCACGACGACAACGTGGTGGATGGTTGAGTCCCGAGGTCATGAGAGTCCCCGGGTTTGATTTGAGACAACGTTTAGCCCGACGACGACGACGCTATAAAAACCCCTCACGACGACGACGGGGTACCACTCGACGACGACGCCGCTAAAATGACCGAAGCTGCCCCAGCGCATCCGCGTTCCGAAGGGACCGCCAACCCTGCCTTACGGATTTTCAAGGTGCCACCGACCGACATTAGCATCAATGCCTATCGCATGGTTACCATTCAACCCACCACCACGGGTATCAATCCTATGGAATTCATCATTCCAGGGTTGGACGATTTTGTGGATTTGGGACGCAGTTACTTTACCATGGAATTGAGTTTGAAAAAGGACGATGCCGGGAACTTGGACGTCGCGGAGAAATTGTGGCCCGTCAACAATTTGGCCCATTCCATCATCAAACAAATTGACTTGCAGTTGAATGGCACGTTGATCAGTCCACAATCCGACACCTATCATTACAAAGCTTACCTAGAAAACTTGCTGAATTATGACCGAGAAGATGGCAAGACCGTGTTAGGACCCCAAGGATGGTACAATCAAGTGGATTTCCCACCCCAATGGACTGCCAACAATACCAACAGTGCAGCACCACATAATGACTACCGGGATCTCCCCGCCCATCACAAAGCAGCCTTGGCCGCCATGGTAGCTGAAGTGGCCAAGTATGCTGGAGGTCTTACCCACAGTCTAGTGTTTACCCCCCACTTGGAAGTCTTTCACACTGGCAAATTGTTGGTGCCTGGCATTGAAATCAAGATGAAATTTCATTTCAACAGCCCCAGCTTGTTTTTGAATGGAGTGGGTCTAGCTGGCCGATTACTAGAAGGCGATGTCAAACTACGGTTTCATCTCTGTCAACTGCGTTTGAATGACGCCATCTACCAGAGTATCTCTAGCAAAAGACACAATGAAGGAGAAGTGGCGGCTTACCCGACTGTCCGCAGTGAAATCCGGACCTTCAGCATGCAAAACAACCTGGTCCGCTTTGATATCCCCAACCTGTTTCAAAACAGAATACCTGACCGATTGATTGTGGGGTTACTGGACAGCCGTGCCTTCAATGGAGATGTGACCCGAGATCCGTTCTGTTTCCAGAAATTTGGTCTGAGTTCCATTCGACAGATTGTCAGAGGAGAAGAATACCCTTATGAAACCCTCCAGTTAGTGCACAACAATGGCACCCGAGATAATCTAGGCTACTTCCGTTTTCTGCAAGCCAGTGGTGCCTGGTGTAAAAAGAAAGGCAACATGGTAGAACTGCTGGATTGGGGCCACAGGAAAAATTGTACCTTGTTCATGTTTGACAATGTGGCCAATGGATGTGCTGACAGTCAAAACCTCAACCCCAAGCAAACGGGAGATTTACAATTGGTGTTGGAATTTGGAGCTGCCCCCGGTGTCAATATAACCGTACTCGTGTATGGAGAATTTGAGAATTTGCTGGAGATTGACAGGAACGGAGCCGTGTTGTATAACATTTACCAACACTGAAGATGGAACATGTGGCCTTGAATAATGTGCAGTTGGATTATTTAGCCCGAGACGACCCCCAATTGAACCCGGTCTTTTACGGGACAGTGGCCTGTGATCGTTTACCCAAGACTCCCGTCAAGACCCAACCCCAAGGGTACATTGTGAATACCGACCCACACGATCAACCGGGACAACATTGGTTAGCGGTGTGGACCGATGGAAAGGTGTGTGAAGTCCTGGACAGTTATGCTTTGCCATTGGATACGTACGTGCAAGCCACCCCGTTACGAGATTGGATCGTCCAACATTGGAAGTATGTAGTGACCAATGGCAAGTCCCTCCAAGCCATTACAAGCAAGAGTTGTGGTGATTACACCTTGTTGTACTTGAAAGCCAAAGCCCGTGGACGGACCTTGCAAGCGTTTTTAAATGAGTTTTCGGATCATGATTATGTTAGTAATGACCATCAAGCCGGTCAACGCCTTCAACAATTGATTGTAGGTCAAGAAGCCAGATGGTATCAATTGTGTTGTCAGCCGTATCATCAATGTAATGCTTAAATAAAATTTGTTGGAAAAAAGTGGTGTCGGAGTCGTAGCTCAGTTGGTTAGAGCCTTTGGATCCCCCCTCGAATACATGAGGAGGGTCGTGCGTGGGTTCGAGTCCCACCGATTCCAATAAAAAGGTGCCTTTTTTTTTTCTAAGGGGTAGTTCGTCATCATCATGCAAACGGGGAAACCGTTTCGTTTTCATACGCCCTCCTCTATCTTGGTGGTGGGTCCTTCGGGATGTGGGAAAACCGCGTTTACGGAAAAACTCTTGGTAGACAACCTGGAGTTGTTTGAAAGTCCACCGACCCAAAGGCATTATTGTTATGGGGCCTGGCAAGATCGATTTCAAGGCATGCAAGATCAAGGGGTGGTGTTTCACGAAGGGATTCCCGATCATGAGGCCTTAGTGCAATGGTTTCCTGAAGGACAGGGGGTCCTGGTTTTGGATGATTTAATGGATGAAGGGAGTCACGATAAACGCGTGTTGGATTTATTCACCAAACATTCGCATCATCAAGGGGTGACGGTCCTCTACTTGTGCCAAGACATGTTTCCCGTGGGTCGCTATGCGAAAAGTATATCCCGCAATGCCCATTACATCGTGGCGTTCAAGAACCCTCGAGATCAATTAGGGGTACGCAATGTCATGCTTCAATCGTTTCCGACCACGTGGAAAGACACGTTGGAGACGTTTCATCAAGCCACGACACGACCGTATGGGTATTTGGTCTTGGATTTACATCCCGCCTCGTCCGATCAACAACGGGTATTGAGTCACCTGTTAAAAGACGAAGGATGGACTCGCACCTATCAAAAACGACTATAAAGGCACGACACCCCATTTGAACAGGAAAAAGAGCGACCATGGCCGATGATGACCGTCAACCTCCGCAATCGTACGATACCGTGTCCCCGGCGGGGGTGGGGGCGGCCAGCGGCAATCAAATGTCCCCAAGCGCCTGGCAAGATTTGTATTTCACGGGAGACCAAGGCCTTCTCGACGCGGCCATGGAGGAAATGCACCCTGATCCCCTCTGGGAGTTTATGGAGTCCCTCCCCCCTACGGGTAGAGATGGTGTGCCCCCTGTGCAGGCTTCTTCCCCAGCAGGGGTAGGAAGTCCAGGAAATCAACCATCTTCTGGTGCTCGAACCCCTGCGACTCCTCCTAGCGTACCCTTGGCAGCGGGTGCTCGAACACCAACGGGTGCTCGAACAGCAGCGGGTGCTGGGGGTAATGGACGTGGTGGTGGACGTGGTGGTGGTGGACGTGGACGTGGTGGTGGTGGTGGTGGTGGAGGAGGTGGTGGACGTGGTGCTGGTGGTGGAGGTGCTGGTGGTGGTGCTGGTGGTGCTGGTGGTGCTGGTGGAGGTGGTGGTGGTGGTGGTGGTGGTGGTGGTGGAGGTGGTGGTGGTGGTGGTGGTGGGGGTCGTCGTGGACGACGACCGAGACGAATACGAGGACGACGACGAAATACCCCCACTTCCCCTTTGACACCTGCCTCCAATCCAGCTACCCCTCGAGGATCTTGGACGTCTGGGAGTTCTGGCAGACAGCCTCGTACCTTGCGTCAAGCGGATTTACAACGACGTTTACGGATGCTGTTACAAGATCAAGAACAGTTGGCCCAAGGACGTGAAATTGCTAATGTCACCATGACCAATAGCATTGTGACCAGTTATAAACAAGGAGGAGCACCGAGCGTACAAACCTCGTCGTCCCGTGTTTCGCCGTGAGGATGAAAACCGTCGTGTCGTTATTGAATGGATCCAAACAGCATGGTCTTCCCTTCCCCCCAGAATTATTACAACGCATGGATTCCTTGTATGCCTTTTATCATCAACAATGGTGGTGTTATCGAAAAATGTTGAATCATTACAGATGTATCAATGCCTTGTTCAATGGGTTGGCCTTACTTCTGATGGCTGCCGGTATGATTGCGGGCCCCCTTTTGGAAAACAGTACGTTGGTAGCGTGTTTGGCGGCCGTGGGCACCGTGGTCAAAGGATGGAATGATTTTAAACAATACCGATTTAAAGTGACCATGAGTCGATTTGCGTTTACCACCTATGCCAAAGCCTTGACCGAATTGAAAACCCATGTGCGGGGTATTCCCTTGGAGGATCTGGAACGATTTTTAATCAAGATGCAAACCTTGGATGATACCATTGTGGATTTCACCCCTCCATTACCCAAACGATGTGTCCAAGATTACCATGGTCATTTTGTGTACCAACCCTTGGAAGCCCTCTGCTATGTAGATGGATGTCCTCGTCCATTGAAACCTAAAGAGTATTGGATCCATAAAAAGCCGCTCCCTCCTAGTCCCACACTCTTAGAACCATGGCCGTCCAACGACGACGACGACGCAGAAAAAGGAAACAACGAGGAGGGGCTTTAATGCGTCGCAAACCCCGTTTGGTGGATAAAATTGCCCATGGTATGAGTATGTTTCTATCAGGGCCAGCGCCTGGGTTTGGACTGGCTTTAGGCAAATTAGGGGGTCAAGCCTTGAAAGGCATTACCGATAATGTACAACATGTCCGACGACAACGAGGTGGGGGTTGGTGGCAAGATTTCAAACGCAATACCCGTCAAGGTTATAAAGAGACGCGAGACCTCATCAAACAAGACAAAGCCCTTCAACGTCTATTGACGGGTCGACCATGGTAAGGAGGAGAAGACGACGCCGTCGTCAACGAGGCGGTTTTTTAAATCTATTGGTCCCCGCCATGGTAGGATTGGGGAAAGCCGCGGCCTTGGAAACGGATAAACGTATAAAACGCACGATTCAAAAAGCCAATCAACGGTATCGTCGTCGTCATCGATAAAGGATGCAACGTCTTCGACGTCAATTCCCGTTTTTACGGTCCATGTTACAAGAAGCCAATGGTTCCAAACGTCAAGAGTTGTTACAACATGCCAATGCCGATCAAATCAATGCTGTGAGTGAACTGGTGTTGAACTTTTTAAAAAACAAGATTCCTGTTACCCCACCCATGCTGGCTAAACTTCAACCCTATAAAAAGGTACTACGTGATTTGGGACGTCGTCGACATTCCGTCAAGAAACGTCGTCAGTGGTTAGTCCAACAAAAAGGAAGCGGATTGTTTCAAGGACTTCACGAGGTGTAATGTCAATGTGTTCGTTAACCCTCCCTACGTGGATGACTCTATTACAAGAGGCCAATCGGGCCACCGACCAGTGGAAAGACGAGTGTCATTATTGGAAGCATAAATATCACCTGTTGTATCGAGAGTACCAACACATCTTGAGGGCCCGTCTTTGTAAGAGTTGCCGTGACCAGGAAGACGGGGAACTTTGCTCCGAGTGTAGTCAACGAACATGGACGAAGTGTACATGATTCCCCAAAAGGACTTGGAACAACTCATTCAATATTACAAAGGAGAACTCACCGAAAATGCCTTGTTGAACAAAGCCGCCACGCTCGCCGCCAAAAAACATGTGTTATTAGCCAACCCTCAATTACCTCCAGCCCTGGTGAATGCTCAAACCAAACCGTTGAGTCAAGAATTAATCAAGTTAACCAAACGCATTCGTCAATTTCCTGGCGGGGTAGGGGTTGGTGCCCCGGGTGGTCCACCGGGTGAAGAAGAAGAAGCCGGGGATTTGGTGACGGGACCTGTCGAACAATGGTTGAAGCGCATGATAAAAGGCAGCCCGTCGACCCCCAAACCACCCATTACCCCTGCAACCAAGAAAGGCAAAGGAGCAGCCACTACCAGTAAGATTCCCATTGTCAAGAAAGGGAGCCCATCCACCAGTCGAGGGGATAGCCGGTCACGTTTAGAAGTCATTCGAGAACAACGCAAGGCTTTGGAAAAAAAGTTAGCCGAGAGTCGCAAAGGCAAAGGACCCGCTCGTGAAGTGGAACGATTGAAACCTTTACCCGGTTGGGAAGATTGGGCCCAAGGCAAAAAGTTACGACGTCGATTGGATTACGACAGTGACTAAAACATGCCCACCAAGAGAAAAAGGGGTATCAAACGGAAACGCCCCCAACGAGGAGGGGCTTTGGATGTCCAAAAATGGATTGCAAAAACGGGGAAGGAATTTCATTGGCCCGGTTATCAGTACATGGGCCCTGGCACCCATTTGGCTAAACGTCTGAAACGGGGGGATCCCGGGATCAATCGCTTGGACCAGATTGCTAAGCAACACGACATTGATTACAGTCGTGCCAAGAATTTGCAAGATAAATGGAAAGCCGATACCAAGATGATCCAAGCCATTGATCGCTTACCCGGCAAGAAAAACAAGACGGAACGGGTGGTCAAGAAAATCATGCAAGCCAAGAAACGTTTAAAATTGTAAACATTTAATTAAACATGTTGAGTCAAAAAATGTCACATTGTTATTCTGCAGTTCGGTAGTCTCAAGCAGGATTGGCGAGACAAAACCCATTGTGATGCCAGATAAAATAAAAAACAATGTCACTTGTGTCATTTTGATTGATGAGTTGTCAAGTTCATTTGTTCTCTCACAAATACTGACACGGATGTTCTGCCAGAGACGAGGGGGTTAAGACATGAAATCAAACAATAAATCCACCCCCTCGTCGGATGACATGTCATGAACGAGGTCTTCAGGGGGCACCAATGCCTCCAGATCAAAAGTCTCGACATTGTTCATGACCTGCTGCCAATCCTCGGGTGACATGTCTTTCAATAACTCCTGCAAATACGAAACATTCTCCCAATCAGGGGAGTCCGCAACTTGCACGCCCCCCGAATCCAAATCAAAGAGAGTATAAGAGTCCGTGGGCGGTCCGTTTGTATCGCCCCCCGAATCCAAATCAATGAGAGTATGAGAGTCCGTGGGCGGTCCGATTGTATCCACAGATTCCTGCGTCACAGGAACGGATTTCAAATAATCCGTCAGGGGGATGGTTAATGTCAAAGATCCTAAAGCCTCCATTTTCTCTCGAGTTCTCTTTTTCTCCAGCAGGTGGGCTCGAGTGCTCTTTTTCTCCCGCAGGCGGGCTCGACGACACCTCTCTTTCTCCATCAACACCTCTCGATGGGTCTCCCGATATTGTTGCTCCTTCTCCAGGAGGTGTTCCATATTTTTTTCCCGGTAGCGTTTTTGGGCTTCCGCCAGCTTGGCTCGATTCTTTTCTCGGTAGAGCCTTTGCTTCTCCAACAGCTTGGCTCGATTCCTTTCCCGGTAACGCCTATTACACTCAGCCACGCGCTCTGGATACCTTGCCTTGTAGTGCTGGCGGGCCGTCAACAGCTGTTTACGACGTTTGTCCCGGTAACACTGGCCGGACACCGCGATGAACTCTCGATTGTTTTCTCGGTACTTTTTTTTGGAGGCGATCAGTTTCTCTCGGTGTTCGGCCCGGTACCGTGTACATTTGGCCATGTTGCGTGCTCGTTTAGCCCTGAGGACTGCCCGTTCGTACTCGCCGTCGTCGTCGTCGTCGTCGTCGTGGGGGTCATAGTCGGAGTCATCGTCGTCGTTGTCGTTGGTGGAGTCGTCGTCGTCGTGGGGGTCATAGTCGTTGGTAGAGTCATCGTCGTCGTCGTCGTCGCTTTGATGGTAGCTGACGGGGGGTCTGTGACGGCGGCTGTGGAACTGTCTTACGCGGGACATCGGGAGAGGGTGGCGGTGCTCGGGGAGGTGTGGCTGGCCGCTTAAATTGGTGGTGCCAGTTGGTCCAGCAATAATCCAGCCCCTCGATGTACCAGTCACAGGTCATGTGAGGGTAACAATATGTTTGTAAACGAACGGCCTCTTCGGCTCGGCGTTTCTGCGCCTCGACTTTCTCCGGTTCCAGTTCCTTTAACCTTTCGGCAAACTCCGCAAAGCTTTCCTCCTCCTCCTCCAACTCCCTCTTCACTCTCTCCAAGATCTGTTCAACTTCTAAATCGAGTTCAAACTCCTCAAAGGCTTCCAATAGCTTCTCATGGCCAGCGTCCATTTTGAGATGACTCACCTCGAGGGTCGATCTGTTTTATAGTCTCTCATTCGTTCCCGTCATGCACCCTGGACCCTAACTAGAGAGGGGGGAGGGGGGTCCCCCCACCTCGTCCCACCCCTCCCTAGGGCACCCCCTCTCAGGGGGGTACCCTGTTTAGTGATTGGCTCCTTCCCCTCCCACGTGACATTTTGGTTCTCTATAAAAACAGAGCCCTGATCTCCAGTGACTTCATCTGATCATGTCCTCTCAAGAAGACGATGTGGCGGGGCCAAGTGGCCTCGCCCACCATGAGGTTTTAGCCATGCTCGGTTTAACTGATTCGGACGATGACACCAATTCCTGTGTGGGGCCTTTGATTTCTACCGAAGAGATGCCGGACAGTGACGACGACATTTGTGAAGAGGCCTTGAACCAATGGGAACAAAGTGGGGGTGGATTGGATCCCTCTGAACACGTTACCTTCGACTTTGAACTCGAACCTTTTGTCAATCGGAAGAGTGATCGCATGGGGGTACAAGAACGTCATTTCAAGACCCAGTTACGACAAAGGGGGAACTTGCTTCCAGGCCAAAATATAACCCAAGCTCTGCAAGATGGATTACGTCGAGCCGTCGATCAAGTGTTAACCACCACCCCTGACCTCCACGATCAAGATCGCCTCTACTTTACCATAGCATCCGATCGCTTGCATAATAATTTTCAGGGGTGGGGATTACGTGCCGGTGAATGGCGTCGAGACACAGAACGGGTGGAAGCGCTGTTCCAACGTTTAGCCCAAGCCCTCAACAGCAACGAACAATTTGAAATGGATGACTCCTTTCAAGTCTCCATCACTCAAGTTCATCATGCGCCTCAAGGCACCGGCAAACCCCGTCGTGGGAAACCCGGCCATCCTACCATGACCATGTTAACGACCAACAAACGAACGGTCATCCGCATCCAAAATAATGATGAGCTCTGTTGTGCCAGAGCCCTCGTGGTCGCCAAAGCTCGCGTGGACCAGCACCCAAAACTCAAAAGCATTCGCCAAGGAAGGCCACTGCAAAGAACCCTCGCTCTGGACCTCCAGAATGAAGCCCAGGTACCCTTGGGTCCTTGCAGCTATGACGCCTTGACCCAATTCAGTCAAGCTCCGTCCCTCACCGGTTACCAGATCATCCTGGTCGATGCGCAGCGATCGTTTCACATCACCACGTTTGGACCCCTTTCTGACAAACAACTGATCCTGTTACACAACCAAGACCATTATGATGTCATCACCAAATTACCGGGATTTTTTGGGTCCAGTTATGTGTGTGCGGATTGTTGGAAACCCTATGACCATGAGGGGATGCATCGATGCAACAAGACCAAGGTGTGTGGAGCCTGTCGCCAGAAAGATTGTCCAGACTTTCAATATGCTTACCCCAGGCACCTGAAAGCCACTCAACGTTGCGAGTCGTGTCATCGGGACTTTTTTGGACCCGCGTGTTACGAGGCCCATTCCAGCAAGACCCATGCGGGCAAACCCGTCACGGGCCTCCAGACCTCCGTGTGCTCTCAACGACACCGATGCGATGAATGCTATCAACAAAATGTAGGCTTGTCCCGCATTCAACGTCACCTTTGTTGGCACATGGATTGCCCGTCTTGTCATCAGTACGTCGACGCCGACAAACACCGTTGTTTTATACAAAGAGCCCCCAAACCTCAAGACCAAAAGAAGAAGAGAAAGAGGACCCGTCAAAAAGGCCCTGGCGCCAAACGAGGTGCCGCCGCCGCGGAACCCCATGCCTCCTCCTCCGAGGACGAGCAAGACCTGCCACCCATACACGTCTTCTTTGATATCGAAGCCATGCAACCCCACGGAAAACACATTGCCAATCTCGTCGTGGCCGAAACCGAAGACAACGATGAACCCAAGCCTTTCCCAGGTCCCACCTGTATCCGTGACTTTCTGGAATGGCTGGATACCTTGACCCTCCACGATACCCGTCAAGTCAACGTCATCGCTCATAATTTTCAAGGGTACGATGGGTACTTTATCATCCAAGAATACTATAGTGAAAACCGCATCGTACAACAACTCCGCAACGGATGTAAACTCTTACAAATCCAACATGACCACATCCGGTTCATCGATTCCATGAGTTTCTTCCAGATGCCCCTCTCCGCGTTTCCCAAAACCTTTGGTTTGACAGAACTCTGCAAAGGCTATTTCCCCCACAAGTTCAACCAGCCCCATGATTATTATCAAAACTACGTGGGCATCCTCCCCTCACGCGATTACTACATGCCTGAGAGCATGACACTCGAAGGAAGACAAGCCTTTGAAACCTGGCATCAACAACAACGCGACCAGGGTGTGGTGTTTCATTTTCAACAAGAGTTATTGGCCTATTGCAGTTCCGATGTACGACTCCTCAAACAAGGATGTCTGACTTTCAAACGCATGTTTGAACACTTAACAGGCTTCAATCCCTTCGATCACGTCACCATTGCCTCCGCTTGTAATCGAGATTTACGTATGAACCGGATGATCCCCAACAGTATTGCCAGCGAACCCGCCGGTCATAAAGGATGGAGAAATAACATCAACCAGTCCATCCCAGCCCTTGAATGGTTAACCTGGTGCGATCACCAACTACGTCAACGGGCCCTCCAAGATCTCAACCCCAACGATCTACTGACCAGTACCAATCCAAAGCCTCAGTACATCCAACATGTCCGAAATCAAGGCGAGTATAAGATCCCCGGGACCAACATCCATGTGGATGGTTATTGCCCCGACACCCACACCGTCTACGAATTTCAAGGCTGTTTCACCCACGGATGCCCTACCTGTTATCCCCATCGCTACGAAAAACATCCCCGCAACTATGATCGAACCATGCAGGACCTGTATGACGTCACCCAAGACAAAGTCCAAAAGCTTACCGACCAAGGGTACAACGTCATTCAAATGTGGGGATGTCAATGGGACCACCTCCGAGACACCCACCCAGAGATCGACTCCTTCGTCCGGGAACTCAACTTTATCCAACCTCTTGAACCTCGGGATGCTTTCTGTGGAGGGCGTACCAATGCCATTAAACTGTACCATCATATTACCCCTGGCCAAAAAATTCACTACATTGATGTCACCTCCTTGTACCCGTGGGTGAACAAGAAGTCTGTGTACCCCAAAGGGCATCCCACCATCGTTTCTCAACCGGGTCACACGAACATACACCAGTACTTTGGTCTCATACAGTGCAAAATTCTGCCTCCCCGTGAATTGTACCATCCCGTGCTGCCTTACCGTCATGACAACAAACTGCTCTTTCCACTCTGTGCCCGTTGTGTGGAAGAAGAAATGAACAAACCTCTTTTGGACAGATCTTATCATTGCCCTCACACCGACGAACAACGAGCCCTCACTAGTACCTGGTGCACCCCAGAGTTGTATAAAGCCGTGGAGCTCGGGTACCAAGTCCAATACATCTACGAAGCCTGGCATTTTGAAGAGACCTGTGAGGGCCTCTTCGCCGATTATGTTAACACCTGGTTAAAAATCAAACAAGAAGCTAGTGGGTGGCCTACGGATGTCACGACAGAAGAAGAAAAGCAACGTTACATCGATGAGTACTTCCTGCATGAAGGCATCCAGTTAGAATACGACAAGATCAAGAAGAACCCGGGCCTGCGTACCCTAGCTAAGCTCATGCTCAATTCCATGTGGGGTAAGTTTGGACAACGCCTCAACAAAACCCAAATTCATGCCTTCGATGACCCTCATGCCTTCCACCAGTTTTTGGATAGCGATGCCTTAGACGTACGTCACGTCGCAGTTATCAATGAACAAACTGTGGAGATCCACTACCAGAACCAAAAAGAGGACATCCGCGTCTCACCCAACCTCAACATTTTTGTGGCCTGCTTCACTACCTGCCACGCCCGCCTTAAATTGTATAACACCCTCCAAGCCTTAGGGGAAAGAGTCCTCTACTTTGACACCGACTCCGTCATCTACCTGGAGGAAACACCCACTCAATTCCAACCTGTCTTGGGTTCCTATCTTGGGGACTTCGACTCCGAATTAGCTAAGGATGAATACATTCAAGAATTTGTCAGTGGAGGACCCAAGAACTATGGGTATACTACGAATAAAGGAAACGTGGAATGCAAGGTCAGAGGCTTCCGACTCAACAGCGAAGGACACACCCAGCTGAATTATGACGTCATGCGCCAAAATGTCAAGAACGAAATCCAGAAACCCCTTCCCAAACCAAGGGAAATCCAGGTCATCAACTCCCATCAAATTGTTCGCAATCCAGCCAATTACACCTTGCTGACTGAACCCCAACATAAATGGTACAAGTTAGTCTATGACAAACGAGTCATTGATCCCAACACCTTCAAGACCTACCCCTATGGCTACCAGTGAAAACCCCAACAAGATCGTCGATTGTGATCACTGTGATCGAGAACATTTGGCGCCACCACCCCCATTCTACAGTTCCTTTGCCGTACCTTTGAACAGAAATCCTCGACGTCAACAATGGATCCGTGACAACAACCAATGGCGAAGAATAACTCGATGTCAAAAACAATGGTGGGGACCCTCTATTGAACATTAAGGAACACTCAAAGGAGTTATTGTAAAACAAATCAATAAAACATGATTTATTCATTTTGTGTACTTTTCAAGGACCACCCCCGTTCCAACAATTGGACTTTGGACTTTGAGCCCGCGTTTTCTCAGCGGTTTTAATCCACCCTGCGCCCGCGATCCCTTTTTCACACTGGTCAGCGGTTTCCCATTCCAAATCACGTGACTTCCGGTTCCCATGAGCCCGCGATCCTTTTTTTTTCCACTGGTCAGCGGTTTCCCATTCCAAATCACGTGACTTCCGGTTCCCATGAGCCCGCGATCCCTTTTTTCCCACTGGTCAGCGGTTTCCGACTGCTGTTACTAGGGCAACCCAACAACCAATCAGAAGCCAGGAAAAGGGCCATACGGGCGCAGCTTACTACTGATAAGCAAGGATGGAAAATTTATCTCGTTGAATGCATTCCAGCGTACCTTTGGCATAAAGACAAACTTCTTACAATACTTAGGACTATTAAATGCTATCCCTATGTCTTGGAAAAAGAAGCTCAAAGCTAGTAACAACGAAGAAGTTACAAAAAACGGTGGTGAAAGTCCTATCGTTGGTATACAGGATATTTCAAGCAAGAAATGTAGAATCGAAATGACAAAAAAATTTTTCGGAAGCCTACCTCTGAAGTCAGACTTGAAAAAGCACGTTTTACTTCTCAAGAAATCGCTTGCATTTATGAGCTTCCTTTTAAGCTAACTTCAGATGTCAGATTGGCAATGTTTCAATTTAAAATCAATCACAACATCTTGTACACAAAAAGCATGCTCTTCAGAGTTAGGTTAGCTGAAGATGACAAATGTTACTTTTGCAATCTCAGACAAACGCTAATACACCTCTTTATAGAATGTCATTACACCAAACTATTTTGGTCTGATTTTGCATATTGGTGGAATTCCAAGAATGATGTACAGATCAGCCTTCGGGAACGCGATATCCTATATGCCCTTAAACCGCAAAAAAGATTATTTCAAGGCATCAATTACTGTCTACTGGTAGCCAAACAGTACATTTATGTTGCAGCTAAAAATGAAGACCCTTTTTGTTTTAGCGGTTATTTGGCTTTTTTTGAAAAATAAGCTTGAAATAGACCAGACGCAGATCCGAGACCTTGTTTCTATTTAGAGAACCTAGCTGTCTATGTACTTTACTGTTTTTTTTTCTTTAGTTGATTTGTTTGTAATGTATTTGTAGCTCTCTATTAGTTCATGTTTTTTTTTTGTTTTTGTTTTTTTTTTATTGTAATGCAGATGTAAACTATTTGTGGTGGTTAAATAAAGTATGGTTATTAAAAAAAAAAAAAATAGGAACGGAAAAAAAGGTACCCTTAAGGGGGGCTAGCATCTCGTTTTGTTGGTATGATTTGTATTCTTTTCTAATCCTATGTCTCCAGTAGTATTTCCCGGATTCTACCTTAAAAAGGGCGAAAATAATGGGATCGTTGCAACCAATTCCTAGAGATCCCAAACAATAGCGTTACCGCCATGTTGGTGGTACTAACAAAAGGAGCTAATGAGAAACCTTTTATTTATGACCACCAACATGGCGGCGATGACGTCACGTGCGAATCAAGAATTCTATCGTTGGCTATTTTTAATTCTTTTCCTTTAGCGTTTCTAAACCAAAAATTTGCAATCCATGTCACTTTTACATGACAGGTTATACCCTGGCGTGTCTGCGACACCACGGATTTTATTGGCTAGCAAGGTCGAGAATTTTTCGAGGAATAGAGGTCTGTGAACAGGCTGTACGTCGGCCATTATTAAGACGGTTAGGACAACTCATAAGGAAAACACTTAGTTTATCCATCATCTCACCCTGTGAACATCTTAAATAGTGTGCATAAAATTTATACAGCTTAGTGATTATTTTAATTAGAAAAGTGTTCAAAAAAGAATTAAAGCCAATTTCTAAAGGCTACCGCTAGGCGACAGCATTCAAATTATCCCTCTAGAGTAGACTGAAACTATTGTTTGATATTTTTTAATAGTATAAGAACTGCTGTGAACATTTTAGAGAAATATTTGCAAATATGTTGTGTTATTTGGACTTAACAAGAGGAACAAGTTAAAGCATTACAAAAAGTCAAAGAAAACAAACAATGACGTCTAGCCCTGAAAACAATGGAGCTGCGTGATACCAAGGTTCAATGAAATTAGATAACAACTTTATTGAATTTGAGGTTCTAAACGCTGCGTGATACCTGCAGATTGTAGTCATCCCACGGGCTCATCGCGCAAACTGCAAATAAAATTGCCTTTGTAACCGGGATCTCTGCATTAATTATTTGACCCACAAAGCCAAACCTGGAGTCAATCCAGTGGTTTCAAATGTTAAGTCTGTGGATGAATTGCTATTGAGCAATTGTACGGTTTTAAGAGCGACTTTCCTGACTTTCCACAAATATCGACCTAGCAGTGACATAAGTGGAAAAATCGATTTCACTCATATTTTGCTCATAGATAGGCCCTAGTGAGAAACAAAACAGGCTTTAGTTAGTTTTTCCAAATACGCCTTCCTTTCTTGAAAATTCGAGAAAAACCGTTTTGCCCGAGTTGAGCTCAAAATCTACTTCCGGTGAGACGCAATTTTCCCAAAATTTGATCAGTTGGCATAGCAAACCAGAACTAGACACGAAACTTCAAATAACATTTGTGGTTTTCCTAAGTCTTCTTGTACTAACAAAAAAATTTGTAAAATCTAAGTTACTTTTATGCCCGAAACAGATTTACAAAAACACGCTATTGAGAGTTTTTTGCAACCAAATTTTAGCTCTAAAATATGGCAAAATTTTGCCTATGGGCAATAACTTAGAATTTCATAAAATGACTTTCTGTGGATTATTTATATACTGCTTTATTAGAATATGAAAAGAAATCCTTGGGGAAATCGTTTTAAGAGACCCACAGGGCTTCGTTTTGTGGACAATATGGCTTTCGCATTGTAAACAATTGCGTAACACCGCAAGTCACCGATACTTACGAGAACCAAAAGGAACACCAGAAAAATAATTTAGAGACAGAAATATGAAAATGTGTAGGTAGAATTTCGCTAGAGAGGCATTTCTTATCTTTTGGCTTTTTTCCTCTTGCCTCTCCTTCCGATACTTCCGATACTATAAATAAGAGTTGCGTGACCTATAGTATTGTGAGTCGGACATCGGAAGTGTCACTGATAGACAGGGAAAATTACAGCTAAACACAATATCGGGGGTAGAATAAACATGACCGTAGTGTTTGATGAGCTTATTTCAATTCTAACTGAATTCAAAACGTTTTTTATGCGTTCAGCCTCCTAAGGAATGTTTTACTTAGTCTGAATAATGAATTTAAACTGATGTCATATTGGGCTCTTCGTCGATTAAGTTCCCGTTTAAAACCTTACAATTTACATGGTCGCTGACACCCGACCGAAAAAAAAAGGCGCAGGCCAGTCCTCAGTGTCTTAGCAATAAAAGTCAAGAAGAAGTAATTCTGGTACGTTCTCTTGTGCATTTCCAAGGCTTGTGTAACACAAAGTTAACACATTTGTTCATAATGGAACTGGCGCTAGTAAGGCAATTTGGTCTGTGGAAGTACAGTGTCACTGGAGAATGTTTGAAACGCCCGCAGTTCACTTTCTTCTATATGTTCTTCATATTAACAGAATGTTTTCAACTGGGCTAACTCATTGTAATAGGCAGGAAAAATTACAGCTCATCCGGGGAAGAATAAAAATTATTTTGGCCAGCTTGATTAACTAATGTCAATTTTAACTGATTTTAGAATCATAACATGCTTTTGATGCCTTGAGCCTTCGCTTCTTACTTCCGCATGTAGTTACCCACAAAATAAGACACCCTGAAGGAAGGTTTTGCTCAGTCCACATAAGCTTCCTTATCATTTACACCGGCGTCATTTTAGCCTCTCTGTGGACTTTAGAAGTTCCCGTTTGCGGATCTAGGATTTTTCAAGCTTAAACATCCCCACAGACAGGGGTGGCACCCACTCCTTCCCTTCCCCGCCGGATGCACTCCTGCGTTAAATCATTTACGTGTTATCCATTTACATGGTCGTTGACACTTAACCAAAAAAAGTTGCTGGCATAGCATTTCCTTAACCGTAGTCAGTCTTAGCGATTTTTAGGCAGGAAAGAACAATTCTGGCATATTCCTTTTGCATTCTCCATGCTTATGGTAATGTAACAAAATCAAATACATGTTTTTGCTCGGGATGGCAGTGGCGCTGGTCGTGCAAGAAATGACAATTAGTTATGTGTGGTCAAATTTAGTGTTAGACTTTGCATGTTATCTCTCATGTTAGGTAGCACTGAACATCTACACTTTTATTCTCAAACCCTCTCTATTACCGCTAAGAGTGCACGCCGCTGACCAATCCCGGCTTTTCCGCAGGCACATCCTTTAGGAATTGACGGAATATGCAAAACGACAGTGCACCTGTGAAAGAACCTTGCGTTTTTTAGCCAAGCCACTTTGAAAAATTTCAATGCTAAGTGAAGACTACATTTGAGAGGTGTGGTTCCCAGAAGCACCACCACGTCGTTGCAATCTTATTTCCAGAGGCTGTGCTTTTTTTGGACAACACCATGGAAGCTATAACGCTGGTTTTCTTTTGAATCCATTCTTCCATGACTTATAGTTAACCAGGAGTAAACGTAGCCAAGGTTTTTCTCTTTTTTTTTGTAAAGCGTTTTTTCTTCCTTATTTGAAGCAACAAAATCAAACTATGAGATAGAGAGAAATCGAAGTCTCTGAGAGTGCTTCTTTTGCAATAGGCCAAACAATAGCTTTAGTCTTTTGGGAACAAAACTCATTGTTTAACCAACAACGGACTCTGAAAAAAAGTCAGTTTCGCTTGCTTCCCTCATTTTAGTAAAGAGTTAACTCGAGCTATCGTCAACTTCCGCTTCCAATGAGGGTTCGAGATTCCAGCGCCATTATAATAAGGCCATTTGACACTCACTACAATTTGTCGAATGATAACAGGCACCTCGAAAACAATGAGCAAACGAAAGCACATTTTTTTGCAAAAGTATTGTACACATATTTAGAAAATAAACCTTTTTCTAGGCAATACAAGTTACTTCCCAGATCCAATGCAAGTTACTCGGGTACGCGCTATTGCTTAGCTCACTGATTATGTGGTAGGCCAGAGAGGAGCCTGTGCAAGCGATCCATTTCGAGCCTACCAATGAGATGAGCTAAGCCTAAGGAGCTGAAGAGATGAGGTCTGCCTTTGCGAGCCGTACTTCTTTTAAGCGGAATAATGGCGATGGTTTGAGGATACTAACGGAGAAGTAAAATGCTATCTTTCTCGGCTACGATGTGTAGAAAAATATGCCGAAGCAGTAGCTCGTGGTAAGGAGTGATTCAAGTTCTTAATTTATGGCACATGCACACGAAACGCTCGGCGAATCCCTAATGCCTTCTCGTCTATGGCTTTGACTTTCTCTCGTAGGAGAATACAGAAACAATATTACTGTGGCTGCTTTGCTTCAATTATCCTGTTACGAAGGGTGCTATACTGAATGAACCCTCTCAGTGGTCGCCCATATTATAAACGCACGACAGACCAAATCGCCATTTAGTGCAAGCATTACTAGCGCCAGTCCCACTCTGAACAAATGTGTTAACTTTGTGTTTTGAAATGCATAAGAAAATGTGTCAATTACTTCTTCTTGACTTTTATTGCTGAGAAACAGAGGAGTGGCCAGCGTCTTTTTTTTTTTTGGTTACGTGTCAGCGACCTTGACATCAGGTTAAATTGACATGAAGCACCGGGGGACTCCCATATGAAAGGGACGGGGATGCTTGTCGGAAGATTGGAATTAATCCCTAAAGGACACCAATCTGGGCGTGGCTCAGGCTTTATTTGAGCCCTTAAGAAGAACGTGCTAAAACAGACAACCAGATAAGAGCTATAGTAATTTAAATTGTGCTAAAGATGTTTACATCGAATGTATTCTATTGTTAGATTTTAGAAGCATTGTCATTCGATTGTCATAAATCTTTAGTTTTCGTTCATAGTCTACCCTAAGCGATACCTGTGTGAGTAAAACATTACTTAGGAGGTAAAAAGCGAAGGCTGAACGCATAAGAAACGTTTTAAAATCAGTCAAAATTGATACTAGTTAATCAAGCCCTACAGCCATGTTTATTCTACCCCCGATATTTTGTTTAGCTGCAATTTTCCCTGTCTATCACAGTGAGAAAGCCTGGATTAAAACCATTCTGTTAATGTGAAGAAAGTAAACTGCGGGTGTTTCAGACATTCTCTAGTGACACTTCCGGTGACCGTCTCACAATGCTATAGGTCATGCAACTCTTATTTATAGTTTCTGCGTTCGTCTAGCAAACAAGTAATTTAAAACAGACATATTTACTTCTGGTAAATTGTATGGATTTACGAAAGTTCGCTTTTGATCGACAGAGGCATGCAGTTCCTTTTTTTGCGGAGGCGGCGTGGCCTAGTGGTTAAGGTGTTGGACTTGTAATCCGGAGGCCCCGGGTTCAAGTCCCGCTCTGACAACTAGCTGGATTTGTTTTCGGTAGTCCCGAACTCATCTCTTCCACGCATTGTAAATAGCCAACTGGTCTGCCTCCTGCCAGTTGGGATTCTTAAAAATGTTATGTTTGATTTGTTTCATATTTCGTTTAACTTTCTGGCAGGTCCCCACCAGCCTTTAGGTTGCCTCAAACCGACCTGCCTCAAGAAAAAGTATATGTATGTATGTATGTATGTATGTATGTATGTATGTATGTATGTATGTATGTATGTATGTATGTATGTATGTATGTATGTATGTATGTATGTATGTATGTGTGTGTGTGTGTGTGTGTGTGTGTGTGTGTGTGTATGTATGTATGTATGTATGTATGTATGTATGTGTATGTATGTATGTATGTATGTATGTATGTATGTATGTATGTATGTATGTATGTATGTATGTATGTATGTGTGTGTGTGTGTGTGTGTGTATGTATGTATGTATGTATGTATGTATGTATGTATGTATGTATGTATGTATGTATGTATGTATGTATGTATGTATGTATGTATGTATGTATGCGGGTTACTTAAAACGATTTACCCAAGGATTTCTTTTCGTATTCTAATAAAGCAGTATATAAATAAGCCACACAAAGTCATCTTATGAAATTCTAAGTTATCGCCCATAGACAAAATTTGCCATATTTTAGAGCTAAAATTTGGTTGCAAAAAACTTTCAGTTACAGCGTGTTTTTGTGAATCTGTTTCGGGCATAAAAGTAACTTAGATTTTACAAATTTCTTTGTTATTCAGTACAAGAAGACTTAGGAAAACCACACATGTTATTTGAAGTTTCGTATCTAGTTCTGGTTTGATATGCGAACCGATCAAATTTTGGGAAAATTGCGTCTCACCGGAAGGGGATTTTGAGCTCAGTTCGGGAAAAACGGTTTTTCTCGAAAAATAAATAAATAGACGAAGGAAGCCAAAGCTTACCTCTTGTGCGATCTTTCGGAAGCAGAAAAGGAAAAATACGCCGTACATATAAAGCCCCTGCAGCCTCATAAAGAATACTAAGAGGTCGATATCAAGATGTTATACTCTTATGGCTACAATTAGCAAGTTTGAAGATGGTTCTACGGGATCATTTAGGCTTACGGCCTGAGATAATGTTCAGTTCAGTTCCAGCTTATTCAGCGACAAACATCCCATCGATGTATAACAAATCAGGCCTGCTTTTGCTGAAGGAAGCCCTTTTCCAGCTTGTTTTGCATCCTTGAGCTTCTTAAGTTGTCGTTTCCGTGATCGTTGAATTTCTTCAGGGTAATCATTGAACATGGAGAAATCTTTGTCGCGCAGATGCTTTCCCAGCGATTAAATTCTCTCTTTGTCAGGGTATTTCAAAAATCGAGCGATGATGGCTCTCGGGCCTTTATGGCTAGGCTTACCCAGGTGATGAACTCGCTGAAAATCAATATTAGCTGCATCAGGGACACTTAATTCGTTCTCCATGAAGTCTTGTAACACTTGGAGGGTATCTTTGGTAGCGTCTTGAACTTCTGGAATGCCAGTGATAATCAGATTTTCTCTTCTTGAGTACGCCTCCACATACAGAAGCTCTTTGCTGATTTGATGAATTTTTGACTCCTGCTTCTTGAAATCTTCTAAGGTTTTGGCATTGAATAAGATCTTGTTTTGTTCGAATTGTTGGTTAATGAATTCCGCACTTGTTTTAACCTCACCGAGTGATTTATCGTGGCCGCGGCATTTAGCTTCTAATGTTTCGACTTTTAAGTCTATGTCATTTACGCGAGTCTCTAGCTTTTCAAGATTCGCTAGGGATTTCGTTAAAGGATCTCAAGCGTGTCCAGTTTACCCAGCCTTTCTAAAATGTGCTGTATATTCTCACTGACCGACATGTTTAGAGCTTCGCCTACGTCTCCGTCTTCACTAAACTCACTTCTCTTCTTTTTATCCGCTGGAGATGACGTCTCGTTATCTCTGCTTTCTATGCTTGAGTTGCTGCTTACTCTTTCCTTCCTTTTTTGAGATTCAGCCATGAAATACGACCAAAAAAAAACCAATAAACTCGCAAAGGCATGCGGAGCTTTGGTGAGCACGTCTTACTCGGACGTGGCCATGCCCAGTCCTCTCCTGCCCTGCTTCTAATGTATGTGTCAGTTTTTCGTCGTCCTCTACAACATAAGATAGTTTTATTTGAAAATACGTCTTCGTTATGGGCGGAGACAATTCGGGAAAAAGAATAATAATAAAAAGGCCGCGATAAAATCTCAGAAACGTGCTTCTCAAACTGGAAATTGTGGCAGCGTGTTAGTCCGTAATGTGATCGAAGGAACACTCGAACTTATAAACAAAAGACATTGGAAATTATCTCTCCATCAAATACTGCAAGTTGTTTGCTTCAGTGGCTTTATGGAGAACTTTGTGGATGCTGAGAGCAAATTTTCGTCGCACCTAACAAAGTTGTTTTTAGTGCGAGCTACAGCAAGAGTGGACTTGTGAACAAGCTAAAATTATTTTCAAGGATATCCACTACAAGAGCAAAAATCTCGCTGAGGAATCAAGGTACACTGTTAGTGTACCTGTTGTGGAAAGCGCTGACTGAAGCGATGGCCAATATTAAGGTCGGCACACACGAGGGGACTAGTCCCTGCGACTGGTCCCTGCGACTGGTCCCTGCGACTGGTCCCTGCGACTGGTCCCTGCGATTGGTCCCCTGTAGTGTGTACACGAAGGATATAGTTGCGGGGACAAGTCTCTTGAAGGGTTTAAATTTCGGGCACTTTAACTGAAATTCGCCGAAATGTGGAGACGAAAAAGAAAGCGATCCTCAACAGTGAAACCGAATTTACTACATTAACCACAAAATAGTAAAACTATTCAACTGCAAACCGGTTCATACCTCGTGCAGTCTATCAGTGTTTGTCATTTGCAATTTCGATAAAGTTTTTTCTCCAGTGTCCTCTATTGCTGGTATAGAAGCATAAAAAGACAACTGTTCGATCAAGACTCCCAATACAGACAAGGTCAACTAGAAAAAAAGTAAGAGATCCGATAAAATATATTCATATGGTCGCAGGGACTTGTCCCACGAATAGTACACACGAAGGGACCAAGCATAGTTTGTGGGACTAGTCCCCGGGACTGGTCCCACTAGTCGCAGGGACCAAATTTTGGTCCCTGCGACTACATTTTTTGACTAAAATGGGTAGTGCACACGAAGGGACTTGGTCCCCAGGACCAGTCGCAGGGACTAGTCCCCTCGTGTGTGCTGACCTTTAAACTAGACAAGAACATGATCGTTTCCTTTCGATTTACAGTTGCTGATGAAATTCGTTTGCTATAGTTGTTTTGCAGTTTTCAGTTTTTTTTTCGCCGAGAGGTTTTCTTGTGAGAAACGTACTCTTTTGTTAATGATGAATTTTAATAATTACTGTTTAAGTGTTGGCCGATTTACTCGGCTCTTTACAGCTTACAGTCTAAAATAATAAACACACACAGTGACTGAAGAACGTTGGCCATGCTCTTTGATTCACTGCTGGCGAGTGTTTTGCTTATATCAAAAAGTCGGTAAAACTAACTGAAGAGCGCGTTTTCTAAACAGACGTGTTTACCCCGTTCATTCCAGTTTTGTACCAGCTCCAAACCTTTCCTTTTTTAATCTTCTTGCGTTTTCGCAGTTTGAATTTTGCGGGAGCGGGAGCGGGAGCGCGAAAAAAAAAGCAAAAACGACCGTTTCCATAGTAATGGTCCGTACTGTAAAATCCCGACCGAAAACTAACCAATCAGAACACTCGATTTAGACTGGAGAATTCATTTGCCATATAATAAACCGTCTTATTCGCCACCTGTGATTTGTTAATTGGTAATTTTCCCCTTTCCTTTCTTTCTCAGTGCCAAGTGTACAAGACGTAATTGATTTTATTCGCAGTGCAGTGAGGGTCCAACAGATGGCATTAAGGTACACTAAACCATATCTCCGGAAGCTTTATATTACTAATTGAGGCAGGGTTGAAGTAACATTAAAATACCACATTAACGCAAATTCTACTATATTTAAACATGCATAGGAGAACTAGAGAAATACGTGCAGCATAAGATGCTGAATATCAAGCAAATTTGCAGCTGGACAGAGATAGGGTGAGGATTTTAAAAATCACATACACCACACAAATATAATTTGAATGCCAAGGAGAACTATAACACGAAAAACTCACATTATATATACCTTCATACATCTACTAATAAAATATACTTGTTACTAATTATGGATTCCACTTATTTATAAAGAAAAATAATCATTTAGAAAATATAGAATTTGACACCTTATTATTCTTGCACGACTGAGTTAAGATATAGTAAGCTTAAGTTTCTTATACAAGCGTTCAACCAATTGATATATGTTCTGCGGCATAGCAGAAGAATTCTTTTGATAAAACATATATTTACAAAAGAAAACAAATTTGATTATTTGAGCACCCAACAAATATATAAGTCATAGAAATTAAAGGTTTTGAAAAAAAAAAGAACTACACACTAAACTAATGAGATACATCGGCGAGAAATTAGTCTTTCTTATATACAGACGCATGTACTTCGCCGTTGTAAATCGGCGAGATATCAGTCTTCCTCATATACAGACGCATCTACCTCGCCGATGTTCAACGGCGAGTTATCGGTCTTCCTTATATACAGACACATGTACCTCGCCGTTGTACATCGGCGAGGTACCAGTCTTTCTTATATACAGACGCATGTACCTCGCCGTTGTACATCTGCGAGGAGGTGGTTCTATATTAGATAACTTGTTAATTAATACATATTGCGAAGTTGGCGAATTTTGTCTCGTTCTGTATATTGAAACAGTCACATAATATGTGTTTGTCAGATCACCGCTTTTCCTGTTCTTTCTTTGCTAGGCTAGACAGAGGGAAGAGAGAGTGAGACAAGAAGAAGAGGAAAGGGAAAGCCAGCATGCTCAGGTAATGAAAATTTGAAATTCAACAAAAGTGTACTATGATATGATAATTTTTGACCTGCTTACATTTATGAATTAACATTTAAATAAATGAATGATCATTGCAAAGAAATGAGCAGAAATATTTTTGGGGGGAAATATTTTGTATACACACACAAAATGAAAAATGTTTTTCGAATTATTAAATTTAGTTGATCCTGACCAGCAATTTTTGAAAACAAAATCTCACAACTGATGACGAACCAATCAATTATTGATCACTGACCAGAAACTGCTTGTATAAAAATGAAAAGATTTCTAAATTACATTGGGTACATTAACGATTCTTCGTTTCAAGAGAAAAGAAAATACATGTAATCATACCTAATTTATCAATACTTACAATGTGGCTCAACAGAGGGAAGAGGAGGAGAGAGCAAGAGCAGAAGAAATTGAGAGAGAGAGATTAAATGCTGAGGTAATGAATAATACTAGTTAAGATACACATTTACTAATGCAAAAGTGTACTGTCTGGCAAAGATGAGCAAAAAAAGACACAGACATGAACATCCCGGCAAGAATAAAAAGACACAAAAGGAAATTACAAAAGACTATCAAAAAGAGAGTCCGGCTCATAATCAACAGAACTTGAGACTCAATACAATAGCAAAAAAATACCCTTTGTTTTGTCATCATAATTAACACTGTGCAAAGATGTCTTTGATTTATCCCTTTAAAGGGCCAGTCTCATGGCGATTTTCCTATCTTCTTTGTCACCATTTTGATTAATTTATATCAAAGTACCTTGCTCACACGTGAATTGCTTTTGGACCACCAAGGGGACAATATTAAATGAGTTTTCAAAACAAAACAAAAACAAGCCAAAATTAGATTTTGGTGATTTTATCTGCAACACAAGGGCAGAAAGTTGAAAAATTCTGCCAGAAGTTTTCAAGTCGGATGCCATTTCCATCCTGGCCATCCCTATCCAGACATCCTTATTATAGTTTCCATGTACTGGAATACCAACTTTAATACCACTGGACCCTTACTTTCAGGCTTCCGTAGATAAAAATGTGTCTTTTGGCTTTTCAGAGTAATACTAAAAATTGATGAGACTGCCCCTTTAAGCCCTGATATGAAAAAGCACATTCTCCTTACTGTTCTCCATACATTTCTTATGAAACTAACAAGGGGAATTGGTCTAAATATCAAGAAAAGACATTCTGTACCTGGTGATCACTTTCTTTAAATACTCATCACTTGAATATTTGAACAAGTATTGATAATGTAAAGAGAAATTTCATTTTCATCCCTGTTATGGCTTAAAGGGTTAAAAATGCACTAGGGAACCACTAACATGGAGCAAGTGTTGAATTTTTTTCCACAATGCAATCAAAATTGGGCTATATAGCAGGGGAGGGGGAGACAGACCAGCGACTTTTTATTATTTTTTCTTGTGGCAACTGTCAATTACCTCACTGATGAGGGGGTGGGGCCTGGGTGGATATCAAATGGAATGGTCTAATATAAGACAGAGCTACCTTCATCAGAACTTTTGACTGTTGTCACTCAACCTTTCAACACATGATAAAGGTTGAAGACAACAATAATATGTTAAATTATTTTTCTCCAAAGCCAATAAGAGAGGCGAGAGAGAATCTGCCATCAGAACCGCTAGAACGTGAGAACACAATAAACATCCGTTTAAGACGCCCTGATGGCCACGTTGCCCGTCGCTCGCTCTCTCTCTCTCTCTCTCTCTCTCTCTCTCTCTCTCTCTCTCTCTCTCTCTCTCTCTCTCTCTCTCTCTCCAGAAGAAAAGTCGGGCACTTTTGTAACTTTTGTCTCTCTTGATGATAGCTATGCTTAGATCTTTGCAGAAAAAACTAAATAAAATCATGGGAATACTTACTGCTGTAAACCCACTGCATGCAAGTAGTCAGTTAATACCACACAAATCTGCATGTATTAGGCTCTGATGTGTCCTCGAGAGGTTACGAAAGTGCCCTATGTTGTGGTAACTGTTTGTTTAAAAGCAACAAAATCCATTTATGTGCTAAATTGTAGCTATTGCCTTACCATTTATGCGCCAAACGATTCTCTCAATTACCACAGCACTTTAAATCTGAGTTATTTTGGCTCACAAAAATCTGCCGTGTATGTGTTTGACTTTTCATGTCCATGAAAAGAATCACGATTCGGAAAAAGCCCATTTTTTACATCACGAATTTGAACAAATGAGTTTGACAATTTAAGTCGGTCAATCGCGCTATAATTTTACGGGAAGTTGAAGCTATCTTTTGCCAATGCAACAAAGAAAACTTGAAGTGAATCGGATAAATCCTTATTTTTTTATGGAGATTTCAAGTTACTAATGTCAAAAAAGCGGCGATGTTACAAAAGTTCCCTATTTGCTAGAAGTTCCAGAAGGTGGTTTCACAATAATTTCTTGAGAGATTGTGAAGTTTAATGCAATCAAATTAAACTTTAGTATGAGAGAAATAGTTGACCAAAAATTGAACTTTGTCCTAAAAAAGGAAGAGGAGTTAGAGCTGTGGAAATGTATTTATTCTACTTTGGTGCTTTTCGCGGTAATGGCCGTAAGGGTATATGGTTGCAGGAACTGTATATACGACTCAATGTATCGCTGAATTATAGTAAAAACGAGTAATACTAATTGTGTAATATACAACTGACTGCCTGTGAGCTATTCTGTTGCTTAGAAACATTTCCAAAGCAATGCACAAAACGGTGAAGTTTTATACAGTACCCGAGACAACCATCGTTTTGTCGTACAAGAAAGAGGGCGTAGCTCCGGGACAACTTCAAATAAAATATTGCAGAGAAGTGCATTTAGTAGTAAAAGTATTTATGAAGAACGTGTACCTTTTACTTCAAGTAAAAAGAAGATGAACAAAAGAATGATAAACAAGATGATGATGATTGAGTATCACCCACTACACTTGTAGTGCAAGCCTTCACGCGGTCTGATTTGTAGCGCAAAGTTAGGACAACCTTTTGAACTATTTACTGGTCTGCAGGAAACTTTGTACATACTTCTCTGCTTTCATTTGACTTTTTTAATGTTTTTAACTTGATTGATATCTTTGTATATTATTGCGCTTAATTAGCTGAGGTTCCAAATGGGGTCTTAATGTAAGTGGCTATAAATTTTTTTAACTATTTATGTACATTGTAGTGGTGAACGGTATTTTCAAGTTATTTCGCGCCATTTAATATCATCTGTTCAAATAAACGGCAGTAACAGTTAAAAGTTGCTAAAAATTCCACTTTTAACTGTTACAGGGTCACTCTTAATCCTATTCAGCTTGGGCTTTTTTTGTTCCCGAGCTTGGAGGAGGCACAAAATGCCGCCTTCTTGACTCCAAGAAAGTTTAAGCTACGACAACGAAACTTCGATAGCACGTCCAAAAATCTTTCTTTTGAAGTTCGCAACATGACCTGATGACGCCACATGATGTGGGTAATACGTCATTATTGCCAAAATGGCGGCCATCTTGAATCCGTCATCTAAGATTTCCCGTTTTTGTCAAAACCTCTGAAAACCACCAAAATTGGCCTAACAGTAATTCAAACCAATAAATGAATGATCAAAATGATCTTAAAATGTAACATATAGCATGAAGCTTTTTTTGAGCGAAGTCGTGACCCTCGGACGCACGGGAAAAGTCATACCCCCAGCGTGGTACAATGGGAGGAGGGGGTGATGGAACCCCTCTTGAGTTTCTTATATGTTGCCATGTTTTGAAAACATTTTGCCTTTAGTCTGTGATGTGCTCTACAAGATGAGTTATATATTATGGGTTGTGGCGCTGCTGGGGACCTGTGACACCATCTAGTATTGTAGAAGTTCTCATAAAAAGGCGAAAATTGCCATTTTTAATGTTAGACAAGTAGGATATGACATAATTAAGCACTTTGCTTCTTTATCTTTTATCACCTAACAACACGCATTTTTACTCAAAAATAGCTTGACCACCTGCTACTTATGACGTCATATCGTCATAGGGATATGCGTACAGCTACTGAAAATGGCAGGTGCTGATGAAAAATCATATTAGGAAAATTCAAGAAAAACCTTATAGGGGCTCGCACCCCCCCCCCCCCCCCCATCCCTTGTACGTCCGAGGTTAAGAATTGTGAGGACAAAAATTGAATCCAACTCCGAGAGTATTAAAGCCTTGACAAGAAAATCTCGAGGGTGATATAGGTGTCCCAAAACGTTTCCTTTGAGGTCCAATAACAACATTTGATGACGTCACCTGGCGTAATTCCTTGCTTTATCTAAAAGCTTAAGAAACCATTAACATTGGTCAATAACCATTGAAAAGCAACATAAGAAGACTCAAATGGTGTAAAAATGTAAAAGTAAGCGAAGTAGAAATAGATTTTTTTATTTAAAACAGTAAAACTTAAAATTGTGAAAAAGCACCTATCAAAATATGGTTGCCATGGCAACAACAAATTGAATGAACAAGGACGTGTCACACTAAATTTCTTCTAGATAAATTTTAGGGAAAGTAACACAGTTTGGTGGCTTTTGCTTGCATATTACAAAGTTATTAGCGTTCAAATTGAGTGCGGGCACTTTGTTCTCCCCACCTCCCAAGCTAAATAGGGTTTAAAGCCATCAGCTGTAAGACTGTTACCCGATCTATACCGTTACATAGGCGTCCAAGAAAAGTCCTTGCCTATTTAGCTACACGCAGGGTAGGGAAGTGATAAGTGCAAATTACTAAGGAAAGTCACTTAAGAACCTTATAGAAGCCACTACTTGTTAGCTGGCCATAAGTTCCAAGAAGTCTTTTATCCTTCATCTTTTGAATTAATAGGTTGCTGAGATGAAAAGCGTCGTTGAGATTGGATAAACGTCTATCTTATGCCACATGAACGTTGAAGTTCCATAGCAATTTGTTTGCCTACGCAATAAGAGCGCAAGGTGAACACTGCATGCCTCACCCGAACGCGGGATAGAGATACAAGTACATTTATTGATTTTCTCCTGAGGATTTTGAAAACCAATTTGCAACGTTTTTTGACTATAATAACTTATAATTACAGTGAAGAAAAAAATAAAATTAAAATAAGAAAAATTTGATTTACATAAAAAATGACAAAAAGAAAAAAAAACTAATGTGCGCATAAATCAAATTGCGAGGCATCTTGTGCGAGGGCAACCCTGCACTTGGGACCTACGATTAATTATTAAACCAGGTGTTAAGGTTGTGAATACTACACCTCAAGGTAAACAAGCTCTGGAAGTACACAGGAGCTAGACCGTTCAAACATTTTTATACATAAACGTCGCATGTCTTAGATACAGTTGGTGTGAGATAGAAAACACAGGTAGACGTTTGTGTTATTTCTTTTCCAACCTATCACCGGCCCATAACAATCACAAATCTTAAATTTCACTTCTTGGTCTTGCCTTTTCTTAAGTGTTGTATTATTTTTCATGGCATGTCAGAAGGCTTTCTCCCTTCCACAGAATCCACTGACGCCTAGTGATACCTAAACCAGCTCACTTGTTCTTTGTGTTTACTAATTATATGATGTTCTTTTAATTCTTGTAACAACCCAAAAACCCTTTTAGTTTTCTTTATTTTCAGTTTTTGATTTTTGTGTAACAACACTTACATTTGTTGCATTTGGACCAAGACGGTTCTTTTCTTATGTAAAATGACTGTTCATTGCATCTTGCTTTTAGAGCAAAAAAATTGACTGAAAGGTAGTTTAAATTGAGGGTTTATGTGTGCATTGAGTTCCAGCAAATGTCGTAGTCGCAGTTTCAACTAAGTGCAGTATACCAATCATTTCAGGTTATCCTACCTGGAAAAAGAATGGACAATTATTACTTTTTGTCCGGAAAAGAGATAGAGCTCCTTAGTGGGTATAATCTAAATGAGTTCTGCCTGCATGAAAAATGTTTGTCATATTTTTGACATGCAGCTTAGGCTTGGCAAAAATTAAAAAAAAAAACTGACTGGTTGGTAAATAGTATGGACAAACGTGTGGAATTTTGCCGCTTAAATTCCGTACGGACGCTGAGGGTGATCCAGCTGGTTTTGTTAAGAAATCGTTAACAGCAAGTTGTAACGATGTATTTTGACGAAATCAGCAAAGAGATTTGACTATTGGAACAATCCCCATTTTTCTAGGTTGATTAAATAGGTGACTGTGGGACACTGTCCCTACACTCATTACTAAAGTTCCTTGTTTCTACGTTACAAAAGTTCCTTGCCGTTACCAAAGTTCCCTGTCGTTACAAAAGTTCCCCATTAATCGTTACAAAAGTTCCCTTTTTCCGTTACAAAAGTTCCCTTTTTTCGTTACGAAAGTTCCCTTTTTTCGTTACAAAAGTGCCCTTTCCTCTGGCTCTCTCTCTCTCTCTCTCTCTCTCTCTCTCTCTCTCTCTCTCTCTCTCTCTCTCTCTCTCTCTGCTCTCTCTCTCTCCTACGCAAGTTAGCGACATTTTTTAATTGGCGCGGTCTTCGCTCAGATTGAAATGATTAGATCTAGATATTTTTCAGTTGGCTGCCTTGAGCAAAGTTTTCCTGAAGGCATCATGAAGCCTAGTGATGGAAAAAGTCTTACGATTTGCTGGTAATGCGTCGTCTAGTATCTTACCTGCAGTTTGTTTTGCTTTTTGAACTTAACGGGTCTTTGACTGGGGTCCATTTGCAGGGATTGATATTGTGGGCTTTGCTCGAGGTGGTAACAAGTCTTTGGCCTTGAAAAGTAGGTCTTAGGGATCTTTCTAAGCGGACAGAGCAGAATTGGACTTGAATTTTGACCTGGCCAAAGACTTGGGCAAAGGCGTTGGTATAAAGGTGTGCCCCTTGAGAATTTTTCTTAACATCCGGGACTTCAACTAGAATGGCGAGCAGAGAAGGAGTTTGTGAAGAGATTTGCCTCGAAAAAGCGTGAGTTTGAATAGTTTTTCCTTTTGTTTTCGTTATTGCCGCTAGAGGGAAGATATGTCGTGGCCTCGATGCTTTCAAAGTGTCGATTTGTGTCATTTCCGCTGAAGAGTTGACGTAACATTTACCAGACGTGTGAGTAAATTTTAGCGGGCTGCATTTGTTTGATTATTTGGAACCGTGAATAATGTAGGAATTCGATCAAGTCCCGAAACGCTGTCAACTTTGCTTCGGGCTAGTTGTCCTTAGAAAGATAAATTTTAACTCGAACGGGTGGGATGTTGAGTGAGATTTGCAATTTGCAGCCCACCTTCTCAAGAGATCAGAGGTCATGATTAATTTCTTAGTCTGTCAAAAACGTATGTCAGTTTCAGTTGCATTAAAAATTAAACGTGTTTCTTTCCTAACATTTACTCGATTTAGAATTGTCGTAATAAGCCCTAATTTAGGGCTGCCTATTGATTAGCAGAGGCCTTAGATGAACAAAGCTGGAAACTTTCTTGAATTTTGTATAGGTATGTTTTGGTAAAGTCAGTCAGATAAAAATACTGGTTTAACACTGCTTCCTTCGCCAACGTAAGATGTCATAACCGAAAGGATCGCCAATTTGGATTCTCAGTCCAATTCGGTAAAAATAATGTAAAAACTAGTTTAAAAAAAGACCAAAACTGGACAACTTTTGGTGTTAAAAAAATTTTAAAATGTAGTTAACCCTATTTAGCCTAAGGGGGGGGGGGGGGGGGGTGGGGGCACATTGTGCCCGCGCTAACTTTAACGAATTATAACTTTTAAACGGCCAGACGAATAATCACCAAATCTTATGACTTTTCCTGAAGTTTATCAGAGAAAATTTTCCTGTGTCAATGACATGTCTATGATGATTGACGTTTCCATAGCAACCGTCTACTCAGGAGGTGTTTTGACTATTTTCTGTCTTTTTTCAGTCTTATTTTCAGTTTTTTCCCCTTCGTTTGTAAGAAGAAGATGATCCTTTGCTTTTTTTGTGCTTGTTTTGATTAAGTATGTTTCTTAGAACAAATTCATATATTTTTCGATGTCGTCATTGTCAACTGTATGACTGCATGCTCGAGATTCAAGTTGGCGGCTCAAAATTCGAAATGGCTGCTTTGTGACATCATTGTGACGTTATCAAACGTCATAATCGACACGTCATAAACCCAATCTGTTAGGCTAATGACGTGCTAAAAACGTGCGAAGTTTCATCACAAGAGCGTGAATACTCAGGCTCAGAAACTCAAAAAAAGCCCAGGCGAAATAGGGTTAAAACGTTTCAGTCTTACGACCTTCATCAGTTACACAAACAGATTGTAAAGAGAGCTTAAATACGGTTTTAGAACAATAAGAGGTTACGTAACGCATTTATACAAAATTACAATGAAAATAACTCAAAAGAAACTTAAACAAACTAGAACAATTCATATGAAAACGCATTGTCTAATGATGTACGTGTTACGGTTTTACAATGGTGAGAGGAATACGCCGAATTCACACTAAATAATAGCAAAAAATAAATTAAAACAAACTTGATCAAACCAGAACAATTCACTTGAAAAAGCACTAATGATCCATTACGTAAACACACATTAAACAAAAAGTACTGATGAGGTACAAGAAACTAAAAACTAAAAAGCAAGTAAAAAACGATGGGTGCTAGAAAACGTGATATCGCTCCAGCACAACAGGATCCCCACCCGGGGCCTCTGAACCACTGTACCATTCGAAGCAATAACAAAATCCCCGGGGAGAGCCGTTAAACATTTCGTGACAAATTCCTATCCCAGATCCTTTGAATAACAAGAATAATAAAATATAATAACTTAATGCACCTTTTCATTGTTTTGAACAGGTTATTATTTTTAATAACGCACCTAAATGCTCAGTGAAATGGAACAACAGGTCATTATTGAGTTCACTGAGGTGGAGCAGTAGGTCGTTATTCCTTAAATAATAACCTCATGTTCCACTTGAGTGAAGCAATGACCTTTTGTTGAATTAAAGCTATCAATGATTTGCAGTAATTCCGTCACACATTTCTTCATCAATTGATTTTACAAATGAACCTTTATTTTAATTCGTCAACTTGCTTTACAAACATTTTCCTTCTAACAATTCTTAGTTGTTATTTATTGTGCCCATTTTTCGTACAAACGGTAGACCCACATCGCTTTTTGCCTGGTATTCACTGGAATCGACTCTTCCGATAGCGCTATCAAATCTTTTTCGACACCTTTCTGGAAGCGATCTTTGTCCTCCTCACAGTTCACTATTAATAAAACAAGTTACATTTTAAAATAATGGTTTCCCTTTATTAGCTAGAAAAGAAAACAAAAAATGGTCAAAAATGTATGTTTCCTCACCTTTTTTAGTTGGAAATCTCCGAGCCATAACCAAACTAGGCCCTCCAAATTCAAACATATCGGTTATGTCAATAGCATCTTCCACGCTATTCTTTACCTCCTCAAACATGGCAAGGGACTGTGAAAGGATTTCATCTAGCCCGTCATTACAAAAAGCTTCTTCGCGCTCATGCTTGTCCACTGCTTGCGAAAGGACTTCGTCGAGGTCATCATCGACCACTTCAAACAAACGTTTGGTAGAATTGTCCATTTTGAAAGAGCGCACGAAGAGCGCTCAGGCAAGAAAAGCTTTTGCACTTTTTGGCAAACATATTTATGTAGTTTCGTTTTGGCATCAGCGTGCTTGCAAAATCCTTGCGGGATTAGAATAGTCTTAAGGGAACTAGCGAGCAAATATTTCACAGCAGTTCGTTAGCTTGTTTGTTCGAAAACAATGAAAAGGTGCATTAAAACGGATAATGCCCTCGCCCCTCGGCCTTCTTAAAAATAATGACCGAGCGCGAAGCGCGAGGTCATTATTTATAAGAAGGCCTCGGGGCTTGGGCATTATCCTTTACAAAATCCCCGGGCTGAGCCCTTAAACATTTAGTAACAAATTCCCATCCCAGAGCCTTGGAATAACAAGTAGGTACAAGGGTAACAAAATCCCCGGGGTGAGCCTTAAACATTTCGTAACAAATTCCCATCCCGGAGCCTTTGAATAACAAGTTGGTGCAAGGGTACCAAAATCCCTACAGTGTGCCCTTAAACATTTCGTAATAACTTCCCATCCCAGAGCATATGAATAACAAGTAGGTACAAGGGCAAGGATATTGTACTCTTAAAAGCTATTGAAATCTTAAAATTAAAGCCATGGTAACATGTTATTGTGTTTTTTAATAGATAAAACGTGTTAATAACTGATCACTTCAAAATCGTTTTCTACCCTCTAAAAGGGTGAAAAACGGTTGGTTGTAGAGATGGCCGTTTTTAAACATATACGAATTTTAGTTTTCAACAAAATCGCGCATTAGATCAGAAAGAGACCCAGGAAAACCGTAACCGAACATTTCAAAATCTTTTTGAAACCTCTTTGCTAACTCAACAATCTTAGCTTTGGGAATCTGAGCATATTTTTGAAGCATTTTCCTCGTGGTATTGTGGGTACGAAATTCCGGAAAAGTCGCCACTTGATCCATTCCTGTTTGTCGGAGAATGTAAGCAGCTTCTTCTGGCATATGATCGAAATGACCGATAAAGTCGTACTGGATATTACATGGGCGACAAAGTTTATCATACGTTTGCCAGTGGCGCTCTTTATTAAATCCAACACCAGCCACGTAGTAGATGAACTTTGTAAAAGTCACCTTGTTGTCAGAAATAGGATCCACGCGCTTGAAGTTATCGACAATTTCCTTTGAATACCGTTGAACCTGTGACCAAGGCCAAAGTTTCTCCTCAAACTTGTTCTCGTAGGCTGACAACAGCCTCTCGAACGGATCGCGAACGAATAAAAATTTGAAATAAGCTTGAAGCCTTAGTTTAATTCCCTCGAAGGAGTACTGACCAAGGAATTTAAAGTTTTTTGGATCGTGAATGTCTTTCACATTGGTGCGGTTATCGAGGGAGAGAAAGACTAGATTCCATTGTGAACAGGCTACCTTGGGAATGTAGCAGAAAAGCACTTTGTATTTGTCGTTGACAATTATATACTGCAAGTCCTCTCTGGCAATAATCAGCCTAGTCTTGTCTGAAGCGTGGCTCTCACAGTAATTCTTGAAGTGTTGTTGTCGCTCTCGTTGCTTCTGCTCCAAAAGTTCAACATCGGAGATCTGATGCTGTGAATTTACAAATTAGAGAGTATTAATGCAATGCGGTTTATTACCAGTTGCCCAATGCTTCTGGCCCCAACACAAAATTTCAACGCAACTGAAATAATCAAGAAATAGTATACAACCCGTGTCAGGCCTGCCTGGCATCAGTTGCAATGGCTAATATGTGATCGACCGATGCGTTTGTGTTTTTAGCTTTCAATATCTTCTTGGGATACGGTATGGCCATGAATTTAAAAATTAGAGTGTGATAATGCAGTGCGATTTATCAGCAGTTGTCCAATGGTTCTGGCCACACAAATGGCTCGTTTCGGGGAATATCCGTTCGGAAGGCCTAAATCGCCTGAGATATCCGAATTTAACTGCAATGAAAACTAAAGAATTCCTAAGCTAAACACGGTACCTCAAACTTTCACAACAAGGAAACTGGTTAATTCCTATTGTTTTTGGTAGGACAAATATGTCGTTTGGTGTGAAATAAGGCTACAGCCTCAGCCACAAATTCTTGGGACACTTGACGCCTTATAGGCGGCTACCCCTCTCCCCATTCAGTGTTGGAGAAAAAAAGCCGCAATTTCACGCAGAAAATACCAAAGTTTGCAGTCTTTTCAACATTGCAAAGGTGGGAAGGGGGAGAAGACGGTAAAGTGTCCCAAGTTTATTGGCCGAGGCTGTAACTAGCACTGTTGGAGCACTACACGCAGCTCGGAAATTCGGCGAATAGGATTTCGTTTTCTAACATTTTCATGCTGCGGCCTAAATTTTTAGCTAAAAACTCCGAACAGATCAACTTGTATTAGTTTACACAAATTTGACTTTAAAAGGATCTAAAACAATCTAGGAAAGTAGAAAATGATATTTCCAGTAGTCCGTTTCTCGCTGGGTGCACCTGAATCGACAAGAAAAACTAATCATGAAAAAGCATAAAAACAGTATCAGGCCTTCCAGGCATTAGCCTTAATGGCTAATATGTGATTGATTGATGCATTTGTTTTTGAGATTTTGGCGTCCTCTTGGCATATGGTATGGCGTGAAATTTTTGCGGGTTGTATTTTTCAGCTGTTTTCATAATTTGCAAAGATACGTTCCGGTGACAAATTGTTCCCGTAAAATTTTCTGCTACAAATATTTACTTCACCATGGAATCATCCAGTATAGCCAATATATTTAACACAGAAACGCCTTTAGTACATGTCGAAAAAGTCAAAAGAAAACAAAATTTTCTGTTTATACCATTTAATCCGTCTTCCAAGTATCGTGTCTAATGATTGTAGTAGTTTTCAAAACGGTGTACCGTAAAAGCCCGGCTTAAAGCCCTCCCCCTGGTTGTAAGCCTTCCCGGTTATGGGCCCATCTACCTGTTAACAAAAAATATATCCCAATTATAAGACCCCCATCCCCGGATATAAGCCCCCTCCACTTATCCTTGTTTCTTTTAGCCTCCCGCAGATGATCTTACGACTTCGTCACCCGAGTGACGAAGCCTTAAGAATGTCTGCGTGGGAGGCTATGTTTCTTTAACATAAGTATATTTACAGGACAAACTACAACTCAAATTGAAAATCAGAAAGGCATAATACAAGTAGGGTGCGGAACAATAAGTCTTATCATACTGATGTCCCAAATAATATTGAGCAAAATGTGCTCCAAATAAAGGTCAGTACGGTACTCGATTTGCTGGGTATCTCAGAAATTAGTTTCCTACCCAAAACATCCATATCTCCTTATCGAACAAAAAAAGCCTACCCAAAACTAGAAAATGGCTACATCGGGCAAAATAAATGTCGAGCCACACATGCCAAAGTTGCCGCATGCGCACTTGTCACTTTGTTTTGATGTTTAGATATTTACGGCGATATATGCACGTAGCTTTAATTCACGTCTTCACTTCGGACTAGTTTACGGACAAAAGTAGAAATTACGTTTTCCTCTAGTAAAAGCTAAAGCAAACTCACAAAATAATAAGACCAAATACAAACAGGATAAGGAAGAGGGTGTGGTGGAGGGATGGGCGTTGATATTTAGACAGGGTAGGTAACCTGAATTGAAAGATTGAATGGAAATTCTTACCGTGCTCTGTGTAGTGGTATACTGCTTATATTTTACTACTTTTGTCGCTTTGACTACAGTCCTGGTGGCTTCCTCTGCGAAAAAACGTGACTGATATCAGCGAATGAATTATTACAGTCACCCTTTAAATAAGATCACTGTATTAGGACTTAGCTTAGCACGAAAGAAACGAAAATCCAAGTCAACCGTTTAGACCGGTTTACATATATGACCTAACAGTACGGAAGAAGTAAGAGCAATCACAAGACGCACACGGGGAAACTATTCATAAACCAGTGCGACGCTGTCATACGCAGGCTGGGGTTATTAACAATGTTGAGAGCTCGTCGCAGACGCAATAAAGGTAAATATGTTTATTTTTTGTGTGTTTTAGTGGTTATGCTTTCGCCTTTGTGTCACCCGTACCGCAAACAGCCGGGTACAGCAGCAACAAGAAAATACAGTTGAGTTTCATTATCTCGAGTCCCCGGGTATACCGAACTTGAGGCCACATCCCAAGCATTCCTTCCACTGTGACCTTACAAGGGATATTTCACAGTTCCAAAATCTCGAACGCTCCGTCATCTTAAACGAAATGTTCCTTCACTGAGAAATTTATCCCATATTTGTACCCTCGACATCTCGAATCAACATCGAAGAGAGGAACATAACTCCAAACTGAAGAAATAAGAAATGGTAACCTTCACGGGTATCTGACCGTCACGGGTTTTATCCAACACTCCGAGTTCGCTCACTATTTATGACCAGAATGAGTTTGTTATTATTCGATTAAGCTCAGTTTTTACAAAAATCGTACGCGCTCGTGAAATAACCTCTGTACTCTACTACCTTTAATCTTCAGTACTGAAAAAAGGCATCAAACAAGCTAAAAGTATACTGAGTTTACCTTGAAATTTGACAAATATCAGCCAAAAAAACAGGAACAGAAATGAAACCACAGCAAATTTCACCAAGCTTGGACGTCGAATCGACATTTGGAGCTTGAATCGGTAAGCGTCGATGTCTAGATCTTGATTTCAGATCAGTTCTGCAACAAGGAACACTGTTATTTATTCCTCTTTGTTTATTAGACCCCCCCCCCCCCCGGCGTAACGGAGCCGTCTATAGTTCTGCTGTAGCGCGCATTCCTTTGATAACGAAGCCTGCGTGGGTACCGCGCCAGCGGAGCACCATTGCTAAGCAAATTTGGTAACCTATCAAGACAACAAATGTTGGTAGTAACGTAATAGTTACGTGACCGCCCGTCCGTCCGTATACAGGATCACCAATATGAGGTGGCATACACTTGATATAACCCTGTGCTGTATCTCGCGTTTTGGTGTTGTAGCAAAACAAGCAAAGACAACAAAAAGTCAAAAACAATTTTATTGATGGAAAGAAAAAGTTCAAAAGAATACTCAGTTGTCTTTTTGTTGGAAGGCGAAAAGTTCAATTTAGGCGAAGAAGTTCAGGGGAAAAGTTCAGATTTTCCTTAGGACTTCACCTTTCTTCTGCGAACTCGGTCGGCACACCGCTTGAGTTTGCAACATTTCGCAGCGGTTTCGACACCAAATACAGCAGAGCTAGTGCCTTCTGGTTTTTTCTGTTCACAACCATGGTTTTTGCGGCCGTCCGAACACATTTTGCTGGGAAAAACACCAGCATTTTCATGTTGATAGGTAGCTTGTCTCGGAAAAAGAAACAAGTTAGCGCTCGTGGCCTAGTGGACTAAACGCCGGCTTGCGATGCCGCCTAGCCGAGTTCCGTCCTCAGCGGGAACATGACATTTTATTCTTCTCTATTTTTTTTTAATTTAACGACTTAAATGAGAGTATTTTTATTTTCATTTTCATTAATAATTGCCGGCAAAAAAAGAAAAAAAAGGGGGGGGGAGTTCCGCTTTTAGGCTTGGCTAAATCTTTATATTAGGTTCTTGAAGGCCGCGGATGATTGATTGGCGGAACGGAGCGGGTGCACGTGGGTTGTATTTTTGGGGATAGGTGTAGGTGTATGTGGTTGACAGTATATACAGCTTCGTGCGTTTTCCTGCAGGCGCTAGGCAGAATATTTAACACAACTCAGATGAAATGTTGTCCTTCCATGTATGTTTACATCAAGTAACTAATCAAAGGCTCCTGAGAGTTAACTTGGGATCAAAAACGTTAGAATCTACAGTAGGTTAATTTTCTCATTTATTTAAACATTTACCGGTAAGAACAAGTTTTATTATTATGAATACTGAAAAGGTTAAATTCCGCCCAGGGTTTGCCCTTTGACAATTCAACTAGTCATGTAAATTGATTCAGGTAACGCAATTTTATAAAACGTATTTTCACAGTGAACATCGATTTACATAGAAATGAAAACGTTTCCGGTCACGACAGTTTTCTCCCCTTGTTTTTTCCCGCTCTTTCGCTCGCTTTAGTTTTCGCTCGCGCTCCACTATCTGAACGCCTGGAACAGGCTACTGAATTTAAAGACCTTAAACACGTTTGTATCTGGGGTATTAGACTACATATCATTTTCAGAACATGTTATTGCCAAATGAACCAAATGTCAACACGGCACAAACCGTGCCGAAAATTTCACCCTTATTTTCCTCGAAGCAAATTTAAACCAAACCTCAAATTGGATTCGTCTTACTTTCCATTATTTATTCACTATAATAGTCTACGATTATCTAGATATTATGGGTTGCCGCGCTGCTGGGGGCCTGTAATGTCATCAGATATGGCCGCCATTTTGGGCGCCATTTTGGATTTTACCAAAAACTAGAAATTGTCAAAAAATGGAAAAAATTGGAAATTTTTTATGGTGAACATGTACAATAAGATACAATTAAACACTTTGCTGCTTTTTGTTAACATTTTTCACCTAAAAAGGGTAAAAAACACGCATTTTCTTCAAAAATGGCTTGACAACCTGCTATTTATGACGTCAAATCTGGTAACCATAGCAGCCAATTCTCACCAAACTTGAGACAAAATATGTCTAAGGGATATGCGCACAGCTACTGAAAACGGCAGATCTAGATAATTATTCGTCTGCCAAAAATTCAATAAGAACCTTACGGGGGGGGGAAGGGGTGCATCCACCCCCTTTCCCCACTTGTACGCCCGAGGGTTGCTGCTTTACTGACTGCTAGCAGGCCCTTTCTGGATAGTCGACTGGGCAAGCGGAAGGCGGGAGCGCGAGCTATCAACAGCGTAGTGAGAGGCAGGAGGGAAGGGGACCCTGAGTACTTTCCCTGGTAAAACCGAGAAAAGAGGAATACCCCTGAAGGTATTCTTTTTATTTTCTTCAAAAAATTTCCAGTGAAAAGGACTGTTCCGTTTATTTTTTTCACCGGAATAACCGGTTTATTGCCGTTTTTCTACACAAAAGGTAAGCACCCCCTTTCTTTTCCTCTTTCCCGCCTCTGTCGCTTGCTCCAGGTGTCGGCTTTTTCGCATAGCTATTTTGCGCGCCTTCTCGACTATGCAGAAGGGGACTGTTAGCAGTTTATGCTACTTTGTCAGGTTTCGTATTCCTGTGTATGTTAATTAATGTTCCTTTAAACCTGCACTTTTAAATGCTCGAATTCTGTTGGCTTTGCGAGTTATTCTTTAGATATTCTGTCAGATTTTTGTCGCATAATTTTGCTTTTGTTTTACCTTAAATTCATTTGTAACTGTCATTCGAGGGGTCTTTAGAAAAATCATCGCTCGTCCTCTTCACATCAGTTCTCGTTTCTTTCCAGAAAAGAATTAATTTTCCCATGTTACAAAGGTTAGAGATGAATTTTAGCCAAGGTCCCCCCCCCCCCCCCACAATTAAACCAAAATATTTGAGACGGTTATCATCTTCCGAACTGGTATCGATAGGGAGATAATTCGTTGGACGCCGCTGACTCAAGGTACAACCTGTGTTTCGTATACCCCTTTTGAGAGACCAAGGTCAAAGACTACATAAATTTCCTTAAGATGCTTCTTTTCTTAATGATCGGGATCAGGTGTAAACCCCTATAAGTCGTGCAACCTTGAAGCAATAGTGAACTTACTTTCGAAGTTTCTATGCATGGCTTTTCGTCAAGGCAAGCTGAACCAAACAAACACCGGAGCTTATTTTGCACACGCTGCTTCTTTCAGACAAAAGGTCAGCATGTTTTATAATTTCCAACTGGAATGAAATCATTATCACACTTCAATGAATTGTCTGTTGCTTAAGATCAGTTGATAAAATGGTCTATTCACTTTTTTTTTCAGCTTACCTTGTTGGGACTAAAATAGCACTCGATCTATTGTCATTGTGCAGCTGGTGACAGGCCCGTAGCAGGGGGAGGGGCAGGGGGAGCTCGAGCCCCCCCAGAATTTTTTGAAGTTAAAAAAACACTACAATTAATGTGCCAAAAAATATATAATTAAAACAAGTTAATGTGCAACAATCATTCTTGAATGCTGATGCTAAAAGTGCCTTTTATAATTTCACATCCTTTAACAGGGTTTGACTTCTGTTGAGTCACTAGCCACCGGGCAATTGGACTTCAGAAAACTACCAGCTAGCCC